>JAREIS010000062.1:3985825-5441651 GCA_030060385.1 Muscicapa striata striata | reverse complement strand
GGGGGGCAGGCCGATGGCACCTCTTTGTCAGGAGCGAGCAGCGTCCCCAGAGCGGGGGCCGCCCCCTCAGGCAGCGCGGGCTGCACGGGGCGGCTCCCAGCCGGCGGCTGCTGCGAGCCATCAGTGCCCGGCACTGTTAAGGTGGTGTGGCCAGGATAGCAAACAGATTCTTCCTCGCTCTGTTCTGAGTCTGTTTCGCTCCGCTCAAAACCCGTCTCCTCTTCCAAAAACTTTGATTAATTGTCCCCAGGTGAGCATTAGAGGGCCAGCTGAGACATCCCCGTTCCGGAGGGCTGTCCACAGAAGGTCCCTAATTCTTCCCATTTGTCCATAGAAAAACTTCTCCTGCCTCTTCTGAAAAACCATGCTCTCTCGCCCAAGTTAACAAAGCAATCAAATCAGTTTCCTCTTGTTTAGATAAATGAATTCCCATTATTCGGAATTTCCCACCTAGCTGCTATGCTGGGAGGGTGGGGGAAAAAAGAGTAAATCTCAACGGGGAAGAAGGGTCGCAGAGCTGCTCGCAGTTCCCGCTGTCAGGGTTGCGGTGTGCCGATGAGAGATGGCACGGCTCCGCTCCGGGCCGCTCCGCGCCGCTCCGCACGGCTCCGTGCTCTCTCGGTGGGAGAGCAGAAAAACCGACGACTTTTCGCGGATTTTTCCGCAATGTCCCAGATGGCTCTCTGACTCCGGCCGTCTCCTGGCTCCGGTCTTGGCCCCAGGTTCGCAGTCCTGGTTTTCGGGATTCAGCCTGGTATGCAGGCTGTCAGCTCCAGTTTTTTTCGGTGCTGTTCGTCGGTCAGAGATCGCTGAAAGCAATCCCAATCCGCTGGAGTGACGATCTCGGCTGTCACCCCCAAATGTCGTTTTCTCGGTGGGAGCTCCAAATGTTGTTATCTCGGTGGGACCGCCAAATGTTGCTGCCTGAGATGGTTACGGAGCGGCGAGAGGAGACAGCAACATGGCAACTCTTACTTGATGCAAGAAAGAGTGCAGTTTATTGAAGAAAGCTGTGGCTTTTTATAATACAGTTCGTGCAAAGCAAAAATACAGACAGTTCATTGGAGACAGAGAGACACCTCTGCTCTCTGGTTCTCCCATAGATCCAGCAGGTGTGCTATCTATGTTATGATTCTTTCTCTTATGTTTACAGTACAGACAGAGGCCCTAGCATGGGAAAGGTTTCAGCTTGGCCTGAGAAAGTTTCACAGCCTGAGAAAGGAACTCAGACCCTGTGAGAAAAGGCCTGTGGCTTCACTGAAGCCCACAATACTCTGTATTTATTCTACCAACATTGTGCTTGTCAGTAAAGTACTGCTGTAACATGCTTTTGCATAATTATTTGTTGACTACATGAATTGCATTCCGCACTGGAGTAACGCAGGCAGGGCTAGTGTGAAGCATCTCTTAAGACAATCTGTGCTGTAATGAATTGTATTTGGTGGCTTGCAGCTCACTTAAAGATAAAAGAATATTCGATATATTGAAGCAAATTTCCAGGAACATGAGAGGACATATTAAAAAAAGAATACTTGCCCAAGTTCTTACCCTTCTATGTGGAGGAGAAAAAAGTTAGTCAAATATAACACTGGGACAAGCAGCGGTTCTAAGCTTATTTTTCTTGCGAGTTGTTATTGAGTGTTTTTTCAGGAGTGTTCTTTGTTTTGTCTTACCTTTGTAAGAAGTGAACTTCACTTTGGTGAAGTTTTTAAATACAGAGAGCCTTTGTCAATACCTAAAGCATGCTTTGAGTTTGAAGAATTAAGGAATGTTAGGCACATTACCCTGGGACCTTAGTTGAGGGCTGTTGGAAGACGTGGTTAAAACCTGCTAGTTAATGGGCAAAGAAATATATTTTGACAGGGAGTTCTCACTGAGGTTGAGACTGCAGAATGTGGCCATTTTGCTCATCCAGACAGGCTTAATTATTCTTGGTAAGCTAAAGGGTGTAGTCATTATTGTAAAATGGGGAAATTGCAGGGCAAGAGCTCAGCTCACTTACATGGGGCTACATGGAAATGTGTTTAAAAGGTGGGAGCAGCTGGTGTTCTGTGCACTGTGACACATGCCAGTGTTTTGACTGAAGACAGCACTCTGAAATCAGAGTAAAATGGGTCTGGGTGTTTCAGTGTGAAGTGGAGATTGCTAAAGGTATCTGGATATAGAATTTTCATATTCGCTACTTGACACCATTTCAGAAATACATGTTTTTAACTAGTGTGAGTTTTCTGATTATAAAATAAGGCCATATTAATTATTTGACCTATTCACTTCAGTATCTGTTAGTTCCTTTATTTGTTTCTTTCTATTTCACAATATAAACTGGGGAAATCTGTTATACTTCAGTTCATATTTAGTTTCATTTAGCACTTTCTTTGTTTTATCCATATCTGCAGATGAATGTGTCCTTACAGCTTGTCATTCTTAAAAGAAATTGCACAGTTCCATCTGGACTATTGTCTGGGCACTGATGGCTGGTTGAAGGAAATTCAATTGTATACCTTTCAAAATATTTGAATGCTCCACTTCTTCTTCACATGGAACAATTTTTGATTAGGAGTTTGTTCTGTGGTGGATTTGTGAGATGACCTGAAGATAAGGAAGTTCTGTTATGGCCAGTGGTGCAAGCAACTGGCCTTGAAGATTTATGCAGCCAGTTCACTCTGCTTTTGTGATGCCTGGAGTTCATTTGAGAAAGATCAATTCAAAATGAAATCCAGGTACTCAGGGGGGTGTAAATCTTATTTGTTGGAATATGCTCAAAGTATTTAGCAATTTCAGTTGAGGGCAAAGCCTGACAAAGGCAAAAGAGGTGGGTTTTTTTTAGAGAACTTGGTTTGCTTGAGAAAAGTTGAAAAAAAGACTTCAATATAGTTTCACATACTAACTTAGTAAAGTAGGATTTAGAATGGGCTGTCATATTTTGTTGTTAGGAGAGACTGCTTGCTGTTGTTCAGGGCCCCTGTGGAAATCGTTCTTGCGGGTGACCAGGTAGAGAGGGCTCACAATCTGGCTGTACTCAGGGATATGCATTCTCCAAAAGCCTATGGCACCTAGGAAAGCTTGTGTTTCCTTCTTGCTTGTTGGTGCTGACATTGCAGTGATCTTATTAATGACCTCAGTGGGGACCTGGCGCCGTCCGTCTTGCCACTTCACTCCCAGGAACTGGATCTCTCGGGCAGGTCCTTTGACTTTGCTTTTCTTGATGGCAAAGCCGGCTTCCAGCAAAATCTGGATGATCTTCTCTCCCTTCTCAAATACCTCTGTTGCCGTGTTCCCCCACACAATGATGTCATCAATGTATTGCAAATGTTCTGGGGCCTCACCCTTTTCCAGTGCAGCCTGGATCAGCCCATGGCAGATGGTAGGGCTGTGTTTCCACCTGGGGCAGTCGGTTCCAGGTGTACTGCACACCCCTCAGGTGAAAGCAAACTGAGGCCTGCACTCTGCTGCCAAAGGAATGGAGAAAATGCATTGGCAATGTCAATGGTAGCATACCACTTCGCTGCCTTGGACTCCAGCTCGTACTGCAGCTCCAGCATGTCCAGCACGGCTGCGCTCAGCAGTGGAGTCACTTCATTCAAGGCACGATAGTCCACAGTCAATCTCCATTCCCCATCAGACTTTCACACAGGCCAGATGGGGCTGTTGAAGGGTGAGTGGGTTTTGCTCACCACCCCTTGGCTCTCCAGCTCACGGATCATCTTGTGGATGGGGATCACAGCATCTCGATTTGTCCGGTACTGTCGGCGGTGCACTGTCATGGTGGCAATTGGTACCTGTTGCTCTGTCACTTTCAGGAGTCCCACTGCAGATGGATTTTCTGACAGTCCAGGCAAGGTGTTCCACTGCTTAATGCTCTCTGCCGCTACAGCAGCTATTCCAAAAGCCCACCTGAGTCCCTTTGGATCTTTAAAATACCCACTTTGGAGGAAGTCTATGCCTGCCCAAAATGTGTGGGGCCTCTGGGCCAGTCACAATAGGATGTTTCTTCCACTCACTTCCAGTTAGGCCCACCTCAGCTTCCACTGAAGTCAAATCTTGTGATCCTCCCTGTCACACCAGCAATAGAAACAGATTCTGCCCCTACATGTCTTGATGGATTAGTGTGCACTGTGAACCAGTGTCAACCAAGGCCTCATATTTTTGTGGTTCTGATGTGCCAGGCCACAGTGTGTAGGCACTGGTCTTCCTTGGGAATAACCAATGCCAATAAGGAGCATTAAAAACGGAGCAGGGAAAGGAAAGAGCCAGTCTTCCAGCTTGGAGGACAGAGCCGTTGCTGGCAACCTGAATTATTTTGGAGCAATCTTAAAGGCAGTTTTTTGTCCTTCCAAGCAGCGTTATAGAAGCAAAAAGTTGCAGCAGAAGGGTAAGTAACGCTTGCTTGAGTATCCACGTGTATGGTGTAATGAGGAATCTGGTTTTCCCTGCTGAGCATCTGGTTCCCCCTGCTTGCTTGAACAGCATCCAGTGGAACGTAGCAGCCTATAAAGCCCAGGCCACGTATGTGCTGATTCCTCTGGGTATGTGCACAATGAGATTTACTTCTCTTCAGGGAAAAATGACCAGCTGTCTCAATCAGTGTGATACTGGATTAGTTTGTATATAATGCAGAGAAACAGCTAGCAACAATATCCAGGGATGGACCCTTTCAGCCAGTGAAGTAAAATGTTTTTTATTCTTAGGAGAATAATTGCAGCTGCTGTGGGCAAGCTCTATTTTTTGTGCACTCCAGACAGATGTAGCAGAAGAATGGGGATCTATTGATACGTCAGAATATCTGGGGAATGTATTAGTTAGGATGTGATGAATTGCTCCTGCAGATAGCTGTTTGATTGTCCCTTTGTACTCGGTCTGATGTTCCTGTTCCTGATAGCAGCTGAAGCAACAACAGCTTCAACTGCCCTGTAGCATCAGCTGGCAGAAGAGTGGTGGGAAATCCAGCACTGTATGAATGGCTTGGTTGGTTGAAACAGCCAGGTGGTTTGGCTGTCTGAATAGCACCAGAAGATTTCTTAAAACATGGCAATGAAAATTGAGCTTGTTTGTGATGGTTAAAGCTGTCAGCACCATATTCAGGTGTCTGTGAACTGGTTGTTTCTGTTGGAGTGATTTTATGTAAAAACCCCAAAACCATACTGAGATTCTACCTCTGTCCTTGTATGCTGGCATTTAAAAAACATTTTATTAATAATTCTTATAAAAAATTGCGAAGTGTCATCCAATGGCCCGATTTTTCTTCAAGTTTCCTAACTGAAGCTACTGTCTGGCAGCACTCAGCAGATAAGAGTTGACTCGGCTTAGAGTTTTTATGTATGCAAGAGCTGGACAGGAAGATGAGTTTTGAAAGTACACTTCCCATAGGTGTAAGTCTTTGAGAGCTGACAAAGTCAAGTACAGTCACTGAGCAGCCCATGAGTCAGTGAGAAACCCTATTGGTAAGCTGAGGTTATACAAACATTGGGAAAGTTTATTTCCAGTTCTTGGAAAATTCTAGGTGGGGAAGCACATGTACTGAAGCAATCCTTGATGTATAGCAACAGTGAAGAAATAGTGCTCTGCAAATGATAGCTTGAAAAAGAGCAAATTGCTGGAGATAAAACAGCTCTCTGATTGCTCAGAGGTAGGTCCATAATTTCGGGTTCTCATTCATATTCCTTTGAGAACTTTGTAGATTGAAATGTGCAGAAGGTCTGATGCTGCTGTGTCTTAAAGTACATCTCTTGATAATTGTTAGATCAGATTAGTATTTGGGGTTGGAAGTTTTCCAAGGTGAGACTTTGCATTTTACTTCTAATTCAGGTGACTAGTCCTTGCAGCTGCTAGAAATTTCATTTTCAGTATGAATTAAACAGTACTTTTTTTTCTTTGTACTTAATGTCCGAGTCCTTTACTCAAGAGCACTCTCAGGTTTAGATGGAGAAATTGGATTTTCACCACATCAGCTGAGCAGAAATTTTGTAATTTTTGTAATTTTTTAACTAGCTCTCTAATCATATAGAAGTTTTCTGTGAGCTGCATTGTTGAAGAAAAAAATCAGTTTATTTTGAAAACCCTGACTTAGGTTTAAAGGGTGATTTTACTTCCCATTACAAAGATATGCTGCTGTGAAAATATCATTAAGTCTCATGGATCATTGCAGAAAGGCGTACAGGAACGTATGTGCTTGGCTGAAAAATTCCTTTCTTGGTATGGTGATACTCAGATGTGTAGCCCAGACAGGCTTATGAAACCATCACATAGAATGAAAATCTTGCTATCTCATATCTTTCTTGATTCGATAGAATCAAACTGTGTGGTAGAGAGTTTCAAAAGCAAACCAGTAGTGGTGGTTTACCTTTGTGCATTTAATACATTCTAGCCCTGAATGGCATTGATTGAGCAGAAGTGTAGGGGTACACAGTGCAACAATGCCCTGTAGGTGTTGTCCTGATAAAAATATGCCTGTGCTATCTGTAAATAGTGTTCTGTTGGTTTTCCTCAAGAAATCTTTGGTAAGAAGTACCTTCTTTAGTCCCAGTTGTACATTTCTATCTTAAAGATGCCTCTTGTTAGATACAGTTTTGTTCAAAGCTCTTTTTTTAAGATTTGTTTTCTAAACTTTCTGAGATATAGCTGTTGAGGGAACTATAAAAATACAAGGAAGCTATTGGTTGATTTTATTTTATTTTGTGGATTTCTTCCCTAAGGGCACAGTCAAGTCCATACATTGAAGATTTTTGGTGGATTTTTGCCTTGATCTGTAGCAGACACACCAAATGTTCCCCATGTAGCACTTCTGTTATTTTTTTTTCCAAGGGTCTGGACAAAAGTTTTTTTTGAAGGTCAGCTTCTGTTTGTTGCTACAAGCAAGATTACAGGTATAGGGCTTGGTTTGTATTTTTTTGTCTTCTAAGAGAGTATAGCTTCTTGTGACTCCAGAATCGGAGGAAGAATCATGTTAGAAGACATAAAGGTGTAAAAGCCATGCTCTCTGCAGGTTCTGATCATGAGAATGAGGTTATTCTTTGGAGGCAGCCTCATTACTCTGGGCCAAATTCAAACTGTAAACTGTTTAAATTTGTTGATTTTTATCTTGGAGGGAATACATATTTATATGAATTGAGGGTTCAGCCCATCATGCTTTCTGCATACAGTCTGAGTGTGGACTTCTAGGCTGTTGTTCTTGAATTAGAAATTCAAATATGGGTAAATTTAAGTTGTTTTGAGTTGTGCTTAGTTTTAAAGAAATTAAAATGCTTTCTGCTTAAGCACTGTATTGTGGTTTGGAGATTGGGAGTGGAATGACAAGATCTATAATAATTTTTTAGGTGACAATAATGTAAAGGAGAATATTTGCTGCTTAAGGACTTTTTACTTGTCTTTCAGTGTCTTCAGGCAGGGATCAGAGATGGAAGCTTAGTTTCTCTATGAAAAATACGAATTTTTAGTACAGGATTTATTTGTTTTATACTGGTTCCCCATGTGTTTTATGTTCTGTTGTGTGGATACAGAAGCTAAATTCTCACTACACTTTTTGTTGCTATATAAAAATTTTATTACTAATACGGAGCTGTTTCTGTTTAAGCAGCGTGTATATTTATTTATATTGGATGTGGAGAACAACATGAATTGCCTTTTGCCATTTGCATTCTTTGAATTTTTTCTTAGGAAGCAAAACATAAATACATAATAGCTTGGTATGCAAAGGGAAGTATACTAGCATAGTGGAAGGAAAGACATTCAGAAACATGCCTTCCTTTAGGAGAAAGCCATTCTTCCCAGTATTGTACTAGTTAGCCTTCCTTTGAACAAAGCCACGTCCACAGTATCTGTAATTCCTGCATGCAAATTAAAACTTCTCAGAAGATTCTTTAAAAGTAATTTTAAAGAATAGATATTATCCTTTATATCGTGACACTTAATGTCCTCTGTGGTTATGTGGGAAGCTGTGATAGAGTGAGGGATGTGTGAACCAGACCACTAGATTCTTATTCTTCCCTCTGTCCCCTGTTAAATTGAAATGTCTTCCTTTATTTTGCCTGCACTCCATTCCCAATTATGAACATCATCATCTCAGCAGGTTCAAAATGTGTTATTGCAGTTAAATATACTTAGTAGCTATTCTTTAATATCAGTAAAATGAGGTACTTAAAGGGTACTGCCTGAAGTGTTTGGATCTTAAAATTTTTCCCATAGTCTGTTGTTACATGACAGATCAACTTCAGTTCCTGAACATGCAGCATTCCCATGCTCTAGTGCAGCTCTCCAGCCGGAGTCCATGGTTTGTCAAAGTATTGCTTCATGTGTCACCCAGAGATTGCATCATTCTTCAACTGCTGCTTTCCTGTTCTAGTCTAGCCTGTATGCAGTAATACTCTTCAATGTAGCACATGTACATCCCTTTCCTTCTTTCCTTCTAATGAATCCCAGTGTAAGTCTGTGGCATGTCATTTTAATAAAAGACTTGTGTGGCCACCTGCATGAATGAAGATACTGTACATGATGTGTAGATTGCTGTGGGTTCTGCAAGTGTTAAAAACCTTTCTTTTCCTTCGTATTTAGTCAGTTAAATTTGTGTTAATTGAATTTCTCTGTCACTCTAGTCCTTTCATCAACTGGGTCAAGAACTTTGCTTTTGCTGTGATGGAGTTAGCTTACATTGAATTTGAGAAGTAAGTTCCAAATGATCCTCATAATGAATTGCTCAGACTGTGAGGAGAAGCTGTCAAATTCTTGATTAGCTGTTCTGTCAGAGAAGAATAGCAACAAGTCAGAACTATGGACGCCTTCCCAGGCAAGAATTTAGTGTTATTCCAAAGAGCTCTTTCTAAAGCCATTTACCCTTGTAGTAATACCTAAAGCAGCTTTTAAGCAGACAGAATACCCCTCTTAAAATGAAATATGATGCTCCAGGGTGGTTGTAAAAGAAAATGCTGTTTCTGGTTCAAGTCACATGTAACAGATCGTGGTGGCTAAAGCTCTTTGCTGGTAGAGTGAATCAGTATTGACTGCCTGGTTACTCTTGTGGGTCATTACCTTGTCAGTTAATTGGAAAACTTGTGAGGGCCTTCTCTGTGACAGTGTTTTGTGGCAGAAGAAAACAACCTGGGAATAAATGTAGTTAAAAGCAGTTTGTAGTTGGTAACAATGGCTGGTTTGTGCATGGTTTTGATTGCTGTGTGTGCATTGTATGATGGGCTAATCTCTGCAAGAGGTAAGGGATTCCTCTGGTATCACTCTGAAGGCTAACAAGGATTTGAAACAGAGTACTGCTGTGAAATTCATACCATAAATAAAACAAGTACACTTGTAAGAGTCTGTGTGAAGGCTGTATCTGTAACAAAAAAAAAATCTTTAGATTTGAGTCTCTGGTTAATCCAGCTATCACTGGCTTGGGTCAAATTAATTGCTTACTAATGGTATCCTCTATTGATATAGGTCAGATTAATATAAAATTCCATTAAAACTATAGTTCCACAAAGTTATCTTAAAACTGTACTTCTGTTGTCATTGAAGTGGCAGCGTTTGATTCCTTATTTATTTTTCAGTGACTTGTTAGAGACTCATAAAGAAATCTGGGTATAGAGAGTATGTTTGTTTTTTCCCACTCAGCATCTGGTCCTGAAAGTCTGCATGGGCTTGTGAATCCTTGTTAGCAATGCAGATTTGACAACTCGGTCCTAGTTTGCAGTACTGTTTTGGATGCATTGTCTCAAAAGAGGTTAAAAATTCTCTTCCTAGCTATATGGGTTCTGCAGAGCAGTGAAATGTATGAACCTGTTGGGGGGAGCTTTCTGTGAGGAAAGTAAACAGATAAGATGGAGAACACACGGAAGATATTTGTTAGAGTTGCCATCTATATACTGTTCTTCTGGCTATAACTGCACTTTACATTTTATTATGGCTTGGGTCTTTAGAGTTGAATTTTTTGAGGCACTTTCAGTACAATTGGGTCAGTCACCCAGTATTCATTCAATTACACACTGCAGCCTTGCTGCTGCCCCTTGACATCTGTACACAAAGCCTGTCTTTTTGTTACATAACCTGACCAGCTCAGATGCCAGTTGTGGGAGATGCTGAAAGTCACTGGGAACTCCAAAGCATAAGAAAAGAAGTGGCTAAATAGTTCATTCCTTCTGGCATGCCCAGAGGCAAGCAGGGAGCTGATAATGGCATCATTACACCAGCAATACTTCGTGTTTCACACACACATTGAAAAGGGAGAAATTTGAGACTCTGGGAGAAATGTCATTAAACACTTTTACCTAAGTAGGCAGCTGCATTTCTGTTTCATTGCCCAGGCACTGGGGTGGTAATGAGGTGACAGGCCTTGCTGGGCTGTAGATAGGAAAGGTGTGTGCTCCTTGAAGCAGGGTTTTAGGGGCAGCAATGCAAATAGATGCCTCATTAATGTGATTAAATGATACTCTGAATTCTGCCTCTGAGGCTGTTTCACTCCTGTATGCAGTTGGACAAGATGGTCCAAACAGCCTTTCTGTAGGTGATCAGTAGCTGAGTGCAACTCCAACTTCATGTGCTTTGGGATTCATGATCATGAAAATGCTGGCTCTTGAAATAGGGCTCAGTATGTGCTATGCTTGGAAAATAAGGGCAGATTCTCAAAAGAAAACTGAAATGCATAGAAAAGAGAAATGCATAAGCAACAGGAGCTGTGTGCATGTCAGAACAGGCACTCTGTCATAGTGTGCTTTCTGAATAAGTGGCTTTTGTTTCTTCCACCTGTAAAATGAATACAACGCTGCCTTGTCGTGCAAGGGAATCACTAAAATAAATCCAGTGAGAAAAGCTCAGAAATGTATCATTGGTTCTTATTTGGGAAAAATAGTAACAGGAGGTCATGAAAGAAGTAGCGTTTTTATAATACAGGCGTGAGGAAAAATTGAGATGCTGCTAATGGGGAGTGCTGACTGTCACGTACACAGAACTGATGTGTTTGACAGAAAAGAAAATAGCGTGTGATAAAAGTAATTGAACACTGTATAAAAAGTGTGCACCTCCTAAGTCAGAGAGATGGGAGTATTAAAGTTGCAAAAATAACCTCTCTCCTAACTCCTGATGTTTGATTTGACTTGGATTTTTTAACTTCATGTTAAAAATGTAAATGGTGGATTTATTTACGAGAACCAAAGGCACAAGCTTACTTTAGATTTGGTAATATAAAAGTAGGAAGCCTACATGCTTGTAATATGTGGAAGAAAACCTTGCATTTTATTCCTATAAGCATGAATGATGCCTCCATTTCAGCCCACTGTTCCATCAGTTTGCTATAAATATTTGGTAGGTTTTTATGGATCAAAAGAAACTGAGTACTGGTTTTTCACATAAAATTACTGTGAGAACAAATGACTGTACTTGGACTTTTTCTGGTAGAGTTGAAAACTGGATTGTAAGAGGATAGTAAACTTCCAGTTTTTTGCGTCAGAAATGCCTTTGCATTAGGTTTTTGGATGATAGTCTAGCAAAGGACCAGTCCTGGACATTGCTGGGAACTTCTAAGTTTGCTTTAGGTATTATAATTGCACAAATATTCATAACTGTGTTTCAAATGGTAAATCTATGTACTCATTAATAAAGAACTGTAAAGGTGATGTTGGTTAGTCGCTAGCAACCCTGAAACTAAGTGTAGTTTTTGTCTTGATATTGACTCTGTTCTGTTTGTATGAGACAGTTTAACACTTTATTTCCATAAGAAAATGTGTCTTGTGTAGCAGGCCATGTTGAGCAGAGGTTAACTTATTTCATTTATTTATTTATTTTATTTTAATTCCTTCTAGCCTTCAGGAGAAAGAACAGTTGTTCAGCACGTCCATTAAAGAAACTACTGCCAAAGTAAGTATATATTTTCAGCTCTTCGGAATATTTACAGAAGCAGATCATAGTATGCATCTTAATATATTGCCTTTGTTTTAGGAAGTTGGTTTTGTGATGTTCCTTCTAAGAAGATTTTGCACATAAATATTTTTAAGCATAGACTGAAAAGCCCTCCCCAGTTTTGAACAGGCCAGAGGGATTAAAATGCTTCTGGAAGCAGATGGAGTAATCTCTTCTTTCTCAGCTTTTTTACTAGTGATGAGTCCTCTTGCTCAGGTCTCTATTCAGGAACAGACTCCTCAGCTTCATGAAGTCATGGTCATAGCTGAATGTTTTAGCTTTTAGTATAGAATCTCTTACTTTCCTCTCTAACTGGTTTTGTTGGTATGAAGGGAAGAGCATAAATGAAGTCCCTTTTCCCCCCACCAATTCACTAATAATCTAGCTAGCAATCTCATTTTCATACCCTTTAAAAATACAAAGAAAAGTGATATAGCATATTTAGCTTAATTTTTGTTTCTAACTAGAAATGTTAATACTTTATTTTTCTTACTTCATGGGCTCCTTTCAAGAAGTGGAACACTAAAGTTTTATTTCAGAGCGGCCCAGTTGCTGCATGAATACTCTAGAAAAAAAAATAACCCATTTATTCTAGCTAATTCACATAGTTCTGTGAAAACAGGAAGTGAAAAATATTTCTGGATTTTGAATTTATACTCTGAAATAAACTTATTTTTCATGTTTTCTTTAAAAGCTCTCACCTAAATCAGTAAAAATTTCATCCTTCATAATCTGTTCTTCCTAATCCTTTTAACCAACACTTTCACTGTGCACTGTTAAAGATAGTTTGAAGAATTCATCACATTACCTCTTCTTCCTTCTCTTTCACTTTATTTTGGGCTCATTTTCTCTCTTACTTGCTAATATCCAATCTTGGGAAAATTAATGTAGACTATAATAATGATTCCCCCTGTATTTTTTAAATTACTATGAATGAAGTATCAAGGAAATTATTGTGACTGACCTACAGCTCATCTGCTAAAATGAATGAGATGTCAGTAACTCAAAGTGATGTTTCAAGTGTTGTTTCAAGCTATTTGCAAGCTAAAACATAAGGTATGGAATTTGCCTTTTCCCCAGAAAATGTCTCATGAGGTTTTATTTTATCACCATAATATCTAGAGACTTTTTCAATAACAGCTGAAGCACTGGGTAACAGTAGAGAAGTCTGTGAGGTAGAATTTCACAGCTCAGTTTTTTTTTTCTTTCAATTTTCAATAGATAAAATACTATTTTAATTTTATTCCATTCCTATGTGATGGCTTTTATTTGTTATAGAAGATAAATAGAAAGCATGTAGTGAGACTCCTCCAAATAATTTCCTATTTAGTTTATTCATATAATCTCATCCTATTATTTTCAACTCAAAATAAATAGAGCTGGTCTTTTAAACCTTTTTATTGTATAGGGAAAACATTTCTTTGACAAAGGTATTTCCTTTTTCCGTGTCACTGGCATTTCTATGGCCTATTCTGCTTCATCTCTCTTTGTTTTCAGCTGTGGCTGCAAAAGCTAACTTCTGCCTGCTAATGAAGGGTGTGCTGTCCCATATTCACCACCTTCCTTCAGAAATTAATATCTGCTTTCAGTAATGGCAAGACTGTGTGAGAGACCAGGTAGACTGTTCATTCCTTTAGGCAGTGTTAGCAGAATTTCTTTATCTTTTCCAAAGTGCTGTTTTAAAGAAACATGAAGGTTACTCAAAACTTCTTTTCCCTTGAGATGATTGGAGAGTGAATTCCAGTGCTTTAGTTGCTGTCCTTGTCCCTGTTTTTCCTGCTTTAGAGTAACATAATATGCTGGGAAGATGGAAGAGGATGACAATGGGCAAACTCGCCTTTGATACTTAGCTCTTTTTCATCTTGATTCCACATATCTTTGCTAACCAGCTTCCTACTGGTTTCAGATAGACTGCTTTTTTGAGTAATATTTCGGTCTGAATGCAGATTTGTAAGGTATATTCCTAAACAGGAGCCTTTCTGAAAAAAAAAAAAAAAAAAAAAGTCTGCTTTAAAAAATCCTCAAAAACCACTGAAGAGGATTTTAAATAAATGCAGTAATACTTGGCTGCAAAAACACTTTCCTGAAACTGAAAGAGTTTTTTTGAGCTGGTCTGTGGGTCACAGCAGAGCTGGTCACTGAGAGCAGGGAAAGGGCATTGCTGGGGCCACAGGCCCCTGCAGTCAGGCTGGTTACAGAAGGATTCCAGTGTTCACTGGAAGCCCAGGATGCTGGCTCTGAACGTTCATCATCTTTGTTAGCTAAGAAATTACTTTCCTTTGTGGCTGAGTAAGCTACTGTAATGAATAATGGTATCTGTTATGAAGATACAATAATTTTAAAAATGAAAAGAATTGGAGCTTGTAGAGTAGACCTGCTGTAATGTGGAAGCAGTGCCATTATTTTAGGGGATATTTGCTTTGTCTTTCTCATTTGCTCATTTAGTTTTGTTGAACTATGCCATATGATAGGTCTGAAGATTAATGTTGTTCATTTATCTACAGAATACATGGGACATAGATACAAGCAGTGGCCCAGCAACCTACTTATCTCATGTTCCAGAAGAATCATCTCTGAGTTGGAGGGACTGCCTTTCTGCCTCTGGTCCCTGCGTTTGGTCCATTAATAAAGAGTGCCAGCAAGCTTTGTTCTGACAGGGGGCTTACAAAGTGGACAGTGCTCACTAGAAACTGATTAAACATCCCAGCTTATTTTGCATAATTGCCAAACAGCTGTCTAGTGATAATGACTTTAACTTACTACCAGCATGGGATGTATTTCATGCAGTTTTCCTGGAGCTGAAAGATTCCCCATCTAATTGCAATTCACTGAGCCATTCAATGCCCCTAAAGAGAAAGTACTGCTCAGAAAGGAGTCATTAAAAACTTTCAGATTTATTTTGGCGATGGGAGACAGAAATGGCCTTTGGGTTTTTTAGGCATGTTTATTCACCTCTGACAGGTTTGAGGTTTTAAAAACATTTCAACTGAATTAGCTGGTGAGTCACCTAGAAGGGGGTACTGAAATAAATTGAAATATCTGGGAATTTAAATTTGTAGTAGGGGCAGAAGCCATGTTTGTTTTTAAATTAATAGGATGACTCTTTACAAGTAACAGTTACTGCTTGGAGGATAGTTCTGTTGACTCAAAAAAAAAAGAGACCCATTTAACAGATAATCTCAGTAAAGGAAGAGGGTGTTATTAATTTAAAAGGATTTAAAGCTAGTGTTATATATGAATTATCATCGTTTAATTGTCTGAACAGATAAAACATTAGAACCATAAAGTTTTGCTCTTTAAAAAGTGATATGAAAACTGTGCCTCTGTTAATAAGCATAGCACTTGTTTTTGAGGAAGGAAAAATAAAAGTGAAGGAAGGAAGGGAAATTTCTCTCTGGAGATTTTCTTTCACGTGACATTTCAGAGCTGACCTCTGTCTGTCTTGACTATTGCTTTAGTTTTGGTTGCAATGAATGTAGTGTTTTCTTAAGTGTCAGCTACTATTTTAAGAGAGTGTTTGGCATCTGCCTCCAGAGCAAGGGATTTGCTTTAGTTCAGTGAAGGTTTTTTGTTTGTTCATTTTGCTTCTCTTCCCAGATGATGCAATGTAGACTATACCCCAACATTTTTGAATATGTAGGATTTGTATAAATTTTGCATGCTGCATAAGCTCCTTTTGAGGTGGCAATGTACACTGAAATGTGAAGTACAGAAACAGCTGGGTTTCCTTTATAGTTGTTTTCTCTATTTTCTCTCTCCATGTTCTCAATACCAAACCATATTGATTGCTGGAGGACCTCTAGTTAAAATGATAATAAAGAGAGCAAGGGAAAGTCAGAAACCTGAACCCTCATAATCTGTGTGTCCTGATTGTGAAACAAAGTACATTATTAAGCTGATATAGCCTTATTTGTTGCCTGTGTGACAAATAAGGCCGCTTTGCCTTTTTTCAGTTAAAATGCAGAGCACAGTAGATTTTGTATGAAAATCAGTGCACATTGTATGTTATAGAATTTTAGTCTCCAAATACTGGGTTACTTATGCTCCACTTCAAGCATGATTACTGATACTGAAATGGTGCAGAATTTGTGAGATGGCCTTTCTTCTGTGTGCAGCCTCAGTATATAGTAGTGAACATGTCCTCTCTCATGCAGGTAGCTAATGCTAATACCATTCCCTGTTTTAATAATAGAATGTGCAGCACAGCCTGGAAATTTTGATTCAATCTTGGGTGTTTCTGTAAAGACATCACTTTTTATTAAGTTTTTTTTACCTTGCTGCAGGATGTTATGTCATGTCTGTTAACCAAGAACATTTGAAGCCCCATTTCAACTGCCTTATACTTTTACATGAATGAATTCTATATCATGGCTGTCTGCCTCAATTTAGGTTTGCACGAGTCAGAAACTCTGCAGTACTTTGAGGAGGAAAGTGAGTGATATTGAGACTCAACTACCAGCTCTACTTGAAGCCAAAATGCTGGCTGTTTCAGGTAAGTTTTAAGAAGGATTAACATTGTTAAAGGGTGTCTTAGAGCAGTTATTGACCTCTTCATGACAGACTTGTTAGGAAAAGTTGTTCATGTGCTTGTGTAGATCCCTTGAAGTTGTGACCAGCCTGGCAGAACAGGGCTATGCCATGCCTTGTGTAGGGTACTTCAGGTCCCTCTCCACAATTTGGAGCTCCTGGCAAAGCTGATGCTGTGTAGTAGACCATTAACGTGCAAAACACATGGTATTTTTCCATAGGTGAAATTGATGTATAATCATGAGTAGCTGTTCCAGGACTGCTCAAGTTACATTCTTAGAGCTCTCTAGCTAAGTTGTAAATGTATAGCTAAGGTATCATAATTACAAGTCTGGCTTTAAATGACACTTTAAAATGGAATACAATAATTGGCAGCTTCTGCTGTTCAGATCATTAAACAACTAATGTTGGCAGCAAAAGAGCACTTTCATCCTTGAAGCACTTGTGCATGTTATTTACAACCAATAAAACACTGAAATGTGATTACAGAGTGTGATACATGCCACTTGCTTGGGATTACTGCACTGTTCAAAAAGGCAAATCACAGTCCTTCCTTTTAGGTTGGAAGAGGTGGGTTTTCTAATTCAGCAAATGGTTTGCAAATGCTTCAGTAGGTGTCTTGGAGAGGAGCTGCCTTGGAGAGGAAGCTGAGTAGAAGGAAATGTGGAATAGAGTGCAAGGAACTTTCCAGTGTTACACCAAGAAAAGAAAGGCTAAGGGGTTTTTGATACCTTATATTGAGATGAGATGTAGCTCTCCATATGTGATTTATCTTTTCAATTATATCCAAACATCTCTGTTGCAAACACAAATTTTGAAAAAATGAAACCTTGTGCAGTGTCACATGTTTTGTTTGCCAGAAGTGGATAATGTCAGGCTTAAGCAAAGTCCCAAAGGAAATTAAAGCCCAGATTTTGCATTGGTGCTGAACATGCTCAATTTCCTTACTTCTCATAACACCTTTTAAAATTGGAAATCCTCTTTATTTCTCTCTTCACGTCTAAGAGATAAACTAGGCAATTGTCCTTCTCTACCCTTAGACTGTTTAAATGTAGGTAATTTTCTCACTTTCAGAAAAGGGGTTCTATGGCTTGGGAAAAAAACAGCCCATAAACTGGACGTGCAACTACATGTAGGAAGCAGTTGGCCAGAAAAGCTGTATCTCAGTCTGACACTTGGAGAGAGTGAATGACAGCTTGAGGATCATTTCCAAAACATTCATAACAGCATTTTATACTTGTTAGCTCTTAAAAGAGGTTGCTTGTTTCAGAAATGAACTCCAAAGGCAATTTAACACTGCTCTTTCTATAAACTGTTTTTACAATTGTTTGGCTGCCTTTCTGTGCTTTGTAAGAACTATCAGTTCAATTTCTTTGTACTGATATAAGCACCATTTCTTTTTTTACTCTTGCTTCAGGGAATTTTAATGACTGTGAATGGTACAATCCTAATTTGTTACTAAGGCAAAATTCTGCATGGCCTGGTTAAAAATCAAGGATGAAATGGATACTGTAATTTCTTTACCTTATTGTAAGGTAGAGATGCATTTAGTCAATGTGGTGGTACTTTTTTATGTAAAATGCAGAGTTATATACAGAGGACATGGGAGATACAAGAGTAAAAAGAAAATTATTTCTCTGAAAACATGGAAGCAAAAAGAGAAAAAAAATCTGAAAACACCAGAAAGAGCTTTAGAGCATGAGGTGAATAAAATCAGAAAAGTCAAGATACAGAGTGAGTTGCAGCTAGCTAGCAGAGAAGCAAAACAGGAAGAAAAGATTTGATAAATGCAGAAGAAGAAAGAGGAAGGAAGAGATAAAAATAGGGAAGGTTATGTTGTTGTTGATTTTTAACTTAATAAGGCAAAACCAGTCATTAGTGGATAATGGAGAAGGCTAAATTACTTGGGTTTCTATGTATTCCTGTATTAGGAGTAAATGAATGACATCTCTTAAGGAAGGCATAGTTAAGAACCAGGTCTTAACTTCTAAATACTGGCTAAAATTTAAGCAAGATACTTTCTGTATATATTTCCTGATCTCAGCCAACAATGTTAATGAACAGTCTGGGTATACACAATTGTTATATCTTGTATCTTCAATTGTTAGAAGTTGGAAGAATGTTCAGTTGCAGTTAAATAACATGCAGTTATTTAAGTCTTGGAACAGTGTGATGTTCAGAGGGAATTACAGTGTGCATTTGTAAATATGCAGTAATAATAAAGTTTAGTGGTCGTAGTTAGAGGTTTTCATTTAGTCTGGAAACATCAGGCAGGGTTAAATGTCTGTTACTTCTACTTCTTATGTAGCAGTTTGATAATTCATTCGGTTTCTTCAATAAGACTACTAATAGATACTGAGAACAACTGATTTTCTCTATACAAATGTCACATAATTTTTGATTAAAGTAGCATTTTTCTTGAGGAAGCAGTAAGAGTTAAGTGACTTTGGAAGAGTGTCAAAGCAAAAAGGTGACTGTATTCCAAAAGTTAGATTAGATGAGCTAAAGAATAGAGTTGTTAAGTGAAAATTAGCTTTCAGAGCTTATATGTGGTGACTTAATGATGTGATGGCTTGGAAAGCATGATATATACCTCAGCCTTTAATGGCTTTCTTGACAGCTTCAGACAACATTCATTTGCTACATGGACTCTACTTTCTAATACAAATACATTGATTTAAAATACTGATGTATTTGCACCAAAAATTGTAAGAATATAGTTGATATTATTTTTGGAGGAAAATACCATAATAAATGCAATGTAAGCATAAGTTCTATTAGTCTTATCAGTGCAATACCATGGAATTTAAGGCTATATGACAAATGATATGTAAAGATGTTGGAGACAATACTATGTATATAAATGCTTCTCCTTCCTATTATTTCACCCTTGGAAGAAGTATGAATTTCAATTTGGAAGAGAAAAAAGAAAGTTTGTGAATATTTGGATTATTGAAGGCTATAAAATAAATACAATTTAATTCCAGTGAGCTTTCTTATGGGAAAAAGAAAACACTTAGATGTTCAAGATATTTCTATCAACAGGTACAATTCAGAACCTTTATATCAACACCTCACTCACATCTGATTGGCCTGTTGGGACAAATAACTAATAGTTAATACTCTGGAGATGCTAGTCCAGAATTTGCCTCCAGAGATAATTAGAAGGATCCTATATTATTCCAGTTATTAAGTCAGGAGCTTTAGGTAATTATAGATAACAAGTACTCATGATATCATGAGTTGTTACTGTTGATGTACACATTTGTAAATTCTCATCGATGAACTATTATAGTTTAGCAAATAATAGGGTTTTTTTTAAATTATAAAATAACCCCTTAATGTCAGTGCTTAGAAACCTGCATGTGATTTTTCTAACAGCTGCATCTTACTGTGGCTCTTAACATGCTTGTAAAATTTTGTAGTCAATTATAGGAAGACCATGACAGTACATGATACTCTGTTCTTTCTTTCAGTATTGTGTTACTATTTAGCATGAAATTTTTCTAGGGAATAAATTTCAGATTAAATAATTTGAAGCTGGTAAGAGAATTCAAATAGGATGATGTTTAAGCAAGTGTGAACATAACTGTAGAAATATTATTAAAACTTATTTTCATACTTTGAGCTGTTTTACACAAGAGGAAATAATAAGAAATGGTGTATCTCTGGTGCTTCCTTAGTGAGAAAATAATTTGGGAATAGGAGGGAAGATGTAAACTAAAATGAATTTTTAGTCCTGTTTCATCTCTTTCCTATATTTGAATAAAAGGTTTATGGCGATACATTTTACAATGTTTTCATAGACTCTTTGAGAACTTTTTCTTCTTGAGAATGCATATTAGCATGGGATTAGATAGCCAGAAAGTGGCTTAATGGGAAGCTAAGTAGGCATGAATGAAATACTGTGTTTATTATCCATGTGTACATTACATTGTGTAGTTATCCATGAGATGCATGTCATTAATTTTCTTTCTGTTTTTGAAAACACAAATTAGATCCAAACACAGAAGTTGGAGTGAGGTGACTTGTATTTTGAAAATTTTAAAATTATCTATACAAATAAGAGGTCATGTGTCATGGTCCTATAAATATCGTTACCTCTATGTCATTAAGTACTGGCAAGTGGGAGCTGCTTGGAAATGATGTTGTGGATGATTTCCAGCAGGACAATAAGATTTTTTTTTCCTTATGTCAATGTAAAAGCATAGCTTTTAAAATAACATGACATAAATACTAGATATCATATTTCACAAAGCCTAATGTTAGGACTGTTGCCTCTTTGGCTCTTTGATGCTCATTTAGGGCAAGTTCTGCATGGATCCAGCTGTAACAAAAAGAGACCCCAGCTTTCCAGATTTTGTGCTAAGTGTTCCTGTTGGGAATGAGTATGTCAGAGAGGGGACAGAGCCATCAGGCTGGAAGATGCCAGTGCAGACAGAAGGACGTTTTCAGCCATCCATCTGTGGTTTATGTTAGTGTGGATGCCTTATTTTCATGCTCCTGCTCTAGTCTGTAATTTCATTCAGAAATGTGAGTGGACACATAGTTCTTGGTATAGTGTTGAGTTCTTCCCCAGATGTGCCACAGACAGCTCTTAATTTGTCTTTCACTGGAAGGTAGTGGTGTTCCTGGTTTCTTTTTCTGAGAACTGTTGTTTGGTAATGGTTGCGGAACTTGCCTGGTCTTTGAGGCAAAAATAACAACGCTGCTTTGTGCCTTCTCTTGAAGGCTCAGTTTTTTGATTATTGGAGTCCAATAGAGGGCTGCATCATGTCAGATGACATAGCTGGTTCCACACTTACCTATTCCTGATTCCAGCAGCAGCCTGGGTTGATGGATCAGAGTGTATTGAGCTTAATTCAACTTCATGACTGCAGCATCTGGTTCCAGCATTCAGTGCTGTGTGTGGTCATGTCTTCCCACAACACTCACTTTTTACTCCATAAAATAAAATTTGCCACCTGTATTGGTGCAAGCAGTGTACTTCTTGGCACACCTGTTAAATAATTTGAGAAATAATGCTAGTGATTCTCCCAAACCAATTCTGAAATGGTCTCTCAGCCTTCAGACAGCTCTGTGTTGTGGTTTGTCCCCAACCAGCAGTAAAGTACTATGTGAACATTCTCTCTGCTCACAGTGGGGGAGAAGAATTGGAAAAAAAAAAAAAAAGTAAAATTTGTGGGTTGAGATGAGAACAGTTTAATAACTGAAGCAAAATAAAATATAATAATACTAATGATAAAAATAACAGCAATAATGGTAGTGGAAAGGAGAGTGAGAGGCATAAAGCCCCCAAGACAGGCAAATGATGCACAATACCTATAAAGTGATGCTTACCACCCCCAGTTTATTTGCTGAGTATGATGTTCTGTGTTATGGAATAGCCCTTTGTCCAGTTTGAATCAGCTGTCCTGGCTGTGCTCCTTCCCAGCTTCTGGTATACTTGCTTGCAGAGCGTGGGAAATTGAGATTTCCTTGATTTTAGGCTAAGAACTGCTCAGCAACAACTATAAACATCAATGTGTTATCAACATTGTTCTCTGCCTAAGTCCAAAACACAGCACTGTACCAGCCACTAAGAAGAAAATTAACTCTATCCAGCCAAAACCAGGGCATTATGCTGTTTGTCTTTTTAATCTCATTTTCAAGTCAGACTGGATGTTACTGGCTTTCAGTGAACTTCAAGGGTAATTCATTGTAGCTGAAGTTCCAGCATGATATGTGACCAGACAGCAGAAAATCTTCTCTTCTGTTGGAGAAGTCAGTCATGAAACAAGTTACTCTCTTCCACTCCTCTTACCTAAGCAGCTATCCTTAGAGCAGCAGAGAAGGTCAAGTTACCTCTTTGGCAGCTCCTTTTCTGTGGTTTTGTGCTCAAAGGAACATATCCTTAGGTGGGGGAGCTGCCAAGGGAAGGTGCTATCACCCTGCAGAAAGGCTGTGCTGTGGTCTGGAGGGCATGAGAGAAAATGCTTGTGGAAGGGGACAGTGATGTCTCTCTTACCATTGTTACTACTGATTTGAAATGTTATTACTTTGGGGTTTGTTTGTGCTCCCCACGCCCCTGTGTTGTTCTGTGGTGACTGATTCAGTCCAGGTGCAGGAGGCTCTCTGTGACTGAGAATTGCTCCTTCAAATGTGTGTCTGTGAGGTCTCTCACCTTCTTGCTGGCAATTACCTTTCAGGATCATGTCAGTCATGTAGTTGTGTTAGGCTTCATGAAAGCATTGACATGTGTTATTGCTTAAAAACAATAATTGCAATTCAAATGTGCTGGATTTCTGTAAAATGTTTCAGGAGATGGTAGACTGTCCCTCATTTGCAGTTTATTTTTTCAGAGGTGCAAACACACTGGCAGTCCTTCCAGAATCTTACATTTCTGTCATGTCTTTAGATTTTTCCCTTTTCTCTGTGAGTAGGTGAATGATATTTATTTTCTTCAATTTCTTTTGTGGTGTTGAAATCACTTTGTATCCTCATTAATCACAGGGTGCAATATTTTCAGCCTTGAATTCCAGTACCATTGATAAATACTATGGTAGAAAATGCCCTAAGCTATCATGTAAATTTTCCCTTTCTTATGAATTATTAAAGGTAGTGCTGTAAGTATATGAAGAATTAATTTATAGATAATGATGAAGAATGACCAGTCTCTTCTTTGTTACATTTAAGCTAGTGTCCAATAGATACGCTTTATTATTAATGAAAAAAATTACTCCTTTGTTTGTACTACAATGAACATATTTTCAGTGGTGCTGAGACTTCTCTCTCTGCTTCAAGTATAAATAATGATTACTATGAATATATGTAACTTCTGCCATAAATTTGAGAAAAAGTGTGAGTAAAAAATTTGTGGACCTTAACTTTGACTTGTAGTTTGAAGGGGGAAATATTTAATAAAGTTTAATTAATAATGTATTACTTGTTTTTTGGTAAAATTGGACAGATTTCAAACTGTATTTTTAATCAATTTGCTACTGGCAAAAGGCATCAAAATAATATTTTACTTCAAGACTACTAAATGGGCAACAATCTGCCCAATTTAGTAAAATCTGACCATGAGGTGTCATAATGGGCATGAGTTTGTGGCATGTAACTGTATCTATAGAAAATATATTTGATGTGCACAGTACTATTTAGCTGTAGCCATACAAGTAAAATTTTAAGAATAGAAGAAATAATGGAAATATACTAATTTTTACATTAAGTAAAAAATTATATATCTACTTTCTGCCTGGAGATTTTTTTTATTTTTACTGTTTTTCATGCGTGGGTTGTGGTGTTTGATTTGGCTGGTATTTTTGGCCTGCACATCAAGCTGCTGGAGCTTACCTGATGTCACTTTCTATAGAGGATGAAGGATGCATGGGACGAGAGAGCCCCAGAGGGCAAGATTAAGGAGGAAGATTTAACTTTTTTTGTTGCTGTCTTTCGAGATAATGGTAATGTTCAGTCCCTCAAAGTGAAGTGTACATACTCAGTTCCTTATGATAGTGCACTTGCAAGCACATTACCTATTCAGAGTGCTGGGTACTGCAAGTTTGCTGCCCCAAATTGCACCCAGTGTGTTTATATGAACATGGATGCAGTGACTAAAATTGCACATCTCCAACAAGCATCACTGTGGGACAGGAGGAAAGATGGGAAAAGTGGCATCTTGCTCTTCAGTCTCCTTCTCTGTCTCATGCCCTTGTTTAGACCAGAATCTCAGTTTTGGTCTTAGACTATTAATTCCTTAGCTTTGTTTCTCTGTACAGATTTTCTGAGCGAGCAGTCATACTGGCTGCATGATTTTTGAGTTTCCTGGGAAGAGTTAAACTGACTTAACTAATGTCAGCCAGCTAGAACCCTCTCACTGACAGCCATGAGTGGTTGACAAAGTAAGTTATTGTGTTTGCTTAGGCAAACTAATTATTAAATTATAAAAAAGAGGAATTTTAGCATTTTGAGAGTGTTAGCAGAATAAAATATAATGACATACATCTTCAGAATATTTGCATGGCATCCAGTGTGACGTTGTCTCAACAACAACAAAACAACAACAACAACAAAAACAACCCAGGAGGGCATGTTTTTCAATGCTGGCAGCTATAGTTTATATATTAATTTTTTCATCAACCTTCTTATGGCATGTAGAAAGCAGTTTCTTTGGTTGCTGGGGTTGAGGTGAGAGCTCACTGATAATGGTACTTTTGATGCCTGAGTTTTTATATATTCTTCTGAATTTTCACTGCAGACTTTCAGGCATTTTTCCTGTCATGGGAAACTGCACCAGGTAGGGTATCTTTTGCTTTTGGGTTTGTATCTGGTGCCATTTCCTTACAGCCTCAATTTTGATATAAACTTCTCCTCTGGGAATTCAGATCCATTCAGTGTATATAAAACTTTCATATGCAATATCATGCCTTTTTCCTTGCTGTCCTCTGAAATGTAGCAGCAGCTCCAAATTCTAATGAAGATTTTCTCACCTTCATGTTTTATTAAGCCTCCTGTGCTTTGATGCTTGGGATGAGTTCAGGTGAATAAAGGTGAACTCACATCTTGTTGCCTTAGAAGCATCTGTATATTTGCCATATTTCCAGAGTCTTGTTTATTTTGCTGCTCTGTTTTGCCCATTTGGAAACATGACAAATTAAGGTAATAAAATTTGTGCTGTTGTTTCCCAGTAAAGCACTGGTAAGCCATAAGATCCTACTATTTTTAGGATTCATGTGCTATTTGTAAAGCATGTTTAAAGTTATTTAACTGTAATTGTAAGACAGAAGTGGCAAATGGGGTTTTAGAAATGAAGGACTTTTGACCTGTTAAAAAGAAACGAGAAAATGTCTGCTTTAAATGAGGTAGAGGTTGAAAGAAGCTATCGTAGCCTTGGGGCTAAAAAAAGCCCCAAAAATCCGAATGCAAAGCAGGACTACCATATTTAGTTCAGTCTTATTTTATACGATATTTTCCAAAATTTTGGTAAGTGCAGCCTCCCTTTGGCACACCTGCCCTCATACATCCACTTGAGTTTGCAGCAGCATCTTTGCTCCAGGAGAACGGCTGTAGGTGTTGGGTGGAAGTGCTCCTGTTCCTCTGGCACTCTGGAGGAATGGAGCCTCTCCTGGCAGCTGCTGCTGGTAGTTTGCCATCTTCTGACCAGTGCAAACACTTGCATCCCATTCTTGCCTCCTTGTCTTGAGGAAACTGAGCAGCAGCCAAAGCGTTCCCTTCTAAGACTTTGTGACCAGCACTTCGAAGGCTCCCGGTGAAAAAGATGTAATGCCATAATTTAGGATATCCTGATGTGGATTTCATTGTTTGGATTATGTCTTAATATTTGAAAATAAACTTTTCAATTGTTTGTTGTGTCTAAGAAACAGTGTATTATATTGTGTAAACAAAACCAAAAAGGAGCCCTTACATCTGAATAATGCTGGTAGTATTATAAAATGATTTCAGGAGTCTAAAGTCATTACACATACTTTAGAAACTGATGAGACATTTGTGTTATGTAAGTATTTACTTCAAGGCTAAATCTTCTAAGTGCCTTCACTTACTAAATACCTTTTCTTAATAGATCATATCACCAAATTTTTGCTCATTTAAGATGATATCCTAAATGGATGAGCTTAAGTCTTATGCTAAATATGGTCTTTCTTTTATTGGGCAATTCTATATGGAAATTATTTTGATCAATAATTCTTTAGATTAAAGTTTTGTGGTGGGGTTTGTTTTTATTTTTTGGTTTGATTTCCACCCCCCCCCCCAGCCAAGTATCTCAATCATTAAAATTATTCTGGTACAGTTATATAAATGTAGCATTGTTACTCTACTGTTATTTACAAGTAATTTAATGACTGAGTATATCATTGTCATTTTCTATTTATTACAAAAGACTTCCTTGCAAAGTAAGGAAACATTCCTCTCCAGCTGCTTATAAAAATGGTTTTCAGAATGGTTAAGTGGATGAATGTTACTAGGCTACACTCTTAAATTACTTGGTTGTTGAACTTTTTACTTTGGATCCCTGTCCAAAGGAACCAGACATTTAGAAAAGCTCCAGAATAGTGTGAGCTGGTGCTGCCAAGGCCTTCTGCCTGTCTGTGATGTTTCCTGCTTCAGGGAGAGCCAGAAGCAGAGCATTGTGACTTCTGAATGTGTTCTCTGAGAAGAACATCTCCCCATAGTCTTTGCTTGAGGTGCAGCCTGTTCAAGAAATGCAGTGTGTCATTCATGAACAACCTTCTGGTGCTTGATATGAAAACCAGCATAGGGCTGCTTTGTTCAGGGAGGGAATACTTCAGGGTCCTGCAGGTTCATGGCCTCTATTTCAAATGTACTGTGCATTGAGGGGTCCTTCAAAAGAAGAAAATCTGATAGATCACACTGCAACAATGGGCGAATTGCAGTATGACATGATTTGAAGTGCGAACCCTTAGGAACGGATTTCTTGAAAAAATGTAAATTGTATCAATAATTAAAGAAAATATAATTTCTCTGTGTGTAAGGTTAAATCAGCTACAATTATTATTCTTGTAATATTAATGAAATGGATGCTTACAAAGCAGTTTTTCTTTTTCCCCCTTTTCAGTTGCTGTTGGGAAGTATAATTGCCTAATTTCCCAGGGCTGCTGTGTAAGCTGATGTTGCAAGTGTCTGCCTCATTGTCTTTTTCCTCTTTCTTCCCCTACCCCCACAAAACATGCAGGAGGTAATTTTGGCACTGCGAAGGATCTTGCAGAAGAAATAAGATCATTAACATCTGAGAAAGAGGGACTGGAAGGACTTCTCAATGAACTGTCGGTGCTGAGTGCCAGAAATACACGAAAACTAGAGAGAATTAAAGATGATTACACCAGACTGAAACAAGAACTTGAACAAGGAGAGGCTGCCTTTGGTGAGTAGTTTACAGATTGTTACAGCTTTTTGCTCAACCCTTAGCTGCTCAAGGTGTGCTGGGTTTGATGAATCATTCTGCATTTCACAGAACATACTGATTGTTCTGAGGGAGGTCTGTCAATGACCTACAGAAGCTGTATGTTCAATATCCTCTCAGCTGTTTCCCCTGGAGCTGGGAGAGAGACGGGGAACAAGGGACACCCTAGCAATATACCACTTTTTGCAATCTGTCTTAGCCCAGTTCTCAAAACCTTTCTTTTCTAAGCCCATTTTTATCACAGTAATGATGGCACTGTGCTTGTGTTCGCATACAGAGGAACAGGTAGTCTTTATGCAGAGGCAGTATATGTGTCTGGCTGTGACAACAGGAACACGCTTAGTATATAAAACTAAATGTTTAGTACACACTAATGTAACCCATTTGGTGGTGGGTCTGAATGTATGAGATGCAAGGATTTCTGATTCTGAAAGCAGGAGTTCTCACAGTAAATTTGTGTTTGAGGGGGAGTTTTAACGAATTGCCAAATGCTGCTCTCACACAACTATGAGCAGTGTGCTTGGGTTGTATGGTGGAATTGGGGAGGTTGTCTGTGATCACTGGGAAAGCTACTGACAAATTATCAAACAGCAGAGTCATTCCAAGACTTGACCTACTCTCTTGCCTTCTGTACCCACTCCTGAAGTTGAAGCAGATAAAATGGGTCTTGCTGCTTGCTTAAATGAAAAGGCTCAGTAATATTTGATTGGCTACAAATGTACAGTTACTATAATTATATCTCTAAACTAAATGCAATCCTGAGAAATATTTTAAAGCTTTAGGCTTTTGAAACATCTTTCCTTTTTCAGGATCTTATGAGCAGTAGGTTGGGTGAAGAGAGGAAGATGCCTCTGTTTTAGAAGCATATGATGTTTCTCCATAGACAAGTGGATAAGTAGAGCTATCTTAGAAATAAAAAGATTTGTAGGCAGCTGACTACATCTAATACATTGTTTTAAAAATGCATGGAATAATACCCTTCTAGATAAGAACTTGCTATTTTAGAATCTAGATTAAATTTTTAAAAATTATTCCTCAAATTTAGTGCATTGAGATACAAACCCAGAAATGCACATCTGGCAATGCGTCTTCTTTCCTTGGATTTTCAGGAGAGTTGAAAAGAATTCTGACCTTCTAATTAGCCCATTTTGTTTCTCTTTTATTTTAGGACAATTAAACATCCTATAATACACATGTACGTTCTCATTTGTGTTTTAATTTAGCAGGGTTTTAAATCAAGCCTGTGCAAGATGCTTGCTGAAGCAACAGAAATGGTATCAGTTCCTAGACTCTTTTTCCGTTTTGCATTTTTACAGCTTGGAAGGAGATAACTTCTTTACCTGACTTCTAATGTTCCCACAATTTGTGACAATGAATTTCAAAATACTGGGTGTTCACTCAGTAGATTTTCTTTTAATTTATTGTGATTCTGTAGGCATAAGGAGAAATTTATCCTTATGTTAAAATAAAATGCTGTAAAGGAGATACTAGTCAGAGATACATAAATTGAAAACTGACATCTTCCATTTTCATCATCCCTGCCCCTTTTGCATGTGATCTACCCTGTTTTCTCCTTTAAAAAATGGAAATATTTGAAAATGCTGACATGGGTTTGATACCAACACATTAAACTGAATGTAAGCCTTCAGATACATTCTGGAAAACAGTAAGCAGATGGTGTCTTGAGGAAAAGAAGCCACCTTTATGGAACAGTGGTATTTTACACACGACTTCTATGTTTAGAGAATAAAGCATAGAGAATTGGAACACAATTTTGTTGCCATTTGTTTTTGCTGTTGTTTGAAAGAACTGGAGATAATTGTGTTTGTCTGCACTGTGAAAGGTGTGATTTGAATTGAGGTAGCTGACCTGACTTACTTCACAGCCTTAGGCTTGGTGTTTCATTTATGCCAATAAAATCTGTGTTGCTGCAGAGAAAGGCAGTTCTCCGTTTTTTTTCTGTGTTCCTGCCCCAACCCATACAGTAGGTTAGGGTTAGGTCCTGTACATGTCTATTTCTATGTCATCTGGCACTTGAATTGTTGTTTTGTGCCTGTGAGCTGCTTGAAAACTTCGATTTTTCTTTTTTTACTGAACATAATACTGTTTTGTATGGAAAATATTAGACAAAAAATGTGCATGCTAAAATGTGTGTGTATTAGTCTTGTGTATAAATTGGTCACCTATTTTTTATTTCATTAATAATTGTTTTCTCACAGTAATGCATATATAAGGAAGCAGACGTCAAGGGAAGAGACTTAATCACACAATAATCAGAACTGGAATTTTAAATAGGACACATCATTAGCATGTTAATGAATTTTCTCACTCTGTGCCAGCTGCCCAAGTATAAAAGATATTGCAGATGTAGTGCAAAAATCAGGCTTGGCTTACTGCACTGAGAGCTGTCAGTGCTTTCTATGAAGAAAATTTGACAAAAAATCCTCTCGTATTCTTAGAGATGCTAAAAAATATGCTTTTCATGTTGGATAATAGAAGCATTGACAAGTAACACTATGTATTAGCATTTTAGGATGAATAGAACTAACTTGCCCTTTAGGCATTGACTTTCTTCTGAGGCCATCAAAATGCTGCTATAAAAGTGATCAACTTTTATTGTCATTTTACAGATAGGAAGGCCAGAGACTTAGAGATTGTGTAATTTTACCTGAAATGGTGGTGAAACAGTTTCCCAGCTCATGGTTGGTCTAGCATCAATCCTGATTGATTCAATCTCTTGCAATAAACATGTGAAACCAGGGGGTGCTGTGATTCTGTGTGTGCTTTATATTCTTCTGGACTGCAGCTGAAGATGTGATGGTTTTGGGAAAATTGCTGAAGGTCTTGTGCTTGATCGTTGAGCAGACCTGTCTTATAAAGTCAGAAGGTTCTGTTATGGAAAAGAAGAGAGCTGCTTTATAGCCCAAAACAACCAAACTTGTGTTCCAGACAAGTGGAGCTTAATTACTTGCCTGTCTGCCAAACTGTTGGATTGTGCTTATAAATCCTGGCTTGGGTTGATTGGCATTTGTAACCCAGGGCTGGAAATGGAACCTACCCTCTTGTTGTGGTTTCCTCATCACCACTACTGATGGGCAAGTTTTCCTGCCTCATCTGCTGAGTTATTTTGCTGGCTGCTCTCAGCCTTTTTCTGCCCCTATTACACTTTTGGGAAAGCACCTCCTGTGAGTAATGTATGTACACACACAGCTAGGGGACACCGTGCTTCCCGATCTAATTGCTAGGTTGTGCTTGCCAAGTCTTGTAAAGTAGAATTTCTATACTGCATTAATTTCTAGAGGAAATATAAAATAAAGGCTTTCATGCACATGAAAATAGCCTTTTAACCCTTTTTAAAAACACCCAAACTACTTTTTGAAGGCTGACATTTCAGTCTCTGCTCAACTCTTGTTGCTATCCTTGACTTTTATTGTCTTAGAAATTGCTTGTTTAGTCCAAAAGTTCTTACCAGCACACTTGTACAGTAAAGCTTTCTGGAATTGAACAGATACATTTATTAAATAGCAAACTTGATGTAGCAGAGGAGTTTCTTGGGAAGCTGCAAATTTCACACTCAGTTCTGCTTTCTTTTGTTCAATATGCACACTCTGCATGCTTGCACAGAATATCTCACAGTGTTTTGTCCTTTTAACAGAAGAAACACCTATCAGAGTTCATTTTTTATCTGCTTTTTTAAAATTAAAACCCCAATGTTTTGGCTTTAGAATACTGCTTAGGAATAAAGCATGTTCAGTATGTACTTCAAAGAATAACAAAAACTCTGCTATTCTTTTTATAGTCATTGTGCCAAAAGCTGCAAATTTGACTGTTGTGAAGGATGCAATTAATTAGTCTAAAACTTAATATTGTCTGGACAGAGAAACCACTAGTGGTGCTGCTTAATTTAATACTCATTATTGCATACTGAAATATTTATGAAAAGAAGGTTCTGTGCTTCATATGCAATTGTATAGGATGTGATTTGTCAAAGTGTTAATGACCATTTGCTACAAAGCAGTTTTATACTATTTCAGAGACATTTTTATTCTGATAGGTGCAACACAGAAAGTCTTACAATAGAAATATGTGCAGTGTACTTGCACTGGGAAACTTACCTTTTTTATTTAAATATTTGTTTTTAATGATAGCTTAATACAAAAGCTTCTCTATTTTTCTTCATTACTGATTCTTAGAATACTGTTTGAAGATGTCTAAAGATTATTACCAATTTTGCACTATTTTTAATTGTTGCAAAAAATACCAACTAAGTATGACATAAACCCATGTGCCTATGACATAACTAGAATGATTCCATGTTTTGTTTACTGGTTTTTCAGGTGGTGGCTTTAATTTTTTCCTCAGTGCTAGTTTTTCTTCACCAAATAGGCTTTCCATATTGTTTCTATAGTTTATCCTCTGTCAGAGTGGTTATCTAATTCTAAACTGAAGAGCTGAACTTTTGATTGCTCCTGTTTAAATAAATCATTAAAGGAGAGCCCACATAGTGTATAACAGATGGGCTTCCACGAGGAAGAAGCTGCTCTGAGTCTTGTGTCTCCACTTCTAACTTGGGTGAGGTCATTAAGTTCTGCATGTCACACCTTTATGAAATGCTTATTGTCATTAAAGTGAGTGGTGAAATTGAATGGCTTATTGCTTATGTCTGTGGCCATCTCTACTTAAACAGTGATCCTGCAGGATTTAGGCAGTGGTCCCTCTGAGCTTTCACAGAAGGTGTAAAAGCCTCAGTGGTGATGAAGGGACAGGACTGGCAGTGCAGCTGGTAGCATCCTTTACTCTGAGCTGATGTTCAGCTGGTGCTCCACAGCAGTGCTTGGCAGCGTTCTGTTGGGCAGCATGGAAAAGTCATGTCCACATAAAAAACCAGAAGAATTATAAACAACAGCAACAACAAAACCCCCAAGAAGCCCAGTCTTGCAGGTTTCCTTCTGTGCTGTCTTGGGCAAATACAGCATGAATAATTACCCTCTCCTCATTAGTATTCTCCCTGCTGTTTCATTTGAAAAATTGGTGTTCCTGCATTTGCATGGACTTCCGCTCTTACGCTTATTCTGTGCTTATTTGTGTTTCATTGAATGTGAGCATGGGTCTCATTTTCTTGGCTCTTTTTGAAGTACTTGGGATCCTACAGGTTAAGTATACACCTATACACATCTTTTGGTCTTATAATTCTGTAATGGTAGTAACTGCATATCAAATTGCTACCAAGCTTTGAGAATCAAATTCAGACTAATGATTTTCAATCCATGTCATGCTTCCACAAAATTGTCCACATCATCTTTGTTAAGTAATATTTAACTGTAAGTAGTTAAAGGATTGTTTTGTGTTACGGAATTGCCTTTTTTGATAAATACTATTGATAGAATTTAGTAACATAAAAAGAGTAAATTCTATTAGACATTTCCTGTAAATAAAATCTCAAATACATTTTAATTTTACACATCAGTTTTTGTCATGATTGAAAAGATTGGAAACAAGTATGTTTAAGCATAATTAAGTTTGCCATACGTCTTGAGTCACTTGTAATTGTGTTTCTTATAATGGTGGTTTTAAAGGTCATCTCGTCTGGTGTTGTTAATTTAAATATGTAAAATACTTCAGTTTTCACTTGGAGCATAGAGGTTTAGTCCGTATAAATGCAATGGAGCTATTAAATTTAATCTGGCCTTTCTGTATAATTAGGTGCAAATATGTATAATGCAGAAAATATGAAATATTCAGGCACCTTGAACTGAGAAAGCAGCTTGTTTCAAAGCCTGCAAATATCTGTAGAGATCTTTTGGTCAGGGCATTTTTCTGTCGATTCTCAAAGGTGAGCTTCTCTTCTATTTCTTCCAAAATCTGATGACAATAACTTTATTGAAATGTTTTATGTACCCATGCAATACTTTTTGGACAGCAGTATGAGGTAATTACACACAGAATAATAACTCCTGAAATGACCCAGTACTGATGCTGCAGCCATAGAGGTGGTTTTCTACCAGGTACAAGGAATAAAGCTTGGTCTGAAGTTTTAGGCTGAGTCTCTTCAGGGAATATGATGTAATCTTTAACTAGGATATGCATAAAGACGTCAAGATTTTGTAAGTTTAAGGCCACAGGAACACAGAATGGTTCTGTTGTAATCATGGAAATGCAATCTGAACAGCTTCCTACTGCAATGGCAGATAGGCAACCTCCCCCCTGTAATGCAGTGTGGACACTTTATTGTGCTGGAGTGCAGGCAAACAAGCAAACAGAAAGTTCTGATAGCATTCCAGGCAACTTATTCTTTTACATCTGAACTGCTGTTGCCAGCTCTATACACGGTGCATTAAACTTTTGGAGTGGGCGTCATATCAAATTATTCTGGTTTGCCATCTCTGCTCCAGGTTTCTGCACTGCTCTGCTTTTTAGTTCAGCTTCTTCAGCTGACAGTGATGCAACAGAATCAGTAGGAAGAAGCAACACAGATGAGTGAAATTTGGAATAAATATGGAAATGCATACCACCAATTTTAATCATTCTTCATTCGATTCTGGTTCTGCAGCTGCATCTTCTGAGGTACTGAGCTCAGATTGAAAATCCACGTGGTTTTTTTCCTTAATGACTATAGCTAGTTTGAAAAAGAATGAGATGCTAAGATGCTAGAAATTTAGGATTGAAAAAGAGATAAAAAATTGTTTCTTCTGTTCATTGGCCAGATAGAGCAGGTTCCCATATGTCATTCAAACTCCTTTAGCATGACACTAGCCCTGGTGACAATCAACAAACATTCTTTAGTTTGCCAGCTCTGGAGTTTGAATATACCATGCTAGGAAATTTGTAACTCTCTTCTTGATAGTATATAGCTGCTGTTCTTACATGTTATATTAAGAGAACTCTGTTTTGTCAGAAAGATCTTGTGTCTGATGAGCTGCTCAGAGGAAGGCAGAAAGGTCTGTGGGCCTGGTAGTGGGGTGCTCAGAAGAGGACCAAGAAAAGTGGTGACATGAAGTGACACTTAGCAGATAGGATCAAATAAATTTTCAAGGAAAGGTAAATACTGCTTTCCTCATCTCACAGATGAGACAATGGAGGCACTCAGGGAATTGATTTTGTGTTTCTGTTCATTTTGCCATTACATATAGATATTGTCTGTATGCATTTGGCCTCTTGGATGGGATTACAGCATGTATTTGAAAACTTGATCCTGAAACATTAATAGCTTGGAAGTATGAAAACTATGTTTGGTCTCTTAAAATCCTCAAGTTTTATTGAAAAAGTCAATGAACAGTTGGTCTACCATTCACAGGTTTCTTTAAATTATGTTCATTTTGGTTTTTATTCTGTGTGTCATACAGCATGGTTTAGCTTTGTTTTGTTTTTTGTTTTGCTTTTTTGTTGTTCTTGGTTTTTGTTGTTTTGTGGTTATTTTTTGTTGTTGCCGATTTTTTTTTTTTTTTTTTTTTTTTTTTTAATGATGTTTAACTTATATTAACATGGCACAATATTTTCAGGTCCCAGAAATGTGCAAAGGGCTCTTTAGGATACTTTGCCTCATTTAGTTTCTCCTGAGGATGAGTACAGAGATGGATAGAGTATTTGAGAAATAGTGTTAATTTTTTTTCAGTGAAACCAATCTCAGGCAATTATTCTTTCAAACATTCAGACTTTATGCAAATTGAAGATAAAAATAGTACAGCATTTTATACTGTGTTAGTGTTTTGGATTTTATTTCATTTTTTTAATTTTAATTTTTTTAGTAAGCAAGAAAGTGTTGGTTTGCGTCATATGGGATCACTGACATAAAATTGATGTGCTAGAAGAAGAGTATACCACAGCAGAAGCAGAGAGTAAAGATACTGTTTAACCTTTTAATTGCAGATATGTTTCAGATGTATGTATTTTGATTCAAAGTTTTAGCACCTTAGGACATTTCCACACAAAAGTCTTCATTCAAGGGTTTTGACAGTGTTCTTGAGTTACAGTGTACAAATCTAATTCTGTGTTTGCATAAATATATGCAATCTGTAAAGAATTATACCTCCTTGTATTGGTGGTAAATTCACCTCACTGACTGAAGTCAGGTATTTATTTTTCTCAGACGCTGCCTTTCATCTTTGCTTTGATATTGACTGGCAATATTGGATACAGCATCTAAAAGGATGTACATCTAAGCAAAAGAAACCCTCGGGATACCATTCCATTTGGAATACAAGGTGTCCCTCATGAAATACAGGAGTTTTTTTCTCCAGTTTTTATTCTTTTTGATTGTCACATGTTGAGTAATTTCTGCCTCATTCTTTCTTTCTTTTTAATTTTTGTGTGTGTGTGTGTGTGTGTTTAAGGTTTTATTTGAGGCATTTGCAAATGTAGTAAAGATACAAGCTAAATGAAGGTTTCTATAAAGGTTTTGGAAAATAGGGACATTACCAGCCTTGACTGAGTTTTCACTTAATTAAATATTTTAAAGTGAGTGAAATTACTGTCTGCTGTATAGTTTGTTCCTTCAGTCACCACAGGGTTCATTGCATGCTGCAGGCTTTATACCCACAGATATGCAGAAGTATTACCAAATCTGGCATAATGGATAATATTTATTGAAAGGTGGGGGAGATATAATACCTGATGATAAATCCAGAATAAACATACTGAAATTCTAATCCTTTAAAGAAGAGGTGGCTTTTGTCTCTAAAATAATTTTAATGCTACATGTATTTTGGTAAAGGAGGCTTTACAATAGAAAACCTCTTCCAATTTACACCTTTTACCAAGATAGACAAGTAAAAATACAGAGAATTTAAATGGAAAAGAGATTATTTGTTCTGACTTTGATTCCCCAAAGAAAATGTATTTACATCTTCTCTAAGCTTTTAGTCTTTTCCTGTACTTCTATTAAATCCTAACTGATTACTCTGAGGCAAGGAAATCTTATTATTTAGAACAGAGCTAAGTACCTTCCATCTCCGGTTTAGGAACTGAAAGTTTTCACTCAAGAATTTTCTTTCTCTGTCCTCTGGAGACATAAACTGGAGAGAAAGGCAGAAAACCAAGGGGTTGCTAATGCCTGGAGTTAGGAGCTGGAACTCTGTGTCCTTCAGTTTGGTTTCTGTTCTCACTTCAGCAGTTTACTGATGTTTCAGCTGATTTGGGCCACAGGTTCCTTGTAGGGGGCATGGAGGTAACCACTGCTTCTGCTACAATCCTCTTGTGAGGTGTGTGGTGCACAGACTCAATGTTTAGGCACAGGAGACCATAGTAGCAGGTGATAGATAGTACAAGGCCCAGGGATTTTGTCATCTATAATTGCAAAAAATCTGTGCAACAGGTGCTTGTGATCAGTATTTCTGATGGCCTGCCAGACTGCAACTGATAGGCTGAGATCATGGAAGAAATACAAGAAATTCACATAATTGGTTATTTGAAATGCTGCTTTTCTGTTATTGCCTTTAAGCATGGTTTATTTCTTTCCACAAAAATATTGTAGTAGAATATAATTAAAACTTTGGTGCTAACTGAAAAGAAGATTCACTCATCGTATTTGTGGATCATATCTTTGGTTTGATGTGCATGTTGGAGGCTTGGGTAAAGATAAACAGGCATGTTTGCCACGCTGCATAAGATTAAACAGTTCATTACCTGTTGGAATTATCAGCTGCTAGACACCTTGCATAATTTGGACTACAACTTTTATATGCTTTTGGCTGGATTATACCTCTTATCTAGTGAGCTGCATTGAAATATAATTAACAATGTGAGCTGGAAATGACAGGCTGAAACTATGTGTATTTTTGTGCAGATAAACAATCCTATATCTGGATCAGAAGTCATAGAAACATTTTATCTACTAATTTTTTCCCAGTTCCTGTGTTCTAAAACATTGTACAGAGAAAAATAATCTGTGCTCTGTGCCAGAGAAGAGCAAATAGGCACCAGCCATGTCTCCTTGTCGGCATGACTTCAAGAACCTTTGGAAAATGTTAAATCCTGCAGAAAACATCAGTTATTTTACATTTTTCATAATCTTTATTTTGAATGTTTTATTGGAGAGAGAATTTTGAAAATACATGGAGGCAGGGATTCTGATCCATTGATACCAGTAAGAGTTCTGCCTCCTGTTTCAGCAGAGTTCAGGCTTTCACCTCTGGCATTCTCTACACTGAAGCTGCAGCATCTGTTTCTGAGCTGAGCTGCTTTGATGCAGGTCATCTTACTTGTATGAAAGTGCAGTCCACATAAGAGAGAGCAGGACTTGGCCAGAAATTCTTCTAACTAGGAAATCCTTCAGCTTTATGACAGAAAGATAAATATTGAAGTTGGTAGTCCTTGTCTACTAGAGAAGAATCAGGTGTTTTATTTTGAATGTTTAAGCTAAAAGCTAATAGTTGTTGATTTTAGTGCAGTGAACTTAACAGCCCTTTGGCTTTTACAGTTAAATTATTATTTTAGGATGTTGTTTTTCTATAGTTAAGAGAAAAATATTTTTTTGCAAGTCAGAGCATATGCAATGTGGAATTTCCAACAGAATCACCTGTAGCATTTGTTCTTGTTACTGCAGTAAAAAGTGACCTGAATGAAATTGCTCTTGTATTTTCAGGTTTCCAGTGTGCAGTCTTTTGAGTATATATATGTTTTTGATCTAGTTCTTAATCTGTTTAAATGTTCCTTGATCTAATGATCAAAATAAAATTTCCTGTGCCAGCAGAAAAATGTTTGAAGTGTAAAGTTTATTCACTTCATTTCAGTACTTATGAAAAAACTGTGTCAGTACTGGTATAACATATCATTATTCATCAGCTCATGGAGTGGTCAGCCACATTCTTAGGTGGAAGGATATAATTCCAGTAGGAGAGATTACCCTCTAAATGAGCTGTAGGCACACTGGCTGAAGCATCAAAAATGGTGTTGTCCTTTTCACCACCTTAGATTGCTATGCAAAAACATAGATCTGGATATTTAATAGATTAGCTCTTTTTTTTATTTTTTCCAATATCCTTTGTGCTTATGTGGTAATGACAATCTGGGGAAAACTTGAAAATTACAGAATTCTAGACAGGGACACAACAATTCCTGCAGCTTTGTGGTGCTGAACTGAGCTTTTGACAGTTTTTGGCAAGTACTTGGCTTAGTCTTTTGCCAGCCCAAAAAAGCATGGATGGTGTGTCAGTATTGTAGTCCAAGGATGCTTCAAGAACAAATTGGCCAATACTCAAAAAGATGTTGCCTGCAACCTGTCTGCAGTATGGATTATAGACCAGAGGAAAATGATAGATAAAGCCCATGTGTCCTAACAGTTTTTGCCTGTGAGGCTGGTTAAAACCAGTTGTAGATATGAGCCATCTTTGTTAAGTTTAAAGAACAGAAGTCTGAGATCCTTTGGTTTTAGCCTGCAACTATCTGCCCAAAGATCAGAACTTGATAGTGGAAACACATCTGTAGTGATGGACAAAAAAATAGAGCCTTTTAACTGACAGGACAATTGTCTTTTTCCAGAGTTCAACAAAGATTTTATTGTAAAGGCCCAGTAACTATTTGGGGCTTTTTTTTATATATTTAGTTGCAGCTGGAATCAGTTCAGAGAGATTTTACTGTGTTTTTTAGATGAACAGGATCATCAAAAGCAGCAACTTTTGTTAGACTTGTGTTCTGGAGCTTCTGTTTTATGAATAGAATGATAAATAGAGAAGCCATTCCTGTTTTGGTATTTTTTAGATGAGTAAAGCTCAATGCAGAATGGCAACAATTTCTATTAGTGTTAAAATTAATTTGGTTGAGCAGTAATGCCTGGTTCTCTTCCATTCACCTTTTTTTCTGTAATTTTTAATTTACTAGCTCACAATACTTTTCAATCTCTGCATGGTTTACTTTCATCTCCATCTTATGCTATATGAAATTGTTTTTTTACAATTCAATAATTCATTGAAGTCCTGCCTGTCTGAGCTGCTAATCATATGGAGCACAATTTCACACCTTTTCCAGGACAGTGTACAGTTCACCAAGACCACACTCTCTACCTGATTTATTTATTCTTAAAAGAAGATTCCATACAGAAGCCTTCTCTGATTCAATTCCTCAAAGGCCCAGCGTGTAGGTGTTTCCTCATTCTTATGCTGCTTGCATTTTGCCTCTGGTGGTGACCCCTGCTGAGGTTACTTATGTGGTGTAAGAGTGGATTGATTGGGGAAATGGAGACCACAGGAAAACACAGAACTCTGAAAGCATAGAGCATTTTACAAGCTCTCTGCCTGACCTTGAAAACCAATATTCACTGGTCTAAGTGGAAGACATATTCACAATTTTGCAGGGTGAAGTACCAGAATACTTTGTCACAGTGTTACAATGCTGGACTGCAGCTGAGAACCATCAAGGCATAAATTTATTAGTTTAGTTCTGCTTCTGTATCATCCCCCTGTAGTGTACCAGGCATCCTCTTAGCCTTTCAAAGAAATATAAAGAAGTAAGAAAATCTCTATCTTCTAAAATTCTCTGGGGTTTTGGGAGTGGTTTTAAAAGTTCTGAACACCTGGAGTCCATAATCTCTGTCATTTCTCTAATTTTATCTCTTTTTATTTTGTACCCTCTTTCTACCATTAGGCATTCTGCAAAGCTTGTATTTCAATATTTCTCCATCTCTGATAAATGCCAAGCATCTCTGCAGTAATAAAAAAAAAAATTTAACCATTAAATTCTGAGCATTCATTTGTTTATAGCATTTTGTTTTCTTTCCCCTCTTTTCACTCTTGCTATGTGTTCACTTTCTTTCTAAGCCTTTAACTTTCTTAAGTGTTGTTGATGTATTTTCCTTTTATCTATCTTTCCTCTCCTCTGTTCAAGCCTTTTGAATATTTTTGTATTTTTATTTGTATCTGTGTATGTGTTAAATAATTTCATTTAGTTTATTATGTTGTTCTCTTATTTCTGGTAGTTTTTCTAATGAAAAAGTTTCCTGAAGTAACTTGCATGGACCAACTTCATTCTTAATTCAATTTTCTGTTCTCTAAGTTATTTTATTGCCTTTATTTTTTCAGAGTTTCACTAAGCTTTCCAAGTTTGATGCTTAATGTTACTTTTTAAAAAATATGGGCCCTCTTCCTTATTTCAACCCACATATAGCAAACCTGAGTTATGGATTTTTTTTTTTTTTACTTGCATAATTTGTGACTTGGTACTTTGGTGGTTGCTCTAAAAAAAAATGCCAATACTTGCTGACAATTAGGTTTTATTCCAGCCTACATGTTTAGTGCAAGAGAATAACCCAAATGGGTTGTTGTAAAAAGCCCTTTATGCTTCTTTCTTCTGTGTATATACCTTCTCACTGGTGGACCTGCACGGTGGGACAGTTTCCTTATCACAAACCCAATGTTTTTCTAACCCTGCCTATTATGCCTTTTCAATGTGGTGCTTAAAAGGTTTTTGGTGGGGTAATCCTGGCTTTGTTGTGCCATCACACATTGCAAATGTGTGTTTCCTTCAGCAGTGTTTTCCAGGTTCCCATCTGTTCTTTCAGTTCCCTGTTAGGAAAAAAGTCCATGTTGAGCTGTGATGAAGTACTAAGCTCTCAAGGCAGAGTATGATGATCCCACAGAGGAGTATTTTTCCTGTATTAAGCAGCAGAGAGCCCAAGGTTACTTGGTATTGGAATTATTTTCTCTGTCTGTCTTTGTTTCTTCCATGGTGGTTTGCTGCTAAACAGAAGGATTGGTGATAAACCTGTACACCTAAGATGTGTCTGGAAGTTACATGAACTTTGAAGTTTAAAAAGGCAAAAAAAGATGAATTTCTGGAAATAGCCTAGCTAAAATGATTGTTTAATGAAGAATTCTCCTTCAGTACAAAGGATATACTTCAGTGAATAGTTTGAGACTGGATACTGTGAGCCTTCAAAGTTATAAAATAGGTAAAAGGCATAGTAATAGAAGAGTTGCTGTCCAAGAATGACTCTGTAATAAGAGGTTAGGTAGGAAAAGTTACCTGACTGTCTTGCAGTCAAAGGTCACTGGCACAGGAAAAACTCATTTAGCTTTTGTTCCCCATTCCTACTGCAGGTGATTGCTTTCTTCGCAGGTTATTTTTGGTTTTTTGTCACACTACGTGTGAGTGACAGCAGGATCTTTAACTCTTCCCAGCTTTGGCAGCCATCCCCTTGCCTCTGTGAAATGACAGTTTCTCCGTAGGTTTTGATAAGACATTCTTTAAAAGAGAATTTAATCTGCCATCATTTATTTTTATTAGACTGAAATATGTTCCTGCTGCCCTCTTTGTTGAGAGTTATTGCTTCAACAATCACAGGCAAATCTGATTTATTGTAAACAGTTATAACAGCAGAGTAGGAATGTGGGCTGTAAATTGGTTGGAACATGGGAGCAATTTGCTAGGAGTGAGAAAGTAAGATTAAGTTAAACTGTTGAAACATTCACTGAAGTCTTGTACCATCATTTCCAACAGCTTAACTAAGTACTATGAGAAGCCTTATGCCAGGTCATTCTTTGCCACTTACTTTGTGCTGGCATTATTGGAGAGCAGCCTGCCTGGCAGGATATGGCACTGGCTCAGCCCGCTTGTGACTGGTAGTAAATTAGTTGCAATGAAGAGAAAAGGAAAAGGGCTGTTCATCCCTTGTCCTTAGGGAGCAGCTGTGACTTGGATACTGCAAATAATTTATTTTTATTTCATCTAATGGACTGGAGAACTTGGAGAGAGGGTAAAAAAAAACCAAAAAACTTCAATGGAAGAATTTAAGTGGTGGCAAGAAGGAGGCACAAAACCCAAGGGCATATTTGAAGAAAAGGTGTTGAAGATGGAAAGAAGCTTTTGATTTGCTAATATATGAAATATTTCCTTCAGCCAAAAGCAAATCTTAAGTCTCCTTCCCTGGGAAACCTCTGGAATCAGGTGAATTAAATTTCCCTGCCTCTCCCCTTAAAGAACAAATAGGAGATCAGTGGTCCAGCACTATGTTGGTGTGTAATATCCGGTTTCACTTCCTTCTATCTCTAGGATTTGAAACCACCTCTTCAGCACTTTTGACCCACCAAAGGGGGATGATGGGTCCCCAGTAGTCAAATGTGCTCTTGAGGAGACATTGTGCCATTTCCTTCATGTCCTGACTACTACACTGGACCGTTCTCCTTTTAGCGGTTATAAAACTCATCCTGTTTTATCAGGCATTGCCTTTCGTAGTGCAAACTGTCTCTGGAGTCATGGAAGTTATAATTATGCAATTTGTATGATTTATTGCTTGCACTCAACAGCTACTTTGCACTGCTGTTTCCATTATTTCCAGATTGGATAAATTTAAAAGTTTGATGTTTTTACAAATATCACATCAATATAATTGTGGGTATTGTAACATTATTGGCCAGTCTTGTTTGGGAAAGAATTAATTTCAAGAGAAAGTATATTTTAGAATGATTTAATTTGGAGAAAAGGCTCATGTTTGCTAAATTTTGTTTGCTGTGTGACTGTTTTCATGCAGAAGGGTTTCTTACTGCAGGGTTTGCAAAGAGAGGTAAACTCTATACACATCAGGGCAGCAAATACAGATTTTACTTTAAAAAATAGTAAAAAAACCCCCTTTTTAAATGTGATGTATTTTCCACATGATACCATTTATACAGCCTCGGAATGTCCCTTCTGACCTTGGTGAAAGGCAGTAATTAATCAGCAATTAAAGCGGCGGTGGCCTTGGGGAGCCCGGGCCGCCTCTGGCAGCGGGCAGCGCGAGGGGGCGGCATTGCCGCGGGGATGCGGGACGGACGGAGGGATGGAGGGGTGCGGGAGGGATGGAGCCCCTCTTCCCGGACACCCCGCAGCTGCAGCCCGCCCGACCCAGCCCGCAGCTGCCTTCGCATCACCGGCCGAGCGTCCTGCGGCAAAATGCGCGCTTGGAATGAGATAAATCTGCACGCTTGCAATATGTCTTAGTAGCCAGGTGTCCTCTTAAAACTTGATTTAAGGCTGTTATTGAGGGGTTTGAATTGCACTTTGTTCTGTCTGGGTTCTTCTTGAATGTGCACCTTGCTGTAATGTTCCAGATGGCTGTCGTCTTAACAATAGATAAGAATTAAGGATGGTAATAGGGGATATTTTATTTAAATCCACATCTTTATCTTTCATTACTTATTCACATTCTATTATACCCCCGTGCTGTATTCAAAACACTTGAGGATTTAACAAGGGGAAAAATAACCATTTAAATCAGGATATTATGTTGACACCTTTACTGATGGTAATTTTTTCAAGCAGTAGTGCAGTATGGAAGAGCTGGAGCTTTTTCACATGGAGGAGCCAGAGAAAGCTTCACAAACGCAAAATTTTGTTTGAGTTGCATTTACAGGCTATGAGTTCATTCTGAAAGAAGACCAACTTATATAATGGGGTGGGGAAGTGTTGCAAACAGGCTGACTGTTCAGTAAGTAGAACTGGTGAGAAGACTTTTAAGATATTTTGCTAAGTCTTTAAATTCATTAAAGCATCAGAGAATGTTTTGCTGGGACTTCTGACTAAAACTTCCTCAAGCAAAGCATGCAAAACAGGTAGTAAACACAGTGGTCTGGGAAACTGGATATCCATGTGCAAGTCCATGCATGGCTTGATTCAGAGTGATCCTGGATATTGGTTTCTTCAAAATGAGGTGGTAGAGAAGTAGAAAGCTGACACTGAGCTCCTTTCACTAGCACCAGATTTCCTAGGATGGGTGAATCCATCTTGTCATTTGTAAATGAACATGTGGAGAGGACTGATATTTTTTGAGATAGTGACCAGACAGGTCTGGGTATTGCCTGATTTAAGTTCAAAATATCAGAATGCTGCTTTGACATGGAATTCTTATCCTTGATCACTGCTGGTGGTGCTGCAATGTGTAATGAAGCCAAATCTTGAAATGCCTGCAGAGTAATGAGTGATGGAGCTGCATAAAATGCTTTTTAATAGAGAACACATTGCCTCAAATGTCAGTATAGTGGGAATAAAGGTGGGTGCATTGACACTGCTGTGGAGTTGTTTTGGTGTAGCCACTGTGTGCATAAAATTTGTCTTCTGTCGTGATAATTTTTACTGACAGAGGTAAAAATACCATTTTCCTTTGTTGCTTGTGGGATTTGAGCTAAGAGCCTTTATTTGGTTCGTAAAGACTGTGCTTAGTTCCAGAATGAGTCAAATGCTTCAGGTAATCACTAATGAAAGGCAGGCCCTTCTATGTCTTGATTTCCATATTCAGGATGGATTTGCTTGTGTCAGATTTCTGAGTTATTGGTAGTCTAGATAAAATGAATGCTTGTTACTCTCCTTTCCTACAGCTCAACCAGCAGAGGTATTGTATACATTGATGGGAATTGCACATGAGAGTTACCACTGCATTATAAACATGGCACTTGAATCATCTCTTAGGCTTGTTCCATGAAAATCAGGATTTAAGTTCATTGGAATGGTGAAATGGAATTGGGGGAATGCTGCAATGTGTATGTACACTGACTTCAGAGAGTCATATATAACCATTTTATAATCCATTAAGATGATGTATGTTTTTAATGATTTCAATAGCCCCTCAAGTGTCTGTCTCCTGACTACTTACCTTGATAGAATTTTTTTATTTTAGCATCTGTATTTTAAATACAGTTTTAGTTTTCATGTATGTTATTGCTCACCTGTATCTGATACTATCTCAACATACCATGCTGATAGAGTGTCAGACTTACTGTGTCAGTAAGAGTTAATGCATTATTCACAAGTTTGAACTAGAGCTCAGTGGCAGTGTGCTAGGATGAAAAAAAAATCTGGATCTGTAGCAACAGGGAACCTAAGAATATCAGTAATTTGCCAAACACATAAAATGTCTTGGATGAAACCTTCTTTTCAATGCAGTTACTTCCTTGTAGAAAATACAAACAAATGATGGTTGCTGGTAAATCCAGTGTAATGTGATCTTAGCAAGGAAGTGCATATATAGAAAGAAACGGCCCTTAACAAGAATCCAGATTCTTTTTACATAGTGTGCACTACCTGAATGTGTTGGAGCTCAGCAAAGTTGCAGGATATGCCTGTGTAGATGAAAGTTTTATCAGATTGATCAAAACATTTATAAACATTTATATGATCAATGGAGTGAAGACAATGTGAAATATGTTTTAGGGGGAGATATTATTATCTGTAAAAATCAATACAAATGTTACAGGTGAATTATTGTTTCAGAATATGATTTGTTATATTGAGGAATGCAGCCGTTTTCCTTTCAGTGCTAGTGTTGAACAATTTTTTTCATGATGAACCAAACTGAAATGTTCTTTTTACTTTTTTTATATTTTTATGTGTTCACTTTACTAGTTCTATTGTATGGAAGATGGAAAAACCTGCTGTTGGACTTGCAGTTGGATTACATTGCTCCCTGGACTTCTCTCTTGTTTTTCTTTGGAGAACATGTAGTATAAGATTAAAAGTGGGCAATTTTAATAAACATAGGTTTCTGAAACCTTTTTATACACAATTAAAGTGACAACTAAGGAAATAATAATTCACAAAAGTCAGATCATCATAACCCAACTTATTGTGTAAGACAATTTTGAAATGAAGGGCAGGATCTAGATCCTGTGTGCTCTAGATCCCAAAGCCTTGCAGTCCGCAGTTTCTTTTCCTGTGGGTTTGTGTGACATGTCATGAGTTAAGTCCTTAATGAAAGAACTTTGCATAAATCATTTTTCCTGTTGAGTTTTGAGTACAGCTCTGTTTTACTCAGTACAGTTTTTCTGGTTTATGTATCATCTGACACATTTTTGTCTTCCATCTAGAAAAGCTCTGAAGGTGGGAAGAAATTAAGTGCTTTTCTTTAAAAAGCCGCTTTGTGCTCATTTGTTCATGCAGGCACACAGCTAATCTAGCATATCCAAAAGGCCTACCCTGCTTTGCCTCAGTGTCTCCAGCTTACACCAAGACTGGACAAGGGTAGGAGTGTAGGGGTGTTTGTGTTATTTGTGTTATCACGTGTGGCTACTTAAGCTTACATCATTGTGGAATCGTCACAGAATACATCCACATGCCTGCCTGTGTACATGTAATAGTTTTGTGTGTTCAGAGTGCAATTGTTAGTGCAGCAATACCTTGCAAAGCTGTTTTGGGTCAGAGTTTTTTTCAGAACCTAATTTTACAGTTTTCCACTGTTTCCTTTCCCCCAAGGGAAAAAGGTGCTTCAGCAGGAGCTTCTGTAGGTCTGCCTATGGACCGCTGACATTCAGCAAAGTTTCTACCAGGGTCATAGAAACCAGGATTTCTGCTTTTGTCTCTCAGTTTTGAGTGTTGTTTCAGCACAACTGAAACAATTTGTGAAAATCAGGAAAAAAATTCAGCCGTCAGTTGCAGTATGACTCCCTGAAACACTTAGCCATAGATTTGTATGGGGGTTATGGGAGCTTCTAGAGTCAGGGTGAAATGAGAGAATAGGATGGAAATGTTAGAGGGTGGTACAAAGAGATTGGTAGTCTTATGAAAAACCTTGGTAAGGCGGCTTCTCTGTTACAGTCCCCATTTTCAGCTGGGGTGATTCCCTAGCACCATGCAAAGCAAAGCAAAATTCACATGGAAGCTGATGTGAAGACAGCATTCTTTCACAGTCTGTCCAAGAGGATAGTTTTGTGTAAAGTTTTATGAAGGTCGTTCACATTGAAATTTTAAGTCAGCTTTCATAATGAGGATGGTGTGATAGCTCAGAACTTGGAAGGGCTGAAGTGTGAGCAGGGGATCTCTAGGGTTGTCAAAGCAGAAGTGTTAGTGGGGGTGTGGTAGGCACTCAGTGAGGCTTGCTGGGGCTTCCCTTTGTGTGTGAATTGTCCTCTACTTTTTGTGAGAACAAGTGCATACTGACAGCAGAAGAGATCTTTTTTCCATGCTGCTGGTAACCACATCCTTCTGCCTCTAGTTCACATAGAATGCAGCTCATATATTGCATATCAGTTTTCAGACAACTCTGGTGTGCTGGGCACAGGGCTGTCCTTTGAGCTGCAAACCAGAGCGCCCCAAGCAGTGTTCAATTTCTTTTTTTAATTCTAAAAAGTCAGGGATTGAAAGCAGCAGAACAGGCCCTTCTTAGGAATGATTTTTCAATTATATACTGACTCTGGTACGTAAGACCTTGCACAGTTGCTGTGACTTCTCTTTTCCTTCACCCATCTTCCCTCTCTGCATGTTTCTTGTCCTTTCTTTCCCTTGATAATGAACTTATTCAGACACAGATGCTCCTCTTTGGATATTTAACTGATTTCTAAAGAAAGAAACAAAATAATTACGGTACTTTAAAAGGATAGGCTTTCCAGTGTAATCCAAATTTTGGATTTGTTTGAGATTTATTGAGCTACACCCTTGTCGCTGTAGTAACAGTATGCTGGAAGTGGTGTGGACAAATGCAAAATCACTTGAGATGATGAAAAGTCTCCTTCTTTATTTAGAGCTTGTTTTTCATCACTTTTACAAAATCTGTCATTGTGTTTGGTTTTGCCCCCAAGTTTTAGGAGTTGCAAAAAACATATCTGCCTGCAAGTGCTACTTGACAACTGAAGGGGTGAAGCTGGAAGCAACCTGACTTGGGGTACAGCTGTGTGTCTTGAGAGTCTCTCTTCACTTAGCTTTTCTAGTGGAGTGAGTTATCCTAAGTGCTCAAGTCCTATTGACTTTGACTGGAATTTAAGCAGTTTAATGACATAATAACGATATCTTTCTGGACAGTTTTTAAAAATATTGGATCGTTAGTTTTTTAATGAAAAGTGAGTAAAATAATGTTTTTGTGTCTCAGTAAAGATTTGCAGTAATTTTTTAAAAAAAACCTGTACTTCTTATACTACATGAAGATTTGTCAGGAAAAATAAATTTCTATGAACAGAAAAAGTTATTTATCCTAAGTTATTTATCTAAACCTGGGAGTAATTTGATTTGATTATGAAAGACTGGAAAACTGAGCCAGAGAAATTAGTTTTCTGAATATGTATTTTAAATTCTTCTAGCTAATTTATCCTTGGAAAGAGAAGCTACATTGCAACTGTTTCTGAAACTAGCAGCTCTGTAAATGCACACACAATTTGATGGCTGTGGCAAATGAGGTGGGAGTGTTCATCTCCCTCACTGTACTACTTAATGTAAATTACTTTCCTGAATATCCATTTTGTGAACAGGGAGCAGTACACAACAGATGCTTCATACGCTTAACTGAGAGCATTTGTAAAACAAAGCGTCTCTGTAAAACCTGTCTCATCCTTGGATATCAGTATTTCATTCAGTGCTGGCATTACTTCTTAGAAGAAAGTTCATCTAAGAGCAACACAGGCACCATCTCTGCATAAAAGCAAACATTCAAGATGATGGGGGTAAAGTTGTTAGGGGTACGTGATTCTAAGCCGGGGTTTATAACCACAAGTCTGTAATATCTTATATGTGTGTGAAATATCAGATATTAAAAGGAGGAGTTTGTCAGAGGAGTGTCCAGGTGTGCCATGCAGGCTGCCAGCAATAACTTGCTCCCACTGATCTTATAAATAGTCTGTGGCTTGTTATGTTTTAATTCAGAACACCTTAAAGGGCAGCATGTCATTATATAACCATGTATGTCCCTGTATGCTCTTTCAAAAATTAACTTTGGCAGATACTAAAATGGTGAGCAGACTTGTTGTCTACTCACATGGGCTTCTACAAGAGTTTTGTATGAGCCAAAATAGTGTCAATAAATAGTATGAGCTGTGGATGAAAATTTGCATGGAAACAGAGAAGTAGACTGATATAGGTTCTTTTAAATATACCCCTAGTGATGAATTGTTATTTGAGAAGTAGTGCCTGACTATCCTTTTAAAGATGGTATCACGCATACATTGTGTATGTCTTCAAAATGCTCCTCATTTTAGTCTAAACTTTAGACTAAATTTTAATCGCAATATTTATTTTCTTTCATTTCTCAGTAATTTGTGTTCTCTTTATCATTTCTTCGTGCCATTTTCTGTACTTGTTCAAATGATCTATTTTTGGTTTTTTTGTGTGTTCTGAGGCATTTTCTGTGTTTATGAAGTTCTTTTTCCTGAGAGAAGTAGGAGTTATTCTGCTGGAATGTATATGACACTTCCTGTTAGTAATGTAAGGGTTCATCCCTTGAAAATAATACTACACACTGTGTGCTAGCTCTGACTTCTTCCCTCCCTTGGAAGTGGCTATTATTTGTTGAGCACTGTCACCACACTCGATGCTGTGTGATAAAAAGAAAGAGGAGGATGGGATTTCTGCCCCAAAGGGTTTGCAGTCTGTTAGATGCACAAAACAGATTAGATAATGCTAAATATGGCACCGGTCAGATGCACAGATTAGTCTGAAAATGCCACAGATCTTTTTAATATAACTTCCTCCTTTGATGGATGTAGTCTGTGTTTTAATGAAAGTATAAAAATACTCTTGTCTTCCCTGAAGACTTTCCAAAAAGCTACATCTGAATAACTGACAGGTAGGATCTATCATGCCAAGCTTAAGCTTATTGCTAAGCCAACATATCTGATAAAGATGGTTTGCCTACTGGCAAAGAATTAATTGGATTTCATACTTTGAGTCCTTTCTTTTGCTCCATCATTATTATCATGGAGTTACAGGAGGTAGAGATATAAAAGACCTATTAAGTCATCTAAGCAATAGGCTTCTCAAAGCCTGCCTTCTATTACCCTTATTTTTTTTCTTGAGAGTCAGATGTTTCTTAATTTCCTCTTTTTATTCATAATTGTATTTGTTTTTTCCATCCTAAGTAACTCATTTGCCTTATTGCCGTACATATCCTTCATATCCTTCCTTCAAAACTTTGCAGGTTTTAACTGTGTCCCCCAGAAAGCTGTTCCCTAATCAACCTTTATGCAGTTAACTTCTAATGTCTTGATGTAATAACGCTCTTCAATCTTCACTTATCATTTTTGTTACTTCTGTAATAACTCCATCTAATGGGTTATCTTTCTGCTAATGAGGTGTCCGGAGCTGAATGTAATATTCTGTACGTGCTTCTGCAAGAGTTCTGCTGTGGGGGAACATGCAACTCCGTACTGCAGGAAGCCACAGAACTGTTCAGGTTAGAAAAGACTTTAGGATTCAGCCACTAGCTTAGCTGGTAAGTCCAGCACTAAACCATGAGCATCTGCAAATGTGAACAAAACCCCTTGGGCTTTATTGTGCTATGTCACGTAGCAAACCGGAGACCGATTGATTCAGATGACAATGGCTTTGTATCATTCCAGGTGATAAAGCAATATAATGTGTTTCTTTTCATGCAAGTGTGAATGGGAATGTCTAGATTTTTATCTCTGCAGGAGTGAACTATATTCATCAAAAAGATTTGTTTCTTTTATCCCCTCTTTATAACATAGGCAATTAAAAGCAGAACAGACAAGGGAGGTTAAAATAACACAGAGGCAATTGGCAGTGCCCTGCTGCTGATCTCTCCTTTGAACATCTGCTGGCACCCTCAGGGGAATATGGTTGGGATAGGAGTGATTTCTGCTGACTCATTATGGTTTATTAACACCAAATTGAATATATTGGCAGTGTAGGTGTCCCTGGAGAGCAGCTAGAAGAACTGGCACTCAGTAGATGTGCTTTATTTGCCTGTGATTCAAAAATAAATCCTCACATTGGGAAGGGTAGGGGGCTGGAATCAGGATGTGAATGATAAAGGAAAAGTGCTCTTGCAGTAAAACCTCATTATTTCAAGGTGCATTGAGGGAATTTCAGCTGTGATTCATATCCTCTGTATGGCAGATGATACAAGACCGAAGAGTGATGGGGACAGGGAGAAGGGGCCAGGGAAGTGCAGCCTGTCCTGGTGGTGTGCTCAGGACCAGTGGCCCGTGCAGCACAGCCCCACATCCATCTGCAGATCCCAGCATCTGGATACAGACTCCCAGGAAATATGTTGGAATGGGTTTACAACCAAAGGTGAAAACAAATGGTCTGAAACTGGGTTCAATACTATTATGAAACAGCAAAGAACTAAGCTTACTGTGGTGTGTTAAATACATTTTTCATCTTTTTCACCTTGTGTACAAAATGGAGCTATGTGCAGTTAAAATTTTAACAGGAAATTGCAGCTACTGATCCAGTTGCTTGGATCCAAGCAACTGGGACCCCAGTTTGAAACTGAGGTTTTGATGTCATTGTGTCATTCTTGTCTCTGCTGCAGGAGCTGTGAGGTAATTTTCTGTTTCAGTTTCTGATTCAGTTTAATCGCTAGTTTATTGAGTACTGAATAACTGAGTTAAAATACTGAGAGAAACCTTTTTATCCTCTTCCAATCTGCAAATAAAAGCTGTGTTTCAACAAATACATCTGTCCCAGTTATAATCCCGGAGTGATTTGGGACCCAGAACTGATTGTGTCTACTTCCTTATTTGAGGCAATGTTTCCTTTTGATCAATTTCAAATACAAATTTGGATAAACCTAATCTCGTATTTATGTACACAAGTCATGAAAAAATTTGTTAGTGAATTTGATACCATTTTTTAGTGTTCTTTGTGTGCCTTTTAAGAAGATCCCACTATCATTCAAGCTGTGCTTGGTGTAAATATATTGACATCACATTAGAAACACAGCTTACTATTTTTTAATAAAACAAACATGAGGATATACAAAGGTACAACTCTGATAGGTTATAACTGTTTAAATAGCATTCCTGTGTTGTACTCTTAGAATTTATATATTCTGACATACAGGATGATTTGGTTGTGAATGAACCTGTTTTGATGATTGCTGTGCAAAGAGAACCACGTCTTTTAAAGATTAGCTAAAACGTAGAAATGTGGATTAAAACTGATTTAAGCTCAGGCTGTGTTTAAAATACAATGCTGTTCCAGAGAAGAAAATGGCAACTTTCCTTGCTCCCCACTTTTTGTCTTTGGCTCCTGCATTCCTGTGCAAGGCTTGGGGTTCTTTAAGGATAAATTTTTTTTGTACTGTTCACTTCAGCGGATCACTGTTGGTGGAGAGTATCTGCACATTCCCTGAACTGGCAAGCTATGGTTGTTGTTAGCACTGCTTTGAGAAATTTGTTCCCAGTGTCTGGATTAGTATCCCAGTGTCTGGGATGGTTATTCCTCTCCCTCAAGTACCTAGTTGAAGGCAAACCCTGGTTTTGTGCAGGAGACATGGTGTGATGCTCCCATCCTTTTATCTCACTGTAATTTAGAGTAAGCCTGATATCCTGATAATATGAAAGGGAATTCAGCTTCCCAGATGTACCTGGTCCTCCTTTTTCTTGTAGGTGATAACCAGCAAGAGGGCATGTATTGTTCCCAACCTTCTGGCATGCTGAGGACAGCAGAGAAGAACAAAGGGCAAACTTGCTTGCCTCATTACAGTCTGATTTTTTAATTTATTCCTTAATTTTTCAGTCAGCCCTACGCATACAAAATACAAAAGCAATGTGTTGGAGCAACAGATGCACATCAGCCTTGAACTGCAAAGCGCCTTGTGGACTTGATTCAGTGTATCTTACTGGGGAATGCACTGGTCCATGCTAAGGGAAAAGGAACCTGAATTAAATTAACTGAAGAAGAACAAATACTTTGCAAGCAGACTAGCATTATTCTTCCAAGTTTCTGAAGGGCTTTTAAAAGCACAAGTTAATTAGTCTCCCAGCCCTCTGAGATAAAGCTCCTTTTACAGAGGCTTGAGGCCAGGAGAGACTGTTACATTATTTAGTCTGACTTTGCCCTTTGTGTGTGCCAGGCAAATGCTTTCTTAATGTCTCTCACAGACAACCTGATGTGACTTTTCCTACAGGTCTTTAGCAAGTTATTGAGGTCTTGAACTGAAAAAACTGGGTGCTGCAAGGCAGATATCTAGCTTCCAGATGCTAAACCTTGTGTGTTTGGTGCAACACAGTGTCGTGAGAATGGGTGTCCTGTACAGTGCTACGTGGGAATTAGTGCCTTGGGTGGGATCTGCAGCCATGGCTTAGAGCTAGCCATCAGAAAGGCTAAGGAGAGAGAGGAGTCCTCAGCCTTGAGTTTCTACAGAGCTTTGGGGAAATGCTTCTTTCCATTTGAGTTCATAGACTATTGCCCTCTCCTGAAGACAGGGCAAATTATAGGTGGTATTTAATTTCTTTTATCGCCTGGAGGGATAGAGGCTGCAAATTTCGCTTTGTTGGAGAATATCCAGACTGCCAGGGAAAGAGAGAGAGGCTAGGTTTACACTAATCCTCTTTGTCTCTAACCAAGAGGATACATAATAGTATTTCCTGGTGATCTCATCTTCCTCCCTAATGAGCAATGGAATATTTTAACTACACTGATACCTGAGACAGATGTTGAGCATTGTGTTCTTGCCAAAGCAGGGATACTAAACTTATAGGGTTTTTGATGGTGGTGGAAGTTGAAGATTAGTGAAGTCAGAGGCATATTGAGTGGTTGAGGCAACCAACAAATTACCAGAATAATTACAGCATTGCTTTGTGGATAATGAGAACTGATACTTCAGAAACTTTCCAAGTTTGAAAGTTTGTTAGCATTGTATTAGAAATCGCATCTAATTGGTTTTTTTACCCTTTATTTTTGTGCCATTCTAATTGTCACATAGTGATTCTGTAGTGTCCCAGAAGAGGCAAAGTGTTCAATTCTTTAAAAAATAGTTTTGAGGACTTAAATGAGATTTCTTTCAAACTGGATCTTATGATTCTATTGAAGTTTATAAATCCCTTCTGTTTATTCCCTTGGCGAATTCCAGTCTGTGATAGTAAAGAGTGGTGTGGTGGAAATATCAATACCATTATAAGTAAAGAATGGTGACTTTGGAAAGCAAACGACCAGTTGCAGTCAGTTGATTCTGTAAGATATTAAAAGTCAGGACCTTTAATTCATCTTACATGAAATCACATCTTATAAAGTTGTTGGTGTGATCTGCAGGAGTCTGTTTCTAAACAGATCAAGCTTCCTTTTAACATCTAACATTAGGCTTCAGTGTTTATGGAAGAGGAATTCACTTGATTTTTTTTTTCCCACCATGGTTTTACCCCCTAACTGTAACTTGAAGGCTTGTGCCACTAGTTTCAGCTACTCAGTATATGGCTTAGGGAACTCTGTTCAGATCAATGATTTCTGAAGAGAATGTCAGGGAAAGCTCAATGAAATGTTTGTTTCACATCTGATAGGTCTTTAACTCTTATAGTTATATAGTTATATAGTTATATAGTATATCAAATGGCTTCTAATACACTGGTGACTGTTTTGCTATCACTTCAAAATGAATATGTAGATTATCTTCTCATGCTGTACATTGAATGGTCAGATCAGCCTCTGCACTGCAATTTTAGTTTGTTTTTACTGTACTCTTTTTAGCTGTTGTTCTGGATGGCGTATTTCCAATGAAGTCGCTTTATTGAATCTCTTAGGCAAAATTAGAGGAGGAGAAGATTAAAATGGAATTGTTAATACGAAAACATGCTTCACTAAGTTGCTGAGGGAACTGTTGAGATGCTTCTTGCTGCAGCATGGATATGAGTGTATTGATTATGTATCAAACAATTTCTTGCAGACCACCCACATTTTTTCTGCTAAAGGAAAAAGAATACTCTCTATTTGTGTGTATCTATAAATCATCTTTCTTCTTGAATACTTTATTTTCAGCCTTAATTCTGTCACTTTTGAAGTGGTAGAAGATCTTTTTGCATTCACCCCCCTCATTGCACACCTTAGTGTGGATGTGTTTTGAGTTATCATCCAGTGAGCAAGTACAGACCGCTTTCTCCCAAAAAGCACTGAATGAATTATCTTCCTTTCCCCCCTCTTCCTTTTCCCCCCAGACTTCAGCATATTTGTGTTACCTGAAAAACCAGCCTTGCTGTAAAGTTTTGCGGGAGTTCATTGTGTAAACCCCAAGCTTGGGTTGCTGTCAGTGTTCTGCAGTGAAGATGCATGGGTTCTTGATTCTTCTCTTCTTCTTCTTGATTCTTCCTCAGTTCCTTGTGATAATGGCTTTTTGTACTTTTTGTGACATCATCTTTGTTTTTCTGGAACAACAAAAGGGCAATAACAGATGACGATGTTGTGAAGATTTCAACTGTGTAGTAGGTGAAGTCCATCATTGTTTTTATCTGTTTGGGTAACAATGAAGAATAACATGCTTTGGTTTTTTGGGGTTTTTTTTCAAGTCTTTTTCGTGTTTCCCTTACTTTTAAGGGGAAAATTCCCTGCTCCTGTTCTGGGAATCTAGGAAATGTCTGTGTGCAGCTACAATGTGAAGACTTTATATGCATTTGATTATATTGATTAGTTCAGCAGAATTCATGTCCACAGCAGTAACCTATTGTTCATATTTTTTGTTCATCACTGCAAATTCTGCCTAGTTAAAGTCCCCTCCATTTTTAAAGCCTCTCTCAAGTCACCAATTTTACGGTGAACATTTGTTTGTATCACCCACTCCTTATTTACCTTTAACTGTTTTTGTGTGCAATAATCTTATAGTCAATAATAACCTAAAAAATAATGAAACCTGGAACTTCTCCAGGTGTAAACAGCATCCAGGCACCCAAATTATAACTTTTTATACCTTTTAGATGTCTTTGCAGTTTACTTTTGTGCTTAAATATGTCAGAGGTACTTCTTTTTCGTTCAGACTAATACATATTTCTTGCCTGTTTAAACCAAGAGATGATATTCTAGTATTGCATTTCATCCTGTCAGTCCTGTATCCTGGTTGCTTCCCTCCCTTCAACATCTGTGCCCCTGAGAGAAGCAAATACTAAAGCTGCCCCTCTTCCAAGTTCCCTGCCCTCTTGTCCTTAGCCTCAGTTGCCTTACTCTTTCTGAACTTTTCCATGTTCCACTAAAAAAATAGTCTGAAACTCCAGTTTCTGTGGAGAATAGTTAACTTCTGCTTTTCTCTCTTAATATTTTAGGTAAAATCTGTGAGGAGAGTTGGAATTAGTTTGAAGATGATGCGGGCTGTTTTTTCAAATAGGATTTTTTTTTTGGGGGGGTAATTTAAAAAACTGCCAACAGCAGTGACTATAATCTAAACTATGATTAATAACAAATTAAGCATGAAAGAATCATGTGTATCAGTACAAATGCTTTGTGATGAATATAATGTTCATACTGGAGCATTATCCCCCAGTTCATGGTAATGATTAAATTTCAAAGTATCTAAAGAGAAGATGGAGCAACTGTGCTTCTAATGAATCTATAATGAGTTCTAGGGCTGGGTAACCATGCACAGTTGAGGGATTTGCATAATAATTGTTGTAGCTGCACTAAAACTATAAAGCTTTTTTTCCAGAAGAAATGAGAGTTGTTTGCACAATTTAGTGAAAAATTCAGCTTTGTACCTTCTCTAGCATTACTGCAACTGTAACTAAGGAAAAAAAAACTGTAAGGAAAATGCAGTGATGGCACTTCACTTGTGCATGTATAAAAAGTGGGCATGAAAGCAATGGATTTTATAGCCTGTGTAATTACCAAGAAATATATTTGAATTTTATACTAATTGGGTCTTCTTCAGCCAATATTAGGATTCAGAAGTGAATATCTGAGAAGTATAGAGTGTAGGTAAAATAGGTAAAGGCTTCCTCAGCATCCTTACTCACTAATAAACTGACAAGAGGACTACTAATAAAGGAAAAATATTATTTAATTTCTTTTGCAGGAAGAAGATCTTTGCTTAGCCCAGAGTTGTTGCAGGCTACCACTGGTGTGGTTACTTATTTGGCTTTTTTTCTGTTTAGTTTTACTTTCTACTTAGATCCTCACAGTATACGGCAGTGTTCAGAACTGCATTCATTGATTTCCTGTAACACAGCAAGAAAGAGCTTGCACTTTCTGTGTTGACTAAAGCTAGAGCATTCTGCTTTAGCAGAAATTGGAAATTCTGATTGTTATTATTTTCTATACTGACATTGGATTTATAATTAAAAATTCCAGTTGCACAGTTTACCAGGCAGGCAATGTTCTACAATAAAATTACTTCATCTATATGCTGCCTGTCTTGGTTTATTCAATCGTTTATTCTGTCAGGAACCATTTTTCACTTTGTAGAAGTGTCAGATTTTCTTACTGGTATCAAAGGGCAGCATTAAAATGAGCCCCATCTCGTGTCCACATGGTGTGGTAGGAGGAGAGTGGTACACAATGCTGTTCTTGTGATTTGAGGAATTGCGCTGGCCTCAGTCACCACTGTGACTGCAAAAATAAAGCTCTTGTTATTCCTGTCTTTGGGTTTCTTTCTGCTCCATCAGGTGGTGAGTTCATGCTGCTTGGCCTCTTCTCAGAGCCAGGCTGGCTCTCTTTCTGCCAGGATCCTTTCTGCTTTTGTTTTCTATGGTTTCACTGATCAGATTGTATTTCTCCAGAAAGTGCTCCCTAGAGCAATTTCAGCTGTTCTCTGCCTCCTGATGTTGCACCACTTGTCTGCATTTTTATGGTCTGACCCTGTCTGATGTTGTTGCATGTGAGGTACTCTGACAGTACAGTCAACTTCTGGAAAAAGACAGTGGGGAAAAAAAATCCAGAGAGATTCAGCTCTTTGGATGGTGGATAAGGTCCAAGAGTGTAGGGGTAAAACATGTTATAAAAGCTTGTGTGAAGTCAAGTGGCTCCTTACCAGGTGTAGCAGATATCATCACATTTCATTCACATTCTTTGCCTTCCAGAGGTACACAAGTCAGGCCTCTCTTTTTCTTTTTCCTGTGCCCTGGATGTGAATGTGCCATGGTGGCCCCCACTGATGAAGGACTGAGCACAGCAAGTGCTGATGGTGCTCACAGCAGTTTGTATGCCTGAGGTCAGCTAAAGCAAGCAGCTCACCTCAGTCTCCAGTTGCAGGCTGATGAACTGTTTGTTTTGATGAGACATGGATGGATGCTGGGCTTCACGCTGTCTTGTTATCATGGGCAGTCTGTTACAAAGAAATTCTCATTTCCTGACCCCCATCTCCAGCCAGAAGCCTTGAGGTTGCAGGAGATCAACATTACGTGTGGTGTCAGAGAGTACATGGTTAGCATCACACTTGTGCCAGTCTTATGGCTCTTGGACTCTAACAGAGGAAGCTGTCATTTCCTTAAAACCTAAAATCCTTGATATGCTTTCTCGACATCAATGGAGTTTCTTTTTCTTAAGCTCTTTGCCATATTCCAAGACTGGAGTGAAACAAGCATTCAAGGTGATTTCAACTCACAAAAATATTTGATTCCTATTTATTTAGCTGTGCTGCTGAACTAAATTGATCTGTTAATGACATCGAGAACAGTGAAGGACTTGATTAGGAAGAGAAAATCTGATTGATAAACTTGTTTTCTTGAAGAATAATTTGGCTTCTGTGAAGTAGCCTTGCTTTTGAGTCATTACCGTGACATTATTTGTGCATGTGGCTGTACTCTGAAGCAATTTTTTTTCTTCAAAATGCGGTCCCTAGCAAGCTTTATCAAATATTCCTTGCTTCAATGCAACTTTAGGAACATTTTGAGATTTGAAATTGATATGTTTTCTACAAGGAAATGGTAGTGTTTGAAAATGCCCGTCACAGTTTTTAGTTTATCTGAATTGAAAACAATCAAGAGATTAGCAAGCAATGATTTTTGTCCTTAATTCTCATATCAAAGCTGTTTGTGTTAACAAGATAAAATACATTCTGAGGCAATATGTGCAAAGGCTTGTTTATCAGCAAGAAGAATAAAGTTATCCTTACTTGACCTGAAATTTTTTCTTTGCTTTGTGCATTTTCTGGATACTTCTAAAGCATTTAAATTAAAAAATAATTTATATTTGAACCATACTAGCACAATTTTATCTTCCCGTTTTGGGTTTTATTGTTTAATTTAAAACAAATCTGTAAGATGTAAAGGGTCTATTAATAAAATAGTATTTTATTAAAGAATTGGATGCTACTGAGACTCATACCTCTTTAAGTATCATCTGAAATTAGTTATTCAGTAAATAAAATTATGACTTACTACTTTCTAAAGTTATTATAAAAATAAATCCATCTGTGACTACTTGTGTTAGAGTAGCATGAAGGATATTATACAAAAAAACTTCTTGCCATAGCTTTGCTATCTCATTTGAGCCAATTCTGTGTATCCCAGGTGAGGCCCAGCACAACCACATTTTGTTTGACTTCCCCTTCCACACAGGCAGTCAGTCATTAGAGGAGCTCAGTCCTATGACCCCTTGCTCTGTCCTTGTTACATCTTCTTGTGCCAGTTACCTACTGTGAACCATGAATGCTCATCAGGACTTGAAGCAGTAGGCTTCCAGACTCTGGGAGTTTTATGCAGGTGGACAAAGGAGCTGTGATTGAGGCAAAGAGATTTTCACTTCCTTTTTTCCAGTAGCAGTGCTGTGAGCACTGTCTATTTGAACTCTTTGATTCAATCTACAAGGCCTCACCCCATCAATAATTTGTTCTGTCATTCTCTGTCAAATCTGATACAGTTTTTATGGAAGAGATAGAAGAGTCATTATAAATCTTGGAATGAAAATTTTTTGTTTCTTTATGAATTCAGAATTTTGCTCCTTGTTCCTGACCACAGTTTAAAATGATGCTGTCTTCAGTTATCATTATTTTTTATGCAATAAGCTGATGATTTGGGGCTGTTTTGAAGCAGAGCTTTAGTAACATCACTGAATGCTGTGGGAGGTTGAACTCAAATTTCTTTTTATTATTAGATAAAAATTTAAGTTGTTCAGGAAGAGCAATTAGAAGAAGGTCTCCGAGTTGCAGTTTTGTTCCCCAAGAGCTGGAAATACTGAGAGGTGCTGATCTCAGGAAATAACCAGGAAAAAGAAAACAAGGCTGTCAATGAGTGAATTAGTAGCTGAACTTACTAAAAATGAACATCAGGGTGAGTAATGGGATAGGTGATTTTTTTTTTTTTTTTTTTTTTTTATTTCTCCAACTGTTCACATGTTTTTTCTGGCAGGAGGGCATTTTCTGTCCCTTATGAGGAATATCCCACATAGATGGCACAGAAATGCCTTGTATATCAAGCTTGGTTTGTGAGCTTTTTGAAAGATTTTGGTAGTTTGAAGATGTTTCTGCTAATGTGGGTCCTTTCTGGTCCTTGTGTTGTATGTTGCATTGATTCTTGAGGATGTTCTGGTTTTCTTTTCATTCTTTTGTTTTAGTTTTAAATATGCCAGTTATCTGAAGAACAGAGGTAAGTTTTTCAAGAGGATTTTTGAGGGATCTCTTAATATTTTTAAGTGTTTTTACTACAAAGTCTGGAAGTATTGGGCTCCTAGGCAGAAGAATTTGTATCAGAATTATAAAGAGAAATGTGAAAAAATGATAACAATAGGAAGAAGGCATTGAATTGAGCTACCATTTGACTAGTGCTTGGATTGGGTGTTTCCTGTTATGCCCTGTGGCAAGTAATTTGCCTGTGATGGGGTTATGCTGATGCAGCACTGGAGACAGCTGTTCACACTGAGGTTGATCTTTGTGTGTGTCGGCCATTTCAGTCTGCAGTGCTGAGCTGGAAGCAGAGTAAGTAATGCAGCAAAAACGGGATTTTGCTGACATCCCTTTCATCAGCCAGTCTTTCAAAGATGCAGAGACCTAAATGTCCATGCAGAACAGCAGGAAATTGTATTGTAACATGGGATCTTTCCATTTCTGTTTTACTGTTTCCCCCCTCTCTTCCCATCCTTTGAATCTATTGGATTCAGAATGAAGTAGTGTGGTACCCTCTAACCCCTCTCCCTGCAGCAGTTCCTGTGCTTATGATGTGCCTCGACGTGTCCACTTTCCCAAAGGCTGCCTTCCCCACCAGCCCACCTGAGCTGCAAATGCTCTGTGTGTGGTTTCAGGGTTAAGCTGCATGCTGACACTGAGTCTATAGCAACAGAGACAGTTGGTGCAGGTACTGGAGCTGTGTCTGCAGATAGATGAAATACCTTTGTTGATAGTCTTTTTGAAGATGGGTAAATGGAAGTAGAATAAAAAAATAAAATGAGGAAAAAAGCAAGTCAAAAAGCAGAGCCTTGATGAGAGGATGAAAGGAGTTAGAATGTTTCTATAGTATGTGCCAGTTGATTAACTTTTAGCTTTGACTTCTGCAAGTTACAGTCTCCCTTTGAGGAGAGTTTGAGGGCCCCCTTGATAGGCACTGTCAATCACAATAAGTCATAAAATCTGTCACCTGGGGTGCTTTGCCCTCCATGAGCTGTTGGCATGTCCCAGCTGTCCTTTGATGTTAGGGGTGGGGCATCCCTGTGCTGGAAGCTGGAAAACAATCTCCCTGAGCACTGGCTATTTCTGATAGCAGGGATATCCCCAGTGAACTTGTGAAGCATTCTGGTCCTTTAGGTGACACAATCATCCAGCCCATCACCTGGGGTGAAACATGCATTGGCAGTGTATCCTCTCTCACAGCTGAGGATGGGACTTGCTTTCCCCTCAATAATGCTTTTAGAAATAGCCTTAACTTTGATTGTGTTTAATAGTCTTAGGTGGTGGGTCTAAAGCAGTGTGTAGTTTGGAGCAACAAACTGAGCAGTTGGACACTTGGATTCAGTTCCTGTCTCTGATCCCTGTACACTCAGCTGATGTTGACACAGTACCCATGTCTGAGTCTTTGTTCATGTAACTGAAATGGTGAAACAGTTCCTCTCTCTGTGAAGAGCATCACTTAGTTTTTGGGATCCAGCAGCAAATGGTATTCATTTAAAGGCAGGGTGATGGGTGGTTTATAGAACTGTAGAATGTTAAGGGTTGGAAGGAACTTTAAAGATCATGCAGTCCCATCTTCCCCTGCCATGGGCAAGGACACCTCCCGCTAGACCAGGCTGCTCAAGGCATCATCCAACCTGGTCTTGAACACTGCCAGGCTTGGGACATCTACAACCTCTCTGGGCAACCTGTTCCAGTGTCTCACCACCCTCACGGTAAAGAATTTCTTCCTAATATCTAATCTAAACCTGAAACCTACCCTCTTTCAGTTTGTACCCATTGCCCCTTGTTCTGTCACTGCATTGCTGACAGAGTCCCTCTGTGGCTTCTCCATACTTCCCTTTGAATACTGGAAGGTTGCAATGAGGTCTCTGTACAACCTTCTTTTCTCTAGGCTGGAGACACAACTCTCTCAGCCTGTGTTCACAAGGGAGGTGCTCCAGTCCTCTTATCGATATTGTGGCCTCCTCTGGACTTGCTCCCACAGTTCCATGTCCTTATGTTGGGGACACATACAGGACTCCAGGTGGGAGTCTCACAAGTGTAGTGGTGAGGTCACCTCCCTTGACTTACTGGCCATGTTCCTTTGGATGCAACCCAGGATTTCCTTGGTTTTCTGGGCTGTGAGCTCACATTGCCAGCTCATGTTGAGTTGTTCATCAACCATCACCCCAAAATCTTTGCTGGAAAGGCTGCTCCCAGTCCTTTCTCTGCCCAGCCTGGAGGTGTGCCTGGGATTGCTCCAGCCCACATGTGGGACCTGGCACTATTCTTGGTTGAACTTCATACGTTTGCATGGGCCCACCTTCCCAGCCCATCCAGGTCCCTCTGGATGCCATCCCTCCCCTCCAGTCGTTGGCTGAATGACAAGACTTGGTGTCTTCAGTGAACTTGCTGAGGGAGCACTCCATCCCACCATCAGCATCACTGACAAAAATGCTGAACAGTGTCAGCCCCAGGAGTGACCCCGGAGGGACCCACACTGCTTCCTCATGGAGGAGGTTCCATGCAGCTGTGATTTGCAGCCTGCCGGGTACAGAATGTCCAGCCTTGGACAGAAGCCCACGTAGCCTGAGAGCTGCTCTCTTTTTGCCAAAAGATAATTCCCAAAGAGGTTTTCTATTAACTATCCTGGCAAATCTAAAGGACATTTAATCTACTCAGTGTTTTAGGAAAAAACGAGAATCCTCATTTCGTTTCAGCCATTGCAATGAACAAAGTACACTTACAAGAGGCTGAGATTTGTCCTTAAATACAGTCCAGCCATACAAGCTATCACTTTGGTCTGAAGCTGCTTGATCTGAAATAGTTGTGGTTCTCATCAGATAGAGTTCCCATCAGGATACTCCAAGTACATTGCTGCCTCTGTGCTTTTTGTAAAAAGTGTTTTCCTGAAATAGACTTCTTTGGACAGTGAAGGATTTTATTTTCTCTGCTGTCCATCTGGTTCCTTCATTCACATCTGGAATGCTATGATTAGCCAATCCACAGCAACAAGGATAATTTAAGTCTTAAAGAGACAGCAGAAGCTTGTGGGAAGGATTTATAGCTTATTAGGATGCCTGCATATTTTTTCTTTGTCTAAAGAATGTTTGCATTACTGTGTCATTTCTAAGAATGAAATTGCCCTCAGGGAAAATTAAAATCCATCACAAAAATGTACTGGAGAGTAGCATTGTTTTCCTAGAAATCACTGTAAATACAAGAAGCACTGTAGGTAAACAGTGAAGATGCAGTCTGGTTTTGGGCACATTAGGGCAAAAGAACAAATATTCTTCAAATAATTGGCAAAGCAGGATAATTATTTTTATTTTTGTTACAAGTGGGATGTGATACATCTGTGTGGCCTTGCGCATGCCCAGATGTACTAACACATTTCAGAACTGACAAAGTCTTAAGACGGTGCAAATCAAATAGAGGAAATCCAGTGTCATTTAATGCTTTTGTTGCTAATTCCTTAACTAAGGAGGGCAGAAGATAAAATGTTAATCAAAGGTGATTCTTACTAGACTCGATGGTGATTTTTCTGGCAGTATGACAGAAGCTGTGACACAAGGGTTTCTTTCCATTCCCCTTCACTTTGTGTCCCCCCACTCTTCCTTGCACTATGCAAGCTCTGCAGGTCTGTTGTGCCATCTGAGCCTGGTAAGTCATTACATGCCTGGCTGGCTGCAGTAGAGGGCTGGCATGGCCCATGACCTCAAGGCAGGGGGCAGGAGGTGGCACTGTTCCCTCTCTGCTGACCTTGAGCATGCTTCTGGTGCAGAACCTCCATGAACCAGAGATTCCTGTTTTTCAAGGAGGGCATGACAGAAAAAGTTGAGGAGAGCTCCTTAAAGCATAGAGAATGGATTTTAGTAAATTTGTGAAGGAGCCCAGCAGGAGGAGATGACAACCTCACGTGGCAGGAGTTGTGTGTCAGAGTTCTGTGAAATGACCATACCTAGTTGTCAATTCGACCAGTTCAGCTGGCCAATACCTCTTACAGATCCTCTGATTTGATGGCAGAACAGGTGCTCAAAACTCTGTGAAAAAAAAAAATTATGAAAATATAAATATGTTAATGCTTTTCACAGAACTGTGGCTAGCCAAATATCATGGAACTTCCCCCAAAAAATATATTTTGACCAAAGATGCAATGCCAGAAATCAAAGTAGGCAGCTGGATTTTCCTATGCTGACATGCTCCATTTTGCGTTAGTGAAGCAATACTCACCTCCTGCTGCTGATTGCAGTTGTGTGCCCTGTTTAAATATCTTCTGGGGAAGACCAAGGAGAATGAAGTTATTAAAAATCTGAGTTTCTCTGGGTTCATTTGAAATGAATCACTATTAAGGAGTTGTGCCTCACAACTTTTTAGAAAGTGAGTATTTAATTGCTGCTACTCAAATGCATTTTCTTAGGGTATGATTCCCCTTTGAACATCTTTTCTCTTTAGATCATTTGGTTTTTAAAAAGCTGGAAATGGGAATAATGCACAATTAAGAATAAGAGTTGCACCACTCATTAGTGAGATGATAGACTGACAGAATAATGTTAAACACAGAGGAAGCAGAGATAGGCTTTATTTCCCAACTCACTTGCCCTAACCCTGTGTGGATGCACCTGGAAGTCTGACACAAATTCAGGTATATTTTATACATCTGTGTTTGTTAAAAAGAAACTTGTAATTGATATTTCAGTGTGGATATAAAAAGGCAGAATGACAGAAAAATCTTGGGGGTTTTGTTTTTTTTCTTCTTCAGGACAAAAATATTTGAGAGTTTCTCTGCCTCTTTAATGGTTATAAAAAGCGATGGAAGAAACATCAGCTGTGAAGAACCCAATGGAAAAGAACAGCAAATTGAAAAGAACAGTTGTCATTGAAATGAGGAAAGAAAACAACTCATAAGCTGATTTGAAAAAAAATTGGAGAATTCAAATTCAGCTAAATAGTCCTTTAAAGAGAGAAATTTTTTTGGTAGTAGATCCTATTGAATCTTGCAGTAACATATTGCTTTACTGCCTCTGCAAATTCATTTGTGCTTGTAATCTAAGACTCCTAAGGCTAATCTAAGCTTTCCTGTGCTACTGAGTAGGCATACAATAGGCAGTCAATTGATTTGTGTTACTCTACCTAGTTTCAGAAGCACTTATTATACCAAAGATCTTTTACTTTTCTGGGCACTCTAGCTCATCTCTCTTTGTTGCTGAGTTGTCATGCAATAGTAAGCATCTTATAGTGCTTACTTTCCAAAATACGACTTTTGTTTGTTTGTATTCTGACAACATACTCATTTTATTTCAATTTACGTATGCTTTCTGATCTTTCATGTGTTACTGTCTTCCATGTAAAGCATTTTTCACCCAGCTGAGTATTCAGTCCTTGCCAGCTATTTATAATTCACTAAAAGCCCATTTTCTGTTTCACACATCAGTTTGCATTGCAGCTAGGGTGGAATCTGTTATGTATTTGTGTGCTGTTTTCTCACACAGGCAAATCCTTTCATTCTCACCACTTCCACCAGGGGGTTGCAGCTATTTAGCTGGTCATGCACATGGAGCCAAAGGTATTTTGTAGAGGTACTTGACTCAAAACATCTGAATTTGTTTCCCAATATCTCTTTTTTTTTTTCACCTTCCTACCTGGTCCTGTATATATCACAGTAATTTCTTTCAGGCCTTGTGAGGAGTTTTACTTGGTTCAGCCCGTACAGATCCATTAGGCTGCAGCCTAATTAATAAAAGAATTATAAATATTAATTATGAAGTACCCCTCTGTGTCCCAGCTCTAGCCATCTTCTTTTGTGAGGAATGACCATTTTTATACAGTATAAAGCCTGTCCATTGACAGTGTAATCTGAAATCCTGTAATTCGTTTTAAGGTAAAATAATTTTGAAGTTGCCTAACTATTATTTCTGCAGAGAATAGTGATTTATTATGTGTTAGCATTTACAGAATAAGCAGCCTTTCAAGACAGCTACACTAAAATTTCAAAAGCTTAACCACAAAACGTTCCAAGGAATGAATCTTAAGATCGTCTTTGGCCAAGCAGAGGTATAACCCATGTATTGTGCTGACTTGATGGCTTGATAAGACTGACCTGAACTGATTGTGGGTCCTAGATCAATTAACAGACTTGACCAGAATAATATCCTTTGGCCCTTTTATTTTTTAATTGACACCTTCTGACTTCATCAGGCTTGTAGTTCTGAGGTAGAAATTCATTAGGATACCTCTTTTTCTATGGTGTCTGCATGCTTCTGTTCCAGCAGTTTGTCCAAAGATGCTATGTGGGCTCTGAAGTTCATTAAGTTCATAAACTACTTCCATATTTGTATGTGTGTACATGTATGTTTGTCTGCCCTAAAAGTAAATAGTCCTACATATTCGTTACTGGGAACTCCTTGCCTTAATTTGTTGTGGACCTCCTTTCAGCATTATTACACTGTGACTTTTTAGTCTCTGGCTGTGGTTGGTGTGTGCTGGGTTTATCTCTGTGGAGGAAACGGAATATCTTTTGTGTGTTAGTTGCATTTTTATCTAAGCAATATATTCTGTGGTAAATCCACACATCCTCTATGTGTTCCTCATACTCACCTTCTCTTTTGATTTGGATGGGAAAGGAAGTGTCTCTGTGGGGTTCTGAGGATTTCCACACCTCCTGGGAGTTAATTTTGCCCCCTCTTTAGAGCAGGTCAACAGTGCTTATCAGGCATCAGGGTCACTGGCATCAGGCTACACTGCTGTGAGCTGAGGCATTCTGGTTTCTCCCAGAAGTGAAACCAGACATCTTTTCAGAGGCACTTAGCCGAAAAGAGGATTTCCTAGAATTTTAATCATACCCCTTATGTTTTCACCCAAAATACTGTACTTTGGAGCTATGCTAATTGACCTGATGCTCTGGTTCTAGATTCGTAGTAGTAACCCTCAGAGCTAATTTACACAACGTGCTTTGAACTGAACTTGGTAATGCAAATATAATGTCCTATTAGCAAACTGTGAGTGGTTCCTACTGGGATTTGTACAATGATTCTGAGTTCATTATTACTGTCATTCAATACTGTGGATGAGTAGAGGAAAAATAATTAAACAAAGTACTACTTTAAATCCCAGAAGGAATGTAAAATCAACAAAGTTGAAAACCCAGAGGTCTTAACTTGTGTTTAATATGTAGAAAGGGAGGGGGAAGCAAGGGTGTGTGTTAAATACTCAGCGTAGCTCCCCAACCTAATTGGATGGAAAAATTGATACCCAGTGAATCATGTATTTCCCCCAAATGATTCTGGATTTTTCCAAATTTTAGACTGATAATGTTACATGGAAAATGGCTTAAGAAGTATTTTCTTCTAATCCTCCTTTAAATATAAGTCATCTTCCAGAAGTGTTGCTTGGGGATTTAGCTGTGTGGCTCCTACTGATATCCCTGGAAGTTTCACGGCTAAAATGCACAAACAGCGCTTTGAAAAAGCCTCTTGCAATCCAACACTGTGGAAGCATTTGCTGTGTGAGCATTTCTCATTTCTACTACTTGACCTGGTGTTAGCAGCAAAATCTATGGGGGACCTTAAAGTTGGCAAAATATTAAATGTTCCTCAACTTTGCATAAACATGCAGGCTGGTACAACTCCACTTCTATTAGACGGTGGGCAATTTGTCCTGATGTTTAAAATTGAATTGCAAGGAAAGATGACAGAAAAACCTCTCTGTTCAGTCAGTCAGTGAATCATATTAATCAGTCAACCAGGCAAAGAGGCAGCAGCTCAATTGAAAAATTATTCTCCAGTGTGGTGAACTGTACCACTTGGCTCTAGTCACACTTGAACAGAGTGCCCTAGAAAGTCAGGCACTGTGATCTGCTTGTCTGCTGCAGACTGAGAGTTTCCCTTGGTCTCAGTTCTTCAGCAGCACCTTTCAACCTGCTCTTCATCATTACTTTTTTTCTTATTTGACTCCTCCACTTCTCCTGTCTCCAGTGGTTTCTGGGCTGACTGTCTCTCTTAAACTGTTAACTGTCCAATAATTAGACTGGATACCATAGGAGAAAACCTGAGTCATCTTCTATATTTTCAGGCTGTGAGACTCATATAAAATTTCATTCCTTAGATGTCACAGCCCAGGTTTGTTGTGGTCCTGGTGGACAATTCCATCTACCTATCCACCTTTTCCATGTAGAAGTAATGAGAAATGGATGGATGTTGTCTGTAGAGCTGATTAGTTTGTCCTGAGAGTGTCCAGAAAAAGTTGCTGCTGCTCTTGCACCTTGGTGAGAGGGTTAAGAGAGGAGGCATAATTCTAATCCTAACATTGGGCCTTTTGAAATAGCCTTATAATGCTGTTCTTGCTGCGGGTGTCAGGATGTTCTGAAGATTTGAGCCTTGATTTTTGCCAGTGTTGGATTTCTGCCACATGTCTTCAAAACTCAAGAAATTAAAACTTTCCTTTTCAAGATGACACCTGAAAAATAATTTAGGTCCTGAAGATTACAACTAAGCATGTAAAATCATACCTAAAGAACATTTGGTATTAGAAAATGTTCAATTAAGCTGTTGTAGAAGAGTCTACATCAGCCATTGGGAAGTTGTTTCAACATCGCCAGAATGACCAGTAAAGTGTCCACAAACTGCTGTCTCATGAATCCTTCCTAGCTTTGTACTTAAAAGTTTTCTTTTCTAGAAGTGGCTTAAAGCCTACAAGTTTGGTATGGAGAGCAAAACCAGAAGTAAAATGCCCTATGGTATGAATGATTTACAGCTTAAGTGAAAGAACAAAGCTGATAAAATCTGAAAAAGAGGAATTTGAAAGGCAGAGTAGAAACTGAAAAGACTAATGGAGGAGAAAGTGACACAAACAGCATAGACTTAGGGAGGGAGACAACTTGGGTCATATGGCAAATAAAATGTATAAAAAAGAAAATTATAGTCAAAAGTCAAGAAAAAGTGTAAGTTTCAACAGAAATTGCTATTTTTCAGGGATTTTTTTTTAAACCACTGCATTAAAGCATTCTGCTGCTTTGAAGAATGAGTTCACTGATCCTACTTAGAATATAGCAATGCAGAAACTCTATATAAAGGGCAAGGCCTTTAATTTCTTCCCTTTATGAACATTACATAAACAGAGGTCTTAGGGTTTAATTCAAACAAAAGATTTTCTATTGATGCTGAAACTGTCTGCTTCAATCTAGAAAGAGATTTTGAAAGGAATAAGGCTGTTTTTTTCATCATCTTTCTAAGCTGAATATGAATTCTCTCTTAAAAAAACAAAACCAAAAGGGTAGAGGGAGCTCAAATATTTTATAGTTTATCCAGATAAGGGGAAGATGTAGATTTATGCCTGACTCTGGTGACCAAAGAGGGTATCAAGGAAAAAAAAAGATATAGAAGAGAGACTAGCATCAGTGAAGGTTACATGGTAATCTGTAATATGCTGGAGTTTGTCTTCCATTGGAATATCATTGGAATCCCTTTTTCTTTCATGTGGTGTAAAGTAGAGTGTACAACTGATTTATAAATTAGTGAATGTGAAATCTTATGCCTTTATTGTGACCACCTTAGCTTAGAGATATTAAAGCTGTTGTTTCCATGAGCTCTTCTGCAGTAGAGTTTGGCACTAGGAAGTTAATCAGAAAACTAGCAAAGAATTTATAGTGTAAACAACATTTTTAAGTCAGCCAATTAAATTAATGATCCTGTCTTGAAAGCAGTTCAAAAAACATCTGTCTGCTCAACAGTGTGCCCTTGTGTCTGTGACTCTGCCCTTTTGGGTGTTCAGGATTAGTAGAAGCACTTAGTGCACATACATTCTTGTAGGTGCATCTGTCTTCCTCAGCTGCAGTAATTCTTCCACTTACATTGTGTAAATCTCTGCCCCAGCTTTGTGTGTAAGGAGCAGAGAGGCTTTTAAGGCATCACTGCATGTTCATGGTCAAAAGCATCATGTTTACATTGTTATGTCAGGCACAGGCAAATATTACTTATGGGTTTGATGAAACTCATATGTCGTTTGTGCAGGTTGCATAATGCCAGGAGTAAGCAGCTAGGGCAAAGATTATTAGAGATTAAGGAAAGTGATATATTAAAGCTCCCTTTTCCCTGAAATGGCTGCAGAACAGGCTCTGCTCAACCTCACTGCTGAGCAGCTTCACTTTTTTTCTTGTTTGGGAGCTCTGTAATTGCATTGCAGAAAGGATGACAGGTATACCCAACAGTGGTCAAGTAGCTTGCAAGGGGTTTCTGAAAACTTCGGTGTATGTGGGACACTGCTTCTCTGTATCACAGTCTCATTGTCAGCTATTTTTCAAAACAGAAATTGCTGCTGCTCTGAATTTTCAAGACCTGTTCTAGATCCTTGGAGAGAACAGCAGTACAAAAATGTGAGCTAGTGCTATTTGCAGGTATCGTTTGTAAGCCTCGGTACAGGAAGTCCCTGTGTATTTGATGTCATTTCAAGGTTGTTAAAAAATAGCTTGCAATACTGAATATTCTTTCTCATCACTATTGCAATTTATAGTACTTCTAACCTTCAGTATATACCTTTAAGCTCTACTTCACTTTCTTTAAAATTGTCTAAAGGACTGATGTCTTAGTAGCAATTTGTTTTACTATGAAGGTGTTTGTGATTTTCCTTTGTCAGTAATAACATTGTTTTTTTAAACTTTTTTTTCCCTTTTATTTGTTGCTTTTCAAAGCTCTTATACTTGTATGCTGCTTTCCCTTTAATCTGTTTTAGTAACCAGATTCTACAGCAGCATTTGGGGGCAAATTCCACTTTTCAAATTTTTTTTTTCTGTGTTGCAGTGGTGGGGTTTTGTTCTATAAAGAAGTTTAGAACACAATTTCTGCAATAATTAATTGTATTTGTTAAAGCAAAAATATATTTTATCCTCTGATTTAGAGCTGTCTCTCCATAGGTTCCTGGATTCTTGCTAATTTGTATGGCCTGACTAGCAAGCATGTTGAGGTAGGAAAAGAATAATCAGTGCTATTAAGACTAGCATGAAATTTTGAAGAGTCCTTTTTAGAAAAAAAATTTCTGGAAGGGTTAGAGTGGTTGAGAAAATTCTTTGGTCATCTTTCCTTTGTGACCTTAAATTAAAAGGCCGAAATGCGTTAGTAATTTAATATAATTTTTAGGTGCAATTTAGGTAAAACGTTAGGTGTAAGACTGCATATGTGGAAGTTTAGCAGAACAGCCACCTGAAACCAGCTGTTGTGTCTTTTTGAAGTCTTGATGTTGTTGAATGGCTGTGACATGTCCTGTAGTCTGTGGATCACCCATATTAGCTGTAAAGTATCCTCTTAAGCCATAAATTGAATTGTGATTTCACTTGTTTTATAGTTTGTCTCTCAGACAAAAATGTTTGACCCATTCCTGCCTTTCATAACATAGGCATTAGGTGTTGTCAGTAATTGTCATGGAACTTAGCCCATGCATAAAGCCTTAATTGTTCTCTGTTGTTTGTCTTGGATAGCTATATAAAGGGCTCATTCTGGGTCTTTTTTATCTTATCTAACAGTGTAAAAATAAATCTTACTTCCAGGAAAAAATTTGTGGCAATTCAAGTAACAAGTTTGAACTCTTCTGGTGCCTTTGCACATGTTGAGTCTGGTTGCCTTCTTTGGGTGTGTAATCATTTCCAGATGATGTCTTGTGACTGCTGACAATCTACAGAGGGCAAGCTGGACACATGGCTCTCCTTGATGTTCAGGCTTTGCTTTGTGAAGAGGAAGGAAAAAAGGAATTTTTTTTGTTGTTGTTGGAGTGGGAAGGCTGAACAGATGGCCAGCAGAGGATTGAAGTGATAGGTGGCAAACAGGCAGAGAGGAGAACCAGGTAGGAGAAAATGTAAGCAGATTGCTCTCTGGTACCTCTGCCTTCCCTTTCATTTCTCCCCAGTTGCTTAGTAAGGAATGCAAGAGAAATAATAATAGAAAGTGAAAGGAAACTTTTCTCATGGGTTTTGGAAAAGAGATTATACTTTCAATAGTAAAGTAGGTTAAAAAGTTGTTGTGTAACAAAGTGTAAACAATGATTCTGGTGGCTACAGAGAAGCAAGGAAAACAGGATGGTCCTATCCATGTGATGGAATGGGAGAGAAAAACTCAACCTTCACTTTCCCATGGGAGAATTCAGGAGCCTCCATCCCCTGAGGATGTTATCAGTGAAGATCTCCAACATTCTTCCAGAAGTGGTACTATACAGTCACTCTGGAGCTAGAAATTTTGCATGAATCCATGTCCTATCTAATTTTAAGTGACGTTAAACCTGTCTGCAATGAAGAAAACCTTTCTGGGGCAAGTTGGTTTATTTATGTCAGCAGTGTAAAGCAGAAAGAGAGTTTGGTTTGAGCTCAGATTTCCCTGAAGTGAGAATATTGTTGTCTGGTAGCAAACACATGAAGTAGAAATGGTTTTCTCCCTGGTTTCCTGCAGCCAATTTAAAATTCCATTTAGTGCACTCCAATCATTTGTAGCTTTTGAATCAACTGTGGAAAAGTAACCAAACCTGTGATAGGGGGAATCTGCACCTAGCTAGTGGTTACTGCAGAGGTGGTACATGCAGGGGAGAAGTTGGAAGGCTGCTTCCAGACCTGGGGCTGCACAGTTGGGTGGTCTGGTGCTATTTGCTTTGTGATACTCCCCATACTTTTTATAGTCTCTTACAGTATGTAGGCAGATCTTTTTTCATGTTTCTACATGCTCTGGTGACTGCTGGGCCCACTGCCCCTTCAGTTTAGAATCAGTATGCTTGCTTTGATATTCTCTAATAAAGCAATGTGTAAAATTTCAGCTAATTTTTTTTAGGCTAATTATTTACTGAAAATAATTTGCTTCCTTCTGCCTGCTGTCTCCCAAAATTAGCATGGAAGGAATCCCTGTGTCAGGTTTGACAGATTTTGCAGAAATTTGAAAGAAACTCAGAAACCATGTGAAAGTATGGTAATTCTCTTGAATTTAGGCAATTTAATCATCACAGAACTTGAAGGGTCACCTGTCTCTTTGGATGAAAAGTACTGCATACAACAAAGAAGGTTCAGGAGGCAGATTCTGGGAATGTCTGTTTCTCAAATGTGCCTTTTTATGCAGGGTGGTTTTCCCCTGCTCCTTGTCACCTCTGCAAACCTTTTATGCCTTGCTCAAAGACAGAATTGTCAGTTGTTATAAGCAGAGCTGCTGGCATCTCCTGTCATTTTTTTTGTAGAATCTGTTTTCTGGTTTTTATTTCTTTGTCAAACTTCTGTTCATTCTGAGATTTTCCATAACTTATATCTGCCCTGACATCTAACATGAGAGAAGAATGTGGCTTCTCTCTTAAAATCAGTATCTTCTGTATGCTATCTATGTTTAGCTGTAATTTTTTACATCAGAGGCAAGGTGCCACTTTTCTTATTGCATGTTCAAAATTATTGTTGTACCAAGGTCTATGAATTAAGCCATCTGTAAATATGCTGGGAACTTTGACACAAGCAGAAGGAGCATTTTCTTTGCCTACTTCTGTTATGTATAAAATCCTGCCATCTTTCCAAATGAGCTGGAAAAACTTGGCCAAACTTGGCCTTTATTGGATTTCCTAAAGAGAGGAAGCTGCTTCTCCTGGGCTTGCAGTGCCCACCCATTCCCAGCATGTCTGGAGGTTAGACTACGCTTCCTCCTGTTCAGGATGTACCAATGTGTTAGGGAGAAATTGAACAGTAGACATTTTGTATCCACAGCTCCAAAGGGAACTTCCTGAGGAAGGCAAGTTGTTCTCACTGTTCCAGTCTTTTCCTGTTTCAGTTTTAAGGGCAAAATGTTGTGCTGTCCTGTGTTCTGCCAATTTTGTATTTCTCTATTACTCTTTGTAGATTTTTTATTGTTTCCCATATTTTTTCAGAGTTAGAGAGTATAAAGTAGAAATATACTATAAAGTTTTAAGTGTGAGAGTGAGCATATTATTTTATGACAGTGATGTTCCAGATGGAACCTTTAGATGTTTGCTTCTATATATCAGAAGTGTTACCCTATGGTATCAGAGCAGTCTAGTGCTGGAGAGGAAGGTGATGCTGATGGAAATCTTCACATGGACAAGATACTACGTACTCCATCCCTCTGAGAGCTCTGAAAGCAGTGGAGTGTCATTTGACAGTGGATCCCTGAAAGCCCCCTCTTCTCCTTTGGGATGGGATTGTGATAAGATCAACATTACTGAATGACCCAGCTGTTGTGGCAGACTCTCTTTCATCCAGAGGGACTGAGACTGTCTAGTAGCCCTGCTTAGTACAGCCCTGCTGCATTCCTGGATCTCAGTCCCAGCAGAACTGCTGCTCCTGAGCTGCCTGCCAGTGGTATGCCACTGCAGAGCACAGCTTTCCATTTCTGTGGGAGCACAGTATCCTAGTCTTGAGGCCAGCTGCTTACAGAAGGAGGGAAAAACCTTGTGACTGTGTTATGAAATCATCTCGTTAGGCAGAGAATATTTTCAACTCTATCAAGTAAGATTGGGTTGTGTCTTTGAATGTCTGGCTTTAATTTCTTAGATGTTCAGTACAGATGTTTGTGTTTCCAGTTCACCTTTATGTAGTGTTTCTAGTTGCAAAATAGCCAGTCCATTTGGACTCCTAAATTTGGGCCACCTCATCTCTGGTGGCATTAATTTCCTCAGTTATTTTGTGCTGTTCTGCAATGTTTTTTAGAAGATTAGCAGATTTCTTAGAACAAACCACAATTACTGGAAAAGACAGATAGTAACTATGTACCTTGGTATTTACTTCATTACTGGATGACAGGGAACTAGTGTAGCATTTCATTTGCCTTTTTAAAGTATTTGCACTTTTTAAATAAGGCGCTTATTTCTGTGCCTTTAATCCTGACTTTTTCTGTTCTTTCTACTTGAGTTCCTTGGAAACAGAGCATTGGAGAGTGGCCATTGTTCTTCACACAGAGCTTGTTCTTTGGGGTTTTCCCCTGTCTGTCTGCAGGATGCAAAATTCCTTACCATTTTGTAATCCAAAATCTTGTTACTGGGGCTTGATAAATCATCTTGACATGTAGCTGGGCAGCTGAGATGTCATCTCTGAAGTTTGGCTGTCTTTTCAAGTGAACCTTTAAATATATCAAAGCCATTCTTCAGGTTTTTTTCAGACCCCAACTTCACACATTAATGTAGTACAACTTTCATGACAGAAAATCAGAACCATTTTCATAGAATCATTTTCTGCTTTCATTTTCTCTTAGTATTAATAGCAATTTTTAAATTTAAAAGAAGGATAGTGACAGGAAAAGCAACATGGCAGCCTTGTTCACACCTAATTCTGTCCTCAGAGTAGATCAGTGCATGTCTATGCAGTTATTTTTATTTTTATTCCTAAATACTTAAGTCAGGCAAAAATTGTCATTGAAGCCAGTGGGAGTAGTACTCTACCTAATTAAATATTTGAGAAGGAGCATAATGCTTGTGGATCAGAAAGGCTAATTTTGTAGGTTTCAGGCTTGTCCTGCAGGCAGGTAAAGTCTGGCAGTTCTTTTCATGCTGGATGTTGAAACTAAAACCCAAAAACCTTCTAGGTTAGAATGCAGAAAGTTTACTTTGGACTTTGTATCTCTTGGACTCAGTGGATGACTTGTCTGGTAGAGAACTACTGACCTGTGAAAACCACTGTAATATTGACTACCATTTTTTAAGCTTCTTATCCAATTTTTAAGATTTGTTCTTCTGAGTTGCAAAGCATCTACATCTGGAGCATCCATATGAACACTGGGTTTGAGGTATCTTCAGTCAGATACTCAGGTTTTATAAAGTTTTAGAAAATACTGATCATAGAATCCAAAGCATATCTCATAGTCCATAGCTCTTTTTAAGTTCAATTTTTGAGGACCAAAGAATAAGAGATGAAGAATAAAAGTAATGAAACACTTTCATGTGCAGGCTTGAATAATCTTTGTAAGTAATAGAAATAGCATTACCCCACTGGGGCTGCTTTCAGATGAGAAATGACATGTGATGATATTTTAAAGGAATGCTACGTAGGTTTATTATTGAATGGCATTTATGCAGCTTCTAAAACAGCAGATTTACATTCTGTAGCAAGTAAAAGGCCACCACAGGAGCTCACTGCTGCTCCTCAGTTCTGTCTGACCAGAGCTGATTCCAAGACTGGACTTTGCTGCTGTAAGGAGGAATACAAATTTAAGATAAAATAAGATAAAGAAATGCTGACTCACTTTTCTTCAATTAAGACTTCACAAGAGAAGTTTATTTTTAGTCTTACCAAATAACCTAGTGTTCTGATCTTCTGTGAGTATTTATACTTCTTTATTATAATAGAGAATTTATGCTTCTTTATTTTAATAACTCCCCTCAAGGCCAATATAAGCTAAGCATGTAACTCCCCAGAGAACTGATGGAAAAAGGCAACCCCATTCACTTAAATGTAAAAATAAACCATTTGGCATGCAGAGAAGAATCTCATAAATTATTATTTCTTTTCTTTCTCTGTCATCTAGTATTTTCTTTGCCAGATTGAAGGCACACACGGTTTCCTGTTTGCATTTTTTTTTGCTTTGAAGTGATGGTGAATAGATTCATTAAATTAGAACAGAAAAATCAGCTAATCTGTTGCTTGTCTTCTGTTTCAATGAATGATCTAAAAGGCTGAAGCTATTTCTGTATTTGTTGCAGTGCTGTCTACAGTTTGTTGCAAGGGAAGTAATCTTAATCAGATTTTTAAGATGTGTTTTCCTTCCAGCAAAATCTCCAGGTCACAGATTTTCCAATTACACAGAAGGCAGCAAGGAGACAAAGCTAGTCTGGGGAGCTTTCTCTTTCAGCAGTAAAGTTTGCATTTCTTTTAATGTAGTTAAAACGTTTGACAGGAGAGAGTAGGGTTTAGTGATGTGAGGTGATTTCCAAATGAGTGTTAGCTTTTTGCTGACCTACTTTTGACTAGTGGTGTATTCTTGTCCATTACTTTTTGTCATTGAATAATGCTGGTATATTAAGCTGTGTGCTTCAAGGGCATTGTAAAATTGCATGTAGGGGCAGGACTGAACTGTGAAAGTGCGAATTACTTTATCAGATCAAACCCAATTAAAAAGTGACAAGCACAGCAGGAGAAATTGAAAGCAAGGTTTATCTTTCATGTAACATAAGAAGTCACTATATCGGTTAGAAACAAAGTGAGTGTGAAACACATTCTCCACCTCTTCTCAATTCTCTCCAGAAATTAATAATATCTGCTGACTTTATTATCCAAAAGAATAAGCCCCTGAGTTGTAACAGCTCAATGTTGAAGGACACTGTGACAATGGCAAGAGAAGGGGAAGTACAGCACCTGAACACCTTGAAGCTATTTGCTATCAAAGCATGCGCTGGGCCTCAGGTCAGCACATTTGGGGATTGATGAATGGGGAGTTTGCAAGAAGTGGTGGCAGTTCTTATAAAGCTGTAGTGTGTCAGTAAAGAAAGACTTGCCATCTTGCAGGCTCTCCGCAGTTCCACAGGAGGTTTAGGAATAAAAGTATGATAAGGAAACTGTGGGCTTTTACTAAGCTCTGTAGTTGTTACAGAACTGCTACAAGCTAGGGAAAGTTATATAGTCTCCAGTGCCACTGCAGAAAACCTTATAAACCCTTTTGCATAACATCCATCAGCACTCTTCTAATGAGTAATTGAGCCTGTGAATGTATAAGGTAATGCAGTTGTCTATATGCAATATAATATTGCAGACTCCTGCTTCCTGACTACTGGGGCTGTGGTGGGTTTGGGTTTTTTGTTTGTTTCAGACTTTGTTGTTTGGTTTGTTTGTTTGTGAATCTAATAAACTCATATAACAAGCAAAACAAAACAAACAACCAAAAAGTAAATCAACCTTGCAAAATGTGTTGTATACTTGCCAGTGCATTGCAGACAGCTCCAGTGATGTGTGACTGCTGTGTGACCTGGTGAACACCACCCTCTGCAGACAGTCAGTGTTACACTGACCCTGATGCTTGCTGCTAATGGTATTACCTCTGTGAACTCCTGTGTGTGTAAACTTTAGCACAGCTGATTTGGCTAATGCCAAGTTTCCAGGTTAGGCTTTAGTGGGTGACATTCTACTTTGTGAAGGAAAAAAAAAACCCCACAAACACAGAAGGGGAAACCACTCAATGTATGTAAGCTGTGCTTGGAGCCATCAGAATTGTGAGGAAGGTGGGGGAGATGAGAGGGTAAATTCACAGGGTACCTGATCCATGTAGCGTGTTTTGCCCATAAAAACAGTGATGATCTGTAGGATGCCTTTCCACATAAAATATATATTTGATGTACAATGAATTTAGACTTTAAAAGAGGCCAAGTGATTTACAGTCCTACTAGACTTGGACTTTGCAAGCAGTGGTTAAGGAGGTGGGAAGAAAAGTCATTTTGTGAAAATGGTTATTATATAAAAGCCTCCATTTTCCTCAAAGAGGTTTACTTTCTACCATTGATGGACTACCAGTCATCAGTCAAAAGAACAGCTTTGTTGTTGTATGTTATGGTAAGTAGTCTTTTGGAGTGTCTTCTGGGTGAAGAAGTTGTAGGGACTCAGAGAATGTCTAGGTCTGAACTGAACTTTAAAAACAAACAAACAAACACACACGCACACACACACACACACGCACACACACACACAGAGACACAAGTATCCCCCAAACACCAAACCACAAAAAACCCCAACCTAAATTTCATAACAATCTTGAGTGGTATTTCTTTTCATTCTATAATGTTTTGGTTTCGTCAGAAAAAGTTCAATACAAGATTGATAACAATTTAAAGGACTGTTGTGCATGGACTGATGCATTTGTTAGGCTGGCTTACTTCTCCTAAAGGTGAAGGGGAGGACCTAGCTGTGTGGGTAATACTTCCTTTTTTGTGGGGATAATATTTTTTGGCTGTCATTGTTGTCTTTGTTTTTCATTTTGTCAAGAGAAAACTATCTACAAACTGTACCTTTGTTAGTCTCACCATTTTTCTGGCCCTTCCAAGAGGTTCATGCATTCGTTATTGATCTATTATTATAATATAGATACAATAGACTTTCAAGAAAAAAAGGGAGAAGACACCCACACTGTAATTTGAATGTGAAAAAGATTAATGAAATTCTTATTCCTAACTGATATGTCTAAAATATGTGGGTAAGAGATGAGTTGGTTTAAAAAAAGAAAAGCCCCCATATAACTGTACAGTTATATCATTACCTAACTTTGGCCTTTATTTTGCAGTGACCAGTGTAAAAGAAAATGCTGAGAAGTACATGGAGATCCTGGAGGATAAACTACATAGGTAAGGATGGTATCATGAAAACTTTTAAAATCTTAAAAATTCTTGTACATGCAACATTGATATGCATGAAAGTGTTAAGGAACTTGCATTAGAATAATACCAAAAATAGTTCAGAGTAGGAAATACCATATGTGTTAAGAGCTCTGTTCATGGCTGCATTCAGCAGCCTGGCAGTGGGTGCAGGTGAAGGAAAGAATCACTGTGTTCTCCAGTGCACAGGGCTGCTCTGGAGCAGCAGTGGTCCAGCCAGAATCCCTGAAGTATTGGGGGTAGGACAGCTGGGTGAAAAATCACCCTTCTGCTTCTGTGCAAAACCCAACACTGGGCAGGGCCAAAGAATCCCTTACCAGAATTCTGGACATCTTCAGCAGGTAATGATAGCCTTTATAACAGTTCTGAAAAAATGCAAATTTGGGGTATTGCAGAGAGCAAATGCAAACCCAGACAACAATAGATATTTTAAGAACTGAATCCTAATGGAGAATTTACAGATTTTTATGCCTTTGTTTTTTTTAAACAAATGCTAACATTTTTATTTCCTTCTCTTGCTGTGTGAAGTGAGTTCTAGCTGACCCTCAGGCTTCAGGCTTCTTGAAATATGGTTAGCAAATATTACAGTGCTGTTGTAATGGAGTCTTCTAATGAGTGAGCTTTGCCCTGAATGAGTATACTTGTATTGAAAAATGCTTCCTTGACTTGTAATTGGACTTTGTGTCTTAATAAAATGTAATCCACCAAATAAGCACCACTTCCATTACTGAGCAGGTATAATTAATAAATTGTTGCCCTTGCTATTTTTTGTTGTATTGGTTAAAAAGGGTTCTATATATTTAGTTTTGCTCACTCATACTTTTGAATGTAGAAATATTTATTTTAATCATCTCTTAAATTTAAAAGATATTCAGATCTGAATGAGAAATGATGGAAACAGACCTGAAGATCAAGCTTTGTTTCTGTGTGCTGCTTAACCCTCTCTTAATAACATTTTTACTCCATATACTTCAGTCCATAAGTTTAAGACAAGTCTTAAGGACTTTGTTCGCTGTCTTTTTGAAAACTGTATTCTTGATTAAAAGATAAAGTATAGCAACATGTTTTGATGTTTCTAGAGTGTATGGATTTAATTGACATATCAGGCTCCCAGAAGGATGTAAATTTCTATTTAAGTGTTAAATGCTTGGAGAAACTGGATGTTTGTTTCTCCTTCCAGAGGTTTATCAGAGAGAATTTGCTGGTCCCAGATGGTGAAGATTCAGTCCTGAACTTGTTTTCCAAGATGTGCAAATGGTATAAGTCTAAAAATAGTTCATGTAATTAAGAGCTAAGAATTTGTTTGAATGGAAAGAGAAAATCTTTAATGTTTTTTATCAGAAAGAAGTTTCCAGGATACTATGTCTTGAAAAATATTTTATTTTTATGCTAATAGGGTGGTTATAGATATTTTTTATGGGTTCTTTGGCTTTTAAGTAGTTAGCTACACCTGCTTTACAACTTGAGCAATTAAAAAAACCAAAAAGCAAGCAAGAGCCCAAGAGGCTTCCCTGAACCTTAAACCCTGCTTAGAGCAGTAACTTGAGAGAGTTTCTCTTTTCTGGTCTTCATATAGATGCTCAGATTACTCATTTATGTATATCATAATCTAAAGAAAGAGTCTCTAAGGGAAGTTTAAAGAGTAGGTTTTAAGATTGCATTTTAGACAGAGATAGAATTTGCATCTGGCTCATGGATGCACTTTTGGGGATGCTCTTGAAACCAAAGGAGGATCAAGTCTGGGTAGCATGAATTCAAATAAGCCTCTAAAGCTTTTCTCCAGATGAAACCTATAATTTTGCCAGGTAATATTTCAAATAGAAACAGCCTAGATTCAGAATGCTTAGTTTAAGATACAGCTTCAAAATAAAGCAGAACTCTTAGAAATGTCTTTTTTGACTGATTTGTAACAGAAGGAAAAGGAAGTTAATGAAGAAATCTCATAAAAAAAAAAAAAGCTTTAATGAGGATTCAAGTTTCAAAAAATCAATTTTGTTAGATAATTTCCCTCCCCCCTTCCCTTTTATTTTCTTAAGAAAAGTTTGGAATATATTCCTCTTGTCCCTTTTTTTTTTTTTTTTAATGGTTGGAGAGGGGGGAGGGAAACCTAGCTTATTTGCTGGAATATGTTTTGGGGAGATGGGGCGTTGTGGTATTTTTTGTTTGTTGGTTGGTTGGTTGGTTTTTAAAACAAATGCAGTACTTTTCACTGCAGCTAAAATATGCATCCAGTATCAGGTAGCTTAATGGAATATATTTCATTAGAAATTCTACTCTTTTGATAGCCTTCTATCTAAATAAAAAGTGGGCAAATGTGCATTGGCAAAAAATGGAAATATGTTCAGTACCTGATAGTTTCACCCCAAGGAAGGCGAAGCACCCACTAAGCATACGGATTTCGTGACATTGTTTTTTCTGGATTAAAAACACAGGTTATATTCTGACAGTGGAGTGACAGTTGTTGAGGACAGTGTCCTTCAATAAAAGAATGAGCAAATAGCATGTTTAATAATGCTACTGGCTGGTTCTTTGCTAGTCATCAGCATACACCAAGCCATTCTTCAGGTTTATGCATATAATCCTTGGCTGCTCTCTTGAGAGTGTAAATGCCATTGCTTACCTTTTGTTTGTAAACAGGAGATGTGCAAAAGTGGTCAGAGTTAGAATAATAAAAGTGAGTTCAGATATTCACACAGACAGCGGTCTCTGCTGAAGTACAAGAAGTTTTGTGTGGGTAACTTCAGCTCATCACTTGAGCCATTTAGGAGGGATTGTTTACAGGAGAAGTTTACAGTAATTGTTCTAGCTCATTGAAATTCAGATGAGCATCTTCTCAAGGGGGCCTTGTTGTTCCACAGACAGTGTTTGTTTGGTTTTTTTTTTCATTTCCCTTGTTTCTACTCCAAGTGAAGGCTTTGCTAGCACTTTATATCATTACCATGAATAAAGTGGACTTCAACCATCCAACTCTTTCAAAACCCACCAAGTTCTGCCATAAGTGAGCTTTAGTCATGTAAATGGGTGAGGCTCACAAACTGATCCGAGGAGAGAGTACTGTAAACCATAAAAGATTTCATCTTGAGCTGTTAGTGCCTGTGTGTCATGTTACAGAAACTCTGATGTCTGCTATAGGGAAACTGCTGTGCTAAGGCTGCTGAGTAAGGCTTTCCAAAAGGTTTTCCCTCTTGTCTGTGGAACAGCACAGGCATGCTTGGGAGTGCCAGATGGTCTGTGGTAATTTTGTGTAACCTGTGACCCTCCTCAGTTGTGCTGAGTGCTGTTCCAGCTGCTGGTAGTATCTTAGCAGTGCTCAGATAGAACTGAAATGTCATCTGTGCCTGCCTGACCTCAGGATTGTGTGTTTTCTACTGTGCTTCCAAGAGACTTTACAGCCCCATCCCCTGCTGGATAATGATCTGATCTTACTTTGCTTACCAACAGTTCTGCTGCTGGAGTGCTAAAATGCAGGTTAGACAAAATATTAGATCCTTCTAGTGACTCATTTAGTCCGTTTCTTCTTCCCAGCTGGTCTAAGTCATACACAGCTGTGAGAACATTAGCTCCAAAATTCTGAGAAGCAGATACTTTATATGTGGTGATGCATTCCTTTATATGTCTTGACCCACATGGTGGTGACTTCTAAATCCCTTATCATAGCTGCCTCAGGCTGGAAACAATTTTTTTGTACCAGCTGATGTAAAGATGAAATTTCTTGAGCTGAGGGAATTTAATGTGATTGTATGTACTCCAAACCTCAAAAGATTATCCTGTGACTTCTATTCATCACAAAAACAGAGCTTTTAAGTGGCTTTTCCTAATTCCCAGATAGGAATCATGAAATTATTTTGGGGGAATAATATCGTTCAAGAATAACTGGTGACAATTACACAAAGGTGTTTTATTGAGCTATTTTCTGTGCTGTCCTGCAAGAAAGAAGAAATGCATAAAAATAACAAGATACAATACTGCAGTGACCATACTTTGCCATTGTTGAGTGATACAGAGCCACATAACCTTATGAATGTGTGCAAAACCTTTCTTCTTTAATTGACTTTTTTTTGCTGTTTGTCTTGGGTTCATTTTCTGTTCAACAATGTTTGTTTTTGTATTAATGGTGTCTTTATTTTTACTCATGGATACGCAGTATGAAAAATGTCTTACTGTGTGGAGTCTTACTCTGATGTAAAGTTGTGCTCATCTGCACAGCTCCTTGTTCACTGAGGTGTTAAGATAGTTGGTGTGATAAAGGCAACTTGGGTTTATTGAAGCAGCAGAAATCGAGCCCAAGGTCTGTTTTACCTGATCTCATGTGTGTGTGTTTTGGGTTTTTTTAAGAGTTTTCAGTCAAATGTCACTTGCCTAGTTCAGAACAAATGTGGCTGCAGCCTGGTTGCTCAGACTGCTAGGGAATGCCTGTATTCTGTATCAGAAACAAGGGTTTTTCATGCAGGCAGTGTTTTTAATGCATTTGAGTGTGCCATCTTCACTGAGATCTGTCCCTTCAGGCAAGACGTACAATGTTCTGAGGGTCCCTTACCATTAGAGGACAGGTCAGGATTAAATGCCACCACATCACATTCCAGTTTACATGAAAATGAATAGTTACTGTCTTTCCTTATTATTCTCTGTTAGCTTACATACCACATGTCTCAAGTCTCCTTTATAAAATACTAAGTTTCAGAAATAGTTTTGGGAGCAGAGCTGGGTATGAGCCCTCTGAATAGCACAGCACACTGAAAGGACTGTTCATACTGCTGATGGTCTTAAAGGTGGTCTCAGAGCACCTCAAAAGGACTGTGTATCCTTACAGATTTGTAGCTCTCTTTCTCTGTTGTTCCTGTCTGTATGGAATATTTTGTTTTAATATAACATCAATTATGTAGGGGTGGTTTTCCCAGATGTGTTATTTGCTTATGGCTTCAGGCTGTTGCTTATGAGAGGTCCTTTTCTTCATGAAAAAATGCCCTTGGATGGCAGTGGAATCACTTGTGTTGCCTTCTCTTGCAACCAAGGACTGCAGGACTAGACTCGATGTGATTCACTTAAGTACTGAAAATTTGGAATGTGTTTAGAAATTGATGCTGTATGAAGTGAATATGGTACATAACTTGCCAGATTCATAAATTTGGAAAAAATCTTTGCACTCTCCAGTGACATTTGAAGGCATTCTGCCTAATCATGGTTTGCTGTTCTCTTGACCATACTGTGTAGGTTTATCTTACTGGTACCCAAAAAGCCTTCAACCACCACCAAATAATGTCTCATGTTTCTGTAATGTGAAGAACACATTGCAGTTTCACCAAACCCTCATGGGAACAATCACTTTGGACAATCCCTTCTCTTTGTTGTGAACAAAACAGCTGCTTTGTTTCAGTTACCTTATTTTTCTGTCTAGATGAGAGAGGCTGTCATGAAAACAGGACTATTGTTTCTTAAAGGCTCACGTTTTCCTGATATTCTTTTCCAGCCTTAAAACAGCAGCTCTTGTCGTACTACTTACTATGCTGTGGGAATGTTATGATACCACAAATTGAAGGATTATGATTTTCAGAACAAGAACATAGGAACTTGTCAATAAAAGCAACATTTTAAAGGTGTTTCTGTAGGGGAGGGGAAATTTGGCAAGCTTCTGCTGATTTCTTGGTACTGTTGTAGTGAGGGGAGTTTATTTCCCAAATTACTCAAAAATAAAGAGAGCTCTGAATAATGAAAAGCAGATTGCTATGTGTGTTAGTTATTAATTTACAGGTGATTTTTTGGTTGCTATTTTGGCCCAGTTTTATTTGGGAGATAGTTTAGGAAAGTTTCACAGTGGTGAAACCAATTAACAGAGAAGAAAAATTTAAGTATTCTTTCCTGTTCTATTTCCTCTCTGTTTTAAATGTTGTGTGCTTTCTTTTCTGCTGTTCTTTAATTGTTCTGACTTGATGTTAGCAATCTTAGAAAGGGGATTTTCTGATTCTCCTCCTGCTCTTCCCTTTATTGTGGCTCCTGTCTTCCTTCCTTGGACTCGTCTCATTTCCACTTTGTGTATTTTATTCTTACCGCTGTTTTATTTCCCTTCAACTTCATCCCTTAGGACACCTATTCTTGCTTGTCTCTTTTGTGTATCATGGAGCAGGGGGAAGTTGATAGTAGAAATATAATAAAGTACTTTCTTCACAGAAACCCTGTTCTCACCTTTAAAACACATTAGATTACTTTTCAAGCTGTTTTATTCTGTATGACCACAGTGCAGGCTCTCACCAAATATCCTTACTGTCTTCACAATCACTTGCAATATATTTGAAAATGTTTGCTGTTTCCTGACAAAGTATAGTATCCTGGAACCTCTTAGTAAATTTAAATAATGCCAGAAGAAATTTGATGGTATTGCTTCACAGAAGTGGATTAGCCTAGATTAACTGGATCTGGAGGAAAGGGGAGAATCTTCACTATGCCTTTCATTTCTGGTTGTGGAAAGTGTCGCTAATGCCCACAGGGTGTGGAAAAGGAAATTGTCGCTATAGAAGTGCAGCGGATTAGAGTTTCTAATCATGTTTCTGCAGCATAATGTGCATTTTATTGTCAGTGTTATCTGGTGCCATGTGCTAGTGGAGATCATTTGATAAACTCATGTCTGTGCCAGGATGGAACTCTCAGTTCCCAGCCCTGAACTTGTCTTTCAGCCCTGGCAGAACTAATACCTATCTACAGATGAAATGCACATTGTACAAGCAGTAAAAATGGAGGGCAGAGAATGCAATCTGCTTCCTGTGCCAAGTGAGAAAAGGTATTAAAAAAACCCAAAAAAACAAAGCAGAAAACAAACCAAAAACCACCCCCACTACCACTTCTGTCTGTGGCATCCACAAGATGGGAGATAATTGCATTGATGGAACCCACCATACCTTTTATGGCAGTAGCAGGAATCTTCTGAATTTGCAGTGATAAAATTAATTTTTTTGTTTAAGGGGAAGAGGATGTTGTTTTATATCCGAAGGAACCATCTGCTGGTTTAAGGTGTGAAGGGAGATTTTTGCAGAAAGGAAGGGATGGGATAAGCGGGACTTTGGGCCCCACAGTACTCTGGGAGAAGGGGACATAACACAAAATTTACTTTTTCACTATCAGTCCTAATAGACAATTAGTATTGCACCAATGTGTATGTGTTACATATAACATTTTTTAATGATTGGCTTCTATATGAGGTGATAAGAAGTAAAGAAGGGCACAAAAATTAAAAACTCAGAAATTGTTACTGTTTTTTTTTTTTTGGTAGGTTTTTTTTTTTTTTTTTTTTTTTTTTTTTGTTTTTTTTTTTTGGCCTGTTCAGAGATGCTGGGTCACAAATACTGATTTTTAATTGGGAAGTGGGGGAACTGTGGCACATGACCATACTGTTTGCTAAGAAGTAGCAGAAAGCTCTGTTCTTTTTAGCTGTTCTCAGCACTGAAACTGGATCTTTTTTTTTGGGGGAAAACAACCTAAAAAAAAAAGAAAAGAAAAGGTCAGATTTAAGGCCAGTTTCCAATGCCTCAGAGCTTTAGAAAAAGCAAAGCACATGGTTGAACAGCCTTTACTAACTCCCTGTCCATATTAATTCAGGTTTCATCCAGGGCTTTTTCCAAGTTACTGAATTAACATCAGTAGTTAGTGTGCAGCATTGTCAAAGACAAGGTGACAGGGGATTTTACTGCTTAATCATGGAAAATCTTGCCCTTCTTTCCTCTAGGCCCTTTGTCTTCCATTCATTTTATTCTTAGCATAGCAAAAGCTGTCAGAGGGCAAGGCATCTCCCCTTCTAAAAACAGAAAGTATTGCCCTTGCTTGAAAAGGAAATGTGATGAAAGTTCACAGCCTCTCTAGCTGGTTAGTAATTGTGTATTTTGTTAAGATTTTACTTTATTCTTGTATGCCCTTTTCTTATGCTGCATTGCTCTGGTGCTGGTCAGTGATGCCTGCAAAGCTTAGTTCAAGGCTTTGCTGAAATTCATTAGTGCCACATTCTCATAGTGTACCCCCAGCCAGCAGCCAAGCCCCACACTCACTCCCCCAGCAGCAGAATCAGGGAGAGAACAGGAAAGGTAAAAGTGAGAAAACTCATGGGTTGAGATGAAGACAGTTTAATGGGGAAAGTAAAAGCCACACCCACAAGCAAAGCAAAACAAGGAATTAATTCAACATTTCCCATGGGCAGGCTGGTATTCAGCCATTCCCAGGAGAGCAGGGCCCCGTCACACAGAGCACTTGGGAAGAGAAACATCATCAATCCAAACATGCCCCACTTCCTGCTTCTTCCCCAACTTATATATACAGCATGATGTTATATGGTCTGGAATATCCCTTTTGTCAGCCTGAGTCACTTGTCCCACCTATGTGTTCTCCTACCTTCCCTGCACCCCTAACTTCCTTGCCAGTGTGGCAGTACCAAAAGCAGAAAAAGCCTTGGCTCTGTGCAAGGCCTACTCAGCAATAACAAAAATTATCAACCTGTGTTCAGCACAGATTCAAAACACAGCCCCATACCAGCCACTGTGAAGAAAATCAGCTAAAACCAGCACAACATAGTAGTTCTCTCTGCTGCAAACTCTTGCCTCATTAAGAGTAAGGAATTCTGTATTACTTGCTGCTTTGGTGTGCTGAGATTTCCCTGTTTTGGAGTAAAAGTAAATTTTTATTATCTTTTTCCCTAATCTCTTGTGCTCTTCTTGGTTCAATTATATGAATTTTATTAAGAGTTTAAAATTCATATTAATAATTTTTGTTTGTTAATTAGTGACACTTCTCAGTGTGGAGAGGATCTCTTTTTAGGAGTGGTGAGTGTCTACTAGGACTGACAGCAGTCATACATCCTTCCTCTGCCCCAACAGTAGGTTCTTGGCTTTTTGGCCTGGAAGCCTATACAATTTCTCTTGAAGATATTGGTCCTAATGTATGTTTGAATTAATGAAGGGAAGATGGATACAATGAGATTTTATGGTTTAATAGTTTTCAATTTCCTATGCAAAAATGCTTTGGCTATGACATAATATTTTTTATAACAGCTCCACTGTGCTTCACAAAGGTTGTTCAGCCACTGACCTCATCCTAGAATTTTCAGAGGGAGTTTGAAAATAAGATCCAAGATGAACAATATGAGGATGTATTTGCAGTGTGCTGTGGCTGCTGAGGAGTTAAATTTGAACACTCTGTCAACCTAAAGGACAGTGGTTTCATCATTCCCTTCAAATAACAAGGAAAGGAAAACATGCAGTAGAATATAATAGTGTTGGGTGAGAGGCAGTCTGACAACTAGGGACTGAGTTTGAGAAATTGAAGGAAAATATCCCTTTACACAGAGGACTGTTTCCAGTAATTTTATGGGACTTTTCCCAGTCTTACTGAGAAAAATAACTGTAAACTCTTCAAAGTGCTTATCCTTGCCCTTCAGCATCACCTGTGCCTTGCCCAGCTCTGCCCTGCTGTTGATTTCTCTGTGAGCTGATTTTATGCAAACCTCAACCCATCTTAGCTGTGAAGATTTGACTGTGAGGGGCAGGAGGGATAGCAGAGCTGTTTGTCACCTCTGGGTCCATGGCATTAAGCTTTTGCTCTCTTTTTGCTCTTGGTGCCTGGATGTGAATACATGTAGTGAAAACCAGCTGCTCCCTTCTGAACTTGACAAGAAAAGTGTTGGGAGGTGGACATGTATTTTCCTAGTGCTACTGTTTTCCAGTGCATCGTTGAAGACAAGATTTGAAACCAGTTTGTGCAGTTACAGAGGCTTTGTCATCTGTCGTGAGTGGGATTGTCATCAGCAGTAGTAATGGGTGTAGAGCAGTCAGGGAAGATAAGGATGGATGCCTGACATCATCTGTCTGCCATTCAGCAGTGCTGCTAAATCCTCCTGTTCTGTCTCTGGATGATTCTTTGCACAAAGCCCTGGCTGACCAGTTAGATAGAAACAATGATAATTTAAAAAGTAGAAAATAAAGTATTGCTCTCTGCATAGCACACGTATGAAGATGTAGGATAACTATTTTGCATGCAGCTGGTCTTTCCTACTAGCATTTGGAAATTTCCATTAATTGATGTACTTGCTACTGGGAGTGTACTGTGCCAGTCCGGGGAGACAATGCATAGCCCAGCAATTTAAGTGTTCTGTCAGCAGCAGTGCAGGGTTTTTGTAGCTAGCAGGGTCCAGCCAGGGAGGATCTGTAGACCTTGCCCTTTCTCTCTTGCTCTTTTTGATCCAGAACAGGATTTGGCTCCTGAACCTATGTGACTGCAACTACAGCAGGTCATATGGTGCCCTTGGGTGTTTCAGAGGAACTCCGTAAGCACGTGGCTATTGACATCAGTATTTGGCCAACACTCTCGGTTTTCCAGGTGTGTCTTCCTGGTTACAAAAGCTGAATTTCAAGGTACATTCCTACATGTCAACAATATATCATCTCTCCCAGTTTTACCTCTTCTAAAAGGTTATTTCTTTGCCCTGTTTTTTGATCCTTATGTATGCTTAATTCCTGTCAGTGGTACACAGGATGATTCACATTCCCCAAATTCCCTTGATGCTGAAAGTCTAAATCTCTCATGCTTTCAAAGAGAGAAGTATATTTTAAACTGTTTTATATCAGAGAACAGAGGTGAATAAAAATGATAGAAACTGTGAATTCCTTCTGTGTGCTTCTTAGCACTGTGGTCAGAGAATGTAATAAGCAATAAGAGATCAGGCTCATTATTTTAATTGCTTTGAAATAAGAACACGTTCTTCTCTTGGTATAAATAGCCATTGCTGCTATTGCGGCAGTGTGGATTTGTGGCAGCTGGGAATGTGGCCTCAATGCAAATGCTGTGCTTTCTTCCTGTGGCATACTTTTAGAAACAAATGTATTCTCTTGGATTAGAACTGTTTGTGACTTTGAAAGCCCACTGAATGACTTCTGTTTTAGAAGAGGTCACTAGAAGTTAGAAGTTGGATGCTTTATGGGGTTCAAGCTCAAGAAAGTATTGAGGCCTGTGTAGCAGCTGAGCTGAACAGAGCTCAGATGGATTTGTAGATACCAAGATGCATGTTTTTCAAAATTGGGGCTTAATTTATGCCTCTCCTTTAAATCTAATTTGGGATCAAATATTAAATAGTGCAGAAAAAATATCTCATTCCAGCAATTCCTATCCAGCCAAAATTAATGACACTGTGGGCCTTTGCTGTTATTGCAGGAGCCAAAGGCAAGCAGGATACAGATGGAATTACCAGTTAGTACCAAACTCGAAGGTGTTTTATCAGATTGAGAACAAGGTGAATGATAGACTAGGGTTGAGAAGCTGGCTTTATGTGAACTGCTGAGTTAGAAGAATTCTCTGGTAGCTTTCTCCTCATCTATCAAAGTTAAGTTTTTTAGTCTTAGAATAGATTATTTGTAATAGATGTTTCAGTGGAGGTAAGGGCAGAGGACCATTTCTTTCTTTTAAAGAGAAATAAATAGCCCTGAAAGCAGGTAGTAAATTTTTACATTATAGATTGGGTAATATAGTAAAAATAAACTGCAAAGTAAATATTGGGACAAAATTGAATTACGAATGCTCTCAACTAGATGCCTTCCTTCTTCCCTTGTAAATTACTGAATTTCCTGCATTCAGTGTGTTGGTCCCATTCCTGCATCCACCCTGAGTTACGAATCAAAGTGAAAACCATCAGCTGCAGCACTCTATAATTTTGTGTTTCCAGTGGAGATAATTTAAGTATAACACAGTGACATTGAATATTGGTAAAAAGATGACAGCCCATGATTAAAGTTCTGCACCAGGTAAAATAAATGGCTGGAGGATTGAAAATGACAAAAGTATTGTTTGATATTGTGTGGTATCTTGTTTTTTAATAACACTAATCAAATTTCTATTGTTGATTTTAAGCACTAGATATATTGTTTTTAACAGGCCTTGCAGGAAAGAAAAAACTGACATATAATATGTACATTTCACATAAAGTACAAGGTGGTAGTTCTGTCCTTAAGTTGCCATATCATGATGGGGGTTTTTTTTAGAGAAGATGTTAATTCTTAGCAGACTGGTTTTAGATCTCAGTATTAATATTTCAGTATTCTGGATACAGTAGTTTTACTGAGTGAAAAAATTGTGGATAGTGAATGTAGTTTAGTTTAGTAGTAAGTTTAATTTTTTAAAACACATTTGGCAGAAAACATTGGCAGGTATTTATTTATTCTGTTTTTTTGTTTACTGAGATTACTGTGAGGGGCCATATATTTTTACATTATTTCTTATTTGTTATTATTAGCTTATTTCTATGAAAAATTCTGCATGGAAAGGAATTTTTTTAAGAAATATGAAGGCAGTTTAAGTTTATAGCTTTTGCAAGGTCTGAGAAAATTCCTTAGAAATCTTGGAGTCCATCATAATAGAATATTTACCCTTTTTCCTTAATTATGCAATTTATAGAATTGGTGGTATAGCCTCATTATGAATATATACAAAATGTCTTTGTCTAAAGGGACTACCTGGAGCTACCCCAAGTAATAGAATGGCAGCATTACCTTCTAGGTAACAAAACAGAGGGAGAAAATAGAGGCAGTGAAGAACAGGGCTAAGTTTTAAACTGAAAGGAGTATAAAGACCTGTAAGGGTTGTCCCTGCTTCCAGACCCACAGAAATACCCTGTTCCTGGAGTGAAAGTTCAGATATGGGCCAGCAGAGATGTGAAAGAAGAAAGGAGCATGCAGCAGGCAGCAGCTGTCTGAAGAAGGCTGTGCAGTGTTTGAGTGGTTGCCTTCCAGCATGGTGTTTTTCCTTCCAACAAAATGTTACATTTCAGTTCCATTCTCTAAGTGTTTTTTTCTGCTGGGCTTAGGGTGTCTGCAGTGTTAAATATCTCAGGTGAGGAGGTGTCTGAATGTATTTGGAGCTCTCCACTAGGACTCATCTGAAATTTGAGAACAAGGTGGGAATTGAACTGTTGCTCTTTTTTTTTGCTGACCAAGCCAAGAAATGAGAGCTCCTAATCCCAGCACAATTTAAGACTGGGTGTTCCATAGCAGTATTGTAGAGGTTAGATCACTCAACAAGGACTCAGGGTATCTCCAGGCACTCTGTGTTCTGCACCTCCAGATTTACTCTGTCTCCTGAGGAGACATGGGTGCCATAGCCACCACATTAATGGCTGTTTTGGAGGCTCTGCTCACCTTTTCCCCCAAATCTGCCCCTTCCTGCATATTTGCCTATCTTCTGGGATGCTGTAGAAAACAGAGCCACTGCCAATACCCATTCTTCCAGCTGCATGAAAGTGATGTCCACACCTCTGTGCTGCACAGTCCTGTCTTGTCTGTGTGCACTGGGTAACTTTTGAATAGGACTGATGTGCAGAGAACTTGACCATGGCTATAAAGTGTAGATATTGGGAAAGTCAGCCCAGAGCAAATTCTTCAGGTGTTGAAGATATGAAAGTCAAAAAGTTAGATGGGGATTGTGAGAGTTGCTTTCTTGGGCTTCTGTGGTTCTGGTCCAGAATATTCTCTAGTGGGTGAAAAATCACATTTAAAGAGGGAGAGCTGATTGCTGTTGTGTAGATATTATTGTATTTTTCATAAAGGAGAGGGCAAGGTCAGAGAAGCAAGTTGCTGTTGCTTGTGCCAGGGTAAAGTGCTGCCAGCTTCAGACTTTGCCTTGAAGTTTTAGTCTAGTTTGCTAGTCTCCAAGGTAGAGAAGGCTGTTATCTGACAAAGGAATGTGTGTAATCTCCTTCTGAGAGTGGGCCTTGTTTTCACATGGAGAAATGTAACCATTGCTGAGCAGCAAACAAGTGTTATCAGTGAACTTTAAAATAGGGGAGTAGAAAGGATGTCTCCCACACTGGGAGACATCTGCATGATTGGAACCATATGAAGTCAATTCATGAGATTTTTGGCTCCTGAGGAGAATGGAGAAGAGAGATACAATGCAAGGAATTGAATTGTGAAATTGAGGTTATATTGAAGGCATTTATAGGATTAGGGAGACTTGTAAGAAGCGGGGAAAAAAATGTTTCTGATTTCAGATGTTTAGGGAAGGTGACTTTCTAATGTGCAGGCAAGGGGAAACGAAAGTTTTGATGTTTAGGCAGATGTTCCACATTTTCTTTGTACTTTCTCCCTTATCAGTGTGCTGTTGCACTCCAATCAGGTGGGGAAAACTGGATTATGTGCCTCCTTCCCCCTGGAGCCTCATATGAGTCACTGAGTGGCACATTGTAGTCCTTGGTTCGTTCCACAGGTTGGCTGTTGGCATCTTAAAATATAACAGCCAAGGTTAAAGAACAAAAACTAATCAGGCTGGTAACTTTTTTTTTTTTTTTTAATGTCAAAGAGAAGTAAAGCATATTTTTGAAGTAGTAAATACACAGTAAATATAAAGAGTTCTTAATGCATGACTGTGAATTAATATGATGAATCAAATAAAAAGGTCAGGCTCTGCTAAGAGTGAAGCAATACCATTGCCTTTTATCCTCTAAGAATCATTAGAAGATACTTTATTTTGCTTGCCTCTTTTATTCACTGCACTGCTAGTGCCTACAGAAAAGGAAACAAAGTCATAGCTAAATGTTGAGTGAGAAGAGCTCATTCCTCCCCTGTGGTGCAAAGTATAAATAGAAGCAAGTGACCAAAATATAGAAAAACTTTCCCTAGTTTGTACAACAGTTCAATAAAGAATGGGGATATTGAACAAAGTATTTTGATTCACATTGCCATTTTCTGCAAAAACTCAAAACTTTCCAATCATTTTAATTGTCATAATGAAAATCCCTGTTGTTTCTGCCAGACTATTTTTGTTGCATTTTGTTTGCTTTTTTTTTTTTTTTTTTTTTTTTTCCAGAGAAAGCTGCTTTTAGGGTCAGTGAATGCAGAGTTAAAACATGTGTCAGGTACTGGGAGAACATAAGTACATGGTTTCCTGAATCTGTGCCTTAATATGCCTCACCTATTAAAAGGAAAGTCATCTAGAATATCTTTTCTTAGTGATGGTTGATCTCCCCTCCTAAGTTACTTTTTGATTATGCTGTTTCTGAATAGTTGTCTTACTGTATAACCTTTTAGCTTCAGTCTCACTCTCTTGGCTTTCAGTGGGAGGGTTCTTACAGGGATTTCCCTTGAAATAAACAATATCATCTTATCAACAGATAGTGTTGGCCTCAGGGTGTTACAAACCACTTGTAACAATTCACTCACCTGAAAACTATAGATGATAAGATTTAGAAGCAGTGGCATCTTCCTGTGTCGATTCCAATATGCTTTTGAGGAGGTTTTGCAGAACTTTGGTTTGGTTTGGTTTGGTTTTGTTTGTTGGTTTTGTTTTGTTTTGTTTTTTTAATAGAGTTTAATATAAAATCTTTTCACTATTTTTACACAGGCATGTTTTCATTTAGACTACAGTGTTCAGGAACTGAATGTGCCTTTTGTATGTATGCAGAGCCCTCAATAAAGAAAAGTCATGCTCTTGCAGTTCCAGTTAGCACTATAAATAGCTTTAGAATAATGTTGTGCTGAGAGCCATAGAGAGCCCCCATAGATGCCTCCCAGAATCTTGTCAAAAGTCAGAGCAGCAATGTTCTTTGGAGCTCAAAAGAGAGTCAGCCCTTACTGGTTATGTCTCTTGACATGAATTTCACCCAATATCACAAGTAGAGGGGAGATGTCCTCTAGTTTCCTTTCACCCTTTTATCCTGGTCATGTTTCCTATAAAACTACTTGAGCCTTAGTAAAGACAACTGCAATTACAGTGTTAATTACCACTTTATGAAGAGAGCTCAAGAATAAGCCTCTCTGTTCCACATCCATTTTCCATTTCCCCCTGTCCATAAATAGCCCTGTTTCTCTGACAGCTCTTTCATCATCATCAACTTGACCTAATGCAGATTTCTGTCTGCTGGGTCGTTTTGTGTTGCTGTGGATGTCTCAGCCATTCTTCAAGTCAGACCTGCTCTTGTAGATTCTTTCTGCAGGGTATCCTTGAGGTAAAACCTGTCCCAGCTATCCATGCAGCTAAAAAATTACTCACGTAGAGTCTTGCATCTGACTTACTTCACCATCAATTTCCCTGGCCATGACTTGACAGAAGTAGTCTTGCCCTACTCTCATTCATTCAAAATGAGCACTTCTGTCTTTCCATTTCACTTTTTTTTTCTCCATTGACTCCTTCTGTTCTGTCTCATCAAGACTAATTGCTAGCTTCCAGTGTCAGGGCTGCTCACAGTCCTTAACTCCCTACACAGTTTTGCTTTTTTTTTTCTAATATGAAAAGACTGACTTTCCTCTGTAGATGTTAAACCACACTGGTGTCAATCACTTGCCCATTGTATTCTTATACTAGCATTTCTTACTTTTGTTACATGATTCCTTTGGGAAGGGGTGGAGATCTTGGATATCTAATAACATGTTTCATTGCCCTCCCACAAATCCTTAAAATGCTCATTCACTGTGATGCCTCAGTGTTCTTGGCACCACTTAGGTTTATCAGTAACTTGTACAGTAACTAATTAAACTGTTGTACTGTAACTAACATGCCATGTCCAGTCCTCTGTGTTTCTTTGAGCATCCTAATCTGTATCCTAGCTCTTGCTGATTGTTTGAAAGAGAAAAGTTGTTTTGTGAAAAAGGCCATCATTGTAATGTGTTTGGTGTTTGTACAAAGCCTGTCCCTGTGACTCTTGGCAGTTCAGAATCAGTAGGTGATTAAGGTATGCTTTGTGTCCCTGGGTCTGCCTAAGTGGTTGATGGATTGTGATTTGTTGTGGATTCCAGCAGATTGTTCCAGACACCTTCATTGAACTTGCCACATATGCCACTTTGATAGTAGTATACAGGCAGGCATATAACACCTAGAGGTGTTGATACATCATGAAATATTTATAAGTATAGGAATAATGTAAAATCTCATCTAGACTCAATCCATCATTTTGAAACTTTTCATACCTGAAAAATCTCACTATTTGGTACAGCCACCCGTGGAGGCTTCATGGAGACTGCAAATGCACTTTTAGTATGAGTTGAAAATGAATAAACCAAACTCAGAAATTCAATTTAGTTTAGTTTGAACACCTGATGTAAAAACTAAAGTTTTTTGCATGCTGGGGACAATATAATTTTTAATAATAATTTGAAATGTGTCTCTGTGTTAGCTATTTGCATCTTTATAGTAATTTTCATTCTAAAAGTGTGTTTGAAAAATGCTTCAAGGCACTGAATTCCAAATTACAGACTAAAAGGTGGAGCCTTGATATGTTTGTCTTAGATCTGTTCAGAGTATCCAAGTGTACATGCATTCACTGATTCTGGTTGAAAAGTTCAGCAGAACATCTTAGCATCTTAGTTCAAGATGTATCAGAGCTTTACAGATATCCTGATAAAACAATGCTGGCCTTCAAATAAAAGCCATCTGTTAGCAGTAGATTCAGTAATTGCTGATAACTAAAATGCATATAAAACTTAGACAAAACCACATTGACCAATGTGCTGAGTCATGGCCAAATAACAGCAGCCCAGGCACTGTTATGCTGTACTCTTATTCATGCTGTTCATCTTCCCCACTGTGAAATCCTGCATACATCACCATCTCTGCCTTAATTTTGTCAATAAAGCTCTTCCTTAAATTAAATAGCCAAAAAAAGTTATCCTTTGGAAATTCTGATTTAGCCCTCTAGAGTGTATTTTTTAGCCTTTAATAATAAGCCATATATAGATGCAAACAAACATTTTCAAAAACCAAGTAAATGGGCTTATGTATGTCTGCAGGAAAATGTTTTGACTGTGTAACTATGATAATGTGATTGACAAGTAGAGAAACAGCGGAGGTTATTCTATTTTTCTGGCTTGGTAAGTGAAATGCTACCTGGATGGAAGACAGATGTGTAATCCAGTGAAGCATTTTTCCCTTTCTAATTAGTGATACTTTGAACTCCTTGGGGGAGACCAATTTGTGGACCCCATGCTGCATTATGCCTTCAATAAACATATATACTGACTCTTAAGCACAGATCAAATAGTTCAGCTTCTGAAGCCTGATTTTGCTCTCAGTCTCAGTATATTGCTGTATGATTTTGCAGCTTGGCATCTTATAGAATTTGTGGAGTTAAAAACATACTTGTTAGATTAATGAACTCATAGTGAGAAGTGCAGCTCCTTTGTCCTTCGTTTGGGATAAAAGAAAAGCTGGTATTTAACTTAGTCAGAAAAGTTAAAATCAAATGGATATTTTTCTTTTTTTAAGTCACTCATAATTTCTCACAATTACATAGTAAATGATATAATTTGAAAAAGAACAGTGAAAAAAATATTGCTGTTATTAGCATCAAAATCTGTCTGTAAGTATGTATTGCCATGGGAATAGTTGCTTCTCAGTCCCATCCCAGGCTCTACCACTGATCTACTATATCTTAGCAAGCAATCTACTAATTTGACTCCTTAGAGACAGCATGTATTAAATGGAGATGTGACCACATCACTTACAAACAGTGTGATGTTAGTATTCAGTTCTCAAAATCTGTCTGCCATTTGAATTCCTATTTATTTTGGGTGAAAAAAACTTTTGGATGGATCTCAGAAGCATTATTTGTAATGTACAAGTTTGAGAGATGATTAAGGGATGAAAAGGTTATAGAAGTTTTGTATTTTGTATTCTGTTTTTGTTTTGGTGGCATAACAAAGTAGAAGAAAACCAAAGCACATTAATAAGAGATAATGACAACATTCAAAAGTATAAGACTGAGAAAAGGGAGACTGTTGTGGTTTAGTCTAATCTGATTCACCAGTGCTGAAGTAATCACATTTTAGTCTAATAAGAAATTTAGTGTACCTATTTTCCAAAACTTGGACCTGATTTCATGCAGTAAGTAGTGTGACTGTTCACACATGGTCTTCTACATCAAATTCAGGAAGGCCACACAGCTGCAGGATGACAGATGTATCTGATACTGTGAAGGAAGCTCTGGTTATGATGGCAAGACCCCTGAACCTGTGTCTGAACTGAAGGAAGTCTCATGTAGCCAGTGTTTGCTATACAGTTGGAAGCAACATCTTAACGCCAAGGAGGTTTTTCTATCATCCACTTTGTAGTAGGCCAGTAATTTCACTGCTTTTTAGTTTGATATAGGAAATTATCTCTGTGGGAGTATTTGAGGTACTGTTAAGTTTTTTGGTTGCTTTTATTTTTCTGTCTATAATAAGCAGTTACTCCAAGTGTTACTTGAAATAGCAACTATTCTCCCTAAACTGCAGTTTTATGTTCTTTTGGCTTTTATTTCAGCTGCGGGAGCCAGCTGCTCCAAAGAGTGTGGGAAGCTGACTTGGAGGCCTGTCAGCTGTTGATCCGAGGGTTTCAGCTGAAAGAAACCAGTTGCTGTGTTTCTGAGGAAGAAGAGAACCAAATGGATGAGATGGATGAGACTGCTGATGCCCCACCTGATTCTGAAAAAAGGAAAGAAGGTCACTTTCTAAAGGGCACAGACTGGGGTGCTGTTTCCTGCCCCAAACACAGGGAGCTGAAAGAGGTATCTGAAATAGTCTGCAGCTGCATTTCAAGGGATACTGCTGGTTTTCCTTCTGAGAGGAGGAGTTGAATCTTTGTGGCAGGTCAGCAGGGGAGGTTAAGTATGAACTTAACATCTGGCTTCCAATCTGGGACATGAGTAAAATAGCTCATTAGCTTCTCAAAAGTTCCTCAACCCTTTCTCCTTTTGCCATCAGTCTTTTAAAAATACAGAAATTATTCAGGCAATAAATATAGAATGTACACCAGGATTTAAAAGAAAAACTATTAAGTATTTAACCAAAATTATCAGTTGTTCCTCATCTCACTGATGAGTTCATTTTGAGTTGGTTCTGCTGACTTGTTAGCCTGGATCATTGTTAGCTGACATGAAATGAGAGTTAGTTTTCCTCCCTTAGTGAAATGGTCAAAGGCTTCTGAGCTAATAGATGCTAATGGGCTTACAGCATCCAACAATTATTGAAAGGAGGAAAAAATAATGAAGCTTAGAAGGGTTGACAAATTTCTTTAAAGTTTTCATGTTTTGATCTGGAATGCTGTCCCTGCTTGAAAAATCAACCTCTATCTAATAGTCTTTTAACTGTACTACCTAAGTAAACAAGCTGTTAAAAAAGCTTCATCACCCAACAGCACCACTATAACAAAAGGACCCTCCAACAGCAGTTGTTAGTTTTATTACCATGGAATTAAGTTGAAAAAAACTCAAATTATGGTTAATTGCATCTGGTGTTAAGAGCCATTGAACTGTGCATTGCTCTGAAATCTGATGCCTAATTTTGCATTTATACTGGCTGAGTCTTAGTGGAAAGCAGACCCATACCTGACTGTAAAATCTCCTCTTTTTAGTAAAATTCTGGTTTTATATTGGGCTTCAGTAGTTCTTGCAGTCCTTTCCCAGGGCAAATGGCTTCACATAGAGAGCATTTTTATTGGAAATGGTCAGTTTTGCTTTGATTCCACCCCCATCACTGCCTTACCATATTTTTATGAGTCTGCTGAAATAATATGAGTTCTGTTGGTTACAGAAAGCTGTACTCCTCTTTAAAGTGCTTAGAGGCTCTGGAGTGTTTGGGATTTTGTGACTGTTTCTGTAGCACTCCTGATATTTGTGCTGTAGATTTTCACCTATTTCACCCCTGCAAGCCCAGATTGTTTTCCTGGAAATCAACCTTGCTGTCCAAGAGTGACAGCTGGGCAGCTGAAGTGAGGTGACTTCTGGTTGTGGAGAGATGTGTGGGACTCAAGGGATGATTCCCCATATCTTGAATGGAAGAGGAAACTGTATTTGCAGTGACAGGCAGTACCTAAACTTCTAGAGAAGAGCCATAACAGATTATTCCCTAACATTTCTTAGTAGTTCATCACAAGGCAGAATATAAAAACTAAGGAAAAAGCCTGACACAAATCATGGTAATGTCTGGTTTTAAACCTGTTGAAGTGCAAGAAAAAATCCATCTTATTTGTAAATGGATTTGAAAAACAAACCACTTCTGAAGCATTTAAATGCTCTGTTACATGGTAGTGTATTTTTAATTTAAAAATAATTGAATATTTGTGTAAAAAAATAGTGATGTGGTGTTTAGTTTCTCAGTTTAGCTGTTTATATGACCTTTTCATAGCCATTTGTCATGAAGTGAGGATACCTAATAGAAAAGCATGTATTTGTCAAAATATGTTGTTTCATACTATTTAACAAGGCTGTTGTGCTCCTGTGAGAGGGGTAGCTTGCTGTGGTTGCCATGTTTCTGGAATGACTATTCTATTCAACTATGTCACAACCTCTGTTCCCCATCAGGGAATTTCTAGAGTGCACCATTGGCCACTGAAGCAGAAGAAAAGAGTTGTGTTCTTTGTACTTAAAAGTTACTGCATTAATTACTTCAAGACAGTATATGAAAGGCTGGTAATAGCATATGTGCATACATGCCTTGGAAAGTACATTTCATCCCCAGATGATTGATTTACTTTACAGTGGAATTCTATAAATGAAGCTCTCCAGTTATTTATTGTGTCATATAGAGCCAAGCACTAGTTCCAGGTGAATATTGGTTTTGTTGATGTGTACTATAAATAGTTTTCTTGCATATAGCAGTGTCTTACTTTATAGGTTTACTTATAAAGCAAAAAAAACCAAAGTAGCAAAAAAACCCAAAAAAACAAAACCAAAACAAAACAAAACAAACAAATAAGAAGCATAACAATAATAAGAAAAGCAAAATAGATGAAAGAGCCCTTCTTATAGATCCTCAGATCCTGCTTTGCAGAGGGGCCATTTATCATTTTTAATTAAATATCCTCACTAAATCATAAAATATGACATGTTCTGATATAAAAATATATAAGGTATAAATTCTTTGAAAGTTTGTTATTTTACTATTATGTGAGCACAGGTTTATTAACTGTCAGCAGTTATTTTATAGTTTTCATAACTGTGTTTTTTAAGACATTGCTGATTTTTTTCCTCCCAGTTTTTATGTGGTAGACTGGCATCCCAAAATAATTCAGTAAATCAGGCTTCCTTTATAACACTGACTGTTAGCTAGGGATGAAAATCTGATGCATTGGCAGCTCAGCTTGTTGAAACATCATTAATGATGTTTTGGAAAAAATAAATAAAGTAGGGCCAGCAAAAATCATCCTGTGAACCACTCTGAGTTACTTAAATAAAATGTGCTTCTCTCAATTGGAGATAACTCATTAGGCTATAGCATTAAAAAAACACTGGAGCAAAGGTTGCAGACAATATTGCTGCCCTCAGTCATGTGGAAGCCAGCTTGTCTAATGTATTTGGTGTAGATTCTTGAATTCTCATAGAAGTGTCTACTTTCCAGCTGGTAGCTGTGCTGATGAAATTAGGGTGTCCCATCATTTCAGTTGTAGTTTGACTTTTTTTGACAATTTGGACTTGATTTTCTTCTAAGTCTCTGAAGAATTAAAGGTGGGTTTTAGTTTTCCTCCCACAAATGCTTCATGCTTTTTAACTGAATGAGGTGGAAATTGCAATGATCATTACTACATGGTTAGATGCATATCTGGGTGATTTCTAAAATATACAGTACCTTTCATTTCTCTTCAGACATTAATGCCTGCTTCTTCTACTCCTTATAATATCCTGCTTTATTTTTTTCCCTTCTTGATAATGTATGTGTAAGCAAGTGCTTTTATTAAAAGCTTTTAAAAACAGCAAAACCACCAGTGATAACTAATAAACTGAGAGATTTGTGTGTGCTGGGACCTCCCTAACAGCAAGTAACCTGATGAACATGGGTATGTGTGCACCTGCAGGCTTGAGTTCCTGACCTATCCTTTTTTCTTCTTCTGCTCTCTGGCATGCTGTGCAGTGCTCCCTCTTAATCACTATGAAGGAAAGAAACACCTACTAGATTTCAAGAAAATTGAGGTGATTAAAGTTACAAGGTAAAATCCAAAATTCAGTAGTTTTACCTTCTGTAAGTGAGCATTTTTGGTAGTTGTCCCATCAGAATTGTTTGTAGTTAATTCCTCACTTTTTCATCACAAAGGAAGTAGAGAACTGGGTAAGGATAAGACCTGCTGCCTTTTCCTCTTCTCTACACATTTCAGTTTGGCCATCTGGGATGATGTTTTGGGGTTGGCTGAAGATCACTCTGGTGTTTGGAAAATGTTCTGTAATTGTAAAGCCTTCATGTACTTAAATTTTTAAAAGATGCTGAAGTCTTAAGTGATACCAAATGAACCATCACCAAAAAAAAGAAATTGAATGTGGTGTCTTCCATTAAAAAGAAGTTATCACAGAACATGATACAACGTTTTTCAGAATTTAGTGATAGCAAGCATCAAGAAAGCCTTTGTGAACAGACTGTAACTGATTTCTTTGTATTGGGATAGCCTGTGGTCCAGCAGGCAAACATGTAGTGTGTAAATGACAGTGCCTTTTGAAAGCTAAACTGTGCATTCATTTGAGCTTTAATTAAACACTGTATTTGTGGAGCTTAGGAAATAATTTGGAAATTTAAAATTTAATCTTAGTTTTAAATGTCAGCATTAAGCATTAGTGAAAGTCAGCATTTGTGTGTTCCTTGTATTGATCCAAGCTAAAAAAGGATGTCAGTGGCAAGAGGCAGCTCTTGTACCCAATGGTCAGATCCTCCCTGTACAGCCATGTGTGGAGCTGTGCAGCACAGAGCCCCTCAGCTCATCTGAGGCTGGGGTGGAGTTCTGCTGGTAAAAATGCCAACTATTCAGGTAGGGATTGTAGCACCTCAGTAAGCTTAAAGCTTGCATGTAATTTAGCAGTAAAAATACCATCAGAAAATTATTATTACAGGCAAGAGAAATTTAAATCTTTTTTTCAGATTGATTGCTGAAAATAGTATCCAGTAACAATTGGGATTTTATGGCAGATTAATGATTTTGCACTTTTATTATGTATATCTGTATATGTGTGTGGGCATACCAAAGCAGTATCCCTATCTCAGTTTATTATCAACAACACTGTTATGTATGATTAGTATTAACTATTTCCCAATAATGCTAACATCAAATTTCTTTGCTCCTCAGCCAGTCAATGAAACATTGGCTAATTTCTTATAGACTTCACAGATGAAGGAAATTTTGAAGGAAGAACTGACTCTAGTTGGCATTTGTTATCAATAGGAAACATTGATTGGGTCTCTGGTTTCTCCTGCCCAAAATAATTTACAGGGTTTATACAAAAAAAAAAAAAAAAAAAAAAGGAAGTCTGTAGACTCTTGAATGGTGTACAGATCTGCAAGAGCTTGATAGAAAAGTTTGTTTCAATCTATAGTCCTTCAGTTTTGAAGGCAGTATTCCTTGTGGGTTTAAAGTGAGAAGCCAAAGCAGGATTTAATAAAATGTATTCAAATACAGTTTTAAATATTGGGTGGCTGCCACTGCCCCATTACAAATGCAATTTAAGTCTTTCATGCATGTGAATAAAATTGATGCAATTGTTCAGCTTACATAACTTTTTATTGTGCTATATGGTTTTTATAAGTTCCATTAAAATCATACTGTTTATATAGCATGTATCTAGTATATATACTTAATAATTTATCTCTAACAGGTTATGGAAGACATTTCATTTGGAACAGAGGGTCATTTATCTGAGGTAAGTGTTTCCTAGGCAGTATAAAGTGCTGATATTGTACAGACTTTTCTTTGTCTCAATTAGAATAAATGACACTTGTTTTTATAGTATTACCTTTGCTTAAAAATTGCTAGAGGGTGTATGAGCACTTGGAAAAGCAGCACAATCACAACTAGAGTGGGCCCATTCCTTTTTTTTTTTTTTTTTTTTTTTTTTTTTTTTTTCCATTGAAAATAATGGCATAATTGCTGAGTATTTTAGGGAGATTATAGTTAAAACCTGTGCTAATATTTTGAACAGATTCCAACAACAGGATGAACACACTGCAGAAGAGAAGAGCCAGTAATATTTAGCCAGCCCCACTGTAGCACTGTCATGATGCTTAGGAATGGAACAAAATCATGATGCTTAGCCTGTTTTCATGTGTGCCACTAAAAATGTCTTTGAATTTATTTTTGAAGTATAAAAGCATGCAAGCATATTGCAGCAGAATACATGGTAGTAGGAATTTCATCTAAATGAAAAGACTGGATGTTTGAAATTTTACACTGTTTTCATAAATGAAAATGTATAGTCTATATATTTTAGAAAGCTAGGATATTGAGTAACATGAGATGCATGGCCTATGAGAAAAACCTGCTTAAGTGCAAAAATCTGTCTAACTACAAGCAAAGAGTTTAGGTAATATATGTGTAAGGAGAGTTACCTTGGTTCTAAGAGCTGTACTGTTTCAGTCTGCTCCATTTTTATATCAGTATGCCTTGGGTTGTCACTTACATCATAAGGAAATTTCATATCCAGGCCTTGTGTCCAGACAGAAAATAAATTACATGGACAAGTAACTCCCAGCTCACCTTCCATAACTGCATACATGCCTTATGTCAAATACAACTAACAAGTGCTCCACCCAGGCAAATATTAAACAAATAAATATTAAAATTTAGGATAACTATTCAGATGAGGCATTTCTTTAGATTCCCACTGATGAATCCAAAGAATGGGGAGCAGCTGTAATGCTCCAGGAAAGATAATCTAACTGCAGCACCCAGCTCAGATTGTTGACTTTGTGTTCAAGGAGACTGTGACATGAGGGCACACCTAGGATAGACTGCTTGGCTGTGTGTGAGTTCAGCATAAATAAAAACAGGAAGCCTTGAGAATGAAGGTGAACTTTGCAGGAAATGCAAATGGCCTTTCTGATCAGTGAACTTTGCTGTGAATTATAGATAAACTGTGTGGCTGCCTGTGTCCATGCATGATGTGAAATAGGGGCAGTAAGCCCGTGGGATAAAGACAGCAAAAAGTCCTGTTGCCATCAGGGCAAAATAATGAGGGCACCAGGGCTCACAGTTATAGAGGGCTGCCACTATAGAAGAGCTGAATATCTTAGAGCCTCAGAAGCAGAGAGACTTTTGAAGTTTTGACGGAGGGAGACAAAAGTGCATAAGGAGAATAAAAAGCAATAATAGAAATAAAAGAAAAGGAAATATGCTGGAAAGCCAGGCTCTACCACACTGCCACAGCTGGACTGATGGTGGCTTGTAGAGGGCTCTCCAAAAGGTTCTGAGAAAGTGTCAGCAGCCTGTACCATGTCAAGGTTTTGCCTAAATGTACCTTTGGTGCTCTTGTACCCTAATTTGCTGGGGTCAGTGTCCCTGCTGCTGCAGGAGAGCACCCAGTCATTCCAGATTGTTGCATTTTAGTGACTTGCGAGCAGAAATGGGAATGAACAATACTAGGAATCACCTGTAAATGAAACCCAGCTACACTGACTCCTTGCACAGCAGGGTGTGGACACAGGAAAACACTTTGATACTTCTGTTTCTTTTTCCAAGTCCTGACCCACTGTGAGTTTATATTGGTAAGTCAGTAAATAGCCTCATCCTCCCGCAGCAGGAACTGGAATTGTCCCAGTGTAATTAAATGAGCCAGTCCAGTGGTGTGCTCTCATTTTAGAAAGTCTGCAATTAGGGAAGATCTTCAGTCTACTAGGGATGAGAACAGGAAGACTGCTGTCAGGCCACAGCAGGGTGCTGGAAGGCTGTGAAAAGCTCTACTCCTGCAGAGATGCTTTTCCAGGGACATTCCTCAGTAGCCGTAATGGAAGATACACAAAGGAAGAATTGCCAACATGGGACTGTAATTCTGATGAGTCATTCAACACTCTCATGTGGAGAAGGAAAAGGGATCAGTTCAAGCAAAGGGAGTGTGGGAAAAGTGTGTGATGGTGGGCAAGAGGTAGGTCACAGCTAGTTGGAAGGCTTTATGCCTGAATTGTTGCATATGGGAAAGTGGGGAGTGTCGTAGTGCTGAAGTCTCCTAAATATATGCAACCATGCTGATGGAACAAGCAAGCAGTCTGTAGGTGGAAGGTGATAAGAGCAAAGGTAATTGGGAAACAACCTTGATCCCTCTTCTGAGAAAAATTAGATAGCTACCTCCATGAAGGAAAAGCTCATCTAAACAAAATCAGGGAAGCAACAGGGGAGTTTCTGTGGGACAAACTCTGTAGGTGGAGGAATCAGCAGATATTCTTTGGTACTGTCCAGAAGACATCAGGTTTATAGTACAGCACTATCTTCTTTTGGTGCAGAGAAGTGCAAACACAGACACACTACATACCTATGTCAGCAGTTTTTCAGTGGCTCATAAGTTTTGGCAAAGAAAGGACAAAGGTGTTTGTAAGAATAAGCCTAGAAGGGTACAGCATGGTGTAAGGGTGAAGCAGCAAGACCCTGAGCACACTAAGCTATATTACACAGAAGACATGAAATGGCAAGGGAGTTCAGGGATACATTGGATGCAAGGGAAAGGTGAAAGAAAGCATGTGTGTCTTCTAATAGGAAAGGTGAATGAGAAAATAAATGAGATTAGATTTTTTTTTCTTCCTTATTTTCTGTGCTTTTGATCTTCCTAAAGATTGTAAGCTACATCCAATTATGTAGTGCTCCTAGTATTCACTACAAGGTAGCAAGAGACAAATGCAGTAAAAGATCCAAAGGCAAATGAGATGTACTCAAGTCAGGCTAGACTGAAATTTCTCCTGAGCGCATAGGAGCCAAGAAAAACAATCTCCAAACCATTAACAAGCCTCTTTTGAAAACTCCTAGAGGAAGCTTGAAGTCCCAAGGGATCAGTAAAGGCAGACTTTGTGTTTGCCTTTAAAAAGGAGGTAGGCCAGGAGTTTATGTGCCAGTCAACATAATTTCAATTAGGATTAGAGTTCCAAATGGTCTTGATAGATTGAAAGAACAGTCCGAAATCAATAAGAAGGGATATGTTGAAAGACAGGTGCAAATTACATTTGAGGGAGAAAAAGAGTCGGATTTATGTATACAGATGGTAAATAGCAGCTGAGTTGACAATACTGCAGAAGAGGAATCTAGGTTTATAGTGGACTACAAATATAGTGGGATTCATTACCTTCATTGTGTTGGAAGAAAGGGCAAATGTCATTTGCAGCCTCATTACTGGGAATGTCAGTTGTAAGACAGAAATAATTACTGTGCTTAGCTGAGAATGCCAAAGCCTCCAGAGGACTATGGCTTTAGTCTGGACACCTCCCGCTATAGAAGACAGGAACATGGTGAAGAAAAGAAGGAAAGAAATAATAAAAGAAAAGAAAAGAAATAAAAGGTTTAGAAATCCTAGTCTGGTTGAAAGTCAAAGTCTTCAATTGCATAAAACATAATGATATATAGGAGAACTATTAGTTATCATTGTGTGCTGTGTAAGGGTAAAATGGAATGTGACCATCTTGGTTTGTAGCAAGAAGAAAACCTGCTCACTGCAAGGGTACTTTAGCCCTGGAGCTGGTTGCTGTACCCTTCCACCAGAACCAGCAGATCCCATGTCAGCTGGTGAGAGCCACGCATGCAGACACCAGCTGAGGACATTCACAGCAGGACACACTGCAAGTCACAGAGCAAGTCACAAAGTTACATGAGTAACATGCATTGTTCTCAGTGGCCTTCCTCATCTACAGCAGCTGCCCAGGATAATGCACATGGGACAGGAAATCTGGGATGTAAAGGAGGAACAAATTCTTTTGTTTGTTCCTCCCCTGCACTGTGGTCACCTCATGGCTGTGCAGCTCATTTATCTCAGGGCATGTGCACCTAGCCTGCATGTGACTGAAGCATCTGCTCAAGCAGGACAAGTATGGATAGTTGCATTTTGTTTCTAGTAATTATTTAAGATATGTTGTGGCCCAACATTCTGGAGTTTCAAGTGCTGACAATTGCCATTAACTTCTGCAAGGGTTGAGGGTAAACATGCAGCACTTCTGCCAACTGTAGATCACTGTTCTAAACCTTGTGCCAGAATGTGAAGTACCTGCCTGCAAGGGCAACATTTTTTAGTTGTTATTTACATTACTTTGAGTTATTTTAACTATTATAAGGGAGAGAGTGTTGAGGGCAGGTAAAAGAAATGTGACTTTGACTCTGCAGAAGGTGTTCTAAAGCTTCTATTTTATTTGGATTATGATATTGCTGCTTGAAAGATAGGCAATGCCCTTTTACAAAAGTTCTTCTGTAGGAAGAATGAATTTTAAGGATATATCTGGGAATCCTCCTTCTCAGCACAACCACCAAAGACTCTAATATAGACTCTAATCCCAAATAGAATTAAATTAATGTAGCTACTACAATACCAATTCTTCTATATAAAATTGCTAAACTAGATGGAAGAGCACAGGAGGTGTTTGCACTGGAAAAGCTGATCAAACATTTTCCTCAAGTAATGCTGTCAAGGAGCTATTGCTCATAGGTGGCTATAATTACTTGTAAAAGGGTAAAACAAAATGCAGAAGATGAAAGTGAAAAGCATTACCTCTGCTCTTGATGCAAAATGCTGATGTTATGGCAGTGTATTAGCTGGAATGTTGTCTGTTTTTACTATTTCTTGCATCAGACTTTCACATCTTTGGGAAAGAATGAGAATTTCTACTTTGTCTGAGAAGCCAGAAAAATTGCACCTTAAAAAGTAAATCACACAGTGTATCATAGCACACACCCATATTTGTGCTGCTTTCACCTGCTTAAGGATTTAGAGGGGAAAAAAAATCCCAGCCAGCTACATTCCCTGTTCACAGAAAAATCCATAAAGCAATATTGCATTTCAGCTCTCTCCTGACTCCTGCAATCTCTCCCAGCTGCTTCCTAAAAGTGCCGTTAGAGCAAAATTAACCGAAGTCTTCAGACTTTCAACATCTTGTAGCATTGACATAACCTACAAGCTTGGATGAGTTGTATTTTATGAATAAGTTGAGCTTGAGGCAGAGTCCACTTTCCTCTCAGAGATATTGTTGATCAGTGTAAAGTGCCTCTTTCCAACCAGGAGCTGTTCTGAATAGTTTGTGTATCACTGACAGGGCTTTTCCTGCCTACATAGACAAATGTCAAATAAAAATGCTACCAATTATGTTACCAGGCATAAAAGTCACTAAGAGAAATCTTTTCTATCTGCTTCTCTGGGCTATCAAACCTTTTTTATATGAGGGCCTGGAGGCAGAAGTGTGGAATTGGTTGAAAAGTTAGAATTGTGGTTTTTTGAGAGTACTGTATGTTTCTTCCATTTCCATTTTCATATTTATTCATAAAAATTCTGGAAAAAATAATAATTTATATGATGGCTCTCCTACATTTTTCACATTACACCTGCAAGTAAATTTCTGGGAGTTGATGCTTGTCTAAGGTGTTGGAGGAACTTCTCATTTCAACTAAGAAGGCAGCTGTGTTGTGTAGGTGCAGAAATAGGTCATTCATACACTATTATGGCTGTAATAAAGAGAAATTAAGCTGCATTATTGGGATTTAATGACTAATTAATTATAACCTCAATCTTATAGAGCTATTTTGGTTACTCTGAAGTCAACTGTAGCCATTTAGTTACGATTAAATTGCTTTCAAGTGTTTAAAGACCTAAACAAGTTTGATTTGAATTTTACACTCTCAGATATTCCTGTCTTCCTATATTGTTGTTACAATTGGTCATATTTGCCTAACATTTATTGTTCCTTTACCTTAATTTCCAAAGTAAACAGAATTTTGTTATATTTTTAGGCAGTTCATTATGTACCCAAAATGTAATCATTCAGGAAGAATATCTTGCATTTCTTCATAATTTTAGTTTTGCTTTCAGAGTACTTGTTTGGTTTATTTTCAATTTAATGGTTTGTTTAGCCTGAGCCCTAGGTTCTGTTGGACAACTGTCACCTGTTCTTGCATGCATGTCACAGAATGATTCCCTAAGAGCTTTGCACAGGTACCAATGGCCTGGGTTGTTCCACTCCATAACAGCACATGGAGTCCTGCTGGTATGCTGAATAATAATTTAGTGGCTGCATGGAAAACTTGCTCCTCATCTTCTGTCACTGGTCTTCAGAAAAAGACATTCCTAGTTGCTGCAAGGGGGATGTTTATTTTCTTCTCCCATGTTCTCACTTTAAAAACAATGGGGTTTTTCACATTCATACCTTGTGTGGAGTGCTGCTGTAGGTTCCCAGGGTTGGTAATGCCTGGAAGCGGCAGCTCTGGTCCTGTGCACAGAGCCAGGAACTGCCATTGTGCTCCTCTGTGTCTGAGCTGCAGGGGTTTGCATCATTACCTCTTAACCAACCTACCAATCCAGGGGCTGAGCTGCAGCTGGTCCCAGTGGGATCTGCTGGATAGCCATGTCTGTGAAAGGCCCAAGGGAAGCAGAAAGGCAAAGCTCTGTGCCATAACAGAGGACGTGCCAGCAAGCTCTTCTGGCATTTGGCTCTGTGTATGCCATGTACTGTGGTGCAAAGTGAAGAGATAGCACACAACTGAGATCTGTGTTCACCAAAACTCTAGTTGTTTCACAATGGGCAGCATTCCAAAAAGTATTAGCATGATTTCTTTTCTTGACTGAAGGTTTGATTTCTCTTAAACAACCACTAATGTCTTATAGCAACAGATAAGTGCAAAGGACCCCAAGTACTTTTTTCTTTGGGGAGAAAGATTTTCTGTAGATAGTATATGGCCACATTAGAAGCTGGCTTTATTAACAAGTGCACAGACTAGGTCTAGTGACAATCCAGTTTTCTGGGTTCCAGCTGATGAATTACTCTTGTTTTGTTTTTTTTTAACATGAAGTTCATCTTGGCACCATAATATTTTTTTACAAATAACCCCTGTCATTACTGTAGACAGCACTATGGTGCCATGGGAAGGAGAGGAAAAGCTTGTCTCAGAGCTGCATAAATTGATTGATTTTTTTCCCCCTCGTCTCATATTTACTGCTTACTTGGGTCATTTCTCAAAGTACTACTCAATGCAAAATATAAAAAATAGCAATTACCCTTGTGCAATGTATCTGAAAAAACTTATGAGAAGGACTTTGAAGCTAGTTTAAAATACTCAGTTTAAAAAGACAAAGTATTTGCCTGTGTAAGTTCTAAGTAGAGAAGCATTCTTTTCGAAAAGTTAGTCTTGTTTCATGATAACGCAGTAAAAAAAGTACAGTTTCATTTTGTGATCTCAGAGACATTGATGCATTTTCTTTGATTGCTTAAGTCCCCAAGTACTCTAACCAAATTTTTCTTCAAAAATATAGGTACATTTTATGTGTATAAGAGTTATGAAAATGTTGCTGCTGGAAATATTTAGATGACCTAAAAGCGTAAATCGTATTTACATGAACAACTTGAAATGTGGGTGCCTTAATGGGTGGTTAGCAGGAGACTTCCCTCCCCTGCTGTGATGAGACAACAGGAGGAGAGGAGAGCAGTTCAGACTAGTTGTCTTCACACCCCTTAAATCATCTGCTGAAAGTGAGATTGTGACTTTTTTTTCTTCTGGGAAGAAGATTGAGACCACAGGCTCATTCCATTTCGTATTAATCACCAATTTATTATATAGGAACAGCTTTTTGCCTCTCTAATGGGAATTTGCTTTTAGGCAATGTCTTTGCACTGCAAAGTATCATATCCCCTTACTAATATTTTATTTTCCCTTTAATTTGATGCAAATTTGATGTAGAAATGTGCAGTCAGCAGCAAATATGCTTTCCTTTATTTTTCAACTTTCTGCAGGAGTTCTTCATATTTTCTGCAGAGTTGGGAGAAAAATGTGAAGCAATAAATGAGAAACTGGTGCATCTGGAAGATCAATTGCAAAGTTCCGCCTGCAGAGTTGATGAAGGAGTTCTTCATATCCTTTTGACTATAGCTATAGATACATATCAATCTCTGTAAGTATGCACATGAGATACTTGCCTTTCAGATTCACATGGAATGCTAGTTCTTAGTGTAGGTTAGATACATTAAGGATGGGATAAATTATTGTCTCGCTGAAATGAGTGTTTTTGTGTAGTAAGTTTTCCTATAGTGCATTTTCACTGTGGTCTGATCCAGCTTTAATTGACTTGAACAGAAATTATTTCTTTGTAGATTAAGATTGGGCACTGGAAAGCCTTTATTTTACTGTTAAAATCCTTTTTGTTTGTAATGCTCATATAAATATGTAGTGCACCAAAGGCTGCATAGATACGAGTGTTCATGCACCTGCATTTCCCAACGTGATTTAGCTGAATTAGATGCTACATTATTGACTCAGATTGTGCATATTGTCACCTGTAATTTGGGTTTTTTTCTTTTTTTTTAAAAAAAGGGCAACAGATGCATCGTGTGGCATCCCACATATTTTAATCTGCCTCTAAGACTCCAATGCAAGTAACCAGATGAGGTATTATCCTATGCACACTTATCTGTTTCTGTTCTTTAGCTGTCAGTCTCTCTGAAGATTGCTTATCCTTTATGAGGAATTCTTTGGCCATTTTTCAAAATTTAAGAGCACAATTTTTTTTTTTTCATTTGTAACTTTCATAGGAAAAGCTTGCATAAAAGAGATTTTGTTCTTCTAAGAAAAGGTAAAGAAATTAAGAACCAGTGAAGCTGAGGAAGATGAGAGTACTGAACTAGTTAGGTTTTAGTAGAGAAGAGGTGGCAGTTGAGAGGATAATGAAGAAAAATAGATATGTTCAAGGTGCAGAGATTAGCAGAGGAGCCCTTGGAGAAATCTGAAGGTGAGTAGGGGTGATGATAGTGCAGAAAGGATTCAGTTCCTGCTAAGAGAAGGTGGACAATTCTGCAGAGGATAGTTTAGAGAAAGGAGAATAAATAGGGTGTGGAGATACCACTGTGTTTTAAGTAATTGGGCATCTATTGCAAGTCATTGCAAAATTCCTATTCTAGAAACTTTGTTTCTTTAAAGGTAACAGAAGGATAAAGTGCAAGGGGCAAAGGGAAGGAAGAAGATTGCTGGGGAAAGGGGATTTGCATCAGAGGACAGAAATCCAGTCAGTAATTTGTCACTACTTCAGATGTTTCTTTTCTAAGCATTTCTATATACACACAGTATACAGAAAGATTATTCAACGTTGTTTTTGTTATATTTGCAGTGTTCATGCTTGGTTGCAGTTGTGTTTCCCCAATGCATTCTTTTCAGAGCTGTAGGGACATGTTTGTGTGTGTGTTTGTGCAGAGCATCCAATTCCTTTCTCCCTTGCATTTATTTACTCTCAAATGAGCTTTCTCAGTGGCCCCTATAGAAGAACACTGAGGGTTGGAGTTACAGGTTCTTTGCAGGGGAAAGGTTAGGTTAATATTCAAACTGAACAGTCACTTCTGATCATAGTTATACTTCACTAGGTAAAATGAAATAAGCTAGAAAAGTGCATTTTTGGTTCCAGAAGATGATACACTACATATATGTGAAATAGTAGTGTTTCTTATGTTCTATGGAGTGTGCCTATTTCTTCACAGCTGTTGGCACTGCAAGAATAAGTTAAAAAAATAAAATTAGTAATTGGAAATTTCAGGAGAGTTGTAGATTAGTCTCATTTTAAGCCACAGTTTTCTGATAGAGATCTGACTTCCTCTATCAGTGAAATTCAGCTCATGTTATCTAAATACAGAAATGCATAGTGTAAGATATCCTGATCCTAGAAAGACCATTAGTCACAAAATACGAAACCATGTTTAAAACCTAGGGACATACAAAGAAGCAGTTCAGCAATTCAGCTACCCTTCATTAACATTCAGTTGCTATTTCAGAGGTAGGCCAGGTCAATGTGCATAAAATGTTACCATCTGGTACATGTAATCACTGTGCTGTACTTCAAAAAGGAATGAGAAAAATAGTGACCACAGTGCTACAGACCTGTAGATTTTTTAAATATATACAAAAAGACTGCTCAGAGCCTATAAAATTAGCTTTCACTCATTGGTAACTTGCCTGTATTGCAGGAACTAGCACTAAGAAAAGAGACAACAATTAGCCTCAGTAGTAAAATTTACTTAATAGATGACTCTGTTGTTTGCATGGTAATCTCTTTGATTGTAGATAAAACAATTTCCTATTAGAGACGCTGGACAATCATGTAGTCTTCATTAAAAATCTGTAGAACTCTGAGAGCAGGAGCTTAAAGACCTGAAATAGTAATGAAAGCAGCATAGATTTTTCCAAGTCCATTCACTGGTTATTTTTCACCCTTCCCATGTTCCTCCCAAAAAACTGCCTTACACATAGATGTTACAAAATGTATTAGGTCAAAAATGTAACTGGGGGATGCACAGATGCAAATTAGTCCTGTGGTCTGATTATTAAAAGACTTCCAAAGACTCCACTGAGAAAAATAAATTCCTGATGCTCTTGAGCCATTGCCAATGTTTAATGTGTGTCATAGCTTTGATTAATAATTAAGTTTGTATTAGAAGAAAAAAAAAAAACAAACAGATGTCATTGTTTTTCATTCTATGTTTTGATGGCATGGCACACTTAAGTCAACCATGCTGTTCATCATAAGTGCCAGCACGACCTGAAAAAAGAAGAAATTCTGTGATATTTCTTGGCCCTGAGTGTGAGATTTCTTGGCCCCTGTGAAATTACTTGGCACAGACCCACTTGCAATTCTTATTTATTGTTGAAATATTTCATAAAAAGCACTAAACTGCCCTTCTATATAAAAAGTATCAAACCACAAGGGTGTGGGACTGGATGTTAGAGTTCTCTGTAGCATTATGACATATTTGCTAAATTCTATGCAGTATAACCAAATAAACCTACAAAATATTCAATTATGGCTGATCATTAGTAAGTGTATGAGAACAGTCCACATCATTAATTGGAAAAACCAAAGGATGAGAGGTGACTCATTATGGTGTCTGCAGAGCTGATGAGAGGTGCTACTTTCCTGACAGTAAAGGCCTAGAATTTCCACTAAAATTAAATGGAGCCTATATTGCAATTTCACAGTCATTTTTTGTTCTTAATTAGTAGTTACATTTTGATAGGCAATTTGAATGCATGTAATAGTTCCTCTTGGTGAAAATGCTTTGTTGGAAGAAAACCCGGCTGTAGTATTATTACAAAAACAATCTTCTTACCCTAAAATGGTCATTTTAATCAGTTATTTTGGAAGCAGATTTTTGTGCCTGAATGTTCATTAAATGTCACAATCACTTTGCTAACCCTTCACCTTTATCCTGGAGCAGGCTCCCATACAAGTCTTGTTTTACACCAGAGCAAGTTTTCATCAGACCAAGTAAAATTTAGCCCATTTTGTAGCTCAGTGAGGAATCTCACTGTGGGTGAACCTGTGAGAGATTTTGGGATCCTCCAAGAGTCAGAGGTGGCAATGGCACCCTCTTTGATTTTATTTTAGATAACATGATAATGAGCTCTTCCCACTGTGTGTCACAAAGAGAACATGGTTCCACTTGTACAGTTTATGCTGTGACAGAGGTAGGTCAGTGTATTTCCACCCAGGTGCTGCAACTTCTTTCCCTTCCATTTCCTGCTGAAACGAGCAGGTGAAAAGTAGCTGATATTCCTTTTTTCAATGTGTAGCAGTCATTCTGTTGCAGTTTTTTGTTTACTAGTTTTTGGGGGAGTATTTTGGGTTTTGCATGGAGGGGGTATAATCTTAGTTTATAGAAATAACATTCATGGATGTGAAGGAGGGTGATGGTAATCAAGGGGGTAATTGAGAAAATTCCAGTTGGTTGCACTACTGCAACTATCCCTGTATTTTGTAAGGAGAAGGGATGGATTTCCAAAGGCCATTTTGCTCTCTTGCTGTGACACCACACAGGCTTCATAGAGAAACAGTAGTGACTTGCTTAGTGTCTTTCCTTTGCTCCAAGAGTGCTCTTCAAAAAGGCCAAAACCCAAGTCATTCAAAAAGCTTACTGAATTGTCTTGGCTCTTCACTGGTCCTTTGGCATGTAGCCACACAAAGAACTGTTTTCTTGGAAGTGACCTTTTGAGATCATCTGGTCCAACTCCTTGCTCAAGCAGGTTCACTAGAGGAGGTTGTCTAGGATGTTGTCCAGTCAGATTTTGAATATCCCACTACCTGATTGTCCAACATTGTCCAATGTTTGACCATCTTCAAACAAAACAAAACAAAAAAAAAAAAAAAACCCAACATTTTTCCATGTATTCAGATTCAATTTCCTATTTTGGAATTTCTCCCTGCTGCTTCTTGTTCTGTCAGTGGACCAAAAAAAAAAAAAAATCAGAAGACTCTGGCTCCCTCTTCTTCATTCCTGCCTTTCAGTATTTATACACAGTAGTAGTATCCCACGAGCCTTCTTTTCTTCAGGCTGAGTCCCAGCTTTCTGATTATTTCTGTTCTTCAAGAACTAATTTCTTCCTCAGATGTCACAAAAATGCAGTTATTTTCCAAAATCCCATTGGCCCTTATCTCAGAGCAGTAGTAGTAGTCCTTCATTGTCCTTCCAATGTCTTTTATCTTATAATATGTACTCTTAGTTTCTAACCTTTCCTACAGGAAGGCAACTGATTGATAGTATCTTCTTTTTGTCTCTTTTCCCTAAACATCTGGGCTGAGAGATCAGACACTGCATTTGAGCAAAATGATCCCATTTTTTTCCAAAACTTAAGTGAGTCTCTACTGTAATTTGATCTGCTTTTTATCTGCTTGCAAATAATGGGCTCTGAGATGATGCTCAAGTTTTTCAAAGAGACAGAGTCAAATAGGTGAAAAGCTTCAAGCAAGACAATGTTTGACCTGCAGCACTGTTGAATATGGGTTGCATTTGTGTGAATATGGGTCGTACTTGTTCCCAAGTACTTTAATTTACTACTTATTTGACATTGTGGAGAGTTTTTTGGTTTTCAGAAGACAGCAGAATAGAAAATACTGCTAGTTGGAACTTGTTTTCACTCTTACCTTGGATACTGGCTCAATAGTTGCAGCACCAGATAGAGAATTTAGGCATGAAGGACACATTTGTTTGTGGACCCATGCAAAACTGTTTCTTTGCATTTTTAAAATGGGCAAAGCTGTTTATCCAGATATAACCTGGGTGTGGATAGAGATGCCATTCTCAGCCATATACCATACATTTGTCTTAGCCATAAAGGCTCATTTGACAGTCACCTGTCTACATATGATTGTGGTGTTATTTATGAGGTTATTGGAACTTGCTGTACTTAAACTATGCAGTCATCTTTTTTTGTTGCTCCATCTTTCTGTTGGTTAACAGGTTTTTTTCCTGTCTTCCTCATTTTCTTCCATCCTTTAAGATTTCTCATCCACTGTCACCGAAACATTTCAATTTTGTTTTTTCTCTCTACCTGAAAAGGATTTTGTAACTGCCTGGGATATTACAAGTTAGAACATTTAGTCAGAGACTACACATCAGAATTAATTAAACTTCAGAAGGTTTATGGTGTTCATGGACTGAAGAATTTGTGTTTACCAGTTAGGTTTTCAGCAGAGCCTCATGATTAAGTGCAGAGGGGCGGAGAATCCAGGACTTAGAAGAGGATAATAATATTTCTTACTTCAGAGAAGATGCAGAGCATAATTAATTTGTCCTTGTACAGTGCTTTGTGATCCTGGGATAGAAGCTTTGTGTGTACTGCTACTACTAGTAATCAGAGACAGAAGCCCTTTAGATTAACAGTGCTGTCCAGAAATTAGAAATATGCATGAACATACTAAGAGCAAAACATCATAGAAAATGCATGAAATACACAAAGATGAAATTTTGAGGATTGGTAACAGAATCAAAAGCAGCCAAGAGTTTTCAAAGACATAATAATGGCTGCCTGAAAGAGCCTTGGTTGGAATAGCTTTACCATGGTCCAGTCACAATTTTTCAAAAGCAGCAGTTTAAGTTTTTACAGTCACATAACCTGAGGCCATCTTTTTTTTTCTTGATATTACATTTACTATGAGGTCAAGTAAAACAACATTTCCTAATGTATGACCTTTGCAAAGGAGAAAGACTGTACTTGTGTGTTATCCTTTCTGTGTGTTGTACTTTTGAAACTGCTGTTTCAGTGTCATCCTGTTTCACTTCCCTTGAAGTGAGGTTCTGGTAGTTTGATGATATAATGTGAGAAATGAAGCATTTTCTGTCGTTTGGGGTCTTTACCCTTCAGCCATACCTGTCCAGGAGGTCTCAGTGGGGATGGGATGGGCCCTAGGGTTTGTTCATAGACTTGATCATTGATTTACCATTTCAGCAGGATCTGACTTGCTTCTGCTTGCTTTCTTTTCCACATAGAGTAACCTATAGAATAGAGGATAAAATTGGTTCTTCCAACAATGGATAGTGTTGCTGATTTAAGATTATCAGCAAAAAAGCCAGTATATTGGTAATACAAACTTATTCCTAGTCATAGCACATAAAGCTGTACTGCCAAGGAAGCCTAGCTAGTTAAAGGCTTGGGCATGTGTCAATAGTTGCTACTCTCTCTATGAGTGTCCTACCTTCATCTGCCAGTCTGTTCTCTCCTGCATCCCTTGTTGCCACCTCCTGACATCCTCCCTCTTGTCATTGAGGATGGAGCTGGGGAAGGAGGGAGGTGGAAGGTCTCTTTCAGAGCCATTAACCATCAGTTTCTTGCTGAATTCATTGCAGGAACCCTGAACTAAACAGAGGAAAATGAAATGTGGAAAACTCTTTCTTAACCAAATGAAGCATTTTGTAGTAATTATTGGACACTTTTCAGGTAGCCTTCTTCCTTTTATTGCACAACAGTACAATGCTGTTACTGCCCTCTTTGCTTTTCAACTTGTTCAAAGCATTCCCTGTGGAGTCTTGTATAGCTTTATATTTGTGTGTTCTGCATTATAATTATGATGATAATTCAGCTAACATGAAAGCTCTCTGGAGGTAAGTGTAGCAGAAACACTTTTTCTGCTATAAGCTAATTTTGCTCCTTACCTAGATTCCCACCCCACCTTGCATAGCACATTTGAACTCACACAAGCTGTGGTCACTTGGCATTTGTTTTAGACTGCTTCTGCTGCCTTCACCTGGGATCTGATCCACCCAGGTCTGTGTCTCTGGCATAAAAGCCCACCCTCCATCCATCAGGGAACTCACACCTAGTGCTATTGCCTTCATGGTTCTCAATATTTTTTCTCTCTCTCCTTCCTTCCTTGAACAGTATCCAAGCAGTATCCCCCATCCCCCTTTTTTGAACTGCTAAATAATGCTACTTAAGAACTTGAGTTTGCCTGCATTTTTCTTTTGCTAGCAAGTGTGAGAAATGTATTAATATTTAATCCAAACAATTTGGAAGAAGTTGAAGCTACAATTAGATAGCCACAGCCATCTGTTGTGAACAGCCGAACAAGAATGTACTTAATAACTTGGAAAGAGAAAAGGGACTGCCAATCACCTATAGATTATTCCTTAATAAAGCTTTCACAGTCTCTGCAGAGGGAGATCCAGGTGGTGAAGGAGACACTCCAGACCGTGCTGGTGCAACTTCAGTCAGCCAAGGAGGCAGGAGAAGAAAAGGCTGGAGACTTCCTCTCTGACAGCTGGTGTCCAGGAAAACAAGACTTGAAGGAATAATGAGCAGAAAGAGCTGGTAGGATGACATTAATTCACAAAGGGCTGCTTTTAGTAACTGAATACTGTTTTACTAAGCCTCAGGGATCTCTTTTCTCCCCTGCATAACTAATAACTAAATCAATTATGGAGAAACAGAGCCTGGAGGTCTATCATCAGAAGTATGCTATGCAGCCTCACATGTTTTGGCACAGATTGGGAAACAGCTTTCAGAGCAGAGAAGCTCCTGTAAATGTGTAGATTACAAATTGATACATTTCAAGTGAGTCTGCAAAGTTGCCTTTAATGTCAGTGAAGTGTTCTCCTTGAAGGCTCATAAACACTGTCTTCCTCTACTCATGGGTTTTTTTCCTCCAATTTAAAAATGCAGCATTAAAGCTGGAACATCTAGTATTTCTTGGAAAATAGATCTAAGAATAATTACTTTCTGTTTCCCCCTTTGGCTTTAGCAGCTTTCTTACACTGAATGTATTTTCACATTCCTGCCAATAATTAAATCAATAGGGTGAAATTCAAGCTAACCATGTTCTTTCAACTGAAATTTGGACCTCATTTTCTCTGTGGTATTAAGTACAGTGGAGTTAACTAACAGCAGCCCCTATAGGAGTAGTTTAACTCAATTTATTTAGGTATTATTGTAAACCTTCTTTAGTATTTAAGGGGTTGTAAAGCAAAAAAAAAAAAAAAAAAAAAAAAAAAAACTGTTGGTGATTAGTGTTTATATTTAAAAATATTGTATAAACAATAAGTTATTGAAGTCTCATTGTAAGTGTTGCTACCATTACTTTGATTTTCCTTGTACACTTCAGAAGGAATGCAGATTTTTTTGCAAGACACATATGTCGATATATACAGATGCATAGTTAACATATATTTTGATAGGAAATCAAAGCAATACTTAACTGAAGCCAACTGGATAGTTGTTCAAAAGAATTAATGTCTTCAAAAATTCATGTGTAATTCTACTTTGATACCAGTATATCTCTGATACCATAAAAAATTCTGTTGCAGAGGGAAAATTTTTAAAAAAAAAAATCTTAATTTTTAAAAATGCAATAGAAAATGTCTGCAACTCAGTACTGTACTTTTTTGATATTGTTTTTCTGACCTGTTAGAATTACTCTTCTACATCAATGGCTCATTTTATAGCCACATTGTGTTTTTGCAAATTCTCAAGGTCATTGGACCACTTTCCCCTAAGATCCTGTTAATTTTTTGTGTGTTTTAATGTTAGTTGAAACTTCTACCTCAGTGTTAAGTACAGAAGGAGGGAGGAAAAAAGGTGCCAGGCAGCTCGGACATACAACAGGATTATAATTGCCTCCAGGAGCATAGGGTTGTCAAACCAGAGCAGCAGAGCTCAGGTGGTTTCTGTATTCATCAGATCCTCAGGGTTGAATTACAACCCTGTAATTCAGAGCATGGTTGACTTTTCTCATTGAGCAATACACAGGCCAGCATCCACATTGTGGTAAAGACTCTTGGAGCTCCAGCTTGCATGGACTCTGCTACTCAGTTCCCTAATGGAGATCTCTTGCTGTCCTGCTTGACAAGTTTATCTCTCCTGTTCAACATCTACCTCCCCACCATAGCTGTGGCACTTTCTGAAGCTCCCCTGAGCAGATGGACAAGGTGTTTGCCTCCAGCTCAGAGCAGAAGACAGGTGCAGGTGGCACCTTGGCATTCAGCCCACGCCAGAAATCACTCATGGAAACCCACAGGAAAGAGAGCACACTGACAAGATACAGCTCTTAAAGCTGTTTCTTTGACACCCATAGAAGCTCCCTGGGTTCAATACCACAGAGGGCCAAGGTACTGCATTTCCAGCAAGGAGCATTTATATAGGACCATGAGGATAGTCCAGAGATGAGGGCCAGTACACTGAACTAAGATTGCATGACACCCTACTCTCCCATCCTGCAGAGTTTTGTCCTTTGAATACTTAGTGCCTGCAATGTAGAGTTGTTGGGCCCTGGAAGTGCCTTAGAGCCAGGATCAGCTGTAGCTGAACCATCAAGTCTGCCTCCTTGCAGCAGCATAGGCTCAACAACAGGAATAGGACCCAACCATCACAGAGGCAGGAGAACAGCACCCTCATTCCCACTAGAAAGGTTTCTTGAAGACATTCCCATTCAATTAAAAATTGTGTGGCTTTTGTGTTTCAAAGCTTCAGAGCATCACTGCATTTTAATAAAAACTCAACTTAGGCAACCACTATAATAAAGACACTGAATTTCTAAGGAGAAGGGAAACTGAATCAGTCATCATTCATGTTATGTTTGTATCTGTTAACATCTATTTTATATGTAACTACTACTATTTCTTTAATTTATTTTTCTATTAACTTTACTGCTTGTTGTTGGAAGTTAGAGCCAGTAACTATCCCTTTTCTCAGACACATTTGATAATAAGCATACTTTAAAAAAAGGTATACTATGCAATGTATCAACTGCCTTTTATCTGTGAATAGAAAACTTTCAAATAAAGAGAAGTATGTTTTTAACTAACCCAATGTCTGTTTGCATTCTGTGCAGTGTACAGCATTTTAGAAATTTCATCGTGGGGAGTGGAGGAGAGAAAATGAGAAAGAAACCATGTGTGTGACTATTATTGTGCTGCTGACAGCAGTAATTCGTCTGCTTGGGGTAGTCTGTTATGCCTTTTGAAAACAGTCTAAAGACATATTCAAGACTAAAGTCTGACATCAACATGTAGCTCTTTTCAGTGAGAGAGGGAGAAATAAGTATCACACAGTGAACTGTGCAGACAGGTAAAACCTGCACTTGGGTCCCAGCTTGACTCAGTCTTGCTGTGCAGCCGAATCCTGCCTGCCCTCCCTCAGTTCCTCACACATGGATCAGGGCTGAAGGACGAGCAGTGAGACTGTGCCTCCCCTTCAGCAATATCTGAGGTCAAAGTTATGCTCTTGCACACATTCATTACCATGATGAGAGGTAGGAGAGTGTGTATGGTGTCCCAAAGACCAGTTTCATACATCCTTGCTACAATTCTCAGTTCTGGGCAGACTGGTCTCCCACCACCTGCAAACAATGAACATCTCCAGAAAGAAGTTCCTTTCCTGGCCAGGTCCTGTGCTGTCCCTAGACTCAAGAGGTTTAAAGCCCAGACCTAAAAGGTTCAAAGACTACATCAGACAGATGAGGCTTCGTGTGTTTATCTTCAGCCACAGCAACAGAATAATAAAATCATTTAGATTAAGACCTTAAGACTGAGCCCAAGCATTGGCCCAACACTGCCAAGCAAGTCCACCACTAAACCACATCCCTAAGTGCCACATCTACAGAACTTTTAAATACTTCCAGTACTGGTGACACCATCACCTCCCTGAACAGCCTTGACAGCCCTTTCAGTGAAGAATTTTTTCCTGGTATCCAACATTAACCTCCCCTGGCACTTAGGGGAACCACTCATCTTGAAGGCATTTCCTCTTGATCCTGTCACTGGTTACCTGGGAGAAGAGACCAATCCCCACCTGGCTACAGCCTCCTTTTAGGGAGTTGTACAGAATGATGAGGTCCACCCTGAACCTCCTTTTCTCCAGGCTGAGCACCCCCAGCTCCCTCAGCTGCTCCTCATCAGATCTGTGCTCCAGACCCTTCACCAACTCCCTTGCCCTTCCAGAGCACACACAATGGACTGCTCCAGGAGAGCTGCAAGATGAGGAAAAGTTGCTCACCTCCAGCAGTCCCTTGCATGTGCTTTGTAGGAGGAGTAGTTGATTTTGTTGAATATACCTCCTCTCCACGTACAAACATGCTCTCAAGGGACTAAAGACTGAAGCAAGGAGAAGAGAGCACTCCAAAGGGTGTTCAGCTCAGCCTAATATTTCTTTTCGCAATCAATTAGCTAATCCATTCTTTCTAAAGCATGACAGCTCAGGCTTTTGCTATCATTACTTGTTAAATCAAGATAAGTGCCTGTTTTCTAGAGCACTGGAAAAGGCAGTTCAATAATGGGCCCCAGATAGGCAGTAGTGCTGGAGAGAGCTCCAGGGTGAGATTAGAATAATCCTCATGTATCCTCTTAGTTCACTATCCTATTAAAAATGAGGCTGGGACCAAGAGATTTTTTTTTTCCAGTCTCAGAGATTAACATGGTACAAAGAGGCTCTAAAATAAAATATTGGACATTTTTCTGCACTGCTAAAGATGATAATACAAGTTTCTGGAGAAGCATTAAAAAATAAGAAGAAAAAAGAGCCTGTGAATAAAGGAAATTCTGCCTGAACCTGAAAAGCAGCCAAGCCAGCAGCCACACTAAAGCATTTCTCTCAGATTTCTAATGAAAACTTGGATATGAGGCCTGGGAAAAGAACATCTGGTGTTGAGTGAGTAAGGAATATTTGAGTTCTGCACATGCATGGTATTCAGTCACACTTTCCCTGTTTCCTTACCTCGAAGAGCAGTGTCTTTGGGAAGGGGTTGTTTGGGCAGTGTCAAAGACACATAATGTCAATACAACACTAGACTATTTGTTCTTGTAATCACCTGCAAAGTTGAATAAATATTTTACAATAATAACCAGCCATACAGGAATACTAAGTAGCAAGAGAAAGGGAATATTAAACTAGTCAGGCCCAAGTAGGAGACATAGGGATAGAGCTCACTGGAGAAATGGAAAATTAAGAGACCTTTCCACAGTGACGATCCAATTTACAAGAAGAAAATTACCTTGAATTTATTGCTTCTCTGACAATGAGACTTTGAAACACCAAAGGAAAGACCCCTCTATTTTCTTGTCAGAGTAGGCTCAAGATTTGGTCTATCAGTTCAATCCCAAAACTTAGAGTTTTGTGCCCACTCTCATGTTTCCCTTGAGCAGCAGCTTCAGGGCAAGGCTCAGGAGCAGCAGCAGGGAGCCAGGCACAGCTCTACAGATAGAACTTCAGAACTGCATCACAGTTTACTCCCCTTTAATTTCAATAACATGAGCTTCTGGAGCAGCAGCTGACAGGTTGACCTGGCTATTTTCCTCACTTAGATGGGCAACACTGAAGAGCAAGAACATGGCATTGCATCTGTACACAGTGCAGACAAGACTTTTTGAGCACTGGCAACTCTGCTGTGCCCCCACAAAGTAAAAGCAAGCGAGGTTTCAGAAAAAGAGATACAAGAACCTCTTTGGACATTAAGGCTAACTAACTTAAATTGCAAGAAAGACCAGCAAAATTTAGGACTGAGAGCTTGCCAGCTAAAGCCAAAGTGTGAGCCACCCATGTCCTTTAGAATTTACATGGAGAAAGATTTGCAATGCCTACAGGTTGTTTCATCTGGCAGAAATCACCAAAAAAAAAAAAAAAAAAATTTTAGCAGGGAGAGAAATTATCCATTGAGATTTTTTTTCCCCAGACATGGTGAATAAAGCCCTTCTTCATCTCAGATATAATGCACTTGACTGAGAAAACACCTCAATTCAATTTCATACAGCCTGCATGATACCTGTAGAACTGAGGAAAAGCCACATATTCATTTTCCTTACTAGCTTAAAAAAAAAGTAAAAAATAGAGCCACAGAAAGAAGAAATGCTTTCATAAAATATTTTTAGCTCAGAGGCAGAGCTGGAGGACAGGACAGCTGGATGTCAGCAAGTTGGGAAAGCCTATTTACCCAATCTCTGATCTTGACCTTAGCTCAAAAGGGCAAGTGAAACCAAATGCTAGGGAAGGCCTTCTTGTAAATCTTTCCTAGGAAGAAAAGACTGAAGCTATTACAAAGTGCTTCATGGCCTGACTAGGGAGAAGCCCAGGGTTATGAGCCAAATTTCTTCCCTCCTAGGTGCAGGCAGGCTAAGTGGGCTCAGGAACTGGGGACACATGCCAGTAGCAGGGGGGACAGGCCACCAAGGCTTGGTGGCCGAGGAGCAGAGGCAGTGCCAAGCACTCGGACAGTGCTCCAGCCCAAGGGGCAGCACAGCCACCTGCAGCATTGCTCATCATAGAGGAAAACCCAAAGAAACCCACCAGGCCATCAGACACTGCTTGTCTTGGCTGGCAGTGCTGATCTATGTGGTGCTGCTTGGTTTTGTTAAATAAGAAAAGGTGAAAAGAACACCCTGCCTCTCAGCCATGCATGATTTGTCACTGCTAATTTTCTATAATGAACTGTAGCAAGAGAAACCAGTCTCTCCCCATTAATCCTGATGGGAAATGTTTCTTCTCTGTCTTCTCATCTAGTGCCCCAAATTCCTTGAATGATTATATGCTATAGCTGGTACCAAACACCCAGCTGTCCTTGGAACTTCTCTCTAGTCTTGTGAACTGAAGGCAGCAACACAGGGCAGCTCTTCCAGCACAGCAATACTCCCTGGTTATGACAGGGGAGCAATAAGGCATCGCCAGCTTTATTTCCTTCTAAGTGTGGGGTTTTTATTATCCTGAATTAGAAATGTAATATAGATTGGGTTTACTATAGTGGAGAATAAAGGAAAAAACCCAAACAAAAACCCCATGAGCAATGCTGTGTTCTGAAGGAGAAATAAATCACCTCTTTAATGTCTCCTGTTCTGCAGCCTTAGTTCTTGAGCTTTAGGAATTTCTTTCCATAAGATATATTGAGGTCAGAAGAATGATCATTTAGGGATTTCTTTATTCATTTCCCCTATAAATTGGTAACAGAGCCTTCTTATCTTTTCCAAGAGATATTAGTAAGCTTCAAGTTTTACCTCAAACTGTTAATGGTCACTGCAATATGGGAGGTGTTATTTAGCTCTAGGGCTTGAACCAGCAGAAGAAAAAATTCCTAATTCTTGTGCACAGAGAGTCTAAACTGACTAAACTAAGCCAAGTGTCTGGTGTCTTAGGGTCAGGAGCTCCCAGAGTGCTTATCCTTTTCTCCAGCCAGTCCACCCCGAGGTAAAGGCTCAGCAAACACATGTGCTCCACATTCATCCCTCTAACACCTTTAACATATGGTTTATGCATGTCCTAATTGGTGCACTGATTCGAAAGAAAGAAGCAAACTTCATGCTGGAATTCAAGGCTTTTTCCCCACTGCTGGTAGTCATCTTTTCATTTCAGCTTTCCTCTTTGATCTCACTGCTTGGCATCCTGCCTGTGCCATGGGCTGGCACAGCTCAGGGACAGGGGTGGTGGTGGCAGGGCTCAGCCCTGCACATGTGCTCGGGCACACCCTCCCCTGGCACCATCCTCCATCCCAGAGAACACACACATCCCAGATGCTTCACCCTCACTCCTTTGGGTCAAAGCCTGCCAAAAGCCTGGTGCTCAGGGGAGGCAGGCATTGAGGATCCCCAGGGCTCAGGTCAAAGACAGCTGTTTTCATCCAAGCCTCACACACATCTGCTTCTCGAGAGGTTGAGGCCAGCCAGGCAGAGAGCAGAGCCCTCTGTCTCTAACCCCACACCCAAAGTGTCTACTAATGTCCCTATCACTGCAAAAAGTTCTGGCAGAACACCACCAGACAGGCAAGAAAGTTCAGTTCCACTGGAACTAAAACAGGAAAATAAGAAAATAGTAGAAATAGGAGACAAAAGGTACATTTTGGGAGGGAGGGAGGGAGGGAGGGAGGGAGGGAGGGAGGGGCTTTCCCAGCAGCTCCCCTAGAGGAGTTAATCTCATCACAGAATCGCAGGAAATGCTGCAGGACCCTGTCAGCACCACACACCCTGAACTAGGAAGCCCAGGATCTCACAGGGGATTATCAGCTACAGTGGTACATTCACACATCTTCCTTCCCATCTTTGCAGGGGCAAAGCAAACTCATCTGCCTGGAGATACAACAAAAGCAAATTCAGAAGTCAAAGGCAGCCTGGATCTCCATCTGACCCACACCAAAGCTGGGCTGTGTGAGCCTGTACCAGCCTCAGCTGGAGTTAACACATCAGTGCTGTGCAGCTCAGTTAGTGATTGTTAAAGGCTTCAGAGAAAGAGGAGAGATGAACCTCTCACACCTCATAGGTGACTCCAAACTGTCCCCAAATTAGCAACTAGGAGTGCTGCCCAGTGCTAAAAGTAGATGAAAGGGCAGAGGTCCTGGTACTTCAGAGCTTTTAAGCACATCGTTGATTTTGAAAATGTAAACCTGAGGCTCCAGTAAATTTTACCAATGCTCTTAAAATAAAAACATTGCATGCTGTCAAGACTATCCAAGGTGAGTTTTCTGGTGATTCTTGCTTCCCTAATGCTACTACAAAACCCACATGTTTCTCTTGTTTCTGTGAACCTACCACTCACCAGTCAGAGTCAGGTCTCCTGGCCAGTCTGTGGGGACCCTCCAGGCAAGGATGCACTGTGCACCAGGCACAGGATGTTCAGACCCTTTCTTGCATGTATGTCTCTATCTTTGGACACCAGGCTGTCTTGGAAACACCTACAGTGCTTCAGTGAGGCTGGGGGTAATTAAAAAGGCATCATGGTCCTCTGCAGTTAGGCAAGGCTTTGCATAACCCTCATTGATGCAGAGTAAATAAAACTTGAGACATCTTTCACGAAGCATTTGGAATAGGAAAAGGGAGAATCTGTGTGACTACACAGACTGCAGAGGTCAGCACCCACTAGAAGACAAGCCTTCCCTTGTGACTTGGTGACAGGATTTCAACCATATGCTCTTGCAAATATCAGTGGGCCACTGAGTGCCGCTTAATTCTCACCCTGATCAAATAAGCTGGCCCAGCAACTCCCACCCAGTGACCAAGAAGTTACATAAAGAGTCACCAAGAGGTGGAACAACTTCTCTAATGCAATTTGGGGGTAAAAGCAGGACTTGACAGCTTTTACTATGTCCCACAGGGAAGAGCAGTGTTGCTCTGCATCTGGGAGGGAATGAGTTTCAACAGGAGCCCCTGACATGGATGCAGCTTCCCCCAACTTCAACTATTCCCCCAAGGGCTTTACACTGATTTTCAGCAGCTCTTTCCACCTTCTGATGTCCTCTGAAATCCTTGCCTCCTTCTTCAGGTTTGCCCTTGCAGAAATAGACCTTCTCCAGCAAAGGACAAAGTATAAGAACTTACATAAACATGTGTTGAAAGGAGAGCTTCTCCTGCACTCAAAAATAAACATTGCCTCTGTCTCCTAGGCTAAACACTGTGTCTTAAACCAAACCCCATCTGCCCTTCCAGGCATCATTTGCAATCTGACAACTCTAAAACACAAGCCATAGCTGAATCTGAGGAAGTGGGGGGAGAGAGATGACTAGAAGATCTCCAGAGATCCCTTTCAACCACAACCATTCTGTGATAAGAGGTGGGGGGAAAAAAATCCCGGAAAGCCAACTGCACTACTTTATTGTGTTTCTGATCTGCCAAGTGTTCCCTGCCACTTCTAATCACAAGTCAAAGTAATCCTTTAAGAGGTTTTGCTGGAGGGAGCATTAAAGTGTGCAGGATCATGTGGAGTTCTCCAAGGAGAGTCACAAAGTGATATCAGGGAAAAAAATGCAGGCAAGAGGCACACCACTGACAGAGCTCCAATGCTCTGCTATTAAAATGCAGAGAAACCCGAGATTAAACAGACACTGACACAGGTTTCTTGTAACAGCACCCAGTAAGTGCATTTCACTACCAAAATTGCATCTTTATGAGTGGCATTAACCCAAACATAAGGTTTAAGCCCAAGTAAAAATTCACAATTTACTTTTGGAGTAACAGCCGAGCTGCTTAAGGGAAGCTTGTCCTAAGGCAACAAGGAGAGTCCCAGTGTCTGCAGCCACATCCCTACAGCATCTGAACTCTGCTTAGGATCCTCATGTGCCTTTACCCTTTGAAACTGGTACAAGATGGTCCTCTCTAAGTTTATCTCTTTTGTGCTCATAAAATAACAGGAATTATGACATTTGACACAGAAACTCTGCAGCAGAAAGCAGGCATTGCAGCAGTAAAGTAAAAGCCTGTATCCTTCTGCTCAAAGACTTCAGCATTTCAAGGTAGCAGCAATGACACAATCGAATTCACTAAAAAAAAAAAAATCTACCTTAGGGTTTTATTAAAAAATCATTATTTGATATTTAATCCAAAACAAGGTTGCGAACATTTCCCCCCACACAGCTGAGACCTTCTCACAGGTGCATTGACCAACATAAAAACCTGTGTCCAAGAGTGGAGAGAATCCAAAAAACAATGGCTGCCCACCATTTGCCTGCTCTGCACAGGGACCTCCTGCTCAAAGGGTTTTCTCCACCAACCTCTCATTTCTATTCTGCACTCTGCATTGGGGACACCTTTGTCACTACCTTCATATCCTTTCTCCTGGTTGACAAAATGAGCAGCACACACTTGCCAAGAAGCAGCCCAGTCTGAGGCAGTAGAGAAGACCCTATGCCACCCACTCAGGGGCAGGAGTGGCCATGCCTGCCACTGTCTCTCATCAACTTCACACTGTGAGGGGGAGGGAAGGACTGTCTCACCAATGACCCACCAAAACCAAGAGAAGTGAAAGATTAATAAACCTCAGTTCATTGGCAGATATACCACATTTCATGCAGCAGTCAGGGACAGATTGTCAATATAAGGGCAAGATAATCAGGACTGGTTGGCAAACTGCAATTCCCTCTTTGTAGGGCACAATATCCAATCCACAGGGCCATTTCCCTTTGATACTTCTAATTCCTATCTGCATATAAAAGACCCTGTTTTCATCATGACATGGGCTAATTAACTGATTCTGACAGTAATTAGCTGGTAAACTAGGTCTACATTTTCTTACTTAACATAAATGCTGTAGTTCTCCTGCCAGGGAAGCTTTTGAGTGTGGCTGGGCAGCCTCACTGCACTGCACTTCTCCATGATGCCAAAGAGCAGCTGTGCACAAAGTGACAGGATGCTCTGCATCAGCAAAGGGACACAGCAGGACTGGGGAAAAGTCCACATCTGCCTCAGAACTCACTCCACCAGTGAATTGCTAATATCCTGTTGAGCCAAGTCCTACTTCATCACATCAGACATGTTTTGTATGAAAGCTCTGGCACATCCATATCTGTGTCAGATGATGCTTAGCCAGTTTTGAAGTAGCTCTGTGATTCTAGAAGCCTGTTTTGACCATAGCCATGTCACAGCAAGTGGTGCCAAATAGTCTGCAGAGGAGTAACAGCTCTATTGAGCCCCACTGAACCAGGGAAAGGATGCACATCCCCAGGAGAGCTGGCAAAGCAGCATTGCACATGCCATTTTGAACCACAGATATCAGCTTACACTGCAAATGTGACTGAGTTTTAAATCTCAAATGCTCTACAATACCATGATATTTCTCCTCACCTCCCCCCTGCCATTTTCCCCCCTCAGGACCATATTTTCCTCCTCTCTATTTCCAGCTTGGAGATGCCTAATGAAGTCATAGTAACTCTCTCAACTCCTTCATGAACAGCAGGCAAATAATATTGAGGAAGAAACAGTATCTTCTGCCCAGAGCAGATGTATTATGTGACTGAGACAAAGGGAATGCACTATTTATTTTTATTTATTTTATTTTTGTTTCTAAACTTTGTCAGGATAAGGAATACTGACTTTCTTGGATCAAGGCAAAGACAGCTATCCCTCTCTTACCCCCATCAGTCCACACACTCTGAACTGGCTCTGGCTGTGTTGTGTTAAATCAGTGGCAGGGCTGTCTGTCTGCACCCCTCTGCTGGGTGTCTGACAGGTGGACCAGTCTGGGTACATCTACATCTAGGATCTAGTCTAGGTACCTCTGTCTCTTCCCTTGTCCCATACCTCTTGCCAGAGGTACTGAATCCCAGTGCCACCAAAATCAATGCCAATTTACAGCCACTAGTGTCTGGGACAAAGGTTGGCCATGCTCTGGATCAGCTCCTGGATTTTGGTCTGGAATAAGAGCCTGGCCAGGGTACAGAGAGGGGTATCGAAATCATCCATGTTTTACAGAGGAACACATGAAGTCTGCTGAGAGAAACCCTGTTGTTATAGGCCACTATGAAGATGGCACCATCTCTTAGCAGATGGCAGCATCACATGCTGTAGCATTTTTTAAAGTGCTTTATGTGCCAGGAAGCAGTCACATCAGGTTAGCAGTTCACAAGCACACTGGAGTTCAGAAATTCATTTACTGATGTTTCAACACTTCCCAAATGGCACTTGTGGGCCCTGCTGCCCCTCCATTACTATATTGCTATTTCCCTGTCCCCAGTAAATGGAAGATGCATTTTATATGTTTTTTTCCCCCAGTGTGAATTCCTGGAAACACATGATTGTTCAGAAAGACTCTTCAGGGTTACTCCCTGGCACAACTCATCTGCCTTGCCTGGTTTTGTATATCTTTAAAGAAAACACTTCAGTGGTTGCAGGACCCACAGAAACATACTAGCGGGCTGCCAACAACATTAGTAATGCAAACTCTGCAGCACAAACCAGAGTCCAGCCAAATATTGAGCTGGTGTTATCAACTGAAGTTGCCCCATTGCTGCTCTCAATCAAGTCTGAAGTGTTCAGTATCAGATATGTTAGATGGTCACTTCATAAACCCCTTAAGCATCCACAGTTTCGGGAGGCACAAAGGGTGCTCAGTACCTTAGCAAAAAGGTCAGTTGCTTTAACCCATGCCAAGGTCCCTAGTGTTGATGATTTTCAAATTTATCTTTCAGTCCATTTAAGGTGCAAGGTGTTACAACTTAGCCACAACCTCTTGTTGCAGGTGGGTATGTAAGTAGTCCCACTCCTCAACAGCCTCTTTAGAGAATATTACCCTTCCATGAGCTTATAAAAGTGTTACCTGTGTAATGTGCAGAGACACTAGCAAGCTTAAAAAATCCTCAAATAAATTGGTTCTGTCAGAGTTATCCAAGAAATTACCAAAACCAAGAGGAAGAGCTGGGATTCAAACAGTGAAATGCCAGTGAGCAGCCTGAGCTGAGCCACCCCCTGTGGGGACTTGGACCCTGAAATCACAGTGTTAAGACAGAGAATGAAGAATGTTAGAAATCAAACAGATGAAGCTGGATTGAGTTTAATCCCAAAGGTGAACAACATAAAGCATGATCAGTGACTTTTGCTAAGATTGCTTGATCTGCATGACCAACACCACAGTATGAAAATAAGAACATGTAGGTAAATCCCTGAACTGTATTTAAATAAATCCCTGAATATGCTGTGCCTTAAAGCAAGTTCAAAGGGTGGTAAAGTTTTTTTCTGCCTCCTAAATGTATGATTGAAGCTACACTCCCAAAAAGATAAATTATCACTGTCAACCAGAACACAGACTGTGGGAGGACAGCAGCACCTTACTAGAAAGGTCTTCCTATGGTAAAGAAAAAAAGCCACAAGACATGTAGTAGCTCATCAAGAAGCACTACCTGATAATTCTCTATTCCTCTAGCCCAAAATGGCCAGGTCCCATGGGCTACAAATTCATGGATTAGTGTAATCCATACAAATGTAATTACAGATCTCTATGGCTCTTAGCAAGATCTGCACACTGGCCATGTGCAGAACTATGAGTACTTCTCTAATCTCATTTTCTGATTTTCTTTCCTCCCCAAAAGCACATCACCAAGTCTTCTTTTTTCCCAGACTGAAGTTTGATGCTTTTGATCTCTCAGGATTGAAGACTATGTTGCCTACCACAGAAGCTTATTTTTCTTATCTCTTCCTCCACATTCCTTTTAGTCTGTATGGGCACAAGAAAACATTCAGGACAGACATCAGGCAATGAGATCTGTGACATCAGTAAGATTTTACCTGCAGGCCTGCCCCAGACTTAGCACAGACACTGTGCTGGTCTCAGGCTGAGTGCCATGTGTGGATACACCTGGCCAGACCTGGACATTGGCACTGCTGCTGTAACACAGGTGTTTGTAGCTGGCCTGTGCCAGCAGGCTGTACAGGGCAGAAGGACCAACCCTCTGCCCTGCTCTCCCATCTCAAATTCCTTGTGCAAGGGCCCAAGGCACTGCAAACATAAGAGCACAGGCACAGAGGAATGAGCACCACCCTCCTCTTCTGCAGCCAGGGAAGAAAGGGGCTGCTTCTCAAGAAGGAAGGGATCTCCCTGGAAGCACCATGATCTGAGACACATTCCAGTGGCCAGTCCAGGACCAGGACAAGCCTGTTCTACACCTGCCCCTGGCCTTCCATGGAACTAGTTTAGGCAGCTAAAGCTCAGGCAGGGTTTTAGGCAGGGTTTTAGGCAGGGTTCTTGGGTGCTGCAGCTAACCCAGAATCTTTCTTGTCAGACCTGTGACCTGCCCCTTGAACACTCAAGGGACTCCACTATCCTCATATTTTCTCCACCAAATCTGCTTCCAGTTGCTCCCCTTGAGGCCTGGCCCTGTATTGGCTATTCCCAGTGCTGGAGAGGAGGATCACAACACTCTGTGATGCTGCTGGGGGAGGAAGAGCAATGATTAAACCAGCAGCTCTGGTGCCTAGTTACTCTGGGAATGGATAGGAGGAAGGCAAGCTCCAAGGCCAATTCAGCATCTCTAACCCAGCAGCTCTGCAGGAAGCCCATGGAGGTAACAAGCCATGGATGCCAGCCCAGCCCAGGGGCTGCTCCAGGAGCAGGCAATTAAAAGCAGCCAGGGCAGCCTGTCACCCCATCACTCTCCCAGACACAGTGTGGGGGTGTCAGTGCCAGCAAAGGACGCCCTTCCTGACAGCCCCAGGTCTCAGCACTCCACGTGGATGGGGAGCTGGAGAGCTCCCTCTCACACAGGCAGCATGCTCCATCCCCACACTGCTGGGACACCTCGAGGGGCAGAGGCAGAGCTCGCTTTCTCTGCCCTATTACATTAATGATGGAGACAAACGAGAACTATGCCAGCTAATAGCAGCTGTAATGAGGGAGAGAAACAATTCTTCTTCCAGTTGAGGTCGATAACAAGGCTCCCATGGGTACCTATGGGAAGCGGATTAGGACTGTTCCAGGAAATTAAGATGCACAGAGAAGAGTGCAGAAGGAGCCCTGGGGAGGAGTTTCAAAATTCTTGTAGCCTGATGAGAAATGATTCACTTATTTTCCCAGGTGTATTTTAAGAGAAGAGACACAGCTGCCCATGTGGAAGAAATGCCATGCCATTCACTGGTAATGGGTAACTGCTCAGCTCTTCCCAGACTCCAATAGATGTAAATGCAGGTATCATTCACACTTTCCTCTGCAGGTGATGGAAGTCTCACTTCCAGTGCACTTCACGTGAAAAACAAGTAGGGAGACCGTAACAACTGGCCTTACTCTACCAGAATATTAGATGCAGGGTGTTCTTTTAGCACAGACTCACAGCTCAGAGGTGGGAGAGCTGCACTGGCCTCTGAACCAGAGCAGCAGCTCTGATGCACAGATGCCAGTAGCCCTAAAAGCTCAGAACAGGGCTCGAGGTGTGCTGGACAAGAACAGATCTTTTTCTGAAGTGACAACATTTTCTGCTGGCAGAAAGGTTTTAACTTCAACAACCATGTCATGATTGTCCTGTGCAAGGCTAAGAGTTGTATTTGTGGGTCCCTTCCAATTCAGGGCATTTCATGATTCTACAATATGATCCCAGCTGGTTGGAATCTATCCCTTCCCAGTCTCTACTAGCATCCCCAGTCTGGAGTCAGAGCTTCACCTCTCACATCATGAATCATATCTCCCAGCAAGCCTCTATGGCAATAAAACAAAATCAGTGCCAGTCTGACTTGTCCTCTGCTTTCAGCCCAGTCAGCAACAGAGACAGCATTCCCTGCTGGGGGCCAGTCCTGTCCCAGCCCATGTGCTCTGGGCCTGCTCACCCTCTCCTCACATGCAGGTGGCCTCTGCCAGGCCAATTAGTATCAGCTCAGATTTTTCTTCCTGATGAGAACACATGCATTTGGGAAACCAAACAGCCTGCCTGACTTCACTGAACAGCCAGGTCCCAAGCAGCTGATGCTGCATTACAGCAAGGACCACACTGAGTGCTGGCTCATTAGTTATCTGTCCTCTGGCCATCTAGAGCAAAATGAACAGAAAATGCTCATGGTCTCTCAAGACCTGCTCCTTTCCAAATTCAAGGCTCACCCCAATTTGCTCTCTTCCAACACCTGAAAAACATTTACTTTCTCCAGGTAGCAGGGTTAGGATTACCATATAGCTCAGTTCAAACCCATAGTGTAGTTCCCCGTGGTAATGATCTTAATATTTCTGCCTGACAGCCTGGTGAAGCAGATAGCATCTGCACACCTGTAAGATCAGCATGTACACTGACACCTCAGGCTGCTATCACCTCCCAAATTGTGCATGGACCACAAAAACCCACAGATCAGAAATTGCTCAGATAACAGTATTTCAAGGGAAAAAGCAGGACTGTCCTTGTCCTCCATGGCAGCTCCTTACTGTCTGCACCCCTGGCTGCCAAATGTAACAGCATAACCAGGACACTGGAGTAAAGACTTTGCTTACCTTTTATTTGTGGGACTCCACATATAGAGCAGAAAAGAGAAAAAACACTGCCTCCCCTCCCAAACAGCAGTAAAACCCTGTGATCAGACTTCTCTGAAGAGCTGCATCTCACTATCCTAGTAGGAATACAATAACCAACCTATATTCTCCTATATTATCTCCTTCTGTTTGTCTTACAGGAGCCAAAGAGGTTTTCCAAGGAGAAGAGTGCTCAGGCTGCTCACTGGTTTCCAAGGAAGCTGCAGGTGCTATGACCTGTGAAGATGAGGATCCTTCAGGTCAGCTGCTTACATGCATAATTTTTGTCTAGCTTGTTCCACTTAGCAACAGATTAGATTGAGGCTCAGGAGGTCAGCAGTGAAGGGTTGAAGAAAATGACTGCAAAGCAGAAAGAGGCTTGGCAGTCCCAGGAAGAGCCATGCCCTGGAAGGCCTGAGAACAAGCAGAGTCAAGAGGAGTGCAAGGTCCTGGTTTTGACCATCCAGTGTTACACTGGAAACAGCTTCATTTTTAAGAACTGTTTAATAGAAGCTACTCAATGAATTAGTGATGACAAAATCCTGCAAGTGTCATTCAACCTTTTAATCTGACTTTGAGTCCTTTCAATTTGATTTCCCAGGTATTGTTGCACTTCCTCAAGGTGCCTGGAAAAGAACTTCAATCACAAGCTTTTGTTCCATCTCAAAAGTTGGCTCAAGAGTTATCTCCTGTATTTTCTCTTCTATTGTAGTTATGGTGAAAAGGGATCTCTCAGAGTTCTTTTTGAAATACTGACATAAAAGGTGTCATCTAAGATTAGCAAAGTACATGCTTCCTCTACAGCTTTAAGGACTCCAGAAAGCTTCTCCTTTATTGAGAGCTGCTATATTCAGCTCTGAAACACTGCACACTCTATCTTACTCTTACAGACACCAGGGGCAGATAGAGAAGGGAGAACAGAAAGGATGCAGGGGATACCCAATTCTTTACCATCCAGAACAGTAGTAGGTTCCAAGTGAGACCTCTCATGTGTCCCAAACATACACCAAAAATGCAGTTGGTGATGGGGGGGGTGAAAATGAGCATTTGTAGCATACAGGTCAGAGGCAGTACAGCCCTCTTGGCCCCCCTTCATTGGCTCAGTCACAGAGCATCTGCAGTAAATTAATTTCCCTGGGTGTGTAGCAGCCCCCTTGCTGCATGCAGACCGTGTGCTCAGCATCTGCTGCCTCTCCTCACAAGTTCATGCTGTACTTTCAGCCAGTTGTCACAGCACCTATGGCTGCAGGCTTTCAAAGTCCTCCACAACTGTGCACAAGAAGGATCTTCAATCCCAAAGCTGACACAAGCTCTCTGTGGTAAATTCCATACACTGTCCAGATGAGAAATTCAATTTGGCTCTTCCTGCAAGTAAAGCTAGGTACAGAACTTCAAAGGACCCACATCCCTTCAAAAGCCATAACTACATCTCCTGAAGAAAATTGGATGGCCAAGTCCCTGCTTTGGAATGCTGTTATTGTGGACATTTATATTTTCCCCTACCATTTCAAACCCACGGTAGCATGTAAACAACTTCATTGTGCTACACATTTTTACTGCCACAGAGCAGCAGCTACAGGTTATGAAGGAGCAATTGTTTGGAAATTGCTCACCAGAAACCCATCAAGAGTAGTGTGGTGTAAAGATTTTTTCTCCTCAAAGAATTTATAACTTAAAGCATCTATTTCAGAAAGGATCTTCAAAAGTTGACACTCTTTCTCATGCAAGAACGTGATGTAAACAGGAAGAGGATGCAAGGTCTATAAACACAGAGCTGCCAGAGATTGACGTGAGCTGCAGCAAGTCGACAACTTTTCATCCCTTAGATTCCTACTTCTCAAAGCTTCCTGCTGCAGACAGGCCCTTCCTCCTTTGTTAGCACCTCCTGTTCGGTTTCCTTTGCCACCAGCTCAGAAGAACACCCAAGCACACCCTGCAAACATACTGGGAATTAACTCATCCAGTGCTGTGTGCAAGAGAGATGAGATTTCCCTTTCCAGGATGGGGGATGCTGCTCTGTGCATCAATGTGCCATCATAACTGGGAGGTGGCTGAGGAGACTTGAAGGCAGAAAGTGATTAGTGAAGGGTAGGGGGAAAGGAGCTAAAAACTAAAACTGAAGTGCTCACTTGCCAAAAGGCTGTGGTGGCATGCAGCAGCCCTCTGGAGACCAGGGCTATGAGGCAAACCCATGGGCAGGAAGAGCTGCCTCCAAAACCTGACCTCATATCAAACCAGCTGATGCTCTGGGGAATTGCACAAGCTCACCCTGATAACCCACCTGCTAGATCCCTTTGTTGTGCTCCCATTCTCAGCTGAGTTTGGGCCCAGAGCTCAGCATGCTGAGGCAGGACATGCCCTTCCCTCTGCTTTTGTCCAAGGTTCAGTTTTCACCAGTAGAAATTGCTGCTCTGGAGCACCACAATTTGCTCAAGGATGTGGTTACAGAACCCCAGCAGAGCTTATGTTTTTTTCATTTACTTAAGCCTGAAATAAATGAACAATCCTGGACAGGAAATCCCAAACATTAAGCAAAGGGCCTGGGATAGCTCTCATGGGTTTTCCTCTATTATATACATAGAATTCCTCTGTTATATATAGAGAATTGTACTGCCCCTTTAGCACGTGAAGCATCTCAGATCCCACAGTTAAAACCTCTCTACTCTCTAAATGATTCCTCCACACACTTGCTTTTCCTGGCTGTTTCTCCAGTACAAACTTGCATAACTTGGGGTTTCCTCCTCACCCAGTACTTCACAGTAGAAAAAGGTAGAAAACTGTGAGAGGTAAGGAGGAGAGAGGCTTCATGCTCCTTTGACAGAACTAGCAGGCCAAGAGGTGATCCTGTGCAGATGTTTGTGGTCTTATGACTGCAGAGCAGCTCATGGTGAGCAAGAATAAATGCACAACACCCAAGAATCAAGACTAAAAGGTCCATCACCAGCAGCACTGCCATTTACAATGTGTGTGCATCTGACAACTTGTACAAAGGCAGCAGAAAGCATTTTGAATTGCACTAGTAGTACAGGTATGGATTGGTCTAGATTTAATGACCTTTATTTGTTATCTAATGCTTCAGCTTGGTCCAGCAAAGGGTACAACTTCTCTTTTTATTGACAAATTTTGTATTCTGTACCCATCTTTGCTATGCACTAGGAATTGCTCTGGGGGGTAAATAGCAAGGCTAAGCTCCAAGTGAGAGGAAAAACCAAACCCACCATTTCCCTGGAGTAATACTGTAAGCAACAGGGCTTCCTATAAAGAAGGATCCCCAGCAGCTAAGCACTGAGGCAGGGGATTTGTTTGCAGGTTTATTGAATGCCAGTGCCTGCTGGAACCAACCTGTGTGCACAGATTTCTCCAGGACTGCTCCCATCCTGACTGCAGCAGTTCAGCAGGAGCCAGATCTCACCCTGCCCCAGTCTGTGCTGCTGCCTGCTGCCCCCAGGAAGAGCAGGAGCAGCAGAGCAGCATGTTGAGAAGCTACAGGAGGGGCTGGGACAGCAGCAGGAACATGCTCCAAGTGCCAAATCAGCCCTGCTCTCCCTGTTACTCATTGCCTTCCATAAAACCTTCTGCCCTGCTGGTACTTGCTGCTCTCACCCAGCAGAGAGAGCAAAATTCTTATGTTTGAGGGAGCTGATGGCTTTCCCCTTCCCCACTGACCAGAGCACCAAGGTGCAGGCTCCTACAAATTGCTTGGATGAGGGAGTTGCTGTTGACAGTACAAGAGCCATCAGCCAAAACAAAGTTCAGCTGGGATTGAGCCTGAGCTGCCTTTCAAGCCTGACTAACCACAAATATGAGGGACAAAGCCTTCCCTTCCTGTGCACCTTCTGCCTCCCCTTGGAGCATGCAAAAGCAGAGGGTGGATTTAAATGTGGGATCATCTTTGACTAATTCTGTGCTTGAACAGGAGCCAGAAAATACTGGAAGCAGATGTTTTTAGGGGATACTTCTTTTCCTGGAAGTTTCCCATCTTCCAAGAGACACTCCTTACCTGAAATACTGACAGAACATACAGAATATTGTCATTAGAGCTGTGCAGGAAATATTTTTTCCTATCCTATTAAAACAAACCTTCCTTCTGTAGCCCTAGCAAGGAAATTGTGCTTTGTTAGTCTTCTTACACAAGGAAAGGAAAGCAAAACAATGTAACAAAAAAATCACATCAATTAAGAAACCACCTGTGTTTTTCACCAAAGCTAGTGGGCAAGCAATTCCACAGAATATGCAGAGTTGGAAGAGACCCACAAAGATCTCTGAGCACAACTCCCTGTCCTGCACAGTACCATCCCAAGTGCCACACCTTGCTGGGAGATAAAATTTAAATTCTTGTTCTCCCCAGATTAGAGAGTCTTTAGTCTTGTTTTATATCCCTAATAATCTCACAGGTCTCCAGGCTGCTGACACCTCACTAATGGTATTTTCAGGAGTTTTGGATGACATGAAATTCTTTGCAGGATGGCAAACCTGTCTGGAGCCTGACCTCTGCTATGGAGCTGGCATAGGGAAGTTCACAGAGTTCACTTCTTGCAAGTAACTCAGAGCCATGGAAACTAACAAAACAAAACCCAAAGAGCTTTCAATGGTGTTGACAGACACCTCCAGATTGTTATCCAGGACACCATTTATCACCAGATATATGCAAAATACTTTGCAACTTCTGAGGAAAAAATGTACTAGACCCAGCTAAGAAAAGTGCCCTGGCCTGTTCCCACTGCATTTCAGTCAAATGTATTCATCTTGCTTATGAAACTTGAGGGAGTTTCACACCACACAAATTCAGGGATTCTTCCAGCTCATGCCTGGCCTTGTAAGCTGGGATAGGTGAACTCCACAGGCAGGACAAAACCAGTTTGGCAGCTTTGCATAAGGAAATGCATGTACTGATAGACAAGAGATTTTTGAACCAGCAAAGGCAGACACCCCAGTTGTACAGCTATTATAGCCAAGGTGTTTTGGAAAGACCTCCAAAATTGCTGAGCTGGAAACTATTTGCCATACTGCTTTGAAGTTGTACAGGAAGTCTGATAAGGCAGAACTTTACTTCCCTGTGTGCTCTTTCAATCTCCCTTCTTTAATCACATGAGGGGAATGTCAGGAATACCCTGGTGCAAGCAATTATCTACATGGTCCTATACAGCACTCCAGTAATTGCCACTTTTGCCTTACATTGTCTTTTTTTTTTTTTTCTCCTTTTCCCTTGGGAGTAGCACTGAATATAACAGTGCATATTTCAAAGCATGTGATACTCCAGTACAAACAGGCTAACTTTGGGCAGAGAAAGAAATACCTTAGTGCTATGGACAGCCAGATCCCAAGAATAGATTTAATTCCTTAGTTCAAGAACAGAAAAAAACCCAAAAACCTATTCTCAATGTCTTTAGCCAGGCTGTGAAGCATAAAGGCCTTTCACACTGAAGTTGTCATACAGGCAGTTACAAGTGGCAACAGATTTATCCTGAGGATCAGAAACAATAGTCATTTTGCCTCATCCAGATTGAAGCAGATTTGTGCCAACATACCACAGCAAGACCTCAAACTACAGGCTATCCTTTCCATCACAAAGCCAAAATAAATTTGCACATGCTGACACAGAAAGGTTCTTTTATACCACTTCCATAGATGCAACTAAGAAACCCCAAAAATTAAACCAAGCATTAGTTCATCCATGTCTGTTAATGAATGTATAAATCAAGTTGCCTCAGATATCTATCAGCTCTATCTTAAAATAACAAAAAGGTGACATTGTATGATTTTTGAGGGGGCCTATCTAGCCACAGACCTTATTTTTGACTGTCAATACAAAAGTGACTTTAGAGAAATTAAAGGCAGTTCTGCATAAAAATAAAATAACTCTTGACAGAATCTGCAAAATCCTAATTAGCATATGCCCAAAAGAGAAAAAGCATTTTCAAAATGGGCAAGTTGAGGTTTGTTTTTTCTACCATCTTTAAAGAATTTGAAAAAGCAAATTGTATTTCTGTTATTTATTCACAGGACCATTTACTAGTGTTCCTTAAAATGTGATTATCCACAATGTCTTGGCTGAGCCTTGACTTCTTTCGCTCTGCCAGTTCCTCCTACATGGAAAGTCTCTGTGCCCATTTCAAAGCTTGGAGAAAGAAAAAAAATTGATTTAACAAAGGGAGGGGGGAAAAAAGTCCTGGATCCTTGGCATTATAATGAAAGTTTCCAGAAGTTCCAAAACTTGACAGATTCAATTACCTTAATATCACAGACACTCAACCTGACTGGAAAACCAGTGTTTTAAACAGAATACCTGGAAGATAACCTGGTATTTAAAACCAAATTCAGGTAGCCCCCAATCAACCTTCCTGGTCACCATTTGCACTGCTGGAGTAGTTTGAAGCCAGAAATTTTGCTGTGCAGCTGCTTGAGGATCAGCTTTCATCACCAAATGCCTGCTCACCTGCTGTCCATTATCACTAGTATAAGCCAGGAGAGCCAGCATCCCTCCCTGCCCACCCCAGCCTGACACACCTGGAATACACATTTCCCTCACAAGCCAACCAGCAGCAGCAACCTCTTGAGGGGTTTTTATTTTTAAGACAGACCAAACTCTTTCTCTCCTTACCCCATCTCTGCTAAAGAGGGGTAGGCTAATTCTTCTGTTCAAGGCTTGTAGAGCATGGTCTGGTTAAAGGCTGCAGGAGAAGGTGAAGATGTGTTATGGAAACAGAGCAAACACAGTGGGATGCATCCCAGATCAACTCAGAGCAGACATCAATAGCAGCAATACTGAATGGGGCATTATTTATTGTTATTATGTTTATTATAGAAGACAAGACATGGTTATCTTGAGGGACAGTTTAAATCCCACTGCATCCTTTCTGCTATCAGTCTGCAGTTTTGGCTATGGAGCAATTCCACTTCCTTTCCTTCAACATAGCTAGTTTGGCACTGAGCAGGGCAAGGTACTTTATTGCCCATGTAGCTCTTAATACAGTGAAATGAGCAGACTCACACAGAACTAGAGAATAAAATAAATAAGTGTTCTTAAAACTAGAAAAAAAAAAAAAAAAAAAAAGACATAAAGAAAAATTGCCTAGATGAAGGCTAGAGGGTGAAAATCAAGGGCAGAGCAGGAATGAGGAGCTACCCTGGCCATCAGGCACTGCTAATTCCTCTGGATGGTGCTTACCCCCACTTGCAGAAAGAATGAACAAAAGCAGTTTTCCTTTGAATGCCAATCAGATTCCTTACCAGATACTCTTAAATCTAACTTTAAGCCCTGATTGCTGCAATTCTGCCACATTAAAGCCATTCTGTGAAGTAACACTGATTTATTCACAATGCTGCTATTTAGCAGCCAGAGCACCAGAGCAATACAGTTATGTTTTGATTTCCATTCAATTGCCAACAGAGTAAAAGCCACAGCACAAAGCTGAGATGTGCACAGCACAGCTGTGATAGTGGTCACACCCCAGCAGCTCTCTGCCTCCCCTTCCCCAGTTTAGAAACTTTTTGGAAATGCTCCTCTGCCATGTGGCCCTGGCCAGTACACAGGGACTCACATGATTTGCATAGGCAGACCCTCAAAAATGAGGGGACATTTTCACTGAGAAACAAATTGAGACCCCTCTCCACCCACAGAGAAAAAGCTGGTTTCTGGGAACAGCATCAGCTGGGGAGGTTGTAGGAGCTGAGGTTTGAGGAAAGGGAAATACCATGTCCCAGGAGGACACAGCCTCTTCACATGAAAGAGATCTAAAAGCTGAAATTAAAAACAGTTCAAAAGGAGCAATTCCCTTTTCAGAGGGGAAAGGAGAAGTCACCTCAGGCCAAAGCAAGAGCAGCTCTTCCAGCAGGCTTATTTCAGCACAGCTAGGACCAGTCCCTCCAAGCAAAAGGGATAGGTGCCCAGACCTCAGCAGTCAAGGGGTGTCTGACTAGAAAAAGACTGCTCTCAAATTTGACTCTACTGCAAACTTAAATATCAGAGCACCAGAGCTTCAACATGCAAAAAATACAACTGCCTCACATGAAAACAGCACTTTCCAAAGGACTTTACCAATCAGACAGCTAAAGGAATGCTCAGATACAATTAGAAAGGACACAAGCACTTTCAGCAGCCAGCTTTTACCACACTCTGTTCTGCTAATTGTAGCCAAGGTAGCACACAAGGGTTTAGCAGGTAGAAATAAACACTCACCAGTAATTTTTTGCAGATATCTATGAAGCTCAATCCAAAAAACTGCATTTGCACCTCTCAGCATCTACAGCAGGCACCCAAAGTCAATCAGGACCCATCTCCCCTCCCAGCAGGACTGGCCTTATTCCTTACCCTGTGCAGAAGCACCTAATCACTAGAGACAGCTGGTGAGCATTGACCACAGTGGCAAGTCAGAGGATTAATTACAGCTTTGACTACCACACTGGTAAATTGAATTACCTCCTTCAGGTGGCCTGAATAAGCAGAAATATCCCATGCTCAAAGCAGTTACAGCAGTAGCAGCCCAGGTTGTAAGCTCAGTCTACCACACCACTAAAAGTCTTGGTGCTTGTCTTAATCTCATTTTTTCTCAATATCTCTGTACAATAAAGAATTCAATTTTGTATGTTCTAGATACTGCTTTTTGCCCAGAGTCAAAGCTCAACATTTTGGGGGGTCTATATTTTACCTGGAGGGACAAGCTGCTTTTAAGCAGAGCTTGCTAATGTGACAAAGCTGTGGCATGGAGGACTTCACCAGTGCTCCTTGAGGAAGTGGCTGCATTTCTTTAGTCTCCCTGGTCTCTGATGGGCTGTCCCAGATGGGCTTCTGCAGTTCTAGGAGAGTGTCATGGGCTCCAGAGAGCAATTCCCTCCCTCCACTTTTTCTCCCCTGTGCCCAGGAAAGACCTATTCACTCTAATGCCAAAGACTCCACCTCTAGCTAGAGTGATACTACAGGTTTTGTCACCCTCAATTCAAAAATAGCAATGCTGTTGAAATAAAAGCATCCTGCCCTGCACCTCTTAATTCTTGGAGACAGAAATGAGGCCACAGCATTAGTTATTTTCTGTTCCTGGGTCCCTGGGAATCCCTAGGAGCTCAGCACCCTGCTCCTAGGGGCCATCCCCAGGCAGCTCCCTGCTGATTCACAGCTCCTGAGCAGCTGAAATCTCAAATAGTAAACACAATTGTTTTGTTTTATATCAAGGTTGTTGTGTGTGTCATGCTTCATGTAACAAAATGCAATGATATTCAATGAGGTAATGGGTGTTTTCTCAGAGCAGGATTTTATAAACCAGTTGTTTGAAGCAGATTCAACTACAAAGCCACAGAAATTCCTCTTATGAAATTTTTTGAGCTCTGAATCACCATCTGGAGGAGCTGCCTGGATGTGGGGGAGGCCAAGGGATCAATTTCAGATTGGGAAGACTAAAGTTAGGTGAGAGGAATCCCAACCAAGATGCTGAAACAGCTGCTGAGAGTATTTCTGGAGCAGCCACCAAATGAAATATAACACGAGTTTTTTGACAGGGTACACTGCTGCTTTTAGAAATTAAGCTTTACAGCCCTGTTCCTGTTTTGGAATTCTTTTAACTGTGGGAGATGTAGGATGTACTAAAGCCCAGTGATTTCAGCAGGAGCTGAGATCTTCCAAATCTAGGACTTTGGAACCCATCTAGTTTCATTCTTCCTTGACTGGTTTGTCTGTATACATAACTAATCAGAATAAATTGGTTGATTCCATGGTTTGTTTTTTTTTTTTTCCCCAAGCAGGATTAACTGAAATTTGGGGGAAAACAAGTCTTCTCCTGTGAGGTGTGGATCTGCTAGTGGATGGAAAGCAGTGTTTCTCCCTGCATGGTCACCCTGGCTGAGGAGAGCAGTGCAGTCAGTGGCTGAAGAAAAAAAGAAAAAGAAAAGAAAGCAGTGGCTGTATGCTGGGCAGCCTCTTCTGCTGCCAGACCTGACTGGGACTTGCTGTGCTGGGTCTCTTTGGTTATCTGACACCGTCAAATTTAATGTAAACTTTGCAGAATTTTTTTAAATTTTATTTTATACTTTTTTCTATCCATCCACACTTACCACTACTGCTGGGTAGTAGCCATATGTAAATTAATAGATTATTCTATTTGTGAGCTCTGAAATTACCTACTTTTAGCAGTCATCTTATATATCCTGTTACTACATTGATATCTAACTTGTTTGCATGCAGATCTTTTTTTTCTGTTTTATTCCCTTTTGTGAATACAGCCAAAAAGGGCAATAGTAGATAAATGACCAAAGAGTTTTCTGCAAACTATGTTTGCATGCAGTGAAAATGGGCTGTGCACAGCCCCCAAACACTAGATTGTGTGTTGGAAATGCTGCACTAAATTTAAGAATGTACCTGGGCTTTCCTGTCTACATTTGCTTACTCTGAACATTCTAAAGACATCCTGGGAAAAACTGTCATTTCCTAGTCAGAAAGAACTGACATTTCCTAGAGAGCATTTATTGTAAGCATCAATGAAAATTTATTTCTACACTTGATACCCACCAGGATAAGGGAAAGGTTTTTATAAAAACATTTAGAAGTTAGGAAGAAGAAAAAAGATCATTTAAACTATCACTGAGAGATTCCTAACCTTTACTAGGCAGATTTTTAATTGAATTTTCTTGTTTTAAGTGACAAGGGGAAAAAACAAGCGACAAAGCCCCAACAAAAATCAAACCGACATACAGCCCAGAAAAAAAAAAAAGATTAGGCATGTCACACACATGAAAATTGTAATTGCCAGGAATGTTAACTTGATTTCTTGCTGGCATTTAACTAGTGAATGAGGGTAGGAAACAGTGGTTAGACAGTAACTAGTCATAGCAGACTGTCAAGTATTCACCAGATATTTGGGCAAACCAGCTGTCTATGGTGCATGGCATCATACAATTTCTGGCTGCAGCTCTGCACAGATGGCTGCAGCGTTCTGCTTGCACCACAAGCTAACATAACACAGCCTAGCAGAGCACAACACAGCACAGTGTCATCTAACACTGATGTATTCTCTGCATTACAAAAAACCCAGCATGGCGTGGTGGTGGTGGCCCCACTTGCCAGCACTTCCTACCTGGAGGTGATGTGGCCACAGAATGGGAGGAGCTCAGTCAGCTTCAAATGTGAATGGTGAAACAATAATTACAGAAAGAGATGTGTTGTAGACCATGACAAGTTGCACTCAGAAAAGAGCCCAGCTGGAGTTCAAATAAGACATGACTGCAGATTTAAAAAGACCTTTTTTGCTGGAAAACAGCTTGATCTTGCCTGAAAACACATACCAGACTGCAGAAATTTCTATAAGCAAAAGAAAGAATCTGGCTGTGAGTAAAGTGATTAAACAACAGCTTTAGCATTCGGTGACAAATGTTTCAGCAGCATCTGAAGTCTTTTGAAGGGCCCAATACTCCTTGTTTTAAAGAGTGTCATGGAGACAAGAAATGCCTTTAGAAAAGCATTGGAAAGCCACTGTGTGTAAAAGCAAAACCAGCCTCATTGTGATGCTCTTGCTCATTCTCAGCCTGCCTTTGCTTCAGAAGGAAGGCCCTATTTAAGCTCCTTGAAGCAGTGCAGCAGCAGCTAAGCAGCTTGGGATGTGCCAGAGCACAAGGGGGTCTGTGCTGTGGAAAAATGGGCAGAGACCCAGCTGACCCCTCTCAAGCCACAGGACCTGTTGTCTTCAGGCCCATCTTGTAAATTTTGAGGATTCTGTGAATTCTGTGAAAATTTTAAGGTCCTCAGCAGCTGGAGCAAGAAGTGGCAGTAGGAGCAGGAAGGTAGACAGTGGAATAAGAAGGAACAAGGTAATTTTTTCCCACTAAAGAATTGGCTGACTTTGGCTAAACTCAAACACACACATGCACTCATAGTTGTCACTGGAATAAGACAAATACAGGAAAAGTTATCTCAAAAGTAGGTTAGCTTTTTGCTGTGGTTTAACCCCAGCCAGCCATCAAGCCCCACACAGCCTCTTGCTCACTCATCCACCAGTGAGATAAGGGAGAGAACAGAAAAGGTGAAAGCTGAAATACTCATTGGTTGAATTAGGGCAGCTTAGTAGGAAAAGCAAAACAAGGAATTAATTCCCTGCTTCCCATAAGCAGGCAGGTGTTCAGCCATCTCCAGGAGAGCAGGGCCCCATCACACGTAATGGTTACATGGGGAAACAGACACTGTCACTCCAGATGTCCACCCATTTCTCATTCTTCACCCACTTTATATACTGACATGATGTCACATGGTCTGGACAATTCTTTTGGTCATTTTGGTCACCTGTCCTGGCTGTGTCCCCTCCCAGACTCTCATGCACTCCAAACTTCCTCATCAATGTGGCCATACAAAAAGCAGGAAAGGCCTTGACTCTGTGTAAGCCCTTGCTCAGCAATAACAAAAATATCACTGTATTATCAAGCCTGTGTTCAGCACATGTCCAAAACAGAGCCCCTACTTGTGACTGGGAAGAAAATTAACTCTATCCCAGCTGAAACCAGCACAGTTTTGTAAGTAGATAAATTAAGTGCATTGAACTAGACTTGATTTTAAAGAGAATACTAGATAGACATAGTATCATACTATTTTTAGGTACTAAAATCTGGTCAAACCTTCAAAGACATGAATTCCTCAAAAAATGTTTTTCCCTTCTTGGGCACAAACATTGAGAAAATGAGTTCTCCCAATGTATCTCTCCAGTTATTTAGTGGCTGAGAATCTGTCTGAGCTTTTCTGAGTACTGGGAGCATTTCAACTAACCAGCTAAACCATCTCCCTCTTGGCATCACAACTCAGGAAGACTCAGTTGACATAAGAACTTGTAGAGTCCAAGGCTGGCAGATATGATTTAGGACACACACTGATCTGGGGAATGTGAATTATAAAACCTTGTTCCCTAACCACCATCCTGAAAGGCCAGTGAAGGAGCTGTGAGTTGTGGTGGGTGAGGAAGTGTTGCTGACATTGGCTTCTCAGGGCAGAGAAGAGCAGTCTCTTCCATGGGGTTGGTATCATGGAATTGGCAGAAGGGAGAGGAGATTTCTGATTGTCCCTCACAAGCCTCAGCTGCCAGGGCAGGCAGGGCACTGCTCAGCCTTCAGTGCAGGCTGCACAGAAGTCCATCTGTCCACTTGGGATTCAGTCACTACTGCACACTTTGAAACACAGAAAAAGGCATGATTGGAGTAAACCCTGCTTTGAAAGCCCCATCCTCAGGGCTCCCTGGGCAGAGGGATCCCTTTGGTTTCCAATGGAGCAAAGCTCCAAAGTGGTGTGGTGGAGGTGGGATGGAGAGCTGGGCTTGTACTGCCCACCATGTCCAAGACAGACCAAATTTGGGAGGAGCTATCTGTGAGGCTGCTTCTTCCCTGGAGCTCTGACAGAAGAGAAGTACCAAGCACTGGCCATTGCTGAAAGCCCCTTTTATAACCAGTGCTGAGCACTGTTATTTGCTATTTATAATGATGTCACTTATTCAGTTGTGCTTGCAGTGGGAGCTCCCTGGTCCACACTCCTCCTCAGGGACCTCTCGATGGCATTTGGCCCTGTGGGTATCCAGCCAGGGCTGTGGCCACAGGCACTGGAGCAATCCAGACTTGAGCACCTGTACAACTTGCCACCATGATCAGCAGCTGCCTGTGTACAATATATCCCTTTGTGTCTGGATGGTGCTGAATCAAACCCTCAGTAAGCTCAAAGAGTGATGGGGATATCCCTGTTTGTAGTTGTTCAATTGCTTTGCATGGCTTAGAACAGCCACTGCCACAACCACAAACAAGCCAGCCGTGACAGAGAGTGCTTCTCACCAGCTCCAGGCAGCATCTACAATCTTTCTACAGCATGAATTTGATTTTGGGAAGGGGGGGAAATGAAGCAACTGGGTCAGGATACTCTTTTAATAGGCATGACTATAGCAGGAAAGCCTTGTAACATGCTGCTAGTGACATGCTAGGCAGAAATGACAGCAAGCTCATGGAAATATATGGAAATTTGACATCCTGCCTCTCTGTCCCCCTCCCCACCCTCTGGTGTGTATGACTTTGAATCTGCTTTGAGAGTCCCTGCTGTGCAGGGCTGTCCATCCATCTGGCAGGGTTACAAACGCCCTTCGGTGCTGCCTACACCGTGCCTGATGTAACCTCCTCCCTACAGCCCTGCTCTCCTCCTCGCAATCTTTGTTTGATGTGGAGGAATGAAGCCTTGCCGAGCAAACCCAATGAACCGTGCAGAATCACAGGGCCCAAACTGCCGGCTCCTGGGAGGGAGAGAGGGTGGGGGGAAAGCACAAAAGGAAGAAAGGGGAAAGGAGGTGGAAGAGAAAGCTAAAAACCACAAAGAAGATCTTACAAAGGCAGGGTGGGGGAGAGATGATAAGGAGAATGCCGGCAGAGATGGGCTGTGCCCTCTCTGCAGGGGTTTAACACTCAGTTATTACTAGCTTTGCAGCTGTATTACATCTGTCAAAATCTTGGATTCTGCCTGTCAAGGTATTTACATTATGCTCACTCATGACAGCAGCAAGGCTGTCACCAGCTTCCCTTCTCCTCTCCAAGGCTGTTAAGGAGGGAGAAAGCCTTTGTTTATTTGTCAGCTGTGACTTCTTTTCTGCCCCAGCCAGGTCACAGATGGTCACTGCAGAAGCGAGGCACAGCGGCATTGCAGATGTTGGGGGCTGTAATGGTCATTAGGGAAAGATGCTGAAGTTCCCATTTTAATCAAGAATTGATTTACATATTTATCTAAGAGCTAAAGTGTTAATTCAGTTACTCAGTAATTGATTTTGGTTTCTTTATGGCACTGAGGCAACATATTCTGTACAGATTAATCAGAAGTTCCATGGCCCGTGACCTTAGGACATTTTATTAGAAGTTAGCTGAGAAAAAAAAATTTGAAACATTCAAATCTCTTTCTGATATGACTCTGTGGAATAGCTGTTCACAAGTTTAGAGCCAGTGCTCTGAATACAGATATGAGAGTCAGAAGCTCTTAAGATTGAAACAGACTCTTGGTTTTGTTTCCCTAAGAAAGAAATTTAAATTGTGCTGATAATTTATGGAGGAAGCCTAGGTCTTTCTAGCTTGATGTCTTCAAATGACAGCATAAACAGAAGTTTTCCTGGAAGAATCTGCAGAGGGAAAATTTACCTCAGGACACACAGAGCTTTTCTGGCAGTTTATTGAAAGGTTGTGGGAGACTGGGACACTAATGATGGCCTGATCTCCAGAAGGCAACTTCTGCTCCTGGATGAACCTTGCAGGTGCTGTTCAAACACAAGTGCCAGTCTGGGCATTCATACATCTTTAAATGTGTTAGCAACAAATGCAGGAGCAGCGTTCCATTTTTACTTCTCTCTTTTTTTTTTTTTTTCTAGAGCAAGTCGTATTCTGACTCAGCCTCATTAAAATATTCCTCTCACAAAGAAAATAATCCCCTGTGCCCCAGCTTTGGAGATGGTGAAACTTCCTGACATGAGACCTCACATGGGCCACCAGCAGATTTCCACTAACTTTTGAAAAACTAAATAATGTTTCATTGATTTCCACTATTTGTATTTTGCACATAATAGAGGAGCACACAAAAGGGCAGGGGAAGAGCTGTATAGCTGCTGCTTTTGCTTTTATTTGGAGCTTCAAGGACAGTTTGGAAGGAATACATGGGCTGCAAAACTCCCAGGCAGATCTGCAACCTTTAGGAGTCTGGGAGTTGAGCTGCAGCCAGTGAGCTGGAGCTATCTTCTTTGCTAACAGCTCAGAATCTGGCCCCAGGCTTCTGTGTTTTAGGGGGGGCTAATAAGGGAAATATTTCCCTGGAAAAGGATAAATATAACCCATTTTAAAAGGTAAATAAGGAAGATCCAGGGAACTACAAGCAGGTCAGTCTCACCTCCATGCCTGGCAAGGTCATGGAGCAGATGGGATTGAGTGCTCCCCCAGCAATTTGCTGGTGACACCAGGCTGTGTGGTGGGGTCAGCATGGTGGAGGGAAGGGATCCATCCAGAGGGACCATGACAGAATTGAGATGTGGGCCTGTGAAAACCTCGTGAAAGTTCAACAAGGCCAAGTACAAGGTTCTGTGCCTGGGCCAGGGCAATCCCAAGCACAAATACAGGCTGGGTGGAGAATGGATTGAGAGCAGCCCTCATGAGAACAACTTGGGGATGTTGATAGATGAGAAGTTCAGCATAACACAATAAAATCACACTTGTGGCCCAGAAGGATGAGCTGCATCCAAAGCAGCATGACCAGCAGATCAGGAGGTGATTCTTCCTCTCTGCTCTTGTGGGATGTCACTTGGAGTACTGTGTCCAGTTCTGATACCCCCAAAAAGAAGGACCTTGACCCGTTGGAGTCACTCTGGAGGAGGGCCAGGAAGAGGATCAGAGGGCTGGAGCTCCTCTCCAATTGTGGGTTTGGGGTTGCTCAACCTGCAGAAGCACCTGGGGTGACCTTATTGTGGCCTCACAGTACCTCAACTGGGCTTACAAGAAGGATGGAGAGGGACCTCTTACTAGGGCATGTAGCAACAGGACAATAGGAATGGCTTTAAAGTGAAAGAGAGTAGGTTTAAATTGGATATTAGGGAGAAATCCTTTACTGTGAGGCTGATGAGGCACAGGAACAGGCTGCCCAGAGAAACTGTGGATGCCCCATCCCTGGAAGTGCTCAATACCAGGCTGGATAGGTCTCTGAGCAAACTGGTCTAGTGGAAGTTGTCCCTGCCCATTGCAGGGGGTTTGGAACTAGATACCTCTAAGTATTTTCCAACCTGAACCATCCTATAGTTTCTCATCAAATTTGCATTTTTCCTCCCTTTTCTTTTGCAACTGGAATCAGAGCTGAGTTTTGTTTACTCTCTGCCAAAGTGTACAGGTTACTGTAAAGTCAAGATCTGCTTACATAACTGCAGAGGAAAATCATGTAACTGCTTGCAGCCTTGTTTATCTATTAAACTTAATTCAGTTTGCCAGGAAACAGGTAAGAGATGGGATCACTCATGTGATATATTACTACACTTAAAGGTCTTTCAACAATTTCCTAATGTTTGAAAAAAATTTCTTGTCATCTGTTAATCACATTCTTCCTCCTAGGAGCATAAGCTTAATTGGTGTTACTAGGTTTGTGTGTCTGATGTGTTTGGTCCCACCTATTTCACTTGTGAACTGGTTATTTTCAATGACTGCCTTAAAAAATAAGTACTTCATTATTATCACTGTGTTTTCTCTTCACTTAAATACCATGGTATTTATCTTTTTTCTGAAGCTGGAAGGATGAGCAGAGTGTTTTGACTGCTTCATTTTACATGGTGGCACCCCTGGTGTTTCCTGTTATTCACAAACTATAGGTATAAATGGTTATGTGGTTTAACCCCAGCTGGCAGCTAAGTACCATGCAGCTATCTGCTCACTCCCCTACCCCCACCCTGGTGGGATGGGGGGAAGAATGAGAAAGAAAGGGATCAATGAGATAAGAACAGTTTAATAATTGAAATCAAAAGAAATAAAAAGAAATAAAATAGATCAATAATAGTAATAATAATAGTAATTTAAATGTAGACCAAAAAAAGAGACAAATAAAACCCAAGACAGGCCAGTGATGTGCAGTACAATTGCTCTCTACCCACAGACTGATGCCCAGCCTGACCCCAAAGCAGGGATGGCCAACTCCTGCACAGTTTATTTACTAGGCACAATGCTCCATGGTATGGAATATCCCTCTGGCCAGTTGGAGTCAGCTGTCCTGGCTGTGCTTCCTCCCAGCTCTTTGTGCTCTTTGGCTGGCAGAGATGGGAAACTGAAAAGTCCTTAACTTGGGGTAAGCACTGCTGAGCTACAACTAAAACATCCATGTGTTATCAACCTTTTATTCACACTGAATACAAAATACAGCACTGTACCAGACACTAGGAAGAAATTTATCTCAGCTGAACCCAGGACAATGGTTACCAAAAAAAACCAAAAAACAAAACAAAACAAAACAAAAAACCCAAAAAAACCCCAAAAAACCCCTGATGCTGGATTGTTCTCAGTTTTTGACGGGCTGAAACAAGCCCGTAAGGAAGCCAAAAGGAACGTGGTGACAAATGCCCAACTGCAGCAGCTACATGTCCCAGAGAGGCCATCAGGAATAACCCCACTCACCTGGAAATCTGGGGGTGTTTTATACAACCCCTGGCTCTTGGGAAGCTACTTGATAGAGGGATGGCACCCCTGTTGCAGGATGTACACTGGCAGAGGGTTTTTCTCTCCTTGCCCATATGCCAGGGTAAGACCACTGGCTTCTTTACCTCACTGCCAAGCTTTGTTTTGTTTACTTTCTGATTGTAATATCATCACTTTAATATGTAGCCTCAACACATAGGGCAATTTTTCTTCAACCTGTCTCTTTTTTATGGTGGGTTTTCAGTTTTTGTTGCCTCTAATAAATATGATGAAAGATAGCCATAGTGCTGCCACATTGGCTAGTCCTCTCTTTTCCTTTTTCTGCACTTAATAGGAACCATACATACTGATGCCACAAAGTCAAGTTAGCTGGCTGTCCTGTGGTACAAAGATCTCAAGTTCTTTGACCTAACCACTTTTTTTTTTTTCTCTGAAATTATCCTGATTTACAGTGTTACCTTGGTTATATTGCAGCAGTTTCCCACCTACCTGTCCCTTCCTTTCTACTGTGAGACAGTTGCAACTTTCTGAATAAATTTAATCTCTAATACCAGATACCAAAAGTCACAGGAGAAAAGGATCTGGAGGGAAATGTCTGCTTTTCTGTAAAACAGTGCTTCAGATTGGCTTTTGCTATGTCCCCAAGATGTTAGCCTTAGACTTCATTTTCCATCAGCACTCTTTTCACCTTAAAGCCTGTTGCAGTGTCATTAATAAGAGTAATTTCTTTAGATTAGATCATTTAACATGGAATTCAACAATAGTGGTACTTTTAATCTCATTCCATCCCAAAGGTGATAAATGACTAATTGAGTTCAATACAGGCATTGTTTGTTTGAAGTCTTTGTATTTTCAGGAGTCCTGCAGAATGAAGCTGAATATATTCTGCTTTTTTCTTAGTCAGGTGCCAAAAATTTCCCAGATGCCAGTCATTACAGGAAAAAGCAGCACTGAAAAGTGTTATTAACATTATCAAATTATATGCTCAAAATTTAGGTAATTGGGAATGCATCATGTCTGAGATCACCTTGCCCACATCTCTTTTCTTATCTTAGAGCCTACTGCAGTGGCTGTACATGGTGGATTGTGCTTCCTTGATGGGCAGATATTCAATAGTTTCTGTTCCCAGTGCAGCCTTCTGCAAATGAAATCTACTTTTCTGCTCAAGATACAAAACCTTCTCAGAGAGCTGTGTGTTTCTGGTCTGATTGTCTGCCAGATAAGCACTTCAGTCTTTGAACCCTTCTTGAATGTTGGTCCAACAATCCCAAGCTGCTTTTCCCATTAGAGCCTTCCTGGTGAGCCCTGTAACATCCCTCTCCCTTTGCTCTGTGGCTGAGACAATGCAGCATCCTCTGGCACTGCTCCCAGCCAGCCCTGTGGTGTGTCCCACGGGCACTGGCCCCCTGCAGGCTCATTCACACCTGTGTTTGTGTGTGACTGCACCACAGCGCTGCTACCAGGGCTGGAACTGTCTGATCATGTTTCCCAGCTGAGACACAGAAGGGATAAGGTCAAAAGGTTGCACTGATTTCAGGAGGAGAGATGAGGGTGTGATGATTTGGGAGTATGTGACAATTTAGAGCATGAAACACACCCACAGCATTGTCCATTGTCTGCCTCTGCAGCTGGGAGAGCAACAGCATCTCAAGTCAGGCAGCAAAAAATAGGAAAAGAAATACAGGATCAGTGATCACTAATACTAGGTTTGGTTTAAGTAGCGTGTCAAACATGGCACAGGATGTCTTCAATGACTGTAAGGACAGAATTTGATCTTTCAGAACAATGATCAGTTTCTTTAACCTTGTGATAAGCTTTTAATTTCTGGTTCAACACCTAGTTCATCCTGCAACTTCTGATTTCTGCAGCAGACGAGGCTCCTTTCTCTTCCCCAGTCTTGCCACCTCTACCAAATCCACTTTCCCTCCCACCCCATTCATTCCAATTCCTTCTCTCTGGGTTTCTCCCATGCTGGTGCCTTTGCTCAGGCTGCTCCCTTTCTACAGTCCAAGTCTCCCCTCTCCCCAGCTCCTGATGAATCTCCATCCTTCCCAGTGCCCCCACCCCATCTGCAGGACCATGCCTTCCCTTTCCAGCTGTGCTCCAGCTCTCCTTGGCAGCCCCTCTCTGCTTGGTGCTAGCTTTCCCTTCCACCTCCTCCCCACCCCAGCTTGCCCACTCCATCTCCCTTCTCCTCTCCTCAGATGGGGCCCTGCAGGGAGATGGTGGCAGCAGGTGACACCAGCCACCACCTGTGACAAAGGCAGTGTGCCATGAGCTGGTTGTGGCACACTGGGCTGGGGTGACACCCTCTGCTTGGCACAGACCAATGGCTTCCTCATCTGAAGGACCACAGGGGTGGACAGAGGCAGCTCCTCCCTGCTGTTGACACCTTAATAGTCAAATTAAACACCTTAATAGTCAAATTAAACTAGTTAACCAACTGAAATGGTTACATACACGCAGATAAAAGCCATTTCCTGCTGTACACTGTGAGAGCTCAAAGGTTACTTCAGTAATAGCAAACTGTCAGAAATTTTATAAAATAGTAAAAATGTGCTGCAAACTGGGAACCTATCAGAAGCACAAAGGAAGGTGCAAATACATGAACTGAAAATGTAAATTTTTAAGATATGTCCATTTGTTGCTTTTTTATTCTAATTGTTCTAGTCAGAGTCATTTTATCAATGATAGAACAAGAGCAGAATGAAGAAAAACTGTGTAAGGTCAAAAAGCCACCAATACACAGGACTTAGTATTTCCAAATACTTGAAAAATCTACTCAAAATTATGACACAACTATTTGAATAAAGACCATTGTCATCACCTATTCTTTTAATATCCCAACATTTTGTATTGTGAGTTATTCTCTTCTATTGTGATTTATTATCTTGTGATGAAGGAATTATCTCTAAAAATTAATCAAATTATGGGAAATTGTAAGGTGTTAATGCACTTCAGCTGTTTACTGTATGGACAATAATCAGTGCCCAAAGTAATTTAAAACCTGTCAAAACACTTTGGATATGTAAAGCATGCACTGAGTTACTGTGCCAGGCTAGATCTGCTAATCTGCTCTCTGAAAGAAGCTCTGTCTGGCCTGGGAGGTCAGGAAATTACCTGAGCTGAAGATACAGGCTTCCTGATTCCTCCAGTGACTACACCTGATCAGGGAAACTGCAGAGCTCCTCAAGTCTTGGTGTTCCTGTTCCAACACAGGACTGGGGCAGTTTCAGTGACATCACCACTGCCTCTGCAACTCCAAAATCATACTTCTTGCTCACAGTAGCACAAGTGTGAGCAAGAACATGCCCTCATCTCTTTGGACCACAGATGCCTTGGAGTGGCTACCTAAAACAGAGGCCAGACAGAGTCAGAAAATAAAGTGGGTATTTATTAAAGGCCTTCAATAGACACACAATGGGCAGTGCAAAAGCCTCACAGAGGCTACACCCAGGATGGACAATGGTCATGAGTTTCTCAAACAGATGTAAGTTGGTCTATTTGCATTTTAGGGGTTAATTGTCTAGTTACTGCTTCAGGTAATGAAGTCATATTCCCCCAGTTTGCTCCTTCTCAATTCACTTCTATTTATACTTTTTGGGGTCTGAGGCTGTGAGGGTGACCTTGGTTCTCAGGCCTGGAAGGATTGTTTTGTCTGACCAAAATGTGAAGAGAACTTACACTCTATATGGAGTTGTGAGTTATACATTAATGGAGTACAGAATCTATACAGAAAAACATCAAAGCTAAAAACTTAAGGCATCACCATAACATCAAAGACAGGGGGGTCTTATTTGTGAAGATTAGAGGTGCTGTGATACAACCTTTGGTCCTTCACAGCTGCATTCAGGGGAGGGAAAACAAGTCATTTAATGGTACAAAATTAATAAAGCAGAAATTCAAGTGCATTCAGCTCCTATGCAGTTGGCCTCCTCTGGGAATAAAGTAATTCTCTAAATAAGATGCTGCATTGAAAACATAACACACATCTGGAAGAGTCTGCTCACCTGAGGATTTAACTCACTCTGCACCTTGCAGTTTAGGTGCATTAACATCACAGCCTGAATTGGATGGATTGTAGTGATTGACTGTGTCCCATGCATACATGCTCATGGTATTTTCTGTGTTCACCTGTGCACTCTGTCCCTTCCTCCACTTCTGTCTACCTGTCAGTGCCTACCAGTGACTCCACACAGCCCCATGACACCATGGAAGTACAGCCAACACCTGCAGTGATCCTGGCTCATCCTGGGAGCTGCAGGAAACAGCTGAGAACATGCCTCATGTGGTAGCCAGCACACATTTTGCACACAGCACATCCAAGCCTAAGGGGGGAATTTAAGGCTGACTTTGGTGCATGAGATAGCACGGGTGCTGCAGAAAGACAGGGAAATCACAGACACCCATCCCCACGGGCACCAAAGGCAGAAGCCTCATTGTCATTATGCTATCCCTGTTGCTGTAGCTGATTAGTTCTGCTGACAGCCAAGACTAATTACCTCACTTACAACCCTGTTATCTTCCACCTGTATGTCCTTAGGGAGCCAAACTAACATTTGTTATCTCTAATAACCTGCAGCCTGTGTCCCATGGTGGCTCAGGATCTGCCAGTGGTAGCCTGGGATACCTGGCACCATGCTCTTGTGTGAAATAGAGGTAACACCAGGATCCCCCCTGGGCATTCCCTAATGGCCAGCAGCAGCCTTCCCTTCATCAGTCTGCATGCCACCTTTTGTAGTATGCCCAGTGACATAATTTCAACCTGCTGGACAAAACCAAGTTTCCTATTCCTTCTTTTTGTCCTGGCAGTTCCCTTAGACATAATCAGATTTTTTCCCCCTGATGATCTATTGATCTAATGTACTGCAGTTTCATTGATATTCCCATGTTAATCTGACTCTTGTCTGGCATCACAAAAACTTCTGCTTGCTTGTGCAGTGTAAATTAGCTTCAGCTCAATTAACCTCTTGACATATGTTGTTTTTTCCAATTTCTCCTCAGACTTGCTAGTTTTCCTTCAGAGCACCACTGCTCTGCTCCTATGGTGAGCACTTCTCTGCACTGCAATACTGTGCTGTTTCAGCAGTGCTTGCTGTGACATAAGGGCACAAAGTCATGTCACAGCACAGCTTTCTGAGGAAGGCAGCAGGATACCCTGGAGCATGAAAGCTCCTGAACTCTTGGTCCAGGAACTGTGCACTAGCTCAGTGGAAAAAGGAATTAGAGAATGGAAGAGCACAAGAGCTGAAAGGAAGCTTGGGAACTTGCATTTCCATTTAATGCCTCTGCTTATATTAGAAGAATTTGCCTCAGTACTGTCAGGGTTAGGTGTGTACAAGATGCAGTATTCTGAAGCAGTTTACCCTATTCATCTTCATTAGATCCTTTCCTTTAAATTGCCCCTAATTCAATACAGGGAGCTCCACTCATTATGGTCAAGAAGGCCATTACTTCATGTGAAGAATACACAGATTTCTAATGGTGTGCTCCTGGTTAATTGAATTCAGTGAATGACAACACCATGACATTGCTAAGATTAATGACTCAATAATTTTTGAGACAAGGCAAAACGTGAAGCAAATTGATTGCATTAATTTTTTTCCCCCTTGGAAAGAGTACTGCATCCCAGCTCAGCACTGTTCTGGAGAGGATGCTTTGCTGATACAGACTGAAGCCCAGCTTCCCCTTCTCCATTCAACTCTTGCACTCTGACATCACTTTGAAGTAACTTTTAATGTAATTTCCTAGTTGCAGAGATGCAGACTGACAATAATTGAGCTGAGATCTTGACAGACCAAATGATTAATGCAGAGGGCTTTTTGGAGTGGAAATTTCAGCTATTATTAGATTATTCAAGAGAAAGAGAGAAGGTGTCAGAGCATAGAATGGAGGAGTGCAGTGTCTACACATCTCACTCTTTCAAAAGTATGAATAGATTTTAATTTCTGCCATTTTGTTGCTCTTATTCACATACTAATCAGTTCTTACATTAATGCAATGTCAGATGTAACATCTTGTTTAAAAATCCATTTGCAGAAAATGAGATGGCTGCTTTTTTCCAGCATGTGGCGTAAGCTGAGATGGCTTTTCACGTAGCATCTTTGATAGCATCTATCAAAAGTGTCTCTGAAAAAATGTAGAGAGTAGTGTTTGGTGTTGCTCAATATGATCTGCATTTTTTTTATGAGCTAGTCACCAAAAAAAACAACGGTTATAAATCTGGTGAGAAGAATTACACAGGCACAGTGGTTTGTTTGTCTGCAGAAGACAGTGACAAGGATAGAGCTAGGATTTTGTTAATTAAGGTGTAGATCAAAAATATTAATGAAAATATTGTGAGAAAGAGGGAAGACAGGGGTCAGGTAACTCCTTTCATATGATGCCATGTAGAGTCCAGAAACTAATCACAGATGTTTTGAATGCAGTTTTCATAAGTAAACTGGGGTATCTGAATTTGGGATGGGATAGCAAAACAGCTTTAGCTTTTGCCCTCTACCCTTCCCTGCCTTGGGTGAACAGGGAGTGGCAGGGGAGACAGTGGTGGTGACAGCTATCTCTGACAAAGAAACTCCACCTTACGTCAGTAAAAGGAGATTTTGGCATCTAACATAAGAAAAAAGTCAAAATGAAGAATGCCTGAGATCTACAAAGGGATTTTTAGCTGTAAATATTATTTAACCAGCAGGATTTTTATTACTTAATCTTTTTGTGTTCTATTCCATTGGTGCAAATATTTTTCCCTTAAATTTCATCTGATAGTTGAATTTACCCAGAATCAAGTGACGTGTGACACATCTTCCTCAGCCAAAGTTTGATGACGTAAAGAGCAAGGGTCCTGGTATGGGTATCCTGCTTCCCAACACAGTCTTTTCTGGAAGACAAGGCAGATCAAGATCACAGAAGCTGTGCTGACCCCCTTCAGGAGCTGCTTTCTCAAGGCTTACCAGGAAAGAAAGACCTCTTTGGAAACAGGCACAAAAGAAAACCTACAGGCATTTCTGAAGGAGAGCACAGCTGAACCTGTGAGTTCCAGAGGAGGTGCTAACAATGCCATAACATTTGTCATTTTCCCATTCATTCTCTGGGCTTCTCTGCTTTTAATCCTAGAGCAGATCCATCTGCTGTCCAATATGCAGAACAGGCACTATTGAACCAGAGCCTAAGATTAGGACTGGTTGCCACAACAGAGGTCCCAGTTTCTCTGGCAAAATATGGAAGTATCCAAGGCTCCTGTGAGAACTGTAGAAGAGTTGATATCCCTGAGAAATGGGATCCTTAGAGAATACCTACATCCTTCTGACTGGCAGCTGTCTGGGGCTCTGGTTGTAGGTATCTGGGCCATACTTTTTCTCAATAATGAGAAAAAAAGATATTAATTCAGACCTACTGCAATGTGATGTGATTTCAAGGACCCTTGAAATTTAATGCAAACCAGTTGTTCATTCGACTTATATTTGGGGCACTTGCAGCCAAGGATTTTTTCCTTCTTTGCTGTCTGACTGAAGGAAATGTCATCATTATGATGAGACATTTATATGAATTGCAATTATGGCATCTCCCACAGCCTGCCTTGTTTTGTAACAGTCAATACGGAGGGGAAAAAAGCATTGTCAGTCTGAAAACAGGTAATTTTTTACCTCAATGGCTAAAGGTGATCTCCTTGTTTTAGGGCTGTATCATTTACCTTGTTGTCCAACTACAAGCCACCTCACCCAGACCTAAGTGCAAAAGAGGTGACATGAGCAAGGAAAACTCCTTCTTTCAATAATGTTGCAACAGCACAGGGAGTTTGTGACCCTGAAAACATGAAAGTGCACGGTCACAGAACACTTAATAGTTACAAGTTTTGAAGGAAAAAGGGCAAGGACAAGGTTTCTCTGAGCAATAAATAAACTCAATAAGTTCAAATACCTTTCAGTATGAGCTGATGATCAGCTCCTACTCCTACTCCTCAGTTTCTGAGGCTCCATTGCAGAGATGGAACCAGTGAATTCAAGGATTTCTGCAGCAATGCTCTCACATGCCTGAAGTAAGGCTCATTACACCTACAATCACATTTCCATGAATGCCTACTCCTTTCTTTGGGATGCTGTCAGCTGTTCAATCCCAGTTTCAGGCATGATGACCTGTCTTTGAGTAGTGTCAGAGGCTCACAAGCCTATAGGAACTTTACAAGGACTGAAGTTAAAGGACTGTCCCTGCAAATCAGAGCATGAGTGCCCCATTCCAGACACACAAAACCATTTTGAAAAGGATGACTTTTGGAGAGATCATGTCATGTACAAACTGCCATGAATTTATCAATGTTTGACCAGGAATTCCAGCCCTTTGAAAGGACTGCTAGCAAAGGAGTATGCTAATGTCTGCCCTGCCCTTAACCAGAGGAAAAAGCACTTAGTTATAGCCCATGGTCAGCAGAAATGGCTCTGGAAATGTTCACCAGTCAGCTGAGGAGCAGCTTTAATGTATGAGGGAAGCAGGGAACAAAAGGAGAGAGCAAAGTCTGGCCAAAGGTTTCCCAGGCAAGTAGGGATCTACAAAACCAGTCTGATTACTCCTTCTGCCACTGGAGAAAGACAGGATGAGGACAATGACTGCCCTTGTTAAAGGTCCTGCCCCAATAGTCACTGCCTCATACACTCTTACTCTCTCTACCAGGCAGGAGCACCAGCAGCAGCCTGGCTTTCCCAGGGTAGTGGCACAGGCAGAGCAGCCAGAAGGGAAACCAGGAGAGACCTGAATTAGTGGGGTATGAATCACTTAGAGATGCTGCTCCCTCCTCCCTCCATCACAGCTGGTCCAATGACTTTCCTACTCCATCCTCTTCCTTCTTTCCCATCTGTTGTAGTGAAGAATTTTGGTAAGTGTTTGGTTGCCAAAGATGACCATCACTAATGTGTTCCTCACTAAAGTGGAAAGCATTTCAGGGAATCTACAAATGATGTATAGGACTATGGACTTCTGAGATGAAAGACAGGGACCTCATCAGGGTTTCTTTGTCTTCATTAATCAGCAGGAGAAAAAAAATCTTACAGCAGTGCTGACGCTTCCAGTTTTGGTTTCCTAATTTATTTAGACCAGATGAAACTCAAGTAACAAGACATTTGTGGGGGAAAAAAAAAAGTAACAGTTCCTTCTTATTTTGTGGGAAACCTGCAGAAGGTTAATTTCTAATTGAACAATAGTGGTAATGAGATGTGCAGGTGAAAGAAATATCAAGATGGATTGCTGGATTTTGGTTTTATGTTGCCACAAGCCGTCACTGAGTTCAGCTACTTCAGACAGGCTGTTTCCCTTTGCTCTTCTCCCTGTGCTAGAGGTGGCTCAGATCTCTCCCTAGGGGCAGAATTTGGACTACTAGTGTCCTTCAAAGAGGGAGAGACTGAAGGACTTTCATCACAAGTATTGAAGGGGGGAGCATACAAAGGTAACTGAGCAACCATTTTCTTTTCAGTGCTGTGTCCTAGGTTATAGTGTAAAGCTATGCCCAAAGATATGTATTCTATCTGCTGAAACCAGGTGGGGCAGTGATTCCTATCTCTGTGGGAGACATCCTCTGCTAATGGGCCATCTGTTAAAAGCAGATGGGGCAATGTTCTTTATCTTTCCCACAACCCAGCCTTCCTCCAGGAACACATCTTCTGTTAACGCCCACTGAGTCCCACTGCATGACTGATAAAATCACATCATTCCACTGTGAGATGCTCCACCCAGGGGGAGGGGCTAAACCTTTCATACCTAGATAAAAACTGAGATTTGGAACACCAAAGCTGCCTTTACCCACTGGCTCCCAGAGGATAAGAGCTACTAGGATTACTGCTAGATTTGTACAGGATCACTGCTTTGAGAAGACCACTTCATCCAGACTGCGATCACCATGCTAACTAGCCTGGTGTCAGGTTGTATTCTGACTCTGTCAGTGGTTTTTCTTTTGTACTATTGCATGTATTTTATTTTCCTTTTTTTTCCTATTAAATTATACTTCTGACTTGGAGTCTCTCACTGGTTTTGATTTCAAAATCTTTACATGCTGTCTCCTTCCTTCCTTCCTTAAACACTTACTGTGACAGACTGGAGTTTGTTTGGAGATCATATATACCTGATTTTGTACTGCCAAGGCTCAGGATGATAGACAAGCCAGTGCCAGAAGCTTGCTGTACTCCTGTGGTTCAAAACTGCAAATGCATCTTAATCTACTGCCTAAATTGGGCTGGGCTTGATTTGTGTCACCACACAAAACAGCAGTATCAGGATGTCTTTGTGAATTTTACTATTTTGGTTATCCAATAGGAATAAACAGCACTTGTAGCATCCCTGGGTTGTAAATACCTTGAAACCAGTAGGAATCTGTGAGGTAAACACTGACTTGTTACTTATTATTACTGAATTATTTGGAGTCAGACATTGTTTTAAGAAGTGCTAGTCTTGCACTAAGCGTGGGTCTAAGCTTACCAATAAGAAAAAGAAGTGGATTTCAAGATGGTTTTACCACAATTTCTGACATTAACCTTCTTTGTGTCTGCAGGACTTAGACTCATGAAGAGCATTTGCACAGCCACAAACATTCTATTTTTATTTGAGATACTTCACATAAATTTTTCCAAGTCCTTGGAACAATAGGCACAATATAATTAGCCTTCAAGGAGCCTTTGGATACATTACAACTAACAAATGATGGGAAGACTGGTGGTTTGTGGTGTCTTTCATCCAAATAAGACTATGTTCTCAAAATGCTGGGCAACTGTGTACAGTCATGAATTGCCTGCCTGCAGAAAAAATGTCTATCATGCAACCTTGAGGAAGTGTGGAGAGGAAGGTAGGAGGAGATTCACTTAAATTATGAACACACCCAGCAGAATGAAGAGCAAAGGCTCACGCCAAGACACATCTTCCAGCTTTGAAGTGAGCAGCAAAGGGCCAGCTCAGGATACAGGATCTGAAGCACACACTGGAGTGGGTGTTTCTGTCCTTGTCTGTGCTCAGTGAGACTGCAGGTGAGAAGTGATGGGTGCTGCTGGTGTGCAGTGTGTGCACAGGCTCAGCTCACCCACCATGGCTGAACACAATCTGCTCCAAATTGGGAGAGGGATGCCTCTGAACTAAACGTGTGTCTGCACACAAAGTTTGTGATCAGTGCTTCATACAAGTAAGTTACAAAGAACCTGAGACATGTAAACTAATAATAGAACTGAAACTCACCCAGGACACTCAAGGCAGCAAGCTTTCATTACTGCTGTGAAGACTGACATGGGACCTAGATGTTTGTAGCTTGTTCAGAAGACTGCACCTTTGACAGCCAGCTGTCCCCTGGCACTATTCGATTGCACTGAGTGATAAAGGGAAAAAAAAAAAAAAGCCAATTGTTGACCTACTTTTTTGGCACCAACACTTGCTGCGCGTCATTTCAGGGATAGAAAATTCCCAAACTCGCCTTATTTATCCTATTTAACTGTGTTACAATGCATGGTTCAAAACTAGGCTGTGGAAGAGTAAATGTCCACCTATGAAATGGGAGGTACTGTGAATAAAATCAAGTAACAGACCCTAGAGAATAATGGTAAATGGCCAGGTAGCAGAGAAATAATCATTTTACCACACTGAATTACAGCATATCAGGGGAATTGTCATTGAGTCCAGTTTTATTAATATAATACATAACTGATTCAGAGGTGGCAAATTCAAACTCCCCCCTGAATCAGTTTAAGCAGTGTGAATTTGTAGGTAGACCAGGCCTCAGTCAGAACAAAAGAGAAAATAATCCCCTTGTAATGCAGCATTTAACACCTAGCAGTCAGGTGATAATTGCTTCAATCCAAGGGGATTAGCACATTGCAACCTCATTATAATGTAAAATGTAATTTCCCTATATGGGGTTGTCTACATGGAAAACTTACAGTGGCATAAACAAAGGTATGAATTCAAACTGATTTAGTTTTGCTGTAATAATTCGTAGTGTAAATTTATTTCTTCGGGAAAAGGAAGGTGTTTTGTTTGTGGTGCCTTCCCCTCCACCTTTTTTTTTTTTTTTTTTTTTTTTCCTGCAGTTTATACAGTGTGTTTTATAAAGGTCCACCCAAAATGAGAGATACTGGATGTCAGCCAAGTCCCCCGTTGCTTTAAGACACCAGAGCATTCCAAAATTAAGGACGTAAAAGGTTTGGGGAAGCCAGTTTTTATTAACTAGCAAGCTTAATTGTAAAATAAGAAATAAGAATGCATTTAAGGAGTACTGACAGAAATACTAAACATATTCACGCTGAGGCAAAATTATTTCTGCTCTCAGTGACAAGTTTGGCTCAATTGCTGGTACAGGATCAGGTGCATGGGATACTTGTGACATGAAGCTACATGAAAATAAGCAATTGTTCAGTGTGGAGTGAAGTCCCACCACAAGCCCTGGTGCCTGACCTGGCTGCCAGGGTCTTCTTAGCAGGTCTGAGTTAGGCAGGGAATGGCTGGAGCTGGCAGAGGGGCAAAATTCTCTGATAGAAGTGTAGTAATAAGAGCCTTAGTAAATGCTGATGTTGAGCAATAGGTGTACTAATAATGCCATGCCACTCTAGCTGTCCCTGTGCTTTGGGCCTGCTCTACTTTATCCTGACTTCTTCAGGTCCAGCAGCTCCATGAATGGCTGCAGATCCACCTCCTGGGACAGAAATGCTAATGCTCTTACACAGACAGGTCCTGAGAAGAGTTTCCTTATTCTAGGATAAAGTCCTGTTATTTATTGCATCTAACTAGTTCAGTTGCAAATAACAAAATATCACTTTATCAATGACCCTGAACCAACATTAACTAAGGCTCAAAGAAAATATCTTGTGCTATTTTGATTTTAAAAGCGATCTAAGCAAGGGAAGGGGTTAAAAGAGCTTTGGCTACAGCCACAATGTGCAGGAATGGAGGAGTTCAGGTTGTGAGGGTCTTCTCCCACATAATAGCAGAATCGAGAGTTTTATCACACACTTCCTTTCATTTCTCCCTAAGGAGCAAGCCCCTATGAGTTCTCACCTGCTGTGATTTTATGCATAGCCAAGGTCACAACAAAGAGAAAATATGAAAATCTGATCTGCTTTGCTAATGCAAAATAACTTCTTTCTGTATGTAACCTCACACAAGGTTCAGCCACTTAGATATAACAGGCTAAAGATTGCTTTCAGAGGTTTAATTCAATTTTGGTGAGCTTGCTGTGCACTCCCAGAGAATAATGCAAGTTCCTCCCTGCCTTCCCTGAAAGGAATATGTGGCAAAGCTCTTCAGGATGAGCTCTTTGATTTCAGAAGCACTCTTACACACATCAGTCAGCTCAGTTGCATCCTTCAAATTTGAATCACCTGGGGATTTGGCCATCTTAGGAACAGTATATGCTGCCACTAAGCAGGCATGTCAGAGAAACCTAAGGAAAATTCTTCTTCCTCATGCTGTATGCTTTCTCTTAGCAAATGGGCATATATACAAAAGCATGTATCTATAACTATAGATAAAATAGTGTACAGTAGTCCACCCATGTTTTACTCTAAACAAGTAGTCTAAGGTTTTTTGGCTCTTTTTTTTTCATGGGTGACCAAAAGCGTTTGTTACTCATGCTGCTAACTTCTCATCACTTGCTGCAGTCAGTGGAATTATGCATCAAGGAGCATCTAAAAATCCAAACCAGAGGCCTGTCTCTTCAGCCACTCTGTTTTAAACACCCACTGTCCAGTCCTTTGCACCTTCCCATGAAGAGTGTGTCATTGCTAGTACAAAATACTGGCTACACAGACTAAATTTCTGTTGCATCTTGTGCTCACCCCCTCCAACCCCATCCCCACCCTCTATGTACTTCTGGTGCCAATGAAAGCTTTTCATTTGGGATACATGGGATCATACACGGGATCATCACCAAGTCCTGCATTAATTCCCAAGAAGCCAGGGTGACAAGGCAGAACTGACTGTGAAGATAGAAAAGTGGTGTATAAATTGATCAAAGTGCAATACTTTACATTGGAAGTGTAGATGCAAATAGAGGCTTTTCTTTTCATAGAAGCTGTTGGCACCAGTAACAGGCAGTAAAGAATCTGTAAAAAGGAACATGTTGTTCAGTTTAATTGGAAGTATCTAATGGATGGACCTATCTATAAAAGGTTTTTTACCAAGAAATAAATACTTATCTCCCTACAGCAGTTAACGGTTTGCTAATTCTATAAAGGAAGCATTAATCATTCTGTGCTTGTTCTCCCAAACAACTAGAAGAAATTATTTGTTTTTAATTGCTCTGCAGCATCTTCATTGTACTATTCAACTCAGCTTTAATACTACACTACTACTACTACTATTTAGCTCAGGCATAGCATTTTACATCTTCATAGTGGCCTGCAGCATTAATTAATGCATTTCAAAACATCCTGCACTGGAAGTAAATAGGTGTTGTACTTCAGGTAAATATTTATTTCCTTAGCATAGTTTGTGGTGTAATTAAAAGTTACACAAACATGACAGAAGTCACATTCCTTTTCTGTCTAGGACCAGACCCAGGTCCTAAGATTTCTCCCTATCCTCTTTACCTTTGACCGTTGTTTGATGTAACTTTCCCATCACATACACATGTCAAAGAATAGAGCTCTTTTGGGATAAAGTATGTGCAGCACTCTTTTAGGAAACTATAAACTGGAGCCGTTCTCCAGTCTGGGAAAGGAGATAGTTATTTTTACTCTCAAATTCCTTTCAGGGAAAGGCATTTAAATATGAGTGTGACAAAAGCCGTGCAAGTACATGGAATAAGAGAGAGCAAGAGAAGGGAAGAAGTGATTAATGCAGCTTGGCTACACTACTGGCTAGAACATGAAACTAAACAAGGAAACATGAGATTTTGGAGATAGAGTGCTTTCCAACTACAGTCACTTTTAAGTTAAAGATGCCAGTGGCTCTATTGACTGTGATTTCAAATATCTCTGACAACATCCATCACCACCTGCTAGGATGACTCCTAAAGCAAATGACCAGAGATAACCAGTACCAATTGCTCTTCTCAAGCTGCCTGGTACGCTCAAATCACTCCCAGGCTCCTCTGAGGGCTGGATGGAAGTGGCCTGCCTCCAGGGAAGCCTGTCAGAAATCAGCTGAGTGGTGATGTCTCACTGGTGCACCAGCTGGGAAAGAGCCAGTCCTTGGCAGGAGTCCCTGCCCTGTGCCACAGCCAGCACCCCAGGGCATCATGTCCTCTGCCCCCTTGCCCTGCCAAGCAGCAGAGACCAAAGCTGCCAAGCCAGGCCCCTCCACAGCTACAGCTATCCAAGTCCAGGGCCAGGAAACTCTGCAGGACACACAGTCATATGCAAGAACAGCCAGATAAGGGTAATTTCTTCTTAAGTCTTGATTTGACTCTGGGGCAGATGCACTGGACACTACCAGCCCTCGTGTTGTAAACCAAACAATTCTGAAACTAGTAGCAGAATAGTGGGCATGAAGAGAGTGTTTCAAGGCTGGTTTTGCTTTTGGTTGTTTAGAGAAGGCAGAAATGTCTAGAAAATTCAGGCAACAAAATCAGTCGTGTTTCTAGGAAGGTTGTGTATTTTTATGTTTTCTTTTTTGCAGGGGGGAAGAATATCTGTGAGACTGTGCATATAATCATTAGAGGTATCAAACTGCAGCCTAAAAAATCCTGAAACAATTTCCAGAGTGAGGACATTTCTCCTCAGGAGCTGTTTGTGACTCACTGTTCCCGTCAAGCAGGTTAATGTGCCTCTAAATTTCACCTGACAGAAAATGCATCACAGTGTCAGCTGCACTAGGGAATGACAAACACAGCCCAACTGTGGTACTGCTGCACACCTCGAGGTTGTTCTCAGCAAGGACAGGTGGAGAAGGAACCTGCCTCAGTTCCAGCAAAATCAAGGGTAGTGGCCAGCTCAAGGACACAGTAAGGCAAGTTCACTTGTAAGAGCCATCATCAATCTCTCTGAAATGAGCCTCCCAGGTTCTTAGAGGGAGGCCATGCTGAGGCGGAATCTGTGTGACCTGCTTGTAAGAAGAAAACTGACTTAGGAACAGTGTTTGGCCTCTGAACAACTTCTGCTGCTTTGAAATCACCTTCCACCAGTCCATCACACATAGCAGGTGCAACCTGTGCAGCCACAGGGAGCTTTTTGTGACATGATGAACTGCAGCACGCTCAGAGGGGGACCCATGTGCCAAGAAGGTGCTCATGACTGTTTACCAGGGAGGCTCCAACAGCTTATCCTGCTTTTGGGATCCAGCCTTGTAGCTGTCAGCTTCATGGATGACCCAACTACATGGGTTTAGCTGGAGATATCCCAGTGTATCTACAGACCTTGTAGTGAGGATATCAGTGCTTTAGCCTTAGCCATGATTACTTCAGCTTTTCTCTTGAAAGAGAAAAGTTCACACCCCATACATCTCTTAACAGGAGTTAGGACCTTACACACTCCACCCAGAAATTGTCTTTATCTTTCTGAAAAAGAGGTTTCCAATTCACAAGAACTTTTACTGTTGTGCAAAATGATGCCATCTCCTGTACTGATGGTCCTAGGGGTGCACTGCACCAGTTACCATGGAGCTGGAGTCTTGGATATGGAATGAACTTGGGTGCAAAGAGGAAATCATTCCAGCTCTTGTCTTCTCTGACTCTCTGGCTGTTGTTATGGTGCATTTTGTTTGAGCTAAGGCTGATGATGTTAGCTTCCACTGTGAGGTTTCAATTCCCCTTCACAGCTTGATTTATTTCTCTTGTTTTTTTCAAAATCCTATTTTTTTTTAAGTCAGAAGAGGGAAAAAAATATACTAAAGCAATTATAACCAGTTCTCAATTCTCTGTCTATATATCTTTATCTATTCATTGATGCTTTTTCCCCACAACACTTGAAGAAATGTATGGTGGATGCAGGGCAATGAATAAATACCTCCAGCCAGACTTTTATTTGAAAAGATCATATCTAAGTAAGCTGGTTTTGATCTAATGTCAAAGGTCTCAATTAAACAGAGCAGATAGATTGGTCAACCTGTCTGCTCTGCACCACTTCTTCTTCATCCCTCCTGACACAACACAGATGTCCAGCAGCACAAACATCTGCCTGTGAGGCAGCTCTGCACACAGACCACTGCAGTGGTTAAGGTGGGTGACACACCAGCTTCAGTCAGGTTTCTGGTGCATCTATTCCATGAGTAATCTGCAAAGTCCTCGAAATCTCTGGTTTTCTGGATTCCTTCAGCATCCCTTCCTTCCCACTACAAACAAAGATAAATACTCTAAGAAATATTTACTGAACTAATGGTACCCATCTGCTGCTCTGAGTCCACAAACCCACATTTGCTAGGTTGAGATTAAACAGTTAGCCAGACAAGATAGCCCTGGACCAAAAGCATAGCTGTAGCATTAAATAAAACCCCTGTGTGAGGGCAGTTAATGTGAAATGGACTTATTTCTCAAAACCTCAGAAGTTCTCCCAGGAAGTGGTTTTTCTGACTGATCCTGCAACTACCATTCTCTCCCCAGAACAATCAGACAGGCTTCAAAACCCACAAAACCAGACAAAAGGCTGCATTCTTTTCAAACATAGTTTTTGATTAGAGTTTGTTTGTTTTCTTGTGAAAAGGAAAAATGTGTTGAAAAAAGAAGCAACTAGAAAGTTGCTCTCAACCTTTTGTTTCCACAGCTATGCTCTCATTAAATTATCAGCCATCACAAGACCATGGATGAAAGATAAGAGCTGGAAATGGTGAAATTTCACATTAATTCACAGCTGAGGGAGAAGAGCTGGACAGTGTGGCTGCAAATAATTCCTCCAAGGACCCCCACCCCAAGGAGGCTCTGCTCACCACCACAGTGCTGTGTTACACTCTGGGAATCTGTGCCTCAGAGGGAATGGAGAGGAACTGCTGCAACCTTTGTCAGACCCCATGGCTCAAACTCATTTCCACTAATTTCAGTGAGGACACTACAGAGCAAGAAGATAAAATTGCTCTTCCTGCAGATTACTGCATGCATGGTTAGTTAGGTTTAGAGACAAAGCTCATCTGTCCAGAAAGGATGGGGAGCATGGAGCAGGATGCTTGTTTATCTGTCACCCAGGATGTTTTTGTCCTGTTGCTAGAGGACTACTCTTCTTACACAGCATAACATGACAACTAACAAACCTTTAAAGCCTTGGGGAAAAAAATAAATGCACTGGTGCTTGGAGCAGGACTTAGCTGCTAATGAGGCCCTGAGGAAAGGCTGCCTATTTTTATATCCATTTATCAGGCAGGAGACTAAGCCACCACTCCAAGGCAAGAATGGCACCAAGGCCACTCTCTTCATCTGAATGTGGCACACTCCACACACTTACAGCCAAGGTGCTGACTGCTACCTCTAACTGAGGGCTTTCCCTCTTCCTGCTGGAACACCTGCTCCTCACAGCCAGTTTAAAGCCCATGCTTGAAAAGGCTTTCACTGTGGCCACTGAACAGAAAGAATGCAGGGCCATGGAGGAGTCAGAGATGAGCAACTTCACCGTGTTCTTGGTGGCTTTTGACTTGGGTAGATTTAGGTTACCATGTATCACTCCTCCTTAAAGCCCTTTTCTCACAATTTTGTACTTTCCTGTTTCTCAAGACTTTGGCTTAACCCTCAGAGGCATTCCACTGCCCTCCATTCCATATATCCTTTGCAACAGAGCCATGGGTTGGAGTCTTCCACAGCAAGCTTTGCCTTCAGGCCACCAAAGTATTAAACCTCTAACGAGCTCACAGACAGGCTGTGCCTCTCCATCCTTCCCAGCTCTGAGGGCAGGCTTGTATTAAGGTCCAGAGCCCCCTCCCTTGGGTCACTCCAAAGGCCATTAAAGTTAGTGGTAGGGTGTGTTGTAGGCTCACAGGACCAGGTGGGCAACAGCTTCATAATTGAAAGGACTTTAAAAATTCAGGATCAATTGATCAGATGGGGCAACCTATTAGCAGGCAACTGATTTTTGAGATGGTACCAACCCAGCCTTCAGAAAGCATCCCTAATTCCCAGGGTGCCAAGAAAGATGAGGTGTGTTTGGCATTCCTGAAATGAGTCTCAGGAACATCGTAATGGTAAGCACCCAAAGATGTTTCAAGTTTGGAGTTTGTGTAATTCAGAGCTCAAACTCATTCCCAAAACTTTGCCTGCAAAATGTTGGTGGAAATGCTTTGCCACATACAAGTCAGATATTTTTGTTGGAAACCATTGTGGTCACCCCTGCTGCTTTACTGAGCACGTATTGTTACTATTTTTAAGAAACAGAGTCTCACAAAGTTTTTCCCTTAGTCTAAGAATAGAAGGTTTTTGGGGAAGTAGCTTTATTACCGAGTGGTCTCAGTGCAAAAATGTAACTATCCCTGCTCAAGAGAGACAGCTTCCAAATTTGTTAAAAAAATATATACATTTGACAGTTTTACTGTAACTTATTATGAGTATGAAAAAAATAGGGGGATTTTTGTGGTTTGACTTGTATTTCTGCACTTATATATGGTAATTAAATGTAAAAAAAAGCCAATTAAAAGCAAACCTTGGCAAGAGATTAGTCAAAATATGCACACTTGAATTTTTTGGGGGCTTGAGGAGACATTCCTTTGACATTTGTTTTTTTAAAAAATGACTTAAAATATGACACTTCAAAAGCAGCTGCTTTGTGTGTTCACAAAGTGGTTTCCATATGCAGAGTTCATGTCAGATGTACAAATATGTGTGTCCACATGACCATAACCATTGAAAATAGGCTAAATAATTATTTACACAGTGCCTTCTCAAGACTGATGGATCTCTGTTAGTGCTCATTTTATAAGAAATAAGTACAGAAAGCAAACTATACCAGTAATAAATGTCCCTACCTCATTCAGTGTGTTGGGGAATGAGCTACTGCTGGTGTCACAAAAAAAGAACAAGCGACCTTATTCAGCTGTCAGTATTTTCTTACCTATTTCTGTGAATGTGATTGTGTCTTGACCTGATCACATAACTTCTTAGTATCTCATCCTCCTCATTTGCAGAGTGGGTATAATTGTCTCTCTGAGTGCTGTCCAATGTAACAAAGCAAAGTGCACCAGAAGCACAGAAAATCATTCTGGGAAAGGGTTGTTCATTGTTATACATAAAAATTGCCTGATTAGCTAGTGCAGCTCTGAAGGATAGGAAGGTGAAGTGCTTCTGGAGTGAGAACTCATCAAGGTTTTTTTGTTATCACAAAATATTACTTAAAATAAGCTGAAGGTTCAGATGTGCTATTGTGGGAATGGGTTGGGCTCAGCTTGCTGTGCTTTGTTCCTATCTTGTGAGCCTCTGCTCTCTTGCTAGGCAGCAGCCCCAGCTAGGATCCATTCCCACTCCTGCCAGAAGGCTCTTTCCAGAGACAGTCCCACACCTGCCTTGGGGACTGCTCTGCTGCTGGGCCATAACTGCTCCTCCTGCTAGAACAAAATGCAGCCTTTGGGACTGACACCATCTGCTCTGAGCAAGCCCCTGTAGGGAAGCCAGGCAAGCGTGAGGTCTCGTGGGGACAAGGAGTGTTAGTGCAATATAGAGTCATCACTTGAGACAATTAAGAAATCTGCTCACAGGAGAAGTCATGATAAACACAGTGCTGTGGGCTACCTGGTGTTTATCCTAGAGATTTTGAATTTAAAAGATAAACTTACAGCCTCTGAGCATCAGTCAGGAAGAAGGTACAGAGCTGTATCCAGCCAGGATAGAGGTCTGGTTTTGCAGGGATAAAGAGACCTGCCTTGCTTGTGCCAATGCATTTATGCACTTTGTGGCACAGATCCCTTTGCTAGCCTGGAGCCCCCTTCCCCTGCTTGGGAGCCTACCCAAACGTGGAGGTATTCTCAGTCATCTCCTACCCAAATGTGGAGGTATTCTCAGTCATCTCCTACCCAAATGTGGAGGTATTCTCAGTCATCTCCTACGCAAATGTGGAGGTGTTCTGAGTCATCTCCTACCCAAATGTGGAGGTGTTCTCAGTTCATCTCCTTTGATTCCCAGCTGTCCCTCTGCTCTGAACCCCCTGTCTGAGCTGTATGCTTTCAAGCCTGCAGTGCTCCCTGCCCCAGAGGTGCTGTGCCTGTGCAGTGAGCTGCTGTGCAGGGTGCAGGTGTCAGGGTGTCCTCCTGCCTTTGGGGCTCCTTTGGGAAGGAACAGTGTGAGCTGGGTCCCCTTACAAAAAATGAGAAGGTATGAGCCAAATCTTCCCTCTGGAGACTGGGGGAATGTGTGTCTGTGGAGAGGGTTTGCCTGTTTCTGCTGGTCATGGACAGATGAATAACTTTGTGTCCTTCTCTGAGTCCTAGATCTGCATGACCCAAAATTGTTGAGTGTAATCGCTTCAGCAGGCCCCAAAGCCTTGAGTCACACGTGTTGTGATGTTGTTTATCCCAAGGTGGCAGAGGCCTTACCAGCACCAGGAGGTGGCAGGCTGGTAGCTGTGTCCCCCACCCTCACTTGTCCATTGTGTTTAGGACAAGCTGGGGCCTGGTGGCACAAGCACAGCTTCAGTGAACCAGCAGCAGCTGGCAGGGAAAAGCTTGTGCCTTCCCATACAGACCTGTCAGCAAGGTGTTCCTAGTCTGGACTTGTCTGCAACTGACAGTGTAGAAATCAACAAGATTTGTTCATTTCAGGAAAAAGAAGACAAATAACTAGACAAGTGCCCTAGGATCTTGCCTACCAAATTTATATGAAATATCAATATTGATATAAAAATCAAATGTCAAATTTAATAAGCACAGTAGAACCTTCCAGTCACTAACTGCAGACCAGTAACCCCATGCATCTCCAGAAATCTGGGTGGAAAGAGGACAACAGGGGGAGGAAGAAAGAAAAGCATTTTTTGTAAAATAAAATACAGACATTCCCATAATTAAAAGAGGAATAGAACCTGAATAACAAATCACAGGCATTAAAATCAAGATGAACACATTTATAAAGAAAATAATAAGCAAAAAAAAGAAAAGATGTTAATTACCTCCAAGCAATTTTGTCACATTTCTTCCTTGCATTAAAGCCCAGAGGATTTGATGGAGAATTTTTGTGGCAATGTTTGCAAGGCATGTGTTATAATACAGGAAGGAGGATGTTTCCATTGCATTCTCTGCTGCTCTGCTGTTGAGCACCAAAGAGGCACATTTTTCCTAAATGTATTCTTGTTTGTTGGTTTTGGTGATGGTAGTGTTGCACAAGCAGTGCCTTTTCCAGATGGCTTTCTTAAGGCTCCTTGTCTCCTGGCTGAGCCATGAAAGGTCCCTCAGGAGACAGGAATTGTCACAGCCAGCTGGAGGGAACATTTTTCTTACCCAGATACCCATATCTGGCAGTCATCTCCATAGACTGCTTAGGAGGGATACAGCACTAATCTGCATCTGCCAACTGTCCTGCTTCACATTTTCTCTTCAATTCTCTTTGCAAATTGTCACAGAAGGAAGTTTCCTGTCTTCTTCAGACTTGTCTGTATCTTTATAACATTTACTTTTATCTTTTGGCAAAGAGTTTCACAGGCCATGAACCTATTCTTTGGGAAAGCACTTTCCTTTTTTCTTTCTACTCGTCAGTTCATCACTCATGTGAGACCAGATGCTGAACTAGGGGAAAGCAGTTTAAAGCTTGTCCAAACTAAAACCTTCTTTTAAAACTCACCCTTTCAGGTCTTGTCAGCAGCTCCAGGCATCACCAGAGCATATTGAAAAGCAATTTGTGACATCTGCATTCTGCAGTTTAAGTCTGGGTCTTGCCACAAACTGCTTAAACTGGAAGAGCATTAAAAGGTTAAAAGGACAGCTGCACAGAGCAAGCCCTCCCCAGGGATCCAATATTAGTTGGTCTCATGGTCCTGGAGGTAGAGAGAGGTTAAGAAGCAATTGCAGACATACCACTGAGCATGGCTGAGAAAGTCACTCTCCCACTGTGATTCTGACCAGGTGAGGAAGAAGCTGAATCTCGAAAAAGGGCAATATTTCATCTTAGCTGAGCCTATTCACCCTGCCTGAGCAAGCTGATGGACTTCCTGTATGAAGTTGAGCACCATGCAAGCTCATGGTGGGGGAAATGACAGCCGAGCACAGAGAGCCCCCATCTGCTGTCTGCAGAAAAACATTCAGGATTTGGCCCCTGCAGTCATGCAGAAAATGAGAATCAGGAAGCACAGCACCTGAGTAATGGTGGGGAGGAGCTCTCTTTCCATTCTCTTTCCTTCCTTTTGCACCAGGTGTTCTTCCCTTGATCCCCACATGCAGCCCTTTGGATGAGGGGTTAGGACCACACCTCCTGCTCACCAGCCCTGTTCTCCTGAATGACATATGCTGCATTGAGCAGGGCACCTCTCTCCAAGACCCCCATCCTGGCCTCCTCTGCTTCCCCATCCCATCCCATCCCATCCCATCCCATCCCATCCCATCCCATCCCATCCCATCCCATCCCATCCCATCCCATCCCATCCCATCCCATCCCATCCCATCCCATCCCATCCCATCCCATCCCATCCCATCCCATCCCATCCCATCCCATCCCATCCCATCCCATCCCCCCTGGCATCAGCTTGATCCCTGACAATCTACCTCAGCAGCGTTCCCTCCCTGCTGTGGTGTGGGGCACAGAGGGGATGCTGAGACCCTTTCCCTGCTGTGATGTCTCTGGCAGGGGAGTGTTACCTGATAGTGAGGTGGTGGTAGGAAACTGCATGGCTTTGATTCCCTACACAGGGGCAAGGGAAATCAGGCACAGGTGATTTCATTATTTTCCTCTTTCCTGTTGTATTGACACTGATGAGCAGTTTCAGTGAGTTTTGAAGTGGATTTTACACACTATGTTATGATCTTAATGTATAGTATTTAACAAAACTGTTAGTTTAGATTATGTTGCTCTAATTCTGAACCAAAATGTTCTACATTTGAAATAAAACTCAGCTCTTTGCTCTGGCATAGAGGAACTTGAAAAGAAGGCAAGAAAACAACTCTGTCTTAACCTTCCAAGCTAAAAAAACCCTCTCAACACTTATAAAATAAAATACAGAAATTTAATCATTCAGAAGAAAAAAGATGAGATTTTAGATGCTTATCTGTGACAATTTGATCCCTACTGGGTTACATGCAACTGTGTTACATACACAGGTTGCATATAGGCACATGGCAACAAACAGAAAACAAACTAAGGGAGGCTGGTTACGGGCTTGGAGTTTTCCTTCTTAGAGGTGAATTTTTATTCTCCCTGCAAAACCTGATTTCATGTCATTCGTGTCAAAATCATCACTTCTTACTAGCAGGAACAGTTTAGAGGTAGAACAGAAGAGCACAGGGTAATGTTAATAAAAGAAGACTTGCTTGTTCCCCAGCTGCCCATGGAGACCAGCAAGAAGGTCCCTGCACAAGAGCCAGCATGGCGTGCAGCACTGCTTCAGATTTCTGCTCTTTCCCAATATAATTTGTTCCACATGCTGTTTACCCACTGGTTCTTCCAAACCACGTCTTGGCTGGAAGGCAGGTGATGACAGGTCATGGAAAAAAACAGAAGAATTTTGCAGCTTGTCTTGGCTGTACTGCATATGCCCTCGTGCTTGGAACAAATCAAATGCTTTGTGCCATAACAAATTGTGGCAAGTCCAGTGAACCTTCCTTCCCTGGCAGGGGCTGGGAAGATGCACCAGTGTTTCAACAACAGTGCGTTATGGGATGACTTCAGTGCATTGACACTCATGGCAGAGAAAACAAGGTATGGGCTGGCTTGTATGAGCAGATGCATGACTGTGCTTTGCTCTGGATGGGTGCATCCAGGGGACAGGGAGACGGTTCTACGCAACAAGTTTGTGTCATGCCTTCCTTTACTGCCTGCCTGGGAGCTGCCCTTGAAGCAACAATCATCCACAAATTCCTTGTCCTACAAGCCAATAAGGTGTCACTTGCTAAAGAAGCACTGGGAAGCAGCTCATGAAGTTGATGAGTATGGTAAGGTTTATCTATTTCATTTTGTCAAAGCTTTGCAGTCAGTAAAAGTAATGCCACACGAAAACTCATGAATTACAGCTTATGTTGCACAAACCTAATCTTTAATAACTAGACTCCACTGGTTCCCTTGGAGAGTGAAAGAGCTATGTGGTTCCTTGGTAATATCTTCTCTGCTTCTCTCGGTACCACTGGGGGAAAGCCCAAGATTGTTCATATCTGGGATCTGAACAGTGGAAGTGAAAGGCTAAGGAAAGGGGGAGAAATGTGACATTTGGAGCTGTGTTGCTCCAGTGCCCATGTCTTGTCCTGGCAGGCACATATCCAGAAAGGGCAGTACAAGCAACGGGACTGAGCCTGAGCCTGGGCTCCATGGCAGCTGAACAAACGTGCAGGGATTTGCGTCAGTACGTTATTTTTGCTGCTGGACCCCGCTGAATTTATTTGACCTGGAAGTCACCGATCATCTCCCCAGCTGGGAAGAGAACAGCAGCACATGCTGTGACCTGTATAAAAACCTAAGCTAGAATGGACGAGAGAAAGAGATGAATCTGTGGAGGTATATTTATGTGTCTGTGTCAAAAGATCAAGTCTAAAAAATCACTGGATTTTTACACCAGTATGATATGTCTCTGTAGCTAAAGATGAATGGAGACAGAGGTGGAAAAATGCTTGTTGTGCCATGCAGTTCATCTAATTTATCTCTATGTACGTCCATTTTCTGGAACAGTTTTTGGCTAGTTTTCCATCTCCCAAGAAATGAAACTTCCCATGGAAAGTTACTTTACATACCACATTGAAAATGCTCATGGTGCTTGTTTTTAAGAAAAAAAATATCAGTCAAAATTTTAAACTTTAAATTTCATTTCAATATTAATAGATGCATCATTCTGAGTCTCACTTGATGCCTAAATCTCTCAAAAATCTACAGATAACCAGATCTTTATGAATATGGTTCATTCAATTAGTCTTTTCAGTGATATTATTATTTTGTCCTGCCTGAATTCTACCAGTTTTCCTGGCAATACAGTGCCCGAGCCATCAGCTGATCCGTGATTTTATTTGCCATGGCAAGTCAGTGCTTGTCTGCCTCTTGGCTGGCTAAAGAGTCTCAAAGATCTTACATTTCATTGGAGTTAATCAGGATCTACTTCTAGTGAAAGTTAAGATAATCCAGCACCACAAAGATGTTAGAATTTGGCCATTTATTCATATGAATATTCCACTCAGCTACATACCCTTGCCCAGCTATTTGAAATGCACGTTTTCCTCCTGACTCAAAAGCTGTGGGTACATTGGAGGCTGTCCAAAGGAGTGAGCTACCCCAATGCTAAATGCTTTTTGTTACCTGTTGCACAGTCCTAACTTCCAGTCTTCCTCTTCCAGTTTATTTCCCCTGTAAGAATTACCAGTGCATTGAAATCCAGTCATGCAGAATCCAGCTGTGCCATTTTTTGGGAAGAATTAATTAAAAATAGTTTCTAACCTAAAACCTGATAAAATTTCTGCCTTCTTCAAGATTGTCTCTTTATTAGGTTGTGATTGGCAGTTTGGAGTTGGCACATCAGTATTTCCTTGTAGGTGCCAGCATTAAAGGGAAAGTACTTGCTCCTGTCTCCAAATAAGAGACATTTTCCATATGTGCACTCTCCACTCTGTCCTGCCTAATGACTATACATTAAGATATTATGCAGGAAAGGTTGCAACATTTTGTAGCATATGTCTGTGCAAGTGAGAAGCGTGTCTCACACCTGCTTCTTGGCTTTGGGATATTATTTCTCCTAACTCTCTTACTGCCTGGCTGGCTTGTGGTGCTGCAGAAGCAGGGCAGCAAAGCAGGGCTTCCTCTGCTTGCAGTGGCAACACACGTGAAATCCTGTGGTTCCTTCTGTGACATTGTGCTCGTGGGGCAGCATGCCCTGCAAGAGGCCAGCCCCCTTCAAAAGAAAGCTGCCAAACCACTTCCAAAGGAGCCTCACAATAATTTGCATGGAAAGAAAGCTTATGACTTATTTCTTCATTCAGAATTTAGAGAGTGGGTCTGAAATAGAGACTATGTTCCTTTAAATAGCATAAGCATTGCTGGAGCAGGATTACATCTGTCACAGATAAAAATGCTCTATTTATGCCTTATTGTAATCCATTCACTGGTTTATGGTCCCTGTGTCCTTCAGGGAGTGTTGGAAGCCCACACACTGCTCCCGAGTGCTACATTTTGCATTCGTATCTCCAGTTCTGTTGACAGATGTGTACAATCACACTCAGCAGTCAGACAACTCCCTCTTGACTCTGTATCAGAGGAAGAGCAAGAGGGCAAATTATTTCAGCTGAGGTCAGCATTAACTTAAGCTCAAAATAACTCCCTCCAGATACACCTGTTTCAGACAGAAGCATGTGAATAGGAGGTGATATTGGGTGAATTCCAGCCACTTCCCTGTTTCACATCCGATTTGGGGGCTCTGCCGTCACACATGTAGACAGCACACATGCTGTCAATTAAGCCAAAAAATCTGCAATCAACCTGATAACTGAGAAAAAATTACCCTCCTCCTGCAAGAGGAATGTAATGGGCTAATAAACACATATTTTCCATTTTACACATAAGCATTGAATATGTGAATACAGCATGTTCCTGGATGCTTCAGGGGAAAGATGATAAATTTACTGAGGGCAATCAATTAAAAAAAGAGGCTGATTAATGCATTAATATTAAATTAAACAGAGGTTTCTGAGATAATAACATTTAAACAATAGTTTCTAGTTTCTCTTAGTTTCAAATGCTGGGAGTATCAGCTTCCTTGTTCTTAGCCTTTCCATATTAAAACATACCTTCTCTCATTCCTTATAATGGACCATTTCTAATAAAGCTGAGTAGTTCCAAAGAAATGCGATGAATCACTCATTTCTTGTGGCCTTGTGATCAGAGATCCACCCGTCCTCCAGGGCAGGGACTTGTTCTTCTGGCTGTATTCCACCCAATCTCAGGCTGAAGGGATCCTGGTCTCACTGTATGCCGCTGAAAATGCAGGAAGCACAATAATGTTTTAGTCAGTCTCAGTTATCAATATTGGTGTGGACTGGCTAGTGTCTCCAAAGTCCTTCACGACTGCATCCCAGATAGTTACCTAGGGTTTAAACAGGGATTTTCAGAAGGGTTTGGGAAGTGAAAACAGGACTTTGCTCTTGAAACCATCATTGTTCTTGAAATAACACTTAGTGGCATAAATCCATTCTCTTTCACATCCACTTAAACTAGAGTTTAAATTCCCAAAAACTGGGAGATTTTCCCTGAGAAACCACAAAGCTTCTTATAGCTGGAGGCCAAAGCTGAGGGGAGGTTCCATCATATTAACCTCAGGCAGCTTTGGTATTTTTGTTGGCTATCCTCAAAAAATAATGGTATTAGCAGGTCTGACTTAAAATATAAAGAGCTGTAGCTCCCTCACAGTAGGTGAGCAATCTGTGCAATTGGACATAAATGCTGATAACAAGGCCTCCTTCCAATTAGGAAGCAATAAAACAAACTACATCAGCAAAAATTCCTGCAAGCATATTCCTTAAGGCTGCTTTGTGCTCTCACAAAACACAAACATCTTTACCATGCAATACCCTCAGATTCACCAGCTGCTCACAGATACACTTAAGCACTGCTCCTTTGTGAAACTGCCCAGGAAAGGTTGCTTGGTGCTGCTGCTGGGGGTCAGGGCTGGAGGGACACATTTAGACAGGAGAGGCACAGATGGACATGCACAGACACAGAGCTGCAACCTCTCTGTGCAAGAGGAATTTGCTAAGGTAAGCTGAAACCTCTGTGTATGCATTCTGTTTTCAGAAAGCTGCTTGAACGGAATGTACTTGGGAAAAGTGTTTGGAGAGCAGTCACAACAAATATAAAATGCAGGTTACATGAGGGTCTGAGATTACACCCCCAGAAACATCCTGCCCTTGGTTCCCTCTGTCTGAACTTGGGATGGCTTCTAATGCTGCTCTCAGAGATATTACAGAAGACAAATTGCACAGTTCATTCTTCATCCATGTCCACACAATTCCCCAGCACAGACAATTGCATTGTTTGACAGCCTCAGCCATTTCTTACATTGTCATAAATGCTTGGCCTCCAAGAGAGCCTCCCTGGCCATGCTGCATCCTGTGGGCTTCTGCTCTCCATCTTCCCCAAGGTCCAAGTCACAAGGTTTTGGCAACATGTCTGTCCAATGCATATGCAATGCAATAGGATTTTAACATTGCTCTGGAGCACTGAGGAAAGAATGGAGGGAATTGAGGAAGAATTAAGACCATGAATTACTGGACTCATGATGAAACAGTCAATGACTGTATTTGAGGCTTTTTTCTGACATCTGAAAGATCACTTGTGAGTGACATTGAGGACTCTCAAGAGAATTACTGAGATAAAGTTTCTTGAGGCAATCTGGGATTCAGGGAATAAAACAATCATCAAAGGCAAGCAAAAAGACCAAGTAGAAGAGCTTATGAGATGGCACAAAATTTGATGTCAGAGTTGTTAACACTGGAAAATGCATTTTTTGGTTGTTTTTTTTTCTATAAGGTGCAGGCATGGCTACTTTCTTCCATATTGCTGTAAGGAGTGATTTCACTGCTCACTTGGATGCAAAAGGCATTGCTAGAAGATGAACAGCCCTCTCTGGGGCCAGGGACACCTGGCAGAACTAGGGTGGGAGCAGAAGGGGCCACAGCACAGCAGCCTGACAAAGCCATCTCCTGCTCCCTCAATGCAGTTGACCTAGAGACTTCCAGACCAGAGATTTAGTGGTGACCTAGGAAGAAGCAGTTTTCCTGGCAAAGGTAGCAGCACTGACTCTGGGAGACTGGAGTTCAGTAGCAGGGAATGGAGTTGGCCAAAAGTGGTTTTTAACAACCACTTTGGCTGTGATCTCGACAGACATTTCTGTGAAATGGGCCTGAATCATCTCCAGCACAGCTCTGTCTAGGCAAGAGACATAAGATTTATAACAATCTCTTGGAACAGTTTCATAAATGCTTTGTAAATGGCTTCTTTGATCTGCACATAACCTTCTTCAGTGGAGATACTGAGCATCATTGAAGTGATGTAGCTGTCTGTGGACTGGGTAAATATGAGCTAACCTTTCTGGTGGCCACAGCCTTTCCTTCAGTTCATGGGAGGAATGGCCCCCTCAATTACAATTCATGATTATGTTGAAAGCTGATAGCTCAGCATGATGTGTCTATGCCAAAAGCCTGCATAGGATGCCTGGAACATAGCCCAGGTGAGGAAAGGAAAACTATGGTTGGTCTGGCTAAGAGACCCAGTCAGGTCCCCAGAACTAGTGGCAAACCAGATGGCACAACAAGGTAGTTCAGGACACAAATTTCTATTTGCATATGTGAGAGGCTTAGACACCTCTGCCCTGTTCAAGTCTCACAATATTTAAAAGGGATGGATTGAGTGGGAGCTGTTCCACATCAGCAAGATCTGACCTTACACATTTAGTGTGGCCACATTCTTCTCCCAAAGTATCAGATTCATAACTTCAGTAGTGATGCAGAAAGCATGGGATTTTCTGCAGGAAATTTGCCCTCCTGAAGACCCACTGGTAAGTGCAGAGCCCTTAGATGTTCCAGATTTTTCAGTGATGGGGCTGAAGTTCTTTTCAAACGTGGTAGCACAGAGGCCTTCTGAAGTGTTACACAGCTGGTTAAAATTATTTTAATGGGTCCTGAGAAGTTCTAAAGACTAATGAAAAAGTAATAATGTGAAAACAGAAAAGGAAATAGATGGTGTGAAGTGCTGGGAGGTTGAGAAGAAGTGGCACGTTAAAGAAAAGATGGAAGGCAATCAGGTGTATGTCTGAGGTGTGAGGTGTGACTGCTTAAATCCCACTAGTCCTCACAGGTTTTATGAAAATGGGCTGCTGTGTAAAGTGAGCACTAGAGATACTTCTAAGGGCACAAACAAAGTCAAGAGCAAAGTTAAGAAAAAATAAATAGGTTGTTTGATCTTCACCAAAGTCTAGGAACAAGAACAAGAACTATATGGAAGCAGCAACAGCACACAGAAGGACACAGAAACAAAAGGGTGAACATCCAAAGCCTACAACAAGAAGCGTTAGCCTGCTGAAAGAGAGAAGAATCAAAATGTATAGAAGACTTTATTGAATAGGATGAAACAGATGCACCATCAGGAGTTAATAATAAAGGATTGTTACAAGCACATTTTATACTGTTGGGAATCTCTGCAATTCCCTTTGATTAGAAAAGAGCTTTTTGGTGGAGCAGTCCAGAATCTTTCTGTTGAAAAACAGTCATAAAAATATAAAGTCATAAAAATATTATATTAACAAAAGCATTTAGATATTTGTGCATGTGTGCATGTGACTCTGGATATTTGGACTGACATGGATGGAATTCTCCAGGAAATAAATCATGGGTTTTGAACTGATCTACTTTTCAACACTAGAGCTCATTTTACAGACTTTTATTGCTTTTCAAGGATTCTTCCTGTCCAAGCAGATAAATTTTAACAGTTCTGCACTTTTAAATGTGTCTTCTCATATGCTATAAGGATTGCTTACATCCTATTGAAGATTTTTTTATTATTCTTTTCTGCTTTTATTGAGAACATTAAAAGAAAAGCACATAGTAGTTAAAAATTGACTGTTTTGATTCTCCCACTGATCTTTGTGTCTAGGAGCTGCCAGAGATATTTTTGTTATGAAAGAAGAGAAAACACCTTGTGTATTGCCCTTGGAAATTTCCACAGATATGCATGCACCTATTTCTAATTGCACATGGTGCAGCCATGCAGTGGGAACATGAGTCCTCTCCTTTTACACCCAAATAATGGCAAATGGATGACATGACTGAAATATATCAACAAGAGTCTTGCTATAATTATGGTAGTACAAGGACATGGGTAAGACAGGGCATATGTTTAGAGCTGCCTTCACAAATAAGCCCCTCTGTTTTGTGCACTCATGCCTTCTCCTTGCACAGCAAAGACACATTTAGGAGTGGTGGGAGTTGGGTGGCTTGCAACTGTCTGTAATTCTGAGACTGCCCCACAGGCTGTCCTTTATTAGACTAAATGACGTGGCTGGGAAAGATTATACAGGGTTTCTAGCACTTATCATCTTTGCTAGGTCTGAAACACAGCAGCTAACTAGGGCTAGCAGCAAACTGAAGCCAGTTACTCAGAATTTGGCCCCTCCATGCACAGAGCTCCCTTATCATGAATTGCCTTCAGTCATTCCCTCTAGCTGAAGTCAGCCAGTATGATACTGAAGCCTGAAATATTTGCCTGAAGTAGACAGCTTAAGAGAGGCATCTGGGAGAGGACAAGAGCAATAAACAAACTAAATTCACTGCCCTGGGAAGTGGGCAAAACTTAATTGCTGCCAACAGTGAGCCCAGTACAGCACTTGGAAGGAGACGTAAAAATCAAAGTGTATAACTTAGATAGGCATTGCACATCATTCACTCTATTTATGTGTTATAAAGAGGACATCCCTGTGGCAAACAAAATAATTCTACAGTGTCTATTTCTGTGGGGTTGTTTTCTTGGGATGCTTCTCTTGATTAACAACAGGGCCAGAATGGCTCCGCAGCCCACTGCTTTGCATTTGTTAAAGCAAACTCCCAGACTCCCCCAGAATTCTCAAGCCTTCCTCTTCCCTAATGGGTTCTTGGCCCTGTAGTTTCCCCCACACTTCCCCAGTTGAAATGTTCCAGCCCTGGTGTGGGAAGCTGTGCACAGCTGAGTGCCTGGCTTTCCAGCCTGCCGTTGTGACAGCTGGAGCTGCTGGCCAAAACCTTGGAAACAGCTTTTTAATTTAGATTTCTGGCCAAGCTGTTGCCTATTTTAGGCCTTTAAAAATTCTCTGGATCTCATGCAGTTCTCCATTGCCTTTGAGTAAACCAGCAGCACAACTGAGCTTCCCAGTGGCAGCCCTGGGTAAAACGGGGAGGGGGGATCAGGATCCTGCCCATGGTTTTACAGTTTGCATAGAGCATAGAGTAGCTTCAGGTTTTGTTTCAGACTCTCAGCAGAGGCAGACCGTCTGCTGTTTTGTCAGTTTAATGGCAATTTAATGTTTCTTCTTCTTCTCTCCAGATGTGTGAGCAGATAACACAGATCTGTGTCTTTATAGCCAGATCCCTGAACAAATATGTAAAGATCATAAGGGTGTAAAGAGCTTTCCCTTGTCCTGCCCAGAATGTGTTGCAGTCTGTCCCAACCCCAGGGTGTTCCTGCTACCTCCCTGCTGCCCTGCAGGGCCTCCTGGCTGGGCTGGGCTGGGCAGGGAAGCCAGGGATACAGCAGCCCTGCAGAGCTTTGTCATCATCTCTCTCCCAGGAATCCCTGGCATTTTGCACAAGGTGCCCCAGCCCAGAACTCTGTGGCTGGCAGGGTAAGGGGCAGCAGTGGGCAGCGGAACCACCTGAGCTTGGCCATCGTCTGCAGATCATGTCAAGTATTTCCCAGTTAGGAGCATATTTAGTTGGGACACAAGAAGGTTTTTATGGAATCAGAGCAGTTAAATTCTGTGGTGGACTCTCATAATCAGGAAGACCAGAGGGTGAGCTGGTTTAAAGTGTAGTTTATTACATGACTGGGCTTACATGATGCAGTGACCTGTGAGCTGGGCTGCAGCAGTCCTTGCCCCCCTGTGCCTGAGAGAGCCAGCCTCTCCAGGACAGGTGGTGCAGGCATCTCATTCTCCTCCAGGAACAGGGTAGGCCAGGTTGTGCTGCCACAGCAAAACAGGGCTCCTCTGATAGGAGTGGTGTCTTCAGAGAAGGAAAAGCACTTTGTGGGAAACAGAGACATCAAACATTAACTTTCTTCTGTGGCCAGTGAGTGGGGCTAGTTTAGATCAGACCTAAGGAAGATGGTCTAAACATGAGTTGTTCCTCTCATTTGCTCTTCAATATGGAGCATAGATATATAGGTCAAATATAAAGGCACCTGGAGACAAATCCACAGCACTGCCTGCAGACTGGGTTATTCTTTGCCATCAGGCATGGCTGTGGAGTCTGAGGCATTGCTATACTCCGTGACATGCACAAAAATGGAATGAAGATTGTGCACTAGTTTGCTGCAGCAGTTTTATAAATCGCTCCTCAAACCTACATTTGCTAAAATCTGTGTTCTTCTCAGTTAGGCTTTGTTACAGTTGTGTCTTGATGTTAGTGTACTATGTCACCCATCATTACAGGGAAAAGAACAGCAGCCAATTTCTGTACATTGAAACAATATAGGCTAGTTATAAGATGTCCACTGTGATTCAGTATTTGCTGAACTGTTAACACATTTCAGCTGACAGTGCATGCTGAAACTGTAAGTCTAATTGGAGTAAGAGACTTGCACAAATTTGCTGTCCTGTAAAATTTGATTTTGAAATCAATGGCAGTGCAGTCAGCTTCACTGATGCTGTTTTGTTGGGTTTTTTTCATCACAATCTTTCCTTCAAATGCTGTGCTGATTTATGTAATCAAAATTCATACAGAAAAAACCTAGGGGACATGAGTGACACAATACAGCTGCACAGAACCCTGAAAGCTATGCAGATTCAGTCAAATAAATCAGACATCTCATGATCCCTGACCTAGCAGCTCTCCATGTGTGATAAAAGGTTTTGAGGGGAGACAATACTTGTGTACTGCAGGCAGCCTTGGTTAGGATGAGATTTTAAAAAATAATGCAGCTTTTCCTCATCAGACAAGAGCACTGCCTGACCATGCAGGGTAAGATTTTTACTCAGTGACAGTCACTTCCTCACTCCATCCCTGTGACCTCTCTACTGTGGATCTGCCTCTGGCCTGTTTGGGGATTAGGCTGGAGGAGTGAAAATGATGGGCCCTCAGCATGGAGTTTAGATAAGGCACAGAGGGTGAGTGAAGTAGACCAGAAACTAGATGCTGATGGGCAAAAGAAAGGAACAGAAAGGCAGTGTTGCAGGTTTGGAAGTCAGAGTTGAAGTCATCAAGGGATGTATAACACAAACTGATTGCCAGCAATATGTGCAGGAATTCAAACAATATGGACATTCTAACAACAGTAATTTTCAATTGAAATAAACATACCATCCTTCCAAGAGGACAGCAATAATTAGGGAGGAAGTAATTTCACAAACAAGCATAAAGAGAGATCAACTCTTCAGGGTAGGAGCAGTGAGGAGCACGATCCCTTCCCCTTGAGATAACCTTGGGATAAGGTCCAGACTGGGAGGGAAACATCAGAAGTCAATGTGACTTGGCACTGGCCATCGCCAAGGGAATGTGATATGTCAGACTCATTTCTAAAAATCCCATCTCCGTCTGTCTCAATTATCAAGACCTGAAGCACAGGCAGCTCTTGTGCAGACTGCACAGGATGGGGCATGGGCACACAGTGGCTTCCCAAACCTGTTCTTTGGCCTTGCCAAAGCCTGTCCCCTCAAGTAAGAATTTTCCCTTCTTTTCTGCAAGGCATAAGTCTCTTTAGAAGGAGATGGGAAACAGACCAAGGTTCAGTTGGTCTTAATCTTTTCCCTTCTGCCTCCAGCTCATGCTCCAGGTCCCAAGAAGGGATGTAGCCCCAGTTTCCATCATGCAGCTATATCCTGGCTGTGTGGCAGATGGTGCAGACACTGCACAAACAAGGTCTGTAACAGTGGTGGGGGTTCAACTCCTACAGCACCCCAGAGTAACTTCGTCTGGGCTTCACTTAAACCATCACTTTCCTTTTGATGTCCCTTCAGTGCATAGGTTGGGTGATAAAGGATCAAAACAAAGGTTTTCTGGCACAAACCAGAAAATGTCACCTTTGTGAAGCAGTAATTCCTATGTGCAAGTTTGCTGCCAGTTTGCATACAAAAGGGACAAACCACTTGTGTAAGAGTATTAAGTTCTAAAGTCAAAAGCAGATTTACTGTGGAGTTTAAGACTGATCAGCTTTGTCACTTTGCATTCCTCAATTTAAAAATCAAATGAAAGACTGCATGCTTGCTTTTTGGTTTCTGAGAAATACGGTTTAAGAAATAAAAGTATAAAAATGTATTGCATCTGCAAAACAAGCCATAGTAAATAATATCTATTCATACTCTATGTAAATTCACGCCCTAGATTCACAAACACTAGTCCAGAAACTTGTTGGCAGGAGATGCAACAGACAAATATACAGGCTGTTGGCAGAAAAAGCACTTCCATTATTCATTTGTCACTGGTACCCAGGACTGTGATGCTATTCAAGGTAATGTACTGTCTCAAAATAAATCTTTTATCACTACTCACTTCAGCAGCCAGAGCTGGTGGAGTATACAGCCTCATACAGATACAAGGCCAAATGACAGCCATCTCTTGCTGCAGCTACTCTATTGCAAAACAGTTTCATTTTAATGCTATGCACTGTTCTCTTTGAGGATTTTATCAAGGTAATGGCCTGATGTGTCTGCTGCTGAACTCACTGCTGATGTGTACAGTGCCTTATGTGCACAACACCTAATACAAGGTCCACATACAAAGTCTGTAAGTCCTTTGTCCTAATACAAAGTCTACCTTTAAACAAAGTCCAGAATCTGTAGCAGCCTGTGTAGAAAATTAGTAATGATGAGCAGCTGATGGCACTGGAAAAGGTGAAGGGACTTTGTGTTTCCCCAAAGTTTGGACCACAAGAATGATAACAAGGACCAGAACAAAGAGAAGCAGCAAGATTAGCTTTCAAAAAGTCTTTTTTCCTTAGACTGGACTGATGCAAATGTAAATGGAAACCTGGTCCCTGGAGAGATAGAACTGTAGCTCCATCAGATGAAACTGTATATGGAGTTAATAATTTTGATTCTGAGTCCATCTTATTTCAATCCAATTAGGGTTTTCATCAGTTTAGATGCTTGAATAAACTAGAAAAATGACAGAAAGAAGAGCAAAACATTTCAGCTGAAGCTTTGCATAACAACAATACTGAAAATATGTATGCAATATATATGCACAAGCACATTTAATTACAGTTCCATACAGAAAAAAAAAAAAAAAAAAAAAAAAAAAAAAAACAAACTTTACCTGTGCTTCATAGAGTATTTAAGTTTAAAACTTTCAACTCAGAGTCCTTTCTTCTGTCTGGAACATGATGGAGAGGGTTTGGTGTGTGGAATCTTAAACATAGCAAGGGAGACTTTTATCTTATACAAACTCCACGAGATAGGAGAAACCAGACAGGGAAGGATGGTTCCCACCGAGACTGATTCACTCTTTTTCTGGTTAAGTGATACTAAAGATCTTTGTACCAGTCTAAAAAATTGAGAAGTACTTAATAACCTAATGATATATCTGAATGAGAATTGATGGAGGTTTCATGAAATTATGGGAAGTGAAGAGGGCCTTTCTTGCATGTTTTGGATCTAGCTCCTAACACTGCACAGCCTTTCAAATGCTGTTGTATTCCTCTGCTGTGCTCCCCTCCAAACACAGAGTGAGTGAATAAATAATAGCAAAAAGAATGAAGAAAGAGGAAAAAAATACTCCTTTTTATTTTTAAGAGAAAAGGAACAGCATGTGAGGCATGAGGCGCACAGGGGAGCCACTGCTCCCATAGTCATTATGGGACAGGAGGATCCTCCAAAGACATAGATCTTGGCTCTGACAGACTCATCTGGGGCTGGTGATGGCAGGAGATGGGCTTGAGGAGGTGAAAACAAGGCTGGCTGGGGGGGAACCAGCAGCACACATGGGAGGGAGCACCAGCTGGCAGGATGCTCCAGTAAAATGCAGGGTACTGTGCAAACAACACCCAGGTGAGGCATGAGAGGGACCCAGATGGCAGAGCACCACTCAGAGCACTGAGTTTCTAGAAAAGAGGGGTTAGGACAGCTAAACTTTAACTGTGTGGTGCTGCTCATGGCTGTTGGAATTGCCTCCAGTGTGTGGCAATGCAATTGCCCTAGCACTGGGATCCCACAGAGCCTGATGGCTCAAAGCAGAATCGCTGCCCTGGAGAAACACTGGGTTCTGCAGCGACTCTCCAGGAGCTTTTGCCTGATTTCTTTCTGAGCCCTGAAGAACTGCCAGGCATTGCTAGTGCTGGACCACAGCTCTGTTCCTTCCCAAGCCTCCAGCTTGCACTGGTGCCTGCATATATCTCAGCAAAACTGTGTTCTTCCAGCTGCTCCACATGCATCCTCAAAGAGCTCCAGGACCACGATTGAAGAGGGGCATAATGGCCCAGACCACCATCTGCAAAATAAAACTCCTTCTGTGGCTTGAAGGCCAGCCTCACTGCTTTCTCCCCTCCACCAGCGCTCATGCCAGCAGCTGTTCTCCTATGGGTGGGCTCAGAGAAGTCACTTTAACAGCACCCTTCTTCTCTTGTGTCTGTCTGGGCAGGACTGGTTTTATTCAGGAGGGACAGAAAATGGCACTTAGATATGCAGATGAGTTGGCTGGAGGCTAGGATGTGTACTACAACATGCTTAAGATAATTGTGTATGTAGTTTTTGGAAACTTACTCCTCCAGGCTTCGATTAGCAAGGATGTCCCTGCTTCTCAAAAAGATGATGAGGGAAGTTGACAGACATAGCACAGCTTTAATCCAGATTGGGAAAATACTGTAATTTAAATTAATTTCATAGTTCCTCTCATTTACTGCAAAGATAGCAGCAATACTTAGAGTCCATTTAGCAACACCAAACCACTTTTTGTCCTTCAAAATCCTTTTAACACTATCCAGGTTTCCAGGTCACTTGAAATCACTCTATTTATTGATCTTCTACATTTTAATCCACTTCTCACTAGTGGATGTAGTCACCACAATTCAATAGCAGAATCAGTCTCATGGAATAAATATTTGGTCCATCTTTAGGCAGGTAAAACAAGATTGCCCACTTTAGCTGGAGAGTGTTTGGTCCTGCTTGTTCTGCTGGATATCTGTATAAACTAAAGACTTCTGCTTTTTGTGCAGTGTGGCCTTTTCTTCTGAGGATGCACCTAAACTGTCTTGTTCCACCTTCTGGTGACTGGGCCATGAGCAAAATCTAAGACAGCTGCTTCAGTTTCAACCAGCACTGCTGTCTTTTCTCATAGGCAACAAAATCCATGTCTGTTCAGTGGGATAAATAACACTTTTTTTGGTGAGTTAGATCAAAGACAGTGTCAATAGGAGTCAGGTGAGACTTTAAATAGTTCAGAGGAGAATTCCTACATTTCAACATCAGTGTTCTAAAATAGAATGTCAAATTCCTTCAGTGAGTTACATTTCCCGTAAAATTTAAAAAATAGTTGAGAGGTTAACTTTCACTGGTTTAGTGCTGGCTGTTGGTTGTAGACATGTAATTAGCTGAAAGGATGGTTACAGAAAACCAAAAGCAAACAACCAAATTTATGTGCAAGTGGGAAACCTCTTAAACACAACATTGAGGCAACAAGAAATCCCCCAATGAGGTTTTAAGGTGTTTGCTAGCATCTGTACAAGTAAATCAACAATATTACTCATCAGGAAGATCTACTGGGTTTCCTCAAAGCTTATGCATTGTGTAGGAGTGGGTCTTCTCAGCAGTAGAAGATTCCTTGGAACAGGAACTGGTCTGAGCACTTGTCTTTGTGCCTCACACCGATCAGAGCAACTAAAAAACTCAAGCAGGGACTGGCAGCTGAAGAAATAATTCCTCTTTTCTCCTGACCTATGGAGTGCTGGCATGGAGGTGGATCTGCTGCTAATGGCATCCTGACTTGCAGAAGCAGTTGTGAGGCCAGCAGGACCAGGAGAGTGAGCATTCTCCTGGCACTGCTGAGGTAACATCTGAAGCCCTGTGCTCAGTTTTGTGTCCCTCACTACAGGACAGACAATGGGCTGGAGCAAGTCCAGAAAAGCAAGGTGGAGGTCAATGTCTTCTCACAGGTAACAAGTGACAAGATGAGAGAAAATGGTTTAGGCTGTACCAGATGATGTTTAAGCTGTATATTCTTCACTAAAAGGATTGTCAGGCATTGGAACAGAATGTCCAGGGAAGTGATGGAGTCACCATCCCGGGAGATACTTAAAATATGTGTAGATGTGGTGCTTAAGGACATGATTTAGCAGCTGTCTTGGCAGTGCTTGAATAACAGCTGGTCTTGATCTTAAAGGTCTTTTCCAATGATTCTATGTTTCTATCATCTATATTTCTACCCACACAGTGCCTTCTGTTAACTTGTTTTGCCCCTTTCCTGATGTCATTTGTCTTTTCTGGTGATTCTAATGACCACAGTCCCCTGAACAACACAATATGCATCACCACATACAACATCATGAAGAATTTTCGTATGCATGTAGAATGTCTTTAGCTAGACCTGCATCATAATACAAAGATAGAGTTTGATGGCCTCAGAAAGTCAGAAAACATCAGGTTCAAATAACTGCCATGTTTGTGAGCCCAAAGTCTGCAGCATCCATTCCTGCTCCTCTGCTGCCCTGGCTTCAAACCAACATCCCTTGTTCATGATTATACCATCCCAACAGAACAAATGCAAAAAAACATTTCTGTGCTGTGTTTGTAAGGAGGACATAAATGCACTGGGAACATTTTCAATGAGGAGAGAAAATGTGGGAGAGCATGGGCTTTCATGTGGCATCACACCAATTAAAGGATAAATGGATGCAGAGAAAATGGTATTGTGGGAAGCTGAGCTCTCAGCATATGCAAGTGCCTGGGATAATCCATCATTCCTGTGCTACATGATCAGAAGGTGCTGCAGGAGCCATGAGGTGTTTGGCTGGGCAGAATTGATGGCTGTCTCACAAAATGCTCTTGGGTGTGAAGAGTTTGTGTTCCACAGAGCAGTGAAAGGAAGGCCATCCCCATGAATACAGAGACCATGGAGGGGGAGAAATGTAAATTCATCCCTGTGTATGGTCTGAATTGCTGACACCCGTGAAAGGCTGCATGTGTGGCTGCTGCCTTTAACTGAGGAAGGAGTATTTGTTTTACCTTACTTACTCATCTTCAGATTTTCCATTCCCTTAAGATGCCAAGCCTCACCCTCCCTGTCTCCCTGCTGTCATGGGGTGCATTTTTGGGGTGCATGCACACAATGCCATGCTGCCCTCACAGGCAGTTGCTTTGCTGAGGTAATGGAATTAACTCATGTGGCTGCATTTTTCTGAGGGCTTGCTCAACCACAGCTACCTCTGCCTGATGCACCCCTCTGCCAAGTCCACGCATAACAAAATTCTGCAAAGCACCTACAGAAGCAAATTTCCTCCTCTCCACAGGCCTAATTTCTGATGCACTTTTGGCTTTTGTTTTATGAGTCCAAGTCCTTGTTTCTCACTTTGATGACTGTTTAATCAGATAATTTAGCCTAAAATAAAGAGTCTTGAAATGTTTCCTCAGGCAGCTCTCATTTAATTGCAATCTGTCCATCTAAAACTTCTTCATGATAAGAATTTACCCTGCTCTGCTTAGGATATTATAAAATCCTAAATAAAAAATGCACAGATGTTAGTTTAACATGAGAAAAGAAAGTCTAATGAACAGCTCCTAATCCGAACAATCCTCTCACTTAATTTGCTGTTCACATGTAAGGTTAGATACTCACATCAGTAACCTGACGGGTAATGTCTTGTATCAGAAGGATATTTGTAACCCAGGAAATTCAAAATTCACTTTGAATTAAAAAGGAAAACAACATCAAATAACTCAACAGAAAATATATGAAAACTTGAGGGTTTTTCACAAAAAAATGGTGAAAATTTCAGAAATATCTTGAACTAGTTAAAACAAGAAGTGGCTGGTTCTACCTAAAATGAAAATTCTTCGTAGTAAATTGCAGAGCAGCAGCATCCACTAGTACTTATTTCTAACTATACATGATGTGCTGAGAAAGACATAATTGCTAAATAGTTAAAGATTTTCTCATATACAGGAATCTTGCATAATTTCATGTCCATTAATTTAGGCAAATATTTTTCTTTCCATTAAACAGGTGAATAAAAGCCTTCTCTTTGGTTTCTCTTCTGTTCTTATGGTACATATAGGTTAGTTGATTTTTCACTTGACTTAGTGAGATGTCAGAGCAGTTTATCAGTAAGAAAGGAGTTAAAAAATCATGGTACATTAATTGCTCATAGACTCCAAAAATGGCATTGGTGCTGACATAAGGGAAATGTTGTACACACAACCTATGTCTTATATTTAAAACTGATAAACCTAAATAAACCCACAGGCATACACACGTGCACACACACACAAATGCCTGCTGCTGCAAATTCAAACAAAAACTGCTTCTGTGTGCAGTTTCACTTCTCTGTGCAGCTGGAAGGATAAAGGCCAAAGCATCACTGGAGACTGTCAGTCACTGAAACCTAAACCCCAGGGATTATAATTACCCAGACCCAACTGTTCACTAAAGGGTACTAAAAGCAAAGGCTTCTGAATAATACCATCTTCCTAATTACCTAAGGGTTTCTATCTTCAAGAGACTTGGCTGATCAATTATCTTCTCAGAAACTCTAGAGCTAAAGTTCATGCCTTGCTAAGGGAGCAGCTTGATGAATCTGATGGCGTTTGCTTTCCTCCAGTCTACACAGCAGCTGAAGCTGTTCCTCATCCCAGTGATTCTGGCAGAGAAGAGCAAAGACCCAGCTGGATGATACTACATATACATGAGCATCCAAACATCAGATGTTCTTTCAAAATGTACCTATAAACCACCTCAGCCTCTTATGTCTGCAAATTTCGATGAAAATCTCATGAGAGTAAGCTCTTCTCTGGAATCTTTGTGAAGTCCTCTCCTTACCAGGCCAGAAGCTTTCCATGAACCACCTTGACTACTGTGCAAAAATATAGTCCATGTTCAAATCCTGTGGTATCCCTAAATTTTGGGAGCTCCTGCACCAGTACCCCCATGTTTCATTAGCCTGTGGCCAGAAATGGGTTCCTTTGTCAGAAAATATGTGGGCTGCTATTTCCAGAGTCTGTCCCCTTTCCCTTTTTGCTATAAAAAGCAAGAACAGAAGACCCTAAAATACTTTCTCTCTATCAGTGGTTTGTAATATTTTTAGTTCCTGTTCCTCTTTCTTCTCTGTGTGCTTTCAGCCCTTCCTCTGCTTCTGGCATCTGCTCCCTGCCTCAGTGCTGTGCCTTCCCCCTTCATGCAAACCATTCCTGGTGGCTGGGTGGGTCCCAGACAGAGCTGCATCTCGACCTGCATGCCATTTTTTATTTGCTATTCAAAGCATGTTAGCCTTGAATTTTTCATTCAAAGCATTCTTGCCTCTGCAGCTTGCCTGGGCAAGTGAAGCCGTAGGAGCAGGCTCAAACACATCAGTCTTGATGCTAAGAGAGTTGTACTCTTTTAAGGAAGCTTGTGCACTGATAGATCTCCTGAATGAAATCCAGTTAGTGTGCAGCTCCAGACACACAGGTTGATGCTCAGTGAATGCTTGTGATTGTGTGTGCACTAAACAGATGTTCAGACTCTTCGACCCTTTGTGAGTTAAAGTCCACTTTAGTGGCAACCACAGGTTGGCCTGGCTCATAACAGTGAGTCGTGCAATTTTTTGGCTGAAGGGATGGGATTTGATTGTGTTTCAGTGTTAAGATAGAAAAGCTCTGATTGTCCTCCTTTGAGCTGGATAAAAAGAAGAAATGAAAAAATAAGAATAGAGGTTTTCTGTGCCATGGCTAATAATTTCAGAAAGATTTGTTTCTGATAAGTTTCGTAAGTTCCATAAAACTAAAAGGTGTATGAGTTTGATTCAAACTTTTCTTAAACATTGTCTTTGGCTTCAAGGAAAACACACATAATTCCAACTGAAAAGAAGATTTTTCAGACTTTTACATGAACAAGAAAAAAAGAGGGTTTAAAAATGGAACTCCCAGAGCAACCTCAGCTAATGCATTCTATACCACAGCGTGATAGAAAGGGGGAAACTTGTGTTCCACATACACCAAAAGCACATTTTTAACAAGCTGTTCTTTATTGTAGTGAATCACACTGTTTATATGTTCTTGCCTCTACAAACAGTTTGTGTGCTTTAGACAGAGAAGGGAGGAAAAAGAAGTGAAAAAAAAAAAGGCAAAACAAAGCAACTTATAAACTAACTCAGATCCATTCAGCTGAGATAATCAACACATGCTGTACTTCAAAACTGTTGAAAAGGACTGCAGAACAACTTCATTAGACAGGCTGTTGTGTAAAATCCAAACCAACAGAGGCAAAATACCTTGTGAAACCATAGAAAACATCTATCAGCCAGTAGAGCTGGATTTCCTCCTCTGTAGCATATCCTGTTGAGAGTGGATAAAATGTAACATTTGTGCTGGAACTGCTGAAGTCCATCTGCAAGGCAATCCGTTTCATCTTGCATCCTTCTCAATATTCCTTTTCCTCACCATGTTCTCTCTCCCTTCCCACTACCCTGTTTAATTGGCATTTTTGATGCAGCACTGCAGATTCTGATTGTTTTCCCAAGACAATCACTGGCTTGGGCTTTAGGGAGCCCATGAGAAAGACAAAGCACATTAAATCCCACAGATGTCATCCTGAACCACTGCCACATATATCCCTCAGCAAGGAGGAGATTTCCCCCGGCAACAAAAAAGAAGAGCTCTAACCTTGAAAACGTACTGAATCCAATGACCTGCAAAGGGTGGAGGTGACAGCACATGCGTGTTCCTGCCTGGTGTTTCTGTGGATATCTTGTTCTTCTTCAGTTATTACTCATTTGATGGACTTTTCTGGAGGCACAATACCTTCAGAAAACGTGGAGTAATTGGCTCCTTCCTTCCTCTGTGATCATCCACCAGCCACTCTCTACAGAAATGAAGAACCATAGGATGCTTTTAATGCTCCTCTGACCTGCTCTGATTACCTGGCAGAACTCACTCAGAAGAAGGGGGATTTTTAACTCTGATCAGCAAGCTGGTTTGCAAGTGTCCATGGAGGCTGCACAAAACCCAAAGAGCTCATGAGCAAAAATGCAGTGGAGCATGAGATGGGCTCCATCTCTGCATGGTTCCCTTGCCCATGCTGGCACAAAGGCAGAAGAAACACCTGTGTCCCACTGCTTTAATAAACAACAGCTTGCAAGTGGTGTGGCAAGGGGATCCATGCATGAATTTGGAAGCCACAGAGCAGTAATGAGCAAGAGCCATATGTCTTCCTGTGTGACAAATGAGAAGGTGTGGAAGGAGCCATGACCTGCAGAAAACTGATTAATACAATGAGTGGTGAAAATTTTTTGTGGAACTCAGGGATACTGCCCTGCTAGTCAACCACAGAGCTGTTTAGAGCTAAATACTACCAATACTACTAGATACCAAATCCTACCAGGAAAACTGCTGGATTTTTATACATTACTTTAACCAGACTGGTATCTTTATGGTAGCTCAGTACTTTAAATGAAACTGCATTACAGTGAGTATGGGAAGCAAAACCTGCTGCATGGCTATACAGTGTCATTTAGCTGCAGCCTTGCAAAACACTGCTTTCAGGTCTGCTGCTCTGCTCTCCTGGTGCAGTGTGGAAATCATTCTCAGCTGGCTTAATGAAAGGAGGTCAGAATCTCCTTGTGAGGGTGAGCAATACAGCAGATCTATGGAGCTGACCATGCACACAGTGAGGAGGGTGGAAACAAAAGCTGGGGGTTCTTGAAAGGCTTTGGCTCACAGATCTGACAACTTTTGGGCTCTGGGCAGCGTTTTCCAGAGCGTGAAAGTTGGGAGCATGTTGGCAGCACAGGGTTCCCCTTGGTCAGCAGTCTGTGCTGGAAATTCTTGTCCCAGCCAGTTATTTCAGACCCTAATCTTAACCTAGGACTTGGCCACCAAAAACTGCACAGTTGAACTGCACATCATGTTTATTGGGTGGGTCTCCATACCAGTACACAATGGGGAAAAGCTACAGGTGTACTTTGTGCCAGTGATCAAGCAGCGCAAAGTGGGGGCTGGCAGTCCAGCAACATATGTTCAAAGAAGCCTTTCTTTTATGTGTATGTGTAAATATATATGTTTCATCTTCTCTACATTGCATAATGCATTCTTCTTTGTTACAATCTTCTACCACACACCTACTTTACATTGTTTTAATTGGATAAATATCCATACATTTAGTACATAAAAATGTTACGATCACTAACAGTACCTTTATTCAGTTAGTGTCATATCACTGGACATTATATTTGGATATTGCCTCATCCATTCAATTTCCCCACCCTATATTTTCAGTATCTTTTTCAGAACTCAGTTGAAGAAAGATGTAATTTTTCCACCTTTTGGTCTATCACCAGTTGTTTTTTCATGCTTTCTAACACTGCTCTTAAACTACTGCAAGAGGTAAATGTCTCATTTCTCAGGTCTCAGTAGAAATGCTTTCACCAGCTGGGGTGACTTCTCCAGATCACTTCAAGACACAGTTGCTTGTGCAATCGTTAAAGACAGCATGAGACCTCTTTACAAAAATCTGATGATCAGAAATAAATCTTGAACAAATCATCATGCAAATGGTACTAGTAGATGATGCAAAAGGAAAGGTCATAAGAAACTGAATTGTCCAAGAAGGTGGAAGGTGAAAACTAATGGAACTTGAAGTTGATGAATACTCTTGTGTATTTTTCTCATGCCATTTGCACCCAAAAAGTAGAAAGGAGGAAACTCACTGAACATTCCCAGATGGCAGAAAAGAGAATTTGGAAATACCCCAACAGTTCCTAAACATGATGAAAGGAGACTTGTTTTGGAGGCAGGATTAAGAGTAGGATTACAAAAAAAAAGGCCCAAATGGTGTTGCTATCTTGTCTGTGGAGTATTGACGTTTAGTATTGACGTCAAACCTCTTCCTGACATTTGGGTGCTCCCGCATTTCCCATCCGCAGAAAATGCTGGGATGTACATTTCAGTCACTGATAGGAAATGCAAGTGTGCACCAGCCCCTTGTCAGCCTGCCCTCAGGACTGAGTGCTGCATGTATCAGGCAGGCTAAGCATAACAGATGGGACTGGAGGATGGATACTTGCCAATAATAGAAATCAAACTGGGACCTGTGTTCCCATGTCTGGATGAAACGTCTAAACAGGCAGACAAATTTATAAACCTGCAAACTGACAGACAACCTGTACCTCTCATGCAGCAATTTCTTCAAGCCCTGCCCACATGGATTAGGCTGTGACTGGAGAATGTGTGTGGGAACATGTGGACTGGATTCTAGGCTTGGTGAAAACATAGGGTCTGGAGGTTAAAGAGAAAGTCAGTTCTTTAAAACATGTATTTTGACCTTTTTGTTCTTGTCTCATCTGCTCTTTCTCATCTAGTCTGCATTCACTGTTCCATTTCACACCCAAGCTTATTTAACCTACACACAGAAAGACAGAAATAAAATAAGTACTCTCAGATCACTATACACGAATGTTGTGTGTGTTAGATGTTTTTCCCAACCTTTTCTCTGGCTATTGAACCATAACTTCCATGATTCAGGGGCTGTCAGATAATCTTGTACAAGGATTCATCCATGGCTGGTCTTTAGACACTGGCATGCTAAACATGAATAATGGTAATGATGATACATCCTGCACAGTGTCACACAATTAGCTTCTCTTTGACCTGTAACAAATCAATGAATCAAACCTATGGCCTGGCCACTTACTCTAGAGGGTCCTTGTGCTCACTTATTCTAGAGGGTTCTTGGACTTGGCATGTTCATGCAACCAAGTGTGTTCCCTGAGCATCTCTGAGACTCACATACTCCAGAATCATCTTTCATCCCTAGGAAATAGCAGAGATGAGAAATAAAGCCAGATTTAAATACACCTTGGCGAATTTTGTGTTGTTTTTTGTTTTGGTTTGGGGTTTTGTTGCTATTTTTTAATAGTGTGATGTGAAGTGCATTATAGTTATGTGGCTCATTCTCCAGAGAATAAGAAGCAAATTTATGCCAAGTTTCCTGTGCAGAAACTTGGGAGAATGGGAATACTAAATATTTTGTCAGAAAAAGTGTAAACAGTATCCTATGGAATAACATGTATTCAGTTCATGCCAGGATGGTACTGCAGCTTTCTAGGGTCCTGTAAAAACAAGTCAGACCAGGGCATTGCTGGAAACACATGGTGGCTCTGTTTGTCTTTTCTGCCAGTTCTTCCTGCTCTGCTATGGTTCTGGTGACTGTCCCTAAGTAGAAAAAAACCCATTTCCAAAGCAGAACATTTGTAAAAAAGAAAATTCTTTCAGATGGGCCAAAGCTCCCCTGCATCCTGATGTGCAGAAGAGCAGGGCATGCCCTCAGGTCCTGTGCTCCCAGGCTGTGGTGGAGGAAGGCTGGTAAGGGCTTCTTGGTGAGCCATGATGTACAGAGGGGTGGCAGTGCTGTGCTCCTCCAAACTTGTCCATGCACTGGGGAGGGGTCTCTGCCTGGGTGTTTTGGACACAGCCAAGAACAGTGGAGATTGCTGAAACTAGAGAGTGCCATGGCCCCTTCTGACCAGAAGAGAGGTCACCCTGGCATTGTACCTGCTGCTGTACATAACATTTGAGACCCAGAATGCATGTGTGAGGCAGGAATACCCTTGGAGACTGGAGGTAAAAGGCAGCCCTGGATGGATAACTCAAAGCAATTAAACAGTGGATGTTGAGGTGGGCTCACATGTTTCCCTGTAGGATAAGGCTGATGTTGGTAAGAGAAAATTAAATGTCTTTTGCTAATCCCCTCAGGGTATCAATACCTGTCAGATGCAGCCATAACTTGCTCTCAAATCTCTCTCATGTCCTTCAGCTCTTGAAAGTAATAGTTATCTTCAGCATCTCTGGGCTGGTGTACTGTCACTGAGCTGGGAGAGAACTGAAGCTGCCATCAACTCCTGCAAGATTTGACAAGAGGAAACAGAAAGAAAAATAAAACAAAAGGAGAAAATGAAAGGAGGAAGAGTGAGCCCCGTGAAGTTTGCTTGTTGGCAAACTTTCCCTACCTTCTTAGGTTTGTTCCTTCATTTCTGGCTCAATGGAAATTTTCCTAATCTTTTTTTTCACCCCTTCAATATGATTTTTCCCCAATTTCCTTATGAGAATCTGCATAAGATATAGCAAAATCATTTCTAAGCTGAGATGTTAGTCAATAATGCCTTGCTTTTATCTGCAAAGCCTGAAACTGTTTCAGCAGGAAATTAAATGAGTTTAACACAATTTCCCCGGGACAAATTGACACCAGTTACACACCTATTTTCCCCCTTTTTCTGTCTCTCTTTTTTTTTTTTTTTTTTTGTTTGTTTTGTTTTTGTTTGTTTGTTTATGGTTTTTGTTTCTGTTTTTGGTTTGGTTTGGGTTTTGGGTTTGTTTTTTTTTAAAGTTGATATTTTTTGTGGGTTTTTTTGTGGGGGCGGTTGTTGTTGTGGGGCTGTTGTTGGTGTTGTTGTGCTTTTCTTTTTTTCTTTTCTTTTCTTTCTTACAAGGGCATAGAGAACCAGTTGCTGACTGGTTTTTGCTGTAGCTGAACTGCAAGCTGCCTCGTCCCTGAGATCATCTTGGCTCTACTCCTTTCAAACAAGCTGCACTATTATCTTTTGGACAACCTTCTGGTACTTCTCATATTCTTCAAAAGATCTTAACATCTCAGATTTAACTAGACAGGATTTAAAGGGCTTAGGACACCAAATAAATAATAAGTTAAAATTCCCAAAATGGAAGGTTGAAGCCTGAATCTGGCAGCAAAAGTGAATCTCAAAAAAAAGAGACAGAAGACCCTTTCTTTACTGACATCAGATTCATTCTCAGGTAATTTTTTGAGGTCATTAACATTGCTTCTGATATAGCTGCTTCAAGAACAAAGCTTCTGTGCAGGTTTGGTTACAAAGAATTTTGGGAAAGTTGGAAATGGAGGCTGGGTCACAGAATTGTCCTTGACTGTATTTCCTTGTTTAAAAGACATGTGTGAACTACAGATGGTGCAGAGAAAATCTATAAATGAAGAATTTATAAAATAAGGGGTCAGTGGGTTTTCTTAATCTAGAGCTAAGAATAATCAGGGCTGTGGCCAAGGTGCCTAGAGATACGGGTGACAGTAATTAGTTTCATGCTGTTTTTAAAAGATAAGGTTTTAGATGTAATCATCAATAGCTCACAAGACAACAGAGGATGGGTTCAAATAACATACATAGAGAAAGAAGGCACATCAGGTCAGCACTGTGTTACTCAGTTTTCCTTTTGCCTGATACTTATTAATGAAATGTGTGGAAAAATATGTCCAAATTTGATGCAAAATTTGTTTTATTTATTGTGTATGGAACATAAGTTTTCATGGTGGAAGCAGCAAAAACTTCAGGGCAAGGTCTAGATGTAAGGCTTGACATTGCTCACTCTCCCCAGACTTTCAAAAGCCCTGTTTAATAAAGACCCAAACTGTTCCCTTCTCAGCTGATCTTTAACCTGGAAGGTGCCCATCTGGTTGTAAAGTTGTAGGTAGGTGGTTATGAATTGATTTGGTTTGCAGATTCACCTTTGCTTCTCACATGAATCTGCTCCCCAGAGTGGTGTGTCACAGCACCAGCTGTGGGATGGTGAAGGGCAATGCCAGCCTGGGGGAACTGCAGTAGGAAAGCAGGATTTGGAAGATGAAGGGAGGAAAGGGTCTTGTTTCCTCTTACCACCAGAGCAACACAGAAAATATGGGGAAGGCAGCACAGCACACCCTGTGTTTCAGAATGGCCATCTGGAGTAAATGAGGAAGCAATTTCAAACTGGGATTTCTGTCTCATGGTGAAGTCATGTCTTCCAACTGCTCCTGGGAAATCTCTGTCCAAGGCACAGCAGAGTGAGGAGGAAGGTAACTCAGTACCAAGCCAGGAATGGAAACTGTTTTCACAAGGTATTCAGAAGCAGAAGGTGAGAGAGGTTAAAAAAGGCAAGCACAAGCTGGGATTGTAAGGCTGCTCCTTTTCTGAGTGAATATCAAGCACCCTGACTGTGGGCTTTGGAAAGGCAGTGGTTTATTCAGGTTCACTTCAGGCTCATGGAATCACAGAATCGTTAAGATTGGAAAAGATCTCTAATACTGTAACCTTAATTACTCAGCAGGTTGGAAGAGACAAACATACCCAAAGAAATTATATGTGAGCTACACATACGTAAGAAGGCTTACTGCATCTATGTCATGTTCATAGCATGCAACTTTTTTTTTGGTTAATGGAAGAAAAATTCTGTTTCCAAGAGAAACCAGGCAAAAACTTTTCTGCTTGTGCAGAAAAGGTAATTTCCTTTATGCTGTATGCAGATCAGAGTGTCAAAGACAACAGCTGCTAGACAGGAAACTGGTAGCAGGTATCAGCCCTGTACCATGTGTAGGGACTGCTGTGTGTCCTGAAAGAGGATTCCCAGTATCTAGTAGGCTGGACAGTTTATGTTTTCATGAACCACTGAGTTTCAGGCTTAGCTGAGTAACTGCTCTGCACAAATAGGTAGCTGAGATACCTTTCCTAGAAGAAACCCAATGAGCTTAAGGGAATGCATCTCAATTAATGAATAAACCAAGTTCCAGGAGCATAGGAATTACCCTCAAGATTCTTTGGCATTTTCATTACCTTAGGCAGTACAGTAAAGAGGAAGCTAAAGGTCACTGATGAGACAGGAAGATTCAGTCTGAAGCAGTTCCTATTGTCACTCTGAAACTAAGGCATTTTCTCTTTTCTGGAGCATAAATATTCCTGCATTTTCAACCCAAAATCTCCACTATATTTTATTGATGCTTAGCTTATTTTACACAAAATGTGTGAATGAATTACATTTCCATGTTCCATGTGTCTTTTCAGGATACTTTCTTTTTTCAGATAGATGTTCTGAAATTCTTTCAATAGTTTCCTAAATTACCCTTTACTACTACTAACAAAAATACCACTACAGAAAACAAGGAGCAGCACAATATTGAGAAAGGAAATACAAAGCATACAGACAAGCAACAGGGAAAAGAGTCATGACCTTTTTATTTATACCAGGAAAACTTTATGATACATGTTATATGTACTCTATTTTATCAGCATCTCTGGGACAACTGTCAATACACTAGCATTAATAGAGAAAGCAAAGACTACTCCTTGAACATCATCATGATAACATTTTTTCCATTTAGCAAGACATGCATAAAATGGTACATTCTGAACAGTGAGATTTAGCCTGAGTAATGGGTAAGTAAAGGGCCTGATTAATCACTGCATTACTCTTATTTTACAGAATACCTCTGTCAAACTCAACATATTTCTATAAGCATAAACCCCAGAGAAACGTGTTGGTGAGTCAAGAGACTGAGACTGACACAATCAATAATTATTTTAGTGTTTTTTTCTTAGTCATTTAATGTCTTTCCAGATTGTTTCTCTGCCTCAAGGAAATTGTAATTTAAGATCCGATTCTTTCCAGAACATGTGTTGCTTCCACAAATACTCAATACGCTAAAAGGAAGGAAAGGAACCATATAATAAATACAGCAAGCATGTATAAAATAGATGCACAGCAGTTGGGTCACCCTGCCCAGCAATGGGCACGAAGACTGAGCAGGAGGTGCAATACTAGTGCCTGACCCAAACCCCAGTGAAGTCAGTGAATTGGAGAGCGCAGAGAAACTCAATTCTTTTAGAGGCTGATACTTTATAATCACCATGATCACATTTACATGTAACGTCTCAGCTCTGCCCCCTCTGCTGTGCACCATCCAAGGGCTTGCCAGATAAGTGCTGCCAGTCATCTCAGGAAGGTATCACGCTGTTTCAGTCCAAGACAATGGCCATTTAAAAGTTCTGGCCAGCATGAAAGGAAATGGAGATACACTGCATTAGAAAGAAATAAAAGCAGCAAACTTAGCATCTGGTAAAAATGACACAGTGCAAGGCTCATTGCATTTTGCTGAAATTGTTAGACTGGTGTATGTTGACACTCCCCTTGACTTCCTCAGAGAGCAGATTCCAGCTTTCCCCACAATGCTCTGGCAGCCCCAAGCCATCAAGGACTAACTGGAGACTCGATTCAACAGGGATTCCAGATACTGAACAATGCTTAAGCATCTAAACACGAAAGGAGAGCTTCCAGCACTGAAACCCAGGTTTCTGCACTCCTTCAAAATGTCCTGGGATACCTGAGACACTTTTCCAGACAGACACGACATAGAAGAGAGTCTGGGACAGCTGCACACACTGTAGCACTGTTGGAGGCCTGCCAGGTGCCTGAGCTGTTCTTTGTGTCACTGGGTACATTTGTTTGATGGGTACACTCTGTCTAAGGATGATGGGGAAACAATCCTCCCATATAGTGCATGGATGGCAGTCATCCTGCTGCCTCAGGTTTCAGGGAGGCTATGTCAGGGGTTTCCTCTCACTTTCAGTTAAGTATGGACTGATTTAGAGCCATAATTTTGATAGCTGGAATATAAGAGATTCCAATCCTTCATATTGTAAGAGCGAGCCTTGTATGTGAAATAATCAGTTTATTAAGAATAAGGGGCTTGAATGATGGAGCATGGAGTTCTAGAATACTATGTTGGAAAGGACCTCAGGGAGCATCTGGTACAACCTTTCTCTGCAGATGGACAGTCCAGACAACATAGGCCAGCACCTCATCCAGAGAAATCTTAACAGTGCCCACCATTTCCCTGAGGAGGTTATTCCAATAACTGATTATTCTCATTGTGAAATATTTTCCTCATGACCAGTCAGAATCTCCCCAGAGATTCTGCATCCATTACCCTTGGTGTTTTCATTGTGACTCCTTGCAAAAAGAAAGTATCCAATTTCTCTGTAGCCACCTTTTAAATACAAGAACAGTATTTAAACATGGATACGGTCTCCCCTAAGCCCCAAGGATGAAGAAACATGATTTTCTCATAATTTTCTTCCATGGAAAGCTTCCCAGTCCTTTGATCATCATTGTGGCATTTCTCAGGACCTTCCCCAGTTTGCCCACAACTTTTCTGCATAGCAGAGGCTACAGCTGATTAGTGTTCCAGGCAAGTGTTCCTGACAAGCACTGAGTAGAGTGGAATAACAATTTTTCTCTGCTGGTGATGTCCTTGTTGATGCAGCCCAGCATCCCGTTGGCTTTCTTTGCCACAGCAGCACACGTTCACTCATTCTGAGCTTGCTGTCCACTGGGATCCCAGCTCTCCAGCCAGGCAGGTCCCAATCTGAGCTGCACCTCTAGATTCTATTTTCCCATATGCAGAAATTGCATTTATCCTTGCAGAACTTGATGAGGTCCTTGTTAGCTCACTCCTACAGCCTGTACAGGTCTTCCTTCAGGGTGGCTTTCCCTTCCCAAGTGTCCACTTCCCCACTCATTATGGTGTCATTGGCAAACTCCATCAGGGTCCCATCACCCAGGTCACTCATGAAGATATTAAACAGTGTTGGGACCAGTATCAATCCCTGGGGACCCTGTTGGTGGCAGTGTCCAGTTTAAAAAGGATTTACCACCACCCTCTGGGTGCAGCCAGGCAGTCTGTGCCCACCCACTGCACAGACCCCTTGTCTCCACCCTAATGCATCAGTTTCTCTGGGAGCTTGTGGGAAACCATATGGAGCACCTTGGAGAACCCTTAGATTTTTGTGGTGGATAATCTAGTAAAGAAAATCTAAGTAACCTAGGCAGTTTTCCAATCCTGAATTAAGCCACTTAACTCAGATTAATTGAGATGGAAAACAGGTAATGAAGTTTATTTCAATTTTATAATTCTCTAGAGACAGATGGTTCAGCCAGATATGAAGTGCCAAGTGTACTGCTAACTAAACCTTTTAGTGAATGCTATGGTGAGATCAGAAAATCTCAAAGGACAAATGTCATAGGCAAACAGAAAAATACTGTGAAAGAGAAAGCACCTCTAGAATGCTTGACATGGGAGAGGTTTTGAAGAACAGATGAGAGAAATACCTGGCAGAGAGCACAAAGAAATAATTGATCCTACCATGAACTGGGTAGAAAGATTCAATGGCATTTTACAGACTTTGTGTTACTTGATTAATTCCCACGAGAGCCCTCAATATACCATGACATTCTTCATAACCTTACAATTTCTTCATCCTATGACCTCTACACAAACCATTATGTTCACTTTTTTTTCCTACTTTCAATGGGTTTCTTCTCCTTTTAAACTACCAGACAGTAATATCTGTAAATAACATAAAGAAACACCTTAGATCAAGCTGTCAAGTAATTAAAGCTGTTTCGGTGGATTTCATTTCTTGTTATTGCTGGGATGTTTTAACTAAGAGTGAAAAATAAATAATATGCTCTGGATGGCAACTAGTGTTTTTATTCAGTTAGGTGAACAGACACAAAGGGACATACATTCAAAATATCTTATTCTTTTGGATATGTAAGATGAAAATCCAAGTTATTTCACTCGACAGTGTGCTTCAACCCTTGTCTTTCTGCTTTGAGAACTGCATGGAATGTGAACTGCCTCTGGCGCTGATTCTAATCTCACTTGTGCTAATGTAAATCCAAAATAACCACTCTGAAGCCAGTTTAAAATGCTGTAATTGAGGGAAGGATTAAAGCTTTAAGGGCATTTTTAAAAATAGGGATTTGGGTACCTGGTCTCTGAAATATCAATTTAAATCAGATTAAAATTTGACAGAGGAATTTATCCTGCTGTCAGTTGCATGTTACCATGACCTCAGTAGCATTCGGTGCCTGGGTATTTAAAAGATAAAAAAATCTCAGTTTCACGTCATAACATTTCCAACCTGCTGATGCAAGCATTAACAGAATGGAGTTTGGCCCTTGCCTGGCATCAGAAATATACTTTCATTTTTGGTTAAGTCTCTTAAACTATGAAGTTACAATCAATGCATGTACTTGCATTTTCTCTCTTATTCATACTGGGAATCTTTAAACATTTGTTTCATATTTTCAAGGAAAACTCAGCGTCCTAGCATTTTTTTCTTAGCTGATTTTTGAATGAACATGCATTTTTTATGCTTTTCCCTTTTGTCTGTCCTTGTTGACCACGCAGAGATGTTCAGTCCTGAGAGGCAGTGGGATTATTCATTGGGAATGAATTATCAGATAAAGTCAGCTCTGTCCTCAATACTTCAGTACAGAACTTACATCTAAAAACATTTCATTATTTCTAAATATTCTTAATAGTTTACATGTGCTTAATTCAGTGAAGAACATTTTTTAAATGCTTCTATTAGACCACAAATTACTTATTATTTTCAGTGTGCCACGGTCACCTAGCATTATTTCTTCTCCCTAATTAAATGATTATATTATTTGAATCAGAAATTAAAAGAAGGCAGATAGGGATCCATACAAATTAGCATGTAAAACTTTCTTAATAATTTTCAGCTCTGGCACATGAACACTCTTATTAACCACTTTCATCTTAAATTATCTTTCTGTTCTCACAGTAGAATATTTGAATCATGTGAAGTCTGAAATGCTTCTTTGCACAGTGATGTTGGTACATGGTTAATCTGCTTTGTGTGGTCGATCCACTTTTGGATTGGATGGGGGTGACTGACTGTGGCTGCCAAGGGGCCTGGGGTGAAAAACCCAGGGGACTGAAGCAATGGGGTGCAGCAGAGCCTCTGCTGCCATGGGGACCATGGCACAGACATCTCTGGTGAGCAGAGTCACTGTGCTGCAGTCAGAGGGGAGCTGTGGCAGAGGTCAGAGAGCTGAACATGGATGTCTGGGTGACTGAATGGCATCTCAGACCCCATGCATGGGACATGATCTGCAGGTTTTCTTGTAAATATGAGTCAAACAGAAACACCTAAAATGGCACAAAGGTTGCAAAGTGTGGGCAGCTGAGCTCTAGTGCCTCACAGGCAATAAATTGAGGTCAATAAATGTTGGGATCCAGCCCAGTTGCACACAAGACATTGAGGCACATAAGGTGCAGGAACCTTGGGGGATGCACAGCCTTCTGCAGCAGGCACTAAGTACTATGTTGGGTGTGACAGAGCATCTAAAATGATTGACCTATAAATTCTATACTGTATCAACTGTATAAATATTTAGATGCTATTTCAGGATGAACTGAATCATTCCCCAAGCTCTGGTGGTTGTTTTGATTTAAGCACCACTGGCTATAACAATAGAGCATAGGCAGGTGCCTGTGAACATGGTTGTGAAATCCTGCCCTGATTGTCTATACCTACCTGTGTGGACAATGAATAGGCAAATTCCAACTACCCACATTTCCACTTAAATTGAAAACTAATTGGAGTGTGATCTGCAGGCAGAAATTAAAAGGGGGAGCAAAGGAGAGAGAACCTGGGAAATGCAGAAACTAGAAGTGGGTATATGTGACCAGGGAATCTTTGTCTGAAGAAAGAGGAAATCTGTAGCCTAAATGAAGCTGAAGAATAGCACTGGTGGGCAGAACACCCAGGAACTAAGAGAAAGGCTCAAAAGTGTAGGGTATGAAACTAGAAAGTGTTAAGATAATAGAGATATGTCCCACTTGTCACTTGAAATTGCAACACAGATATTGAAAAGTATGCACTGATGAGGAGCAGCAGAAATGAAGAAAAATGTCATGGAAGAGTACAGTAAAAATGCAAGAAATAGGACTGAAAGAAATGAAGAAATAATATGGGGGAAGAGGAATCTGTTTAAGTCAAACACAGTTCAGAGAAGGACAGCTGAAAAGGTTTCAGCAGAATGTTGCTATGCGTCTGACAATTTTTACATTCAGAAATGTACAGAGATTGCAGTATTATAGGGAGAAATATTGTCAGATGATTCAGTGGTATAGTGCACTGTAGCAGGATGACCACATATTTTTTGCAATTTGGCCTTAGACTGTGTGTGACTCATAATCCTACATTGTTCCTAGATAATATGAAAATTATTGTTACATTAGCTGGTAATGTTGCTCATAATTTGATTACATTTAATCAGTCTCTGTGAGTGGATAGGCTAAAGAAAAAGAAAGCCTCCAAGTAGTTTTTTAAATATGTTACTGTTATTATTTCAAAATGGCAAACTTTGATAAATTAAGGGAAGTAAATTGTGAAGTGGATTGGATTTGCATTGGATTGGTGGTGAACCCAAAATCATGAGTGCCAGGAAAGCATAGAAGTTCCTCAATCAAGAGAATAAAATTTATTTGGACCTTTAATTTCTAGTGATTGAAAGAAACCTGTGTGAAAGAGGTTCTTAAGAACAATTGCAGGCAGAATTGTGAGAAAAAGGAGAAAGAGGAAAAAACAGCCTTTAAAAATGTTAGAGCTAAGAAGCATTTTTTAATGCTTTAATAAAGCAGTTTTCTTGTAGTACATTCTCAACTTTTAATGTCTTTGTTACCACTCTGCATGCCTTAAATTAAATAAAAAAGAATAGAATAATGAGAGAAGACCATTGGTGAGAAATGCTCCTGAGAGAGGTCTTAAGCCATGTTTTCCATTTGCTGTACCACATAACAGGATGTAAACACAAATAAATGGCACCAGCAAGTGGAGGTGAGGAACCCTGTAAAGTGGAAAAGACATTTTCCCAAGGCAATACATAGCTGCCAGTGTAAACCTTCTTGTGTCTCTCACTGGACCCATCACATGGTATGGAAGGCTCAGAGACACAGCAGATGGAAGTGAGGAGTGTCTGCTTCTGGAACTCCTTCCCACAGCAGGAGGATGTCAGGAGCTGCTGGTGAAAAGAGTTTGACATTATGTGTTTCCTCATGCTTGTAGAGACTTTCACAGAAACAGGTTTGCAAGAACTCCAGATGTGTGAGATGACCTGGGGGTACACCAAAATGTCCAAGGCATATAACAATTTGAGAATGCTGAACTGCCCTGTGCCAGGTCAGTACATATCCATGCTGCACATCCTCCCTGGTCACCACCTCTGTCTGGATGCTGCCCAGGGTTTTTTAATGAGGGAAGGGGAGGAGAGTAAAACCTTTAGAGGAAGAAGATGAAAAACTCTTATTAACACTCACAGTCTGCTCTGTGTTTTGAGATATCAGGTTGTCTGGGAAGCCCAGAGGGACAGATGTTCTCTCCTGCTTTATATTTGCACAACATTTAGCAGTGAGAATGACTAGCTCTTATTTGGGACATTTGGGAATAAGACAGTAGAAATGAGACTATTAACTCTTCCTCAGACAAATGCATCATCCCTTTAGTGGTTACTGGAGTCTGAAGTGTACCTCAAAAGAAAAAAACACCACAAAAACCATTCCCCAAAAAGCAAAATACTGATTTCATTTTAAGAAACCTTGAAGGTAATATGTTTCCTTTGCCTGAAGGAAATCTCTTGGCTATAATGTAATTTTTGATCTTATTATGTACTTTCCCCTCTAATTATTATTATTCCTTCTTAGTTTGGACTTTAATTATAAAATATCAATACAATTTCTGCATGTTTATTGGATGGAATGACTATCTGATCCAACAATTGTCTGGAGTATTACACCGAATTCAAGTTCAAAGCTCTATATTTTTAAAAGGAAAAATAATATGAAAACCTGCCAGTCCCTGACTGACCACAGAAGATAATTCCTTCAATCCAGTTTTTATTATAAACTATGAAAATTGACTTCTGAATACAAATTAAGGTGTTTTCCAAAGCAATTTTCCAGGTCTGCTAATTTTTTTTAATGGTTATTTTTATTGAAGGCATGAAAAACTATTAAAAAAGGTAATTGCGTAGCTTTCAGCATGGGAAAGAGATGAGATGGAACATTTTATTACACACATTTGAATGTGTTTGATTCAGTTATTCCATGGCTTCATCAAGTGCAGTTGCTGGCCCCTGCTGCTGCTGCTGGGCTACACTGTCCAGGAAATGTCTGGATTTGTATTCTAGGGATGAACAGCTAAAAGAGCTCCAGGGCAGGTTTGTATTTTAAACAGCAGTCCAGCTTCACTATAGAAACACACAGGAGTATAGCACTATTCACTTCAGAGGTGGTGCTTCTTGCATTTGCATTGACAAGGAACATCATCCTTGCTGGCTGCTTTTTGCAGTGCTTGGGATAAAAGCATTCCATCTCTGGATTGCTGGCTGCAGTAAGACTGTTCTTGTAGTAAACCATGTCACATGAATAAGGGTGGCAACACCTAGTCCTATACTGAATATATGGGAGGTTGGAGACTTCCATGCAAACCTCAGAGCATCACCTCTCCTTGCCGAGTCTGTTTTCCACCACAACACTATTAAGTGTGCTCAATTCTAATTAAATTATCTGAGCTGGTTTTGCTGCAGTGCACTTGATACAGTAAGAAATATGTTCAGAGTTAGAAAAAACATAGAAACATTGTCAAAGTCATGCTGGTGATAGCTGGGGGTAGGGATAGGTGGGGGTAGGTGGGGAAGTATTCCACCCTTGGTAAATTTTCCTGTGGCAATAGCTGGATATGCCTTCCTCTTCCTTCTGCTTGATCTCACACAATACATATTCATATGTGTTTTGCATCCAGCCTTTCTTTTCCAGAGTGCTTGTGCCCCATGCCTCCAGTGAGAACTTGCCCTCCAGTTATTCTTGCTGTTCCTGCCCTTCTACTCCAAAGGGCACCTCCCTGCCCAGCTCCTCCTTCCTCATTTTTTGAGCTTCTGCTGTCTCATCAGTGAAACTCTAAATCAATAGCCAGTCATGTTGCAGAGAGCTGTGACAAAGTGAGTCAGGCTCTTCAACCATGATGCTCTGCCTTTGATGCCTTGCCAAGATCTTTTTTATGCTTCATCTTCCTCTTTCCCCTTCCTCTTTCCCCTTCCTCTGCTAAGTACTTAACTGTCTCAAGACTTCTAACAGATGGCCAGGAGTGCTTTTTCTCAGGCTCCCTCATTACCCCTGCATGGAGAAGCACAGCCATGATTCCTGGTCTCTCCTTTTGGGGCTGGGTCTGCTGCTGAGATCTTGAAACATCACCAGGTGCTCCTACACCCTGAGCTGGGACTTGCCTTTAGCACTTCCTACAGAAGTCCTTAAAACTCTTCTGGTCTATGAGAAGGAAGGGAAAAAGAAAAGGGAAGAAAGATAGATAATGAGGAAAGAACAACCTACCAAGTGGAAGTTTTGGGTAAAAAAATGAGTAGCAGGACTGAGAGCTGCAGAACAGGCAGGTTGGGAGGCCTGGCATGGACACAGTTTGGACACCGTACTGCTCAAGTCTTCCAACACACAATGAGACTTCCACCCCTTCTCAGGGTACCAGATAATATGAGTTTGTGAGTCAGTTTTTACGGGCTGGAAACAGAGAAACTGCTTGTAGGGTTTGTTCTGTAAAATGTTTGAAGCTGCTACTTCAGCAAAGTATTAATTTTAACACACAGTATGGTATGGAAACATTCATATATAAAAACTTGAAACCTAAAGCCACACAGAGTTGGCTGAGAGCAGCGTTTACATGAGAGAAGTTGGCTGAATACTCTCTTAAACAGTGCAGACTCTTGGGCATTGCAAAGCTGATGGTCATGTTCTCTAGCAGACTGGGGAGATGCCAGATGAATTGCTCAGCAAATGGCTGTATATGGATGGTGACATTTCACCAAGCAGTTAGAAGAGAAGTATTTGTGGATAGAAGCCACCTTTTTTTGCTCTCTGTTTGTACATCTCTTAGCACAGTGAAATCCTGGCCTTTTTTGTGGGTGGCAGTGTTGCTGTGCTACAAATGAGTAACAAAAAGCACAGCAGGACAAACTGATTGTAGGCTTTCCTATTAACTGTATGAATGCACATGGTTGACAACACACATTGTGATTGTACCACAGCTTCTTGTAGGTCTTTAGCATTGCTGCCAATTAGTGCTTTTCAGTGCTTGCACTCACCTTTAGGTGTTGTGGTGGGGGCAGCTGTTTGCCACCAGTCAGCCTGATACCATGCCAGGGTGAGGCACACCATGGTGTGCTGCTCGTGTATTTGCCACACTCAGCTGAATGGGACCATGACAAATGCTTCCACCATGTGAGACTCTAACTGAGCTGTGTGTAGCAGCCATCTGGAATCTGGTACTGTTATTGCCGTGCCCAGCTCAAGTGTCAGACAGGAGAAATCTCTGTGTCTTGGCAAGTAACTGGCATTCTTATGATTGTTTGCAACATGCTGTTGATGAGGAATAAATGAGTGCGGGTACAAACATGCTTTGAGTTCGTGACTGGACTGCACCCATTCCAGACATGTTGCTGCCTGAGCAGGGACACAGCAGTGACTGCAGCATCTTCCCTTTGCTCCTGTCTATCACGTTCACTGGCTCAGTGCTTGTGGTCGTAGGAATAGTTGGATGAGTTACTGTGCTTGTGTGCTTCAATCTGTATATTGTAGTATGCCACAACCAGTCACCTCAAACCTTTGTCTAAAGACAACAGGCATGTCTAATAGCCTTCTACTGGCACTCCTGCTCTTGACATTTCTTTGCCTTCCCATCCCTCATGCTGCTTCTCTGTTCCAGTCACACCAAATTCAGTCTGTTTGCTTTCATCCACACAGAAACCTCAGCAGCCACAGACCCTAGAGTCTGACAGTGATTGTGCTTTTGCCTTCTATTCTTGGGAATAGTATGAATGGTATCCATATTCCTCTGCTCCCCTGCAGTCTAACTTGTCTGACATCAGCTACCCTTTCAAAACCACAGTCACAGAATCACTGAGTTGTGAAAAATAGAGCTGGGAGGACACCCAGGCTTTCTTAGGCTATTGTTCTATGACTAACCCTTTCAAAAACAAGCTTGCATCTGTTTGGCTGTACAAGATCCTTATTATCCTCAAAAATCTCCCATACCTTGCTTGTAACCTGTGATTTAGTTCATGTTCCCTTCTATCTCCACTGTTCCTGAGCTCCTTACCCTCACTCTGATGAAGTAGTTTGGAAAAGCTGCAGTGTATGGTGCACCCAACCCGGAGAATCTGACGTCAGACTTCCTGATACTGCTCCACAAACACGATTGCAAAACTAATTTTGAGGATCCAGTTTTATAGATGAGAATAAGAACATGAAATAAATGAAAAAATGCTGAGGAAGGTCAGGGTAACAGACCCTCTTGCCCAGCACACTATTTATGGTGGTGGCACTGGGGGATGCTAATGTGACAGTACGTGTGAAGCTGACCATTTCTGTCTATTTCCCTCATGCTCCATCAGTATTAAATATCAGAGCAGAAAAAAACAGAGTAGAAAAAAATACTGTGAGGATATTCATTTCCTCTAGAAAGAACACTGCTATGTTCTGTAACTGGTAACTCCCTATTTTAGAGAAGATGAGAAGTGTTCATCTGTGACTACTTCCAAATTAAGGATGGAGTGACTTCCAACTAATCATACCTGCTCCACTGGGAATGTAGCATGTACTAGAGACAGACACATCACAGGCTCTCCAGAGACAGACCTGATACTGTCTAAAAACTACTTAGGATTTTTCATTCCTATAAAGCTGTTCTATTACTCTAGTTGTCATCGACTTCTCTCTTATTTCCTTGCCAAATTTATGACCAGCAGCAGGTGTTGACCTGTTTCTTTTTCATATAGCCTTCCCTTACTGATGTTTCACAGCCCAGCTCAGAAAGCAGTCTTCCCCTTTCAGCTTCCACTTTGATGGGCTAACCAAGGCAGGCTCTTGAAGTCTTTGTATTTTTCTCTGGATAATATGTATTACACTTCCCTGCCCTTTCTTCCAGTAAAGATTTATTCCTGTCTGGAATGTTTTTCAAATTAGCCTTAATCCAGTTATGCCAGAGTTTAAGGGTTGGGTGAAAATTACAAACTCACTTCACACAGGCTGTATCAAAAAAAAAAAAAAAACTTCAGGGGAACTGGTTTTAATTACTAGCTTTGTTGAGATTTGAATTATCAAGCTGTTTGTCTGTAGTAAACAGCATCAGTCAGATTTTTAGGTCACATAAAAATGGGTGAGCCAGGAATTCACTGTTAAAAAAAAATGTAGCAAACAACAGAAAACTCAGACAGTCTCATAAAGATTCCCTCATCTTAGGTGGAAGTCTTGTGCAAACCACTGGGGCTTTTCTGATCTGTTTTTTTATGCTGCAGCTGCATCCAGCTCAACACAGAAAAACAACATAACCAACTCCCCAAGCCCTTGCAAGCCTCAGCCTCTCCACCACTTCTCTGCTCCACACAGGACCACGTAACCAAACTAAGGAAAAAAATTTAAAAATGAAAGTTTTCAGTTTCAATGATCAGATTTTGACCAATGCTCATTAATATTGCCAACCTAGGAATCCCAGATCACGGTTTGCAGAAAAGTATGTTCTCAATCTTGGATGGAGAGAGCCTAAGAGACAGTGGTCTCTTAGGTCTTGGGGATTTGTAAATAATTTTTCTGTGGAAGTTTTTAGTGCTGCAAAGCCTGGGGCTACACTATCAGGAGCAGTGGGAGCCCCACTTCAGCTAGGCTGTGAGGGAGTGGCTATGAGGACAGGAAGAAACCAACATAACTCAGGAGAGATATTTTCTGAGAAAAAAAACCTCTTCTGAAAAACTTTGCTCACAAAGATCAGGAGGTTCAGTCTTCATAAAGTAAAGATCCTTTGTTTCCAATAAGTGCATGTTTTCAGAAAGGTTTATAAGTACACAAAAACATGCCACAGCCAGCTTTTGCAGTGCGTGATACGACAGCATAAAAGCAAAGAAAGCTAAATTTTTGTAAACATAAGTGTCTGCTCTAGGAAGTTACCTGTCAACTCTTCCCTAAACTTTTATTTCTGAAGGAGCAAGAAAATTCATTGGTCAAAAATACTTAAAACTGCCTTCAAAGTCACAATACCTAAAGTTTAGTTTTGGAATTTTTAAGTTTTGTATGGAGATGTGCTTATGGTATGGACAACACAGTTGTGCTAATAAATCTCTTTGTCAACGTTCACATAGAACATCTCTTTTCTGCATCCATTCCCAACTGTGATTCACCTCACACAACAGAGTTATGAATTAATCTTTGACTCTTTACTTGAACAGCAGTTGATCATTTCATTTTGTGGAAATTCACTGACCTGAGAGTTTTCCAAGACCAATATAATCTGGGTATAATATTTTAAGGCACACCTACATTTGCTGATTTCATCTGCAGAAAGCTATTAACACTCGACCCACCTCCATTTCAAGCATATTTATTCCCATCCTCATTTTCTCATGCAGCTTATACAAGCTTTAGGATATTGGGTTGGTCTTTGATATTCACATGTAGGAAAAGTTGGTCACTTCTCAAGAGTTACAATGCACTATAAGAATCTTTCAAAAATTGTAACCTCAGAATGTTTTAATACCTGATCTAGAGGAATTAGCTGGGAGGTGAAAGTGTGGGCTCTGCAAATCTTTCATTTTTTGTCCATTACAAGGAGGCAGCTAAGAGTGGGCAGGGAATGCAACAGAAATTCTCTGTCCTTAGGAGACTAGCAGCTTCCCAAAGAGTCTATGTCACACGTGTACATATATATATTTATTTATGTATGGACAGGTGTGTATATTATATATATATATACACATATACAAAGAGAGAGAGATATTATGGTGCAGAAAGAGCAAGGAAAACTTCACCCTTCCAAAAGAATTATGACCTTCAAAAGCCCAGTAAAAGGAACCTCCTATGGTTTGTAGCCCTACTTCTGGACTTTCTGTGCATTGAGGAGGTAAAAAAAAAAACAACAAACCCCAAACACATTGATAGATGATCTTGGTAAATGAAAGGAGTTATCAGATTAATGCCTATGTAAGAGGCACATTATTGCTTCTTAACAGTAACTGTGTGGCAATTCTAATTACTTCTGAACATCTTACAACACTATTTTTGAACAGAACAATTAGTTTAATTACACATTGTTTTCAAAGTGGCTGAGCACTCATTTGGCTCTAAATTCCATCAAAGGTTAAAGGGTCTCAGCTGTTGTCTCTGAATGAAGGCAGGCCATATGACACTGAGGCCAGAGCAGCCCCAGTGAGCTCATCCTCTGCTCCACCCAAAAACTGGCTGCAAGGCCCAAAAGCAGCTCACTGCTCTCCAGCTCTCTGAGTAAAACACGGGTGGGGAGCAAGGATGAGGGAAAGGAAATGCTGTGTGGGAGTGGAGCTCAGTCCAGGGGCAGAGTGCCTCTCATTTCTGGTGATGATGGATTTGGCTGCTCTTGAAAGTGCAGTGGAAAAGCAGTGCCTCATAGAGATGGCAGGGAAGCCCACATACAGAGTCATGGGGAGAAAATAAACCAAAAATTAGTCTGGGAGCTTTTCAGGTAACAATTTTGCAACTGTGAACAGGCAGGGGTTTGTTGTGCTTCTGTAAAGAAGTAGTAGCCTTACTGAAGCTGAAAAGGGGCAAGAGGCAGGGCAAGGACAGAGGTCACTCTGAGGTTTAATTTCCTAAAGGTGGAGATGAGTGAAAGGGAGCTGCATAAGGGAAGAAGAGAGGCCTTTGGACTATGCTTCTGAAGTAAGTGTGGGGAAAGGAATAAAGGAATGGAATAATTATGTCCCTCAGAATGACAGCTGGGACAGTAAAAGCTGAGGAGGAAGGATGTGAAGGTTTGAGGTAGTAGAAAGCCCTGGGAGAGGGGTATGGGGCTTGGAGGGAGGCATGAGATTTGTAGCTGGATGATGGCTTCAGGAGAAAAGCTGGGATGTTACAAGAGCACAACACGAGCTTTCCCACAAGCTGTCCCACAAGCTTCAGAGTTCATCCAAGGGAGAGTATTTCTCACTCCCTCTCTGCTGTGCACATTTTACTGTCAGTGTCCATAATTTTGCAGCTTGCAAGACTTAATTAAAGATTCTAATTCTCGTCTTCTGTGGCAGTGAGTAAGGTTATGATATTTTGAGAACACATGGTTTATTTTGCCAGGTCTGTGTTAGACGCTTGACATGTGACAGGGGAATGGAATTGTGTAATTAAGTCCTGAGTTCTGTAATCACCTCAGACTTCAGTTTATAAATCACCTACACCCTACTGCCTCGTGCTACAGGGGAAAGGAGCTTGTGCATTGACCTGCCATGCTGCTTCTGCAATTGCTCAACCTCATTGATCTCTCTGGAAGTTGCAAGGGACTTGCTGCAAAATCCAACTCCTGTAGACACAGGCGAAGAGGCTGGAGAGCAAATGTAAAGAACTGCACATCCTGCATTCAGTGTGAATCAATGCTCTTCATGGGTGCCTGCCCTTTCCCACAAACCTTCATTACACTTGCATGAGTGTACCTGAACAGAAGATCTCAGGAAGAAGCAGGGTGTGTTTGTTCATTCATACCGGTGGCAACCGCAATAACAAGGCAATCAAACACGACGTGCAGGAGCAGCAGTGCCTGCTTGCAGGTGTGCTCTCAGAGGTGAGCACTCAGGGTGTGCTGCAGCCACCCAGGAGTGCTGTGAAAAGGTGTCATTCCACTGCATGTCTCTCCAGGCAAAGCAGCCTGGAGAAATAATCCAGCCCTTCCACACTGCTGTGCTTGTAGGTCCTGTGAATGGGACCCTGTCACTGCTTCCATTACCAATGCTCTGCTTTGTAGCATGAAATGAGTCTGCCTATCCTTCCCTTGTTCTGTACACTTCCCCTGTTCTGAGCTAAGGGTGCCCACGTATCTACCCATGTCCCTGATTTGACTTAGGACTCCTTTCTGCATGCCCTTTCTGAGCCAGCTTTATTTGTCACTGATTGCTTATTTTTCTACTGAAACAGCTAGTTATTTCTGAATAATGAATAATGAGTGTCAGTGGAAGGAGGGAGCTGGGGAGTCCCTACATGTGGTCCATCTGCTCAGCCAGGAAGGAATCTGCTGCTCCCTAATCAGCACAGCAAAGGGATCCTCACAGTTTAAATGGGCAGAAGAAAACAAGGGATGAAACAGGAGGATCTCAACCTGTCAAACTCCTGAGCAGCTTTGAAGGACCCAGGAGTGAGGGCAACTGTTTCACAGCTTTGGCATGGATCAGTCATTTCCTAGTCACTGCCAGTTTATTTGCTTTCTTGGTGCATTTGGTATGCAGCAGCCAAGAAATCATTCTACAGGCACTGTCTTCCTCCTGTGCTCTGCAACCCATCCCTGAAACCACCATCTTTGCACCATTCTGGGACTGTGTCAGCCCTCAAAAATCTCCTCCAGCATGCCTTGGACTGTCAGATGGTGCAAGGATCTGTGTAGGATGTACTCCTATTCTCTTCCCCCTAGTGCCAAAGTTCAGGGCTGAATTAGGTGAGAGGCAGAGTATCTGGATGGTGCACAAATCTTTCATGCTGGATCACTGAAGAGGCCAGAACATGATCCAAAGAGAGACCAGCAGGGGAACGGTGATCCTGTCAGCCATGCTCACAGTGAAGCCGAGGGATCTACCACTGCCCTTCCTGTACCCTGCCATGAAGGAGTCATACTCTAATCCAGATGTTTCAGCTGCTGAAACATTTCTGCTGTTTATTAAGCCACTTGCTCGTTTTGTGGGTTGCAGTGGCAGAGAATGATGAGATCTCCATGTGGACACAGGAGAGACACTGAATGAGGCCAGAGGCTCACAGAGCTTCAGGACCTGAAAGTGGATGAAGTACCTGATGCCCGTGTGGGTTTTCAGCAACAAAAATTGCTGATGTGGACGATCTTTGCTGCCCTCCTGAAGCACCACACCTTGGAGTGGAGTTTTGTACTTGCAGTCTGTTCCTTCTGTTAGCAAACCTGCTGGAAGAGAAGCCTGTCACAAGCCTTTAGTTATAACAAGGCTGCTTTCCTACCTTCGGTGTTATTAATACATCACTAAAGATTACTTGTAATATTTTTCACTTCTGTAACATGTTCTATCTGGGGAATCTCAGAACATTTTGCAAACATTAATTAATAAGACTTGCAACACCACTGTTTACTAGCTGAGTGTTGGAGTTTCTGCCTGCTCTAGATGTTCCATCTCCCACATCCAGAAGAACCTTACGTCAGGACATGTGCAGCAGATGGACATGGTATTAAAATGCCCACTCTGCCCAAATCCCTTGTCTGTACTGTGGCATCAAATTACAAGCTTTAGAAAAACAATCTGATCATAGAACTGAGATGCTTGGATAATGAGAAGACTATGTATGTTGTAACAGCTGGCTTAAAAAACAAGTGAATGAGTTGGTGGCTAAATTCAGATGAGGGTTGTGCTGGATGGAAAGGGGTTTGGCTTTTTGGAATTTACAAACCTTATTTTCCATGGACTTGTGTTGCCTAAATTTAAACATTTCTTTTTTGTTTTTTTCAGTTCATGTGCTACTAATAGGAATTTTAACTGCTTTTAAAAAGAAAAACCATTCTTATGTTAGCTGTATTTCTTTATTGACATCTTGTTTTTCCAGACATCTCCATTCCTCTTGTTTGTGTTTGTAGACCTTCTGTTCACATGCTTATGTAGATGTGATTTCTCTGACACAATTACAGAAATCAGTTTCATTTCTTTTATTTTTCAGCATGTTCCTTTATTAGTGCTTGTCTTCCAAACTCAATACCAAAATGTTTTCTCAATAAAGATATCAAGACTGCCAGAATTATCCTATTTGGTTCTTGACTCTCAAACTTTAAAGTGATACCTTAAAGGCAATTCCTTTTGTGGTCCTGGATTTTTATTCTTGCCAATTACTTTTGTGCATTTCTGAATTTTTGTGTGGAATCAATGTAATGCCAGACAATCTAAAAAAAGCCAGATAACTATCTGTGGAATGATAAATAAATCTGCCACATATAATCTGAGACTAGGCTTTAAAAAAGGCATTACCAACATCTGACACAGAGGGAGAAAAACATATTGCTGGTGTTGTATTTGCTGCTGAAACCATTTCTTGCTGTTCCTAATTACTTAGAATTTAGCTAGGTTTTGCTCATATCCCATACCAGACAATTTCTATGAATGAAAAAAATGACCATTTCTTATGTCCCTCAGTGTCTCCCAGAAAAATATTGGATCTCCTCCCTTTTTCCATCCCACTTTAGAGCCACTCTTTCTGAACAGCAAGTATTGCTGAAATTTATTTGCTTTGCATGAGAAAGTCCTACTATAGGAGGAACTGACATGCTACAGAAGGGCCACAAAGTTGAACTGTATAAAAATTCTGATTACTTTACCTCTTTTACATCCTTAACAGCAGTTGGGGCAGTAGCAAGAGAGTCAGTGCTCTCACCCAAGCTCAACAATACAACCTCCCACAACAGCAGTAGGGTAATAGAAGTGCTGTGATGAATTGATGGGTTCATTAGTCTAAAATCAATGCATAAAACTTCATAATAGAATAGACCTCACAGGAGCCAAATACCAGTGCTTTAATTGCAGCAGGTGCTCAGTGCCAGGTTATGTATTAAAAAGAAAAATCAAACCTTTCAGTGGAATAAAAAATCCCTGGAATCAAGTAGCCTACAAGAACAAGTTGCCAAGAGAGAAAGGAAAGGGAACACATTAACTACTATGTGCATTTCCAGCTTTGCAAACTGGAGCTGTTTTTCTGAAAGCTGAATATGTTGCCTGTTTCCTGGCTTCTATTGCAGTACATCTGAGAACATGCAGTCTTGAAGCTTACTCATCCCCACAGCACTTTGGTGAGACCAGGGAAGTTCTCTCAATGCCTTTCATGGGCAGAGAAGTGACAGGGACACAAGTGTGTCCAGGCACTTCATCCCTGCTGGGACAAGTTGGGAGACAATGTCCAAGAAAAACATCATGTGCAAAAGAACATCGTGTGGGGGATGCAGCACCAAGCTACAGATAAAAGAGCAGTAAGTACCATCAGGGCAGGAATTTGTGGGTTTGTGGTCTACTAAACATGCTAAATATGATCTGAAATGTGATCATTCTAGCATTTAGGACAAATTCTGTTCTCAGTTATTCAGTTTTGCCTTTATTAAGGTTTTGGGGTGCTCAAATGCTGGTGTAGTTGAAAAAAAATGGACAAACCTAGTCCTGATTTTAATCAGTCCACACAGCACTTACTTCAACAGAGGTTATCTAGTTTATATGAGATTGATTATTTCCTATTGCACACAGTCATGTTCCCAAAGAAATATGCAGTAAAAATATGCCCAGAGAAGTTAAAGGGAACAGGCTAACAGCAAGTCTCCTCAGCAATGTCCCTGGCCACCAAAAATGTGGCTGAGTACAGTGCCTTGTGTATGGATGCAAGGGAGGATACTTACATAAATAAGAGCAAACCTGTTTAAAAAAGACTCTGTTAAAATGTGTATCTGATAGAGTATCTACATACACAGGATTTGGGGCTTGTTTTGACAAATGTGGGAAGACTAATGTGTTTATAGAGAGGGAGCTACGAGTATATATTTATATACTGCATATATTATTTATATATTTATATATCAACAATACTGCAGTGTATATGTGTGAATTTCAGTGTATTTGAATACATCCAAATATAAACACACACACAACAATGTGGGGCACTGTGATACTGATGAAGATACCTGTCCCTGTGGTCATGATAATCTCTGTAGTGGAACTGCATGGTGAAAATATTTTCTAAGATTTAAGACTTAAGTTTTCCGTATTTCAGACTCCAGAGATCTGTTTGATTTACCCATAAGCTGGCAATTTACCATAATAAAAGTGGAAATGAGCTTCTTATGACTGGTCTCTTCCTCCTCATGTGGTGTGTTACATGTCACACCTGTACCTCTCAGGTCAGCCATCTGGTTCCAAGCATCAGTTTGGGCACTGGTGCTCTGCCCAGGGATGTGCATCTCACCTCTTCTAGCAAAGGGCTGCAGTGGGAGCCCCTGTGCTGCCTCCACGAGTAAAACAGGCATTCTGGACATGGTTTGGATTATAAATTTCCCAATAAAGCACCCTAGGAGTCTGACACATCTGGTTTTGTAGCCTTTACTAAATCTCTTTTCATCTTTGGCTTCATATGACTAAAGAACTGGAGAGCTGAAGTTTTTTACTGCTGTGGGAAGAAAAGAGGAGAACAAAGGTGAGGATGATCCAGGCAGAGAGGACTTGAGCTTTTCTTTGCCACAGGCTTTGCTTTTCATCTTCAGCAAGTCACTTATACCAGTGTTTTCAACATGTGGCTACTGGTTCCTGGTACTGAATACAGGACAATTCATTTCAGTACTCAGGCTTCAACACCTGTCTTTGTCAGCCTGGTCTGAATAGTTTGTCCTCAACACTCAGTGCTGCTTGAATGTTAAGAAGGCTTTGCATACACCATCAAAGATGAGACATGGTTTCAGTAAGAGATGCTTTTTTTGTACAGAGTAACTACTATCAGCAACTACTGTACTGCTTTATATGCACTGTGCGTGTGCTGAATATCATCCACTGCAAATTCTGTTTTAGTGAGACTGCTGTGGGCCATTGTTCCTTTGTGCAAAGTGTCCTGGGAGAGCACAGCTATAGCTCACTATTGTCTCTTTCTTCCATTGTACTTGGAGTTCATTTTGTACTTTCTTGAGCTGATAGCTCTGCATCACTATTGGTCCAATACAGACAAGGCAGGGAAGAAAAAAGGCTTGGGATCAGCTCTACATTCTGTAGCATCCTACTGCATTTTATCAGTTCACTGTTAACAATAGCTGAAGGCAAGGCCTAATGATATGCTGTTGTTAGGAAGAAAGAATCTGAATGTGAGAGGGAGAATATCATAAAACAGAAACAAAAATGGGGGCAATAATATGAATGTTTTATCTGCTATGAATCTGTTGAAAGATAATGGGTTGCTATTGAACAGCCTAATGAGAATTAATAAAATATGTATGTCATATAAATAAAGGGAATAATTGCAAGGGGCTGGGGGTCTGAAGCAGAGCAGGAAGTAGCTTCTGTTCGACTTTACAAGAAAATGCTGATACATGAGTTGCTTTCTGCATGGCTGACAGAAATTCTTTTCAGGAGCCCAGCACTACCAGCAAAGCCTCTGCTGGCAGCTGGACATGGGTCAAAGGTAAAAAGGATTTGCAGGTCTGTGGCTTGGGGGCTTGTGAGCTATTTAACATTCAGGAATAGAAATGAACAGAAGGGAAGCCCTGGATACCGACAGCTAGAATAAGAAAATCTTCATCTTTCATCTTTCTCATCTTTCTTTTTCCTTTTTTTTTTTTTTTTTTTTTTTTTTTTGGCATGAGTGGTAACATTTTCACTAGAATACCAGAAAACAAATTATATTTTACCAGCAGGACAGTGCTTTAGTACTCTCAAGGTGGATGGTAATAGGAGAGTGAGCCCTAGAGACAAAAGAAAAGCTTCCTACAGGAAATTAAACCCAAGCTTTGCAAATAAGAACAATAGCCTACAATCCAGGTAAAACTACAGACACAAATGAATGAATACAAAATGAACATTAGCAGAGCCTGAAGCAGTGACACCTCAAAATACAAAAGAGAGGAGAGTGGCTTCACGGCACCTACTGAAATGAATTTATAACAATATGCATACTAATGAACCTGAAACGCCACTTAGTTTTTGCATCCATTATTCATTGTTCAGCTTTATAGGAAAGGCAGCTGTACAATGGAACGATTACAGGGAGCATCGCTGGAGTGGGATGATAACAGGGGGGAAACAGGAGCAGCATCTGTTCCTTCACCCCAATCCCCCTGCATGAAAATTACCATGGCATTGGAAAAGGAAAAGGTTGCAAGGAGAGAAACCAGATGAGAGGCTCAAGATGTTTCAGAGTATTTTTTTCCCCGGCAATCTATTGGATCACTGTCCTTGAAGGAGCAGGAGGGGCCAGAGATTAAAAGAAACACTATACAAGAGCCTGTGCTCTCCTTCATTGTCTGAACATGTTTTTTGGGGTTGATATATTCTTCTGAAAGCAGAAACTGTTGATGATTAAAGGGTCTTATACAAGAAAAACAATATAGATAACAAGTGGAGCCAGTTCAGACAGCTGAAGCTGTGAAAGCTCCTGGGCACAAGGAAGCTGAAAGAAAGTTTTTAGGAAAAAAAACAGACAGAGGCAACAGTGGTAGCCCAGGTATCTAAAGTTCTTCTATCCATTTATGTCTGCACAGGCAAAGGCTTTCCTAAATCAGATTTCTCAGCCACCTGCAGCTCTGTGTGACATGCTGGAATCTGACCTGCTAGTGAGATCACACCATCAGCCAAGACAGACCTAGACTGAATTCTTTCCAGTGAAGTGGGTCTTTTTCAGTCTTAGACAAATTTGAAGAACTATTTATACATTTATAAATAATAATGTATATATTTCAAAGTTCCCAATGATTCCCTTAAACCGGGTGCCCTTCACATTTTATTTTCTGAATATCCAGGGCCACAACAAAATCTCAGGGGCTGATGCAGACCTGCTGTGATAACAGATACCTTTTCTGCACTCCACTGGCTTTATTTGCTCCCCTTTTAACAGACTGCAGCTGGCATGGGACTAAGTTTTATACACTGAGAGCTTATTTTGCATAAATACACTGGAAACAGAATGGCTGAGGTTGGAAGTGTTCTCTGGAGGTCATTTGCTCCACCCTTCCACAAAAGATGGAGCACAGGCTGATTCAGCCATGAACACTATGAGGTTTCAGGAACTATGTTCATATTTCCATATAAATATGCAAAATATGCTGCACATTTACGACTTTTTGTTGTAGAATCTGTGGCTAGATTACAAAATTAGCAGGAAATGCATGATTTTTACCTATCAAACTACAGTGAAAGGGTATAGGATAAACAGATTAATTAAAATCATAGGAGTTTTTGCTGATTTTGCATTTTGTGGATTTAAAACCTGAGAAAGCATGTTTTTGAGTGCTACACCTTCTGCATCACACTCAGAGGGTTCATGGAAATTTTAGCATCTACTGGTATAGGCATCACAGTTAATAACCTACCAGAAGTGAAAGTTTTAGGCAATCAAATGTTACATTCATGAGAGTTCAAAGTTGTGCTGACATCTCTGTAAAGTTTTAAATTTTCATGAGATGGGAAAAAAATTTCACACACCTGGGTTATGCTAGAATGGCTTGTATGCATTTCTCCAGGAATACTGCTTCTGCATCTGGGTTTGATATTGTAGGTTTTACTGAAAAGAAATGAAGGTAACTGGTTTTTACAATTTCACATTTTAGAAAGCAAATACATTTCAGGGAAGGATTTTTTTGCTTTGTCGGTTGGTGTTTTTTTCAGGCTTTCCAGTTTTTGGCTAATGAAAAACCCATAATATTTTGTTTACACTAGAAAAGGATTTTTAAAAATATACAACTAAACATTGTTGTGAAAATTATCATGTCCAACAGCTATATATCACCACTAACTTCTGTGAGAAGGTTTTGAGCTGTTGAACTGCTGGGATTTTTTCCACTGTGCTAAGTCATTGTCATGCAGAGACATTCACAAAACTACAGCTTCAGTCACTTTTAATGAGTGAATTCCTGTTTTGTCTGATTTTCCCAGTAACAGGAAAAAACAAGACAAATGCATTATTCATGTTAAAAATATATTTTATTAAATTGAAGATATAGTCTGCCTGTGTCTCTGTGTGATAATGTGCTTGTTTTCATGATGTCTGCATATTTATTTTAAATAAAATACTAACTTTAAAGACTCCTGACATCCCAAATTACAAATACTAGAAAGAGAGCAGAAGGTTCATCCTCAGGGATTTTGTCTCTATTTTGTAAATAACAAGCCTCAATGAAACCTGAATTCATAACATGCAGATGTGTTGTTCATTATCTCTTTATGTATATAATGAATAAATCATAAAGTCCAAATAAAAGTATATATTCATGTATACATGCAAATAGGGTTGCAGTAAATCAGTATTATCTGCTCTGCCTTGTGGTATCTTTTTATTATTGTTAAATATGTAGGAGCTGAGGAACTATATACTTTCCTTGCCATCCCATCACAGTATTATTTTAAGATTTCCTGACACCTGCAACATACAGAGTTTGCATTCATGTTGGGAAAAAAAAAAAAAAAGAGAAAACTTGGCTGCTTCGTTGATGGAATCAAATCAGACCTAGATAGATGAGGTGGTAAAACATTTTTCAAAAATCCCATCAGTTTGAATTATAGCTAGACTCAGAAAATGCCTGGGGATGCACTGCACCAGGGAGCTCTGCTGTCTCTCTGGAGCACAGCTCCTCTCCAGGGAGAGGCAGCCTGCAGGCAGGCTCTGCAGCATGAGCCCCAGCTCTGCTCTGGGCTGACCTCTCACCTCCCTGCCCTGCTGCCACACTGCTGGATTAGCTGGTCTGCCTTGAATTTCAGGTGCACTTATGTGATCAGCTCCTGAAATGTGATAGTTGTGTTTTCAGGGCATCCCCTAGATCTTAGGGCGATAACAAGCAGTGGCACTGACTGGGTGCAACCTTTCTGGTGGTGTAACCTATTGCCAGCCCTGAGGAGCAGGGGTCAGAGAAGGCTGAGTTTGAGACTTTGATACAAACTCTCTCCTTTGCCAAATGTCTACATTTCCAGAAAGCTTTGGGGAAATTCTGTTTCTAATGAAGTCAGTGATAAAACTCCCTGGGCCTCTGGGTTACATATCCCTATTTCAGTTTGCAGGACTAGCAGTGATAAATGAAATTGTTTGTTAGTTTGCCATTGGGTTTCATCTGAAAATCAGGGAGAGTGAGTGCAGCAGTATGGAGTGCCAGGGCATCATTTTTCTATAGCCAGTTTTCTCTCTCTCTGCCTTTTGATGTAACTAATGTCACACACAGCAAGTCACATGAGTGTGTCTTGTCACCCACATAGTGCCATCTCAAGACCTCACCTGACAGTCTGTAGTCCCTCTGTATATCTATGTCTTTGTGGGACATTGACACTTGTCTAGCCATGTATGAAACTGGAAATAAAAAACTCCCTACTTTGGTGTATGTGCCTGTAAATCATGTTGATTGGAAATAAAAGTAGGCTGCTACCTATAACAGTTAATTCTTACAGGAGGTAGTTGATTACTCTGTGTGATGTTTATAAAATGACCAGGATTCTTTTAAGGAAGTAACTCCATCATGATTAGTGATGGATGGCAAAACAGATTGCTACTAAAATGAAATTCACATTATGAAGCAGGCCATGGTGTCACTGAAAACAACATTGAGAAGGTAATTCTGATCTGATTTTTTAAGTTCACATTGTTATTTTGGCTTTCTTGAAGCAGAAATCCAAATAGTCTGATTAATGGTGGTTTAGGAACCCGTTTGAGCACAAATTAATAAGAAAATGTTCTGCACATGTTGTAGTTTTGGGTTAAAATATCACACATTGCCCATGATTTAATTCCTCCTCCATATTCATGTGCAGAACTCAAAAGATGATGTCTATTCATCTGCTTCAATAACTACATCTTTAGCTCTTGCTTGTTTCCAGCACTGTGAATATCCAGATGAAAACAGACATGCTGTTCCATTTATAACCAGCAATTCCTTTGCTTCTGTCTAAAATAGTTTGCAGGAAACATTTTCCTGTTTCATGACTGAGCCTGGAGCAAGAGTACAGAGAAAGTGGTGGTGAGGAATGGCAGGCTTTTTTTGAGTTTCTGGAGGTCTCCTCTCAGTGCAGTCACACAGGATGTTTCTTACCTACAGTAGAGACCCAATCTCAGTCTCCAAGTCATTTGGGCAACGCTGCTGTGAGATTACAGGTTAGTGATGCAAAGGAGACAGTTTTAAAACAAATTGACATAAATTTCACAGTAAATGCAAAACTTCCCTTCCACCACCTTACCTTCTTTACACATAAAAACTTTTTGACTAGATTGCTTATTTCAAATCACCTCTTCAAAATATTCCACCTTCACATTATCTCTTGAATACTGCATCCCACTTCCCTACTACCTTATCTTCCCACCCAACCTGCCTATCTTCCTTAAGCACTCCCAAGCCCCACTCCAGCTGCTGTGACACACTATTTTGCACACCTGTTTTTCATCCCAGCCAACACCCAGACTCCCTGCAGCTGTCTTTCTCCCCAGGCTCCTCTTCTCTTCCACCTCAGCACCCAGTCCTGCCTCTTTGATTGCAGTTTATCCTGTGCTGGTTATACCACAGTAAGCAGTGTAATGCTTCAGGGTGGTTCATTAAGCAGTACAACCAACAGCTGTCATGTGCTTGCTCTCTCATCCTCTCCCCATAGGGAGATGTGTGCACAGCACAGTGTTTGCTTTTGAGATTCTTTATGTATGCACTGATGCATATGCATTTGTGCATGTACATGGATGTGTGTGCGTGCTTCTATATGTAAATGTACTTTCATATATGTATGTATATGTGTATGTATACATATAAATAAACACACACTCTTCACCTTGCATTGATAAGAACAAAAGAAACAGCAAAGAAAGTGCCTTGCCTGTAACCACAGCAAGGAATGAGGGCTGAGAGTGTCTTAATTTTTCAGGGAAGCTCTTACCATTTCCAGCTAACTTCTGAGAAGTCCATGTCCCACGAGAGTGGATTTTCTCTTGGTTGTGGCAAGTTCCACTGAGATGGAGGAACAGATCATAGATCACAGATCACTGTTTTGTCCCAGAGCTTTAGGGATAACATAAGTCTTTCAGAGGCTTACATACTTTGCCTGAAACCTGAAAAATGGGAGGCAACTGGGAACCTGTGTCCATATTAGATGGGGTGCAGAGCTACTTAGGACATGGAGAAGGACTCAATCCAAAAAGGCTATAGATATACTGTTCTGTGCATTTGACATTGGTTATTTGAATGACTGATATGTCCACTTATTTTCAGGACTGTGTAAGGGATGAAAGGGCACAAATTTGTTGATTTGGAAGCCTTTGGAGAACAGCTGCTTGGCAAAAGCAAGAACGGTATTTCTTCTGTGCGGTTCACCAGTTGCACACTTACTAGAGTGGAATAACTTCAGACATCCCAGCTTTTACTCTTTCCACTTCCTCTTTGACAATTTATTGTGCTCCATTCAAAGCCATCTTTTTACCATATGGGTCTGTAAAATCCAACACCTCAGATGGTGTTTTGTGTACTCCAGGGCACCAAGAACAACCAAATCAGGCCGGGTCCATGCATTTGCTGCTCTCTGTGTGCAGGTAGGAGTGGGCTGCTCTGCACTGGTACATGATCTTCCTCTAATCTAAGGATTGGCATTTGCAATCAGCCCACACGTGTTTTTGCAAAGGTCATGCAAGGATCAGGGAATGAGCCCTCCCACCTTTTCTCTGAAAGCTCTCTTCATGCCCAAAGAGCAAGAGGAGGGGGCTGCAGGACATGGGTCTTTGGTTTTTTTCAAACACTTTGGGAGGTTGCATGGGCTCCTTGGCACCCCAAAACCCTTAACACCTGGTGCCCAAAGTGATGTGTGTGTTTATAGAAAAATAAATGTAGTGGAATTTGCAGGGTGAAGACTGGGGCAAAATTTCAGTATGTGATTGAGGAGCTGGGTGGGAGAAAGACTTTTACACAGTTACAGCCCCAGGTATAAGCTTCTGTTTGCTATTAACTATGCTTCTGATGGTTATGTAAGAAATGCCTCATTATATAGGATATTAAACACATTGTTATCATCAAGAATGAAATTGATTCATTTTAGTGAGATTGAGTTAAAATTATTGACTGCTCTCCCACAGCCTTTACTGCAGACTAGATGAAATGATGTGCATATCTCTTAAAAAAACCATAAGCTTGGACAGGACATATGAAATTTCCCGAAGTAGAAACAGAGCAGAGAGGAAAAAAATAATTATGTCAAAAGTACATTTTTGCACACAGGTCTCCAGTTATACAGTATGGAATAAAGCTGAGCCTTCACTTCACTTCTGTTCACTTGGTTTTGTTTCTTAGGGGTATAGACACAGGCATATCTTAGATATGTTACACAAGTAAAGGATGTTCTCAGGATGCAGAGTTCATCACTGCATACTTCTAGACTCCAACTAATACTTTCCCCTGGGTGCTTTACCATTGCTGCTCTGGGCTAAATGGATGCCAGAGAGGGTCTACAGTTGCACATAACCAGGATATTTTTAGTTCAACACCAGCTGAATTTTTGGCTGTTTCAAGTGCAAAATGCCCGAGGTGGAATAATTGCTGTGCAGCAGTCTCCTCAGATGTGGTGCCAAGAGCCACATCAATGGCTAAGCTGGACTGAGCTGCATTGCTGCAGCCTCCTTGAAGTCACAGCCCAGCCGTGCCACCCACCACGGGTGGCCCCTCACAGAGGGCATCCCTCCACACATGGCAGCCCTGGTCCCTGGCAGCTGCTGCCCTGGGCACCCCAGCAAGGCACTGGCTGGGTCATTTCCTCATGCTCCCTCCATCATGCCTTCCTGAAGCCACAGTCCAGTGCTCCCTAATGACATCTGCATGTGGAAGAGGTGGGAATGGGCTCTAATAACTTAGTGGAGGCCCATGGGCTCCCTCTGGCCCTTTTTTGCACCTTTCAGGCAAACACAATTTCATCAGAAAAACTATTTTGGGAGGGAGCTTTTCCTTTTAAATGCAATTCAGTTCAGAGTCTCTAAACCAAACCAGCCCAGGCTGCCCTTGAGCCCTGCCCATCTGGGTAGAGGAGGAGCAGCCTACCCTCACATGGGTTACATCCAAAAATCGTGGGCACATAAAGTGGCTATGGCTGGGGCCAGGTGTTTTAAGATTGATTTGGGGTTGCTTGTAGATTTCATAGGGGGAAAACACTAGTTTTGAAGAAAATGGAGTTCAGCATTTTTAAAGCTGCAGGTGTTTAAACTAAGCACTAGGTATCAGCACATCTCAGCATCTCTGTGCTTTTGTACTTGAATTTTAAGAAATACATTTTTTAAAAAGTTTTTTAGGTGAACAAAACCCTTTTCATTGATAAAATCTGGAAGGTCCACATCTTGAATAACTTTGAATCAAGACATATGCATGCCTTTGATAGCGACTTTGTATAAAAGGCATGCAAAGCTAGAACAACATGACATGACTTAGGAATTGTTGCTACAACTGGGAGCACTTACTGTGGAAAATTGCAAGTTTTGTTCCAGAGAAACAGCAGACTGTGACTGCCTGCAGGCACCAGGTGGAGATGGACCCTCCTTATTGCAGGATGTGTGGGCTGGGAGCCTACCAAAAATCAGGACAGGCTGTGCCTCAGCACCTGACTGGAGGCAGAGTGCAGGAACCTCCAGAGGCATCCCTGCCTTCCTGAGCCTCTTCCACAGGCTCCCAAGTGGCAGGGGTGGATGACACTGGGGTCACACACAGCATTATAGACATGGGTTTAGTTAGCAGAGGCAACCATCCCCATCCTCCCTGTGCAGCTGTTTAATGGGAGTCCCAGCCCAACTCTGGCAGATCCAGAGCTGTAGCACTAACAGCATTCATTTCCTCTGCAAGGAGGGGACTCTGCTAGAATCAAAGCATCATGTTTGGTCAAGTAATACTTGCCCAGAGCCAGATTGCAAGAAAAGAAATGATAGCCAGGGCTGCTTTGGACAGGTCAGTGCTGTGCCTCCATGTTCCTGCCTTAGATCTTGGGTCTCCCAGTTTATGCCTGTCATTTCAGTGCTTGTTCACAGGGCAGGGGAGCTCCAAGTACATGGGCTGGGGTCCTTTGGGATGAAACAAAATGAGAAGACACGTACCAATTGCTAAGGAAAGCTCAGTCTGCTCCAGAGGACATTCACTCCTGAACATTTTATCTGCTGCTCTAGGGTCTTCCTGATGTGCCATGGTGCCCAGTGGGGCTGGGCACTGGGGGCACCACACCCCTGGCCAGCCCTGAGGTTCAGCTGAACTCTTTCTCATTCACTATGAGATGCACAGGAAAATACGTGCCAGAAGGACAGCATGGCAGAACTGGGAGCAGAGCCCAGACCATCCTCACCTAGGACAAGATATCATTCAGTAGCTTTCCCCTATTCCAGATATTAACCTTCATGGACACTGTGTTTACCAGGGACAGTCCCATCAGATGGACCACAAAGGCAGTCCTCCATGTGTGCCAGCTCCAGCCTGTTCTTGTCATTCTGCTCCATCCAGCAAAACACTGGAACACTGACTGGGTACCTTTGTGACAGGGAAAATGAAAGGAAAGGGAAAGGAAAATAATTTCTCTGAACTCTATCATGAATTCTGCAACCTGTCTTCCTAAAGGCATGAATTTTTCTGCCTGATGACCTAAAGACAAGTTTTGGACAGATCAGCAAAGCCTTAAAAACAGTGGTAGAGTGATGGCCTTTGTCTGCTTGGTTTTACAAAAGAAGTTGGTGGGAAAAAAATCTATACTTTGCTTGTCCCCAAAGGCATTATCTTTCATTATGTCAATGTGGCAGGTTTGGAAATTTCAGCAGAGGAATGCTAGTCTGTAGTTAATTATCTGTGATCCTATTAATAGGCATACAAGTCAAACAAAGGAAACAACAAGCAAGCTTTTGCATACTTTTCAAGAACTGTCCGTGACTCTAAAATTTGTGTTTGTTGTCGGATGACCTTTAAGAATGTGCACAAATGTATGTTTGGTTCTTAGCCATGCAGCACTTTTTGCTGTATCTGTCTCTGTAAGAAGTGCAAGAATACTGTAAAAATACTGTATGAAATACCCATTTTTGAACCCTTCACAATAAGCAGCATCTTTGAGGTGCTGCCTTTCTTTACAAGGTCATTACTCCAGCAAGTGCTCCCTGCTTTGACTTTCGGGTAGTACAACAATACAGATTCACAATTACAAATAATCTTCCTGCTCAGAATGAGCAAACAGTGCACTGATAACTGGCTTTAGTTGATATCTGTGTTCAGTGTTGCTCAGAGCCACAGGATATAAGGAACATAGTATATAAACCTCAGCTGCTTCTTGTCCAGCTCTCCCACCCTAGACTTTCAAGGAGATTCTCCAGTATGATGTTTGTGATTTCTGATAGAGGTCCATGGGAAGAGAGGAGCCATTATAATGACAGCTCTCCACTCACCATCATACATCACTGTCTTGAGCTATTCTTAGGTTTGCTTGGAAAGCAGTCAGAGCAATCTGTGAAACCAGGCAGGGATGCTGACAGCATCTTACTACAATTATGATGATGTATACAGTGCTAGCTAATAAGGATTGGGAAAGAAAAATACTAAAACCAAATAAATATACTCTGTTTTTCTGGGTGTTTTCAGAGGCATTGCCATGAAGGATTTCAGGTAAGGGAGGGAGGGAGATAGGACTGAGGAAGGACACTAAAAGGACACACAAAAAAAAAATCTAAAATAGAAAGCCTTTCTTCGAGCTCGCTTCTTGTTCATTATAGATAAATTTGATTGTCAATAATTCTGACTCAAAGGAATGAGAATTACTGGAGTGGATTTAAGAAAGCTTAAAATTCATTGTGGTTTCAGAAACAAAAAGTGGGGGAAATTTAACCTTGCTATGCAGGGGACAGAAATTCTTAGGGAGGTATTCTTGCTGATGTAAATGAGTGCCAACTTTATGCTTGGCAGTGAAACCATGATTTATGGCAATTGAGGCTTTGGCCTGGCTAGAGGAAGCTGCTATTGCATTCCATCCACTGCAAAGGTTTTCACAGCTTCACATCTCTCATGATGCCCATTATAAACAGGTATTGTCAGACGACTGTACTAAAACCTAGGCATAGAAAAACAAGTAAGCCCCTGGCATGCAAAGAATGCAGGGGAGACATCAGTGAAAATATAGTAATGGTGAGATCTATTAAATTTTTGAAGGCTTGCCCAGGGAGCTACAGAGGTAACATTAGTGGAATCATTGTTCTTTGAGGGGCCAAATGCATATATTCCAGAGAGGAATAACCCTGACCCTGTGTCATAGAGGACATTTAATTTTTTGCACTGCTGACTTCTGCTGTGTGTGGAACAAAGTGGCTGGGGGAAGGATCAGTCAGTGTAAGGGCTTAGTGAGCCTGGGGCCCTTGCACTGGCAGAGGTGGTAACAACATGAGCAAAGCACAAGGCTAATTTGTGTCCAGGGCAATAAGATCTGAGTTCTAATTAAAATGAATGTAAGATTTTTTCAAGTGGTTTGTATCTGTCTTGGGAGCCAAGGGGATGCCCACCAGAAGTCAGCTCTTCCTCCAAGAGACTCCACTGTGCTGAGAGCACAATCCTCCTACTAAACCTGTCATTGCATCACACTCACCACAAAAGGCCCCTGTCCTACTACTGCCCATGGATACAGCAAGTACATTCTACACTCCACAGGAGCTGATCTGATCCTAGCAGCAAACATTTCCCCAGTAGAGACCATTTTTGTTTGCTGAAAATGAAAAAAATTGGTGAGTTAAAGGGAAATGGTAAAAAAAAAGGTAAAAAGTTAAAGTTGCATGCTTCTAAAGCTCCAGATGTCAACAGCAGAGCTCTGAGTAATGGTCTTGCCATCGCTCATTGTGCTGGTTCATCCACCTTGAATAAGCCTGGTGTTACAGACCCACTTCCCTGGGCATGAGTAAGAGAAGCACAAGAGTAGCACAACCTGGCAACTCAGTGTGAGTTCTTCTGTCCTGGGCAAAGGTGGTGCAACCCTCCTGAAGATGTGACAGCAGCACTGGAGTACCCAGTTGTTCAGCAAGTAGCACATGCCTCAATACGAAAAATGTGAAGATTCATTCCATTTTACTGGAGAGGTGGCTCCAAACCAGCTGCTCTGTTGGAAGGCAAATGGGGATGCATCTTCCCATTTGCATGATGCCAGTATTTAAAAATGCACTGCCAGGACCCCATTGTGCCAGCTACTGCACAAATGGAACAAAAGGCAGCCCCAACAGGCAAACAACCTGCCAGGCAAGAAGCTAGAGCTTTGCCAATCCCACCAGGACAGATTGTTGTTGCCTGCTGGATGGGATGCCAGGCTCACCTCCAGCCCTGCCACTTTTGTGCCCAGGGAGGGGAGTGAGGGCAAGCTGGAAAGGGGACAAATGAAGTGGCTTTGCAGGTGTTTACAGGAAGCTTCTCCAGGGGGACAAGAAGCATGGGAGAAAACCTGAACCCTCGAGCCACTCACCAAATAGGACCTGAAGATCCTGCTAGCAGTGCTGGTTCACTCCTACAGGCATGCTGCAGCTCTCTGCTGCACTGCACAGCACAGCCCCAAGGCAGGGTGATGTGGGCTAAGCAGAGAGTGCTGTGCCTTAACTTGCAGTTTCTCAGCCTTTGTGGTGGGTTTAAACCTTTGCTGCTGCCTTTTATGTTGAGTATCCTAAAGGTTTTTTTAAAATCTAAAATGTTTTCAGTGTGTCTTTGTTCCTTCCCTAGCTCTACAGACTCAAATGTATACAGCAGCTCATTCTTCAACCAGAAAACCCATCCCATTCTCAGAAGGACTGGGAATGGAAGCAGGAGATAAATCACTCCAAGCAGAAAGCAAGTGATCCACTACAACCCACTTCTGTGAAGAGTACAGCCTCGAGCAGTTAAACCAGCTCATGCTACTGAATAGATGACCAGTCCTGGTAGGATGCCTCTCTGTATTCTACATTCTTCTTCTCTTGGTGGTAATTACTACAGGTGCAGCCAAAAAAAAGTAGTTCCCAGAAACATCCAGGGGCTGTTGTGACCAGTGAGCAACATTGGGAAAAGGAGAGTTTGAATTCTAGAGAAATTCCTTCAAATCACTGCTGGTAGGGGACATGGAAACAAAGGAACTATCAGGCAGCACTCTATAGAGATAAGCCACTGATGGTCCTCATTAATGCTCTGTCATGTTTTAAGGTTCAAGAGATACTGCAGCTTAACTTGTTTCCCTTAACTGGAATTCATCACTGCTAATAGATCAGAGCCACAGGGTAAGCTGTTAGACATGCACTGGCAAGAGCAAACTGTTACTGCATGAAAAATCACAATAATGTCCTTGAAGAACCAAAGTCTGGGTGGAGGAGGCACTTGCCTGCCATGCCCACGGCAATTTCTATTTACTAAATGGCTAGAGAGTCAACAGTTCCTTTTTTCTTGACTTTCCAGTGTTAGAGTTTGTCTTTATTTCCCTCTGTTCAGCTGCACCCACAGAAAAATAATGTAAAGGAGAAATCAAAACACTGAAGCTTCGAAATCCCCAGGCAGAGCATTTTGTATGTGCTTGCCTGCACATTCTTAGAAGGACTGTAACACATTTGAAGGCATATTTTTTTTTCTCCTCAAAAAACAAAACAGTTGTGAAATGATTTTTGCAAGCTTTACTTTTCTGACACATCTAATTAGATGCAGCATGACACCTCCAATCAGACATACACCAGGTGAGAAGCCTTTCCTGTGATTCAGAGATGAGCTGTAACTTCAAACTGCGATGCCTTTTGTTTCTTGTGTGCTTGCATGGCTGAGTTCATGGCTGTGCCACACAACAGATCACCACTTTTGTCCTTGGAGCTGCTGGAGTCTTCATGTGGTAGAGATGAACTGTGCTCCCCCACATGGAAACCTACATTTTTTTCTTTCCTCTTCTTTCCTTTCTTCCAAGTTAAGACATAAATCAGTACATTAGGCTGCTTGTTTGTTGATAGAAACTTTCCCTCCATAAATCACTGTGTATGTATGACCATCAGGGCTACAGGCAGTGGGGCTGAGCATTCCAGTGCCTCTGCAGCTGAGCACTCATGCTTGTTTATGTACACTAACTTTCCTTCCCCCCTGCACAAAGTCCTCTGTGCCATTCAAAGAAAGAATGTTCTGCCAGGATTTCCCTCTCCAGGAACTGAAAGAGCCTCTGAATATCTGATCATTTGTTATTTTATCCCAATTGCACGGCCTCTTTATAGATTAAAAAAAGCCTCTGTAAAACATCAACACAAACACTAAACATGCAAGAGCTCCTTGAAAACCAACCTCAATTTGTAAACTCATTTCCCAGAGCTTGATGTTGCAATACAGACTCTTTGAATGCAAGTAAGTTTAAAGGGAAGGGAAGTAAGATGTGAAACGAAGGATACATGGATAGAAACCTGATTTGCACATCTGTGATAAACTGTAAACTCTAATAGTGTTTAGAAGGCATAATAAAATATTTACCTTCAAAGAGCACTTAAACAGTACATCTAAAACAGATTATGTGCTGTGATTGATGATAAGGCTTTTCCTCTTGTAAACACAGCATGTGTAATTTTTTCTTTAATTTTAAAGAAATTAAGTAATTATTTTATCCTAATATGATTTATTATTTTCTAGCCTTGCTGTTGGACTGAAGGCTGGATCTGGAGCTGCCAACACTATTGCTGATGATGTGTTTGTCCAGCAGGCAGCTTCAAGGAAGAAAAAGCAGCGTGCATCTGTTTTGAGAAAAATCATGATTTCTCTCAGATTCTGCCATAGAAGAGGCTTCACAGGAGATCATTAAGCCAAAGGCTCAAAGATCCTAACCCCTACTTTTTCAAACCATGAGACATCTGTGGATGCATTTTCAACTCCTGCTACTAAGGCAGGAAGGTGAAGTACAGTGTTTTAAAGCTCTGCTACATGAGAGTTCCAGTGTTCATAGGACTATGCATGATTGATCAAGAATTTTCTGGATTAGCAAGGGAAGAAAAGAAACACAAATCATTGACATTTCCATGGGTCCATGCACCCCAGCCTCTTAGACATTATCACAAATCAGCAGTCCTTCTTTCCTTCTGCATTAAATTCAACCTTCAGGTCAGGGGAGGATGAGTCTGAAGGGCAAGCAGAATATTCCAAGAGAAAATACCTGAAGACAGAAAGCAAAAGCAGGGCAGGATTGGTGTTTCTAAGGAACTCAACCTCCAGTTGTTCTTTCCACCAAGAGAAATGAGGTGGTTTTCTTTCTGTCATGCAACAATTTGTAAATCAATCTAATTAGCTGCAAAACATGCTTCTATTGGATACAGAAGATTTCCTTTTATAAAATTAAAAAGTAATATTTAGAGAAAGACTCACAGTCACCAGATTTTTTCCATCTCATTTAAGCAGTGATTTGGCATTCATTTACAGATACAATGGCTTTTTTTAATGTAATGTTTTTGTAAGAAATAATTAGTGATATGCTCTCAGACAAGAAAATAGGTCAAAATTCACATTACTTTTCAATACCCAGGATATTTAGAGCATTTTTTACATTGGCAAGCCTGACTATTTTTTGTAATGGTTTATTTGCTTGCTAATCTCTTCAAGTTCTTCTGCATTTATTAACTATAATTCAATACTGATTACAAGTGGAATTTTGGTACTTTGTTCAATTCATTCTAAAACCTTTCTAAAAAATAATCCCTCACTGTACTGTTGTCCATGAAGGAGTGCAAATTTTTTCAGCTGTCCAAGTGGAAATTTGTGATCCCCAAGTTGGGACATGCCTGTAAATGTGTCACAGAGACAACTCAGACCTTTTACAATGTCACATGTACAGTGGTTTCTGGAGAGATATTGTGGTGCTCTAAAGAAGCTGCTCATGTTTGCACCAAATTGAGAAATCAGGGCTGTGACCTAATGTTGCTTTTCAGCCACACAGATCAGCAGCAGCACCACTGGAATTATGAGACAATGCCTTCAAATGAAGTATGGAAAACTGAGATTAGAGCTCACACTTATAATTAAGCTCGGCAAACAAATTTTAATGATGCCAAGTGCAAAATGCCCAGTTTTGTGATCTTCACTTGTTATCACCTGTTCAGATGCTCCAGATGTACTCTGAGATTTACATTCTCTGTCTACATATTCCCATCAATTACAGCACACTTCACTCTTCGGTGAGATTTATTATCTTATTGTATCACTGGGGCTTGGAGACCAAAGAATTATAGTCTTACAAGCCATTGTGAAATGATTTCCACTCGTTGGGACAAGTTCTTTTCAGGAAGAGCAATTATTTCTTGTGGGTTTTCAGTAGCATTCAAACCTTAGCCAGAGGCTGGCCTTATGCTTATGTGGGTACAGATCAGACCTAGAATCAGAGGGAGGTATGCAGGATGGGTGCTGAAATGCAAAGTTAAGATCATCTCATCTGTGCTGAGAACTGTTTTAAGAACAACTGTTCCCATCTAGCCTATCTCTACATTTTCAAATGAGCAGATGAATAAAAGGGTTCTAATATTTAAAGAGGTTATGAAGCTTTTGAGTTTTTGGAGGTAAATCTACAAGCTTTGTGGTTTGCTGATATCTTTTTGGACAAATGTGTACTGTGTATTATCAGAATAGAGTTGCTTAAGAAAGAGAAAAAAAATTTACTGTATTGCTGGGAATGCCAGCTAACAAGATCAAATGTTTCTTAATTTGCTAGTTTTAGAAACTGTTGTGGCAGAGCTTGGATTTGGTTGAACCCTGCCCCATTTTCCACCATCTCCTCTGCCCACAGGGGCGCTGCTCCCTCCCAGGATGAACAGCAGCCTCGGGGGTTTCACTCTAAATCCAGACAAAACCTGCTTTGGAAATACTGGAATCTCCTGACAATGGGATTAACCTGGCAGCTTGGCTTCCACTGTTTGATCCATGCTAGCAGAGAGTATTTGGATAAAGGCTTTAAATTACAATTCACATTGAATCTCTGAGTAGCTCAGTCCCTGGGGATAGGGGAGTGCTCTGCACTCCCCATGTCGATGTACTGAGGGAACAAACACTGCCTCAAGTCAGGTGTCCAGGCTGGGCATGGCAGGGGTGCTTGGGGATGTCCCTGAGCCTTGTCTTTGCCAAGTTGCTTTAGGCAGAGCCATGCCAGGACACAGTTTTTGTGCTGTCCTACCAGCCAGTTACCCAGAGAGGCTCCCAACAGGGAGAAGAATAAATAAATTAGCTATTTCCATGTCTATGATGGCTGTTTCTAAGCAGGCACTCTGCACATCAAGGTCCCAAAACACCTTTGAGGAAGGAGACTGGAGCCCATTATCCTAGGAAATGATTATGCATAGGTAGCTCTTATGATACCTTTTCATCCATAATGCTCGTATAAGACTTTGGCATCATTGACCTCATTTTACAGTTGAGTTTAGGACAGTTACAAGGTTTGTAACTGTTACAAGGTCTGTAACATGACATGAAGTGAGTTTTTCCCCAAGGTCACCTATGAGCCAGTGGCAGATGTAGAAATGCTCCCAGTTCCCTGAAACTCAGGGTGGTGTTCTGTGCCTGGGATCACATCTTCCCCCAAAACCAGTTCAGTGCAGACATCCAAGCCTTGCTCATCCTGTCCAGGCTGCAAAGGGGAGAAGGCAAACAGAGCATCTGCAAATTCCTGCTTTCCATCATACCTCTCTGAGGTGTGACTTTTGTCTGCGTCATCTTTCATGAAGGGATCATATTCTAATAGAAAAGAGAAAAAAAACTGATCTGGCTGCTGCTGAAAGATGACAGTCCAGAAACAATTAGGTATCTATCCACCCTTTGTTAAAATCATGAATAACACATATGGGGAACATACCCACTCAGATGGCTGGAAAAATAAATGGTCTGTTGTTGCAGATCTTTAATTTAAATCTTGCAAGTAGTAAGGAAAGTGATTTTAATATAAAACGCAATGCACAGAAGAATTGCTGCTTTTCCTCTAAGAAGTGAAGGATTTTTTTTATTTTTACTAATTTTGAATTTGATGCAGATATGATTCCAATGCTAATTATGCCCCCCACTGTCTCTAAGCTCCAGTGAAATGTGACTCCCTGATGTTTCTCATTGTCTTTTGTTTACAATTATGAGAAGTTGATGGAAATCATCTGGTTTTTGCTTCTGTACTGCTGTGGGATTTGTACAGCAGCAACCTGTCAAATTAATGACCTCTAGCACAAGGAACCATGGCCAATTCAGGCTGCAGCCACAGCTGAAATCTCAGCATTGCACTGTTTCTCTCTAATGCCCCACATATCTGTGAGGAAACAGTTCCTGCATCACGGAAAGGTGATCTCAGAATCAAGGGTAAACAGTAGGATCTTCACAAGTAAACATCCATACCCAATTTTGCTAAATGATGTCTTGCTCAAGTTTTCTGTTTCTTGTGCCTCAGTTTTCTCCTGAAAAAAAAAAAAAAAAAAAAAAAAAAAACCAACATAATAATGCAGATGTGTTCTGAGCATGATCTCATTAATGTTTCCAGTGCTTTGGGACAAACTGGAGACCAGAGGGTTCTCTCAGCACCTCCATACTCTTTCCAGCCCTAGGATTCCTCAAATGAAGATGTCTGTTGTATAATTTGCTGATGGCCTTCTCATGACAATTCCCACTCTGGACTGCCTGGGAGTGTGTTTGCATTTTCTGGAACTGTATGGCTCTATGAGGCATCTGTGCATCAATCTTGTATCTTAGGGATATGCAAAGTTTATGTCTTAGGAAGATAAATAATTTAATTCACCGTAGATTATATATAATATATATGAGCATCTTGTGCATAGAAATACAATTACAATCTTTGTACTGGCAATGAAAGCATTACCAGGAAAAGCATTCTGGATTTCAGAAACCATGAGACAAATACAGCTCACTATCTAAACGGCTGGTTCAATTAATCTTAGTACTTTGAAGTGAAATATCAGATTTCCTTCTGCACAGAGGAACAAGAGAAGGCTCTTTTCCCTAATTCCTTGGGATTTTTGTCCTACTTTTCCTTAAATCTCATCCTCCTTTTTTACAGTTCCCGGTTCTCCCACCATTCCCAGGGTTGCCCTCACCCAGCTGTGGCTTGGCTGGGTTATGGCCAGCACACAGTGGTGGCACTGGTGCTGTTGGTGCTATTGCTGCAGGGCCAGCAGGTGTGTGCTGGGCCAGGTGATGGCTGCTCCTCTGGAGGGAATGGGAGCCCCAGCCACAGCTGCATGATGCCAATGGGCCTTTATCCACCTTGCTTTTGCATTCTCCCACTGATTTTCACAGAACAGTTGGGAATTCATCCCATTTAAGTATCTCAAAGCTACCTCTAAAGTTTCATCTAAGGCAGCTAAAAAAAGGCGTTTTTGGAGAGTAAATAATAGTTATAGAGATGTGTATCCTGACATTCAGACTGCTAGTTCTACACTTTATGGTATGCACCTATTTATATGAAGTCCAGCAAGAGCAAAAACTGGAGGGCTGGACACCAGAATTGTTTAGTGGCAATTTGTCTCAATTCAGCATCTTTGGCCACCCCAGTGGGTCACAGTTACTTTACATAAAATATGGATATTACTAACATTTAATAATAGAAATAATGATGTCACCATTTCATAGGTTCAGTTGAGAGCACAGAGAGTCAGCTTGGGTTAAAAAGTCAAAACTGGATAAAGCTTGCAACTTACTGGAAAATTGTGGCAGTTGATGTTCAAAAGTAGACAGATGTTCACATGACCCTCTGCTTTGGCATGCTCTTCCTTTAAAAAAAAACAGGGACAGGGCCAACATGATGAATTAATCACTTTAAAATGCTAGAGGGTAAATCTGAAAATATTTCAATTTTATATTGCAAGTTGCAATCATCCACACTTTTCCAGTGCTAAACCCCCTAAGACTGAAGGCATGGACCTTAAACTTACTACAGATTCAAACTGGTGGTAGGAATTTAACTTCAGTGCATATTTGAGACTTAAGCTACTATAAATAAGAGAAAGCCAGACATGTGCCATCTTAAGCATACTAATGTATAAACATTTATGTTATTTTCTTCCAAGAACCAATTAATGTGACAGGAATTTCTTCATAACCTTCATAACCTGAAGCTTATGTCTGTGCATTTCAGGCAAATCTACACTTCTGTACTGTCCTACTGTCATTTCAACCAGTTAATAGTAATGAATGATCAGTTTTCTGCAACCTCTATCCAGGTAGCATCTTCCTTCCAAGCACCAAGGATGCCAATATTCCAATATTCCCCAGCTGGCTCTTCTCCTCACTTTAAGGCTGCCAGAAATGGCAGTGGGTGTGTGTCTTTGCACATAATGCACCCTGGTCAGCAATTTGTCCTTCAGGAGCCCTGTCCCACCTGTCTCTACAGCTGCTTCACCAGGAACCATGATCAGTGAAACTTACTGTTTTGTGCCCCACAAACATGGATTTGAAGCCTCTTCTGTCTCAAAGAGAGCATAGCAGAATTGGGGCTCCCTGCAGTACCCAAGCATCACAAGAGATATCATCTGCAGGGAGGAAGTGAAATTAAAAGGCAACTGGAAAAATCAGTTCTGTTGAACCAGGCTCCCTGCTGCTGGTAAGGATACAAAATATGTAATATTTGAGGGAAAAATGAGTTCCAGTGCTCAAGTGTTATCAATCCCTTCTGCTGTATCCACCTATTGCTGCCCTCCTTCAGGCCTTTTCACCTGCTGGTGCCTTGATGCTTTATCCTGCACTCCCCAGCACCTGCTGGCAGCCTGATGTGAACCTCTCCTGCCCTGTTTGCCTTTTCTCTTAAAAAACATGACCTATTTCTGTTGGGAAACAGCCACCTAGGAGCTGCTCACATGAGGCAGGTGGCTCCAATTTCAGTTCTGAAGTCCTAACATCTTGAGATCAAGCCTCTTCAGTTTTTGGAGGCTTTCATGTCCAATACAAGCATCCAGCCACCCAGGCAAAGCCCCCTGGCGCAGTCTGGGCCACAAAGGTCACAAAGCAAATTCAGCTGCACAGGGAGACAAAGCTCAATCCAATCTCTCCTGCAAATGTGTGAAGTGGTGGGGCAGTGGCTGGTGAGGGGGCACATGAACCTAAGCCATGCTCCCAGCTGGGCACCTGGGCACAGAAATGCTCTGGTGTCTGCACAGGGTGTGCAGCCTGCTCCAAACCAGCACAAAGACAATGCAGAATGAATGCTCTTCTAATTCACTCAAGATTAATTTTTAGTGAAGCCACTGAGCATCTGGGGATCCCCATTCCAGGAATTAACAATGTCTTATCTTGTGAATCTTGGGCAGGACTTCTTCATGTCTCTGTTACCAAACACAATGCTCAAACAGGGTAATTGTAATCCATGTGAAGCAGAGTGTTTCACAAAGGACATGGAACACGATGGTTCTCACTGGACATGGGGGTAAAAGAGGCCCAGAGACTTTAAATCAATTGCCCAAGGTCAAACAGGAGCCCGGTGTCACATCTGGTGCAGCAGATCTCCAGTCATTTAATAATCCTGTATTCACTAGATAAAATTGCCTCCCTAAAGCCAATATAATGACATTCACTAATGAGGTTGTTAGGTTTAATTAAAGCTGGTAGAGCATATTACGTAGAAGGAATGAAATTATTGTTTCATTATTGTATATTATAATAATTACAGTATAACTAGACTTATGCATTAACCATAGAAAAATATGAACCAAATTCTGTATCATATAAATCTTTTGACATATGACATAGGAATTGCAATGGACAAAAAACTCATGTTCTCAATGTCATCCTTAAGTGCTTGAATTCTTCTGGCTTATAAATCACTGTATTTTTTAATAAATGAAAATAAAATTTTAAAATATATTTAAAATAAATTTAGTTCAAAATTAAATACTAATGACTTAAAAGGCTGATTCCCTGAATTTTCAGTTTGTTACTGAGGGTCTGTTATGCTCTCTCTATTGCCACATGATAAAATATTTGGGGGTGGGAAGACTTCAAAATACTGGAATATGAGGTATAGGATTATTTCATTTTTGGATCCTCTATTTGGATCTGTTTAGACCTCCATTATAACTTTACAATTGCATTACTACAGAGTGATGTGTGTTCTTTTACGAGAAGAATTTCCCTTAGGACCAGAGTTTGATCCTATATGTGTGCTTTCAAAGAAGATAAATATAATTTGCACAGGAAGAGCTGCAGTCCTTGGCTCTGAGAAGCACCTTTTTCCACAGAATCTCTCCCTGAGACTTTTTGTGCTCCATTATGTAGGAAAGGGGTCAGAAACAAATCCGTAACTTACAGCCTTGACAATTTGTTTGTCTTTTATCTCTGAAACTCTATCCATCAGACAGCACCAGCAATACTCCTATTCACATATCTTCTCCCTCTCCAAGACAGTCAATGTGATGACCATGAGCTGGGGGTTCAGAAAGCATCACAATGGTCATGTTTAGGTGTAGCCACAGTGTTAAAACACATCTTCAAATTCAGTGAAAATGGCATGAAAGGGAACAGACAAACTCATTTAGAGCTGGTGGCCTGGGGATCATACAAATAGCACCTGTTTACCTGTCCCTTCCATACACAAGAAAACCAGGAACAGTCACAGCAGACATAGGAATCATGCAGAATAGTGTTGCTAAGTCTCATTTTTCTCATGGCAGCTAACAGCCCAGGCAGTCAGAAACTGCTGAGATGACATTCACCCTGTGCAGCGTCAGTGCTCACATACTTCAACCCTCCAAAATAAGGCAACATCCTTAAAGCCTAAACATACTTCCTATATTCACTACCCTTATTGTTCACCTCCTTTCCCCCAGTCAGTATCAACCAAACTTCCCATTTCTGTATGACTGCTCAGACTCTTCTTGGTTCACAGCTGAATCACAGATATTTGTGGTTTATCTCTGGACTTCTTTTTAGTAGATCCCTTAATTCTCCAAACACATTAGACAGTTTCAGCCTTATGCTGACTATGGTCAAAAACATGCAGACAGAAGCATTCCCAGGCATGTGAATAAAGAAATTCATATTCCTGGGTTCACAGAATAACTGCCTGCTTGAGACAGATAAGGAAGTGTGCACATGTGTCTACTGCTGGATTTGCTAGTGCAGACGGGAATTTGGGTGTGCAATTTCCCACCAGCTCTCTTGAAAAAAACAGATTGAAACCCAAAGAACCACAGCAGAAAACTTTTAACTTTCCTGCTTAGGAATATGCTGTGGTCTCCATTTTCTTCAGAGTGGTTTGAGTTCAATGTAAATCAACACGTGGAACAGCAACACTCCATAAATAAAAAACATCTTAGAGCACTTCACAGAAACTGTGGAAAGTCTGAAAATGTCCCTGAAAGCCATCAGAAAGCAAATAAGGAACTCTGTGTCCAACAAAAGGGTTATGTGAGGGTGTAACATTCAGGTGTGCTTCTGCAATTTGAAGCTTAGGTTAGGCTCCAAAGGACAATGATTGAGGTGCCACACTGATGTTTCCATCATCTGCATCCCAAAGCCAGAGTCTCAAAACCTGCCCAATATCTCAGTCCTGGTGTTTTTTTCCAAGCTAATATGCCCTGCCATTTTCTTTCTTTTTGGCTCAGACAGGGCTGGTAAACACACTCTTGGGAGGTCAAAGTTCTCCTGGAATAATGAAAAATACCTTATACATGCATGCTTTCTTGGGGCACATGGGATCAGGGTTTTGGACAAATGCATCCTCCCTCCCTGAGCAATGCATGGCCACAGCTTTGCTCCCCAAGTTACATGGGGCTGAAAATTCAATGAGGATTGCTGCCACTTTCCCCCATGCACCTGATCAGGGAATCCACAGGGACAGAGGAGAGTCAGCACCTGCTCCCATGGGTGAATGAAACCCAGAGCAGACCAGTAAAACTTAAAGGAGAGAGAGAGATCCTGAAAAAGTCCATCCCTTTGTGAGTGGTGAGGTCAGACAAGAATTACCTGGGAAAAGTGAGACATGTGGTGCTGGAGGCTTTGGAGATATTTGTTCTTGGAAATAGTGTTTCACAGGGAGAAAAACGTCACAGCTTTCTGCACAAAAGGGCTGATCTAGCTCAAGGGCTGAGTTCACAAATAAGCTTCATGCCAGATCCACCCCCTTTCCTCATCATTTTGTTTCCTACCATCTCTTTTAGGTAGGTCTGATCAGAGTGCTGGCATTCACAAATACCTTTCACAGCTCTCCCATGAGCTCAGCTCTTTCCATCAATTCTGACCTCTCATGGAGCTTCCTTTCCAGTGTGAGAGGCCATGCCTTGGGCACAGGGCAGGAGCCAGGCCATAGCACAGGGTGAGAGGTGACCCCAGAGAGAGCTGCAGGGCTGGATGGAGCTCAGTGCCTGACTCTTGCCAGGTCTCTACATCCCAGCACTGAATTCCAGAAGGGCACCTGAGGTTAGAGCACAGAGCCCAGCCACCTGCTCAAACTAAACCCTTCTTTCTGCCGAGATCGGTATCAGCCAACACACAGCCCATAGGAGTGATCCCTGCATTTAATCCTATTACCCAAACACCAGGAGCTGAGCAGTGTGTCACACTGAGCCAGGAAACAGGGGAGTTTTAACAGTTTGTGTTTGTGCAGGAAATGTTTCTGTGCCGATGGCAAATCCACATCAACCCACAACCCCAGACAAGCTTCCAAGAATGATGAAGATAACATCTTGTTAGCAACAAACACAAAGACTTAATTAAATTATAATATAGCAGCTTTTCAAAATGTCTGGGAAACCTTACTGGAAATTAAATACAAAACAAAAGATAGAAAAAGTAGATCTGTAGGTATAAAGCACACTTTTCTTATTGCAACTCTGCTCATGCTTCCCCTTACTTGCTCTTCTCACCTTCATCTTCTCTTGACACTTGTTGCACCACTACGAAGATGAAAGGGAAAGAGAGGGGGAAATGGTGAGGAAGAGATAGATTCTCATAACCTGGGTAGAGCTTCGAAGGAAAGTTGTTCATAATGAAAGTGTTAATCTGTGGCCTGGAGGAAAGCCAGGAAAGAAAACAGGCAAAGCAGGTAAAGAACCTGTAAAGCAGTTTAATTAAAGGTATAAGAGAAATGCCTTGAGCATCATTACAGCTCTAAGTAAACATCCATATTGGTTTTTATTCTATTCAAGGGGTTGTTTCTGGTTCCATTCTAAGACTGAGAAGAAAACTCTTCTGTCAGATTTATACCTCAAATATTCAATATCTTGTTCTGCAGTACTTCATATTTATAAAAGAAGCAAAATATTGCAGTGGAGATATGCTATGTGGTAAGGATCCAAGAGGGAATTTAAATTCATGACAGCTGTGATACAAAAAAATGTATTTTGCTTTTATAGCTGGATTTATTTTTCTCTTGAAAGAAAAAAAAAAAGCAGAATAAATTGCAGACAAAAATGTTTTTATAGAACTGGGCCACCAGCAGTTATTTCTTCCAAGCTAACCCCTCACATACAGACACTATTCAAAAGAAGCACAGAAAAAACCTTTTCTTACATTACACAATGTAATAATTTCTTGCAAATGGGTTACTTTACATATAAGACAAAATTCTTACGTCCACAGCATAAATTCTGAATAGGATATTTTGCCCTTCTGTTCTGTACTGTGGAGCTCGGTGGTGGCAATAATGAAGCAGAAGACAAAAATACTATGACTTTTGGTAAGGACTTGTTTCTGCAACATGTGCTGTTTACAGACCAACTTTGGGTAGGCAGCATGCTTGTGAAATGCCACCAGATTAATGGTATCAGTAACAATTGACAAAACAATGAAGGAGTCTGCTCTTCAGCATACCTGGAGGGCAACTTCTCCAAAGCAGAGTGTAGACACATCACCAGGGCACCAGCTACTGAGGAAAAAGCCTGCTGGGCTGTGCAGACTCAGTATCTAAAAGTTGGGGTCTTCAGATGAACCATCAGAGCAATTCAGCACAGTCTCTTCCAGAACATCTACATTTATCTAAATAAATTTCTTAGGAGGGGTCTCTCATAGAATTGCCACCTCTAGGTGTAATTTAGCAAGGTTTAGAATCAGATCCAAGCTTCTCTCCATCCTTATTATTTCACATTTTCACACAAGACTTGGTGATTATTGGTTTGGAACATTAAAATGCAAATGATAGAGGAAGCAATACATATTTAAATGCACAGTGTCAGCTTGGTATAAAAGCTCTTCTGGAACAGAATGACACTGTTTTCTTCAGTTACTTCTAAAAGTGGCAAAATAAAAATGAAAGGAGGGAAAAAAACTTCAGGCCTATTTGCATTCATGCTTTATTGGTCATGCTGAAAGAAAAAGCTTAGTAAGCTTGGAGGGGGAGGCAGAGGGAGAAAAACAGTCATTAGTGTAAGTGCAACCAGCAGCTCTCTGAGACTTCCAAGGCAGCACAAGGAGGAGGAGAGCACGCCAGCAGCATCAGATTTGGAACAAGGCTCATCTCCTCCCAACTGAAAAACAAAGAGGAGCTTTGACTTACCTTGCCTCTGTCACTGCTGGAATCAATATCCTCTTCACGTAAACACAAAAGAGAAAGAGTGTAGAAAGGGCAAAAGCAGGGCAGAATACAGAAAGCCTCTTTACCTCCTATCCCATCCTTGTGGGATGCCCTGTTATTTTCCGAATTTAACTTCTGGCTAAGGAGTGACAGGAGGTCACTTATTCTCATGATGGATTTTACAAAGCTCGTATGGTTCCCAGGGCAATGAAGAATGTTTCTCATTTTACTTTTTTAATAGCACTTCCCCACTGCCATATTCAATGTTTCCTGAAGAGGCAAACCAAGATTTAAGTGTGGAAGATAATTTTCATAGTCTAAAGTGTCACTCACAGCTGTGTGCCTTTCCATTCCCCATTTTCACTCCAGACTCAGCATTAGGACTTCAATGTTAAGTGCTGTATTTTTTTGGTTAAAGGATTCAGGTGGCTGAGCTATCACTAGAAGCAATTTCTGCCCCTATTTACTCATGCTATCACAAAATATCCATGCACTTACCATCATGGATATATTTCTGCTTCCCATGGAGGGACTGCAGAACTGGGTTCTGCTTTAGCAAGAGCAGGTGTGAACACAGATTGCAGGCAGTCCCAAAAGGTAGCTGTGGATTTTGTCTCTAAACTCTGTGTAGCTGAAGAGCATCTGGACACAGGCCTGGACTGGCTCTCTGTTATGGAACAGCATGTCTTGATGAACTGACAAACTCAGCAGAAAACCTAATTCAGGTCCCTCTCCTGCACGCACCCACACACTCAGGTACAAATAGTCCCTCTCAGGTAGAGCTTAAATCAGTTCCCAGAATTTAGTCTTAACATGTCAAAAGTGTTTTTGCTGGAGGACTTGTGTCTGCATTAGCTTTTGGCAGCATAGTGAGGAGAGATGGGAGAACAACACCCTTGGTTGAGGGAGCTAATGAGTTGGCAAAACTCCTGTCATGTGTACCAGCCTCTAGTGAGAGCAGAATTAGGAGCTTTGAAACTTGTAGCCTTTGCAAGTATCTACATTTCAATTATCACAGGATCAGAATCCAGAAGATTACAGTAAAACAATTGAAAGAAAAATAGGAAACCTCCTCTCAGGGAAGGACTCGTCCACAATTCCTTAGCAGCACTTGTTTCTAAGTTGTGGGTAATCAGGTTTCAGAGTGAATGAGCTTGTTAGAACCCACTGCTAGCATTTCCCTTTATTACCACTCAGGCTGCCTTGTGCTCACTCCAAGGATGTGGTCACTTCAGCTGGGCTGGGGCCAGCAGCTGTGGGTGGTGCCTTGCTCTTTTCTCTGCTGCTCTTTCCCATCACTGCACAGAAAGCTGAGACCCTTTATGTCTCTTACCCTTCCTAAAGTCATCTTCCATTTTGTGAATTTATTCTTTTAAATGGAAATGCATTCCAAATGGTACCATCCACTCCTCTGCCTCATCCCTGCTTTGGCATTATGCAAGTGAAAGGCCAGCTGTTCCCTGCTGTCTGAACTCCAGTCCTTTCTGCCCCCAGCTTGAGACAGGCAAAACTTGCTGCTCTGTGCCAGTACATGAATCACATTGGAAATTCTGATGAGTGTGAATTAAAATAGCCCATGAAAATGCAATAAAAAGCTCCTCTTCATTAGCTGAATGTCAGCAACAGGGTAGCAGTCACCAAATGGAATCCAATGCTAAATCCCAAAGGATCTAGCCAGTTACCTAATGTCTTTCTGGAAGAGACACTGTCCCAAAAGCAAGTCATTCATTCATTTGTTTTCCCCTCAGTAAGGGTCAAACTGGGTAACCCCCATAACTGCTTCCTCTTAAACTAACAACCCCCTTCCAAAATTTGCCTTGTTTTGGCCTGTTTTGGATATCTTTACAGTTAATTTAACTTCTTTCTGAGACATAATTACAAACAGTACTGCCTAGACTGAAGTTTATCACCAACAGAAGAGGTTTCTCTTGCTTTCTTCATCCTAGAGCCTTCTCACCAGCCAGGGTGCATGGAGTTATTGCCCTTCATTTGTACTTACACCTTTTTGCTTTATAAGCTGAACTTTTAATGTATGTGTGTGTGTGTATATATGTGTATACACATATATGTCCATATGTCCATTATAATTTTGACATGTGTTCATATGTTTGACTTTTTTTCCTGAATGTTCCATAGATTGCTGAGATGTAATGCATCTTCTCTATGGGGTGCTTCTGCAGCATTTCTGTCTTCCAGGATTCAAATCCTAGTCCTTGGATTCACAGCTCATGACCTCTGTATTTGACTTCTCCATTATATTCTCTGCACCTCTTTGAAGAGACCTGTTTTACATTGTGTTTCCTACCTGCTGTTGTTCTCTTCAATAAATAACTAGGTTCCAGTCTGAAGAGTGATGGAAATTGAAAAAAGTTTACCTTGTGTTTGGCTAAGAAGTCTCCAGAGGTGCAGTTAGCAGCTGCATTAGTAAAATGGAGCAAACTACTGCTAACTTGAAACACTCTGAAATCCCAGGAAGGAAGAAGACACCGAGGTTCAGTGACAACCAAAATGTAAAATTGGGGTGTGGGTTCCTACACAGAGGAGCAGAGAGAGTTAGTACCAATACTTGTCATTGTTCCAGAAAAGTATCTGTTTTCACAGATATCTCATTGCAGTTACTCAAAGAGAGGTACTGGTTAATCTTATCATCAGGGTACAGATTTGGTAGGAATATCATTTGACTAATAATTAAGGATCGCCAGAATGCAAACAAGGTGTTTCTCTTTAGCTTTCCAGGATATGGGATGCATAGGACATCTGAAGCTGCTGAACAAAGCATTAATTATGCAATATGCACAGTAACCTGACAGACATCTCGTCACATGATACCTTGATTTTTAAAGAAAATAATTTTAGGTGTGTATATGGACAATAAAACCACTCAAAGTTACTAAAATTTGGGTTTGTTTTTTTTTAAGCAGTGATGCACAGGTTTATGTTTCTGTGGAGAAATTCCATTATGAGTAGTTACAGTTCAATCCCAGAGCATAAGACCTGCCCCCATAGTGCCTGAATCCCAGAGGATGAAGGTGATGGTGTCCTCAGTGACTGAGGAGCTCCAGGATTGGAGAGTGTGGGGGCTGCTTGCCTGTATTAATCAGAAGTTCTGTACTTCTCTGTCTCCAGCCTCATGTGGCTGCTCTCAGGTGGTTTATGCTTCCCCTGGGAAATACACTCAAGCCTATTTTGCTTTTTCTTTCAGGATCCAGCTCTGTTTCCCAGACATGTAGGGAACTGGCCCAGTGTGTCACAGGGAGACACATTAGGTGAACAAAAGAGTTGGCTCAGCTCTCTCTGCTTCTGCTTTAGTCAGAGGAGACACCCAGGCTCAGGGATCCCAGGGAGGTGTTCCCATGAGCCAGGGGGAGTCTGGCCCCTCAGCCAGCACACAAAGGGCTTCACCTCACCCAAACTCACCGGCCAGAAGTGAAGTCTCTCAGCTGAACTGGTGTCTGGACCGCCTCTGTAGCCAGAGGCAATGGAGGGAGGGAGGCACCTCTGGTTGATTCATCCCTTTTTATTCCAGGTACATGGGTAGGTGGGATGAATCATTGTCTGGCACCACCTCCATTGACTGCAGAAAGAATTAGGCGCCCAATTTAAGGCAGATGCTTAATTTCTAAATTAGTAAAGGAGGTTAAAGTAATCCCTCCCTGCATTGCACTGTAACAGGGAAGGCTAATGACAGAGCATTGTTTGGAGAGAGAGGCTGTTCCTCGCCTCAATAGAATAAAATCACTCTGTTACTTGTTTCAAGCTGTGCTATTTGTTCTGATGGGTGGATCACTGCTCTCTAATATCATTGATACAATATTGCCAAATGCTTGTATCTTATGCTGGCATCTCACAGCATGTTCTTTTTCTTGAAGCCTCAGGCATTGAAAGCAAATGAGAATACCACCTTTTTTTTTTTTTTTTTTTTTTTTTTTTTTAATATAAACCAGAATTTTGTGCTTCTAGTCACGCAGAAAACAAGACTGAAAAAGCATGATCTGAGTATGCTATGCAAAGGAAAAAAGTTGGAAACAAATAAAAATACCCAGGATAAAAAAATAAAAACTCTCCCTCATTTTAACCTGTTTTTCAAATCTGACCCAAGATTTTCTTCTTTCTGCTTTCTGTAGTTTTGCTCTATAATAAAACAGAATGAACCCAAAGCTCTCTTGCAAACTTAGAATTAAAAAACCCAACAGTCTGCAGCTGGTGTATCCACTACAACACAGTCAGTGAAAAACACCAAAGACATTAGCTTTGTCACCTGTTCCTTCACCAGCTGGACCCTCCAAGAGTTTCCTTCTATTTTCTTTCACACACAGGGGCCACGGGCAAAGCTCAGAGACTGTCTCTGGCTGTTGCTTGTTAATTGGGAGGTTGTGTGAAAGTAGAACATAGCTCACAAAGGTTGGGCTGCAACAGATGCAACCAAGGTTTCGTGGGTCCCCAGTCACATGGAATACTTACACAGTAATGGGTCAGCCAAAATGCTTCTATTTGACTTTTTGTCTCATTAGCTGTCCATTCCTTCAGGCCACAGGGCTCCTATAGTCAGCTACAGGTCCAAGCCTTTGTTCCACCTAGAACAAGAAAATCTATATTATTTCAACATGGAACGGGGTTCTTTCCAAATCTTGAGGAAGACAGTAGAAGCAAGAGTTCAATAATGACAATTAATGAAAGAATGTACTCTAGATATAGAAGGGAGATTCAAGAAAGCACAACCAGCCTCACAACAAGCAGCTTCTTCACTCGGGGATTTGGCAGAGGAAAACCACATAGAAGGGCAGTTCTCAGTTTGGAAGCAATGCTGCATAAGCATGAGGATGATGGAGTTGGAGTCAAAAAGGTTTATGCTACTATTTTTCTGATTTCTAAGTAGGATTGCTGGTACATGTATCTTGAATTGAAATTAGGAAGGGATGCAATGCAAAAGGAGTGTTCATATTACCCAGCAGCTGGAGATTCAGGACTCAAGGCCTGGCAGTCTCCTTCTGTCTTACTTGGGCAAATCACTGCTCTCTCAACCTTTATTAAGTAGCTACATTTGAAGTGGATCTATTCCACTTCATCTTTCATGGATTGTGGATATTTAAAATCATCTTTGAAACACTCTTTGAAATTCTGCAAGGCAAGGAATTATAAGCAGTGCAAAGTATGACTAATGTTTGTGTGAGTCATCGATCCTGTTACCAAAGATAGTTTTAGAGAAATGAATATGCACAAAATAAGGCTGATCCTGCAAATTTCAAAGATCTCCTGCCATGTGTAGGGTGGATGTGAGTACATCAAACAAAGTGCTGGGATTTTCCCAAGCACCCTGCGGTAGCCTGCTCCAGCCTGCTGCCCTGAGAGGGAAAACACTGACTGCCAAGCCAAAGCTGGGAGCTTTGGATGTCCCACCACGACCTGTGGAAAAACAAGGAAGCCTGGAGAAGTGCATCTCCTCCATAAGCAGACAAAATTTTGGGAATACTGACCTAAAATGCCCTGCCTGGCCACACTGCCTGCAGAAGCACTGGTGGAGAGCTGACCCTGACGAGCCAGCCATCTGGTACACACAGCGTGTGCCATGGGAAGAAAGGGGTGCTGTGTTCCAGCAGCACTGTGGCCAAACAACCAGCAGCAGAAGCAGTCAGGGAAATGGACTTATTCTTTTGGCAAAAGCCTCTCCATGTATACATATGTCTGTTCTGTCACCCACCCCTGGCTGAATGAGAAATCAGGGCCTTCTTGACATGAGGCAGCACATGCCAGATGCCAAGCAGTCAACAAGATAGATGCTGCCAGGGGGACAAAAGAGATAATAATATAAAGACTTAAAAGATCCTTTTAATCAAAATTTCATTTTCCTTTTTTAAAAAGAGGGTACTTTTTAACAGCTATTTGATTCCTTTCAAAGGCAAGGAAGTGGTGGAGGAAATATTTCTTTACAAGGATGAGGCATGCCCTTTTTTTTCCCATAAATACAACAACTTATTTGAAACTTTCTTCCTTTTCTCCTTTTCTTTTCACAGTGTTTCTTCCCCCATGGGAAATTAGAAGGGAAGCAAGCTTGGGACTACTTCTTGCTCATACATATTTCAATTTTGTGTACAGTATGAACAGTGTGTATTCTGAGGAAGAGTGTTCTCTGGACAGGGTGGGAGAGCTGAGAGCCTTGGTAGGAACTGATCCTCAGCCCTCAGCCTTCTTTAGAAATCTGCCTGTGGAAATCTGCCTAACAGTCTTCACTGTCTTCTTTTGTTGTTTGTTTATGTATTTATTTCTAACACATGTATTGACTCACAGTCCTGCTTGTAAGGGCAAATAAAAGATAAGCCTTTCCTAGATACAGAGAAAGCATGAAGGGGAAATGTCTGCCTCACCAAGCAGTGCTCAGACCATCAGCTGGAAGCATGGCCACTGCTGTCCTAGATCCAAAGGCCAGTGCTCACTGGAGTGGAATTCTTTGCTCTCCCATACCCAGGTGCTGTTGCAGTCGCTGCCTGGGCTGCCAGAGGACAAAGGTTTTAGCAAATGAGGAGTGGATACAACACCTAGGCTTGCTGCTCCCTCACCAGAGCACCTCCTGGCTCTGAGGAAGGCAGGGCAACTGTCTAAAAGTTCACTTTAATTTTAAAGCCCACAGCTGCCCTCAGAGTCTTTGGGAGTGGCATCATTGCCTTTGCCCTTTTCAGCTGTGTGAGGAAAGGCAAAGAGGTACAGCAGCAGCAGGACGTGGTGTCCCCAGTCTCAGCTTTCTCCCAGGCTCTCTGCTTGCCTCTCTCTCCCTGTGAGGATGCTGGCATGGATCATGAGCTGCCTGAGGTCCCAGGGGATGGCACCATCTGCAGTGAGGCTGATGAATTAGATTCTGCTCACCAGTGGCAGGCGGCACAGACAGCACCCTGCCTACTCAGCTGAGGCAGAGGTAATGATGGGGGAAGAAACCTTGTTTTGTCATTGTGTGTCTTCCTGAACACATTCCAGACAAATGTTTCCCTACCTTTCCTCATTTGTGAAGGCAGTCTCTGCAACGACTCCCACAGCAAATTTGCTGCTAGCTTCCATCTTCAGAATCCTGCAAGTCCTAACTGTGCTCTGTCATACTTTGGGTACATAAATAGCATAAGACCAGAGCCATGTCCTTTTTTCTCATAGTCTGTCTCACTTGTGTATTAAGTACATCTTTCATGTGGCACAGAGAATTCAGTAGTTTGGTTGATAGTCACAGTCATGTCCAAAACAGGTGCTCTTCCTCAGGTTTTACTTGGCTTTCCACTTACAGAGTGATGCCAGACTTTTGTCTGATGATGGATATTGTCAAACCCGTGGAAAGCTTTGCAATGTGACCCCAGATGATTACTCAGGAGCATGTTCCAGATGTGTCACATCTCCATGACTGATGGCTGCCAGATGGCTGCTTGGGAGAGGACAGAAGAAGGCACCATTTTAACATGATTTTGTCTAACCTGACCCCCTGATCCTCAGAAGAAGGCAGACACATGGAGTACAAGAGATGGTGTTTCTGGAGAGGCCAGATTAAATACAGGACCTCAGGAACACCTTGTTTTGACTCACACCATCTTTGCTTTCTAGGGCTGGTTTCCTGCATACCCAAAAGCAGAAAAGCAGGGAGAAGAGAGAAGCCAGGTTGTTCCCATCCTGACAGGAGCTGTGTCTTTGGACACACAAATCCCAGCAAAACCCTTTACAGAAATCACAGTGAGAATTGCTGCTGGGGCAGGTGCAGCCTTCAGGAACTCCATCTCTCCTTGGTAAAGGGATGTTCAGGTGCTGGGACAAGGGTGCTGCCAGCTTGTCAGGGTCCTGCCATGCATGGGGAGCCCAGCTACAGCTTCAGACTGGCCTGAAGGGCCTCAATCACTGCAGTTCAGGTTTTCTCATAGCACCCTTCTGTCTATAGGAAATGTAATTCATACCACTTTCAGAGAGCAGGAAAATATTAGGAAAATACCAGCTGATATTAGTAATTATCATATTTAACAATTTCTCTTCAACGTCACATGGCATCCTCTACTCTGAGAGACTGTCCCTCCTAAACTTATTAAACTTTACATTTAAAAAAATGCAGAAAATCTAGAAAAAAGTTACTGAGATCTAGTGGTGATATTGCCAGCTAACAATGCCAATAATGAGAAGCAGTTTGTCTTTCTGCACAAACCTCACTATCAGCAACTTGGGTGAAGAGACCAAACCAATTTGTTCCAGTAGAGACACCATGAGTTAACAAGGGATAAACCTTCCTGTGGCAAAACTTCCTGTGCTAAGCTTTCTTCTGTGCCAGCCAAGTACACAGAGAAATATTTAATGTTCAATGAACAGCCTGGTTTGATAGAACAGCAATGAGCTGAAAGGTGCCTGTTAATAGCAGACAACCCTACTCTATGGAGGCAAGCACAGAGCTGTTCCCACCAAACCTTCCAGAAGGGTGGTCCTTCTACCCACTCTAACCTGCCTCTTTGTGCCAGGGGAGGGGAACACTTTCACCTCCCTTTTGCCTCCAGACACAGGCTGCTGGAAAAGATTCCAGAGTAGCTTCCTGCAGGGTTAGAATTCATTCCCTCTTACATGAACTCTCAGCACCTTGAATTATTTACTGTTACTAATCTATACAATGAATGCAACTTTTTGTTCCCATTCATGAAGTTTGCACAAAGAGGAAGTGACTTTTCAAGCATGATCTTTCTTACAAGAGTTTGCATTAGTTCAGGGTTTGTTTTAGAGTTAATGGCTCTGAGCATTAGAAATCGTTTGCTGTGCAAGTGGTGACCAAAGCTGCCATCCAAGTTCTTTGGTTGGGACAAAAGAGGAATTTCAACTAGAACTTGCATTCTCACCCACTTAAAATTGTTGAGTACATGTACCATGATTTTTGGAGGTTTTTTTAAAAATAGACAGAGAAGTGTTATGCAGGCATAGCTTTTTTGACTGCTGGTATTTATGATGCTTAGTTTCTACAGTAATTCTGCAAGTCAGAACACATTCATGCCTGTAAAAGGTAATAAAAGGGACTAGAGGCACCAGCCATGTGAGTCAGCAGCTTTTATTTTTACAGGCATTTTTGAATACTCGTTGGTTGTATTAACTGAAGGGTCTCTCTTGCCAACTAAACAAAATGTGGCATGTTGTATGTTAGAGGAAATACTGTCTAAGAGGCTCTGTGCAAAACCAGCCCAAGCAGAGGGCCAAATTAGGTGTGTACTCAAAATCTTCTGCTTGAGATAGCATTGCAAAGTGAGTGTCCCTCTAGCCTTTCTATCCAGTACCTGAGGAATGAGTGGGTCAGCAGAGGGGATCCAAAATTGCTTCTTTGCCTCAGTGTCTGATGGCTGGCCACACTCCCCCACAGCTGCACACAAATGTGGAGGAGGCAGTTGCACACTGCTTCAGCAGTCCTCCTGGCAGAACTGACAGGATTCAGACAATCCACACTTCTTCTCCCAACAGCACAAGTCATGCCAGTGACTGCTATAGGTCCTGACCAGACACTGCAAAATCTCCATCTAAGTCTCATTGAGCACTGTGGAAGCTGGATCAATTCAGACTTTTCCCTGCTATCAACAGCCTTTCACAGCTCTGAAATGCATCTCTGAGGGCTTGATTTCAGGTGCTGGTGTTCAAGCCAATGTAGAAACAAAGAGACTGCAGATTGAGTGTGTCTGCAGCAGCACGTAAAATATTCAGCTCTTCCTTGCAGTAGGAGGCAGCTGATTCATGCTTCATTAACCTGAACAAAATTTGTAATCTCCCCTCTATCCCTAAGCAATAATTAACAGTTGAGTGCTGTAATGACTTTGTGTTTTACTAAGACTTCATTTTTTTCTAAATATAAACCGGCACATTTACTGGCACATTGAAGAGTATTGCCATTAATAATTAAAAACTGAACTACAACTGTCCAAATAAATGAAAAGAGTATGTTTTATAATGCATGATTTTTGCTTCTATATTGCATTTAGTCACTTCCTAATTTGCAGCATCTACTGGTTAACTGCAAATTAATGCTATTGTGATGCACATATGTTTTAGCAATGAATTTTTAACATCTATAGTTATTCTCTCTCTATGAAAAATACCTGTGAATACAACTGGGAGAGAAAGCAATTGGCCAGAAGAAAAGAATGAAGGATAAGGAGAACAGAAGAAACCCACAAGATACACAGGAAATATCCTATTTTGCATCTTCTCTTTTAATCACCAGGATTCACCAGATGATATTTTGCTTTGCAGGACCTCTGAAGTCCTTCACCTTGTGGAAAAATACAGCAGCTTCCTTAGGATGAGACCTGATTTTGTCCAATTATTTGGAGAGCAATATACAGATTAATATGTGGACTTGAGAGAAAAAAAAATGAGATAGGAGAAAAGATTGATAATCATAATTAAAGGTCTGTGAGACACTCATATTTGATTCTTTGTTACTGAGGTAGGTTGTATTGTCTCGGTGCCAGTGGAACTTAACAGCAAGTCATTAGGCATCAAATCACTAATACTGATTTCAAATCAAATAATGTTTCTTTGAGATTTATGTGTAAGAGCTTGGGTGTCTGAAAAATAATGTGGTACTTAATCATTTGACCAATTAAGGGCTGCAGGTTAAATATGCTAGGTAAAAGAGAGCCAGTGTTTTTTGCAGGACAAAAAACTCTGGTTCTCATTTCATTTACCAAGAGAATCGCTGCTATGTCAAATATTTTAAGTCAGGTCAATGAGATCAGAATTGGACCCAGCCTTTCAGATTTTTATATTTATTTTTCCACCAGGAGATTAATAACAAGACCTCATTACATATGATGAACTTCTGAGTGTGAGAAAGAGAGAAAAACAAAGAGGATTGAATAAAAGCTTGTATCTTTTAAGTTTCTAGTATAATTTACATACACTCATCTTCCTGTTTACATGGTAAAAATAGCCAAAACCAATGAAAATTAAACAACTTCCCAGCTAGAACTTTATAAAATAACTTCCCAGCTAGAACTTTAAAAGAAAGCTTGAGCCTGGAGGAAATTTCACAGCTGAGCTGTAAGCTCATGGGGAAAATGAGGCTTTATAACACCAGTGCTGCTGACACAGCCTTCAGTGCAGAGATGCTGGCAGTTCTTACCATGTGTGCAAAGTCTTTTAGTTAAAGAAATGATAAAAAAATTGAAGGTAGTTTGATATCAAAGGCATCACTTTAGGTCTTACTGTGGGCAAGTTGCAGTTAGGGGGAAACACAGCTGCAATTCATGATCTCTCTCAAACCCTCTTTAACACTTTTTTCCCAGACAGAATTTCTTTTGCAGTGACTGAGAAGTTCTGAACGCAGTATTATAACATATAGCAATACAGCAAAGCCCACATTGCTCAATATAATGGGGAGGACCATAAAAGCTGCAAACACCTGCATTAAGGAGGAGAGAGGAGTCACAGATAAAACTGCTCCTCTCCTTCCAGCATGGTACAGATTCTCTTGTTTGCTACATGGGCCACACAGTCCCTATGCATCCTGTTGTATGACAACAGGATGGTTTTTCTAGGAGACACTGGGTTCTCTTTCTTTGGTCAGTGGAAAACAAACAAACAAACAAACAAACAAAAAAACCAAACACTTAAGTGTTTTATCCCAAAGGTCAATCCCAGGGAGAAACAGAAGAGTGGATGAGGATGTGGATTTATAGATTTTCCTACTGTGGCTGCATGTGCTTTCTTACAGGACAGTTCAGGTTAACACAAATAAGGCACCTTTTGGCACCTTCATAGAAATTGAAATAGCAATGATTGGCACTTCTCATGCTCTTTTCTTGGGGGTAGCTCTGAGCTGTTTAATGTCACCTCACTGAAAATCCACAGCAGTTCTCTCTCTAGATGCATTTGAGTGTAACCTTTTACATCCCTCCAGGCAGGAAATCGAGATGGGTGCAGGGGCACAGAAGCAATCTTACATGATTTTACAGTGAGATCTTTGGAGAATGCAATTGGGTCTCCATGACAAAGAGTTGCACTGCTACAATGTGTGCCAGAGTACCAGTAATGATGCTTCCCACACTACTGCCCTGCAGCTCCACTGACAAACTGCAACACCAGCCACACAGGGATTCCTGTTGCCCCTGGGCTTATTGGTTTAGTACTTCAGCATGAATCATCATGATTATTTCTCACTGGCATCTGCTTGTTTGTGGCATGTCCTCATGAGAAGCATAATGAAGGAAATGCACCCAACCCACAGCAGTGTGCAGCACATGGTGTTAAATACATTCCCTTTAATGCTACCCTAGGGACTGCCATCAGAATACCTTGCAATAAGCAGCCAGGGACATTATTCCAGGCCTTATTCTTGTTGGAAGTCTTTGAGTCTGGGTAGAGAGCTGAGATTTCTGAAATTATAAGTACCCACAGCCAAACCCACACTACTTTTCATTATGTGAGCTGTGGGCCATATTTCTAGATTACATATTTGTAATCAAGAAAGTAGAAATCAAACACCCTCCTTACCTGTCATTTAGCCTCCAGTTTCTAAAACACTAGCTTTTGTTCTCTACACTGTTAACTGTTTCCTCACTATTTATCTGTTGCAGGATTTTTGCTGTGGGAAAACATTCATCTTTTGCACCAGCACTTCACAGAAACCAAGGTGGAGCCTCGAGGGTGTGTGTGGGACACAGGCAGTGTCTGCTGTGTCCCTGGTTTTCATTTCTCTGGGAAGTCACGGAGCGGTGAAAGCCTGAGAGGGAAATGCCCTTTCCCATGCCTGGGGATTGTGACCCCATCTGCTGCCTAGGCCACAGACCTTCAGCTCCACACCATGAATCCCCAGCTCTGCTGGAGCTCCTGCCCCAAGGACCTGGCTGCAGATGGTCTGTAGCAGCCATCCTGCTTCTTCCCCCTCTCCACTCCATCCCTTCAGGGAGGAAACACAGACCTCGAGCTGCAAGAGGAGTCAAGGACATGGCTCATCCCTACCTTAATTGGAAAATGCTGCAGTGACACAGCCAGCCATCTGGCTTCTCCATCAGGTTGTTAGCACTGTTTCACAGAGGAGTCTCTGAAGTCAGGAAGCAACCCTGGACCACTGGTGAGGAAAGGAAGGGTCTACTGGCCAAGCATTTCTGATTGCAGCTCCTTGTGACCCCAGGAATACCACAGATCTTTGCTGAGGGCTACACATCAGCCTATCAGAGAGAAAACTTTTATTCAAAGTTACTTTAAATATCTGGATTTTGGAAAGGAATTAACCAAAAGGGTTCAGCATTTCTGTCCATCCACAAGAAGCCCAGAGTTAGTAAATCTGTCAGAGTTGTTTTAATAACTCTCAGCTAAAGCCTAATTCACTAATTCTGTAAATACAGAAAAGCTTTATTGCTGTGGAAAAGTAGATCCACTCAGTGCAAGCATGTATATTGCTAAATGTGGGAGGATTATGGACATGGATAATCTCTTACTTTTGCTGCTGGTTTATATTGTTTATTAACTGTCCTGATATTCCAGAAGTCTCACTTCCCATTTGCCAGGATTTTGTAATGTATGTGTGATTACAGGGAGACACAGAGCTGCATGTAAATGTGTACCTTCACTTACAGTTTCCTACTTTGCTGAAAGTGCTGCCCAGGCACCTCCACAAAAAACCAAAAAATTCTAATATTTGCTGAAATCTTTCTCAACTGTTAAACTTTCTGGCTGAATTGTGGCAGATCTGAACAAGTTTTTATATCTCTCCTCTTAGTTCTGTGGCTGTAATATGGGGAAAACAGACCTACATATACAGCTCTTTGAGGTGCTGAAAGAAGGACCGAAACTCCCAGGATAAAAATAGAGGACACGACCTGGGACATGTTCAAGGCTACACAGAAGTTCCTGCTGACTGATGCAGGCATTTCATCAGGCTCTGCAGGAGACACCAGGCTATGTGTTTTCAGATAAGGCTAGAAAGAAAATCAGAACAGGTACACTGCTCATTGCACAGCTGCTCAGTGTCTGTCCTTGCAAAGGAAGAGGTAAAGGTTCTGACAAAACAATTATGTGAGGGTGAAAATCTGTGTTTGTATTGGGTACATGCACATGCATGCACAGGGTTATTGGTGTAAAAACTCTAAGGGCAGCTTTGCCAGTCATTTCCCTGCAGCTGGCTTTGCTGCCTTGAAAACCTAAATGTTCTTCTAATATTGGACTTTTGGTATGGTGTTTTATGACTTCATTTGTCATATAGTTTTTTCTTAGGTACTGCCTTTATTTTTGCTTTAAACTGGAGGATATGTGAAGAAAGGGTGATAACTTGCCTATAATAGGGGGCAGAAAGAACAATTTCTCTGCTTATTTTTGCACAAAACAGAGGCAAAATATTCAGTGTAAGAGAGTTTTGATGATACCATATCTTTCAAGTCTTTCTCATATTTTCCAGTAATGGTGCTATTATGTATCTTTGATTCTTTTTATGATTACAGCCTGTGACATCCTAGTGCAGTGCAGGAATTTATCTATTTGCAATGATATGGAAGCTTTCATTTCCACTTCACTGCTTCCCTTATCTACCAGCTGCCCATCATTCTCTGTCTCTTTGGCGCCTTCCCTTTTTCCTCACTCCTTACCCTCCTTCCCCCAAAAAGAAGAAATCAATTTTCAGTTGAAAAATAATCTTGGTGTGATAACTTTCTGACCCAGGGTGGAAATACTTGTTATAAATGAGACCCTGTTGCCCCACATCTGTGAAAGGGGAGATGAGCCAGACAGCACCTGAGATGAAGAGTGTGCAGAAGTCCAACAGATGTGCAGCAGCACTACTCCATGCAGGAGTGGGAAGGGTGGAAAAAGTCTTGTCCCTTTGCTCATGTGGGTGCTTTAATCACAGTGGACAAAACAGTGATGACTTTCTTTATAGCCTGGTTAGAGCACAGGTGGTCTGGAAAAACTATTATTTTGGTGATCCACAGAAATAACAATGACTGATGGATCAGAGAGCTCTGATGTGTCCTGCCTAAACCCAGATCCCTAAACCCCAAAGAGCACTCTGCATGCTGGGGAAAGGGAAGGGAAGGGAAGGGAAGGGAAGGGAAGGGAAGGGAAGGGAAGGGAAGGGAAGGGAAGGGAAGGGAAGGGAAGGGGAAGGGAAGGAAGGGAAGGAAGGAAGGGAAGGGAAGGGAAGGGAAGGGAAGGGAAAGGGAAGGGAAGGGAAGGGAAGGGAAGGGAAGGGAAGGGAAGGGAAGGGAAGGGAAGGGAAGGGAAGGGAAGGGAAGGGAAGGGAAGGGAAGGGAAGGGAAGGGGGAAGGGAAGGGAAGGGAAGGGAAGGAAGGAAGGGAAGGGAAGGGAAGGGAAGGGAAGGGAAGGGAAGGGAAGGGAAGGGAAGGGAAGGGGAGGGAAGGGAAGGTGTCATCGATGTGGCCTGTAGACATGGTACAGAGCTGGGAACTGACCTGCTTCAGGATGATGACACACTCTAGCTGCAGGTAGCTAGGGGGAGGGATTTGGATCTCTTTTTTGTGGAAATTCTCTCACCTCTCTGACCATAGACAGAGCCTAGGAATAGGTCTCTAGCCTTGGCAAATAAATTAAAGCAGTGTGAGCATTTACTCTTCCAAACCTCATTCTTCTTTCCCCCAGTCCTGAACTTCTTTTTAGAGAAATGGCTTATTCTCATGATATGGGATTTTTCTGTTTGCTTGGGCGGGTTTTGTTTGTTTTGGTTTTTTTGGCTTTTTTTGTTTGTTATTAAAATAACATGGATAAAAAAGACCTAGGCAAGAGTTAGGCACTTCTGATTTTATGCAATTAAAGCCACTGAGAAATTTAACCCGCTGTAGGGATGTGTGCAGGCCTGAACCTCAGAACCTCAGCCCGATAATCTGCCTGCCCTGAGCTGCAGAAAGCTGCCAGTGGTGGCTGGGCTTGTGCCTCTGGGGCTGATGCCACTGCTCTCCATGGTCACCTTGGCCAAGTCCCTGGAACGCTCCCAGTGCCTCTCCTTACTGCTGTTTCACTGGACCCCATCTGCTCCCAGGAAAGGGGAGGATGGTGAAAGCCACAGAGGACAGAGTGGCCACCACATTTCTCACCCAGGGAGGTGCCAAAGTAAAAGCAACCATGATACCCTGGCAGTGGAGCTCCTCTGCTTCTCCTCTCTCAAAGCTGTGTGATTCACTCAGCAGCCTCAGACCACAGCCTCTCCTGATGTAAAAGGCTGCTTCATTGATTCCAGTGAGCACTTCAACCCTCTCCACAGATAATTTAACCACAGGTGTGCTTTATCTCCACATACCTTCCTGGGGTTACATATGGCCTTTCCAGAAGCAAATTTGGTTCATTGGGTTTTATCCTTTGATATATCCCCTTACGCAAAATGTAGCTTAGAAAATATGTATTTATCATGCTCTCAGTAAAACTAAAAAGAAAAAGATAATTTCTTCAGGGAAAAAAAAAAAAAGCTGCTCAGTCTTCAAAATTTCCTGGAAGAAAATTAAATAATCAGCTTAAGTTCTATTTCCTATTCCCTTCCCCAGAATAATATTAGTTTCTGCTTTCACAAAGCACATAGATCATCCTCAGCAGGAATCCAGGTAGAGTACATTAAAGGAGAAATGATATAGTGGAATAGGGTTTATGAAGAGAAGAGTAGTGCCTGGTGGTCTAACCATGAAACAGTGTCTGACTGAGGTAGGCTTAATCTTCTGCAACACAGACACCTTCTAAGCAACTTATCTTCTTATGGGATATTTTTAATAGCTTTTTGGAAGCAATGAATAAGGTCTTTCTCAGTGTCATGAAGTGATTCAGTATACTGCAAATCACTCCAGCTACTAAAGGTGCACAGACCTCAGGAATTTCACATTTAAAATAAATATTTGCTCAATGAGTCTTGCTTAGACCTAGACATAAAGGAAGGTACTACCCCAAACCAGAGCTTTGTTACTGCAAGTCCAATTTACATAGAAAACAAAAAAAAAAAAAACAAAAAAAAAAAACCCAAAACAAAACAAAAACCCCACAAAAAACAAAAAAAAACCCAACCAACCAAAAAAAAACAAAAACAAAACAAAAAAACCAACAAAACAAACAAACATACAAACAAACAAACAAACAAATAAAAAAGGAAAAAATTTAGATACCTGTCCAGATCAAAAGCAGACTAAATTTAAGCATCATTTGATTTGAAGGCCTTTTTAAAAACATACAATAATAATAAATTATAGCTCAAATACAATTTCAAATAGATAGTGGCCAACAAGAGATGCTTATGTCTAATTCAGCATAACATTGAGATTGGCCATGTTTCTGATTAAATTTATATCCATGTTCTAGTAAGAGCTGGGTGTGGTGGGGAAGAAGAAAACAATAACTCGTATAGAACAAGCAAACCGGAAAGATGTCAATTAGGAAATGTGACCCTGGGCTCCGACATAGGTCTGAGGACTTTAGTCTAAGAAGAAACCTGGGATACCAGCCCCTTTAATATCATGTCTCAGAAGATGATGAAGGTGCTGGGTGGGTCTTGTACACCTTTGGAAAAAACCATTGGTGATAGGCTACTGCTTTTATTGCCACCTTCAAAATGGGAAAATACTGTTGCCTGTCTCCATCTCCCAAAGGGTTTGCAAAACTTAATTCATCCACTCCTCTGCTCACTCCTTTTGTAAATGGCTTTGAGATTCCTGAAGAGTAGAAAATCAGCAGGTGTAAGTTAGGTCATTTTAGCTCACTCACCCTTTGTTATGATGTGGCTTTGTGTGATCAAGTTTTAGAGGAAATATTATGCTCAAACCAGTGCTAAACTCAGCATGAGTGAAAATCTTGCCCTGCTTAAAAAGCAATGTTTCTCTTTTGGCATACTCTAACGTACTCATTCCTCATAAGTGTCATGTTATCACTTCTGCTTGCTTTGAGATCTCAGTCACAAGTAAAATCATTGCTTGAAAAAAAACCCAAGAGAGCCAAGAGAGTTTTCTGGACTGATCTGATCTATCATTTGCATTTTTGTGTGTGTTGAGGTGTAGATTTTCCTGGGAAGCTGAATTGTTCTGAGGAGTGTCCTTTTCCCTGCTCTGTCTTCATCTTTATGACTTGCTGTGCTTTCCCACTGCCAGCCCAGGGACTGCCTGAGTGCCAGCAACACCTCAGCAATGTTTTTGTTCTGACAACCTCCGAGGGCTCAGTGCTGTCAGCAGGTTGGACACCTCCAGCTATGCCCCAGAGAAAGTATTGTTGTCAGGATGCATTTTCACAGGTTTCTTTTTTGGCTGTGGTAGGGACACAGGCACACTGGCAGCTGGGGAAGACAGGCAAAGCACCTGCTTCACTCACTCCAGCTCACACACCTTTCCCTACCTTCCAGTCCAGGTGTTTTCCAATATGGGAAATAGGGCTAGAGCAGCCACACAGGAAGATGTGGGGTGCCAGTGGTTGCCTGCATTCCAAGAGACCCTGCAGCTGCCAGCTGTGACCTGCCAGATCCAGACCTGAGCCCGAGTTCTCCCAAGGGCAGAGCACGAGCACAGCGTGTGCTTTATGCAAACTGTCCAGGTCCCCTGCTCCACAAGGGAGGGCGACTGATGCTTTGCCCCAGCACAAACCCTTCACAGCATTTCCTTGGGCCTTGGTGAATCCTGGAGTTCCTTCCTCCTTCCCAGCATTCAAAAAGAAAGAAAATAACAGCATCATGTTTCTAACTGAGGCAATTCTGTGTTGATATCAAGTTTCATTGCCATCCCTGTTGTTAGCCACTGAGCTGGATCCTTCACTGCAAGCACACACTCAACACTGCCTTTGCTGGAGCTCTGGCTGGTGCCCTGGGTATGGGTGCTACCAGAAACACAGCAAGGATACAGTCACAAACCTTCACTCTTTTGTACCTCCACGATAAGAAAAGTTTAAAGGAACTATCTGAAAATTAAATATGAATATCATTCAACTTCTGAGGGCTTTGTAAATCTTTTCTTCTAGCAGGTTCCACGTAATGTAGTTAAACCAACATCAGGGAAACAAGAAAGCACATATAGGGTCATAAAAAATGGCCAGGCTCATATAGACTATGTTTCTCTTGGCTGCCCCTGTGTGTGTGTGACAGTGCTGGTCTGAGAGCACTCACTTTCCTGTGAGATCAGATATGTGCTACTTGGGCACAACTTGCCTTTTGCAGGAGTGGGCTCTGGTCCTTGGCAAAGCTCCTAGAGTTTGACTTGCTTCTGCACAGCAAGCTAAGGGAGCACTGCTAGTGCACTGAGTTCTTACCAGGGAAAAAGGTCTTCTCATCTGAAATTACCACTAGGAAACTTCTGCTGCCAGGCTATACAGGTTTATATGTACACGTATTTAAGGTACCACGGAAAGCGAAAACACTGCCACGAGAAAAGTGCCCAAGTGAATGACAGTGCACAGTAACAATGATCCAATTTACTAATGGCAAGTGGCAGGGGAAGGCAAGGTTTGCTGCAGGACCATCTGCTCGGAGCTGCGGCAGCTCTGCAGCGTGGGGCGAGCCGGAGCACGGGGGCCGTGAGTGAGCACGGGCCCCCCGCTGCACTTTGACGCAGGTGGCTCTGGAGCTGGCAAAGGAGGGTTTTGAAGGACATGGGAGCTTGCTAATTAAAAAGATAAATCTCCTGAATTGCACTCCTATAATTACATTGTCATTACAGCAAACGCAGCGAAATTAACTCACAGGAGCATGGCTTTTGCCTCGCCCGTTCTGTTTATGTACAAATCCCTTCTCGTAGCAGCCCCTCGACTGCTTTGCTGGCTTGTTTAGTACCATATGTTTCATCCTGTACACTCCAATGGACAAATACAGTCATCTTAATAATCCCAATAACTATATCATAAAATCCAGAACATTGGTTTTGGTCATATGGTGCCGAGCCTCCACAATGACAGGAGAGTCTGACTCACTGCCTGAGTTCAGACCACCTGTCAGAACTCATCTTTTCTCCTTAAATCATTGCACTTGGTATTCTTCTGCCACAGCAACACACTCAGACCTTTACTTCCTGCAGAGATCAGCCATGATTCCCCACAACTCACCATTATGCCTTGGGGTGGTTGTGCAAGGTGACTGTGATTCAAGTGAGGCTGATTTGCACCATGGGAGGCAATGCAAGTTTGTGCTGAAGCTGGGGAGGGAGGGAAATGTTCATACCAGGAGTGGAGAAAAGGAACAGTAACACTAAAGTCCCAGGCTTTGAAATGAGAAACACAACCATGGTTAACAGTCCATTTTTTCCTCCTGTGCCATTTGGGTGATGTTGTTGGGTGACTGCTGTCAGACTGTGAACTGGCAGGAGGGAATAAGGGAAGAGCTGCACAGAGCATCATGTGGAACAGAGAAAGGCAACACCTTTGCAAATGTGTTTAATATCAAATGCTAGGGAATAAATGCATCTGACTTCCACTGAAAGATACACACGAGACAAATAACAATACATTTCTAGCCCTCTTCCCCCCTAATGATAACTTTGAAAAGCTTGATGGACTTAAACAATTGCTTAGCACCACAAAAAAGGTTGGTAAACTAATATTGGCCCAGAATGGTCCAGGTTCTTTGTATGTCTTTGGAAATCTTTCTTCTCTGGAATGAAGCAGAACAACAGGACAGTAACACTCATTGTTGGGCTGGAACAACATCCACCTTTATGTCAGAAATATCCATAGGTCAGCCAAGTCACAGTCCTACAGGGAGACACCCTCACTGCCTGTGCTCTTTTATAGCACAGGTTCTAGGAGGCAGGATTTTATGCCTTACATAACATGCTGTTAATAATCAACGAGGTCAAATGTCCCACTAGGACAGGGCTATGTCCTAATCACAGCCTTTGGTAGCCAGGTTTCAAGAGGAGTGACACTGCCCTCTATCCCTTCTGCTGCCCTGCAGGAAGTGTGGGTGGATGGAGAGGGGAGACAGCAGGAAGGAGGACAAGGAAGGCACCAAGGAGTCATAGATCATAAAGGATCTGAACATGCCACACCTTTCCCAGCATCTGGCCTGCCCTGAAATGGGCAAGTTTGATAGTGTCATTCAATGGGGCAGGCTTCAGAGGATCTGAAGCTGAGAGCCAGCTTGGGAACTTCCTTCAAATGGTTTTATTCCTGACTGAAGGATGAGAAACAAAAGCTGAGTGTTTGGCTCCACCACTGGTGGCTGCAATGACATTTTGTTTTGGGTGACTTTGCTTGGCCCACTGTGTTTGAGAACTTCCCTTTGTGTTCAGTGCTGACAACAGCAAATAATTTCTTCTTCCATGCAGTGTTTTCCTACAGGACTCAGAGAACAGGATCACCATAAAGAAGACCAGGGAGCTCACCACCTTTCCTTTTAACTTGTGGAAAAGTCTAAACATTGCACACTTCATTGCCCTTCAGTGCCCATGATGAAAGTAAATATATGAAGCTTTGTAGCACTGGAGGTGCACAGGTACCATAAACTTGATACTCAAAAGCACAAATTTCAGTTCCTCTGTTTCCAGGAACCACACACAGAGACCAGACAAACAATAGCTGTGCCAGCCCCTGGCTTCATATTTCTCCCCCACAAGTGCATCCAAACAGGTTAATAACACAGCTCAGAACAAGCTTTTCAGCACTACCTGTAAATAACCTGGAATTATCAAATTCTCCTGCTGTACTCATTCCTCACTTGGCAAAGCAGAGGCCTTTGCAGCTCCTCACGCTGCCACTATGATATATTTTTTAGTGGTTATTGTATCTCTGCATTGCCCATGAGCTCTCCCCATGAATCCCACATTGTTAGCACCATATGGATATAAAATAAAAAATTATCTGGCATACAGATGGAAATAAAAGAGGCAATCACAGGTGAAAAGTCTGCTGCATGGATAAAATAGAAATAGGATGCTGGGCTGAAAGCAGTCACTGATGGCACCGTTCTTGTCCCTTTTTTCTTCCTGCTGTAAGGCACGGGCATCACTTCTGATTCCCCCTGGGACAAATAAGGTGCTACTCTGAATGAGTAAGTGCCTCAGGGCACAGACTACTCCCTAGTTGTCTCTAATCCTGGAGGACCCATTCTGCAGCTGTCCTTGGCCAGGTGCTGAGGCTTTCTCCTCTGCTCAGCCCTGCTGCCAAGCTCAGCAATACTGGCTGCTGTAGGCACTGTCAACACATTATACAAGATTCCTGCACCCCCTTCTCCCCTGGCCCACCTGCGTGGCAGGCTCAGGAGCCAGGAATCAGAAAGGCAGGCACATTCAGCACAGCCACCCTCCAGGACCTTTTCCTACATGGTAAAGGCTCGTGCCCCTGTCCCATCACCAGGTGATGGAGCTGCAGAAGTAATCCTGGTGCCTGCCAGTTCGTATGGTGGCTGAAACCAGCTCACCCCTATTACAGACTAGGACAAGGGAACTATTTCCTAAGGGAAGTGTCCATGTGCTGACGTATGTGTATGCTTCTATAAATACTCAGACAATGTAGTTATTGTCAGCCACAAAGACGGAAAAGGAAAAAAAAAGTAAACAAAGAAAAGGGTGGGGAGAAGAAAAGTCAAGCCTTTCCATGTCCATCACCATCCAGTGAAACAAGTCATGCATTCAAATATGGCTGCAGGCCTGGGTATTCTCAAAACAGTTTTTCACTTACAGCACTGCTCCATTCTTATTCTGTATTTTTCTGCAATGGAAGGCAATGGAAGGAGAGCCAAGTCCATGTTCCTATCATGCTACCTTGAGCTGCTTCAGAGACCTCCTGCAGAAAACATTTCGCTGTAAACCTTTCCTTTTTAACATATTTTACTTCTGGTTTCTTTTTTTCCCCCTCCTGAAATGTATTTATGGGTTACTCCTGAACAGTGCATCTGCATTGCTGTCATGCAACAGATGTCCTTGTGGTCTGATCTGACCAGCACCAAGCATTGTGCTGCTGTATCCACACAATTACCACTGCTGTAAGCTGCTTAAACCACTCCTGGCTCAGGAATTGCACACTAAACTGTGCTGCCTGCCCCAGCCAGGAGTGCAGGAGTGCACTGGGAGCAGCATGCCCACACCAGACCCCTGATATCAAAGGTGAGAGCAGAGTTATCTCTAGTAGATGTGGCCATGGTGGCCAGGTGTCATCACCTTTGCCCTCCCTGAGGGAAGGACCAGCATGCTGCAATGCTCAGACAAGTGGAAGAGGAACCCCATAGTGCAATTTCCATCCCTCCATCCTCCAGCACATCCATGAGCTGCCCCTTGTGTGGAGACCCAACACCACTGCCAGAGCTCTTCAGCACATTCTGGGGCTCTTTGAAAAGCCCCAGGAAAGGGTTTCAAGTATGCACACAGCCCTGCCAGGAGCATTGTCTGTAGTCACTGTTTGCCAAAGCACACAAAGACTCTGCCTTTCCTCAGACCTATTCAACTCCAGTTTTCACCCATATGGTCACAGCTCATGAGCATCTCGATAAGCTGTGGTGTCCCTCCTCATAAAGGTTTTTTAAAGACAAAATGCAAAATATGGAATATGTGCAGACCAGTGCACTTGGAAAGTAAAAGGTTAGCCACAGAACTGGTAAAGTTTCACTGTCTTGAGTTTTTAAAGGCAAAACCACACTGTCATGCATTCATTTCTTAGTGAGCAGCAGCAGGCTGGAAAATTCTTTTTAAATGTATTTGCAACCAATGTGCAGAGCTCAATAATTAAGAACAGCACCATATTCAAGACACATACAGCAAACCTTCATTATTATAGATGTTTCTCCTCAATTTAAATTCAGTTGAATCTATATTTAACAGGTTTTGTGTTATTGCTATTGTCATACAAACGTTCTTGGTGGCTGCAGGGACCATGGAGAGCTGTCTGAAAAACAAGAAGGAGTTGAGCTTTTTTTTCACATCCTCTCCTGCTAACTCTTGCCTCCTCTGCTGCCAGAAGCCCACATACTTCTCTGAGAGGTAAAGTACCTTAGTACTGTAGCAACTTAATCTAGCAGGGTATATGAGGCTTAAAAATATATTTTAGATGTATTTTAAGCTGAAGTGGTAGAATTATTTATTGTTGAGACCACTTATGCTTCATGGTATAAACCCTTTCTGTCTGCTGCTTGAAAATTTGATAAATGCTTTAGGTCATGAAATTTTCTATGCTCTAGTGTCCTTGCCATGGTGAAGGAGAGATTCAGCAAAAAAGTCTTCTGTTTTTTAAAAAAACCTCCAAAACCAAAAAGAGCATAACCAAGCAAATACCTTCCTCTAAAAAATTACCTCTTTGGGGTTTGGTTTAAAGAACCCACAGGATCCTAGTTCAAAGTCAAAGCCTGAAACCTGCAGCAGGAGTTGCCTTTTGTGAGGGACAATTTTCATTTCATCATTCCCATCCAAAGCTGCCTCAATTTGACCATAATGTCAGTTTGAGGATGCTCATTAGAGACTGCTGGGTCTTGGTTAGCTGTGGGAGAGCCTGGCCCAGGGAGAGGGTGGCATTCCCACAGGGGCTGCTCCGTGCTCCCAGCAGCTGTGGCTGCAGCAGAGCCCTGCCCTCCCCAGAACATCTGGCTGCCTCACAGCCAGATGTGGGCTGTGTCCATGGGAGTCCCCTGCCCCTGAAACTTCAGTGGTGCCACTGCTGAGTGTAGGCAATGTGAGGGTGCTGCCCAGCTCCAGGCAAAACGGGCAAGGAGAGTCACTTGGGAGAAGCAGGACAGGCAGGAGAATGAGAAAGGCTGAACAATTCACAACACCTGCTCCTCACCATACACCCACATACATCCCTCAGCACAGAAAAGAGGATTCAGAGCACGAATTCCAGGTACTCAGAGATAGAAGATGCCTATATGAACCCAGTTTTTCATTTTATGTGCTCATTAATGGCATACAATCTTTAGAGCCATTGATTCAGCCCCTGTAGCACACAGTGTATGGATGTCCTGTGGGTGCCTCATAGCCAGATAGAGGGAGTCTCATTTGGTGAAGAAGCTGTGTAGTCAGGAAGGCACTGCAAGAGGAGAAGGAGCAATTTCATGGTGGTTAGCTGGTCTGCATATTGCCTAGGAGCACCAGATGTTAACACTGCTTTTGCCACAAGTTCCCACACAGAGCAAAGGTCATGGTACTTACTTGTTTTCAACAAGCCTAACTTGAAATTTGGGGCTGGTTTGCAGCAGAGATGAGCCTTCAGAGGCACAAAGATTTCCTTTTGTTTCCTGTTCCTCAGTCTCACAGAGCTGTTCTGGAAAGAATTTAATTGATGCCTGAAGTCCTCCCATGTCATAGTGATGAGTCCCATAGAAAAGCCTGGAGGAAGCAAATAGCTCCCATTTGACAACAGTGCTTGCACAGCAAACTGCAAATAAGGCACTGGGCCATGCACTGCACAAAATAGCAGTCTTCCTTCTGAGACCACTCCTGTCTTTTCTGTGCACTCAAGCAGGCAGGGGTTTGTAAAAGCAATTTAAAATTTCTCTTCCTTGCAATGCCTGCAGGAAATTTGACAACGATAAGGAGACTGGTTCTTTAGGATCCTGCCTTGCTTGCCAAGCTTTCCTCTTCGTCCTCTCCCTCTCATATTCAGATCCATCATTTGCCTTGTCTACCACTTTGGAGCAGGGCATGGCTCTGAGCCCAGTGGGGGCCCCAGCTAAAAACAAGTTTCAAAGACTATATTTCTGGTGTGATCCATGGGTCTGTCCTGTGCAGGGCCAGAAATTGACTTTAGTGGTCCTTGTGGGTTCCTTCCCACAAGACTCAGAATAGTCTATGATTCTATGCATATCTCAAATGACTGGGATAATATAAGCATGTACACAAACCTCATGCCAGTCCTCTCCCTCATTTTGTAGTTTCCTCTTTGCCTCCTGTTTTCTCCCTTTGTTTCAGTGAACCTGTAGCCCTGCAATGTTATAATTTGGATCACCTTGTCACTCTGGCTTACAGCCAGGCAGGGAAAGAGTTGTGATGGGAGAGATGACAGGGCAGGAGGTGCAGCAGGGCAGGGTGGGCATGGGAACAGGGGCTGCTTACAAGCATCATGCAGGAAACCCCTGGAGTGAGATTTGAGTCTGATATCTTCAGAAAGATTAAACGAGAGCCTCAGATCTTGGCCTAATAAAACTTAACATCACTTTTTATCTTCAAAACCCTTCATAAGCATCAACCATTACACCATCATAATACCACCCTGAGCAGGGTGAGGAGGTTAAAGGCTCAGTAAGGACAGAGAGGAAGGAGCTGGGTGCTTGTAATTGATTGCTAGAGTTTCTAAATAATTTAGTTCCTCTGAAGTGCTTCACCAAGAGTCAGATTTTGAGATGGGCACTGAATGCAGCTGCAGACCTGCAGCAGGGCTTGAGCAGTGCCTCCTTCCCTCTGCTGGAAGGCACTTCTGGGACTATTTGTCCTCAAATCAGATTTGCACAAGGAGGCAGCGCTGCCACCTCCCACAGGGACAGCTCATCCCTTCTCAGGGACAACTCCGAAGGGTTTTTTTTTTCCCTGCAGTTCTCCCTGGTTTTCAAACTGGGAACCCTCCTGGCTCCCCCCACACTGGGGGGCACTGACCCCCCTGCCAAGCACTGCCCTATGCTGAGCTTTATTATGTGGCTGCTGACCCCAAAAAGGCCTCCCAGCATGAGAACGTGCCCTCTGGCCTCTGGCTCACCCTGCCCTTTGCCATGGAACCATTTCCTCCCCACCACTCTCAAGCTGCTGCAGCAGCAGCAGCCCTCATTGTTTGCCCTGGTTTCCTGCAGCCTGGCTGCCCTCTTGCACAGCTTGGGCAGCTCCCTCCCCTTGTTCAGCCCACAAAACCCCAAAAACAGGAGCAGACTCCTGCCAGGAAGATCCAAGGCAGAGCAACAAGTGCTTTACAACCCCTCTTCAGCCTGTGGAGAGGTGAGGAGAGGGCAAGTCCAGGATTTTGGCACTGGGAAGGATAATATTATCTCAATAATTTCCCATTTTGTGGAGTACACCTTGAGTGTGCAGCCCAGCTCAGGGCTCCTCATGTAATACTGAAGCTATTACTTTCTTTCATTCTCATCCAAGGGGCTCTCCAAAGTCCCAGAGAAACAGCCAGGGAGGCTTTTCATGAGCCTGAGCTCATGTTAAAATGGAAACATTTGTCTGCCATTCCCAGAGGCTCAGTGTGAGAGAGCTATCACACTGAAGAGGAGAGCAGGTTGGGACACACAAAGGGCTGCTGGCCCTTCCCACAAAAAATAGAAATGAAACACACCACCAGGAGCTACACCTTAGCTGGACACCACCTTGGCAGGTGGAATGGGATTTGGGAATACTGCAACACAGGCAAGGGTACTAAGCAGAAGGGGAGAGAGCCTGCCAAGAATCCTACCTTCAGTAACAAGGATCCAGCAGTGAGAGAGACTCCCATATTTTTGGGTTGCATAGGGTGACATCTTGCAAATTTGGGAGGAATGAGACTGTCAGGCAGAGAGACCTGCATTCCCTCCACAGAGAGAGCAGGAGCACAGCAGTGGGAGGCAGGGATCTCCCTCCCCTTGCAGGGATCTCAATGCTCTCCAACAAGCACCTACAGACAGCTGTGCCTGCTCTGTTAAGGCACCAGCTTAATTGGTGACATGGCTGCTTATCTTTAAAAATACACTGTGGCCCTTCCCATGCAGCCTGATGGCAAGGAACACAACAGCTATGACCTGACCCAGAGATAATCAACAAAAAGTCCTTCCCTTGCAGTTCCTCACTCTCTGCCTGCCTTGGTGTGGTGTTTTGTCCTGGAAAGCCAAAGCACACTCAGCTGTGCTGCTCCACAGGGAAAAAAAATTGCTGGCATTCATCCCAGTGCTGCACCCAGGCATCACCAAGAGCTCTGACAATGCCTTACATAAACGGTGCTGCTTTCACCTGGCTCATGGCTTAAGGATGGATTTTCAGAAATACTTAAATATTGCAATTTGCAGATAAGCAGTACAGGTTTTCTTGAAAATCCACTAGGCACCTACCTTCTCTAAACCCTGAAGTTTCTAAATGCTTTTGGAAATATTGGCCCAGAGATATTTAAATAACATCCTCAACACCCCCCTCCCCACACTACCCTAACTAGCTTCCACACATTTCTCAAACTGACCCTTGGCAGCTCCCAAATGGACTGAAATGCATTGCTCGGACTGAGATTTTTAAAGAAACAAAACAGCAGCTGAGAACATCAGTCACAACAAAGCCTGTTTTGGCAACACAGAGAAACTCTGGGTTAGGTCATGTGCAAATGCCACATGTGTGATTGCTCTTTTAACCACAGACTGAAATTTATGTGTTTCATACAAAAATGACATCCCTTCCCTCCTTTGCCCAACTCAGCACTATAGGAGTTTTTAAGTTAAAACAGCAGAAGGGGAGCTGATGTGAGGGGGTTTTCATCATGTAATTAAGTGGTGGTCTTCTCATGTGTCACATGTGTCATGTGAGAGGGTGGTGAGAAGGATTACATGGCAATAAAACTCTCAAGAGGAGACCACATCCTCAAACACAGCCAGGCAAATGTGTGTGTGCATGTGAATATTTGCCTGTGCATAAAACACTGGCAGGATCCAGCTGTGCTTGCTGATCCTCCAAGAGAGACTATTAGAGCTAGGTTTTGACCACAAAAACTATGTGCTTTTAAGCCAACAGAGGGACAGGCAGACATGGAAGTTAGGCAGGGTGAGTGGGATCCTTTAACACCACAGTGAAGGGAGAAAAGGGTGTTTTGCTTTCCTCTGTCTTTGCAGGAAGATTTGCCTTGCACACTGCAGTGTAATGAGACTCTGCACCTCTTCTCTTTTTCTTTTCAGTTTTTCTATGGAAATAGCAGTATCTAGACAGCACTATGCTTACAGGGACAGCCATTACACAGACCCTCAAGGAACCAGGGTGTGCAGTAGTATCTGTTAAACCATTGTAGCAAATATGAACCAAATACACACCAGAAATCTGCATCACAAGGCTATTCCTAGCAAGTGTCTGTCTCATTAAAGGTACATTAAAAATGTTCCTGCACTGTCTTGCTGCTACTCAGGAAGGGACCCTGTCCTTCATCCCAGATGCACAGCATGATACAGGATCATGGGAAGTGCTGAGAGGCAGGAAGGGAGCAGAGAAACAGGGTGTGTTTCCAATCCCCATGGCAGCCACTGCATGGAAAACACATCTCTTCCAGTCCTGGCATGTAAAGGACAAAGGAATTGAACTACTACATAGAAAAGTGTAAGAGAAGAAATTACAAGTAAAATCACTGCTGTCAGGACACCTCCTTAGGATGAGATTCTTTCATTTTCCTTTTTTTTTCATTTTTCATTTTCTTTTTTTTCCATTTTCCTTATTTATTTTTCACTATCCAGGTTTTGTTTTTATTTTACACCTGCTGTGTGACTCCAGCAGTGCCCTTCTGCTGCAGGGATCAGACTTCCAGCACCCACAACCAACCTCTGTGGCCCAACACTTGCACAGGGCTCCTGGGACACATGGCTGGCCACTGAGCATCCCTTGGGATCACCAAGTTTCTTGCTGGGGGTGTGGGAACTGAGTCAAGCTGTGGCTCAGGACAAGCCCAAAGCCAAGGGTTTAAAAAGCAAAACAGTGGCTCAGCAAGTATCTGATGTGCATAATTCAATAAACAGGCTGTAAACTCACTGTTTGGATAATGATACTCCTCCTTCTGTCTCAGACAAAACACCACTGAAGTCTCACAGAATCAAATTACTGTCTAGTTTTTCTAGTGCCCAGCTACAAAAAAACCCCAAGATTGCTGGAAGGATTCAGTACTGCAGCCTATGAGTTATTTAGGATTTCTGCCATGTGACTCCTGAGAGGAAAGCAGGTCCCTTGTCCAAGAGTCCAGATTCTGAGCTACAGCTCCCCTGAGGTTACATATTCAGTAGTACAGCAAAGGAAGGAGTGGCAGGGTCACCAAATGGGGACAAAAGGGTTGCAGAGGGGGAAAACATCAGAACCCCATCAGCTCTGCTTGGTTCTGTGTTTGCTCCAATGCCCCAGTGGTAGAACAGCCACCTCTCCTTGGGCCAGGAGTAACATTCAGGTTTCAGCACTTGAGGTTGGAATTTACCTCTATCATTTTAGGGGTTTAAGGTTCAGTCTGCATGGGTGCCCTTAATAGCTGTGGGAGAACAACAGACAATGACCTGTAAAAGTCAATATATGTCAGCTATTTTGGCAACCTATCTTATGAGGATGACCCTGGGTGGGCTGGTGAGAGAACAAGCTTCAAAAAATAGATCCAAGAAGCTACAGGACCTCTGTAGATAAAAGAATATCAAACATGAGCTGTATCTTTCAGACCTTCAGTTTCTCACTGGCCACCAGCAGTATCATGGGAATGTGAGTATACAGCAACAAAATGAGCTCTCTGTAATGGACTGTCTCCTTCACCTCCTCTAAACTAAGAAAGAGCAGTTAAATGACTGAAAAAATCAAATAAATATCAAGGAGAAGAGAAGAGGCTTCCATTTGTTCTCCTTGCTAGAAATCTCAGGGATGCCTGTTGCATTAGTGACAGACCAAAATGTTCTCTATTTGTCTTGGGAAAATGGCATCACACAGCAGACAAACTTAAAAGAGCAACATGTGGGAGCTTAACATTGCCTCTTCAGTGACACTGGCATGCACAGGAGAAGAGAGTCATCAGTAATTCTACTAAAGGGGAGAGGCAAAATCCAGGCCAATTAGCTTCTGAGGTAGCTCAGAAAACCAGGCATCTGCACAAGGAAAGCAAAGAAATCAAGAGAAACACCAGACTGTGAGGGATCAGCCATGAGAAACACAAGCCAGGTTCTCAATTCTTCTCTAAATAATAATTTTGGAACAGAGTTAATCTCTGTGATACTGATCTAATGTAACACTACTGCTGTTGCTGAGCCTGCAGCCAGAGATGGCTCTGCATGGGACTGGAAGTGGCTGGTGTGAGCCCACAGCTGTGAGAAGGCAGAGCCTGGAGCAGCTCCTGGTCTGCACACCACCAAGGAGCTCCTGGGAAGGGCTGGCTGCAGAATCTGAGATGAGAAAGTCAAGGCTTTGAGTTCACAGATGAAGTAAATTCTTGTCACCTGGAAGGTGGCAAGGTAGAAAAAGATTCTCCTTAACATTCCTCTCTGACTTTGAGCTCCTAATACTCTTTTTATAGCACAGTCCAGTTATACCAAGTTTTTCTCTCACTAGACCACCACAGAGTGTAGACATGTCCACACAAAAGGCCACCTGCTTTTCCTGTGGTGACATGCCCTTGGCTTTACTCCCACTGGGAGTTTCCTTCTTCTGCATCCTCCTTGGGGTGAGTGGTGCAGGACACTTGGGCTTTTCCTCCAAGGGAGGAGGGAGTGCTGTGCCTTAACATCCTGGGTGCAGCTGCACCCAGGGCACTTCCCTTGTCCTGGGCACTTCTCCTTGGAAGTACAACACAGTTACAGGGTGATTATCTGTCCTTTTGACTAGGGAACAAGGGAAAACAAGGAAGGAATGGCTGATGGTGGTGAAAAACACTGAAATGAGATGAGAAAGGAAAGTTTATGCCATAGACAGAAGCTGCCTGACTTGTGCACCCTCGGTCCCATGCTGCCAAGACAGAAGTAATACCCTGGCACAAGTCCCAGCTACCTGAAGGCTGCTGTAACTTAGTGTGGGCTGCCACTGTTCCCATAAAGCACCTACAGCAGATACTACTGCAAAGAAAAGGAAACTGTGAGTGATGTCCTCACTGTCAGGCAGAAAGAGAGACCTGTCCTTGCTCTGTGGCATTAGGGAAGCCACTGTGACATTTCTCCATCACTGCAATGCTAATCATGGAATAGTTAGGTTTGAAAGGGACATTTAGAGGTCGTCTAGTCCAGTCCCACTGCAATGGGCAGGGACATCTTCAGCTAGATTATGTGACTCAGAGCCTCATCCAGCCTCGCCTTGAGTGTTTCCAGGGAGGGGGCATCCACAACTTCTCTGAGCAACCTATTCCAGTGTTTTACCACCCTCATCGTAAAAACCTTCATCTCTAAATCAAATTTCAATCAACCTTCCTTCAATTTAAAACCACTATCCCTTTCCTATCACAACAGGCCCTGGCAAAAAGTTTGTCTTCATCTTTCTTTGTGAAAGGCTGCAGTAAGTTCTCCCCAGAGCCTTCTCCCCCCTAATGATGAGCTGTTGTCTGCATCTCAGTCTTAAAGACACTGGATATCTTCAGCTCCTGGGCTGTTATATCACTTTTATGGGTCTCACACTTGTGGGATGCTGGGCTGCAGCATCCAGCCAAAGTCAGGTACCACACACCACTTACCTCTGCATGTCAGAACAGGTGGTGCAAGCAGATCTGACTCAGGCTGAAATCGAGGTGTTTACCTTAGGGGAAACTGCAAGATAAAAAAACCCACCCAGATTTAGAAAGCTTTTAACACCATCAATGAAAGGTGAGCTCACCACAACAGAGCTTGGGGTAAGTGCTGGCTGTGGGAATGTCCCTGGAGGGAAGGGCAGCAGGGCAGGGACAGAATTCCAGAGGACAGGTGCAGTGTTTGCCCACTCACCCCAAGGTGCAGGCAGGCTGCAGCTGGGAGCAGGCAGCCTCTGAGTCCCAGCAGGACTTCCTTGGCCCTGGGATGAATGGGAAAACTGAATTAACAGCTTTTTGGGTGGAGCAGTCTGTTAAAGATTACTTAAAAGAAAGTAACTGGGGAAAGCTTTACTCTGTTTTGGCTGCTTCCAGGACATCTATGATCGCAGAGCCGGAGCCTGGTGGTGTTAGCCCTGCCCAAGGACAGTTAACTCTGCCTGTAGCTCCAGCTCTGGATGATGGCAGCTGCCTCAAATGTTTCAAGGATTCCCTGAAGAGCCCCAGTCCTGCTCACCCACTCCTTGCCCCCGTGCAGGGATTAAAGCCCAGAGCCTGCCCTGTCCCCTGTGCTGAACGAGCACTCTGCCTCATCCCTTTCCCGAGGACAATCTTTGCTGCATTGAGAAGTGCTGTTTCCTTATGAGCACAAACAGCTGCTGTGCTTTCCAGGAGAGAGCAGCAAGCTGTGCCTGAAAGCTCTCAGGGGACAAGAGTCTTGTTTCACAGAGGAAAGGCAGACAAGAAAGCAAAGCTGTGAGTGACAGCCCAGCCATCAGGCCTGGGGAGGGAGGTCCCTCTGGGTCTCTCTTCAAAGAAATAGCTGAGAAAAGACCAAGCAGAGAGCAGAAGCACTGACCCAGAAGGTGCCTGGCATCTCTGAGGGGTTGTATGGGAAGGAGAGAGGAGAAGAGCCTGGGAAGAGCTTGGGGAAAGCAGACATTTTCTCACACTGTATTTAAATGGTGTTTGGCACCTCTGTAGCACTGCATTTGAAATATTGAGGTCTCTACTAATGTTAATATCTTTGTCCTCTGTTAATGAGCTTCATGCTCTTGGTTATTGCAGCCTTCCCCTAGAGCTGAACAAGCACCTTTACCACTGGCTGTGTGCACTCCTGAGGACAGTGGGGAGGGAAGCTGGGTTGGGCTGGGGGAAATGACAACACCTGTGTGGTGTCACCATGACAGAGCAGAGGGGTGATTTCAGGCAAATTGCCATCCCTGACCCTCCAACACTCATACCTCTCCTTTTTCAGGAGAGACTCAAAGCTTGTTCCTCAGAGGCCTGGAATATACTTAATGCTGCTCTAAGTGTCACTGCTTTCTTCTCCCAGAACCCAGCACTTTTGTGGCTCAGCTGAGGGTCAAGGCTTGCCAGCAGCTGGAGTAGCCAGGGGATAATATTCCCCTCTTTGTTCATGCTTTTATATGTATATTTATGTCTATCTTCATGCCATAGTGAATATCACTGAGATGCATTTGGCAACCAAGAGAGGGTGAGGGTTTATGCAGATGCTGGGAGAGAAGAAAGCACTGTGAGACTGAAGAAGGGTAGGCAATAGCAATTTTGAAGAAAAACAATAACAATTTTAACAGTACCTAACATTCTGTTTGGAAAGACAGCAGGAATATTTGTTATCTTTTCTGCCAGAGTGGCCCAGTCCTGATTCACTGATATTATCTTGAAGATGACAGAAAACCATATTAATCTACTTGAAGTGAAAACCTGGGCTTTGAGAACAGCTGCTGACACTTTCTGAGGGGCAAAGTGATGGAAATCAATCATATTTTATAACTCACAGCAACTCTGTAAGTTTCTGTAAGCAACTCAAAGATCCAGCTGCCCCACTAGCACCAGGTTTCCACCAATGGCTGCAATCCAGCTGTCAGAAACAGCTTCTCAGTTCAAGTTATCCTTGCAGTAATAGTGGCAAATGGATAGACCATATGACCTCTCCACACAAATGTCTGGCCAGATGTGCAGCATTGTGAAGATGCAGATCTGACTGAAGACTAAACAGAATTTTTCATCCCAAGGCCAAGGCATACAAGAAGGTACTCCTGGCACATGAGGGGCATGTTGGAGGAAGGAGAAAAGACTGAGTTATGCAGGCTGCAAGGGGAGTGGGAAGGGACAGTCCGAACAACATAGCCATGCAGTATTTTTTGTGGAAGGAGCCTCTGGAGTTCACCCACCTCTCATAGAGGCCCAGCTTCAAAGTAAGAACAGGGTGCTTAGAGCCTTGACAAGCTGACCTCTGAACATCTCAGTTCAACGTGCAGCTAGCTCTGGGGTCTGCAGCACAAAAAAGAGCATGGACCTGTGGGAGGGGGTTCAGAGGAGGGCCATAGAGGTGATCACAAAGGTCTCTTCCGACCCAAGCCATTCTATGAATTCCACCCTAGAAGGAGGTCCAGCCACCTCAAGAGGCAACATGTTGCAGTGATGAAATACTGTCACTGCAATTTTTTTTCATGACACTTAACCCAAATGTCCCTTGTTGCATCTTGTGATGGTTGAATTTTGCCTTTTTTGTACAAAAGTCTGGCTTTTCCTTCTCTATAAGCCCCATGGGACCCTGTAATTATTTCCCCATCTTAACTGCTCTTGTCCAGGCTGCACAAGCCCATCACCCATCTCTTTTAGCCTCTCCTCATTTGTTATGTTGTCCAGCCCCTTAATTGTCTTCATAGTCATCTTCTGGCCTTGTGCCACTCTATTCAAAACTGGACACTGCTTCTTATGTGCCAGGCAGGAAGGCATAATGTTCTCCTGAGCTGCTGCAATGCTCTTGCCCAGAGTGTGGTTTCCCTCCATCTCTGCTGGGAGCTCCTACTGGCAGCCTGTGCCCCAGTCCTTTTTCACAGAGAAACTCCTGAGGCAGAGGGTTCCCATCCTGCTGTATGAGCTTGTTCTGTTCTGTTCTTCATTTCTGTGTTGGTCTTCATAAGGCTTTTTCAGTCTGTTTTCTTTGATAGTTGAAGTCCCACTGAGTGACAGTCCTAAAGTCGAAGCAGGTGATCTCTCCCCACCACCATAATTTGCTGTCATTCACATCTCTTCCAATTTCTATCTTCCTCCATGAATAGTCTTTTACTTGGTAAGTATTGCATGTGAAGCTGGACAAAATGACTGACAGAATGTGCAAATGTATCCCAGCATCCCACATTTTTCCTGCAAAGTACTAACTCCATTTGTATGTCTGGCAGCACTGCCTGTGCAATTCCCTTCTGATTTATTAACACTATCAGCAGGAGACATCTAAAATTCCTAAGAAATACTAAAACCAAGACAGTTGTCTCAGCAGGTACCAACCTCACATAAAATGCACATACTCTCCTCTCGTGCTAAAGCCAAAAAGTGGCTGATTATTAGTTCTTATCAACTTATTTGCATATAGATGCACAAACATCCCACTCAAGAGACTGAAAGAATAATATTTTTGTTTATCATGGGACAAGGGCAGCAGAAAACCACCTTCAGCATTGCCTCAGCTGCAAAACCCAGGGACTCTCTAAAGCATCCAGCTCCACACTTCCACTGGGGCCATTAACCAGTGCTTCACTATCACAATGGCAGTGAAAGATGAAAAGTGCCAATTAGTGCTAGGTGGGGTACAAGCTCCTGCCCACCACTGCAGGGACTAGGGCTCCATTCCTGCTTGCCTGTTTAAAAATTTGGCTCGTTTTACCCATTCACAGTGTTCTGCAGGGTGCACTGATGGGGCTGATGGCAATCTGAGCTGTCTGCTGTCAGATGTACAGCCACAGCCTGAGCTGATGGATCTGGTACTGAACCTCTGACCCCTTCTGTCAGCAAAAAGTGACAAGGACAGCATTGTGGTAAATCCAGAAGGTTAACAGAGAGATAAAACACCATTTGTGGATGGCAGCTCTTTACTGAGTACACTTGCCATGTCTTTGCTTATGAAGTTCAAAGCACACAGGTACCAAGCACAAATATCTTATTATTTCCATAATCTTCTTCTTATAAGAAGTACTCCTGATTTATATTGGGCTGAAATCAGAGAATTCAAGGAATTAAATTTAAGTCCACACTGGGCTCTGAATCAGTTTTGATTGAGCAGAGGCTCTAATGCCAGGCCCTCACCCTGGGTATGCAAGGAGGAATACAGGAGTATGGGAATGAAATCCTCCCCATGCCTGGGGTGGTGCACTTTCTGCAGCCAGTGGGGTCAAACACAACCATCTCATCAGTGGTGTCCACTTGGTTGGCTTTGAGGCAGCACACTGGAATATCAAAGTGCTTGGATCAGGAGAAGGTACGTGCAGGGATGTGAGGAAAGTAATGAAAGTGTCAGCATGCTGCTGCAGCTGCCACTGTGCAAACCTCAGCCAGCTCAAATGCACATGCCAGCCTGCTCACATACTCAGCCTGAGAGCTGCTCTGAGTAAGAGCCACGTAATTAATTAATTAGTCAATAAAAATATTCACTTAGTTATTGTATTTTGGTCACCAGCCATCATGTGGAAATATATTTACCCAATACCACTAGAAGGATACACCCAAAAGCCTTGACCCCACCCTGCTGACTGCTGACCTCAGCAGAGACCAGGTTTAGGGACTGCTGCATACCTGTGTGACCAGCTGTTCTGCCTTTTGGGAATGGTTGAACCCATCCAAACCTTTGCTTTGAGGAGATACTTGGTCTAGACATAGGTCTGTTTTTCTTATGCAAACTGGATACCATTTTCCTTCTGGAAACTTGGGCCCAGCCCTTTATTTCTCATTATGTTGGCAAAGGGATGCCAGAACTTCTTTGTTTTCCATCAGCAGGAGTTTGGCAGAGTGGAGTTGATCCCCCACCTGCCAAGTGCTCCCTTTCCCACCTGCACAGGAGTGTCAGCTCCACAGCTGATGACCCTAGGAACTTCCTAGAAGATAGAAAAAGTGGTTACTTTTGTGTCCTGGTGCCTCACAACAGAGCCTGCAGTAACTAAACATTTTAATACCTCCCATTATCTTTGCCTTGAAGAATGTTCTAATATTCTGTAATCTATTTTAATTTGGATAGGAACAACATGCTCCTGGAATGCAATGCTTCTCATCCTCTAATGTGCTCACTCAACTGCAATATTCAGGGAACTGAGTAATAGCAGCAATGTGTAAGCCTAATACAAACTACATGGAAGGGTAATCTAATTGTGTGTGTGAACATGTTCTTCACTAAATTCAGGTAGGACCAAAAATAAATCCTTGGCTTGCTGCAAAATAGCCAGCCCAGAACAGGGCCTTATGAGTTTTGAGTGTCTTTTATCAATACCCTGAGTGAACAGGAATTTGTTGGTCTTTCCAGAGCAGCAATGGTTATCATCAGTGCTCTATATTTTCTGATGAATTTATTACACCCAAGGTAGCATTTTTAATATATGACTCAATCTTTTTTCCATTAATTTATTTCTGTCTCATCAAATGGACTTGATCATATTATTTATGGCTCAAATTCAGACAGTTTTCAGAGTGTATTACACGGACTTGGTACACATGTACCAAGTAATTAAGTAATTGCTGTGGATGGAGCATGCCTTCAAGAGTCATGCTTGGAGCACCTCTGCCCACTTTGCAAGCTTCATCATACATCAGCATGCTTTGTCCTACCACAATCAGAAATTGAAGATGCCTGTACAAATTTGGAAAAGACATGGCTATATCATCTTAGCTTGTAAGCACAGCAGAGGCTTAAACTGACCACAACTCCATGGAACCAAGGCAGGAGAAAATCTTTGGCCTTGTTTGACACCAGAGGTGAAATGTGGCAGCTGTTGGGGTCCATTTCAGTCTCACCATTTATGAATCAGCTCTCTCCCTGAGGAGAACCAGGCCTGGTCAGCCTGCAAAGGAAAAGCAACACAAGTGACTCATGAGATGATTCACTCCTGCTGAGAATACAGATGTGCTGATGGAGATGCTGCAAGTGCTGTGCTGTGGAAAGCCTTTAGTTCACCAGAGGTTGTTGTCTGGATGCTCCTAAAGAGAAAAGCCTGACCTTACAGTGCATCTATATCTACAGTGTTTTCAGTCTATGTAATCCAGGGTAGCATTGGTTCAGAGCTGAAGCACAGCTGACCTTGTACCTGTTTATGTTGTGTTCACCACTTCCCCCCTAGGAAAAAATGCAAGGATCCCTTATCCAGGCACACTTTTTCTCACATGCCAAATTTTGTATGTCCATTACCAGGTGGCAAAGCAGCACGGCCACCAGTGCCCTGAAAACAGTCTCTTGTTTTTTTTAATTTAGGGTGTTTCAGGTTCCAAGATGGTGTTTTTAACTTAGTCTGAATCTTAACCTTTTGTAAACCCTTCTTTTCAAACCCCTGCTTCAAACACCATCCCAAATCCTACACTCTGCCCTTCCCTCTTTTGCAAAGAGACAATTGAGAAAACCCTGTACAAGTTAAAACTTATTGAGTTTCCTGGTGGGGCATACCTGGTACAGCAAAAAACCTAGTCCCTGGATTCTGGCCAATCTGAGAAGCAGCACAGGGTGAGAAGGTGAATAACTCCCCATAAATAAAGAAAATAATGTTCTGAATCAGTGAAAGGACAAAAAAAAAGCCTTTAAATTTATTAAGGTGCATGATAAATTGTACCAGTAAGGTACTCACATTGATTATTGCTATTATCTCACTGATATCCCTTTAGGTATTGAATAGGAAGTTACTTGAGACATGATTATTTCTGAAGTTATCCTGCTAGTTTCCACTTTACCATACTGCATGCAGTCTAGTCATCTTGAAGACAGTTGTTTGTGTTGTACAACAAAGTCATTAAAAATCAAACAAAAATACAGAGCCTGTCCTCAGCTACATTATTTCTGCACTTTTACCTGGCCAGCCTCTGTACTGCAGGAGGCAAAGGTCCTGGGACAAAACCATGTGTGACTAGACTGCAATGTACCCCCATCTTCAACAGGGCAGAACCAACATTTTCCAGCAGAAGAGTGTTAAAATAATTTTTCTACCAGACAGCAGTGAGCCCATGTGCCTCTGTGGGGCTGGGCTCCTGTGATCAGAGGCAGAGTGGTGCTCTCCAGAGCAGCCCAGGGACAGCAGTGTCCCTCTGCAGCAAGGGCTGCTGCCTCTGGAAGGCAGCCCAGATGTCCAAACCACAGCCCAGCTGCCTGGAAGGTTTGAGAGGTGTGGGCAGGGTTTAGCTCTCTCTCCATCATTCACCACCCCTAGCACCTGCAGGTGCTGAAACCTGCACATAGCAATGGCCACATTCCCTTATTGTTTTGGGATGCTGCCAACTTTGGAGTAGGTTAATGAAGGAAAATAACATCTGTAGCAGTTTATAAGTGAGCTAATTCTGGAACAGACTGTTGTGGGTGAAGACAGGGTATATCTGTAGATCAACATCTCTCCAGATGCCAAATGCTAACCATCTGCTATGGGCAATTACAGAAAAAGAAATCCTTAAAATAATATAATCTCTTTCATAGGAAAACTGCAGCAGCCTAACTATATAGTTAGGTATCAGCAATCCCCAAGCTGTACTATTTATAGAAAACTTAGGAAAAATCAAGAAGAAAGCACCACACAGAACTCTTGCTTTACTTGAGTTCCTGTGTTTGCAGTACCAGTAGAAAAATGATATGAAAACCTGTCAGTAAGAAATTACTTGGATATTTATTTTTAAGGAAATGCAAATCAAGATAGTGAAGGTGTTTTCATTGCTGACATATAGACATTATTCCAGGACACTGCCATGAAAGATTTGGATCTTTCTTACTGCAGCCCACTGGCTTTTCCCAATAAACTTATTTTGAGTTACTTGTATGCCTGTGCATTAACTGCTGGGTAGCAATCCACACAAACCCTATACAGGCAGTACTCCTACGTAGGTGCTGGCAAAAACCTCAGGTGTTCTACAGGGCTTTCACTGCTGCAGAGGTGTCTGAGGCCAGAAACCACAGTACTGAACTAGAAAACTCAAGAGGAGCTCTTCAGGCTGGCAGTGAAGGAGGCTAAAAAAAGAGAAAAGAGAAGCAAAGAAAAGAAAAAAAAAAAAAAAGGAAAATATTACTGTGAACTTAGAGCACTTAACAGTGTTTTGAGTAAGGGCTCCTATGACATTTGGGGCAAATACATCTTTCTTCATTTTCCCCACAACACATACAAACACACACTTTAAGACACTGGGCAGTATTCTTCTTTTGTCAGATTGCACAACCATCTTTACTAATATATTATTACTGCCATTATTCAAGCAATTCCCTCTTTAGAAGTTATGAAACATGGATAATAAATAGAATCTGAATAAGCACATATTTTCTTTGTTATGTTAATGGCCTGGCTGAAGTCCATCAGAACAGTCTTATGTGTGCAACCGATTGCTTTGTTCCAAACCTCTGGGTACTTTATACAAACAGGCTCAAAAAAGGGCACTTTGCTCAGACCTGTTCATTTGGTGCTACCTCAGCCAGGAGAAGAGCCCAGTCTGAAAACTGTTTTTTAACCAAGACATTCTTACACTAATGAAAATAAATTCATAATTGGCACTTGGAAAAAAAAAATTCCTAGCAATAGGCAATGGGAGAATTGTCTTTGGGCTTCTCTTATAAAATAGCATATTACTTATGTTGATCAAAGCTCAATCCCTGGACAAGAGATGATCCATATGGATGAGCCAGTTACTCTAATAAGTCCTAGTTTCTGGGATATGAAATCTTGACCAGACAATAAAAACACAGTTAAAGCACAAGCTAAAGCAATGGGTGTAATTCCTAGAGGTCACTAGGAATTTGGCCACTAAATTCCTTCAGGGTATGCCCACCATCTTGGTTTTGAAAAAGTGCTGTAAACAAAGTTATCTCCAAGATTCACAACATTTTTTGGTCTTTGGATTTGAATAATACAATAGTAAGAATATCTCAGTTTCTCTGCCTCCCATTTTTGTGGCCTTCAGTTTTAGCCTCTCCCCATATCAGCATTCAGGTCTATGACCATGTTTTCTCAGACCTAAAGTTTTTAAGAACCTGGCAAAAGACCATCATGAACGTTTTTTTCCCAAGAAGGAGCTGGACAGGCATAGAGCTGAGTCTTGTGTGATGTTCAAACACCTGGAATTAGAGGAGATGTAAATGGCCAGAAAATATAACTGCTCTCCAGTCTTTGAAAATTTCCAGGAGGAAGTGAGATCATTTCCTGAAGTGTTTAAATGGCAAGGTCTTTTAATCCACAAAGAAATCCTGTGAGCCCTGGCAATTTGCTTTGGAATTTGCTTTGCTTTCATGAGCTGATTGCATCCAGCAGGATTAGTAAGTGAAGCTACCCCAGATAATCTCTGCTGCCACATGTGATGCTCACCTCTCGACATGCACTTACAGTGAACTGCTATGAACATCTTATCAGAGCCTCCAGTTCCCACTGCTATGTGAATCCAGGCTGGTAAACTCACCAGCAACCCTCATTTCTGTGCTGTTTTACTGACATGGACCCAGAGCTTGTGAGAGCCTCCCCAGTGCCAGCCCTGGCACAGCAGCACTGCACACAGTCACACAGGACATGTGGAGCTAGAGCAGAGTAGGAATTCCCTCACCCTGTGCAATGATCACATTTCCATGTCTGAGCTGGACAAGAACATTTGGGTTGTGTCCTGTCTGTTAAGTCAGCTTTTAGCCTCTCTTTCTGACATCATAAATGCTCTCTAGCAGCAATACTGTGATACTGATATACCTGGTAGAGGCATTTCTAGGTACCCAACTGGAGCATGAAAACATATTGCCTCACCATATGTAGGCCACCAAAACCCCTGCTGCTTTCTTTGCTCCCTGCAGCTCAGGGAGGGGTGCAGGAGTGGGGCAGGGAGGAGGAGGCAGGACTGTTGCTCTAAGAACATAAGGCACAACCAAACTCCTTGAAATCCTCCTCTTTCCCTGTCCTTTACTTTATTCTCAAGCCAGGAGTATTTACTGTCTTTCTGAGCACAATATTAAGTCATCAAAGGTGTTGTGCCTGCCAAATTGTTCACTGAACAGGGAGTTCCTTTGGGTGATGCTCCTCTGAAGCTATTGTCTCCTCAAAGCACAATGCTGACACCACACCAAGTAACCAAATAAGAGAACTAGTTCCCAAGGATTTGCAGGTTGTGAAATCTGACTCTGCTTTTGCATCCCTGTGTAAATCAACAATAATGCCTGTGTGACCTTAGATCCCAGCTCCCAAGTGGAGACATTCCACCTCAGCTCCTAAGAACAGGCACAAACCCTTGAGCTATAAAAGTGCAAACCATTTGATGAATTTTCCCATACAGAAGTTTCAGAGGACATAAATACAGACCTGTACTTTCCCTTTGGGGCTGGACAGATCCCATGTGTCCAAGGGAGGCACCTGGAAGCAACAAGAGAGAAGGGTGAGCCCATGGTAGACTTTTCACCCAAAGCAAATGCTGTCTGCTCTGCCAAAATTGCTGTTTCACCTGCCACATCCTGCCTGCCCTTTTCTTCTTTCGAGATCCCAGGCTGCAGCTGGCAGAGACAAGTGAAACTCTCTGTCTGAGCCATCCTTTGGGTAAGAAGCTTTCTTCAAGGAAGTTACCCTGCTCAGGGAATCTGGCAGTCCATAAATCACAAGACTAATGTTCATTGTAAATTAATGCAGAATCAGCCAGGCAGAAAACTCCAATGGCTATGACATTTCACGCAATATAAACTGGAGTAGTTGCTTTGTACAACATGAAATAACCAAGAAACAATAGGACATCTCTTACTTTGTGGCTGCAAAAACTCCTTCTCTGCACCTGAAAAAAGTAATAACATCATTTATTTCATTATCAATGTTTAGGCTTCAAAGGCAAAAATCAGCTTCTTCTTCTTCTTCTTCTTCTTCTTCTTCTTCTTCTTCTTTTCTTCTTCTTCTTCTTCTTCTTCTTCTTCTTCTTCTTCTTCTTCTTCTTCTTCTTGGCTGATCTCAGGTGAAATTGTGTTTGTTGTTCACCTCCTACACTAGAAAGGGAACAAAGCTTTATGCACTGTCATCTTTTATCATCATGGGAAAAAAATAAACAGATTTCCATTTAACTTCCTTCTGGCTCCAATTCATATCAAAGTGCCACTGAACCTGTTAAGAGGTTGAGGTACAATGACAGACCAATGGAACCATCCAAATCTGACCCAGGGTTTCTCCAGGGTCGAGAGAGACCTAAAGCTCAGGTTTGGAGCAGGCTGCCAACTGAAGGGGATGGCAGTGGCTCTGGCCTGCAGGATGGTCCCTCCACCTCCTACTCACTTTAATACAATTTTATTCCCCCAGGGCTCTGGTACAGGGAGAGAAAATACTGAGACAACACTCATTTAAAGACCATTACTACCCCAGCTGTCTGCAGCTTCAAGCACCAGAGATCAGCTGTTGAGGAAACAGGTATAGGTCTGGGAAAATGCTGGATGTCTGGTATTAATAAGTCATGTCACTGCTTTTTCATTCTTAAAAAAAAGAATTGGTATGCCTTTATGCACAGTGATGGGGCTTGTGTCACATCTGGCTAAGGCAATCTGCATTTTGGGTGCTCCTGGGAGTGCCATAGGCTGTTCCACCTGGGAAGGGAAACCTCATGGGACCCCTAAAAGGGAGGTTGATCAGGCCAGAGCTCCAGGAGGAAAAACTGAGAAGACTCTGTGCCTCCCATGCTCTCCATTGCCTCCCAGCTGTGTAGCTGTACCTGCATTCCCCTAGCCTTTACCTCCTATTTTTAGAAAAGTTCTAGACACTCACAGTGAACTGCCTTTGAAGCTTCCCACGTGTGCACAACTCTTGCCAGTGCCTTAAACGATGAAGTCAACATCGGCTCAGTAAAAAAGCAGATGAACACCCTACAAACAGCAAAGTGGAAGCAGAGTGTTCTCACTGCAGAACACCCAGAGAACAGGTAACCCTGGCTCTGAGCTGAGGAATCTGCTTTCAGTGCCCATCAGTGGCTCCATGGGTTTTACATCAGCTGCCAGCTCAATCCCCTGTCCAAAGAGATGATGTTATTTGTGCAGGACCTCAAAGTCCTGCAAACAGGGAGGTACCCAACTCCACGACTGTCAGTGGGGGTTAGACAAGGAGGAGCACAGAGATCAAATGCTTTTCCTGTATTAGGTGCAGTGAGGCTTCAAACAAACCCTCAGGATCAGCACGGGGCTCCTCAGACCTGTTAGCTGACAAAAGTGAAAGAGTTTCTTGTCTGGGGCCACTTGGGCTGTGCTGCAAACGCAGCACTGGGACTGCATGGGACCCTGCACCCTCCCACAAGTTAGTAATTGGAGAGGTGGAGATAGTACCTCAGTAATTCTGATAATTTACAGATTCACAGAGCAGAGTTGGGCCTTTTTTTTTCCTCCTTACTTGCACTCTCCCTTATCATTGAGTGTCATATTTCCCTCAGTAGTGGTGCAGCTTACTCCTAGACTGTCAATGAGCTCTTCTTAAGGCCTCAGGAGATGAAGCCACTCTATGAAATCATACACTCTCTAAATCTAAAAGGACATTTGATATATTGCTAGGGATTATTATAAAATATGCATGTCTGGTCCCAAATCTAGCCTTGAAAAACTCTTGTATTCCTTCCCTAATAGACTGGAACCTGATATAGACCAGAAGTCAGGCACAGTGTGGCTCCCCATTCTCAAAACAGGTCTCCTCTACCATGAGACTTGCAGAGTGTATTTGTATTAATAACAAAATGGGTGGGGGAGGACAGCAAATGTTTCTGCACTAGAAATCCAAAATATCACATTCAGGCTTCAGCTGGTTTGGTTTTCTCCTGCAGCAGTGCCTGAAACAGCTTTCTGAAAATGGGAAATGGACGTTTTCTTGGTCATAATCAAAGAAACTCATGATTTCACAGAGACACTGTGACTGTGGCTGTCATCTGTGCAATGAGGCAAGCAAGAGAAACACCATGTCTTTTGCTACTTATGCTTTCAGTGTGTCAACACATTCACCCATCTGTACCTTACATCATCCTGTGTATATTGGCTCAAACACAATTATTTAGAAAATCTCTGGAAAAATGGTGTGACCGAAAAGCTGAGATGTGGCATAATCCTAATAATTCTTCACTAACAGCACAGAGCTCTTATCACAATCTCTCCACACGTTTGATTTTGCCACTAAATCCCTCATGCTCTCTCAGGCTAGTTATCCTTACAGGCTGGAGGTCAGCTTGCATCCAGAATGGAAGATTCTTCTCTGATAGTGTGTCCAATATGAGGGAGATTCCCTGCCTTCAGCAAGTCTTTTAAATGAGATTATTGATTTCATTTTGCAAGCGAATCAAAGTAGATCACCTGACCAAAAGTGCTGGGATTTCATTTGAGGGGTAAGGACAAAAGGTGAAAGTTTTTCCATAAAGTGGTGAGCAGAATGAACAAAGAAAGACTCTTCTAGTTTTGAAAGTCTCAGCTCTGCTCTGGACATTTTTGGAGAAAACCAAGAGCAACAGAATTCCTGGCTCTTTTAGCAGCTCATTGAGAGGAAGTTGCTTAAAATGACATTCACCTAACACTAGGTTACCTTCCCTACATTGGTTATCAGATCTAGGCACTGAGATGTGTAAGCTCAAAAGGGCCTTCACCTCTGTATGAGAGGAAGGTGAAATGATGTGAAATAGAGGATAGTGCCAAAAGGAGATTCTCTTGTGAGGTTTGACACATAAATTGATGCATCCCCTCATAAACCTGGATCTGCTACTGGAGAAACACTCATAAAAGAAGAAATACTTCATAGGCCAAAAGTAGTCTTGCAAAAAGGAACTCATTTTGGAGAAGCAAATATGGTCTCTTCACAGGGGATTTCATACACACAGTTTCCATAATCACTGTTGGATTATGGATCATGCCTGGCACCAGTACATTCACCTGTGGGGTAATGGGCTCTATCAGCAAAACAAAGATGCTCTGCCCTCTGTTTTCTGGAGGGAGTGACAGAACTCAGGCTCCCTAGACCTGGGCAAGATTTCCTGCCACAGCACCAGTTTACATCAAAGGCATGGTGGTGTTTCCTGCCAGGTTGAAGGCAGAGCTTTTTGATGCCTGTTTCTGTTTAGGGAATGCATGCAGCCCTCTCCAGACTCTGATGGAAGGAGACTAAACTGCAGCAGCCTGGCCTGCCCCAAGCACAGCCCCACCTCAGTCAGTTAAAATAATACACTCCCAGCCAAAAGCTTCCACAGGTAGAAATGGGAGGGAGGGTGAGCTGTAACCTCTCAGCAAGTTGGTGGGTGAGTCACTCCAGCCTGCTGGGATTCCAACCCATGGCACATATCCCAGGCTGCAGCAAGGAAGCCCAGGGCATGAAGAGGGGGAGGCAAGCAGACCTGTTTCCCTTTCAGCTGCTCTGGCTCTTGTGATCCTGGCTCTGCTCCCCAACATAATTTCCATTACCTTGAAGAATGATCCAAACAACTTCAGTAACATGATCAACCGAGTATGAAAGAGATGCAGAGGTGATGCAGAATGTTGGTGCTATGGAGGCACAAATGTAATCAAAAAGTGTATACAAAAAATCAAAATCAAAAAGGATACAAAAAGTATCTCAGTAGTTCCCCATCTCTCCAGCTCCTGCACAGCCAGAGGGACTCTCAGCACCAGCCTGCCTTGCAGTAACAAAGACAGCACAACTCCCCCAACATATTTTCTACAATTGCTGTATTTGGCTGCTGACGGCTCCCTTCGCAGAGGGCAAACCCAGAAATGCTCCATTGTTTCACATTGCTGTGCTTTAGAAATAACCAGAGGATTTAATTTCAACTCAACACAAAATTGTTGAGTTTTGTATAATTTTGCTCTTTGAAAAGTTTTATCTGTGGAGTGTAAAACAAAGGCATAGGTAAAAAATCCTTGTTATTGCCTATTTTTTTGTTTGCTGGTGCTTTCTGCTTTGCACTTTGCTTTTGCACTGTCATTTATAAACTGGTCACAACAATGAATTCATTTACTATTTACTTGAATCATGTAGCATATTGAGTTTCATTACAAGTATCCAAAACATTTTTCCTCAGCTAATCCTTCATGGTTTTAATGTTCGAGGATCAGTTTGACTCACAAGATGAAACTCAGGTCAGAAATTCAATGCAGTGTGACAACACTCTGTTATTCAACTTACTATTATGGCACCATCCTCTGGTACCACAAGTGTTAAGACTTGCATAAACATTCCAATTTGAAATCTTATTTTGAGAGATCTGCAGCTCAGTCATAGAGATTTGCTGTAGGCAGAACTTGTCATACAAATATTCAGCCAAGAACTAATTTTCTTTAACATGTTTTAACATCTTCCAAAACAAACAAAGACCTCAGCACTTTTAAAAATAGAGTTTTCTGTATCTTGATCAAAACACAGGACTTGATTTAACAGTGAGTAGCTGTAGTTTGAAGCTAGTTTGAAACTAATATGAAGTATAGTAAGGTTAAGTGAAGTGAGTTACTCTAGAGGCAAATTAGAATAACACACTAGTAGATCAGGCTCAAAGTCACTCTGTTTATTAGATGCTCTGTTAGAGCCTCCACTAGATTTTACTTTTATATCAGCTTGAATACAGCTGAACTCTGCTCCTCAGAACAACATATCCAAAAAGAATAGAAAAGCTGGTTTGTAAAAGTCTGTTTTTAGATGATCATATATCATTTACTGAGGCATCCAACAATGCTTCAAACTTGTTTCAGCTAAGATAAATTGGGTGAGTGCATCTCACATCTCCTGTTTTCATTTATTCAAAGTGAAAAATCACCTTCAAGGGATAATACCTTGTGTCAAACACAAAACAGGGCTGACTTCAAATAATCCAAACACTGATCTAGCTTGTAGCTAAAGCAGGTCAGGGTGTTTTGCATTTTGTTCAAGATCTTCATAACATTCATTTAAACATCAAAGGCAACAAAAGCAATGAACAATTAAAAAAACTCCAGAAAACATACTACAGTGCTGAACTCCACACCTTTGCTCCTTTTCTGGTGCTCCTCTTGTACTGAAAGGAGAGAGAAAGGAACTGTCAGTGGGTGACTCACTTCAGAGGAGCTCTGGGATGTGGTCCAGCTGAAGCACCCTCTGCAAACCCTTGTTTTCCTTCTCCAGCTATTAAGAAAATGTACAAGGTGAGTTCAGATATGGGAGGTTTCATCCAGACAGATCTTTGAGAATCTGTAGCAGAAACACAAGTGAGAGAATTGCTACCAAGCATCCCTTTTGGACTTGCAACAAATAGCAACAGCATGTTTGGAAACAACCTTGAACTAAAGAAGTTTATTTTCCTTTCAGTAACCACACTCTGGGGAGTTCCAGCAAATGTGCATCTCACAGAAGGTGCACATATGTGTTTTTTACTTCAACTTCTGCCCAACACCCTTTTTGACTGTGTCTATCAGGAGTATGTGTGCCTCTGCAGAGGTGACCTTGTGGCCACCTTCACAGATGACATCAATAGCAAAGCATCAAAGCATCTCCTATCCCCAAACCACAGCCAGACAAAATCTCAGATGTAACAAAAGGAAAAAAAAACCAACTTACATGTCCAGATAGCATTGGGGTTGGTGGAAAAGAGAAGGAACAGGGCAGAAACTACAGTTGTGCTGCATGTCCCTGGAAAATTGGGGTAAATAACTATCTGGTAAAGATTCAGCTGGAATATTGTGTTCAGTTTTGGATTCCCAGTATGAGATGGATGATAACAATCTGGAGAGAGAGTATCAGAGAACTGCTAAAATGGTCAGGAGCCTTAAGGCAAAAGTGGCAGTTGAGAGAATTGTTTAATCTTGTTTAATCTGATAAAGAAGAGTACTGGATGATTTAATAATAGTCTACAACTATTTTTGGGATATTTACACAAATGAAACAAGTCAAAATTTTGGTATTGCCAGTTGATAGCAAGGGGGAATATCCATAGATTGTGGCTGGGATTAATGTTAGAAAAAACTTCCAGCTTTAGTGGGGAATGACACAGGGTACTCAGGGAGGTTGTGGAACCTCTGTCCTTGGAGGTTTGTAAGACTTGCTAGACAAAGCCATATCTCACCTGGTAAAATGGCAGTGCTGCTTCAGGAGGTTGGATGTGATGACCTCCAGACATTCTTTCCAGCCAAAATTTCTGTCACAAATTATAAGTCCTATTAATTGATAGTAAGTGAAACAGCTTCAAAAGGAAATGTGGTTCCTCACAGGGGAGGAAAAAAATGTCTCTGCCTGTATGAAAAATGGACTCTCAACCTTCTGAATCCATACAGACCAAATGATGTAAATGCTCTTAGAGATGAAAGAGAGCATTTACTTTTCTGGAAATATTGTCTTAACAAGTTTAAGGTCATCAGATTATTGTAAGAGAACAAAAAGCAGCTTCATTAAAAACCAGAATTCTCCATACTTTCTTCTCAGAGTTGGAACACAAAGCCCCAGTCATAAAAGGTCCATAGTGGAGGGCATTTTTAGACAGTACAATACCTAATACATATTGGGAGTTAAATATACTTTCAAAGGGATAGCTGTTCAGCTGTACAGGCCACTGTTTTGGACATTAGAAAAGATACTTCATGCACTTTAAATATAGATATATCTCCCATGGTTACTTCCAAAATAACCTAGGAACCCCGAATTTATTAATCTGCCACTAGAAAAAGTTCTACAATAAAGTTTAAATAATCTCGTGGTTTCTGTGAAAGCTTGTTTAAAACTGAAACCATACACAAAAAGGAACAAAAAAATCATATGTAGCCAGCAAAGATAATGTGGCCAAGAAATAAGCCTTTCCTCAAAGTATGCAAAGTTTCTTGTGCCACTTTTCCCTTTAAATGAATTTAATGAGACAAAGCTGTTTACATTTTTTCAAACCCACTTGATTTCCTGCATTTCCGGCTGTGATCCACAGTTTGTTCCCAGTACTGGTAACACCAGATTGTCCAGAGTTACCACTGTATGACCACAAGCAAATGTTTCAGAACCACTCAGGTGGAAGGACATAATCTCTTGTATTTCACAGAACACCTGCTTGGAAGTGACCTCAAGCATCATCTGGTCCAACCTTTCTTGGCAAAAGCATGGTCTGGATGTGGCCCCCAGTGTTTGAGAGGACAGTTTGAAAGCTGCAGGACAGCACTGGAGCTGTCTTTTACTCAGCATGCAAGTGAGCAGCTGCAGCTCGTGGGGCAGATGAAGCCACTGGAGGAAGGGAAGCAAAAGAGAGCAGGGAGCCTGCAGGCCAGCTGGGCACTCTTAACAGGAATGGGAGACTAGTCTGTAACAAAAGGACTCATAAAATAATCTGCAAGATGCTAGAGAAAATTACACTTTCCTCAGGTGCCAGATGGGACCATGCAATTTAGGAAGCTGCTCAAACAGGAGCAAGAGGGAAAAAACAGCCCTCATGGGTGGGGAGGAAAGACTTGATTGTGAACATTGGGTAAAAACAGCCTGTCTCCATCAGAAAACCAGAGTATCTCTGTCAGCAATTACCTTGCTCTCATCTGTATTCTGATCCAATCAAGCATTAGACACTGGACAGCCTTTTGATATTTCTGGCATACTCCCTCCAAGGAGAAAGTGCAGGTGGATCTGCAAGTCTGATGCCTCTGAGCATCTACATTTAGTGTCAGCACAGCTTAGAATGAGCTTAGGATGCTCACCCTCATTCACACCACCAACTAATGGATTAACACCACCAACAGTAACTCAGTATTTCCATATCACTCTAAGTGCAGCTTGGGTATTTCTGAGAACTCTCCTAGGGATGGAAAATAGTGGTTTTTATGGAGGAAATTTGTAGCATCTCTTGTAAAATGTGGACAAATCATTATTACCACATTGTACCCATTCACTGCAACGGAGTTTGCTTAACACACGGTGTGACAGAGAAACTGTGGTGCATTCAAGAATTATAGACTGGCCTGTTACATATGCAAGTCTAGTCATTCTTCTCTTCTCTAAGAGGATTATGAAAGCATCTCTGTGGCATTATAAAAACATTTTAAAAGGATGCTCCTCTGAATTAGTCCAGAGATTGATTTCACTCTCTCTCCTTAGGTTTCTTTCAGACTCTCTTCTAGCTCATGTTTGATTTACTAAAAAAAGAACAAACCAAACCAACTAAAAATAATCAGCAGCTGAACAATGCTAGGATGCTCAGCAATAACAAACCAGGACAGACTGTAAAGGAAGGTACTGACACGCAGTCATAGCAAAAATTCACACTTAAAAAATCCAAGAGGATTTTATACCTGAGCCTTAATAAGACTATTTACAGATGATGAAACTCTCCTGTCAGCATCCCTTTAAAATTTCACTGTATAAACACCAACAATCCTGATGGACAATTGGCGAGACGTTAGGAGGCTTATGGCATGCTGTGCTGTAAAGCTATCTAGTTTTAAAGAGCAAATGACTCATTTAATAGATATGGTTCTGTTGAAAGAACATTCTTCAGAGCTTAGTAAGAAGTTTAAACCACATTAACATTAGAAATCAATAAGCCAAACCACTGTGGACTACTGAGGTCACGGTTCATAAAGAACGACTTCAATTTTATTTTCATATCCTGTTTTTGGTCTAATCACTTGACCTCATTCTAAAATATGGTCTGGATGTAATTCACCATTCCACACAAAGAGACTGATTATTGTACCAATTTTACTCTTTCAGTAATTTCTATTATATTAAGTCTGATTTACACCAGAGGAACTGAATACATTTTCTGATATTTTTAAAGGAAATCAGCCACCCAGTTTACAAAGCACAGCTCAATTTAATGGTGCCATTTGGTGACATGATGTACAGCTTCTGTTGGCTATGTGACATAAAAATATGTAGGAATGAGCCCACTGTTTGCTTTCTCCTTTGAGTGGCAGATAACACATTCCTCATTGTCCAAGCTGTGTAGACAGCAGCTGATGGAATGCCATTTCCCCCACTGGAAGCAAGATTGTATCTGGTCTGCATACAGGTTGAAAACATGTTGAACATATTTGTATATTAATTAGAGCTTAGGTTGAAGATCCCCTACTCATACACAAGTATTTCAGTATTTCAAACAGGCTTTGAATTGCTAAAGTATTAAGCCACCCTGAAGTTCCTTGCTAAGCTGACGGGAAAACACACAGAAAGCAACATCAAAGGTTGTTTGTACCTTTACAAAACCCCATGTATTTCCTAAAAAATGAAGAAATTGCAAGTCTGAAGGAGCTTTTTGTTTTGTGCTTGTTTTTTACCCCCTAGTGAGAAGCTCAGTTCTCAGCAAATGAAAGGAAGACCAAGAATCCAGAAGCTGTCTGGCAGAAGACAGAGAGTCAGCCTTCAGCACAAACAAGGTTGCACTAGTGCTAGAATATACTTCCTGCAGCTCTGGTCTTACACACAGGAGAGACACTGCTCACTGGAAAGAAACACTGTGTCTTGGATTTGGACAAGGAATATCCATCATCTTGGACAGAATGTCTATGCAGAGGCACTGACAAGAATGCAGATACCTCAGGTTACCATAAAAAAAAAATCCTTCAGAAAATATTATCTATCAAAGTTATGCCTGAGCTGAAAGCGAGACTGCAATTTAGTGATAACAAGAATCTCAGATGACCAGACTACTATCTGCTACTTGACAGCCCTGGGGTCATTTATTTATTCTATTATTAACAGCTCTTGTCACTCAAATAATCACACACTTTCATATGTTTCAAAATAGGAATCAAAGGAAAAAAAAAAAAAAAAAGAATGTGTTTCTAACACTTTAAATCTGTGTTCAGTATAACCAAGCCCCACAGCTTAAATTCAGTCCTAACTATCTGAGTTTGCAGACCTTCTCCCAGGTTTCTGGTCAGGGCTAATACATGGGTTTTGTCAGGGCAAGCTCACAATTATTTTCTGGGTTCCAAACAACGGATTTAAAAAACATAAAATAACATAAAAATTTTCCTATTCTTTTAAAGCTCTAGTCTTTGAACATAGAGTCCTCAGTCAATAGATTGCCCATGATTACTACTGCAGTACTTCACATATCCCAGTATTTGACATGGCATGGTTTTGTCTCCTTACTTTCCTATAATCACTCCTCAGAATTATTTTAAATGCCTCCAGCTGATGTCTAGACACATGGGCACCTGAATTGGTATCAACAGCATATTCAGTAGTTTCAAATTTTTAAAAATTTTTTAATGACTTTGGTCAGAAAATGCTCATCTGCTGTTTTCTGGCAGCAGCTCAAGCTGTGTCTGTGTTAGTGCACTGTGAATAAATGGCTTCATGGAACAAGACATTTGGGACTCTGCCATGGGAAAGCTGGGGTTGAAGTGGTAAGGAAACCTGGTCTGAGTGTGTGAGGGGGATGTGTGGGAGCCAAGTGAGGCACCTGTCAGCCTCCTGGAGCCACCCTTTTGGAGGAGCTTCAGTCCCAGCAGTGAAAGTCTCTGGCCTTGGGAGTGTGACTGCCAGGGAATCTCATGAATGGGCAGACTGGGATATTTCCTTAACAATGACCACTACTAGAGCAATTCTGTGATGCTTATAGCAAAGAAGCCTTCAAATAGCCATGATTAGAGGAGGACAATAAAATATGCAACAAAGGACATAATACAATTTCCCTTGAGAAGGGAATACAAGAAATGGGATTCCAACATTAATAGATTTGAAGCCTTCCAGTGATTTCTAAACTAGAAGGCTATGAGCAATTTGGTCTCTTAATTTCATTCCCTGGTCCTGCTATGACCTTTTAAGACAGGGCAACAGCCAGAGATGTTGGTTGTCTGTCTGAAAGGAGAATCAAAATACAACCGAAGAAAATTCCTCTCTGCCTCCTCCACCCCCCCCCACCCCTTTATTTTTAATTGCTTCCCTGGTGAAGGTTTTGGAAATCTGTAGTAATTATGGAAATATGTGGATTGGTTGTTTTACCCATGAGTCAAAAATGTCTTCAGAAAGCTAGCACTGTGTAAGACAGCAACTGGCTTCAGAGTCTGCAAAACAGCAAAGATTTACCTTGGCAAGACTGGATGAAATTGTACCAGCCTTGCTTTCTGTTCTGCATGCAGCCACTGTGGAGATAACACAGCAAAATGCTTCAGCCCTGCCACTCTATGGCTGGCCAGACCAGGCACCTTTACAGAACTTTTTCTTCTGCCATTGGATTCTCCATCAGAAAGAATAAAGGCAACATGGTGAAAGAGAGAAATAAAGGACGTGCAAGGAATCAAAGGAAAAATAGCCATGTGAATGGAGAAAAGAGTTGAGATCAAGATTTGTTTGCTTTTGAGTTGAAAGCACTCAAGTTGAAAGCACACTCTTTGCTGTGGAAGAAAGAAGATGGGATGAAGAATAACATGTTCTGGCAATAATTAATGGCTCTGATGGTTTCAAATAGTACAACACAAATTCCTGAGTTTCACTGACTTTCTTATAGGTTAGAACCAATCAGCATAGAGCTCAAGAAGTGCTGCAATGACAATACACATAGCAATTCTCTTTTTTTTCCATACTGAAAATTATTTTCCTAAAGAACTGCTCTACAATTAGCTAGTTTGCATTACAAATATTCTAAACATTTTCCCACATAACTGGATTTTAGGCACAAAAAAAGATTAACTATTTTGAGAATTTATATTGAATAACACAATAGAGGTTTTAAATAGCTTCTGTATAAAGTTATCACATGCCTAAACCAAATGGACTATCCTCTCAGAAACAAAAAAAATTACTTTAAATTATCCCTTATGTTTGTAATAATGGCCTCAGAAAAAAACCTGAACACAATAAAATACCGTCCACATTGTGATAAATGTCTCAGTAAGGATCCCTTCAATAAAGATATGCATATAAATCTTGAAATGTCCCTTCTAGGGCAAAAGAATAACATTTTATAATTTTGCCATGATTGATGCTTTTCCCTCTTACAGAAGTAATCATCTGCATCTGCTTGATTTTGGCACCTCAGTACCACATAGCATGGCTTGCTGTGCTGTGAGGACTTTGTTGATGCTATAAATATTTCCATGTTACTGTTTTAACTCAGATCACAAACACATCTTTGAAGTCAATTTCCCAATCGCCTCCACTTACTCGGCTTCAGATGATATGGAATAGTCTTAGGAGCACAGAGCCTTCAGACAGATTTCAGCCACTAAAAGGCATCCAGTCATGGAACTGGACATGGAAGAGCCTGAAAGATCTCCAAAACCTGGGTTAGCAACACCCTGCATTTTCCTACTGCTTCACACTTGTTGCTCATGTAAACATAGTCTTTGTCTTCATGTGTCTAAACCAGGCATTATTTTGTGAGCACAATGCCTCCAAAGGAATTATTCTTAAAAAACACAGTTAATTAAAATGTCCAATTAAACATCCTTTACCTATGCCAAAACCGTATTACAGTCTCTGATAAATATTGTATTCCCACGTCATTAAAACACTAACAGCCAGACTAAGAACTTTTCCCCATGGTGAAGGTTAATTAAGGAAGAACCATGTGCCCCCCAACACAACTGCTTTTGTCAGCAAAATAAATAGGAGATCTATAGACAAAGCTTTCTGTCACTTTTGGAAATCAAATGCTTTCAGTTGGATGGGAAAATGGAAAAAATAACTGAAAGTCCTCTTTGTGCACATAGTTATAACTATGTTTTCACTAACTGAGATAAAGAACTAAAATGAATATTGGACTATAAACTCTTATATAAACCTAACAGTGTCCCTTCAGAGCCAGCTTAGCCTCAAGTTCATTTCAGTTAGCACAGCTTTTCAAAGGGAACAGACCAATCCTCACAGAAACGTGTTCACAGACAAATTGCCCAAGTTGTTCAGCACTGTTATTTGGCAAGGTCTCCAGCCAGATGGGTTTGCTAATGACTTCAGTAAGGTGCTTAAATCAGAAGCCACTGTAGCACATGACTGCCATGTTTAATTACCCTGTTAATACAGCTTAATGGATATTGTTTGGTTTGTAAAAGTCAGAGTTTTTGATGAAAAACACAATACAAAATGGTCTTTTAAATTTCAATGTAAGGATAGCAAAGGCTTGATTATCTGCCCATATACAACCTTTCCTAAGAACAGTCTCTCAAAACAATTGCTACAGCGGTGACAGACATTTGCTCAATTTATAAAACATTTCTCAGCCAGTGTGCACTAACAATGGACATGGAATTTTAGTTGCATGAGCTGAATATATTTTTTAATTATTCAACAATTTTCCATAGGTTTGCCTGAATGCATTCAGCAGCCAAGAGGAAACTGGGATAAAACTATGATCTTGAACTTTTTTTTACCTTTCTCAGGCTAACTCAAATGTGCTCATTAGGTTCATTTCATTTTGCAAAGATGTCCTTTTTTGGTGTACATTTTAACCTCAGTACTGTACACAAAGCATCTCACATATCCTAACACTGCAATCAACTTCTCAATCACTGGCACAAGAAGATGGCAGGTTATTTCCTGCTACAGCTAACATATATGGCAATATGAAGAAAATAAATCTCTTTTCAACATTTTCTCCAGGATGTGTTTGACAGTAAAGCAGGATTTTTTTCTTCCTAGGCCACTAATCAATGCCTATGAACAGCTCAAACAGCTTTTGTTTGGTCTGGGGAAACCACTTCTGGGGTTCTAGGACAGGATGCACCAAAGAAATTAACTGTGAAAATGATGGTGACCCCTCCTTGGTAACAAGGGATCCTGACAGCTCTGAGGGGTCCAGTTGTCTATGGATGGAGAGCCCAGGGACTGACATGAACAGAAACCTACTACTGATGACAATGATTACAGATAACACAAGATAAAAAAAATATTCAGGTTTAGATTTTTAACATTTATTAAAAAAGCAGGATGTATGTTCATTTCAAATTAAACAGTTAAAAATGTTAAAGCATACAAACAAATCAATTGTGTACTAGCAGCATCCAATTGTTAGAATTTTCTAGAACTCCTCAGTACAGTCTTGGCAAGCTCAAAATATTACAACTTGCAACCAACTGACCTCAACATAGTGCAGATAAAACAAACTTTATAAAAACAACAATTTAAGGTTAAATAAGCTTAAATAAAGGTGTTAAATACAAGACACTTGATCAAAGCTTCTGTACAAAGATAAACAAATTTGGCATTGTACAACTGATTGGTTGGCTCACACCATACATGATTTCAATAGTTAAGCAGTGTAACTGTTTAGCTGAACATCAACTATACAAAAGTAACTGAAGTTGGGAGTGGGCTAACCCCAGTGAGCCATTTACAAGGCATGTGTATTTTTAGAAAATCAGAACACTGTTTATATTCAGGCACCATTTGTTCCTGCAAATAAATAATCTCTAATGTATCTGCATCCAAACTAGTGTTAAACACGTCAGTGCTAACATTTTATAAACACAGCTCTGTGACTATTCACTATACCTCCATTCTTATTGCTATGACAATGTGGACTGTGGAAATAAAACTACTGTACATACAAAAAAATAGAGCACCTTTTAAACATTAAAGTATATGTCTGGTTATTCTTTTTATCTTACAATACTGAAGCCCAAGCTAATTTAAATCGCTTTAACATCTTCACCAGCACACCTGAAATGCAGGAACTAAAACCCCAAATATTCCTCTTCAGGCAAGCCCCAGCCAGAGCAACTTCTAAAAATGTCTAAAATGACACTAAGGATTTTTTACATTCATCTGCACACAAACAAGTATCTGCTATTCTCTGCTTTCTTCATATAAATCTAAAGACGGGTTGCCACAGTCCTCTCTCCTTTTCAGATGAATAAAGCTGGACAGAAAATGCAGCAGAAACACCTAAAATGGATTGTGAACACAGTGAAATTATTACCCTGCTAATTTAAAAGATACAGCTGTTATGTTCTTCAAATAAGTATTTTGCAGGGCCCCAGCCATTAGGATTTTTTGTCTATCGTATTAAAAAACCATTCTGTAAATTTCCTCAGTTGAGCAGCTGCTGTTTGAGACTCTTCCTGAAGTCTCATGTTATCTTGTCTCAGGTGCTGTACCTCTGCTTGGAGAACTGCCTTGTCCTGTTTTTCCTGGTTAACAAAGATACAAGTTGAGCAAAGTGAGTAGTTGTGATGACAGTATTTATTTTTGTTGTTAATATTTCTGTGCGAGTCATAACAGCTTTATTTTGTTGAGCTTCCTGATTCATTCTGACAACTGTTAACTTTAATTCCCCAAATATGCTCCAACTACCTCATTCATTTCAAGAAAATAGTGCAAGCTAAAAAGAAAACTAAATGTTAAAACTAGATGTTACTTTAATAGAAAAATTAAAGGAGTTTACACCATTTAATTAAAAAAAAAAAATCAAGCATTAAAAGCATAAGAAGCTTTCAGCTACAATACATCATATGTAAGAGCCCAAATAGTAAGTAATTGATTTCAAGCATTTGTTTAAGGAAGAAAAATTCCTAATTTCAAAACTTTTCCTTACATGGTTATTTCCTTACCAAAAGCAGCCTCATTTCTATTATCCTAGCATTATCTCCAGCTCAGAATTTTGACGGCAAATGAGGCACAAATCTAGTCACTGCTACATGACCAAGGTAGCACAAGGATGGCAAAACCAGAGTGTTAACTACTTAGCAATGGTGCCCTGTCCATATCCCTATCCTTTGTTAAATCCAAAGTACCATAAATGAAGAGTTTCCTTTCAGCCTTGGGCCAATTTCCTCTCATTACCCTTCCCACTGGACCTTCTGCATTTCAGTGTTCTGAGCAACCACTGAGCTCGACTGTCTCATTTAACTAGTGTACTTCTTTCAAGCCCTTGCTGATGTCTGTGTAAAAATACAATTACCAGAACTGGAGCAGCTGTGGTGCCCATGGTCTCTTACCTTTCTCAGGTCAGTTTGTAGCTGCCGGAGGATGACTTCCAGCTGGTTTACTTTGCCAGTCAGAGTACTTGGAGCATGTTCCCTGTAAAGTAAACCACTACCTTCACTGAGTCAGTGAAAAATATTTTCTTCCCAGCTTTAGCAGAGTTACACTTTTAGTAACAGCAAAGGAAACCGAGCAGTTTAGGCATAGTTAAGAAAATAGAGACAAACCAGCATCAGTAAAAGACTGTTACCAGAACATAAATTTAGTTCTGCGATATCTGAAATATGACACTGCTTCTCATGCAAATCAGGCAGAAGTAACAATGATTTTAAGAAGGAATGTTTTAGGAATGACTTGCACGCACCCTCACTGCACACGTCACACTCACTGCTCCATGGTGTGCAGGCACATTGGTTAACAAGCTGCTTTCTGATAAGGACTGTACTAATCTCAACCTAGAGGCAGCAGCAATTACTGCAAACCAAAAGAGCTGTAAAGAGTTATTTTGTCTGCTGTGCAGTAGTGTCATTTTCAGTAAAGGATAAACTATGGCTTAATGGAGACAAATATTTTGTTTAAAGGTCAAAACACATAAAATATTGCCACAGGTTAATCAAATGCATGACTGAAGGAAAATATTAGAATAGCTTCTGTTTTCTGAATGGCAATGAGAACTGTGGGAGATCGTTTCATGTACATTAGAGATGCAATTAGCCATCATGTGAGTAATTGTATCTAAAAGAGAGCAGGTGAAGAGAGAGGCTCCACACACAAAGCTGAATCAGCTGCTTCATGCAATTGCACAAATCTGACAGGTTTGCCATGGCTAAAAGGGGAACATCTTTAACAGTCTTTTGCAATCCTTACTGATCATTAGCCTGGGGAAAGATATGGACTTAAAAGTCATTACAATAAATGTGCTTTACCATGTAGGCAAGCTAATTTGTATAAAATTGCTTCAAATTAAAATGTGATAGTCTAACAAGCAAGAAGACTTTTCCCTCTATTTCCCATTCTTCCATTCCTATAACTGAAGAGCAAAACTAATCAAGATGTGTTTTTCTTTTAAAGTGTGGTGGTGGACAGATTATACTGCTGAATCTATAACAAGAACAATCTTTAAACTAACAAGTATACTCCTTGGAGCAGGATAGGTAGAGAGGTGAGGGGAAAACAAAGGAATCATTTCTCCCAGAGCATTGGGAAGAATTTGAAGAAAGAATTTGGCATAAATTCTGCAGTCTTTTGTTACAGATCTGTTGATTAATTTACCTCTGTAAAAAAGAAAAATTACGGGTTTGCAAATAGTTGCAAAGATAGGATAGATCCTGTTCCAAGGTTTGAGACATTTGCTGCCAATCAGGTTATTGCATTCTACAGAGTTGAGCTCCTGTTATTAGTTCTATTAAAATGAAAACAGAAATAAATGTAACAAAAATTATTATTGTAGAGGAGGAATACAGTGAAAAATTTGATTATCTGAAACTCTGCATCTAATCTTAATCTTTGTTACAGACCTATTGCAGTTAGAGAGAAGTTGATTTCAAGAAATAATGTTTTTCAAAATTAAAGAAATGATAAGACAAGGCAACAAACAGCCATGGAACATGCATACAGGCAATTGGAAATGCAACATTAAGAAAAAATCTTTCCTTAAAATACTTTTGTAAGAAATATGCTTTAATTCTGACATACCCAGCATCCTCAAGAAAATCTTTTCCATCTGGGGGACTCTCATCCAAAGGTAACTCTTGTGTTCCTTCCAAGCCCTGAGCTTGCTGCATATCACTCAAGGTGCAAAAAGACGCTACCCTCTGATCTGTAAAAAAGTAACATAAGGATACCTCTAAAACTGGAAAAAATAGAAGTCTGTATCACAGCCATTATCCTGGTTCAGTTAGCGACATGGATGTAGGCTTCTACATCTCTGCTCTGAAGATAATCAGCAGATGTATGTACCAACTAGTTGGCTTCCCCACACCTGCATCCAAAGGCAACCCCAAAGCAGTTTTTTTTACATCTATCAGCAGCATGACAGTTTCATCTGGACCACTTAATGCTGATATGAACAGTAAATTGGTCTTGATGAAATATGCAGAAAACCATTACAGAATTCAGGGCCACAACCATTGACAATAATAATTCAGCAAAAAGGGTTGCATTTTTTCCATGCACCTAAAGCCCTCAGATTCCTCAGAAATCTTCACTGTTCATTTCGTACTGCTTTACTGTCTCAAGCATTTGCAGAAGCTGATGCTTATCTGCATACTTGAAAACCAATAAATTCACACTATTTTTATCAATTGAGTTTTTATTATAGGCATAAGTATGGCACTCTATTATCTGCATTGAATTTCACTAGAACATAATCTAACAAGCATAGATGCAATTACCTATGGATATACAGTGTGGTTGCCAAAATACATCAGTCACCACATAATAAAAGTATGCCATGCAGATCATCATTGCACAGAACAGGAGTAAATGATGCATTCATTAGGATTTAATCTGTCTTCTTAAAAAAAAAAAACAAAACAAACAAAACCACTAAAATCCATATTCTGTGGAGATTGATTTAGCTTATTTCTGCCAAACAAAATCCATGTCTGTAGGCTCGTATGAATTCTGGTGACAACATGCCTGCCTTGCCCTTTCTCCCCTTGCTCTACCACCCCACCAGGCCCAAAGCTTGCATTATCATGCAAACGTGCAAACATAGGAGGAATTAAAAAAAGTTTACAAAAGTCATCAATCCCAGACCATCACCTAGAAACGGCGTCTGATGACAGAACGGCCCAAATTCTTCATCTGAGTCAAAACCTGGAATAAGATTTAGAATGTTCCTATAAACAAGATAGTCCATGTCCACTGGAGCAGCTGTGGCCCTTGCAGCAGCGCACACAGTGGGATGTTCCCCATGAAATTCCTGCTGGCTCTCACTCCCAGCCTTGCCAGGCCATTTCTACACAACAGCAACATCACAGTGAGCACGAGCTGTCACGTCTCTAACGGCAGCACCCAGTACAGGGACACTGCATGGCAACTGGGCAGAAATACGCAAGAGGACAACCCTTCAAACTCTTAAGGACACAAACAGTGAGTACAGGCCAGATATCTCCAAATAGGAAGGACAAGTTCTACCAAACAAAAATAGGAAATCACTAAAAAGCTCTTTGTCAGTTTAAAAAATCCCTTTACCAATTCATTCTATAATACAATGAAATAAAAGTTGCACGTCTGATTTTGTCCAAATTCAAAGATTGCAGCACACTTCCCACACTTTTAGCCTTATTTCTGACTACTGATGGATCTCAGCAAATATGAACATGACTATACCATATGTGCTGACAATAAGGTAAGAATATAATTTTAAACACATAATCAATGACATCATTTGCAGATTTGAAACCTACTAAGATAAATAGATTTATTTTGTGAAGATAAATTAAAATTAGTTTCCCAGATCAAACACAATATGTAGACCAGAAACAAGACAGTGTAAACAAGCAGTCTGAAGTACACAGATAATTACTGATTTCACCTTTATACCATTAACATTTTCACTACAGCAACTAGTTTTTATAAAGAAAAATTAAGTTTATTTCTGGCTATGATGATGTAGACCTACATCCTGCTCCCTCCAAATTACAGGGACCCCTCCTATTCATTGAAGCAAAATGTATATACTAAACAGAAGAAAATACATGTAAATCTCAGAGCTCTTATTTTTAACTGAAATGTCCCTGCCAAACTCCAAAGAGTCCACCCACAGAAATATATTTGCAAAAAATATATTGGTCTTTATATCAAAAGTTTAAACAACTGACTTAGTAAAACTAAAGATGGGACAAAAAATCATGTTTAAATTTACAGTAAAAGAGTCATACAGCTGTAACCACTAAGAGTTTGAATCTGGATTTTCATTGTTCCACCATATTAACAGAGGCCAGAAAAAACTCCAGGCAATTTTTATGTACTGGAAGCAGAAAAGGCTAAAATGAGTATAGTGCATGAAGCCACTTTCTCATTGTTAAGGTAAAGTCTACCCACAAACATACACTGACACATGCATTGAAGCAAAAAGAGTTACACATGCATGCCCTAGAAATCACCAAATGTTAACTAAATATTGTCATTTTTTCTTTTTCTGACAGTTTAACACACTACTTTGGTTAAAATAATTATCTGTCATGCTAAATTATTCACTTCTTTCTCATTATATTATGTGTGGCATTGCATTTAGCTATGAAGATTTTAAATCAAAGTATTAAAATAACATTAATTATAATAGCACAGATGTTTCTGCAAAGATAAATTTGCATTAAGATACACTGCATTTTGATTTGCACCAGCAGACATTCATAAAAATCACCTGGAAAAAAATCAGGAGTTGAAACCACCAATTTTAATGAACAGGGACATCAGAAGGAGACTGTTTTAGGCTTTTAATGCTCATGACTTATCAAACACTAAACAGCTTTTTAAAGCATAATAAACTCAGTTGGAAGTAGAACAAATAGTACAAAGTTCTATTAATAACAATATTCAATATTGTATTTGTGTCTGTTGTTTATAATTACAGTAGCAGGTATAGAAACCCAGAAATGCTCCTCTTTTTTGTCCCCAAAATATGGAAAAGTCTAAAAACATCTAAAAAGTCATCAGCAACATAATACACATGTTGAAGACCAGTCCTTCTTCCCTAACTTGAAGATCCATTGGAAGGATAATGCAAAAAGAGAACTAAAAAATTAATACTCTTATTTTCCCTTAGTCTTTTCTGGGATTTCTCCTTTTTCAAATTTGGCTTTCCAACTTATTCTAGAAATCCCCATATCTTTATCTTTACTCAGTCGAGCATACTTGCTTTCTTTTCGGTTCTTTTAACTTCTTTTTCACCCCAGCTGCCCTCCCTCTTTGCTGTACAGTCACATACAGTCCTATCTATTTTTTATTGCTTGCTGCAGGGATGGATACAGAAACATCACAGCAGAGTATTTCCATCATGTGAACTGCTCCCTGGTTATGTCTCTCTGCATTTCCCAGTGAAGTCAGAGAAGGGAACTGGAAGTAGCCTATCCATGTATGACAGAAATGGGAGGATTCCCCTTGCTACTGACTGGATTGGCATTAGTATGCATGCAAAATATCATCTCTGGAGAAATATCAGAGTCCAAGCTATGTCTTGCAAAGGAAGGCAGTACAGAGTGTTAAAATAATGTTCCACTGTGCTCCAGCTTATGGCCACTGGCCCTCTGCAGAGGCAGCTCAAGCAAAATCCCTTCCCTGATGCAGCTTCTGGAGCTTGTGGAATTAATGCATGCACAGCTCTCCATTACACTGTGAATTCCTGTCTTAGGAATAACAGAAGATTTTCAGAAAAAGTTTGAAGTAAATATTCAGCTTCCCACAAAGTTTCTTGTCAAGCAAATGCAGTGAAAATTAAATCCTGATGAAGATAAAAGCATTATTCCCATACTTTCAATTAAAACCAAAACAAGAGTAATAGCTTCTTCCACCCTCATGGACCACAGTTTAAAAACTGCTGTTCTACACAGAAGCTAGGCTTCAGCTGAATAAAAGCTAATACTAATAAACAACCTTGTCCACTTTTCATCTGAAGAGAGGAGAGGGAGAAAGTGAAAAATGAGACTACTGCTCTTGTTACACCCGTAAGTAAATTCTGAGTATGGATGATAGTAGCAAAACTCTTGCTAACTAAATTTACTTCCTAATCCAGTTGGTGGCAACAATTTAAGCACCTAAAAAGTCGACATCTAACATTAATCAAGATACAATTGCTTCTTAAGACAGAGACGAAAGATCCTGAGGCCCACATTAGGGATGTTGAACTGATCAAATCATATAAATTGTGAACACATAATCTGGAGAGATCACAAGAGAAAAACTCTGACCTTGGAATCAGATTGAAAATCCTGATAAATTGATAGTTTAGAAAAGTTTAGTTAGTTAGGAAGTGACATTGTACAAAGAAAAAATTAAAACTAAGTCCAGTATCTAGAAAAGAACACAGTTTCAAAATATCAGGCTGCCAAAGCCAAACTAGAGAAAACCTCTAATTTTAAGTATTAAAAAATTATTATCTTTTTAGTGATCCTTTCCATTGAAAGTGGGAAGGCAGGTGTTAGTTAACTTTTTGGGATTTTTTTATATGGTTCTATATAAAATGTGATCCCATTTTCACTCAGTTAAAAAAAAAAAAAAGATCAAAGCAGTTTTATATTTAGAAGTAGACAAACTTTAGAATCATCCACTCTCTTTTTCACATTGATGGAATACAGAACAGTAGTTCCAAGCTACTTTTGAATAGAAAGTTGAAGCAGCTTTTAGGTCAATAACATTAAAATACATATGGAAGCTGCACTGTTAATTTATATGCAACACATTCCTTTCCAGTGATCTTTTATGACATGCCTATCAGTTATTCTTTTAAAAATAACTTTCAAATTGCAAGACATAGGATGAAGTTGAATAAGGGTTTAAAAATTCCATTCCTTGCAAAAATTTCTAGTTGCAGCACCATTAATTTAGTCAAAACATATAAATCATCTAATATATACTCAGATGTCTCTATTGTAGAGTCCCAAACAGAAACGAATTATGCTCCTTCATATAAAAATAGATTATATACTGAAGTCCTCTAATAAATAGTTTCTATCAGACAACTCAGACCATCAGTTCTTCAGCATTATTTGCAGATATATCTAAGTTATTTGCAGCTAAACCCCATCAAATGAATACCCTTCCTCCCTACAACAGAGCACTGTGGGTTAGCTGTATTGTTCTACCTCTCATTCTCAAATTCAAATGTAATTACACTTATATAACACTTACCAAAGTGAAATTATTTTAATCATGATACTAAGTAGTAAAAAGCATGAAAACCTATTAATTTTCAAAGACAGCTAAAAATACAGGAGCATAGCTGGTACAGAACGATCTTTCACTCAGCTGAACTCAACATTTTATTAGCATTTAAAAATATTCTTCACGTTCAAAGTTACAGAGCTAGTCATTTACTAATGCAAACCTTTTTTCAGTAGTTTAAGATGTCAGTAACAAATAGCAGGGTGTTCCCTGAGCACTTGAAATCCAAAGTAGGAATGCATGGGAAGAGCTGTCAAGATTCTCAGTGTCACAGTATTTCCTGCCAGCTACCACAGCCATGTTTGAGTAGTACTGAACAGTAATGAATGCATGTCAGGTCAAGAAATAATACAGTTCTTCAAATTCCTAATGGCTGCTGTTGGTTTGGGTTCTCACAACCCCATTTAAACTAGTGTAACAAGCAGTTCTGAAGGGCTTTTGGATGAACTTTAATCACTTCATACTTTGGGAAGAAATCAGGAACCCGAAAACTGATTTTCATGGTTTAAAAAAAGTTATAAGAGACCCGAATCACTAACTTCACAGTTTTCAGGAAGTTGAGACCTGTATCTTATACAACAACTGTGGTAACATCCTCCTCATCCATAGATCACACTCAGTAAGGCAAACAACACTGGTTAATAAATGTCAGACCTTTTAGGACAGCATTTAAAAAACACTTCTCAAACAACAAAACACAAACCAACACAAAATATAGATATTCATATAAACACTCAAACCAACATCTGTTTTCTCTGTTTAGACATTACGTGTAGGTTTAGCTCCCAGAGGCAGATGAGGTTTTTTCGTGGTTAATCTGATTCCACAGTTTAATACAGCAAACCTGGTCTATATCCTGCCACCCAAGTCCTGCTACATACTGTGCACTTCTCCTGGTCTTCAAGGGCTTATGAAAACAGAGGGGCCACAACATCATTTGGACTACACATGCCACTTTATGAACACAACACAACAAACTCAGAGAAGTGTTACTCCCAGTTTCATTTTAAACATCTAACTTAAATGTTTTGAATCTCTCCTTCAAAGATCTAATTTTTCAATCGATTACAGAAGAAATAAAGGCAATAAAGTGGAGGAATTGCATCTAAAATGGATATAGAGAGTATCATGAAGACCCCAAATTTTCAGTTACAATCTTCCACACTGAGAATTGATACTGCCAAGAGAACTAAAGGGCTACAGAGGCAAACACTGGATTTTTTAACTTCAAAATGTGGCTATGCAATATATATTTAAAAAAAGAAAAAAAGTTTGTGTACTGAACATTGATCTTTATTCAAATTTTCCTGTTACCTTCAAACGCTCGTGCAGCATCTACCAGGTGAGACCAGTCTAGCCCTGTGGCAGTGTCTGGCAGGGGCATCAGGCCAGGATCATTGAATTTGGCTTTATCAGATAAGGACCCATCTGAGAACCAGAATTCATCTAAACAATAAACACAATAATTAGTCCTCCTATTACAATTATGTACAATTAATTTTGAAGCTACTGTAATGATCTGTAAAAAATGTATAAGCAAAAAGTGCTTATCTTCATTTCTCTTGTGTCCATCTTTTCCTGTTCAATACTCAGCATGGGTGGAAAAATTTCTAAGTGTTGGCAAAGATGGGAAGGTTTTAAAGGGTATTTTTTTGGTGCCACTGCACGTGTCCCTCACATTTTCATATGAATACTGTGTGAGTAGGCAACATCTATTCTAAAGCATATTAAACCTGAGCACTGAGCAGAAAAGTTGCTAGATACATGAATTTATATTTGTGAAGCAACATGAAAGATATTTACTTGCAGAGTTTTACTCTGAGACTGAAAATATTCCTGCTACAAAAGCAATTAAAAAAACTCACCTGCTTTTCTTTTAATGCATTTGTAAATTCTAGCCTATATCCAAACCGCCCTTTCACATTGAAAATATTACCCTATTAGTTTAACATTTGCAGCTGTTAATGGATGCAGCTGAGGATGCATCAGCTGCAGGATGATGAGGATGTAAGGATGTAAGACTAGGGTGAAATTCAGAGTGAGCTGTAACACACTGTAAAAGGTACACAGATCATATATTAAATGAAATGTATACACTATAAACTGTTCAACAAATCTTTCAGTTATGCAAAATCTAGAATGTACCACAATATACATTTTAGTAGAGGAGATGCCAATTTTCATAACTTTCTTGAATAGCTTTACATGTTCCTAATCTGTCCATAGCAATCTTCACTCTGATCAATGTGAACATGTTAAAAAGAATACTGAACAGAAACACAGAGTTTCTTAAAACTGATCATAAACCAGAACTATTATTTGCAATCCCATTTCATCTTTACCATAAAACCAGTAATGGAATATGATAATTTTATCACATAGTATACTCAGGCAAAGAGAATTCTGGCTTCAAACATATCCACTCCAATTTAAAAAAAAAAGGTCAAAATAGTAATTTTTCCTCAAATTTTTCAGGAGAAAATTTCCATCTAGTTATTCCAGGGATTTAAACTATAATATGTAAGATGAGTACTTTTTTCCAGGAAAAGACCAAACACAAAAAAAAATGAAGGAAGAAATGCATTCATACATGTGGAAGATACATTATCATTTAAGGAAATGGCATGCTGTCATTGTCCTGGTATTAATATCCATTTGACTTAAAGATTCTGACCTAAAAATCCAAAGAGAGTAGGCTGTTACAAAGCATTCTACTGCACAGAGCAATGACTGAAGCATATGATATGCTTAAAAACAGTACAAAATATGAGGAAAAAGAAAGTGAGGGAGGCTTACAATCCTCTGTCAAAAATTAGGAGTCCCTGCAGAAGGGACAGAAATTCACTTTCCTGTGGAATTTATCTTGTTCTACACTTTTATAAAAGATGCAATATTGTTACACTTGGAAGTGGTGCGACAAAACTCTGTATGAATGTCCTTCTCAATAGCTACTTTCAGTATGTAAAAGTGGATGTTATATGAAATAGAAAATATAATACAGACATATATTCTACTCATATATCTGTACTAAGATTTTATTTTTTATTTTCAGTTCTGTATAAACATACATAAAGCCTTACCTAAGGCTAACTTTGTGCAAATATATTGAAAGCTGAAAGTCAGAGCAGTCTCTGAACTTCTGTAAATGATGTGGGAATAGTAAGAACTTTATTTGTGCAAGTACAAATGATTCACACATCCCTGTTGTGGAAAATAGACAGGATACTTTATTTGAAAGGCTGGCAAGCCAGCTTTTGGTTCTAGACCAGCAGGCAGGCCCTAAGGGACAGCCCCTGCTTTTGTGTGATCAGCCTAGAGAGGCTGATTGTGAAACCTGTCAGGAAGAAGGCTGCTCCCAGTGCGATTCTGCCAGCTCTCCAAATTAAAGTGTAGGAGTGATATATTCACCAGTAGTCATCCTTCATTATGCATTGTCTCTGTGAGAACCTCAGTTCACCTTAGGGTGGATCCTATTCAGTCCTGCATAAGCCCTGACAGAGCCACTCAACTGCAGAATGCCTGCCAGAGTAGAGATTTGAATATTGATAGCTCTGAAAATGCAAGTGCTCATGCTGATGGCTGAAATTCTAAGTGGAATAGCTGAACATGCATGAGTATGCCACCACAGAATAATTCATTTTCAAGATATAATTTGTGTTCTTCTGCAACAGGGAAAGAAAAAGAATAAAAACACCAAACATGAGCTCTAATGACATAGGCCCTGATGCCTGTGAATTTCAGAGAATATTGTTTGTATTCCAGGAATGCTCTGGGTGAGATAAATTATTTCCAGTCTCCTGTATTTGCATTTATTCCCCACACCTCTTACCTTGCTGTTGCCTGACTTTCTATGTAGGACTGCAACATCAGCAGCTGCTGCCTGTTTCCCTTTTTGATTTGTGCAAAGGTGACAAGTGATGCTTAAGCATGATCACCTCTGCGTGTCCAGGATATGCCTCATCTAGTAGGCCACTACAGACAAGACTGACTTTTGAAACAACACAATTTCCATTTAGGGAACATTTTCAGTGTTATCTTCAGTTTTAAAGATTATTTTATTTGTACTCCTTTTGGCATAAAGTTATTGATCTTGTAGTTTTTGGTCTTTTCAGTTGTGTCACTTCCTATACTTAGGAATTGTACTTTTTTAAATTATTGTTGCATAATAGCATTATCAGGAGTCCCTGTTTCCACCAAAATTACATGGTCAATTTCCAACACAGCTCCTGAAATTGGTGGTTATTGGTCCCACATACATCCATATTCAAAGAGTAACTAGTTATGCAGAAAGCAGAAAGATTCACCTGACTTAACCTACTTTACTTCAAAACAATTATCCTGCTTTAGTTGGAATGGCAACTTTTACACAGAGATTGTAGAACATGAAAAAACTATCTGCCAAGTCCTTGCCTCAAACATGTCATTTAACAAGTGATTCTCTCCCAAGCAGCTGCAGGTAAGAAATGTATCAAATCTCACACAAATGTAAATCCCACTCTCTGTGGGATGTCTGTTTTTCCTTCCTGCAATCAGTAATTATATCTCTATAATTAAAAGACAACTTAAGCAACAACTTCTGCCTGCTGAACCCTTCCCTTCTTTAGCATTGCCTAGGTTTGCCCAAAATCTCCCTTCAAAGATGCCAGCCTGCTCATAGGCTGTCATGCACTGTGCTTCTGATAACCATTTTTTCTTCCCTTCCCTTATTGAAGACAGCCTCATGTTCTAATAAGTTGAACTATTCCCTGTGTGAGAACAGGTAACATCAAACACATTCTCTCTTGGTTGTGTCAATCTTTTATCTGCTTGCTGACAAACTGATTTCCAAGCTGCTACCATTGCACATCACCAATATACAGTGATGCTCTTTCATTTTAATATTGCTTCTTATCAACAAGTTTAGCTTTGGATTGAAGCTAACATGGGTAGTAAGGCAGTTTGAAGATAAGACTTTCATCTATAAACACAGTTGCAAAGACAGTTCCTGCACTTCTGGCAGCCTTTTCCCCATGGCATGTATAATCTGAGAACTTTCAGAATCTGACAGTATATCACTGTAAAATATTCCCTTCCTTTTGACCCTCTTCACTGCAACTATCCTGGCACCTTGCTCTTTTCCTCACAGCACAGGAACATCTGCCAGTTTATCACTCAGAGCATTTTCTTTCCCCTCTCTTTTTGTGCTTCACGATAGAGTGGATCACAGTGCCTGCAATGTAAATCAGATTGTCTCCATGTGTCTCCCTGGGTTCCCAACTTATGTCACTACACTAGTTCAGTATCAGTGGTTCTCACTGTTTTAATTTTTTCCCTGCTCATTCACCTGCCATGAATTTCCAAGAAGGGCATAGATTTGTAACCTGCAACTGCATGTTAGAATCACTCAGTGTGAACAGCACTGTATCAGTCAGGGTGTCCCTAATGTCCCCAAGGTAAAATTCCAGAGTTCCTACCTACACAAATTCTCCTTTCTGGTTTAAGTTAAAAATAAGATAAAATTAAGTGAATATTTCTGCATCTGTGTACTGGTTGCAATCAACAGCACTGGACTGTCAGACTTTGCAATTCAGGCTTTACTGAAAGCAATGCTTTTTTCGACATCACTTCCCCAGTGATAAAACAATAATTTAAAAGTCCTATAGCTTCACTTTTCCCATCATCTTCTTACAGTCAACATCACACACAGAAGTTTCTGTTTCTTTATTTGTGTGGTCATTCTGTCTCAATTCTAATTTCCCAATAAACTGAAAGCTTTCAGGGTCACCTATTACCCTTTGTTTTTGGTGCTGCCATATTAAACACTCTCTTTTCCTTGATAGAGCAAGTGAGAAATCATGAGATTTGGTGCTGCCACAGCATTTCATGCTGGATAATAACATAAAATAACATAACTTTCTAAAATTGATTTCAGCCAAAACCACACTATTTCCACTGATATCTATTAACATTTAAATATCAGTAAAATTAAAATGCTTTGAGATCACCTACAAAATTACTATGACAGGATATGAATCCTGATATCTGAAACTACAACCTCATGTTAAAATTATAAATAAAAACTTCCACATCACTGTTGTAGAATGTAAACACCTACTAGGCACTGACCACAAAAAACCTTCCTAAAAAGAGCCAAAGTTAAGTTTCTCATATGGAGATACTGACTAACCTTATTTTTGAAACAGTTGGGGAAGCCATGATGTGGTTTTTTCCAGAGTGTAATTACAGATAAGCAATTAAATCTTCTTTGAAATAAACACCACAAAAGATTCTAAATAGGTGGCATTGATAAGCACTTTTAAAACACAGAACCAGAAGCAGAAAATGGAGGTTGCATTTGAAAACAGCATGAATTGCCTTGACTGACAGGATACTGATTTCATGGGGTTTTTTTCCAGTTATATGTATGTATATATATCACTTTCTGTATCTAAGAAGCAGCAAGAATGAAATACTAGGTATCTAAGACTGAACTAATACAGAACCCACTAAAATATCACTGCTGGAGGTGTAATAGAAAGCTTGGAAGTACACAGGTAATTGCCTTGTGCCAATCTCCTGAAGAAAAGCAAGCTTGATCTCATTGCATATTTACATCCACAAGAAAAACTTTTTTGCTCTAAAAAACAAGGCTAACATACAGGAAAACAGAAAAAGAAAATACAATGAGGATGCCAAACTGTATACTATACAGCTCCTTCATAGACTACAAAAATCCACTGAATTAATCTCCAGGGAAACAAAACAGATCTCCATTTGCTATCATAAAAGAATAGGATCCTCTCAGATTAATTTATAGTGAAGAGTTTCATTCTGATAGAAGAATATTTTTAGCATGGAAAAAGGTACACCAAGCATGCATTACCATCTGAGGCAGGAATTTAGCACTCGTTTGAGATACCAATTTAAAATTAACCAGTGGTTAGTGACCAAAACTCAGTCTCATGGCTGAGGCCACTCTAACTAGAAAAGTCTTTTCTGAATAAAGTTTGTTTCTCAAAGTTAGGAGATGACTGCTGGTTCCTGAAGGACATGATGAATGACAGAGCCCTTTTTGTTGCTACTTCTTTTAAATCATCAGGCTGCATTTTCCCTGGACATGGGCCTAAAATGTCCCTAATGCTTTCAAGAAATTCACCCTTCTTAACTATGGACTTCAGAGTCCATTTTTCAAATTGCAGGCAGTTGTGATGCAATATTAGAGTAGCTAAAAAAAAGAGGTTTTTTCTTTTTGCTCTCCAGGTGTTCACTATGTCAGCCTAAACTAACTGAGAAGCATACATATTCAGCATTTTTGAAAAAAAAAATCACTCTTATTGAGTAAACAAATATAGATAATTAATCTAAATATACATATCTGTCTGAGTAGAATTGGGCTTTTCATTCAATTAAAAAAAAATTACTACAAACTTGATAGCTCAACCTGGAATTATTGCAAACTAAGCAGATAATAAAGGTCTCACTTATGAAAACTTCACAAATAAAAAACCACATTCATAAAATAATTTTAACTTAGCATCTCAGACTACTCTTCTGCTGTCATTAAATATGAAATGTCATTTGTAGAGGTTTTACTAATGTGTTAAAAGAAAGTATCAGCAAATTCAATTTGGAAATAGAAGTCGAAGTCAACATCTCCTTTTAAGATGTTACTAAAAGGATCATCTAAACAAAAGCTGTTCCATTATTCCAACTATATTTGTGAATATTTCAATAATTCAAATGCACATTAAATGATAAAAAACCCAAACAAGCCAGCTTGGCTTAATTAGGTCACCAGTGGAAAATAAAATGATAAGTAGAAATATCTTCAGACAAAGGTTTTTGCCTATCAGTGGTCTCATGAAAATTCTGTGGGAAGTAAAGTGAATATTGTCTCCAAACATGATAAATATGAATTGAACTAATGGCAAGCATGAACATGTACTGCTGACCAAATATTTTTTTTTACTAGGATAAGTAGAGCAGTGATTTGACATTTCTTAATTTCACCTTAAAAGCAAAATCTCACTTAATACTTGGTGATTCGTTTTGAGTTGACTACAAACGTTCCAGACCCAGCAATGACAGTGACAACGACTTACTTCTCAGATTTCCCATTCCAGGAGTCAGGCTCATCCTGGGAGGCAGTGTGCTGTGATATGGTGGAGTAGTGCTGAACAAGATATCATTTGGCAAGGCCTGGTCTATCATTGAGCTCCGAGAGCTGGCGTAGGAAGATCCCCTTCGATTGCTACATATGCTTTCGTCAGAGAGGGTGCGGTAAAGCGTCCTCCGTGGGGAAAGGTTTCCGTAAAATGAAAACTAAAGATAAAAAAAGAACACATATTGCTGGTTGAGGTGGTTCATACAATTGTATCCCATCATCAGTTCTTAGGAGTGCTTTTCTGGACAGACACTCTGGAATTCTTGAACTAATACAGATGATCAGAGATTTATTCCACCATATCAGACCTACTGGGGCCTCAAAAAAGCTACTGAATTGGATATTCAGATTTCCTCTCAATATTTTTGGAACATATCACCATGAATTAATCATATACTGTGCAGTTTTATTAATCATGAAATATTAAATGAAAACTTCATAGCCTTATGACAGCAATGTTTTACAGAAATGTATATAAGGTTACCAACTCTGGCAACGTGAATGCAAGACTGTACATAGAACTCCTTGATTTTAATTTGAAATGACCATGCTTTAATGTTAAACATTCTGAACTGATATATGCTGCCACATAATTCATTGGATGATAAAAGTGACTTGAGAAACTGCATCTCTCTGGATGTCACAAAATAGGCTTAGAAAAGAGGGTAAGAGGGTTCAGTGAAAACTGCTTAGCCATTTCAAAAGGTTACTTTTGACAACCCAAATATCTACAGTAAAACAAGATGTTGCTGTATTGTAAAGCTGGACCATTCCACTTGGTAAGTAATTTCTCAGCACTGCAAACAGAATGTTCTTTACATCTACAAAGCACAGTTAATGCCGTAATTATTTTACTGGTTTGTCCTGCATACAACAATTTCATGTTTCCTTTGCAATTAATTGTGTGTTCCATGTTCCCTACACAGAACAATAGCTTAAGAGGAACAGCTTTTGCAAAAAGTGAATATAGCATAGAATCTCACATATTCAGGAAATTAATTTCTGACTTCACCGTCAAAGGTACCTGGCTCAGCAATATCAGGATTACTCCCCTCTATGAAGGCACAGCCACAGACTGTCCACTGCCAACTCCTGTAGCTGGGGCTCCTTGTGAGTCAGGACCTGTGGTTTCACTCATTTACTTAACTTTTGTTCAGGTGCCTTGGAGAGGAAGGGGATAGCAATCATTTCTCTCAGCCACACCTCCTCTCTCTTTGTTGACTCTTATTTAGGCAGTCAGAAACACTGGCAGTTCTTGGAATCATCACAAAATCCCTCCAATTATTGTATCAATCATGAATCAAAAATTCAAGCATACATAATGCACACTTAACATACCACATATGATAAAATATATATGGTCTGAATTTTAAATTCAGCTCTGCACTTAGAAGATTCCCATGTGCTACTTTTGTTCAGACATGATGATTATGCTATTTAGCATATTGTATAAACACAGTGGGTTAAGAGAGCATTGAGTTAATATGGAAGTGTGACAATTACCTCAAGTAATTCAATTGCTTTGTTCTGTATTCCACATTAAGCACAGAATTCAGAACCATTTACTTTGGGAAGCAGCAAATCTTAAGATCGCTATCCACTTATTGTGAACTATTAAGCATGACCAACTGTCTTCTCACGACAAAGATTAGATCCAGGCTCTCCAGTAGCACTGAGAATTATGCCTTCTGAGCATCTGCCACTGATACCTACATGAAACTGATTCAGATTTCTAGCAGAATTGTTGGTACTGACTATTACAGGGCAGAGGAAAGAGGGCTACTTTTATTCATGTGCTTTAGTATCAAGATGTACAAATTTAGGCCTCCTTCCTTGAAAATGCCACTTTTAACCTTTCAAATTATAATGAAGTTGCTTGACCTGGATCCACCTCTGGTCAAGCTAAGCATAGACATATTTCAACAAATACTGGATTTTATAAATAATCATCAAACAAACACTGCCCATCCTTGTGGGAAATGGTATTTTGGGACTTATGGTCATCCCCATAGAATAAACTTAGCTTGTACAAAACAATATTGCATTCTGTACAGCAATTTTGGGCATACTAGAAACCCATTTCCAAGGTTACTGAAGGACTGAAACACAGAGAGCCAAAGGAAGTAGCCAACCTTTCTTCTCCCTTCCTCCATAGAGAGGCTGTCTGGCAGCATCAACTTCAGAAAATCTTCTTTGGACAAGACTTGCTGGCTTTCAACAATAGCATTCCTGACAGAAGTTTGGAGTGGACTCGATGCAGTCACAGCATCAATATCATCATACACTCTGTTGAGAAAATGGGTGTTTTTAGCAAGGAATTGGATTTGAAAGACTGCAATCATTTTCTGTCAATGTGAAAATTGTTAGAATTATCTCCTGACACAGAACACTGTTCAAAAAAAATTTTTTTTGACCACTTCATCTTTATGAAACTGTTTGTGGGTACAAAATGAAATTCTTAAAACACTGAGAAACAGAGTTTAGGAATTCTAAAGAACAATTTTAAAAAACAATCCTTGTTTCTCCTAGCTTGCCTCTCTTTTTTTTAAATACCACACTTCTCTATCAATCCAAGTTTTATTTATTTCAATATTTCCAGAGGTTCATCACAAAATACTCCAACTTTTACTTCCACAGCAAATTTAAAAAAAAACAAACAAAAAAACAAAAAAACAAATTCCATATTTTCATATTTTATAGTACAATATAGCATCCAGCTTCACAATCTGACAAAATTACTGTGGTCATCACAGCAATGTTTGAAGTATATTGGCAATCAATTGCCCAGTGTAATTTCATAAAGCTATTTAGATAAATTAAACAGGTGTCTTCCTTTATTATTAGCACATTAAATTCCAGCTACCGTCAACAAAAGACTGTCAAACTGAATTATTAACCTTCAGCTCCTTCCAGTGAGAAAGCGACAGGACTTTAACAGGTTTACTCTGAGAATGTAATCAAAGGAGCTGGAGATTGCAACTCACAGACAATACACACAGGAAGCCATTGCTCACTGCCAAGTGCAGCCTCATCTGTGACTGTCTTCAGCATAGAGAAAATAAGCTTTGCTATGTTAAAGTGTAATTCTCAGTGAATTATAACCTACAGTGGCACAACATTCAGCAATTGACCCAATATTTATCATCACTGCTAATCAGAGATGCTATTTTATTTCAACATAATTATCCTCAAAGAGGTATTTCCTCTCTGTGATACAGAGAGCTTTCCTAGAAAGAGGTGAGGCAATATATATATAATGGAAAAATCTGAAAATATTTTTTGATATAGGAAATGTTGTCATATTCAATTAATAGTTCTTGAACAGAGCTCTCTCTTGAAGTTAATTTTCTAAATTGCTTTTGTTTCAGTCCAAATACCCCAATTCATTATGCAATTTTATTATAAGGCCACCATTCAAAATAAGGAGACATTATTTCAGTAGCTCATTGGTTTCAAAATCCAAAAATTTGTGGGAAACACTGAAGTTATCACATTATAATTAAAATACTAGTATGACTGAACAATTTATGTAATTAAAACACTGGGGGAAAGAAATTAAATCACCTCTATGTTCACACAAAGGAACACAAATAACCAGGACAGGAGGGTAGTAATGTCTTCTACTTTTGAAAATCAGGAATTTAAGAGTGTAACTTCAGATTCATATTTTATAGCATATATATTCTAGTATATATTTTTAAATAACACTCTTGCCATAAATGCCTACACATACACAAAACTAGGAATTAGATGAAAATAACCATTCCTATTAAACAAAGAATAATCCCAATTAAACATCTGAAAACCCAGTACTGCATGTCATCTTGTTGGTTTATTGAGAAACAGCATCAAACAGCTAGTGCACAAAAAGAAAGCAAGGACATTATTCACAAAGATGATTTTGAAGTCAGCTCTGTATTTGATATATATATATATCTCTATATGTTTTCCTTTGAGTCCAAGCCTTTTTCTTCCACCTAAGAACAACACATTTCTCATGGATTATTCCAGTGTCAAGCTTCATTAGACACATAAAGGTACAGAAAAAACCCCCGAACATTAAAAGGCAAAACAGAACTTGTAATTTTTTTCTATCCTATTTTAAAATTTATTTTCACTACTCTTCTTCCCCCAACAAAGTAAAACAGAGTGCTTACTCATGACATTCTGAAACTTCAGATTCTTCAGGTGTAGGACTTCCTTCCGATTTTTTCCATCCAATGACATATTTACTCACTGCTCCTTGTCTGTGGTATGGTTTTGAAATCGACCCAGACATCTGTTGACTACTATTCTGTGACACTATGTAAACTTTGGAGGTATCTAGGGAGCCACTCTTTTTAGAGCAGTGTGTTGATGGGCTTCCTGAATGATGTGACCCACTGGAAAAGTGAACCAAACACACAAAATAAATACAAATATAAATATGCTATGCAACAACAAATCAGAAATGCTTTGCCTGGTATGCGGCAATAATTCTCACTGTTAAGTTTTTCTCAAGGTTAAAATCAATGAAGCAAAATCGGCACAGTAATTTTCTAAACACCAACTGTGTACACATTAAAGCTCTTTGAGAACAGAATTCTGATGAGTTTCTAAAACAAACAGTGCGTGGAATTCAGCCTGCTGAAATGCCAATGCAAACTGATGTGAATCAAAACTAAAAGCCCAAATTCAAGATATATATATATATATATATATATATTTTTCAAATTGTGTCTGCAATTTAAAGTAAATATGTACACACACATTTACATAAAGGACTACATAGGGAATTACTCAAATATCTCCCTAATCATAAAACTAATGTGTTTTCCATTTCACAATAATTTTGCCAGTTGATGCAAGATTAGGCTGTCCCTTTCAATCAGACACACTATTATTAAATTATCAGAAAATTTAACAGAAGTAAATTTCAGTTACACCAGACAGTTCTCTGGATAATTTTAATAGCCCCTTTTATTATGAATAATAGCACTAGTAGGCACTAAGACATACTTTTAGTGAAGACTTTAAAATCTATTTCAAATAAAGTAAAGCAAACACTTCCTTGAAGAATAAATTTCTTCAGAATAACCATACAAGGCAAATTCATTCATGTCAAGCAAATAAGCAAATCAGTATAGAAGGTATTATTTGGTTATTTTCCTGTACTGATTGACACTGAAAACAGGAAAATCAGAGAGAAAGAAGAACAAACAATTTCCTTCTATCCTTTACAGAGTAAAAACCTTAACACATAGACCAAAGCTTCAGCTTCAAAGTCACCATAAAATGGGAACTGGAAGATAAAGGCAACCAGCTATAGAAGTGTACTTTCAACAAGCTTCATAACAGATGTACCATGCACACAAAAAAGCTGAAAATCAATAACAAATGCCATTCAACAAGCAAAACTGTAAAGCATACATCAGAATAATGTAAATGAGGGGGGATGGTATGCAATGCAGCTTCTCTATATGTAAAAATTGCCTATTGTCCAATTTTTCTGATTTCTCTCAGCATTACCTCTAAGGTAATTTGTTGCCCTATACTAAAAAAACCAAAAATATAAGAAACAAGTTAAGGGGCAAACTTTTCTTTACTCAGGGATGTTTCCCAATTTTAAAACCTTAAGCAAGGGTCACATATAAAGCCTCCACCAGATCTGGGAGGAGGTTTGCTTTCCAGGCAGACCTGTCAAAAATTACTTAAAAACTGCTCGCACAGGCATTTGAATATAATAAAAACATCAAAAGCTTTAAAGCTGAGTTTCCAAGCAGAATAAAGACAACACAAAAGAGTTACCTGTGGGTTAGCCCATAATCCAACCCCCTAATTGGTAAGAAGGCATACCTGGAATGCGAGGAGATTTCACTCAGGTCGCCCATGCTGCCCTCGGCCGTGTGGCTGCTGGAGATGGCAGCGGCGTAGCCGTGAACAGCATAGATTTTGGCTGGCTCATCATCCGGCCCGGGCGCCTCGGGGGGCTCTGCCCAGGGCTCTGAGTGGCAGTGCACCCCAGCCCTGCTGCCAGCCAGGTGCAGAGGGGCCAGCAGAGGGGCTGGCATGCAGGGAGCCGTATCGATCCCGCTGTCTGTAGAAGCCCCCTTTATATAGGTCAGTCCCAGCAGCTCGGGATCCATCAGGTCTCCAGAACCAAAGTGCTTCTCATCACTGTTGCTGGATGTATTGCTGGATAAGGTGTTGCTGCTGGAGTGGCTTGAACAGCTTTTGTCCCCAATCTTAGCAACAAGAAAACAAACCAAAAAAGACCCCACTCAAATTAAACAGTAAGAGATCTATTTTCATATAAATTACTGCATTTGTGCCATTCAAAAACCATTTAATTATTTTTTGTACAGTATGCTATCATATAACTGCAAAGTATGAAAAGAGCCAATTATACCACCAGTTTCTGTGAAATGAATTGCACAGCTGGCTAGACACATTAAAGGTTGATGTCACTGCAAATAAAAAGGCTCTAGTTCCATCTTCTATCACAAATCTTAAAATCAGAATTGAATTTTCTGATTATATGACCTGCTTAACATCCATAAAATTGCATTTCTGAACAGTTAAAGTAAGCATTTGTTAAAGCTAGAAGCATTGGTAATTATTTGTTTAAACAATCCCTACTGCAACTCTGAAAAACACCAAAGACTGAATTATTGTTGGCTTTCTCTCAGTGTGGCTGAAATATGCAGCTCATTGGATCAAATCCAATTGGATTGTGGCTAGTTAAATTGAAGCCAATTGTGATGTATGTGTACCAGATGAAAGTATCTTAAGTCATAAGGCCCTCAACTAAGCATGGCTATTGAAGTGGAATAATTACGTCAGACTTTTGTGCCAATAAAGTCCAAGGGTTTTGTTATTTACCTTTTAAAATAAATTCTATAGAGAGTTGGATTAACTTATGTCTGTGACAGTAGGCAGAATAAAGGCAGATGGACTTGTACTATGGCAAATGGACTTCTGTTAGGTAGGATATAAAAAGGAAGGGTGACTGACTTTTTCATAAGCTCCCTCTCCTATGCTGTTGCTCACACATAAAATGTAAGCTTACAAACAGTACACAGACTCTTACTACATATAGCAGGATTTTCTATGTAACAAACTCTATGTACCTTCCATCACTAGGCTGTTGAGGATTTTTCTGTTTCTGAAGACAAGCTACTAAATACGGTAGACTAGAAAATCTGTTCAGCATTCCCAACATACAAGCTACATTTATAGTGCTTACTGACAATTACACTCCATGGGTATTTCACATGAGATGAAAAGCGGTATGGTAAGTATAATTTTATTTTCTTTTAAAGGGTAATTAAATACTCCACAGATTAAACAAGGCAGAATAAATGAAGCTGTAAATTCACAGCTGAGTGGAGACTATACTAGTTTTATCTCCTCAATGCCCCAGACCCAAGCCCTCTTGGAATTCTGAGTTTGTAAACACAGATTAAGCATACTTGATTCAACCCGCATGTGGGCGAGCATAATCTTTGCCTCCCAAAACACACAGTGGTCCTCATAAATTACTAACATGTATTTTTAGGATTTCTCTAAGTCCAGAGTAGTTTTTTTCTTGTTGCTGTTTCAGTTTGTTTGTTTTTAGAGTTCTGAATGACATCCAAGGAAAAGACTTACATGTGACAGCTTGTTTGGCGACTCCTTGCCACCACCCTCTTTCTGTAAAGCTCGGTCTTTGTAGGAGCTCAGGACTTTGGTTGATGGTGCATGCCACTTGGCTTCTGCCAAAAAGAATGGAGAAAGGCACACGACTCAGCATCTGGTTCCAAACCTGCATACTCTTTGCAATCAGACACAGGTATCTGCAGAATGTTGTAACAGTCCCTGCTTTCACATCACACACTCTTTGTGAGTCAAACCTCCACACTGGGAGGTGGCTGCACTTCAACAGGCACTGCATTGCAAAGCACATGTACTTGAAAGATACAGTGGGGTTTATTACCAGAATGTCTAGCTCCTTCCAAAGTTTCCTCTCGTTCTCTGCCTCCTTCACACTCCAGTGAGCCTGAACCTTGGTGATGTTCATGGAGTAAAGGGGACTGGCATCTTTTAATGTAAGCAGAAAATTAAGCTGTTAAGGTTACATGATGAACTACACCACTTTTTACTCTTAAAAGTAAGCATTTTGTGACTTTTAAAAATAATCATCATTCCCAAACATTTCCAAACTCTGCATAGAAATATTTGCATGCAATTTTTTCATCAGCACACTGTTATATCTGAAGTGTGAACATGCCAAGAAGACACTGAACTTTAAGAAAAAATTTACTCTTGGGGCTATATACCCAAAGGCTTTTGCAGTGAAGAACTATGGTAATATATGCTCAACCTCTTTGTGACCTAAGCCTCACAGAAAGTAATTGTAGTTTTGCAGGGTTTCACGCTGAGAATATGCAAGTTAGTACCAGATCTACTGCTTTGTATTATACTGCAAAGGTTTAAACATTTCACAAAGCAACAATCCAAAACCAAGATTGCTGCTAGAAATAAGCGTGCTGGAAAAAATGACACAAGATGCATTTTGATGAGTTGACTGTCAAAAAAAAAAAAAAAAAAAAGGCAAGCTACAGTTTTATTTGAATTATTAGCATCATTAGCTGCCAGAGATTTCACTGAGTTATGTGAAATTCCTTGAAGAGTCTACAAGACACTGCATACATATCTGCTATATAGAATATCTTATCCACAATCAATCATGCCAAAGCATTAATAAGCTTCAAAGAGTCAAGTTGATGCATTCAGTATTCACATTTTTTTTCTGAAAAGTAGCTTCTGAAAGCCACTTGGGAAGTCTGGAATGCTTTTATATTACTCTATTGTAGATACTGCCATAGCTGAACATTTTGTTTTCAGCAGCTGTATATATACAACAAAGTCATAAATTTGAAGTTGTTTAGAACAGATGTCTCATATAATATTCTTATAACATGAGTTATATTTGGATGATCTTTTACATACAGATAGCTAATTTCTGAAATTTCTGCACCAAGAGATTAACAGGGATGCAAAAGGACCATCTATGCACAGCCTTTTAGGGAGGCTCTGAAATCCCTATTTTTTTGACGACATATACTATGAAATGTCTGTCACCAAAACAAACACAGCAGGAAATAAAACCTTCAAAGTCCATAAACATTTTTATAATCAAATTCCAATCCTGAAGCAGGAGGAAGAAGTATTTTTATTTTATTCTGGTTCTGAGTTACTAGCAGATTTTTGGCCAATTACTGGGAAATTAAACCTAAGAACCATTTCTCATTTACCTGAATTTAAAAATATGGTCCTGAAGAGTTAAATTAGGATAACTTCTAAAATTGCAGTTGCATGCATGTTACATAAAAGATCAGCAAACCTGTACATCTTAAAAGATACTAACAGTGTTTGAAAATAAAATCTAGAACACCCATATAAATCTTGCTTAAGAAAGAAGATGCATGGGAGCTATTGCAAGATTTAAAGACAAATTTTTAAAAATCACTAATACCCGTCATATCCCACTTGCTGCCTCCAGTGGCTGCTCCCGCTGGGTCCTGGGTCACTGGATGAGGACTGGTTGCTTGGAGAACTTCTGTAATGTTGATTTTAGAGTCAATAACAGTGCACAGAGGTATTTGTGGGGTTTCAATTTGAACTGGGCTTCTTTTATCAAACGCATTCATTTTGATAAATAATACAGATGCAGTATGAACACTTAGTTACATCCATTTGAGGAATTTAAAAGGTTTATCTCAGTCTCATAAAACTTTAACAAGAATTTTTAAAGCATAGTATTTATTCACGAATAAAATATTTCCAACTGAATATATAAAAAGGCAGAAAAAGAGAAAGACTAAGTGCCAAATCCTATTTTCCTTAGATCTGGCTTTAGTTCTGAATAAGTGGGATTACTCAGGAGTCAAAGCAGCTGGATTAGGTCTCTCAATTCATGTGTGGGAAGCTCTCATAGTGGATCAGAAATGATTTTTAGTTCCTTGGCACATACTCCAATTTTAAAGATTATAAAATTGGAAGAGGCAATTGTAATACCTTTTAAAATTTTACTTCATTAATCCTTTGACATAGAAAAACAACAAAAAAAGATTTTCATTAAGGGTATTATTTTGTACTTATTATTTAAACTTTTAAGCTTCATGTCTTAACAATGTCTCTAAGTAGTTTTCTTAGATTTCCAGACAGTTGAAATTTAATGCTTAAATTTGGGTTTGATCACCTCCTTTCCTTCACTTCTGTGCACATCATTTCATAATTACAATACAATTTCCTTCAATTATCTTGACATTATCTTGAATTCAATTCCCTGTGTTTGTCTTTTTTTTTCTTTTCTCTCCCCCCTTTTCTTTTTTATGTACAAATGAATGTGGGCACTCAGGGAGGAAATGAAGAGGTGTTTTTTTTCTTTATGCAAAACACTTTCTCAAAAACATGACCTTTGAATATGCAACTTTGCTGTTCAGCTTGAAAATTTTAAAGACAGTAGCTGATATATTTTGTTTTTTAAAGACATTAGGTGTTATATTTTGCCTAACAGACAATAAATAATAAATAGTGTAGCATCTTATTTTTCAGCATGTCTTTTTCTGACAAGTATTGACAGGACTGAACCTCTCTCAGTTTGAATAGGCTATAGCTTTATTCAGTTCCATGAACTTGTTATTACCACAAAGAATTATGCATTTTTGCACAAATTAAGTGACCTAGCATTGAGGAATGGATAAATTATGATCCCATGTGTTTCCACCCTCCAGCCTGATGTTTAGGACATTGTTCTCAAAAGCAAGGATATTGCTTTGTGCTGTTCCAAGGCTGAAATATGTCTACCTCCCATTTGCTGGACAAGTGTGAAGCCTTTAGCTTAGTAAACAAGGAGTGGCTACAAAAGGAGAACCAGAGAAATCCCATCAATGACTGCCTCACACAGTTCCTTCAAACAAAAATTCCAACCATCTGCTCTCAGGAATGGATTCCAGACTCCAGGTGTTAGGATGCATTGCCTACAAGTGTGACTCAGGGACTGAAGGACACAGAGACTTCTTGGTGCAAAAATCAGAAGAGTGAATCTGCCTAAAGCTTCACTTAGGCACAGGCTACGAGTAGCTGTCACAGAATTAGCCACTTTGTGATAACAGAAGTAGAGCTTAAGGATATCCTTGTATTTCTAAATAACTAAGTAGAGGAAATTCCTTTAACAGCACCAAAAATACTAGATCACCTCCTCAATGCACTTAATTCTCAGGAATTGCATTAGGAGCACAAGTGTCCAGCTCTCAGTTTCTAATTTCACTCCAGGGCCTGGGCACCTAAATATTATATGTCATAGTAGCTGAAATTTTGCTGCTTGAGTGTCTTACCATATCTAGTCCACGTTTATTCTGTTTCTTCCTCTTTTTATTTCTAAGCCAAACAATTTTATTGCTGACTTCAGCCTTAGCTCATTTTCAGATCTGCTATTAAATCTTTCCTCTTTTATCAATTTGCTTCTCCCTGCTTGCACTCTTAACTGGGTCTCTGACCCTCTAAAATCTCTTCATCATTTTCCTAGCCTGAGTATACACTTTCACTCTTGCAAGACTACTTTTAAGTATTAATCCACCTTAATTCAAACTCTTCTGTTTTAAGCTCATCTCTCTGCCAAATCATCAACTATGCCTCTTCCCATGTGGAAAACCTTGCCAATTAGGCACCTTTCTTTACATGTTTCAAGACCTACATGCCAGAATCCATCATTTTCCTCCCTTTTCATTATTTATACTCTGTATCATGTCTTCCCCAGAATAGCACTTCTGCACTGCACATGTTTTACTTAAGTGATAGAGGAATTTCTTCATGATAAGAGTAGACTCAGTCTAAGCACTTTTTCACATGCTTTGCTGAGTGTTATGAGAAGTGCAGCTTATGCTTGTGAAGCCTTTTTGGAATTGAGTAGCATGTCAGAAAGCTTTCCCTTCTTTTCTGTATTGGCATACAGTGTGCTTAATAAAGCTTCATAAATGATGAAGTATTTCTAGACATTTGATACGTTGTCTCCTTATGTTAGATGCTATTGAGAATTTAATTAATAAGACATTAGGAAAATGGTAATGATATTTGAATGCTTACAGAAATGCACCTCTCAATTTTTCAGGGGGTGGAGAGGGAGGTAGGTAAGAAGGAGAACACAAATGATCAAATGGCCATAACTGGGAGTCCTTCTTCCCCAGACAATAAGAGAGACATATTTTCAAATTCCTACTACTACCTACTACTATTACTTGTGTACATTTCAATGTAGAAAGTCATTAACTTTTTTTCTACTAAATAAGTTGGTCAATGTAACAATAGTGGAATTTAATTATTTCATCCAGAATTGTTTTAAACCCATTTAAGACTAATATTTCAGATTTTTGTATAATTCAGATATTTTCAACATGCAACAATTATTTCCTTGGAAATTAGAACTACATCACTCCATAGATAAGGGCATAAGCTGAAATAATTATAAACAATAAAGGATAGAGTTCTGCTCACGACATATGGTTTTGCTAAATAATTCAAAGGTCAAATGTATTTTCAAATTTTTATCTTTTAAAACGAAGTTTCATCCTAGGAAGAATTATGATTAAATTAGAACAGAGCTAACATTTAAGGACACCATCCCATCATCTAAGAGGTGTTACATATTCAAATCACAAGCTCTGCTTTGTTTAATTAAAAGCAAAGCAAAGCATAAGGGCTGGTAATGAGTTACAGAACCCTTTGAAACTATGCCAATACCTTGGTAACGAGATTAAATAATTAATTTTTAAAGGAATGACTTCATTTTATTTACACTCAATATTTGTTTAAACAGTCTCCCAAAAGGTAGGGAACAGAATATTATTAAGATCCAGAAGTTATAAGGCAGTTTCCCACTTCACAGATTTGGGACTAAAGGGAAAGGTCAGCTGTCCTCAGCAGTAGGATCCTCAGTACAGCCCATTTCTACCACAAAAACCAAAAGTCACTTGTTTCAAGCAGTCTGGCCCACAGAATGCAATCTAATACAACCTCAGAATGAAAAACTCAACAAAATAAGGTCTAGAAAACATCAAAGCTCTAGAACGCAGAGATTTCAAAAGTAATGCACATGAGGAAAACGGCAAGCATGAAGCAGAGAGTGCATTACCTTGCACCATCTGGCAGCTTTCTATCAAAGGAAGTGCTACGAGGAATGGCTGTCTGAGCCTGCTGGAGAAGCTGCTGGCACTGCAGTCTGTCAGATGTTCCTAGGATTGGAGAGGCACGAGAGAGAGGCTGCCCAGCGGGAGTCGGCACCCGATGCCAAGTGGTATTCCTTCTGAAAGGGGTTTTATACTCACATGGGGTGCCTTCACTGTCAAGTTTGTATTCCACCATGGGTATACGACAAAGTTCTGAACAACCCCTGTGGGACAAAGAAAAATGCTCATCAGTCTCACAGGAGAGAACAGAGAGAGAAATCTTGCATTCACAAGAAGTATATACATATTTTGATTTCAGGTGCCAGAAGGTGTTCATACAGCATTATACTTCGAACACTTCAAAACAGTCATGCCAAGCAGGTAGAAAACATTTCAAAATAAAAGATTTGCTGTCATGTGCTCAAAGATCTTTGAACTGTCTCCTTGCCTTTCAAAATGGGGAACATATTAAAGTTTTATAAATCAATCTGCAGGTTGAATTTTACATAATACAAACTTTCAGAGACAAGGCATGTAGAAGTCACAAAGCATCAAGTTTTTCTAAAACAGCATTGATTTGTTTAGATTTCAGAAATAGGTTTGTGACTTTGAAGCAAACTAAACGTTTCTTAGTGGAGTTGAGAACTCTTCTTTAGAATCCCACCTTGTCCCCACCAAATGACAGAGAACAGTCTACAATGCAAATGATTAACTGGCATCTAAATATTTTTTCCTGTATTTTCAAAGTGTACTTTCTAATCTTTCTTTTCCCAGGGATTTGTAAGCCTGGAAAAGAAATGGGGGAGTGGAAGGAAGAGTCTGGCTTACCATCTCTGCTTGGAGTTTACGGTGTGGTTAAATACTAACAGTATTCACAGACTGTGTAAAATCAGGTAAAAGTACTGGCAGTGTTCCACAAAATACCAGTGTGCCTGTGAGATATTTGCTGCAGACTCAGATTGCACTCAATAATTTAGCATTACTGCTTCAGAAATCGGTTAATAGAAGCTTCACATACCCTTTAAGTCAACACTGATTATCACTGGAGATTTTTTTATACTCTCAACATTCCATCCCCATTATTTTTCTGAGAGGCAGTGTGTACTAAATCAATATCTATGAGGAGAAAACTCTAAATACTTCCAAAGTAATACATTAAGTTTAAGTAAGAAACAGTGAAAATTTAGTCCTCTGTCTCAACTACAATTCTGCCCCATTTCTCAGCTGAGTCTTGATCAAGCTTTGCTTTCTGTTGAAATATCAACATATACCATTTGCAACTAAATTAAATCACCTAGAGAAAGTGCAATAGAGTGTAAAGAGTTTACAGTCTTAATCCTGAAAATATCTTGGCATAAATGACTTAACATGAATGTGCAGTGCAAGTAAATTGTATAAATTCTCACACATTAAATCACTGTGCATTAAAGCTTCTGAATCAACCCTCCCAAAGAATATTTTCATTAGCTGTGTTCTGATAAACAGATTAAAAGAAAAAAAGGTAGACAAAAAGCAAACTTCCTTATTCAAGGTTTTTGAAGGGAGGACCCGTGAACCACTGTAGCAATTACATTCTACATACTCTGTATATACACAGTCTGATCCAGCCAAATGTTTCACTCTGCTGAATTTTTTAGTAGCAAATAGGCAAGTTTATCCTGCAGCACTAAATCTCTGCCCCTGGTGGCACTCAACCACATGAAAAAGTTAAAGTACTTAAAAATACAGATGATGAAAGTATTGAGAATGGAGATCAATAGCCAATATAGAGTGGAAGACACCTTGACAAAGATGAGCTGAAGAGCTAGAATGTTTAAAAGCAGAACTCAGAATTTCTGGTTTTTCAGTGCCATTCTTATCAGAAATACCATTGTAAGATGCACCAATAAGATCTGACATGTCCAGCCTCTGCTGACAAGTATAGTTGGACATGTGGGAGGCATCACAGAATTTTGCAATCCTGATTTCCTGGGTTGAGCTTCCCAAAGGAGGTAAAACCACCCTAATAATCTCTTCTCACAGACATGAAATGGTGCTACAGAGAAATCACTGTTATAAAATTATCACATGGTTTCAGAGGGTCAATTTGATATATCTCTAACCTTCCCCTCACCCTGAAATGCCACAGTTACTCAGAACACCACTTCAAACTGCCTCAGTCCATGTATCGATTTTTAAAACTTGTTTCACACTTCTGAAAATCATATGCTGGGCTCTTAGAATGAGGAATACCAAGAAAAAAGTTCAAGGTAAGTGAATTGCACAGAACTGTGCAAACTCTTCTACTGCTGAAGTATATACAGAATATATTTCTCCAGTATGATTTTCAACTGCTTATGTTCCAAAATCATTCTTCCCTTCACACAAGTTCCTGCCTCATTCACTGCCTGCAACAAAGAAGATGTAGGAGACAACAGCCTCCAGCAATGCAACTGTGATCCTTTTTTTTCCTTTTTCTGTTTTTAAGTAAGAAGTTTTACATACAAAACAAACTGACCAAAGAATGCAGAAATAAGACAGCAAAGTTAATATTAGTTTGGCACACTGCAAAACTTTTCATTTGACCATATACACAGAGTTTTCCACTATTTGATGAAGAAGTTGAACAATTACGTAGGCTAAAACTTCTATCTCTCTTCTGCTAATTTCTTATTATTGTTTCACCCCCTTCTTCATTCCTATAGGCTTTAGATATTAGAAACAAACCATCCCCTCCCTAACTTCTGTTATTAAGATATCAATTTTACAGTTCATCTTGGTAACTGAGAAAGTTATAGCATGTAATTGTGACTGCACCTCTCATTAGATACTCCCCATAAAGTACTCTAAGTGCTGTAAAAATAGCCAGTGGTTTTAAAAGCAAAAGGGACTATTACTACTATTTACTTTGACTTAGTTTGCTGACTAAATAACAAAAGTATGGTATAGTAATAGTACACAATAAGCTTTCCCAGAATGAGTAAGAACTGAAAATTTTCTAAAATTTTGTGTTTGCATCAGGAAAACATATTCTTCCTACAAATGAAAAAAAAATAAAATATTGAGGACACAGTTCGTGCAGAAAAAGGCTTACAAAACAACCTTGTTTCAGACCACTATAAAAATTCAGCAGTGTTGCTTATGAATACAAAACAGAGCCCTAGAATGCTTGTTTTAACTGGCTCAAAAAAGAATTTCCATGGTTTCAGATTGCTTCTTTTGTCACTTAGGCTTTTAAATCTTAATTTAAAAGTACCAAACCAATCACTTCAGCATTTATATGAAAAAATATGCTTCACTGCTTCACAAGCACTGCCTAAAGAACAAATACTGCTGCATACTGAGATAGGTGAAGCTGTAATTGTAGCTCCCTCCTGTATCAGGAAGACAGAGAAAGAACTACTTCATGTCTGTAATACCCACTTTCCACTCCCTGCCATGGATCAAACCCTAAGTTATCTTGCATGAAAAAAACCCCACAAAAATTAATACAATTCCCTCTTAAATATGTAATTTGACCTTTATCTTTTACTTATAATTTTGTTACTTATTCCACCAGTGCAAGAATATACATTGGCACTGGTACTGAATGATAGCATTTAAATTTAAATTTTACATATTTCTTTGAAATTCACTTTAAAGGAAACATAAAGACAAATCTCTATTTTATGGTTTTAAAAATATACTGAAATTTATGTTAAACAAGTATAGGATATAAAATGTCTTTCACAAATTATATTCAATATAACATTTGAAAAACAGACTCACAATATTTAACAAGCAAATGTGACCACATCTTATTCACATATCAGAAATTACAGCACTTCTTACCCTTCACCATAGTTTGGTGTTAATTAAATAAATGCTTCAACATAAAACACAGTCGCCTACTAATACCTTTGGTTCAAGCTCCATATTATCCTATTAAAAATTTGGTTAATAAATCCACTCTGCAATTAAAGACAGCATGACTCTATGATACAGCCAGCAGGTCATGACAACACAGTAAAATTTAAGAGTCCGCTATAAAAATCTGCAATATTCAAATGTTCCTGCAAGGAGCATTATGTTCTGAAAGAATTATCAAGCAGTCCACTAGATTTTTAAAAGTACATTAACCAAACCTTTCAATATTAGTTTCAGATTCCCCATAAAGGCTTTGTAATAGGCTCTGTGAAGGGCCTACATTAGGTAGAGAGTCCAGTTAAACTTGGTAAATGTCCATCTCTGTGGAACAGATGGAAGCTTCCATGTACCATGATCAGCACCCTGTCACCTTGATAGCTACACAAAAGCCTTCTTTTCTGCTAAAACCTGTGACTGGCTACAACTTCAGTATTTGGACCCCAGCTACCTACAGATTTCAAGCATGTACGAATTGTTAGGGTATCAACATAACTAGAATACCTGGTTACAATTTAACTTGAGTTTAATGTATTGCAAGGAGATGTAGGGATAGAGAAGGAATCACTGGTGTGCATCAGTTTATTACACTGGTAAGTCATCCCTTACTATCACCATTTCAACACCACACAGCTAATCCTGCCCAAGAAAGAGTCTTTATCCAGCAGTACAATAATGGCATTCTGCAAACTCAAACTTTGTTTTTGAAAACAATCACTTCCATTAGAGTGCATGTTTGTTCTTACACTACAGTAGTGCCCACAGTGACACAACGAGCCTGAGGACTCATTGTGCAATCTATTAAATCCACATAATAAAACACAGATTAATTACATATAATTATAGGGATTTAATTGAGAAGCAGAATTTAGTAGCTTAGTTTTGCTGAGACTCAGGATGTAGTTAGTTAAGGGAAGGTTTTCCCCTCCCTGACACTGTGAAGTACCTCCTCGAGGTAATAACTCCACTGACTCCCTATATTAGTTACAGCACAAGTCCAAGACACTGCATACTACTGAAATGGTTATGATAATTTTGGTCAAAAAGCCAAGAGAAAAATTCCAAGTTCTGATGTCTCAGAAACCTATTAACAGTAGTCAAAAATAATTTTAAAAACCTGAAATTAAATCAATTTTATACTTTAGTAATTTCATACCACAATAGATGTTTGAGATTGCTTACAGCAAACTCAGACAGGGCTGCTGCCCACCCTATCACTTTGGCTTAAGGGAAGTGATGAATCTCTGACAGTCCCTCCATGGAGCTAAAGAGCTGAAGCTGCCAATCCCTCCTGCATGAAGATAAACTCATTGTACCTCTGATCTTTATTACAACTCAGTTTTAAAAAAGAGCCTTTGTGTTGGTGAGCTGACAAGCAATTCAGAGGCCTCCTAAAGAGCCTCTACATCTGTACTGTTATGTGAAAAATAGAAATAACAGACAATATTACAGAACTAGATGATCTTTAAGGTCCTTTCTAAGCCACAACGTTCTATGATTCTAATATGATTCCATTATTTGAGAGAAGAAAGAAGAAAAGAAAAAAAAGAGTCTGGAACTTTTCTTTGCACCTCTCCACAGATACAAACGGTGCTTTGCCAGGCATTTAGGTTTTTTTTTTCTGCTCAACTGTAACAACTGTACATATAATTAACTTTAGCAATTATAATTAACTCCTACTATAAGTTCATTCATAAATCAGCAAGGAAAAAAATCAATACTTTATTTGTATGAGAAACACAAGCATTTTCTACCATTTTATTTTTTTTGAGGTAGAGAGGATTAACTTTTGCAAGTAGTACAGCTTCCAATTAGTATAATTACATTTTCTTAGTGATAGTTCTTTCAGTTACTTCTATTAAACATCAGAATCTAGACATTTCAGATATTTTCAGCCTTCTTAGATTAGTAGCAAGGGTGGTAATTAAAAGGTTTGGTACATCCAAATTCTACTTTTACAACAAAACATTCAGCTTCAGGTTTTGCTGCTTAAACTTGCCCGTGTGATGTTAGACTTGGCTTCTTTCCATCTTAGGTGACTTAATTTATTAAGTAAATAATTATTAAGAATCTGAAGGCCCTATCCCAGCAGCTTATGGCAAACACCCCTAAGACAATAACTGAATTCCACCACACAGTAGCCTCTTCCCCTTCCTAAAAGCATTTCCCAAACATTCTATACTCTGCTGGTTATCTGATACTTTTTAAAAGCCCAAGAAAGACTATTCTTCCAAAGAAATCATAATCATTCAAGGGGAACAAGCTTCAGGACTAGAAAATAAGTCATTACGTCTATTTTATTTGTAAGAAGGAGTTTGCAAGGTTCAAAAGAATAAAACAACCTTAGAAGGATTGCAGTAGTACTCAAAAATGGCCCACAGGCAGTTTCAGTCATAGTTACTACAGAATTTCCATTTTCTAAACTACCTACAACAGCAGAAAAAGAGTCTCTTGCTTGTTCAGACAAACAGTGGAAACTACTGCTCCTCAGCTCTCCAGCTTCTGTTTAGAGCCAGCCCTGGGAATTTTCCTTTCTAAAGTTCTAAAGTTCTGTTTGCTTCCTAAGTTTCCTCAGAAATTGTTTCTTCATTGGTTCTCAAGCAGTTTCTTTTTTATATAAAATGGTAGTTGAACTAAGACAAACACATACGTAAAATGTAGTAAAAAAGAATCCAGCAAAATCTACAGTTTAAAATAGATTTAGAAGTGCTTGAATTCCTTGATTGGATTTGGCTGATTAAGGATATAGTGTCCTTGAACACTGCTGTAACACCCCCAGCGAAAGCAAATCAGAATGAAAACCATTATTCTGTTCAAATGCACACAATCCCAAATCAACAATTCTGAAGGGACAGACTTAACACAGAAACAAAATAACACAAGTATATTTATTCAGATCTGAAAACTATGGCCAACATATTTGTTCTAATATGACTTTGTCATTTAAAGAATTAATGTTTTAAATAGCAATTTTTTCTTTCTATCTAAATATTAACCTGATGCCACACAAATAATTTTGGTTTCTGCAGCAATTTGTGTATGATTACTTAATTGCTGGAGCAAACTGAAAACAGCAAGAGCTTTGTCTTAAGTTCATTAATTTTACAGGATAGTAAATGAAAGGCCTTATTCCATGATTGCTTTTGCATATACTATTGCCAAGACTTCAGTAGAAGGATCTACATTAAGTAATGGAAGACATTTATTGAACAGAATTTTCCTCTGTAATTTCCTAATCACACTGTAACATTCCTTTGTAAGCACCTTCAACATTCAAATAGTTTATTTTCATGCTGAAATAAATGAATACAAGACAGTTTGTAGGAAAAAAATCCTTGTTAATAGGATATTGCTAATAGTTTATTCTCAGTGGGTGTACACTTACATTTTGTTGCTTTTCTTTTAAAATGATGGATTGAAGATTATTTGTGGGTAAGCTAACTGACAAAAAAAATCAAGTCAAGAACTTGATTAAAGATCTCTACTTTGGTTGATGATTTTTCAGGGGACTGCTTTGGAAACACCCCTACACACTTGAAACTCATTTTCGTTGGAAGGATATAATTCCCAAGACACTCCATGGCACTCATGTCCAATCTGTGTAAATTCACAAAGAATTTGATCCCAGCAAGGAACCAGTGCCAGTAAGCAACCCAAAGAGAAATTCCTCATTGCTTTGTATTCATAGAATCTAGCAGACAAAGCTAAACAGAAAATAGTATTTCAAGAGTGGAAATCAGCTGATTGTCTCAGAAAATAAAAGGTATTAATAAAATTATACATTTTGATTTTTTTCATGAAACTATTTTTTTTCTAAAATTATATTTATATGCTTGCAAATGTATGTAAATTTTTAATGCAACTGATCCTTTTAGAAACAAAGATGAATGTACTTTTATATCTATGCCCTGTAGGCAAAAGCTTAGTGGCTGAACTTGAAACCCTACACTATGGCATCTAAGTAAAAAAAAAAAAAACCAAAAAAACCAACAAAAACCAAAACAAAAGAACAAACCACCAGTATGTACTCCAAGAAACCAAGTTAAAACACAGAGAAGAAGAGCCATCCCAACTGCCAGAAGATCATATAAACTGTAGGACGAGACAAACTTTCAAGGGACTTATTTCAGCCTCCAAGTGTACTTTCCTATCTGTCAGTCTGGTGCATCATTTCTTAGCAGAAAACCTTTAAAACCAGCTGTGAATAAAAGCAATAAGTACTGGAGCATAGATGTAAGCTTTCTCCTGCTTTTTAACCATCATTTTCCTAGACACTTGTGAAGTGTGGATCAAGGATGGATGAATCCCAAAATACAACAAAAATATCTGTATGTCTGCTTTGAATGTTATTTGATAATTATTACAGCTACTTGATACAAAAAAGTTCCCTCCTGACAAGCTGTCACACCTGCCTTAAATGTTTTTAGCAGGTTTGTGCTTGCAATCACTCAAGGCTTGATTCTATCCTGTTCCACCATGCATGGACTCTCCAAGGACAGTAAAATTCCTTGTCAAGTGAAGGTAAAATGGACTTTAGTTCTCTAGATATTCCTGTTTTACATTCAAAACTACTATCTGTAAATTTCTGAGTAAACCTGATACCAGAGTTCAAGAGGGACATGAACATATGGAGCAAGTCCAGCAAAGGATCAAAGATGATTTAAGGGATAAGAGCATCTGAAACACAAGGAGAGACTGAGAGTGCTGGTATCATTCAGCCAGGGAAAGAGAAGGCTCAGGAGGGATTTTATCAATGTGTTTAAAATAATTAATGGGGTGATTAAGGAAAAAAGATGACAGGCTAAGAATTGTATCCGGTGAAAACACAGGAGACAAGGTGCAAAAGTGAAGTACAGGAAGTTCCATTTGAGTACACATAAAAACTTTCCTACCGAAAGCATGACTGCATACCGAAATTGAAATACTGAATTTTTGAATCTCCATCCTTGGAGATATATACAAAGCCCAGTGAAATGTCCATGAGCAATCTGCTCTGGCAGACCTTGCTTTGAGCAATGGGGTTGGACTCAACAAAACCTGCAGAGCTCCTTCCCAACCTCAGCTATTCTCTGTGACAAGAACCTGCAGAAGGCTAAGAGAAGCAACTGAGTAGGAGACAGGGAGATGGATTTGCACAAGTTTTAAATAGTAAGTAGCAGTGATAGGCTCTTTTTTCCCCCAAAATATCCCCAAAAGGGATAATTTATCCCTTTCTGCCCTCTCCTCTTTTCCCTCATTCATTAATATATTTTACAAACAAAGTCAAAGATCTTATTTGTCAACTGAAATTCTCAGACTTGTCATGCAATTTCTATAACTGCTTTCTCTCTGCTCTCTTTAGATTATAAACACTGCAAAAAGGCAAAGCTCAAATCCCTCCAGAGACTGGACAATCAAAATCACTAATCATATTTTTGGGGATATACAAAGAAAAAAGGAGCAGTTTTCCATGGAAAGTTGATATTTGAGAGAATGAGACATTTCTTGTATATATATATATATATATATATACACTAGAGAGGTGAAGCTAAAAAGAACTTACACATGCTTTTTCAAAATTTTAGAATAGACAGTTAAAAAACTCATTTTTCTTAGTAATTAGTCACAATTTTAAAAATGCTAAAAGTTATAAAGAGATGCAGCTTTTGCAGATTTTTCTCAGTGTGGTAACACTCAATTCAAACTCCTCCTACACACAGACTTGGGTGCTATGTATCACACTGATCTGAGATTTAAACACTTTATCTCTAGAAGAAGATTTATATCAAAGACAATATAAACAGTTCATACAGTATGTATTTTTCTATCAGGGCCTATAAAATACACATTTTTACCTTCAATATAAAAGGATCAGCTCATTAGGCTCATATTCTGTAAACAGCTTGGAAATGTATACCAAACAAGCCAGTGAAAATTCATACCCAGAAGCAGATGGTGAGAATAGCAAAGCTAAGCAAAGAGAGGCTTAATTGCAAATTTCTATCCAACTAAGCAAAACGGTGGAATTCTACATTCACAGGCATTTTGTTCAGAAGGGGAGGCATCACGATGCAGGTTGAGGCAGGGGACAGCCCTTGTGTGTCATACATCAGGCCAATGACTGCTTGGAGAGTTGCCACCAATTAAACAGCATTCGTATACAGCTGGCATCGACTTCACAGCGCGGCGCGCTACGTAAAATTTTATTGCTTGCTGTCTTGCCAAAAGCAACACATCTAATGTTTTTTTCTGTTGAATTAAAAATCAACACGAGATTTAAAGTTGGCCTGCTACAAGAAGAGGAGTAATTAAATTTACTCTGGTACAGTTCTCATTTACAAAGAGCCAAATTAACACTGACTAGACAAGGTGTGTGAGAAATAAAGTCACACTGTTACGAAGTTTCAATTTTTTCCTACTTCTCTGCCTCATAATATAAAAAAAAAAATAGAAAAAAAAAGTCTTGTCATCAAAAAAGGAACACTGATGAAAGAAAAACGCATTTCATCCCCAAAAACACTGGTTACTGTAATGATTGTTATTACAGCCTTTCCCCGAGCATGAGCATCTATTTCATGTTCCAATAAGACTTCTCTGCTTTAAATGATAAACTCATTGATGTAATTCATCATTTAACATGAATAAATTTGGTATCTGTAGAAGGTGAGTAGAACTCCAGGACTTGGTGCCATGTATGTCCAGAACTCAGTAATTCACTATTTTCATTAAATTTCAACATAAGAAAAAAAGAAAACAAATATTTTCCAACAGTCAGGAGTTGGAGAAATCTCAAAGATGGACAAGGTGTAATTTCTTGAAAAGGATTCCACATTTTTAAATTCAGCATTAAAACATAAAACTCTCCTGTGGAAGAAAAGAAGTAACAGCAGCTTTCAGGGCAGCTCAGTCAGGATATACTGAAGTTTATTTGCCACCCTTTTAAAGTAAATTTTCCATTAAATTTCTCATAGGATCTTATTTTATCTTCTATAACAAGTCAATATGGGTTTTGAGGAAAAGTTTGCTTTAAGAGCCTCGACACCATTATCACCCAACATGATGGACAACAACCATTTACCAAAGGCCTTCCATCAACGGGTCATGGTTCAAGCAGGAGCAGAGACAAAAACCCCAAAGCAATGGAAATGTTTCAGTGAGAACTGCTGCTCGTTACCTTCTGGGCGCTCCGTCCTCGTGCGGTTGGATAATCACCACTTTCACTGTCACCGACGTGCGCAAAAGGTCGATCATTTGCTCGTGGGTCAGAGTTGCCACAGCCACTTTGCAGATCTCGACCAGGCGGCTCCCTTGCCGCAGCCCTGCTTTCCATGCAAATCCAAAGGGCTCCACGTCTGCCACTATCCCTTCAAAGTTCACGTGGAACCCAAGCTGGCCCAGTCCGTTTCTCCGCAGAGTCATTTCCGTGGTTTCACATCCTCTGGTCACTATCTGAGGAAGCACCAGATTGTCACGTGATTGTCAGGGCACACAAACATTACAACGTCATGTACAGCTTGATATTGTGTATTTTTAATATACTAACATTAAATTATCTTAACATTTACATTTGAATGAAGGTTTCAGCATAAAACAAAATGAAAGAAACATTTCATGATGCTAAAAATCTGACATGACGTCCCCAAGGCAGGCAGCTGACCCATGCCAAGTTCTTCCCCTTTGCCTAACGTTAACACAATGCTATTTATATCTTACTGAAAATTTTACAGCTGGTTTAGTTTCAAAACACAAAGCAAGAAAAATGCTGCCCTGTCAATTATTTTATTCTTTTTTGGCTGATTGCAGGTGTGCAGGCGTTTTTAATTCAGCATTAAACAGTATGAAACCCGAGATATAACATAAGCCTAACTGAGTGAAGTGCCTCAATTCTAGCAGCTTGTTTTCCTCCTGAAAATAGCAAAGAAGAAAATACTAATTTATTTCTCTTCATAGACTGATTCCTAACTACTATCATCTTCAGATGAGGATATCACTAAAATGCAATGAGAGTTTCCATGTCACTGGGAAACTTAGAAACAAAAAAATTACTTTTCTCATATTCAGTGAAGACTGTCATTATACAGAGCAGCCAAAATACTTCAAATTCAGATTTTGCTAAGCAGGTTCATTTCTATATATATTGTAAAACAAGTTCTCAACAGCATTGCCATGTAAATCATAATCCTACAACAGCCTGTAAGCAGGGATACTGCACCACACTCAGAAGACAAAATTCTAGCCTACATTACAAGGAAGTTTGAGAGTTACCCCAGCCTTCCCTTTGCCAGCATCACAAAACCAGTATGTATTTAGCTTCATTAATTCCATTAGAACAAAAACCTAACGCTATGAACCACTATTATCAAAGATCTCTGTTTGTGTATCGAAGATCTCCCATGAACACTCCACCAAGGCCAATACCTGCCTTTTAGAGATGCATGTGTTCCAATACAGATCAAGGGATCTCCCCACGGTCATGCTACATTAAGAGCAGTTCCACAGCACACCCTACCTTGTTTCACAAAGGTGTTCATGCTGTTTATGGCTGAGTTTAGTGTGCATCACAAAAACAGATAGGAGGCTAGTGTTCTTTACTGCCAGCTGTCCAGGACAGATCTCTGCACAGGCTGTTTCATGGTTTGAGTTTAATTCAGGAGGCTATTTTGGAAAAGTCACTCTTGCTCAGAATCCAGGCAGGCTAGCTTATTAGTTTATTGTGTGCTTGCAACAGCAGAATGGCCCAACCTCATTCAGGGATACAGGAGGAGGGAGTGGGACTGTACAGCTCATGAGATTTGGTACCTTAGTACATTTTAAAGCACTATTTTCTTTATAGAATGTTTCTATATGGATGTCTGTCACTCATCAGAAAAATTAGAACTTGCACAAATGAGAACACAGTACCACAAACCCATGAGCTATTTTAACTTTGCTGATCTGGTGTATGCTCAGGCTTTCAACTTGTGAGGTAAAGAAACACAATTAGCCCTCATTCATTACGGGATAATCTTCTGTGAACTGTGAAATATTGAAGATATTACAAGGATCAGATATTCTGAGAATTACTGCCAAATTTTAATTCATTATCTTTTCAGTTACTTCTGAAGATGTAGATTTCAAAGTTAAAATGTTAAAGTCATTATTAAATGTCTAAAATGTACTCTGGTGACTTTGTTTACAAAGTCAGGTTCTGGGTTTTCTTAACAAAAACAAAGCAGCTACTTCCTCTGTCATTTTTCAGCTCTGAGGTTTTAGTGTCATTTAGAAACTTTCCTTTTAAAATAGAACTTTCTATTGTGCTTATAACTCTGCATATATTATTAGAACTATATAGCATGGAACTATATAGCACTGGAAACTTTAACATACTGTTAACCTAGCTCTTTTATGACTAAATTACAATAAGAAAAATAACTTTCATCATTTGTGAAACAAATTTGTGAAAATGAAATTTTCAGCTCTTTGTTAGCTACACTTCCATCACAAGTTTCTAAAATATACATTTAGTCATGCAGCAAAAAGAACATGTTATTGCAATCAAGAGTCCAGCTGAAGGACGGAATTTTTTCCTTATGAAGCTACATAATATTCTTTTTGAGGGCTGACACCTCTTTATCATTACGTCACAATTATAGACCACTGCAAAATGAATGCACCAGCCAAAGTATACGGATTTCCCCAAATCAGAGCACTCAAAATCTCTTCTTCAAATTAGTTAAATACTCAAAAGTAAAAAGAGAAGAAAGACAAAGATTCCTGCCAAAGACTCATCTATTCCCAATGGGAAGTATTCCAGGAGATCTAATCCTTCCCAAGCGTATATTCCCTAGAAGGCAGCACTGCATATTACATAGTTACATCACACTAAACAGAGTGTTGCTGACTTGATTGCAGCTTCACTTATCTTGTGGCCACAAATGAACTAAGAGCTGGCTTCTCTCAATGCACTTAAAACAGATAAAGTTTAAAGACAGAGATCCTCTAAGGGCTATGAAGAAGGTGAAGAGGGTTTTTTTTTAAATATAGAGAATACTAAGGAAATTTTGTCAACTCAAATTCTTATCTAAAGATCCATCCAGTGTTTCCATTTAATCTTTTATCAACCTGCCATTTTCTGTTATCCTAAGTCTCAAAACCACTGCTTTTCCTGCCTGCCAACACAACCCTCCAAGTTAATCTATTGTTGGCTGCTCTTTCTACTTTCTATAACTAGACACTCTCTCCCACAAACAGAAATTCGTCTAGACTGACAAGTTACAGCTCTTTTTTCAGTCCTGGACTAATTGTTTCAATTCAAACTAAAATCATGGTCTAAGCCAGCTTTTTACACCTTTTCTAATCTGGATATTCAGATAGGTGTCCTTTTAACCTGCATGATTTAAATCCAGGCAATAAAGTCTAGTTATTTATTTGACAATCTCATTTAGTAATTACAATGTTCTACTCTCTGGTTTTAAGAAATGCTCTAACTCATGACTGAAAAGGGTTAATCATCTGGTCACTGAAGACTGATATTACATCACAGTTTGAGCTTTCATGTTTAGCATCTGCTGGCACATATGGCTGTTAACCTTAGCTGTGTTCTGAGTCACTTGAAAGGTTTTTAAAGTATGCACATAAAGTGTGGCATCAGAATTTTAAATACTTTCTAGTGGTTCTAATGCTTCTAGACCAAATGTATATAAGCATTTAGAAAGCATTGAATTTTATAAAACAACCAGTAAATAGCACCTATATGCAGCAGAGAGGAAGAAGCAAGGGGGGAAAAAAAAAAAAAAGATGAGGCAAGAAACAGAGACAAAAAATGCTTTAAAACAAGTAATGATAGTTAACTCTTTTAATTATTATAAACGTTGGATAGGTAGCAGGGAGAGAAAAGGCAGTCAGAGTTCACTGAAATACATACTTGAAGTTAATATTCAGGTAACCTCAGTAATATCTGATGCTAACTTTGAGGCTTAAAACCAATTTGTCATTTTTTAACCCCAAATTTGGCCATAATAAAGAGGAAATAGTAAAGTAAACATAGATAAACATTTCATTTTGTGTTTTTAATTACCAAATCTCAAAGATTTGTCTTCAGCAACATGGGTTATTTCCAGGTTTTGCAAAACCGAGCAAGTGAAAAATAGCAAAGAAAAACTGTCACTGATGACAGCAGAAGTTTTCACCAGAACTTTAAATCTTGTTTTTCATTTGTGATAAGAAATGTATATTGTTCAGTTAACAAGACCTAATGGGAGCACTATTTCCTAGAAGGAAAATATCTGTCTAAGGGAAGTGAAACCGAAGACCTCAATTGAAGAGGATAATATAAGAGTGGCAAGAAGAGTTTAAGGACATTCAACTCTTGAAATAGTAATTGTACTTTGGAAGAAAGTTATTATTTAGAGCATGATATTGAGCAATGCTAACTAAGACTTCAGTACTAGAGAGGCCCTAAAAAAATCACCAGCTGCAATCAAACTGTTTCAGTGTGAAAACTGTAAGCAATCTGATTTCTTTTCAGTGCCAAGTTATCTAATAGAAGAAAACTCTACGACCATCTAAATCACTTAAATTAAAATCAAAGAGTGAAGTGCAACCACTAGATGCATCAGCACTTTTACCTTGGAGTTATTTTAATTTCATTTAGACTAACTGAAATAGTTACAGTGCAGTAGTATTGACATGGTCATCAAGTGTCCAAAAAACTTTATCCAGTCAGCTGTTAAAACTGGCATTAGTTGGTGTAGTTTTCTTTACTTCCTGCACTTTCTCAGTACAGAGGAACAAATCAGCAGAGCCACTTACATAAAATTTTCCACTAATATTCTCACGGATTATTACAAAAAGTATATTTTACACATTAAGATTTTATATATTTTTTAATTCATGATACTTCTACCTACAAGAGTGTGATTTGAGAACAGGCTACAGCAAGAGGTGGCAAAAGTTTTTCAGTTCTGATTTCAACACTGGAGCCATCCATGGCCTTAGGCAAGTAATCAGATTAATGGTATCTGAAACCCTACCCCTAAAGAACAGGTTGATAACATTTATCTTACATGCTTTTGTGAAGATTACTATATGTAATGCTCTCTGAACACTGAAAACATTCCTGAACAATAAATATAGAACATATTTAATTATATCTCAATGTGGAGGTGTAGAGAGATAACTGTTCATTAAAAAATTGGAATTCCAGTTTAGAAACAGTACTTACTTCAAGTCTTTGAACAATTTCTCTGATGTCTTCAGTACAGTTATCTGCTGCAGACAGAAGAATACATTCTCCTCTTTCATAAAATATTTTGATGCTCATTAATCCAGATGTCCATCCAATAACATCTCTGCAGGAGCAGTTAAACACAACATTTTTTGATTCCTTTTCAATCAACATGATAAACTCATTGGAGATTCCGAGTAGACATTCAATGTCAGCAGACTGGCCAAAATCTCGGGCAATCACATTCCACATAATTGCACCAACACTGAATAGATGCGCATCTTTCCTTGGCTTCACTTTTTCCTTCTTTTTTGCCCCTAAAGTAATAAAGCTGAACTTGGCTGAAGTGTCCACTGTGGCTGTGGTAACAAAGTTTTCTGCCAGATCTTTCAAGTATTCTTGACGTGTCCTTGTGGCCATGGCTCGAAATTTTTCTGACTTATGTGCTGCATTTTCAGCATTAATCACTTTGGCTAAAAGGAAGTCCCTAAAGACTGCAGACTTGGGGAAAGTTACTCCTTTGGGAATGGGTGGACCAAATGAGGGAACATCTTTTGATCGTGAAACACCAACACTGGAAATAGAAAAAAAAAAAAACAAACAACCAACAAAATTATTAATTCCAAAAAAAAAAAAAAAAAAAGAATAAAATAAAATCAGATAAGCAGAACTGTGATCTCTGCAATCCATTTACACAATGAAGTACAGCTTTGACATGCCAATTTGCAGACTTTTCAGACACATCAAAGAAAACTGATTGGGTTGTCTGTTTTAGAACAGCTTTCTTCTTTTAAATATGTAAAGGACATTATGGAGGTATCTTACTAAAACAGAAAATATAGAAGATAGCTCCTTAGGGTGTCAACATCTCCTTTCCTTAATGTAATAAATAGTAAAGTGAATGGCAAGAAATTAATTAGAGAAGTATTTCTAAAATTATTTTTATGAAATATATCATTTCCAGCTGTCACTCAGTTGCATCATCTTAAAACTAAGAAATGTAAAAATAGATACAATTATTCTTTATCCTCAAATTTTCTCCTTCTATGAAGTGTGAATTAAATGAAAAAATATTGGTGTCAAATGCTATAATGGAGTATTCTCCACCTGTTTAAGCTGCCTGATCTATGCTCACAAAACTGGAAAACACAATTTTTGATCTAGACAGTTCACGGCAAAATATAAGAAAAATAGGAATATTTCCTAAGTGATACAATTATACCTCTAATTGACATATACATAATATACTTCAACTGAAAAAGAATTTCAAAATATTCTACACAGTAGGTACAACTATTACTTGTTTGACTGAAATACAGACAAATTTGGAATGACAGATAGAGTTTAAGAGTAAGAAAAATATAACTTAGGAAATGTCATGCATTAACCAACACAAAAGTGTTACTGAACCAAAATCAAGTCCTAAAAGATAGTTTAAGTTCTAGTAGATAGCTAAAAGACAGTCATTCCAATCAATTCACAAATGTGTTTCCACCTTGGTTACATTGCTAAAGTTCATGATGCAGTGACTTAAGTATGAGAGTTAAAATCATCTGAAGTTTATAATTTTTTTCTATTCTCCAAAAGTTCTCATTCATGTGCTCAAATGCTATGGCTCATCCTGCTGTCATACTGTCATACTCAGGGATTCATACAGGTTAAAGAACCTTCTGAAATACTTTAAATAACTTTCTTTCAAAAAAGGAAACATGGAATACAAATTCTAAATTAGTTTCTATTGGTATGTATGCAAATCTTATTTTCACTAACTTGTTATATCCCCATTTTGTGGCCATAAATCAACCACATGGAGTTCTGCACATACGCCTTTGAGTCTACGAACTGTGCTCCACAAGTCTAGATGTGTGCAAGGGAGACACTGGGGTTTCAAATTCACAGGAAGTGCAGCAGAAATTTTAAAACTGAGCACATAATATCTATAAGAAATACAAAGCTCTAGAAAACACAGTTGCATTGCAGTCTTAGTAACAAACTTAAATAGTTATAAGGCTCTACTCACCTATAACACACATTTTCAGTGCAAGGATTATGCACTTTGACAATGACAAATACATGTTGAAAGTGGGAACGAATATTTTTTGGAGTAAAAGGAAGTGCTCCTGGCTCTTGGAAGACAATGGTAACTATGTCATTTCCTATATGCCTTTTCCTTAGCAGCTAGACAAGAAACATGCATTGAAAAACTAGTTATTAAAAAAAAAAATCACAAATCACAAATTCATCATCTTAGGGGAAAAAAACAACAAACAAGCCACCAATAAAAATAAAGCATAATTTTTCAGAAATAACTTTTATTTCATCATGGATAACAACACATAAGGGATATCAGCTGCAAAAATATAAGAAAATAAAATATATAGGCAAAGTTCACAAAAATACTAGTGAATTTTCTCACATCCCCACACTAATTCTCCATAGTTTCTGCTCATGTACATTTTATTCTATGAGAATAAATGTATTTCTCTTATTCTTACTAATGCATCACTTCAGTAATAAAAAAGTGTTTCATCACTTGACACTTCTCACTATCCAGAAAACTGTACATCCGTTCCCTCTTTACAGTGTAATATTTGTCTCTACATTAAAAATATAATATTGCTTCTATGTCTCAACAAAACCTTCTTTTCCATGTCACAATACTATAAAATATTGTCCTAAATATTATGATCTTAATTTAAAAATAAAAAAAAAGTAGCATGGACATCTATCACAAATGTTAACAACTGCATACTTGAGGAACAGAACCAAAACTCACAGAGAAACAACAGCTATTAGGAAGTCTTTAATTAAAAATTTGTTCTTGTAATTGGTAGCTTTTATCATCAAACTATATTTAAGAACTAATTTAAAGTACTATATCATTGTTATAGGCTAAAATTCAGTAAAAATAACAAAACATATCCAGCAATAAGGGACTATTACTCTTTCTCCCCAAAAAACCCAACAAAATAACACAGTAAAATTATGCTCACTTTTCTCGTGGAAGAGTATTGTAACTTTCAAATTTTGTATATTAACAGAAAAAATAATCCTTGCATTTCAAATATTTACCTAAAGTAAGCCAAAGATCTTGCATTGTCAGCTAATAGCACAAAGACACTTAAAACTGTACCTCAGCTCACGTGTAAACAAAAAGATTTAAGAATACATTTACTTGAAAACTTTATGATAGAGGAAGTAAAATTTTCTCTGTCAAGGTGATTTCACGGAACAGAATCTTTCCAATAAGAGTATTTTGTTACATTTTTCCAGTTCCACTAAAAGTTAGCATTTCAGCTACCAACAATAAAAAGCAAAGTTACACATGCTAAAGCCTAGAACCCGTAAGTATGTTTCATTATAGTCCTTAAAATAACAAAGGATGATATTCTGAAGGTAGCCATAAGGGCCAAAACCACAATTTTAAAGCACTAAGTATATCTATATTATTTTAAACATAACCAAAATCCCAAGTACAGATAAAGAAATAAGACTTCTTATGAAACTCGAAAACACATCTAGGAAGAGAAAACAATATAAGTCATGTGGCTCAGTCAAGTTTTCAGGTTTTTAAGACTAAAAAACAACTGATTATTTGAGCCATTTAAGATCCACAGACTGTTGCACACAGAAGTAAACTACAAGGAACTGATCACAGAACTAATTGTGTCAGGCATCCTTTAATTTGCTCATCTAGTGAGCCATACAATTAAATCATAGTAGGGCAGCACAAGTTAATGTTTAGAACTTATTATTATCTACCTGTTGGAATTTACAACTCAGTTAAATTTGTAAGCAACCTTTCAACTATGAGGTACAGGTTGATTAATTTCTGCCCTTGTTATACTACTAAGTGCCTAATTACTTGTTCTTGCTACAGTGGTTCATACCTATGCATTTCCATAGAGTAAATTGTAAAAATGAGAATGCAATCCTCTTTAACGGTATTTATTTTTCAAGACAACCACTGTTTTCAAGAATATTTTCTGCTTTTGTAGACCCCTTTAGGAGGTACTGTTTGCCATCATACATAGCATAAGCAAGAACAGCATTCACTTAATTGGAGGTATGTTTTAGAAATGTTAGAAATTTTACTAGCAAAGACATTTTAAAAGTATGTCAGCTCCCATATCCTATCCTTAGATATTTTGCAAGAGTGGAAACCTCTACAAGGCACAGAAATAGAAATAGGAGGACAGGTCATTATTTTCAAGAACCTTACCACGACTGTAGAGATCTCAGTGACTTCTTCAATTTAAAATAAAACCAGTGTAACACTTATAAACAGTTGTCATGCATAAATGGTCAGTCAAATTCAACACAATGCAAAAGGCAAAGCACAGTTGTGGCTGTGCACAGAGGATCATAATGCAAAGAACTTCTAAAGGGGGGAGAATTGAACTGGGGTGATCTGGAACATGGAAAGAAGTGCTCTGGATAGGATAAAGGAACAGGAAAAGAATAAAGTATTGAATGGAGAAGAAGGAGGGAACACACACCTCCCTGGGAAACGTGAGACAAGGATAGCATACTGAAAATGAAAAAGGAATTGAAGGAAACCGGAACTCAACAAAATTATCTATAAGAAGCCCTTTTCTCATTTCCATTCTATAGCCTAAATTTTTCTCCCAACTTTTACCTCCTATTTTGTTTGGGTGTTCTTTTCAGGTTCTCAGTTTCCCCTTCCTCTCCCATTTTGAGGTCTGCTCGGGTTTGTGGGTTTTGGATGTTGTACAATTTTTTTTTTTTTAAATCTGCCTTTCTAACATACTCTAAAGAATCTCATGCCAACGTTGAGGACAATAGGAACTCTCAACTGGGTGCAGAGATTACAGAATTACTTGCAGTAAGGAGGCATCATTGTCATGTTAGAATTTGAAAATAAACCTAATCAAGTATGATAGGCAGCCAAAAGGAAATCAGTGAAGTGTTATGTAAGAATACAAGATACACAAAAGGGAGTCCAGTCAGGAAAATATGTTAGAAAAGCAGAATCCATTAGATTAAAATTATTTGCACTAAATGATAGTTATTATATTAATTCTCAGATTTTAGTGACTCGATTCTGGACTGTCAGATATGCATCTCTGAAGGAAAGAACTGTCTTAAAACTTAGCATATTAGTGGCTTCTGCTCAGTCTTAAAAATCTACCCATTTCTGTAGGATTAACTGCTTTGTCAAACTGCAAAACAACAAGGAATTATTGTTAAAATCGCAGTGAAATATACTCTTCATTCAATCAAATGATGAAATGTTAAGAGTCAAATAAGAAATACTCAAAACTTATTTTAGTAGGTTTCTAAAATAAGTGGTTTCAAAAGTTTTATTTGCAATTTGTGCTCTTAGCCAGTACCAAAACCAGAAATGAATGGCAAAAGCTCTTTCAACAGATCTGATCAACTGAGTTTGGTATAACCACAGGTCTTGTTACTCAGCTATTTTAACAGCAGTTAAATGCAACAAGCTTATTTCATTATTGCATATCTGTTTCATTTTTAAGTTTTCATAAAACCAGGTGAAAACTGATTATTTGAACAGATTTGGATTAATCAGGTCTGACCACGTGTACACAAGCAGACTGCGAATGTGTGAATGGGAAACTTGCAAGGGAATGACTCGGAAAGGGATATTGCAAAGGTAAAGTTTAAAGGGGAAAGCCTTGAACTACTTTGAAGAAAAGGCCAGTAAAGGAAAAGAACTGGCTATACCAGGGCTGGTTGTCTTCTCCATCCTAGGGAAGGGGCAGCTGACTTGACAGTTCCCAGCCTATGTTGCAGCCAAAATAAAAATTACCTTGCTCTTTGGATCTCCTGCTGGTTCTAAAACTAGAGGGATGTCCTGATCAGGGACCAAGCAGGGCGTAGTTATGTCCTGGAAGAAGCAACAAACAGTTCTGGTGCGGCCTATTTTTGGCTCACAGGTACTTGGAACACAAGCAATGCTCAGTGCTTGCTCACTGAAGGTCACCGTCGGAGATTACGAGGAGTGACTGAATCCTATGCTCAGTCATTACCAAACAGGGGACACAGGGAAAGGATGCAACAACCTCAGCCAGTACATACATAATATGCTAGCAGAAAATAACTACTGAATGGGGAGCTTCATCCCTAACATAACCTAAAAGGAAATTTACTGTGGTCTCTAACTTCCCCTTACTTGGGTATGCAGTGAGGCAAACCCTGAAGAGACTTCATTATGTATTTTAGAACTAAACAGTAAGAGGGGGAAAAAAAAAAAGTAAACAGTTATTATAGATCTGTTTTGCACATTAAGGCTGGCTAAATTCTAGTAATTTGGGTGCACTTGTCACATTTCATTAAGACAGTGTACATGCTGTGCAAACACTGAGAGATCTCATCACCTGAAAAATAATGTGGTGGGTCTTCAGATAGGCATACTGCTTGAACTTGGAAAACTGCCACATTATTTTGATCCGAAGAAAGCCACAAATAACAACATAGTGCTTCTGCTAAATATTGAACCTTGTAAAGGGACAATGATGAGAATTACTAAAACACTGGGGAAGGGAGTGCTTGTTGCTAGGGAAAACCATGGAGTTAAAATTGAAAGATTTTGCTCTAAAAAGGAATCAGCACCTGACTACAAGAAAGACACATAAGGAAATGGTAAGAATGAAAGGAAGGCATAAAAAGAAGTGAAAGGACAGTAATAGGGGATGGTTGAGCAACATATCAGTGGAGACAACAGACAAACAGCAAAAAATTATGAAAACAAGTGGATTGTGGCAAGAGAATACCCTGTTCTCACAAACAAGGAAAATTCACGAAAGACAACAAAAGTAATAAACTCCAAGTAAGGCCATATTTACTGTCAGTGCCTGTGATTTGCCATGAAAACATTAATTTTATTCTTTTAAGGCAAGCTCATTCAGTGTACTATATCATCTTCATAGGGTACAGTTTTCCCTATTTACTTGTATTTCCAAAGATTTTTAGACTGATTACAGACAGAACAACTCCTAGTGTGCTTACTAAATTAATCTTGTTTAGGAATAAGATGCAACTGAAAGTTTAGAGAAGCAGAACAATCTGAAATCAGTGATGAAGATCCAATCCCTTGATTACTAGCTATGTCACAGTTGAGTGTCTGATGTAGCTGAACATTCTGTCTCCTGAAAGCCACACATTTTAGGAAGTCATCTAAACTTCGTATTATTCATATGGTGAAAAGTTTGTCTTTTGATTCCTAATTTAGTTTTTTTAAACCACATCTAAATACTAAGTGTAATGTCTTAACTGTTCATTTGGAACAGCTTTTCAAACTGTTCAGAGCTGTATACACTGATTATTTGAAACATGTAATATGATATACTTTCTTCCATTGTTATTTTTATTTATCCCTTTTGAAAAATTTCAGAACTTTTATCTTCTTGCTGTCTTGACACATCTCTTTTTGCTCACACAAGACCTATTGATAGGATAGTCATGAAAGATACAACTCCCATATGGTTCAGCAATCAATCAGTAAGCATCTTTTGTGTGCTGTTCAAAGCCAAAATGAGACAGCATCCTTATATCATGACAACCTTCCACAATGGCTGAAATGATTGTAACTTGCATGGCAAGGTGAGAACATTCCAAAACTAACTAAATAAATCAACACTTACTTCTGCATACCTGGAAAAACACAGAATAGGAGCACAGAAAGTTACAAACTACCATCAGTCTGATCTATGAGCAATTCTATTGCTTTTCTTTCAAGCATTAATACTGATATATTATACCAAATGTGCTTGTACATTTTCAATAAGTCACAGAAATATCTTAGACAGGCAAGACAGGGTAACCTTACTGGTGCACCGCACACTTTGGATGCTGTGCTGGTTTTTAGCCATCCTTAATGCTTTGATGACATTCTGAATGATTATATATAAGCAAAGGGAATTCTCTATAAATAAGAAAAATATATTGCAATTTTCTGTTTTCACAGACACCTTGAAGGATAGATACAGTTTAAAATTATCACTAAGCTCATACATTAACAAACATTTCAAGATCTGTAATACAAGGATTAAGTGGAACAGTTTAAAAAAACTTATTACATGCATATTTTAACCATAAGATTATTTTAAAGATTAATTCCATTCAATATTTAAAACATACATAAAATGTAAATTCAGTCCAAACTGAAAATAAATCATTCACCAGAGGCACTATTGCCTTTTAGTGAAATGGGGTACATGGGATAAGTTCCTGAATTATATAGACTAAAAATCCTACAAGATTTCCAATGTCTTACAATATTTTAAAAAAATACATATAATTGAGTCATACTTCTTTTAAAACAAATCTATTTTCAAGCACTCAAACACCTACAATGAAAAATTACAATGGAAAACTAGAAAAACATACCTGTTGCCTGTTACTGGGCATGTATGGAAGCATTGTTGATACATGAAACATTAATTCATAATCTTTATAGGTAGTATAGAGGGAATGAGTTCCTGTTGAATCAGCTGAAAATTAATTTAATCACAAGAAGGTCAGTAAATCAGAACGTTCATACTATTTTTAGGACACTGCTCTGCATGCTGTGATTTAAATCTATTTAAGCAACTTACATATTTTTTACAATTGAACAAAACATCAGCTAAAAATCTAGTCTTTATTTTTGCATTATGTCATAGAAGGGTCCTGCAGAAAAAAAACCAAAGAGTTTGCTGTCTCTAAGACCTAAATAAACTAATTTTAAATATATTGCCGTATCACCAAAAAACCAAAACACTTAGCTACTTGAATGTAGTTTTACATAACATGTATTTTCATTTTTAAACATTTCTAAGGACAACTGACTAAACCCATACTTTACGAAAAGTGAACTGGCTATTTCAAATCTAACATTAAAACACGTGCTGCAGATCAGACATTTTTAAAACATAAAACATGTGCATAATACATATATTTGAAAATTATTAAAAGAAATTTCATATATTATATGAATTAACATTTTCTTTTCTTTAAAAAGTTTATTAATAGTCAGCATTTTGTGATGTTTACAGCAAATCAGTTTTACACTGTATTCATAAATTGATCCTTTTTATTCCTTTTCTTCAATTTGTACAGACTATTTAAGTTAGTACAATGAACTTTTAAAAAGTTTAAGGCTTAACTCTATTAAACACCCAGTAAGACAACTACCAGTTTTTCTTCTCTTTTTCCATGTTCACTTATTTTTTAACATAAATTTATATTATCTACTGCAATAAATATTCTCCAGCACACTCTTTAACATACTGTTTAAGGTTTTGGAATTTTGATTTGTTCTGAATAGTAGCTATACTCAAAAAAGAAATCAATTAGCCATGTTAGTTCTCCAGTTAAAAGTATATAAAAGTATATGAACAAACATTTGTTTATCTGCAGCCCTCAATCTAAAAATATTTTAGTGTATATAATTGGAAGCATATTCATATAATAACTAGGTGCATCAGTTATGTCTGTATGATAATTAACTTCACCTATTAAACACAGATTACAGTTGCATAAGAAATAAAAAGCGTAATTTCAACTGAAGTTTGTCACTTTAATGTTGCTAAAAAAGGGAAACCTTATTGCACTCTTCTATTTCAAAATCTTAGCTGAAAATCTAATTCCATTATAACCTTTCAGTGGCATTTTAAAAAGATAGTTTTGAAGACATAGAAAGAGAAAATATGTTCCAACAATAAAACTTTTTTCTCATTTCTAGTAGACTGATATGCTTTAAAACATGTACAAAGCAAATTATATAGTATTGATTTGGTAAAGTTTGATTTAATTTTCTTATTTCTTTATCTTGGGGTTTGGAACTGCATGCCACTAAAACTGCACTACAGAAGGGCAGAAAAGAGTTTATAGCTGATATGTTCCATATGTTCTTGATGTTTGCATTGGGTCTGGCTTGGATGCAGCTGGAATTCTTCAGAGCAGCCCATATGGTGCTGTGTGTTCTCTGCATGGTCACAGCAGTGCTGGTAACACACTTTGCTTTAGCTGTGGCCACACAGCATCAGCACAGCCCTGCCTCTCCCACTGTCCCCTACCCTGGGAAGTGTGCTGGGGTGCCCAGGGGTTTGGGAGGACAGCCAAGCACATTGACCAAAAACATATCCCATACCCCATAAGGTTATGTTCTGCAGGAAAACTGGAGCAGGGAGAGTTTTCTCATGGTAGCTGTGCTCAGAGAATGGCTGGGCATCAGTCCGCTAATGGCAGGTGGCAAGTGATTGATTGCCTTTGCATCAGTTGTATGGTTGCCTGATTGATGTAGTGGGGGGTTGTGGTTTTCTTGTTGTTTGAGGGTTTTTTCTTGTTTGTTTTGGAGTTTTTGTTTGTTTGGGAGGGTTTTTGGCTGTTTATTTTTTCTTTCTTCCCTTCACTCATTGAACTCTCTTAATCTCAATTCACAAACTGGAGGGTGGGCGAGCACACAAGAGGTAGGGGCTCATTTGCCAGACAGGGCAACCCACCACAACATTCTACTTTCTTTGTTACCAAGTGGACCAACTACTTATCCAAATATTAAATAAACAATTTCTTAAAATGAAAAAAAAAAATTAAGAGAACCTTTTAGAGGAAAACCTCACAGCTACTGAGGCATTTGAGAATATAAAAACTTAAAAACTTTGACTCCTACAAGAACTAAGCAAGATTTATTGCTGAAACATTGTGTCTACCACAAATGTAGCTCCTAGAGACTAGAGTATTAACACTCCTCTGAATCTGCAGGCAGTCAGAACAATGTATTACCCAAGTCTAAGTACAACACACAGTAATACTTCTTGCATCATTGTATTTAAAAACAAGTATAACTAAAATGTGATACTTAAGCCAGTACTTCACATTTAATATAATACTAAATACTGTATATTTTTGAATTCTTAATTCCATGCTGCTTGTTGCAAATTATGAGAACACACTAGGACAGGACAATATAGTTAATGGCACACAGACTTTGTAAAACATTAAAATCATGTAACTGACTGATACATACACCACGCTGATCAGCAATGTAAGTTCATACTGAAACACAGCAAATACAGAAACTGAATTTGCTGACAGACCAGCATTTATTTTTGTATTTACTAGTTCCTAGGTGACATTCAGTCATGCTCTGATTGGGGAAAAAAAAGGAAAATCCAAACACCCCTTATTCCTTTCAATTTTTCATCCCTATTTATCAATTCATCCCAGAAGTCTGACATCCAAAGCATGTTAATGTGTATGTCTACAAATTAATTTGAATAGGATGCAATAGTCTCTAAAAAGCTTGAATTATTAAAGGGAAACAAGCATGGATTTAAGCATGAAGGCAATAACATTACTGGAAATAAATGTGGTGCTTATCCTAGGTTGACACCATGTTAAAATGAAGTAGATTAATAACTAGATATCCTTAGATCACAGCTCATATGATCAGCTGTCAAAATCCTGCAAGAATATCATTAAACTAAGAATTAATTCAAGTTAAATTTAAGGGTAGTGAAAACAGTGCTAATAAAGAAGTGTCTTAACATATCATTGACTTTTTTTAAACAGCTATACTTTGGTTCCTATTTTGCTACAAAATCCAACCAATTTGTACAATTAAAATTTTATACTACTGCACTTAGGGAAACTGAAAGACCTGGGGAACTGGCAGTACTAAGACAGTGCTGAGGTAGATTAATAATTATCAACTGATAAATTATGACATGCTTACTGTGAATGTGTGAGAAACCAGGAAACTTGACTGCTTGTGTGTGTAGGGTAAAAGTAAGCATGTATGTTTAGCTGAAATAAGGGAAATTACTCCATATTTCAAAATACATATATTTTTATTGACTTTGAAAGAATAAGATGTTAAAGTGTATCTGGGGAAATATGACTCATGTAGTATTTTTAATATTTACTCATGATTTTAACTAAATGAAAAAAAATGAAATAAATTGCTTTGATTTTCAGTTCTACTAATGCCACAGAAAAAGTAAATGACCTTTCAGAAAAGGTTTGATACATGCTCTAATCATACGCTTCATCTTCCTCATTTACCATATAATCTTATTATTCAAAACCCAAAGTCAAGAGCATGAAAGACAACACAATTTACAGAAGATCAGTAGGATAATTACCCTTTTTCCCATAGCTTGAAACATAACTTACTTTTATTATCTAGCTGAGCCCTATATTTGCTGAATCCTTTTAGCCGTACTCTCTGGCCCAGTAGATCAAGGAACTCCTCAAAAGCTGGTCCTGCCATCTCATTGTTATACATTTCTTCTTCTGTGCTTTGGCCTGCTTTGCAGTAAAGGATACCAATTTTATGTTGAAAACTCAGCTGAAATTAAAAATTAAATAAAACAAAAAAGGAAAATTTAATGAAGAAAAGGAAAGTCAATACTAGAATAAATATTAACAATTAAAATATAGCATTGTTATAACCCCTGACACAAGGCATCTGAAAGTGAAAAAATAAAAGTTCTGATTTGGGAAATTAAGTCACTACAGAATGAAAACAACAAAAACAAAAAAAAAAAAAAAAAAAAAAAAACAAAAAAAAAAAAACAAAAAACAAAAAAAAAAAAAAAAAAAAAACCCCAAAAAAAACCACAAAATACATCCTCCAACTCTTGAAAGAGAATTGGATTGGCACTATTCAAACACAGATAAAAGCAGTACAAAGACTTTTCACTTTGTTATCTATAAAAGCACACTCTACTTCATGCTACAGTATGAAAAACTTAATTGGCAATATTTGTATATTGGTCTTTTTTCTCAGATTTAAAAGAAGGTGAGTTTATCGTCCCCCATTTTTACCCTTTAAAGTTCACTGTAGTTCAGTTAAAACAGGCCCTTAAAATAGCAATTTCTATCATATGTAGTGTTTTGCCTTCCTCAGAAAATCATGCACTGTTAAAAACTATTTGCCATTTTTAAAAGTACACTTGAAACAAGAAATTAGATTGCAGTCAAATAGTTTTGTTAAACAGAATCTCAGTTATGGAAGGAACTTTAAACAGACAAATCACATCTATTCAAAAATAAAGTACTAAAACTATAAAACATTTTTAGGTATAAAGAGAGATCATTACTTCTTGAGCAGACCATTTTCTTCTTATCTTTTATGCACACTTAAGCTGACAAAGAGGAAACGTCCACATGGATGGATTAGTCCTATTATTCTTAACCAAAGCTTCATAGACTGACAGAGACCATCAGTCACACCCAGTTCCTTTCAGACATTTATCTATATTCATGACTCAAATCAACTCTCCTGCTGTAGACCTCCCTTAATCAAACTTCAGGATTAGTGTCCAAAATACATGCTGTGCAAAGGCTGGATGTGTTTGTTAGAGCAAAGGTGACAGTAACAGCCTGCTTCTCCTTAGTCATACGGAGACAAAGGCTTTGTTCAGGGGTGAGCCCTTGTGGAACCTGCTCTGGCAGAATGCCATTGACCAGAGAGCAATCAGGAGCAAAGGACAGGCTTAGGAAGGACAGAATAAGGAACAGAACAGCCTAGAACACAGAAGTGCCAGAAGCTGTAAGTTTGATGTGGAATGGGATGGATGACCATCTTTGATAAAAGGAGATTCTGGGTTATGGATCACTGTAGGAGCTGCCTGAGTCAAAATATTAGGTCTAGTCAGATTTTTTCATTCTGCAGATGCCAGTCATTCCTGCATTTGTTCATGAATATCAATGATATTCCAAACAGGAGTGAAGTATATACCTATCTTAAAGAACAATCTAACATCTCATCATTTAAACATTAAGTCAAGAGACATCGAAAATGAGGATCTGAGACTCGCCAGCCCAAGACACAAAACTAATCCTGGGATTTGACTTCATGGACAGACAAGCACTCTGAACACTATACAATTTTGAACAAAGTCAATACTGTAAAAAAAACACCATTGCTAAACAAGCTCCAAGCTTATTTGCAGTAATCTGAACCTCCTACCCTTGTGCTAGAACCATTCACAGCTACAAAATTAGAAGACCTGAGTAAAAGAACTCTCAGCCAAGATGATGGTGCCTGTGCAGAAGCAGAGATCAAGGTACATTTAGAATGTCAGTGCCTAAAAGAGAAATAACTCAATGAGCTTCAGCAGGATCTTCTTATGTCATGTATTTATCTAGCATGAAGAACTATCAGAATATTTAAAACTGGTAAAGTTTGTCAATTTTGAAATGGTACCATATGTTTATTCAAATATTTTTAAGCAAGTAATTGCAGACGTGGTTCCGATTTCAATTATTTCCAATTCAGAAATTTTACATTTAGTTATATTTTACACTGAGAACAATTTAATAACATGACACCACAAAAAAGCTTTTAAACCCATTTAGCTACTTGGGTATGAGATATGTATTGAAGGTGCATAGCAGTCCTTCCTGACTCAAAATGATTGCGCTCTTGTCAGAATCACTCACTACTGAATCTTTGCATCGTGTCAAATTTTTGAATAGATTATTTATCATGTAACAAGAACTTGCTGACTTTCATCACGTGAAGATTTTAGATTCTTTTCTGTCAAGGAACATCAAGAGATTAGACACACCATAGCCACTAAATATCACTGCAACTAAACTTAATTTCTTTGGTCTTTTTTAAACTTCATCCTATAGCTTAGCAGATAAAATGTTGACTTTTCTTGCAAATTTACAGCTGAATTTAATGATAAGCATCATATGGCAGAATAAACTGGGAAAAGACAATTTCTTTATTTATTCAAATTAGGTAAACCATCCAATTTACATCTAGTTTCTACTGTCATTTTTAGAGAAAAAAATTAACCACATATTTCCTCCATAATCCATACTAGATTTCACAGAAAAATTATCAAACAGGTAGAGAATGAAATCAAAACATCAAAGTAATCTTCAGTTGGTTACAGAAATGCAAACATTTAATACTCTGTTAGACAAAATTCTTATCATTCTGGTGACAGTACTAATCTTCTAGATCATAATTCATGTTTTTAAATTCATAGTGTTTCCACAAGTCATCACCTTCAGTTGCCAAGCATAACTCTCTTTCTATTTACCTGACTAATAAACTGAAAGCATTAAGTACCTAAGAGGATTAAAACCAAAAATGGATCTCATGCCAGTTCTTTGCACAGATTTCTGTCTATGTTGAAGTAATTATCTTGTAATAAACTGTACATAAGATATATTAATATTACATTTTGTCAGGTGATAGCCCATTTCATAATAGGACTGAATTTCAGAACTGATCACACAAAATAAAAGGAAGTGCTATATGCTGCTTCTCAAAATGAAGAGATGATGATTAAAGAATCACTTTGGTCAGTTCAATGGACAATCTCCATTTCAAATTTTTGGGAAATACTGTTAGTGAGTTTGGGAAATACTCAGATCAGATCAAACACAGTCATACTACATACTGTCCCTTTGAAAATGAATATTATTTACTAGATTAACCTAAACTCACTCTAAAGCTCAAACAGTAGAGAGCAAGAGCACTCAGGAATTCTTGGATTCAGAATTCAGTGCCTCTGATTTCCCTGTATTGTTTTACCAGAAATACTGATAAACACAGAAAACAACAACCTTCAGCAAAATTGACACCATCCTCAAACACCAATGTGAACAAAAGTACTAAAATTAATATATAAAAGATAGCTTAACAATCCATACAAAAAAAGCCAATTCCATTCCTCCGGCTACACGTGCTTTGTCTTGAGCAACTGTTACAGGCACAAGGAAAGACAGAGGAATTCTGGTAGATGCCACTGACATTAGATGCAATCACTACATTTGAAACTGAGTTAGCAATAAAAAATTAACTATAGCACCATCATAATCAACTGGTTCAATCACTGGATTGAACTTCAACAGCTAGATACTGACTTTCATCTAGAATTTAAAATCTTCAATTTAATGGACATTTTTTAAAAACCATGATTTAAAAACCAGCATAAGTGTGTCCTTCACAAAATAGTCAGAAACTTTAAATTGAACTACTAGCTTTGAATTAAGCAGATTTGCTTTTATTGAACATAAAAAACCTCACCATTTTCTCCCTGAAATTTAAGCCATTTGAATATTTTATTGCCATGTGGTTAATTCATTAATTCATTAATTCTCAATCACAATTTTAGTTCTATGCATAGAGAAGTATTCTATTCTAGTAAGAATAGAGTAAGCATATCATAAAATGGTATTGTAAAAAATAACCATAAATGTTAGATGCAGAGACATTAAGACAACATGCTTTTGCCTCCTTACCCACACACAATACTAATAAAGTGTTAGATGTATTTTCATTTGCATTCAACATTTGTATACATTAAAGTGCAAATACAGATTGTGAAAATCCCTTCTTACTGATGTTAAAACTTAATAATCTTTCTCTCGCTCAGCCACTGAAAGACAATCTCCACAGACCAATTTTTTTTCCTTCAGGTGAAATGTATTTTAAAAAGAATTTGCTTAGAAAATCAAATCTCATTTTGTCTGTGAAAATAGACAAGTTTCTCTAAAAAACCAAGAAACTGAATAGTTTGCATTACAGATCCATGCTGTAATTAGCACTGTCTGCAAAATATTTAATAATATTTTTCTTCTATTTATCTAAGGAATAGTCTTTACAAAGAAGGCCATGTGCTACATACCCCTTGTTCATCCAGTTTCAGCAGCTGCTCGGGTACTTTGGGCGAGTTGGAAGCCTGTCTCAAGCACTGGATGCTCAGCTCTGGTACTACATACTCCAGCACCTCTTTGAGAGGCAGACCTCTTGCCGTGCCATGACGAGCAGTGGATGGAATAGCATCTTCCAAAATTGCTCCTCTAAGTGTAGTAAGCTGTAGTACAGGTAAAACAAAACATTTTTAGCTCTAATACTCTAAATCCTAGAGATAAAAACTTCAGGTTTTAGCAAAAGCATAGAAAAAAGAAATGGAAAGGGAAATATCCTAATTTTAATTTATTTTTGTAACCACTAAAAAATTATTAAATAACTTTCAAGGAGCAGACAAGTTTTCACTGTCTAGGTGACAAATACATTTTTTGCTTAAAGGAAATCATGAAGCATGTTAACGATTCATCACAATTACTAAGAATATTCCTTTTCTGGGGGAGGGGAAAGTATGAAAGACCAGTAAACTAAAAATTGTTTATTTTGACATACTGCCCTAGCAAAGACAGTAGTCAAACATGACGCTGGACATGTGAGATAAGCTATAGCCAATCACAACTTTACTTAACCCATTCACCTACAACTTAATCCATGCTGCTTTGTCTTCATTGGATTTGACAAAAAGAGAGTAATTTCTTAGAAGGGGGTCACCTGGATCACCTCTCCACAAATACATACATGTACACCCCATTTTATATATTTAAAAACTTAAGACTGAAAACAAAACTTACATTTATACCTCTTTTTACATCTGTTTGCAAAAGCAAAAGAGCCCAGTGATATCAGGAGGTCTAGCTAACACTTCTCTATATCCTAGTCAAAATAAAAAACCACTATTCCTAAGGTTTCCAAAAATTTACAGTTGTTTGCTGCAATAATAACACTGTGTGTTTTCACTAAGGTAGTCGCTGTGATAAAGAAATTATTTAGCAAGAGATACTGAATTGCTTGAAATAGAATTATGAGACTTCACACAACAACCACAGGCAAATTCTTTTTCCAAATAAGACCATTATTTTATGAATATATTAATACTCCTTCTGCATATCATCCATGTAGAAGTACATAGAAACATGTCACAAAAAAGCTTCTAAGAAAACTTTAAAATAAGTCATTATACTAGACATTTTCATATTTTACAGTTCCCTTTATCCCTAAATTTCTTGATCTTTCATTTTCTAATCTTTCATTTCTATCATTAAAAACATAACATGAAGCAGCCTGATCCACACTTATCTTTAAGTGTGTTAACATCTGTTCCCTTGCTTGCACCGTGCAGTTCTCTTCAGCCAACTTACCTCCTTTTGGGTGCTCACTCAAAATTTTATGTGGTATAGAAAAGGAAAACTTTGCTCAGGGGCAAGTCCATTTACTAATGGTACAGGAAACATCCTTTCCCATTAAGAGATTTACTTTCAAAGTCAGCAATGTACCCCCAGATAAACAACTAGTATCCTAAGCTCAAAGTCAACTTTTCCATTGCTTTGCAGAGTTATGGAATGAACATTACCTCGCTTGTCCTGAAAACTATACGATAGTTGAACTGAGATCCTTCTTTCTCCTTAGCATCTTCAACCTTTTCCCTCCGGATGCTGACTGCTACAGGTCCAAGATTGTCATCTATTCCAAAGTAGTTCTGATGCTCTTTTACACAGGAATGAATGAAGAGATAAGGGTCAAGTATGAATCTCCTAGAAAATTTTCATCAAATCTTAAAAAAATTTAAAAAATTCTGCAGCAAGAAAACCAGATTATTTTTAATTGAACTATGAGGTCTGTGAATACACCAGCTGGTGATCTTCTGAACTGTACTGTAAGTACATAAATCACAAATGCTAATTTTGATGAGCAAAATGGTCACTCATATCACATAAATTACTACAACTGCTGCTACTCTGATTTCCCCCCCTTTTTTTACTACAAAATTAATCTTTTTGCCTCATGCTGTAGGAAACTAGTTTGGAGAAACTTATCTACATATAATCTTGAATAAAAGCTAAGAGTGTTCAAACAAATAAGATTTATTCTTACTCTTATTTACAATTTTTCATTCAAAGCAGCAACCTAGTCTCAACAAGAGAAAACTCAGTCTAGTAACTCTTCAGTGTTTGATGAATAGTTAATTTCATCCTTGAGGCAACTGGTCCAGTCTGGGAGAGAAAGATCACACTGGAGACCATTAAGGAGACCAGACACACCTGAATCCATGTGACCAAAGAGGACCTGTGTGGAGGCTCCTCCTTACCACCTTTGAAAGGTCAGAGTGAGTAGTTACAGTCACCTTTAAAAAAGGACAAGAGGGTCTGGGAAGCCACAGAACAGTCATGATAAATCTTAGTTCCCAGGGAGATTAAGGAACAGATTCTCATGGAAGACATTTCCAGGCACATGAAGGACAAAAAGATACTTGGAAACAGCCTGCATAGATTTACAAAATGCAAATCGTGCATGACCGACCCAGTTGTTTTCTACTGGATTTTCTTTTGGCTTTATGGATGAGGAATGAGCAAGGAATGTCACCCATTTGTATTTCAGCAATGCTTTTCACACAGTCTCCCATAGTATATTTGTGTAGCTAAACTGAAAAGACATGGCTTGGACATGCAAATTACAAGGTGGATGGAAACCAGCTGGAGAGTTGACCTTAAAGCACTGTGATCAGTAATAATAATTACAATTAGTGGCCAGTTACTAAAATGTTTATCAGAATTTATAACCTCAGTGGAGGTGTTATTGTTTAATAGGGTTTAATAGGGTTTTACATTATCTAAATGATGGAATGGAGTGCCTTCTCAACAAGTTGTTGTCCATGACCAAGCTTTAAAAAATAGTTCATGTACTGGAGGTTAGGACTGCAGATGCATGCAACAGACGACAGCAGGCTTTTAACAAATGAGGAATATGTACACAGGGCAGATACTGAAATGCATAAACTTTGCACTCTTTTACAAAAACAGGCAGAGCAGCACAGGTAGAGTCCTACAGCTGTAGGGTGTCTGGGCTTCACTTCCACTCTCCCCTTTCCCTGGAGGCAGCTACTGCTGAGCTGTGACAGCTGAGCTGCATGTGAAGCAACTCCTAAACCACTTGAAGTTTTCAACTTGACACTTTAAAACAAACTCTCATTTTGACAATCCAAGAAAACAGACTGAAAAAGTCTTATGAAGACCAACACAGAAATGCATATAGAACAGAACAAGCTCATACAGCAGGCTGGGAACCCACTGCCTCAGGAGTCCCTCTGTGAAAAAGGACTGGGGACCCTGTGAGTACAGGCTGCCCAGCAGCCAGTAGGAGCTCCCAGCAGAGATGGAGGGCAACCACACTCTGGGCAAGAGCATTGCAGCAGCTCAGGAGAATATTAAGCCTTCCTGTCTGGCACTTTCCAGGCCACATAAGAAGCAATGTCCAGTTTTAGACAGAGTGGGACAAGGCCAGCAGACAACTAAAGATAATTAGAGGGCTGGAGAATATAACAGATGACGAAAGGCTAAAAGAAGAGCAGATTAACTGGGGAAATAACTGCTGCATCCCACGAGCTGATGGGAAGTTGTAGAGAAAGGAGAAAGACTATTCTCAAAGGTACAAAGTGAAAGAACAAGATGCAACCACCACAAGGTGCAGCCTCTGAGTGGGGGGAATCCAACACAAGCAGGTTTCCAAGAGAGATTGTGAAATCTCCATCCTTAGATACTTCAAACAAAAGCTAAAGGGACAGCTGAAAGGAAACAAGCTTTGAACAACCAGAATGTAGCTCAGAAGCTACATTTAAAAGGAACTTTAAAGAGGGAATTAGACTGGCTGGCCTGCACAAGTGTCTTCCAACTTGTGCCATGATCCGTATTTAAAATAACAATCAAGTGACTAATTTATCCTTAAAGGTTGTCCAGGTTAAAAAAAAATTCTAGCATTTTTGAGCTAGTTTGATACTTTTTTTAAAGTAATGTATTTATAGAAATGGGTAAAGAAGATTTTTGCAAAATGTGTTCCACTAAGAAATTATCCATACGCTCAGAATTAATACAAAATAATGAAATCATCTCTACGGAAAAGACAGTCCTATTTCTCAAATCAAGTTTAAATTAGGTTTCCAGTAGTCTTTCAAAAATCTATCTATGAAGTATGTAGATGGTTCCAATCCATCTCCTAGTGGAAGGAAAATGAGAATCAGCACATTGCAACTTTTTCTGGAAGGAACACCTGGAATCAAAGATGCACAGGCATTAATATATCTGCTAATGCTCTCCAACTACATTCCTTTTTTAGTCTGAAAATTCTACCTGCATGGATAAATAATGTACCTTGTGAACTTCCCAGTGTTAAATTAAAACTTTAAGTCTAAATAGGCAATTTTATCAAATGGAACAGGACTTCATAGAGAAGACACAGAGAGAGAGAAAGAGAGAGAGAGAGAGAGAGAGAGAGAGAAATTCAGAGGTCAAACACTTCCAATAACATAAAAGTTCCCCACAGCTGCATAATTCAGGCTTTGATGTAAGGTTAACTCCTTAATTAGAAGTCTAGAGCTTTGCATTTTGATGTAAATCAAGAAAAGGGTATTAAAGAGTAACTAGATTTCTTGGCTGCAGTATTACTGAGCAGAAAAATGCAAGTGTGTAAAGATACCTACCAATTTCTTGTACAACATGAAAGACACAATTATTTATATGCATTAAAAATAAAATAGATAAATCAGTTTCAGAAAAGAAAAGTAAGGAAGCTGAAGTAAATTGAATAGCACAGCTACTGATATTCTGGGATTTGGGGAAAACATTTTTAATTCAGGCATCTTATTTTTTTTTTTTGAATTTCAAAAAGTACAAACTCATAAAGCTCATTTAAATGTGTTTATGTTGGTTTAAAAGAACCAGTTGGGGAGAAAAGAAGAAAGTAAGTGCTATTTTCTAGCTGCGATCTAGAGAGATGCTAAAATATTTGTCATTTTTTACTTCTCATTTTGAGGAATAGTTGTCAATATTTCCTTTAAGACAAAAGTCTTAAGTGTACAAAATTGAGTTAATACCAATAGCTTGCTATTCCTGTACATTTCTTTTAGGACATTTTTTCAATCCCATATCAGCAGATAGACACAGTAACATTAAATGGCTGCAAGTATCCCACAAATAAAAAGCACGGTAATAATAAATGAGGAATTCCAAGGATAATTGCACAAGGAGAAATGGACAAATCAATGATAATCAAAACAATGAGATAAAATAATATATCTTTTAAAATTCTTAACTGGAAACTGAGAAGATATATTCAATAAACATAACATATTTTATATCAGTTGCATTGGATTTGATTTCAACAATAGTTACAAAGCTTATAAATATGCAGTATAAAACTACAACTCATTTCAGAAAACACTGAATCCCAAATCTCATCTTTCTTGAAAGGGAATGGAATAATTAGTGCTACACATGCCAGGGTGTTTCTTCCATGAATCTTAAAACAGAAATAAAACTGGTATGCTGACAAGTGCCAATTATAAAACTGTGAAGAAAATCAAATATTCAGAAAGCCATTTCCTTTTCATATATATTTTCTTCTAAAGGCAACAGAAATCAGGGATTGTATGTACAAGTAACTATTGTTCACTAATTTTTATTTCATCCTTCAACAATGATTTTGGTAAAATTAAGCTGCACAACTAAATCTAAAAATCTAAAAATCAGCTAGGAGAGCTCACTGTCATGGAACAGCATAATGAAGACTTAGTATGAACATAAATGTCAAATTTTCTTTTCAATATGGAAGTTCAGGCCAGCAGAAAGACATCTTGCTACCCAATGTAAAATGTCTGGATTGTTTCCTTTCTCCACAATAAGTTTTGCATAGATGAGAACTGTATTCAAATGGAATTAATGCAGCAATTCCTTATGTGCTTGATCCCTTAAGATAGTAGATACTAAAAATTATGATTTTAGTTTCATCAGCTTGTTTGCCCTGACTTGCTGCATCGTAAAAGCCATTCAATGCAGATTTCTCTCATATATCTTCTGTTACAGCTCTATAAAAAGATAATGCCCAACAGGCCATGGCTTACATATCATTGTAAAGATGAGAAGGTAATAATTCATTGCTGGATATTAAATGGATCACACCATATTTACTTTTGAAGAACTCTGTTTAGAGAACAATTAGTAACAATTCATGTTTCCTAATCTTACACTATCTGGGATAAAACACTGAGAAACTCTGATACTCTTTCAGAACAGAAGTTAATAAAGACTAATTACATTCATAACAATTTTCCAGGAAGGTTATTAGGTTTGTTTATAATATAGTATTTAAAGTAGCTTTGAGTATGCACCTGCATTTTCTTTTCGTAATTTCTCTGACAAGATTTTTTTTTTTCATAGAAGTGTTCTGCACTTCAGCACTTGCAACTCATCCAAGACAGAAGCACTTCACAAACAAGTCCTCTTTCATCTGGCTTAATTCTTGTCTCCCCCTTTCCCCCGGCCCATCTTGCCACCACCTTTGTCTACTGATACTCTTCCTTTCAGTTTTGTGAATGCCAATCTTCTCTCTGCCTCTCAAAAAATGTACCATCCTTTTTTAAAAAGTTTCCTTTCATTCTCTTGCACTCTCTCTCAACATGTTTTAGATAATTTACAACCTGTCTGACTTGAAATCCATTTTGAACCTGTGAATTTATTGCCCATTTCTTGCTTAGCTGTGGGTCTTCTTCTTCCTCTTCCATCACAGATCCAGATTGTTTTCTTCCTTGCCTTTTAAATAGTTTTTTTACAGCTAATATGTTCTCAGTGTCTATTGTACTGTGGCTAGCACTGTACTGGATCCTCTTTTGAGTCCCTTTTAAAGGGTTACAAGAGGAAGGAGTAACACCACCATGCTTATTTCCTGATATTCAAATATAGTTAGAAAGCAGAGGAAGTATGATTTCAAGCAGAACAAGAAGAAATGGGCTGTAACAGCTTTATATAAACAGAAACAGATTTTTCTTTTTTTTTTTTTTTTTTTTAATAAAAGCAAGAAGATCTAGCTGCAATTCATAATGCAGAAAGCACAGAGACAGTTTTTGGGGCGCTCCCACAAAACCAGGGATTTCATCCACATGGCACAAGCCAGTACTGAATACAGACTATCAAAGTAGATCACAGAATGGAAACAGTTTATCTGAATTATTAAAACCAAGATAATTACTCTGCTGACAAGAATATCCTCTTTTGCAGACTGAACACATCCTAAAAGAAAGGGATATCAGGCTAGGAGAAAGGCAGAAGAGATCCTTCTTTAAGCTGAAAAACTAAATAACATCAGAAGCTCGCTATTTAAGGAGTATGTACATGTGCATACAATGTAAAAGGCCTCAAGACACACATGAAGACAGTTGAATCTAGAAAAGAGTCAGAACCCTCAATAATAAAACCTTCTCTTTTGGAGTCACCTTTTAGGAAAAAATTATTTCCTCTCTGAGTATCACTATTTCCAAAGCATTTATTGGATGTCATTTATTTCCAATTTTCCTCCTGCTGATCAAGAAAGTTTGGGTTGGAGAAGTTAGCTTACATGCTGTAACAGTGTTTCCAAAGTATTTATTGGATGTCATTTACATCCAATTTTCCTCCTGCTGATCAAGAAAGTTTGAGTAGGAGAAGTTAGCTTACATGCTATGTTATACGACCTTTCACTAAATCACTTAATCAACTCACACAGATACTGCAAAACCACACACAACCCACTGCTTTGCCCTGAGAGAGTGAAAATAGTAGGCTTAATTTCAGTAAAGAGTTTCAGGATTCTCTGGAATACCTAGGTCTCTCTATAGAGAAGAAGGAAAACAAAAAATAATCTGTACTAAACAACTTAAATCTAATGCACGGATATGTCAGAACAGTTGCATTAGAAAAATTTACCTTTTCCATAGAAGAACTTGCGGTAATAATATGCTCCAAGATCAATGTGTTCTATGATGTAACGCTTCACCTTCTCTCTGTGAATGGACTGGTTTTCCCTTGGTACTTCCAGTACTGAAACACCAGCATTTGTGCAATGGGAACTCAGAGAGGACTCAAAAGAACAACTTTCACCTGAAGAAAAAGATGCTGAATTTGCCCTAGAAAGTGCAATCCGTCTATCTCCTTCCCCACCAGTTTCATTCCTGAAGTAAGGGCAACTCAATACTAAGTCATTGCTTTTCCCATCGCCCTCATCAGCATCTAAATTCTCTTTTGAATTGAGGTCCTCTTTGCTTCCCAAAGGAGATTCACAGTTTCCAGTCTGGCCTGCTGGCATCTGAGTTTGTGACGCAGCTGAAGCCCCAGTGGTGATATTTTTTCTTTTTCCTACATTTACTCTGGTAGCCATTGCTTCATTTATGTTAAACAAAACACTCTGAACATCATAATGTGCAAAACATTTCTGACAATTCCAAGAACGAACATTTCTGTCAAGTCTATCATCCAGGTCTGACGAAAACTTAAAAGTTTCATGCTCACTTTTAACTGTTCGCAATTTTCTAAACAGAGATGTTTCTACTGCTTCTGATTTAAGTCTCCTCTTGAAAGATTTCTCCCTTTCTCGACCAATAAGTAGGGCACTGTCCATATAATCCAACCCAGAAAGCCTGACAAATTCTCCCCTGGAAATCTGTGCAGCAGCATGTAGACTCGGAGAAACCGTAGGATCACAGTGGAAAAACTCAGGAAATCCAAAAGGAGCAAGGGTTTTATGTTCAAAATTTTCCACTCTGTATCCTCTCAGCATTGCAAAAAAATTTTCTCCAGACAAGCCTTGTCTATCAATTGAAGAAGTACTGCCATATTCTCTGTGAAGAGCTGCTCCAGTATTTGGGTTAACAGCATTTTGGTCTAACACATCTTCAGCATCAATATCACTTATTGTCACATCACTGTTGCTTCTTTGCCTTATGGGATGAAGTCCCCTTTGAGGTGAATGAACAAAAAGATCTCCAATTGAATATTTTCCCTCTGTAAATTCCAGTTCTAGCTCTTCTTGCTGTTCATCACTTTGGTCATTTTGTCCATTTGGGAGTACTGAGCCAACACCCTCATAACCGGCTGGAGGTCTGTTTTCCCAAGCAGCTTTACTCAGTTCCTTAGAGCAATCCTTTTTAGGAGGCCATTCCGATACCCTTGCTCGAACACCCATTTTAGGCACGGCTGGTGTACCATTTGTTTGATTATTTTCAGCTTTGCTAGAGGCATTTGAAGAAACAGGAGGACCCATGCTACCGTTCAAGGCTTTAAGTTTTCTAGCGAAATAATCGTCAGATTGCATGCTTCTCGAAGACTCCCTGAACTTGGAGGAAGCTCTGCTAACCTTGTGCTTATCTTCTTGCAAAGACCTTTGATCACTCATGTCCAGTCAGTGGGAGGAGAACCACTACTATTGCATAAATTCACTGTTACATTTGTTATTACATCGTCTTTTATGGGCCAATAAACTGCAATATAAAAATATTGCTACACTCTTCCCACAGGTGCAGGCAGGGACTTCAGTGTACCATTTCTGTACAATTTCTGTCAGGAGAGGAATCTCAAAACATTTCCTTCAGTTCAGATGTATTCAGTTCAGTATTAATCCAGACAAATTTCTTAAATCTGTTCATAAGGAAAAAAAAAAAAAAAGTGTTAAAATGTTTACACTCAATAACAGTATGTTTCCACCGTTGCTTGTATACACCTAACACCCCATGAAACTGGATGAAACTAAAATGACTTGCTTTGTCTCATTTTCTATCTTTGGACTCCTTAAAACCCAGCAAATGCAATAATTCCAGTTTTTCATGTAATTCCACAGATGTGAGCAGCTTGAACCTGCATCTTTTATGAGTGTCTTGGGTTGCAGCTTCAAACCAGGACAATGAGCTGCCCAGTACATGCACAAGCAGAATAGCCACAACCAATTCCCTGCAATGCTGACAGCAACTCAGATGCCTACTCTCTGTCTAATCACTGGGTTTGTTTGCATAACATCTAAGACACTTTTTCCCAAGCTTTCTTGAAAATTAACACAGGCATGTTGGAGCAAGACTGGTAGAAAATATAAGTAAAATCTATGGAGCAGATAGGCCCTTATACAGAGAAATGTGTTTTGCCCCATTTAAAAGAACATTTTAAGTAATTGTTCCACTATGATTAATTCAGTGAATTAATGTATTTAGTTTCCTTCCCCTTCTCTCTTCCCAAAGGGAGGTTTACTTTCCTTTCTTTGGAGTGCAAACTATTATTTAGCTGTGTAAAACAGTTACAGTTGTTTCTGCTATATTATATTCCTCTGGTTGGAAACCCAGACTGTTAACTCAGTTATTGTGATAAAGAACATGTCTGTTTTCTTCTGTAAATAAGAAAAGACAGTATCTCTATTGATAAGCCTCAATTTGATTACAAGATTGGAACTGTTATACTCTTCAATAGTCTTAAGAATGACCATGACTCATGCTGTGAAGATTCATTTGCAGACAGAGTCCATCCATTAATCCACTGCATACATGCAGATTAGAACAGGAGACAAGACAGAATGCTGCGTGCTTCTTCAGTTTTTATTCCTTGAACTAAAATGCCCACATAACGATCTTTTAAGATGCTGCAAATAAGGACAATATGCATTTGCCAGAGACTAAAAAGAAGTCAGGTTAAATTAGCTTGGAATATGAATTCTCCCTTGATCTCAATGAAGAGATGAGAGATGAGGTAGTAAGAGGAGTTCAGAAGATGAGTGTTTTTTTCCTCCTATATTTAATGTGATAAAAATTCCTTGGAGGACAGGGAGGAAAGATGAGATGAGGGCCAAGGGAATAATATAAATTAAAATGTGACACCTTATTTTATCCTGCTTGTCAGAAATCAACAGAAATTGTGTTTGATATAGCAAACTTTAAAAGACTTCTGCAGTAATGACTATGGTTTCTATGCAACCAGTAGTGGAAATTGCTGACAATTTCAATAACAATGTATCACTGCAGCTTACTTTCACTCCGTACAGATTCCTTCATGGACAACAAAGACAATTAAATGGGTTCCTTACAGAAGTCCAAAAGATTATTTAAACCACTAAAATATTCAGAGAAATAGCATTTGAAAACTGGCAAGTAGGATTTTCAAGCATGAACTTATGAAAATACTACACAAAAAGAAAAATGTCGGTCAAAGAATCATAGAATGGTTTGGGTTGCAAGGGAATTTAAGTATCATCTAGTTCCAACTCTGGCATGGACAGGGACATCTTCCACTAGACCAGGTTGCTCAGAGCCCCATCCTGCCTGGCCTTGAACACTTCCATGGTTGAGGTATCCACAGCTTCCCTGGACAAAAACCTGTTCCACCGCCTCATCAACCTCATAATGAAGAATTTCTTCCTAATATCTAATCTCTTTCAGTTTAAGACAGTTAATCTTCACCCAGTCACTACACGCCCTGTAGAACATCCCTTTCCAGCTCTCTTGTACCTTTTAGGTACTGGAAGGCCAGAATTAAGTTTCCTTGGAGCCATCTCTTCTCTAGGCTGAACAACCTCAACTCTCTCAGCCTTCCCTCAGAGAAGATGTTCCACACCCCTGATCATCTTCATGCACTCACTCCAGCAGGTCCATGTTCTTCCTGTACCTTCCTGCACCCTAGAGCTGGATGCAGTGTTCCAGGTGGGGTCTCACAGAGCAGAGCAGAGGGACAGAATCCCCTCCCTCTCCCGCTGCCCGCGCTGCTTTGGACAGCATTTGGAGATGTTTGGCTCTCTGAGCTGCAAGAACGCATTGCTGGGTCATGTCCAGCTCTTCCTTCACCAATAACCCAAAGACTTCTTTGCAGGACTGCTCTCAGATATGTCAATATGCTCAAGATTCTTGGAGCACAAGTTATACTGCAAAGTTGAAATAGAAGTTCTTTGCGAATTAACTTGAACAGCTGACAGGTTTTAATCATCTCTTAGACTTTTCTTTATACAATCATAGAAGTGGAAGAAACCTTTGCTAAATAAAAACTCTAAAGGAAAACTAAACCATTCCATAACCATCTTTTCTATTTCTGCCAGAATAGAGAAGAGTGAGAACATAGTAAGTTTAATTTATCCTGGGAAAGATATTTAACTTCTTATTAAAGGTTAATTCAATTTTCTTTGAAATTATGGTGAATTACATCTTCTAGCCTTCCTGCCCTTTCCTATATAAAAGCCATTCACAGAAGTCATTAGTTCACACATTTTAAAATAAAAACTAATCTCTTAAAAATTAGGAAAAAATATAAGGTAAGAAAAGGTTATCTTGCAAAAATTCCATTCTTCTCTTATGTTCATCCTTTTTTTTTATCATAAGCATTTCTGCAAAAGTAGTGAACACGACCAGGAGCATAATGAAGGTTGAAATAAAACTGGAGACAAGGTGGTGGGAGGCAGAAGGAAAGAGCAATAGATGGACACTACCACCCCACTTCCTTCCAATCCAAATCCACTAAGTGATTTACTGTTTGACCTCACAAACATCTGCATTTGTGAAAGGCAGCAGAGAGCCTGAAGGCCACAGGAAAGCAAGACTTTTTTTTTTTTCCTCTGGTGGTGGTAGCTTAAATACATGATGAAGTACGGCCTGAGTATTTTAACAGAGGTACATTGCAAAAGACAGTACTTTAATTTGTTTTCTTTACAGTGCAAAGTTGGTATGAAAGAATACTAAAGAAATGTCTGTTTGGAAATGCAGATTGGTATTTTATTGGAAATAGTGATGTTTGAAGAAGTGACGCAATATATTTAAGATATATTGTTATTTTTTTTCTTAATCTGAAATTAGCCTAATTGAAAAAAAAATCTCCCTGTTTTTAACATGACTGACCCTTTCTGTAAATTCTATAACTCAGTACAACAGCATGTTCTGGCTGACAGCTGACTTATGCTGATGGATAGCACTATAGTCTCATGTTATCTGTTGTTAAGGATTTTCTCTCTCCACAGTAAGAATTTACCAACTCACAAATATTGCACTGATGTTGATATTATTTATTGTAAGCTGACTTTTTTGTTGTTGTTGAATTTAGTAAACTTCCACAAGGAATGATGTCAATATGATCATGAGTACTCTTCTCTTTAGACCTGTACAGCTCGTTTGGTCAAGTTCTTCACTTCCCTCTCTTTTCACCTCACCCTAGGATTGAAGAATGGAATCAGTGACAGATAAGGTCAAAAAAGAAAAGCTGGATGCCTACCCTGCTGTTGTGCTCCTGCCAACCCTTCCCACTAAGACTGCTGGATGTTATGCAAATAACTTAAGTTCCTTCCACACAGCTACAAAGACTTCCTTCTGAGCTCAATACAGCAGCTGGTTTGTTAGCTACAGTTACAGTTCTTTAACATGGAACAATTCCAAGTTTCCTGGGGACCTGGATGCATGCCCACAAATGTTCCTGTGCCAGTAGCGGAGCAATGAATAAGAACTGTGCTATTGGACTATCCTGTCAAAAGGAGGTTGTTTGGTAATGCTGCCTCATGTCAGCCTTGATAGATGGAAATGAATTATTTAAGAAGTCTTTCTGTGATCATTTTGTTGATCAAGACTTTGGAAATCTGCCCCTATTATTATGTAATGCTATCATCCTAAAAAAGAATGCATAATTTGGATGAAAGCATTAATCTCTCCTATTTATCAAGATGACAATTCTATACACCATGACTCTCAAGCTCTACTAATCTTAAAAAAATGGAAAGTGCAATTTGATAAAACAGGAGTATAGGCAGTAATAATATGCCAGAAGCTGAAGATCTGACATTTAATTTACATTCAATTGGTTCTACACAGCATTTTCTGTTAGTTTCCAGTCTCCAAAGGAACACATAGTGGGGTAGTAGTGCTATGTGTTTGGCCAGCACAGCAGAGTAGCAGCTACACAATGGCCACTACACAGGAATCTAAAGTTTGCAAGAAAATTTTGCACCTGCTTACAAGTGCAATGAAAAAGAGGACTGCAAGGGACAAATGAACATGGTTTCTAAGCTGCCTGTATTTTTACAAGTTCTAGAAGAGATAACTCACTGAACAATCTGTCCCAAGATCTGTCACAAAATAAGATTACCATTAGGGAAAAAAAAAAAAAAGGCAATTTTTGAAATTTGATAAAATAGTAGAAAAAAGTTTTTTAATTCAAGTTCAAACTTTTTTTTTTTTTTTTTTAACAGACTACATTAGCAAGTGTTTTTAGATTTACGTATTTTAACATATCTTTTAACAGCATCTATTTCTTAATGATTTCTTAATGTTCTTAATAGCTCGTAAAAGAACTACCCAGTTTTCAGAAGCAAAGTGACAGCTATGTCTGGTTTTCAAGCAATGCTATTTGTGTGCTCAAGTCAGAGAATTCTTATCACACTAAACTGTGATATCATATCACATGACAGTTGATTATGATGTCACACAGGAAAATTATTACTGCAGATAGTAGTATGAAAAAAAATTAGTTCTTCATGTTTTTGCCTTTTTTTCATGCAAATGTCTTTAGAAAATGATGATATTTAAGCATAATTGTCCTTAAATAGAATATTTCTTTCAAAGTTTTCCATAGGGCTCAGTGAATATTAAAGAATAACACTAAACTATAATTGAGCCACTTATTCAGATTGCAGCTGTGGAAAAAGGATTGGAAATAATACAACGAACAAATTATGAGCAGAGCTCATAGAAAAAATGGTTCAAATTATTGTACATCAAATTTACAACTACAGCTATAACACTACAGTATAAATGATTACTTCAGATATGCATATTTCAGATACTTGATTAATATGCAGACATAGAAAAGAGGCAGAAGAATGATGGGAAGACTCGTTTGACAAATGGAAATACCAATGAGCTGTTCTGCTCTGTAGTGAATATTTGTTGCACACTTGTTTAGCTAGGCTGTATTTCTCTACATTTATAGCCTATGTGAGTGAAATTTCACAGTGGAAACTGAAAAAAACCTTTGTTGAAATAACATAGTTACAGAAATGTATCCACAAACAATCATGGGGAGTGGGAGGGAGGGAAGGAGCTATGGCTAAGAGTGACAACAGTCTGCATGATTCTCAGTGTTGGTGTAAGACCATGACTTTCCTTAGCAAAACAGTGTAATTGCACTAGTTTTGGAATGGTACAAGATTTTGGGTAAAAAAGAAATAAAAATAAAAAACTACACTCTATTCTTCAAACATAGTTCCTTTCTCCAACAAAGAAAATGAAAGATGAATATAAATATTGAGAAAGAGATCCAATAGAACTTTGAATTGCACATCTTTTTGGTGCTGTTCAATGAAAGGTGTTTTACTTTTAAGGGAGAGACCTCTCCAACCATAACTGCTTCCTTCACCAACAGGCTGAGAAAAATCTCATTACCATCCACAGAAATAATTGTGTAAGATGTAATAACAAATAGACCCTTTAAAATGCTAGACTTGTTTATCCTACAGTCAAGATCCCCTCCCAACATCTTGGCATTTCCAGAGAAAACATTTTAATAAATCTCAACTTCCAAGTGCTAAATACAAAACTCAGTTCTATGCATCAGTTTGGTATATACTGCATCCATTCAGTGAAAAACAAACAAACAAAAACAACAAAAAAGGCCATCACAAAAGATAACACTTTCTTCAGTGTAACTCATGATACCAAAGAACATCTATCACAAAGTTCCAGCAACTTCAAGTTTTTCATCAAGCAACCACGTAAAGTAACAGAGTTTAAAGAACAGCAAAATTGCCACTGATAAACACACGGAGAATCTTCCATTGGTGTTCTTCCATTCAGTTATTTTTAACTGAAATTGGGAAATTTAAAATACAATATAGCCTACAACATAAAATAATTAATGAAGTAAAAAGGAAACATTTCAACAGGAAGTCTTAGACCAAAGAATTGTTCCAGGAAAGGGTTGAAAATTGATACTTATGTCATATTTATATATATAATTGATCACCTATTATTCCAGTGGGAGGGGAAATTCATCAAACTTCTCATAGATTATTATTATTAACTGACAATAATAATATTTATTATTATTTATCCTTAAGTACTAGTAAAGCAGAATTCTAGTTCTAGTTTCAACTTTGAAAATGAAAAGTCTTCAATGCATAATGATACAGGTATGTCATAAACAAGATTTCTACAAAAAATAGCAGTCAGCAGACAAATACAAATAAATTTAGCATAATACTTTATATATTCAATATCTTAGAAAGAAGGGAGGAAAATTCTGTTTGATGACATGTACTTTTCCTCAGCCAGTACAACTGATTCAGTAAGGCAGTTCACATTAGACAAAGCATGAATTATTCTGAAAGGGTAAAGATGACTCATTTTCAGTTCTAATACAGAAACACTGCATAGAAGCAAGTTCCACTCAAAAAAGCAACAAAAAAAGTGGTCTTCTCAAGCAAGCTGGACAACATCTGAAACCTCCATAGAAACAGAACTGTCTACAGGCTCAGAAATTGTCAAAAGATTGTTGAATTGTCCCTTCCTGCATGAATGTATGTATTCTCATTTAAATTGCATAATCCACAAGCCAGGGACTATTCCTTTGTCCACTGTATGGGATGCCAAACACCATGATAGCCAACAACAAGTGGATCAAGTCACTGTCAGAGGCAAAGCTTAGAAAGATAAAAACAGGACTCATGCAGCCTGTTTGCATTATTCAAAGACAAAGAAAAGGACAACTAATTGTATGTGCATCTCGATAACACCACCAAAAGAGAAACCCAGCACCTGTAAACCAAATGGCATCAGAGTATACAGAAAAGAGCATATTCATGTTGTATGTGGAGAAAGCAACATACATGTGCTCCATTTCAAACAAACTTTTTATCATCAAGTTGTTAATAAACGTTTACAAGTAGTACAAATGCTGTCTTTCAGTTCATATAAAATACTGGCAGAAACAAAAAGCAATTCAGAGATTTAGAAGAGTACTGCATTATTTTAAAAAAAGAAAGGAACATATTCTACCTTTTCCCATAATTGGTCACATCAGAAATTATTTCTTCTAATCCTAGCTCAGAGCACAGAATTGAAATTCCAGTTGAAAAGCACTCTGCCCAAGAGCAGGCATAGAGAAAAACAGAGGAAAAAAACCACAAGAAGCAACCCACTTAATATTAAGAAATGTCCATTTCATTAAAAAAGTCACACTGTAAGAATTTTTGTCCTTACAATACATAACAAATTGCTACAGATGGAATGATGGGATTGAAAAATTAGAATTTGTTGAATTACATCATTATTTTAATCATCAATCTTAAAAATTTAACACTTCATGAATGGAGATGGATTTCTAACTGAAAAATATGCTCAGATAAATTTCTAACAATGCATTAGCACTGTATTTTCTACAGAAAACAGATCCTTTTGGAATACGTATGTAAGGCTGTTCCCACATAGCATATACAATTGCTTTTGATTATTCCGAAATAATAGGAACACTGGAGTTGGCACCTCTAGCTATTTGAAGAAATGGGTTTTAATTAAAAGCTGATAGGAAAGTAGAGATGTGCAAACATTTTGACTGGTATTTCACATTCTGAGGTAGCAATTTGGAAGCAGGTTCAGAGGCTGCACTGAAGTTGAATAAGGAATCTAGTACTGCAAAAAGAGATATTGTACAGCAAGAGAGAACAAGATTGCAAGCTTTGGCTTTTCAGAGTCAGTATGCCACAAAAAACTGTGAGGCAATTCCACTTTACATAAGTCTAGTACAGTGAGGCCCAAAATAAAGCTTTTTCATGCAGTCAGTGAAAAGACAAAACAATACATCTATTAAACAGCTGAGGCTGCCTGTTCCACGAAGGAGGTTTCAGATGCTGACATGACTCAAGAAAGCTTTTGAAATTACAAAACCGTTTTCAGCCAGAACAAGAAAGTTTTTTACATATTTCCATTATAACTGTGTTTCACAGTAAAAATGCTGTTCAGGCAGGAGCACTGATTAGCCTGCCACACTCACATTAGTGATGTCAGACCCAAGCACTCACTGGGATTCCATGGCATGACCTTACAAACCCAAACATTGGGCTTACCTCCAGAGACCACCAAACTCCTCCAAACAGCAAACCACTTACAACATTAACAGAAGCACATTCTAAAGAAAAAAGAGAAACAAAGCTAGTATTTCTCTTTCTTATGTTTTAAAAAAGGTAAAGCAAGAAATAGGTTTTCTGTCATGTCAGTTGGCAGTAGAGTGGCTCTGATATCACAGTTCTGAATTATTTTTAGGATTAATGAAGGAAGTGGTTGATTAAAGTAAAATAAGTTTTAAAGAAAAAGGAAACGTGAGCATGAGTCATGATTGTTTTTTATGGAAACCAGTTTAGTTTGACCTTGATTCTTTATCAACTGGCAGGAATCATGAGGTAGTATAAAATGATAATATTACTGGCCAGTTTTTGCAACCTTAGCTCCAAGCTGACTGAGGATCTACAGTTTCAGATGTCAGCAAGTAATTTCTCAGGTACTTCTGCATCACTGTAGAGCTACAAAATACTTCACATCACTATGCATCAAGAACTTTTTTAAAACCTATATTTTGAGAACAGAGGTTTCACTTTTTTCTATCCTTCCTCGCTGAAACAAAAGAGCAGCAGTTCCATGTAGAAAGAAAATACACTAAAATCTATGGTGGCCATAATGCACTTGATTCATACAGTCTTACTACATAAAAACAATTATGTTCTTAATTTTATACTATAAATTTGGAAAACAGACTTAATAATATTAGCAATGTACATTAAATATTTTGGCAGTTACTAAATAACTTGGTAACTTGTGTCCACGTGGATTTCCAAGCAACATGCAATTGGGCCTGGACCACCTGGCACTGAACAATTCAGCCTGGGCAAACAAGTGACTCTCAGAGAGCCACCCTCTAGGCTAGCTGTTCCACAGCTTTGTACAGTAGCAGTTCTTTTTTTGATGAATAGAATCTTTTTACATAATTCCAGATATAAACAGAAGAACAGTAGCTGGAGTGAGGGAGTTGTCAGCAGAATACTGTTCTTCATTTTTCATCAGTCCACTCAAATTTGGCACAAGTTGATAGCAATAAAATGTAACTGCCATCTGTTCAGTGATCATTTGATATCAATCTAGAAACAAATTGCTGTTAAGCTAAAAAGCTTGTTCTCAATGAGACTTAAGAGGGCTATAATTGAAATTAATTTTGTTAAAGCTTTATGTCAACTTTATGGAACACCTCCTTCTGCTTCCCCCTCAAATTAAAAAACACAACAAACAAAAAGCCACAAAAACAACCAAATCCACCCCAAAAATAAGATTGCATTATCACTGCTCTACAGTTTTGCTTTAGTTTATTAAGTTAAAGCACATGTCTTAGATCTTTCTGTAGTTGTCCAGCTGAGAAAATAAGCTATATACTTTTATTTTAAACAGGAAAAAAACAAATCTGTCTTCAAAAATACAGTGTGGAAACACATCTTTCAAATATTCTGAGTCAGAGAGGCAAGATCTCATTTTTCTAGATTGAAAAGAAAACACCTTGTTGTATATATGTATTTTCCAGATGAAGTCATCATCGTGATTGGAGTTAAGGAATGCAGATTAAGAGTTGCATTCCTTTATGTTAGAGATTATTAGAGAAAATGTCTATAAGCCTTTCTTGATTCTTACCTGCAAGCCACCATGAGCATGTCAACATTTCCCAAATATTACTGCTTTATGATAAAAAGCTAAAGACAAAAATTTTTGACAATGAAATATTGCTTTAAGGTGACTTACTGAAATGTTCAATAATCAGTAATTTACCTTTACATAGATCTCTGAGCACACTAAGAAACAGCACTGCTAGGAACCATGAAAAAAATAACTGTGGTCCACTTTTGGGTAGCATGGGGAATGTTAATTTTAAATTCATATTCATCTGGAATAGTTTGCTTTTATAGGGCCAATTTTGTTTTAACTTTAGCTTTTAAAATTCTGATTACATAACACCCCATCCAATAAATCAGACACTGAATTTTATATTTGATTTATCAAGTTCTGCTCCTTATGTAAATTAAAACGTTCAAATAGGAGGGTATAATTAACTGATCCAAAGTGTTCACACACAGGCATAGTAATGCAGTGTAGGCATTGTAAAAAATCTGCCTCTGAATTTCATTATTGGCTTTGATTTAGCACAAAGTTTTGGGTCAGCCAACAAACTGTATATCATTTATACAGACCACACATTTCTGGAACTGTGTTTTTACTTGCTGTCAGTGCATATCTCCCTCTTTTTTGAAGCATATTTGCATTATAGAAACTACAGATCTATTTCAAAATCCAAATTTAGAAAGGAACAATCACATTTGCTATGTTTCTGACTGTTAAAAAGCTCACATTAGATTACAAAAGAAACTACACATTTGACATACAAACTACCTGAATGGTATTCCCTCTCCTTCCCCATACACACTAAACTACTTACAGTAAAATCCATTGATTATTTTTCCCCAAAATACACATCATTATCAAATAAATATTATTTTCTTTATAACCTAAATAACCTTTCTAACTGACTGCATATTTTTCAACAAATTATGAATTACTTACAAAGGGTCTCAGCTATTCATGTCAACATTATGTATGATCCTTTAAGAAAAATATCCTTACCTAGGGCAATTCATAATGTGACTGATTTTAAATAATATTCTACAGAATATGCCCAGCTAGCTTTTCTAAAGTCAATAAATGTATATGATAACAAAAAAAGGTAAGTCTTGAGCAAAAAAACCCAATGCCAAAGTCTCATGAATCGTTATTTCAGCACATAGCACCATTAACCAGGGTGTCCATATTTCACTGGGAAGATTTTTTAAATGCATATTTACATTTCAAAAGTAAATAGCATGGTATAGTTTTCTCTCCATTCAAAGATAATGTGCAGCATGCTGTATTTGGTGCATAAGACCAGGAACTCTTTGCCTCTCATAATGTGGTTCCCATCCATATTTATTCCAGTGTGCTTCTTCACTTTATCTTCTCTCTATTTCCATATACTTGGCACCACGTATTCACCAAATCCTACCCGTTTCATGCAATATTTTCCATCTCAATCCATATGTGCATCATCCTCCATTCAAGGAGCACAAACCCGACAAGTGAGTATGTGGTTAGGCACATGGCACCCTTTGGTCTGGAATGAGAGTGCCCACAGATAACCCTTATTCAGGCATACCCAGGCAGAACCAAACCAGGCCAATAAGGTAAACTACAATGCTAGGCAAAGTTAGGATGGTAATGGTTGTCATCAACCATTTATTTAATTTGTAAGCACTTATAGAGATGGCAAAAGCCAGCAGCTTTGCTAATCACTGATCAAAGCTCCCACTCCATCTTCTTTCTGTTTTCCACCTAAAACAATTGCTTTCTGCCCACTGACTGCCAGAACCATCTAGAATCCAAACCCTTGTTCAAAATAGTCTGTTATCAAGGAGTGACCTGTTTGGTCCTGGCAAGTTCAGACTCCTAAGCCATCACTGAAGGAAAAGAAACATCCTACATCATTGTCTTCATCCAAGCCATTTCTCCCTCTTTCATAAATGTCCTTTTCCTTGCTCTTTCCAAGGTCCACTAGTCTGACAAAAGTCCAGCTTTCCAACACAGTATTTAAGTTCATCTGATTTTAGAAGCATGTCTTTGCTGTACCTTATCTAGAAATACTCTCTTCGGGTTCTATTTAATTCTGCCATTTTGCTATAAATTTCCTCTCTGAATGATTTGTCCTCTTTGATACCACTGTTACTGCTCTACAGATATTTCCTTTATCTTGGTATCTTTCCTCTTCCTTAGTATCTTCCTAAAGTATCAACAATCCTCTCTCTTCTCCCAGGACACATCCCTTTGGTATCCAAGTAGGTCAGCTAAGACACTGTACAACAGGACTTGTATCAGTTACCTCGGTTCCCTTTATCCTTCCCAGGAGACTAGAAAAGCTATGGGATTTCTTTCTAAATGTTCACTATGCTGTATGATTATTTAAATGCTTCCTTTCTTCTGAATAAAAAGGGCCTGTACCTACAATTAACAGTTAATACCATGTGTTACTCTTAGGTGATAATCCATTCCTCCACCTCCTGTCAAAACCAAGGCAAAACAAATATGTACTTCAATATGTTCTTAGAGAAAGCAAATTATCTAGTTCAAACAATAGCCTAGAGAACATTCCTACTAACAAAACCCTTCAGAGAATACTCTGTCATCAATGCTGTCAATTACAAAAATAAGTAAACAAATAAGACCCTAAAGATCACAAATTATGTATTTTTGGTATAGATGAACTAAGACAAGACCATAAAAAGGAAAACAGAATATATAGTAGCCTTTGTGGTCCTATAGCATACTTTAAAAAATGATAATTAGTTTTTAAAGATATTTTTCATTTTTAGCTATTCTTTTTAGAGAAAATATAACAGAAATATATAGTCTTTGCTTTAAAAAAAACCAAATTATTAAATACCCTCATAAAGTCATTAAAGCTACTTGAAAGTCTTAAATTAATATTTGACTTTAAACACAGGTTGCTTCTTAAAAACTTCAAAGATACATATCAAAGCCATGAAATAACTCAAACAAAAGGAACCTGTATGAGCAAAAAATACCAAAACCACTTGTATCAAGGATAACAAATGCCTGTTCTTGATCAAAGTATTTCTTGAATTCCAGAACTCATCTTGAAGCTAAAATGAAAATGCCAGATTATTTTGCCACATCCTCCTGCAAAACTGCATGACCATTTTCCCTTGGATTACAGGGGTTTCATTCTGTTCCCCATCTACATCTTCAAGATTCACCCTGTTCTTCAGGGTACCCAAAGAGCAACTGGTCTTGCTATTAAAGATTGAGGCAAAGAAGCCATTGAGTACCTCAGCTTTTTCCTCATCCTTTGTTTCCCCCTACTCCCAACAAAGCCTGGGAAAAGAATTCTAATATAATTTTAAATATATTTTATAATATATCTTAATTTTAAATGTATTTTAATAAACCTAGATTTTCAAGCAAATATCAGCAACATTTGCAACTAAGTTAGAAAAAAGCATGTTATTAAACAAACACAGAAAAATTGAATTCAATTTGCAATATAAAATTAATTGTTCCTACACACACAATGACTCTACTTTCCAACGAGACAGGATTCAATGCATGATGCAAACTGCCTTGCACATAAAAAAGTTGGGTGAAACTACTACAGTAGCATATTGTGCTTAAGCTAAACAAGACAGGCATTATTTCCATTGAACTCTACAGAACCTCAGTGACAGTGTGAAGTAACTGGGGAAAGAGTACATATTAACATAAAAATTCTGAGTCCACTGAAGAAAAGCAGCTTTGTGGAAACTGTAGAACCAAATTACAAATACGGGGAAAAAAAAATCTAATACTGCTACACAGTATAACACAACAAACATCTTCCTACCCTGAAATACTCAGAGAAGGATATAAACTTGAGCTTGTTTTGTTTTGATGCTGGTAGGGTTGTGTTTTGTGTTGTGTCTTTTTGTTTGTGGGTTGACTGGTTTGCTTTTCTGAGGGGAGAGCTGTTTGATTTTTGTTTTTAGAAAAAAGGTTATTTTATTAATTAAAAAATTAGTACAGTGTGTTCCGTATACAGTTTCTGCAAAGTAACATTTTAAGCTGTACATTCCTGTTTAGTTGCAATATCATTTACATTCCAGTAAGAAATAAGCTCTCACATCTTTATTTAATACTGGAAAGTAAACTAAATCTTAGTGGATTTAATCTTAGTGGATTCACAAAATGGAAACTCAGCAATCAATGTGAAATACTGAAACTACCAAGCAACTGGCTAGTACGAAGTGGGAAGGCATCTAGAGGAAAGTTTGCATCCTCCACTCTCACCAAATACAGAAACATTTAGAAACTAAATTATTCACATACCAGGAAAACAAAAAAGCCTTCACAGCTCTATCTGTAATCAACATCTAATAATTATAGACAAGACAAGAGAAGCAGATCTTGAGTATGGGCAATGGACATGTAGGAGGCACTTTACTGGAAATGTTTGCTCCCAGAGAAGGAATGAATACTTGACAGACCACATATGTGGTCAACCAAAAGATTTTTTTAAACATGAATCAGTATCAAAAACAGATGTCTTCTGATTCAATTAATAAGCAGATTTCATAACAATTGAATAAAGAAGGTACCATGTAACAGAATAAAGTATGAATGATATACTACAAAGATTCATCCACAGAACACATGCAGACTCCTCTGTCCTGCTTTTGTTGACATTTTTTATAAGGTGACACAAACTAAAAGTGGTTAAAAAAACCTCAACCACTCACCCCCAATCCATCACACAGAGGGTATGGGATACCACTAAGGCCTTTTCCCAGAGCCTGTGTCTTTCCAGTGCTACAAAACAAGGTAATTTGACAACAGTCTGTAATTTAAACATAAAGGGAGAAACATCTGTTTTATCTAGATAATAAACATCTGTTTACACTGAGCTCAGTTCTGCTTCTGCTACCTAGAGAAGATGAGTACAAAAGGATTTTAGTAAAATCTTCACTGAGCAGTATACCCAACATAGCTGGGCAGTTTCTGGGCTGAACACTTCAAGGAAATACACCATGTTAAAATGACAGAGCATCAAGGTGGTAACAACAGAATCAAAGAAATGGGGCTTGCTCTCTGCATGCAAATCAGCATGGTTACCAAGGGTTGAAAAGAGACAGCAAGTATATTCTAGTCCAAGCTGAACCTTAGAAGTCAATAAGAGTAATTTAAGAAACTAAATCTATTAGGTAGAAAACCTAATCTGTATGTTAACATTTGAGGCACAAAGCTGGAAGAAGGTGGGGAAAACCTTTTGTCCACCTCATCACCTATTCACAAATGGCCAGCACTGAGGTGTTAGTGTGAGAAACTGATTTTTCTTGGAAAAGAAAGCTAAATAAATAAATAAATAAATAAATAAATAACCCAATCCAGCTGAGTTTTTTTTTCACTTAACACTACAGAAAAAATCAACCGGAGGAGTGAATCATTAATAATACATCATCTGCTTCACCTTGATATTCACAAAGAAAAGAGATGAGAGATCGGGAAACCCAAAGCTTCCAACAATGAAATAATTGCTTTAGTACACAGTTCTAGAGGCTATGCACACAACCTCATAGTACACACAAACCTAAAACAATGGAGAACTCTATTTTAGTTTCCTGTGTGAACTTAATAGCAAAAAAAAACAAGGGCAACACAAATATAAACATGGACGTTCAAGGCAAAAATAATCCTAATTAAACACACTTGTCAACTACAACAACTTCAGTATGCAGTTTATAAATGTTTATATTTTCACAATTACTTCTTTAAAGAGACACTGCTAACAGACAAAAAAAAACAGTTAAAAATACTCTTCATTTTAACTCTTTAGCTACACAAAATGTCAAACCCAACAACTCCTTTTAGTGGTAATATTCCTCTGGTAGAGCAAATTTCCTTCCTACTTCATCCAGTATTAACATATTACATTGACTTGAAATCTCTCATGGTTGCAAACACTAACCCATTTCAGAGAAACAAATTATTTCAATTGCATATTTCTAGTTTAGGAGCAGTGTTTCTAAGTCAAATGACATCAAATGCAAAGTAGAAGAGAACCTAAGTTTACATTACTAAGTCTAAAGGTATTGTAAATTCTGGCTGCCCTGGAGACAAAGTTAGCTGAAATGCATTCAGCAGTCATGTAATCCACACTCTTCCTCCTGCTCAGACAAAGCTACCAACTGCCAAATGTTATCTAATAATTAGCATATGTAAAGCAAAAGGGCTGGACTATGCCCTCAGTTTATCTGTCCTTAGAAAATAGCTTTGAATTAAACCTGCAGCCCCTCCAACCTTCAAAATTCTAAAAAAGAACATTTGCCAAACAGAAAAAAAACAGCCAAAAACCCCCAAAGAAATCCATTTATAGGTGTATTCTAAATTCCAAAAATGTGCAAGTTGAAATTTCTAAACATTCTCTTAAAAAAAGAGTAAATAATCCTACTTTAGGGTAAGATGAAAATAGAGCCAAAAATTGTCACATTCTTTGTATCTGTTTTCTAAACATGATACAGCAATAACATCAATCCCTAATAAGAGAAATTAAGTAAATACCTGTGAATGATGATTTGGAGTCAACTGAAAAATAAAGAAAGGCAAAGTTGAAACAGTCTATCTAATCTGTCAGTCACCCAAACATAATTAACTATTATCATGATTAACAATAATAAAGATCACTTTCCTACAGTCTCCAAGAGAACAATGACAAAAGGAAGCATGTCACATACAGAAATGTCTCAACTTCTCTTTTCTTCTAAGGAGTTAGCATATGTGCATAACAAACAATACATGGAATGGAAATATGTTCCCATCCCCCTTAGTAATAACCACTTCAAAAAATGTTTACAAATTTAGTTTATATTTTTGAGAAAATTTTGTTGCTGCAGTGAACTTTGATCTTCAGCATTTGACAGCATGTACCCCTGCCCTTCCTGAAGCTGTCCAAAGCTGTTAATGTCACCTATTTAATGTCTTAAATATGACCAAAAAGCCTTAAGAAATTTCAGGATTTTTTTTTCTTTTTTATTTATTTTTAAAGTATGGTTTCTTTCCATCCATTTCATTTTCTCCAATTTGCAGTAAGATGAAACAGAAAAACTGTATACAAGCAGACACTAGATGAAGTGGAGGACTTGGGAAAAGTTTGTATTCCTCCTTCCCTCTCCTCACAGGCTGCCATGCAAGACAAAGTACACCCTCCATCCACAGGGAAGAATTTGACAAGGCAGCAAATCAGGTAACTAGGTTAAACGACAAAAGTGAGATAGCAAAACAAAATTAAAAAAAAAAATAAAATAAAAAGCCTAACAGCTAAGAACTATAAAGTATTTGAATGATATTCACAGCAAATGAATAGCTTTTTAGAGGACCATAAAAGATATTTAGAGTACTTGTGGGGTTTCTATTTTTGAAACTAGATGCTTCCTCGCCTCATGCCCTCTCCTCCCCCCTCAACTTTGCCAACAGACAGGGCTCAGAGTGTGCCGGTTAATAACCAGACCAGGTCAGCCTGCGAGAGATTATTTTAAGCTGTCTGCATTTTTTTAGGTAGGAGTGGATGTGACAAGCTACCCAAGAGAAGATCAAATATAACAAGAGGTCATCTGTATCATATTATCAATATTTTAAGACTAAAATCTATGGAAAACAAAAACTTACACCTCATATAGACAGAGTAAAAAATAATACAGCACAGCTAGTTTCACAAAATTCAAAACTCTCATGGATTTTTCAGACAATCAATTTTGACCCTGAAAAATGCTTCTAAAACCTCATTAAATCTTTTCCCCTTCTAATTAACTGAGCCTGAAAAATATTCTGATGTCTATTGCCCTGCTACCTAAGCTCACTAACCAAGGAATGAACAACCTGAGCATTTTCCCTACAACCTGATTAAGAGCTCCAGGTGACCTTGACTTAATCTTTTAATTAATGGAATTTATCAATATGTTCTAGCTTTTTTTCTGCTTGCAAAATACACATCAGTTTCTTTCCTTTTCCTATGTTCTCAGAATCTCACAGTGTCTTTGAGGTGGGAAGGGACCACTGGAGATTTTCAACCCCAACCCCCTGCCCAGATTGGGTCAAATAGATTAACTGCTCCTGGCCATGTCCAGTCAGGTTTTAAATATCTTCAAGGATGGAGAATCCCCAACCTCTCCTGTACAACAGTTCCAGAGCCCAACCACCCTCATAAAAAAAGCCTTTTCTTATGTTCAGATGGAATTTTATGTATTTTAAATTACGCTCATGGCCTCTTGTCCTGTCACTGGGCACCACTGAAAAGAGCCTGGCTCCATCCTCTTTTCTGCCCTCCAAGAATTTATACATACACTGATGAGATTCCCCCTGAGCCTTTTCTAGACCAAACAGCTCCAGCCCACTGAGCATCTCACTGTATGCTCCAGCCCCTTAACCTTTGTGTCCTGCACTGGATGCTGTCCAATGTGTCCTTATCTCTCTTGTACCAGGAAAGCCAGAACTGCACACAGTATTCCAGGTGTGGCCTCGCCAGTGCTGCCACAAGGACACTTTGCTGGCTCATGTTCTGCTTGCTATCTTCCCAGACCTCCAGGTCCTCTTCTGCAGTGCTGTTTTACAGCTGGCTGACCTCCAACATGTGCTGGTTTTTGGGGTCCAGCTACAGGAATTGGCATTGTCCTCTTTTGAATTAGGAATGTTCTTCTCTGCCCACTCTTCATCGTGTTGAGGTCCCTCTGGATGGCAGCCCAAGAACCTGGGATATTAAACACACTCCTAGTTTTGTATCATCAGGAAACTTGCTGAGGGTGTGCTCAGTGTCAGCAACAGGGTCACTGAACAAGGACATTAAACAGTGCTGAACCCAGTATCAGTCCCTAGGGTACACCATTGGCCTCCCACTGGAGCTAATGCTGCTGATAACAACTCCCCAAACCTGGCAGTGCATCCAGCTTTCAGTCTATTTCACTGTCCATTTCCCCTCATCCACCAATCCAGCCAATTCATCATAGAAGGGTACCAGATGGGTTAAGCAGGATTTTCAATACATGCTCAGTACTCCCAGTCATATTCTTGTCCTTCATGTATCTGGAAATACCTTCCAGGATCACTTGCTCCACCTTCACAGGGACAAGCAAGGCTTATTTCTCTGTACTACCCTAGACTCTCCTCGTTCCATGCTCTGTTTCTTCAGTTTTCTCTTCACAAATGTATCTTTTTTCCAACTTTTTCACTCCTCCTGCACAGTTCCATTAGTAACCAGAAACATGCTCATAGGATATGTTTTTAACCCATTTTGCAGTTTATCTTCAAAAGTACTTGCATTACGTCTTAATTATTTCAAATATTCTAATAGAAGTTTTTTTTCTGCATGAGACAGAAACAAAGGATTTCAATTAAGATAATTTACTGTAATCTTTCACTTTGTGTAAAATTTCACTGTGTAAAACAATAATACACAAATCACTTTACTGAAATAAATTAGAATACATTAATTAAGGAATCAGTATTGTGTGCATCTTTTCCCTCCTCCCTCCCAACAACTTCCTTTCAATTCCTTTTATTTGTTTATTACAGCATTTTATTTTTTTTCTTACATCTGTTTAGCAGCATCAGACTCTTCCTCCAAGAGAAAATAAATACTACTTTTGCTGAGGGCTAGTGAAAGAAAGTTTAACACTAGCTTCTCCCAATGTTTTTTATATTAGCTGTCTCTTTCCCTTCTAAGTCTCACCACTCTCCCAGTTCTTATTCTAACTATCCTACCCAACCTGCCAATGCTCCTTCTTTTTCCCCCCATTCTCTCTCCAAAATAGCTAACCCAAAACACATGTTAGTAAGTTCTTCCATTTTATTTACATGCATGTTATTTTACCTTGACTTCTATTTTGGAGGATCTCATTAATGCTTTCACAAGTCAACTTGTGCTTGTTACTATTCTCTCTTTATTATTTAGAGTGCTATAGCATTTGAAGAGGTGAGAGAGTCCTACTTCTTTCCAAGCTCCAGGAAGCTAAATGGAAAGACTCAAACAAACTAATAAATCTTTGCAGAACCACAGACTTCATGTAGCACAGGGCAGGGAGACATACCATGACATAGGTATTTTTTTGGTTCACTGCCTTAAGGATCAATACAGCCCTCTCCCTGAACTGATCAGTCCTGCCAGATTTATGGCAGTCAGAAGGAAACCAGACTGGGAAGACCAACTCTGCAGACTGGTATGATTTTATGAACAAAAACAAACAACCCATAGCATTACTAGTATTTTTTAGTATGTATTTAGTATGTATTTTAAGCAAAACATTGGTTCACTTACCCTATGACCTTTACACTCAGGTGGCAGATGATAGAACTGTTAAGACTAGGGGCAATTCCAAAACTGAAACATAACTTCAAAGATAAAGCAGTTTGATATTTTATTTATACCTAAGTATACTTTAATTGTTCTTACAGAGGAAATAAAGAATAATAATTTGGAGATTGAAAAGGTGTATTTGAGACATCAAACACCACACAGAATCACTAAATGTATTACATTGCTATTGACAAAAATGGTATGTGCTTATCAGAATTCCTAGCTAGTTATTTTTCACTTACTGGTTAGAGGTGAAATTCCATCATCAGTCCCTCATCACATGTGGAGTATTGTGCTCTGTATTCCCTGAGTACAAGAATGACATGGAGCTACAGGAGCAAACCCAGAGAAGAACCACTAAAATGACTGAGGGGTTGAAGCATCTTTCACATGAGGAATGGCTGAGGAGCTGGGCTGCTCATCCTGAAGAAGAGAAAGCTCAGAGGGGATCTCACCAATGCCTAACTGGGGGCATGAAAGGAGCCAGACTCTCCTACAGGTGCTCAGTGCCAGGATAAAGGGAAATAAGACAGGAAACACATGAAACTCCACCCAAACATAGGAAAATACTCTTTGACTGTGAGAGTCAGACAAGAGAACAGGTTGCCCAGACAGGTTATGGAGTTTTCACACTTGAAGATATTTAAAATCCAACTGGTCTTGACCTGTAAGCAGGGATGGTTGACTGTGATCCCAAGAGGTGCCTCTCCATTTCAGCAGTTCTGTGATTTGTCTAATACAGTTCAGCTTTTGAAAACAATTTTCTTTGCACCAAATGCACACCATGTTCTCTGTGAAAAAGTTATGCCATTCATATATTATCAGATCAAATTTACTGCTACACATTTTTTATTTGCATTAGTTTCTGAATATATGATATGTTTATGCCAAAACTACATTGTTCTATGTCCATATCACAACTATCAACATACACAAACTGTCAATAGATGATGTTTTCATTAACTCACATAAATTCATAGGCCTTTAGATGCCAGTTCATTCCCAGATCACAAAAATACTTCCAAAATACCAAACTATAGGATTGGATTGGCTGTCCCATGACCACGTGTCCCTATGAAATAACTATAAAAATTATTAAAGAAATAGTGGCTCAGTAGCCAGCTATCCAGCTCAGTATCCTGTCAGTAACTGGAGGCGAAGAGGGATGGGTTCAGTTTTAAATTTATTTTTTATTATTATGAAAAGGAAACATGCCACTGGATGCAAAACTAAGACTAAATGCTGCACTTATGTTTACTGATTCTATATCTACAGCATATATTTGGACACATTCTCCCAATGAAAACATCACCCACAAAGCTGATGATGACTTAGGCAAATGAGATGTTTATCACTTGAATCTGACATGTACATATTCTACATGGATGTACAGCCTCCAATTTTATTATCCACTCCTCTGCCTTAACAGTACATCTACAGTGTAATGTAGGCAGCGGTGCAGTCGCAACAGCTGAACAATCTCATGCAAGTAATTCAGATTCCTTTTAAAATAATTGAAATTGTAAACACTTTGCAAACATTTAGTTTAGTGTAACCAATTTTAGAATACCTCTGAAAGAGAAGCTTCAAACATGTTTTACTTTTTAGTGTTACCATTCTTAAATAAATGGTTAACTATATAACTTCAGAGATAAAACTACTATCAGTTTTCTACAACTAAAATAATTTCCTGTCTATCTTCTTATGCCTGTACTTATGACAAGAAAGAGGGAATACATTTTTATGGTCTATAAATATTTCAAAGTCAGGATTATCAAACCTGCTAATCAGTACCACTGCTACCATAACTGTGAACAATATCAAAATAATTATTTTGACCTAAAGGTTTCATCAGGATTATATGGAACAAAACCCAAACCAAAAAAAAAAAAAAAAAAACCAAAAAAAAATCAAAACAAAAAACCAACCCACAAAAAAAAACAATGTGTATTTAGTTCAGGAGTGAGCAAACCACAAGTTTCTTCTCCCAGCTTAAACAGCAATATTCTTGTGTTAAATACTTATCAAATTATGAAAAAAAAGCAATGCACCTTATTAAAGATTAGACATCTGTAACCATCATTCCTTTTGCAGCATTATATTACACCTACTACTACTCTAAACCACAGAAAGGGGACAAAATATACAAATTATATTTTTCAGCTTCTTCCAGATTTCTTTAAACACCAACTATGAATTGGTCAACTGTGCAGCCAAAAGATAAAGCAAATACAATACTAGAAATGGTTAGCACACAATTCTAGACTAGAAATATTAGTGTTGTCTTTTACCACATTAGCATTATTCAAATGAAGATATTACTGACAACACAAGAGGCTACAATATTGTCTCTCAGTCTGAATATTTCCAAAGCAAATCACATTGCTCATATGAAAAGTAGTAGATAAGATTTTCAGAGATATATTTTACTCTGCCATTAATAAAGCAGAGCTTCAGCAGGCTCAGTAACACAGGAGTCTTGTGATCTTATTTTGCATTACAGAACTGACCATTTATTGAAAAAATGGAGTCTCAGATGAGAAGGGGAAAAAAAAACTATTAACCTGATGAGAGCAAAGGGAGCCACTTAAAACCTGATAAACAACAACATAGCTATTGAGCATCCACCTAATTTTACTGCTGTAGCACACAGAGGGCTGAGGGGCTCAGGTGGCTGGACATAAAGTTCAATCTTTTCTCCTGCATCAAAGCATATGGCAAACAGGGCAAGGAGGATCAATTATTCAGACTCTCCTAAATCTATGATTCTTTGAATAGGTTGACAAAAAGCAGTTTGGCTCTGCTTCATACAAATCTCTGAACGCATAAGAAATTTAAGATAATTTTTTTTAAAATTTTTGTTTCAGAATTTTTTTCATCCTTGAAACAATAGTAGTTGGAAATGAAAGTTAAAAGTTTTACTGGTGTCAGAAATATGACAGGAACAGAAAACTACTATACTGAATGCCTTTAGATGACAGATTATGTTCAGTCAATATGAAGTATTTCTAAGCCTGAGCCATACCCCTAGAACTAAAACCAGTTGAACTAGATCAAGGAGTTTGTAGAGATAGGAGGCATAGAATGATAACTGCAGCTCCTGATTCCTGGTGCAGAAAATACCTAGATGTCATGATTTTTGGAGAATGGAGGGATTGTCTACAAGCAGCTAAATTAGCACGTACAAAGGACATTCTTTCATCCTACAATGCTAGTGTCCATTTCTGGTCATAGTAGCTCTTCTCCAGAAGAGAACCAAGCTAAGAATTTCCAAATCATCAAAACCATGACTTTTTATTTGGCTTATCTGATGCATTACAGAACACAATAATCCTTCTGTACAGTAACAGCTATATCGATTGTACCCTACACTTCAATATTAATGAGAAGCAATCTGCCAAGTTACAGATTCCACAAAAAGGCTGAACTTCCTCTGAAGACAGGTTTTGTTCAGCCTGAAGACAGGGGACACTTGGGGACACCTTACAGCAGCCTTCCAGTAGGCAAAGGGGCTTACAAAGTGCCAGAGAGGGACTTTTTACAAGGACATGCAGTGATAGGACATGGGGGAATGGCTTCAAATGGAAAGAAGGCAGGTTTAGATGGATATAAAGAAGAAATTCTTTACTCTGAGGGGGATGAGACACTGGAACAGGTCATCCTGAGAAGCTGTGAAAGACCAGGTTGAACAGAGCTAGGGGAAAGTGTCCTGTCCATGACAGGGAGGTTGGAATGAGATGATCTAAAAGGTCCCTCCCAACCCAAAGCATTCTATGATTCTTTATTCACTTGTACACCAAGCCATATAAATTATTATCTTAGGGATTTTTAGGGTGTGTTAGGTATCCCAAGAAAATACAAAGATCAAGAAAGACAGCAGCACAGCTGCCTTTTTTTTAAAAGGTAGGGTAATACTACAAACATAGTAAAAACGTATTTGCCACCAGGTAGAAATTATGCTTACCTTTGGCTAGAAGGGTTCACAAAGGATGCCAACTTCAGTCACTCTTTTTCTGGTATCAACAAAATGGAGATACCTGCAAGTCAAATGAGAAAGATTTATTGGTTTTGGTTTTAGGTGAACATGCCCCCTTATGATATTAAGGGATAAGTAAAAAAAAAAAAAAAAACAAAAAAAAAAAAAACCCTAAATAAACACTAGCATAAAATGAAAATCTGCTCATTTCTATATGCAAGTAAAATATCAAGAACAACTCACTGGCTTTAAAAATAAGCACAGTTTCATATGTATGTGTTGCAACAAACAATTTAAAGGTCTTATCTGTGCAAGTTCCTGGCAATAACTGGAAAAAAGCGTTGCTAGGGGCAAAAGGTCATGAGCCAGTAGGTGCTGAACCAACAGACTGTTTCATTATGGCTCTGCTTCAAAGGTTATGATAAAAGGTCCACAGCTACTCCTAGAACTGTATTGTAAAAAGCAAGTAGTGTAATAATATTTTCAATTACAAGGACGAGAAAAAGTCATGAAGTCCCATAAAATGTTTTGAGAGAAAAAGAGTAGCGAGTTGATCCAAAAGGTTTAGAAACATGCTCTGAGATTCTGTGGGACAACTTACAGCCAAGAAAGTACCTAACACTGTGAAATTTGCATTTGACAATTTTATATTTGACTCTGAATGAAGGTAAACAAAAGTATACATAAAAGTATTTTAGCTAAGTCTGTCTGATCAACATTAGAGAGAGATAAATCACAAAACTATCAAATACCAGCAAGATGATTTGGCTATTTTATATCTGAGTTAACAAAATTTCAAAAGGAGTTTGTTTTACCATGATCTCAGACAGTAAAACCTGGCTTGAAAATACACAATGTTATATTCATACTGAAAGAATGGAAAAAGAACACACACGCAGCAGGAACAGATGTTATTTCCTGTACTAAATCACCACCAGAGGAACAGAAATAATTCTAATAGGTATTTTACAGAATAGTGCATACAATGGAAAAGAACACAAAGCCTCAAAATCCCACCTGAGCTGCATATCAAGGTATTATAGACACCAGTAACATAAACAAACAAAAAGCATTTACAGATGGATTGCTGGACAGTTTACTGCTGCCCTCATTCTCGGTCCAGTCAAATCTAGGCAACCACTTAAGTCTACTTTCACCAGTATGCTCACATTAGTAAAGAAAAAAAACCCAACTCCTGGTGAAGTTACAAACTAAAACTTGAGCAAACACCTTGGCCAGTGCAGTTTTCATGGGAGAGCTAAAAAAAGCCCTGAACTCTATCAGTAGTAGTACTGACCAGTATCATCAGGTAACTAATGTTTACCAAGAGAAGACACAATTAAAAACCCCCAAGATATTATACAGAAATTTCTCATCTGATTAAGACAAATTTCACATATAAACCTCACTCCAATAAAATCTGAAAGTAAAGCCATCGTAAATATCAAAAGTCAAAAGCAAAAACATGAGAAGAAAGCAACTACAAGAATGAAAACCAGGTTTTTTTAGAATGGCTATGGAATCTGGTCCATTTTCCAACAAACTGCTTCCAGTCTTCTATAAATAAGGTTATGAGTATATAATTATTAGCATTGTCATTCTCACAAAAAAAAAAAAAAATAATGATATATTCAAATCACTGGAAAAGCAAGCTTCAAAATATCTGTCTCAAAGACAATTTTTAAATTGTCTGTTTATGGGAGCAGAAAGTGGAATCAATTGATCCTGAGAGTAAAGTAGGATTTAGAGGATTATGTTGCTCTTTTGTGAGGCAGCCAAATGGGAAAACACTAGGCCTTGTCCACATACTAATTTTCTTCTTTAATCCAAAGTTCTTATACAGAACACTGAATCAGGAAATGAATTTTAAAACTGAGAAGAAAAATAACTTTATACACTCCAAAAATAATTTATTATTTCACCAGTATTCAAAAGTTTTCTTTATAACCTCTTGACCCTACATTCATAAAGATCTACAAATGGGAAAAAAAAAACCACACAATCTCAAAATTTCAAGTAATGTATGTTCCTCTAAACTCAACATAAAGTAACAAATTACAAATCAGAAATAATGATGCCTATTTTCTTTCATATACTTCAAAACTTATTTGTAGTATTGGACATCATAAAACTGCTATGCATTAGGTGATAATCGCAGATCTGTTTGTCCTGGACATCTCATCTTTTACTACTTATGGAGTCATATCTGGGTTGCTTTATTCTCCGAGATGTAATAATGGATTTCATCTGTTGGTTTCTTAATCTTTATCTGAATATCCACTGGAACTGAAAATCAGTACCTTGTTTCTACAGGAATTGTCACTGGGGAAGTCAAGATGGACAAAGACAAGGCAAAAAAGAGCTCACATAAAAAAACCATCTGAAATGCAGGTAGAAATAATTCCTGCATAGGAAAGTCAATCCTTATTAGCAGTTTGGCAAAAAGTCAGACATTCATAACTGTGGCCTGCCATATACTGCACCTCATTTTCAACTACAGAAAGTATTTTTTCTGCATGAATATATGGTTTATGTCCCAATCTTTTAATAACTTCTATTCCTATTTTGTTGTTGTAGGAAAAGCAGAAAGAACAATATCGGTACAAGATCTCTCATTTTCCCTGGGCAAGTTTTCTTTACTCAAAAAGTTTTGTCTGTTTAGAAGAAATTGATTCCAGAAAAAATGGGCAAAGAATCCCCATGAGGAAAACCTAGTTGCAAGCAGCTCCTTAGTGCTCCAAAACACAGTACAGATGGTCACTGCCAAGGTAAGTCCCACAGCAAGTTCAGTATGTCCAGAATATCAACCTGACACAGTCAATCTAACCCAGTAAGTCTGATGTACCCTGGACACAGTCAAATTACAGCATAGGAGCTGTATTTTTGATGGCATATCCAAGGAAAAAGCTAAATTCCACAAAGGACCACAAAGGCTAGCTAACGCCTTGTTGATTCATTTGTTCTAGATTGTGGGATACTATTGACATTAGTGTTTCAACACTCCAAACTTTAAAGAAGAAACTTTACACTTTCCTCTACACCTAAACCAAGCTTTATTCATGACTGCAGTAGCCCTTTTGGTCATACTCTGCCTTGAACAAAGAATTAGAAAACTACAGAGAGAAAGCAAACAAGCAGACTGACAGTTTTGGCCTAGAAAAACACAAACCCAAATAGAGGCAGCAAAAGAATGATTATTTTTCTTCTGCTGGGATCAAGACAGGGCACATTCTCCTTTCACCAAGACATGCCAGAAGATACACCACACTCAGTTGCCTTTTACAAACACGTCTTATTTGCCACCCTAGGCTGAAATAACTAGACATAAGGATTTTGTGTGAGGAACTGAAACCATCATGCAAGGAAAAAAACCCATAATTTCTTTAACAGCTAATAGTGCTATTAAAGCATTTCGTATCTAAGTACTCCTTTTGAAAAAAAAGGAGTTCAGTGTCTATTAAGTGAACAAGATTCTTTACTTTCTTCTTTCCCATACTTGCAACTGCCTTTTCATGATACTCAAGCACTAGGAATCTTGAACTTCATACATGGAGAAAAGAAAGAAACTGCTAAAAGAAATTTCCATTTTCAAGTATGACTTAAGTACAAGAACTGCAGATAAAAGTGATATAACTAATGACAAGATTTTTCTCTACCTGTTTGATTTTACCGGCAAAGCTATTGTCAGTCCTATCATCCTATACACCCAAGGTTTCAAGAAAACTGTATTATTCCATAATGCTTAGGCAGAGTTAAAAGATAAATACTTCATCCACAATTCTTACTGGTGATAAAGTCTTTTGTAGTGCTACAGAAGATAAATGAAAATCAAATAGCTATTCACAGAAATTAATTGTATTACACAGGCAAGAATAAGACTGCCTGGTTCACACCAGAATTGTATTAATGTATTTCATATGTGAAGCAGAACTTTGAAAATATATACACTCTACATCAGAAACCATTACTTCCATGAAAAATCCAATTATGACACTTGTCTAGCAAAGACATCCATATTTCAAAGAGACAGATGAAAAACAGATGTACAAAAGTAACTTAAACATGTATCTAAAAGTTCAAGTATCAAAACTGCTGCTTGTTTATAAATAAAAGCCATGCTGCATAAGCTCTTAGTGTAGTCTCTCTCTGATCTAGTTCTTAAAATGATCACAAGTTACACACAGGATTTGGGATCAAACCACAGCACTCCATGTCCTGGCTCCTGCTTTGATTTCAGCAACTAATGGGGACATCTAGCCCTTTACAGGGTCAGGACTGAAGCTATTACATGTATTTTGTCATGCATTTCCTCTCAAAGTACTAAACTCAATTTAACTCCATATAACTTTCCATATTCCCAACACAATAGACTGATCTCTGTAAAGGCCTTTTCCTTCCTTTCATACAGAAAATATCCTGTAAATAGCTTATTTCCCACTCTCTGACTCCTGTTGTTTACAGGAAGGAAAGGGAACAGAAATCTAGCCATAAAACAGCGAGAGCTAAAAAGTTCTGTTTCACTTCCTATGTGCAGGTGCTTCATACAAGAAATCTATTTTAATTCTTCATTTCAGGGAGAAAGCACGCTGCTTCTTTTTGAAATACAGACTGAGAAATAGAAAACAATAAGGTTAAGGAAGTAGCAACATGCTTTACTGTGGAATAAAACAAAGATATACAATAACCATTGCTATAAAACTTGTGAAATCTCTGGCTTTGGACACCACCATTATTTACACATTGATTTGTAAACTGGGTTTTCCTTCTAAATCTGTAAGCTCTTCCTTAATTTGCTGCCCAGATGAATGTGTAGAAACCAATGTTCCAGATACCTTAAAAAAAAAAAAAAATCAAACTCCAAAATAACACAAACAGCAGCAATATCAAACTCCTCCTTTATTTGACAAGGTGGTTGTTTTTAATACCAATGCTGCCCACAATGCTACAATGTCCATTTAAAACCCAAAACGTAATTCCCCAGTAACAGATCTTTCTTGAACTGCATATTCTAAACCAAAGTGACAAATGAAAAATAACTTGCGTTGGTTCAAGATGCATCTCATCTCCATTTGCACACTTGTTTTTCAGTTTCACAAATACCAACATCCATCATAGTAAGAATTACACTCATCTCTTTAAGATCTGTAATTCTCTGTTGCCCAGTGGAATGTGGAAAATTCAGATACTAAAAGAAGTCAAGCATGTGAGGGCATTTGTAGGCCACACATATCACCTGGTTCAAAAGGAAATTGAGAACTTTATTACATAATATCACAACACACCTATCACTAAGATCACCTGTCACACCTAAATGCTGTCACAATATAAAATTATATAAAATATAAAAATATTCTCACAAGGTTATATTGGCCTCTCTGTGGAAGGGATTCCTGGTTTGATCCAGGCTGGCTGAACCTCACCAGCTGCTGGTCAGATTACAGATATTTCCCCACCACAGTAAATGCTGTTCCTAGTTCTACCAGTCCCTGCACAGGCAGCAAAGGAGGGATGCCTTCCCAGCAGATGCACTTCCAAACTGTTCTAGCTGAGTAGCACAGGGAACAACATTAATTTATCAGGGAGCACAGTACCCAAACAGCCATTTCATATCTTAAAGGAACAGTAAACCAGCTGGAAGGATTGGATGGGCCCAAGATAGGTTGAGGGTCATCAGATAAATCACCACTGTTCCAATCAAAGCACTTCCAGTGAAACATGCAATTACTTGGAGTTCCTTAAAAGCAGCTTTCCATACTTTATGATCAGTTACCTGGGAAAACAAATTACATCACTGCACTATGGATACTTTAAGAAAGATTTGCTAATTAAGCACAATTAATTACACAGCAGCACTAATTTGAAAAGCAATATCCATTCATCTTTTGTCTGCTTAAGTCTCAGATTGACTGCTGAGAATTCTTTATAGAACCTGCAATTTTGGATGATCCTTTCTCTAAGAAAGATAACAAAGAGCACTTGCTAAGAAACACGCAAGGTGAACAGTAAATGCACACTACAGACACTCTAATATAAGTAGCAGCATAAATAGATCTATCCTTAGGCCATTAGAATTCTCTTTTCACACAAATGCAACTATAGCTCCATCCTGAATATGACAAAAAAATCAACTAACCCTGCTCTGAACTGAAAGAGTTCTACCACATTTAGAATATAACCCCAAGTAAAGAACATTCTTTATTACGAAAACAAAAAAAGTAAGCTTGAGATAGCTTTACCTTTTGAACTGGCTTTTTAACTGGAAAGGATCTGTGCTTTACATCAAAATTATTTGTCTGAAATGAACAGAACACCCCCCAATGCCCATCATTTCCATAGATGTCATTTTACCTGCAATAAATCTGTAATTAATATGGAATGTAAGTATCTTTAATAAAAGGTAATAAACAAAGAGCTTAATCTTTATCATTTACATTTTCAACATGACACTCCACACACTGCTATCCACTTACATAATGTGAACACCAGTCTCATTCCCACCTTTATTTTTCTTCTATGAAACAATGTTCAGCTCCAGGCATTGTTTTCTCCCTTTGCAATACCTCATTTTGACAGCACAGCAAAAGTGTGTAATAAGCAAGATCACAAAGAGAGCACAAAACAATATCCATGCTGGCACTACCAAATATCACATTTGGACCACAAATTATAGAAAATACAAGAGATGAGAGAGATTAAATAGCATAGCTATTTTTAGGAATACCTGAACATTTAGCCCCAATATTCTTTTCTTTCTTGTTTGTTTTTTGGTTGGTTGGTTTGTTTTATTTTTAACTTTGTATTATGCTAGAATTCATCACATAAGAGATAAAGGGCTTAAATTTGAGCAGTCTGGTATAACCACAGCAAAGTTGAGTACCACACCTCATAGTGAAAGAGACAGGGGCTCCCAACTTCCCTGCATTCTCAGATTACAGCAGTAAGACATTTACAGGGCTTGTTACCTGAACACAAAAGACTAGAAACCTCATGAAAATAAGTATGCTGAAAATATTAACAATAAAGGAGAGTTACCAGCCTGGAATGGAAGTTACTAAACAAGGCAGAAAAGCAGATTAAAAAAAATCAGCTGGATGATGAGGTAGTACCTGACTTTCAATTAAAGATATGTGGAACACGGCAACTAACTTATGGCAACAGCTTAAAAGCAGGAAAGATACAAAAATTACTCACAAGTCATAAAATGGGTGTGAAAAAACCCCATAACTAAATCATAGTGTGGTGATGCTATTCAAAGAAATAAGATTAGTACTTTTTTATATTTCTTCCATAGGTCTGCGTAGTATTTTATTTATCATTGGCATTTGTCTGAGGTGGAAAAACACTTATTCTCATTTTTGAGTTGAAAGCAAGATATTAAGTACTATGGAAAAAACCAAATTATTTCTTTATCAGCTCTGTTTTCATCAAGCAGGAAAAGTAGGATGATTTTCAAATACAATCAGTGGAGAGATATGATAAAAATATTATGATTTTTTTTATTATGATTTTCTCTCAAGAGTAGAGTTTTGTGAATATCATTTGTAAATGCCTGAATGTTTGTAGGATATGCTTTTTGAGAATGTTGCTTTTTCAAACACACATGTGAGCCACAGTCACTTTAGAATAAGGTAATTAAAAAAGAATGAACAAAAACCTAATCAGTTTAAGTTCTGGAGTGGCTGAGAGACACTTCTAGAAGTCATGCAGCCCAATCTTCTGCTCAGAGCAGGACTCTCAGCACTGGAAATGGTCAGGGATGGCTGGGCCCTGCTGAGCCTTCAAGATCTGCAGGGATGGAAAATCCAGCTCTGTCTTTGAGCAGTCTGTTCTTGCCTCCTGGTAGTGTTCTTCCTCATGTCTGACCCGAACACACCATACCAGAATTTGTGGCCAATCTGGCAACAGTGGAAAAAAATTCACCTCTATCCTTTTTTGGAACTATCCTTAAGCAGCTGTGGGACACCCTGAGATCAGCTGCTTTGTCAGAGTGAGCAAGCCTAGCTCTGTCAGCTTCTCCCTCCAGTTCCTTTGCTCCAAGCAAGGACCTTCTACACTTCTTGGTGCTCTCCAGTTTCTCAACATCCCTCTTGAAGTGCAGAGACCAAAATTAGACATTTAACATAAATCAAAATCTTTAACATTTCATCCAGCTCTCCTGCTGAAATATCCAGCAATACAAACAAAATCATTCGCAGAATTTTGAAATTAATTCTTCATTCAATTATAGTTTCATAGTGTCTTACATACTGAACTTAGGCACTTGATTAAAAATCCTATTCAAAATTTTAGAGTCATCTTTCAACCTTAACTCTGAAATAACACTGAAAAGATTGACAATGCCCAGAACTACATTTGAATGTCTCTCATTTCCCTCAGAATATCAGAGGCAAAAATAGCATAATTTGTCATCAAATTCATTCCAAGAATATGAGTCTTACAGTTTACTACCATTGCTTTTTATAGTCAACACTCACTACATGGTGTGACAGTAGAGTGAAATAGACCAGATTAAACACACACAACACAAATCAAAGAGGAATATACAAGGCAAATACACAACAGAAGAGAGAATTAACAGAGATCCTTTCAAGCTGTACCAAGACCTGAGCGGGTGTGTACACTATAACATACTGTAACAAGAACATTATTCCTCTTAGGTCAAGAGGGGCTAATTTGGAAGCAGCCCAAAACTTTCAGCATCCCATAGTCAAACAGGATTTGGTGACAGATTTTTGGGTTTTGTTTATTCTAATTTCATAGAAATCAAAGAAAGTTTGCCATACACTAAAATAATTTCACTCACTAAATGAACTGGAAAGAACACCTTTTTTGAAGGTTGTAACACCAGATATTTCAGTATATTGTAGCTGCCTCATATTAAAAAAAAAAAAAATGAAGCCCATTAAAGTGTAAATTTTATATAAAAAACTTTGATTTGAATAAACATTTTGGGGAAGTTGGAATGGGACCATAACTCTTTACATACTTTAAAAATATATAAATTAATTATTCTTTGATTAATTTTGACAAAGGAAACATTTTCACTACATTTTGGATTACCATTACAACTAGAGACCAATATACTCACACTACACCCTAGGTAGGGTATACTCTGTTCGCCTGACCAAAAAAAGAAAAAACTTTTGTTCACCACCCTTCCACTTATCCAAAGTTCCTGAACTGTTAATAAAGAAATAATTGATACGACCTGTTGGGCAGCAGGGGAAGTTGTTGGTTTTGGCTGGGGTGTTTTGTTTCATTTTGTTTCTCTTTCTCTCCATCCCCATCCCCATTCCCATCCCCATTCCCATCCCCATTCCCATCCCCCTGATACAGCTGCAGAAAAGTCTCCTTCACAAAGCATTTTGAATGTGGGCAATTACAATTACCACCCCTATTGCTGTTTCCCATATCTTTGTTCTTTACTGAATGGCAAAATCAAAGCTAACTTAAAACTAAGGTTTAGTTTCTGGTCAGGATAACCTTATTTTGATTCCTTTTCCATTTATGTTTGACAGATACTTTTTCTCTTCTATTATAAAAAATTGAAAATCCACCAGAGACTTCTGTCTGTACAAGTTTTCCAGTTTAAATTCTTAAGGTCATTGTTCTTGCAGATGAGACTTCAGTAACTTATTTCAAATATGGCACAGTTCATATGGTTCTGAACAAAAAACACAGTTTGTATTTCAGACATGCCTAAATATGCCTGCCAATCAAACTAGAAGCCTCCCAAAGGCACTACTGCACAAGAAGTAAGAGGAAGAGAGGCACAGATAAGAGCATGCCTCCTGTAAAACAAAAAATTGCTAAGAACCAGGTTTGTTTGCTGTACCAGAAGCATTTGAAAGCAGTGTTTTCGGGGATTTTTTAGATTTTACTGCCTGGGGAAAAGAAAAAAATACAACGCATCTAAATTGTTGAATAGTTAGCAGGGAAAACATTTTCACTTCTCCATGTGCCATATACAGTAGTTTTTTCTCCTTCAGTAGGATAGATCCTGGGTTTGTGTATTTAAAAAGGCCATCTGCTTCTGAACTTACATAAATGCCCTTGACTGTGGAGTAGTTACAGATATCCAGTATTTGAGAAACTGGAGAAATAGTCATCTATGACAGCAGTGGGGAAAAAAAAAAAAAAAAAAGTCTTCCAGAAGAAAAATCCCCTCCCCATATTTCTACACACAGTTACATGGTTTAGATGTCAGTACACATGAAAGCAATAAAAACAGTGTTAAAAACTGCATTTACAGTCTTAAATTAAAATCTACCAGTTAAGATTAAACAGATTTCAATATGATTCAGATATGACCTAATCTATGTCTAAATAAACCAACAGTAAGAAGATTGTGGACATACTTATTTAAGAAAATCAAAATAAATGAAAATATAAAACAAGGAGCCTACATTGGGATAATATCAATATATTCAAATAATTTTTTCTTTAAAGAAAAAATTAATTATCACATTTATACAAAGAGAGCAATTCATTCTCTCAATGTGCATTTTTTAAGCAACAAATTTTAATTTTTCCCCCAAACATTAGTTTAGTACATTGTATATATATATATTATAGAAGCTTTCATTTGAGGTTCACACTCCTAGCCCATGCATAGGAGATAATAAAGATCAAAATGATGAATGCTGTGTACCTTAACTGGGACCTAGAAAAACACCAAGTTTCTTGCTGTCTTTTATACCCAAATGTAAGATATCTTATTTGAGAAAGACAGCAAGGCTCTGCACCTTTGTGCATTCTGCTGCCTTGTAAAGGTAGAGCACAGCTTTGGCACCAGGCCATGCCACATCTGCTGCCTCAAATGAAGTCTTCTCATTCATCCAGCACCTTGGTCTGCCATGTTGTTGTGAGCACAGACTTTTGATTCTGTTAAAAATTCAGTAAATCAAAGGAATTTAACCTAACTCGAAACAAACTTTCAAGGCTGTTGAAGTTCTAGAAACATCCTTTATCTCAGCCATTGAATCAAAACTAAACCAAGACAAAACCTTTTAATATAAACCTTCTCCTAGCAAGAAGAATGGAATAAAATAGTGATTTACAACATATTTCAAAACAGTGTTTGCCACTGCACAGTTTTATCTCAATAAAAATTACATATTTATATAAAAATTTATACCCATTAAGGCTGTATGATTTATTCAATGCTAAAATCGGCAATGGAATGAAAGAGTAATAAAAACCTACAGCCAAACAGCGTAACATTTCTACCAGGAGTAGACATCTAGCAATCAAAAAAAAAAAAATTCTAAGTCACAAACATCACAGACCAAGGATAAACTATCTCCTCCTGCTGACTTACAAACCCAAGATAAACAACAGAAGTCTCACCAGTTCTGTTTCAGACCTGAGAGTTTTCTTCTTTTGCCCACTTGGAACAGACAATGAAACAGCCACTAATAGTTATGTCTTATTTCTCTTTCAGGTGTGTGCAGAGGCACCCAAACATGCACACCCAAGCCACTCACCCCTCTCTCTTTTGGCAAAGATTTTCCTACTCACTAACCCAAGATCATTACTGTTGTTTCATTTTTCTCATGCTCAAGACAACTGCTCAATTGCACTATACACACTTTGCCTCTACCACAAATATCCTAAATATCACCCAGCATGTCTTCCCCCTTCCCACTAAGGGATAGCTTTTCTTGTTTCAATCCTTATTATCATCTATAAGATTTTTAAGCAGCCCATGCTTTTAAGAAAAATCAGGTACACAACTGCTTTTTGTAGAAAACCAAAGTATTTTCAAGTTAGTCTGCATTTAAGAAGTACAGACAAAAAGAAAAAAACAAAACCAAAAAAGAACATAAAAGACCATCTAACATACTTTGGACATGAATACAGCAGAACATCTTTGCTTGACAATTTTTTAATCCATTGCCACAAGAGAAAAAAGTATCTAGTGTTAATTACTGAAAGAAACATACTTTAAAAACTGACTATGAACTTCGAAAACACAGAAAGGTCAGGATTCTAGACCTTGGCACTCTGATGGGACAAATAATAGTCAATAATCTTGCAGGCATCAGACTCTGCTTTAGATAAAAATCAGACTAAGACAGTGGGAGTAAGTCCAGGCACAGGCTTTGTCCCCTTTGTACTGAAAGTGACAGCTGAAAAGAACCTCTCTCAGCCAAGCAGGGCAGTGACAGTTCTGTACAAAGAGAAACTCACTTTGCAAGTTTTTAATCTTTTCTTGTATATCCCTCTACCACAAAAGACAGTGTTAAGTTTCAGACACATTATTTTGTTCTGTGAAGGCCATAAGGTTAAGGCATTCAGAGTAGTTACTCGTGGACTACTACACAAACAGGCCATCATTTTGTTACAAACTGCTCACAGTAATGGAAAATTAGTCTTGGAAAAAAATACAGAGAAAAGACATACAAAACAAGCTTGAGGTTTGCTTAATATAAATCCCAAATTCTCAAATATTCTACTCAAGATATCAATGATCATAAAATACAGAGATGCACTTCCATCTGTAATTATCAAAGGGCAGTCAGGAAAGAACCAAATTGGATTCTTTGGATACAAGGAAAAAAATCCAAAACCACCCGCTAAATTAAACTAATCTAGTGCTTAATGTGTAACAATGAAGCTTCAAGTGATTTATTTTCTTTCAGATGAACAATTCCTCCAATCTAACAAAAATTGAGAGCATTTTATATAAATGAAGGCATTCATAATTCATATTTTCATATTTCCCATGTGTTTTTCATTCACTTGGTCTTCTCACTCTCCCTCAAGAGCACCTTGAAAGCAAAAATATCCACCTATTCTACAGATCATCAGTATGTGGAGAGAAACTGTTGTTAACATATTAACTTCCCAGAAAACACCACCTTATACCTTCTTCCCTCTTAAACACAAGTGTTATCAACTCTTCTAGTAAGATAAGGGCATCTTTATTAACTTAGTTTCTCCATGTACTCATAATGTGGAAGTTCTACAAATCGTTCATCTTTGATTAAAAAGATAATATTAAACCATACCAGTGGCTCTAGTAGTCACATAGAAGAAAGGAAAAAAGAAAAGTGAAGCTATTTCTGTCAAGAATAGCAGAGTTATCATTAAATTTATGAAATACTTCCAGAGTATACATACTAACTGTATGTTTCAGGCAAGATGTTAAAAATAAGAAAAAAACCCCTGATTCTACATGAGATGAAATCTTTCTGTCAAAGTATTTAATATATTGATGACACAGAAACTCAAGAGGCTTTCATTGCCACCATACCCAAACATCACATAGTTGATTCATTTTATTACTTCATCTGTATGATAAAACGTGCTAGTCCTATAGATATTAAAGATGGGGGGAAAAATAAAAAGGACAATATTTGTATCCTGAAAGTATTTAGGCATTTGAAGTCCATTAAACAAACAACCCTCTCCAGCCCCCTCCTCCACCACCATTCTTGTGAACTGTATACAGACTTTCTGGTCTTCAGAACCTCCTGCAATGCTTTTATTTCCTCTAACTGCTGAGATAAAAAACCATTTAAAATCCAAACTGTTTGAAGGGACAGAACACTCATGTCTAAAAAACATACTCCACCTACTCCTCTACTCCATATTTCATTCTTTTAAAATGCATAGCTAGAAAAGGTATTTCACCAATTTGCCAGAGGTCAAGGGACAACCTGTGGTGTCGGGCTACTCAGGGGCTGAGAGCATCCTCTTGGCAGCAATAAATATGAAACCTTATGGGTAGGATGCAAACCTGAGCACACATCTCCCAGCCAGAAGGTGTCCAGGAGCTGACAGCCAGCTGTCCTTCACCAAGAGGTGTGCTCTGCCTCCAGCCTCCAAAGAGACAAACCACACACTGGGCTCCTTTGGGCACAGCAAACCACTCAGGGTTTCAGTGAGTTATGCAGCTGTACCACAGGCCTACGCTTTTTAAACAAAGAAAAGTCATTTTTTGTTTCACAAGTGGGTAATGGCAAGTCAGTAGAGGGGTGTGGGAGACAGAATAGAGCACAAGTGAAGGGCATGAAAACTTTTAGTGCAGAATGAAAGACTATGTGGGAGGAGAAAAGTATTAGCGTAGAAATTACATCATTACAGTTTAAGGGAAAAATGCATTCTAAATAGATTTCTTTTTTTAATTTATTGTCAAAAAGGTTGAAGGCCATAAACATCTTATTGAAAGCTCAGATTTTGGGTTTCATAATATCTCATAACTGCAAGGCTTTATTGTGGTCAGCTTGAGTGTGAGAATTTTTATATTGTTGCTATAAATCAGCTGGGCTACTGGCAATTAGTGGCAATTTTGTTGAAAGCTACTTTAAATGAAAAAAAACAAAACAAAACTGTAAAGAAATAGAAAAATACAAAGCAAATAAAAATTAAACACTGAAGAATTCACCATTACAAGATACTGATCTGTGATCTTTCCATTAAGAATTTATATAACAGCCATACTGCCTTCATGAGTAAAAAAGGGAGGATAGAAGAGAGATACCCCAAGTAATATGCATTTTTTCCACCTCAAGCTGAACCTGGAAAAAAACCTATAGAGCAAAGTAGGTGCAGCTGATGTAATGCTTTTAAACCTGCAGAACAGCAGTTCTCAATCACTTTCCTTAATAGTATGGGAGTTTTGGTGGGTTTTGTTTCTTTTGTTCAAGTACCCTTCTCATTGACTAACCATGTCTCAGATTACTCAATTTGAGTGAGCTTGACAAAATGAAGACACAATATTTTTATAATTCTGTCCAAGTCATAACAAGTTAGAGAAAATATTTACTTCCTGAATACTGAGAAATAAGTGTTTACTCCATAAGCTTTGTTTCATCTTGCCATTTGCTTTCTTCTCAAATATTCACCTTAAATTTTTGTAAAGCACTTCAGCTTCAGCAGTGCTCTTTTAACTTCCATTTCTCAGTTACTCTGTCACACTGTATAGCATTCAGAACTAGAAACAGCTTATGTTAAGGTCAACATTTTATTTGGATTAGTTTCATGGCAAACAAATATATTTTACATTCTCTAAAACTTCTCCATCGTGCAAACAAAACATTGTTAAGTGGAAAGATCAGGATATCAATTTCAAAAGCTTAGTCCTGCTCTGAAAATAAAATGCTAATGAACAGACTCTTAAAACTCATTCATAAATTCTTTAGTTCTGAAGATTTTACAAGATGTTGACCTGTACCTACCATCAATCTTAATGCAACAATTTTGGAGATTCATAAGTTTAACAGAATTAATGTTTTAATTCATTTTTTGCTGAAAGTATGACTTAAAAAGGACATCTGACTGAGCTTTTCCATGTTCTTCCATTTTCAGCAAAATAAAATCTTCAGAAGGCAAGCTCCAACTTTCCCTGCCAATTGACAAGCACTATCTATCAGGGTTATTTCAACTTTAAGGAATTCTACCCTAAAGGAAATTCTTTCCATTCTCTTTCCTGTTTGTTTTGATTATCCCAGCACGTATTTGCAATCTCTTTCATATTGAAGCTGAATGTTATACAAACACCTGAAATTTTAAACACTTAATAAAATGGATTCTAAAAACCAAAACAGGGATCTGAAGGCCTGGTTCATGCTTTGGTAAACACAGAAATACTTAAAAGCATAACCACTGTGAAGCTGGATGAGCAAAAGCAGGAATCATAAGCTTCTGAGGTTCTGCTGGCTCTTGTTTATAGCTAATGAAACTAAGAGGTTAGAGCTGAACATTAAAAAATGCAAACAGAAGATGTTTTCAGAACTGAACATTCTAATTTGTATTTTTAAATACTCAGACAAGCCACAGAATTTTCTTTCCCAGCCACATGGGTACCTCTAGTGTGGGTTATCACAAGTTTCACTGTACTAAAATTAGTAGCCAAAGCAAAAGAACCAAATACAAATCTACGTCTGAATTGCTGAGACCCAATTGCAAATTCACATCCTGCTCTTTTACACTAAAAGAATCTTTTAAAAGGGATCCAATGGAATTGCTCAATAGAAATTCACACATTCAAATTCTAGTACAGCTAATCATGTTTTAAAATTCAGTGACAAGGTCAGTAAAGTATAACTGAAGCCAAACCTGAGAGGACATGCTATTGTCGTTATGCATTTATTTTATTGTTAAGTTCTACAGTTACTAAATACTTAGCTGCCAATAACTTATTTGGGAATTCTTGTCTACTGGATTAAATAAAGAATATATAATATGAGCTTATAATACAAAACCATGAGTCTTATAAAAAGATCTTCACAATATTGTAATAGAGAAATATTCTGTACAAATTCTGTCATATGATAAAGTGGAATCACAGTATGCTGGAACATCAACTAAAATTCTCAATTATCAGAGCAACCAATACCACAAAAAAAAGTTGTGATATTTCATAGATTAATTCACACTGGAAGCCACAACAGCACTGTATTCAGGCTGACTTCCTTAGGGCTTTGCCCAGTCCAGTCCCAAAAAGAATGTAAAGGATGTAGATTTGACAACCTGTGCTACCTATTCCAGTTCCTCAGCATCTTTAGTGTGAATTTTATTTGCAGGTGCCAAATCAGAACCTCACCTCTTTCAGACTGTGACCCCTGTCTCTGTTCCTCCAGCCATGCACCCCTGTAAAGGACCTGGCTATGTGTTCTCAATAACCTCTTAGGTGTCACTTTGTGAGGCAGCTATTAAGCATCCCCTGAGCTTTCTGATGCCCAGGCTGAGCAAAGCCATTTCTCTCAGCCTCTTCTTATATGCTCAAAGCCCCTCATTTTCCTGGCTTTCCACTGAATTAGATTCAATTTACTCAATGTATTTGGGGAACCCAAACTGGATGGGGTATATCCAAAGTGGTGGCCTAAGGAATATTGAGTACTGGCAATCCACTGGCTCTGCTTCTGCTTATCCAGCCTAGCATGCTGCTGGCATTTGTCACTGCCAGTGAAGTCTAAAGTGCTGACTCCTGTCAGAATGTTCCAGCAGAGCTGTCTCCCAGAAGTCACACCCCAGCCCGTCCTGTGGCAAGGGGAAAGAAGATGCATTTATCCTTGTGGAATGTCATGGGGCTCATCATGGTCCATTTCCACCAGCTTCTCTCAGCTGCAGAGAACTGTCCTCAAAAGTGCCAACTACTCCCACAATGTGATGTCACATGCAGATTTGATAAGGATACACTTCATCTCCTCCTCCAGGTCACTGATCAAGGTACTAAACAAAACAGGTCACAATACAGTACTCCACTTGTAACTCATCTCCAAGTGGAATACAAACCATCAAGTGCTATGTTTTGAGCCTGACAATCATACCAAAAGCCTGGATAAAGTGAAGATAAATGATGGTCCGACTGCCATAAGCAATATTAAATCTAATCTGATGGCATTTATAATTTCAGTAGTATACAGAAAGGTCCCATAACTACAAGTAAGTACATAAAAGATGCTCAGAAACTTCACACAAGGCTATTTTAATTACTGCTTAAGGAAAAAAAGAAAACAAAACTGAACACAAAACATAACTCCAGTAGATTCCTTCCTAATAAGGAAAAAAACACAGGACTAAAGAAAAATATGTTTATGCATGAAACATAAATAATGAATGGGTTTAAGTCTCAGAATTGGTAAATATAGTCCACGAAAATAAAAACTAATTTCATCGCCCAACCAAGGAAATCTAAAGTCATTATCCACCTTACATATGAATCATGAAATAGGAAAGACTTCACACTGTAACAAACAAAGCAATACAAATAATTTCTAAAAGAAAGTTTAAACTTTATCAATTTAATTGATTCATGTTGTACCTACAGCTGCCACAGATACATCGACACCCTACTTAGGGGATTTCTAGTTGAGCAAATGTTCACATCCACAGAACACAATACTTGCTGAGACTTGCTTATATTGTAGAGTTGTTTTTTTCCATTCTTATAAGCAGTTGTTAAGTCACAGAGACAAATACCTAACAGATTTTAGATATTTCTTATTATTACTTTTCCCTGCAGTGATTACTGTAGCTGCCATAAAAAATACATACAGTTGTACTGAGAGATGCAATTGAGACACCTGACATAGAAAAAAAGAAAACCTCTAACTTGCAACTTTAAAACCTCTGACCTACAGGCCTATTGAACACTGGAAAATGGGTGGATAAGAATCTTGATACTGGTGGGTGCCGCCTACATAAGAGAGAAACATATTACTATTAAGCATCTGTTTTCCTCAGGAGAAACAATTATTAATTATTATTATTATTATTATTATTATTATTATTATTATGCATATATGTAAATATTAAATTTTAACACTCAGCCACAAAAAGCAAGGGTAGATTCTCAATTAGCAATTTGTGCATACAAAGACACAGTCTGTACATCCATTACAAGGCAGAAAGGTACACTCTGTACACTGATAGTTTTAATGTAATCTTATATATGTAATAATACTTTTAAAAATACAGCAGTAAAATACAAAGTAAAAACATAATACTTTTCAAATGTAGTATCTATTTGCTGCAAATCAGTGTAACAAAGAATGGTCACCAATTTTTACTTCCTAAGGAAACAAGGCTTATGCAGGCATATAGTGCAATACCTCCCTCCACCTCAAGATTTTTTGAGCCTATTTGACTCAGCAGAATCAGACAGATAAAGTTTCAAGAGTAGTTATGCTCCTAGAAACTTCATTTCACAGGTTAAACAACCACAGAGAAAAAGCACAAAGCACGCCAAGTGTGACAGAAGCAGACATTAGCAAAATTACCAAATCTGACAGTCTCACAGACTAATGAAGCAGTGTTTGCCCTTCATTCAGAACAATGATTTCCAGTGGTCCAGGTTAAGCAGGCTGGCTCAGAATGTCAGTAAAACCCTCTGCTCTATCAGTAGAAACTTCATCCTATATAGAAAATATTAGAGCTTAATTTATATTTGAGGTTTTTCAGTGTAGCACTCTGAGCAACCACCTGTACAGCTCTTGATCAATTTAGATCATCTCATCTATCCTGATTCCTTCTTGTAACAAACTGTTCAAATTCTACATTTCAAGAGAAGTGGAAATGAGCAAACTTATTCACACACTGTAACAGATTGCACCAACCACTGTATTTACTCCATCTCACCAACCTTAAAAAGAACCTTTTGAAACAGTTTCCTATGCAAACAAGATTGTGTGAGTCAAAGACATGTACAAAGACACTAAGAAAATTTTGCGGGGAAGGGATGCAAACAGCAGAGGATCTGAGAGGGGGAAGAGACCCACCTCTGGAGGACCTGCCTGTTCTCAAAAAAAAAAAAATGGTAGCCAGACAAGGCAGAAAACATTTTGAACAAGTTTATATCAACAGTTTCTAATTCTACCAGGCAGCTTCCAGGACTGAATGCACATGCCTATGCATCTCTGTCAAATCATTCTGTGAATGGACTGTTCCAGTTGTCTGAAAAGGGAATTTGAAACAGAAAGTTATAGTTTTGACAAAAGGATTTTAAGTACCTAGACATCATTTAATCGACTACTACAGCTCAAACCAGTTCAAAGAAGTTGGATCAAACTAAGGAATCCTGCTATAACAATAATATAAAGGAGGCTGTGTAAGTGCCAAAATAAATCTCATGTTTTAGCATATTTTATTAAATAATAATATAAAAATTCTCCGCTATTTAAAAGCTTTCTTCATGTGATCTTCCCTGCTGAACGTCCCATCCCAACAAGTTTCCCACCCTGAACATCCCAACAATCCAAAAGTTACTGCAGCTGAAAATATTTGCACCTCTTGCATACAATGACCAGAGAATGACTTTGTAGTCATTTAGTTTGCTGTATTTAAGAACATTAATTCTTTTTCTAATTTACCATGTAACAAGAACAGAACAGTAGCTCTTCAAAATGCCAACACCTCAACAGTTACTGTGTGGCTTATCACTGAACACCAACTTCATCTGAGGTTTTTGTCAAATACATCACAAACTCAACCTAACAGAAACCCCCAGTTGATTTCACTTGTTAGCTCCAATGTCAGACTGTAGCACACTGACATAACATAGCTTTAAACTAATTCCTACCTTGTTTCAGCTCTTATCACAAGTTCCATACTGTCAAATTACAAACATTTTTCTCTTAGACTCAAATGGGAGAGAACAGAAGATTAATGACAATACTGCAGAGTAAACAGGACATGGGTTTGTAAATACAATGGGTTGCTTTACATTAGTCCAATGAAGAAAAATTATTCTCACACTGGGTTTGCATTCATCATCAATTAGAATTTTTACACAACATATCCAGAGCACACTGCTGAACCCAAATCACAGCTGGCAATCCTGCAGCCCAGTGAGGCAAGGAATCCACTGCCTTTTAAAAAGCTCCCTCCATTGCTTTAGGGAAACACCAAGAGGAGCAAGAATAATAAGCTGTTGTCCTGACAACCTTACAAAGTAAAACCAAGGCTTACTTTACTACAGGAGAACACTACAGACAACCTGATCACTGTAAACTGCTCCTAATTCTTTATGAGCAGCTGGCACTGCAATAAACAAGGCATGAGAGTGTATGAACAGACACAGTCACACTCTTCTGGTTTTTTTTCCCTCTACATTTATTTTTCCACTTTGTGTCACACTAGCAGTACAATGGGATTTCATGCTATAACATATCAGGTATTCATTTTCAGTGCTGAGAAGCCAGAAAAACACTAGAAGCAAAGGAGTGCTCCTTTCCTTGAGTGCACTTTAGGTATCTAAAAGTAGGAAGTAATTAGTTTTGAACAGAAAGCCACAAATAGGAACAACCAGAGAAAAAGAATGATTAAATAACTTGCAATCCAGGTGAGGAAAAAAAAAAAATCAAAACAACAAACCTGGAAAAACTCTGACTGAAATGTGCTATCTTTCACAAATATCTTCTTCACCAAATATAGGAAATAGAACTGCTTTTCTGCAGTGACTACTTTGCTAACTATGCATTAATTTCAGTACTTCTTTTTACTCCCCCACATGAAAGGGAAGAAACTAACAAAAAATATTTTAACACTATGTGTACTTATACTTTAGAATGTTTTGCTCTGTCCTTACTCACGTTAATTGCCAATTAAATGGACAATTTCATTGTCACATCCCTTCACAATTTATCAGATTTGACTGAAGTGATCATAAAAATCAAAAATTAAAAATCAGAAAATTAAATATAAGGTGACCTGAAATCTCCTTTCCATCTCATATGGAACAAAACAAAAAAAAAAAAAAAAAAAAAAAAGGTGACTCAAAACATCAAAAATGCAAAATCACCAGAAAAACTTTATAAATGTATTAAAAAACATTTTATTGCATTTAAATTAACCTGCCACAGAATGTCTAATGCTCTCAGGGTACCTTTTCTAATAAAAAAACCATTTAAAATATGTAATCTGCTGTTCCTGTAATTTGTATGAAGGCTCTATAATCTCATCCCAGTTTGTTTCAGGTTTAAAAAAAAAAAAACTGGCGAGCCTAGAGGGAAATGGAAGGGCAAATTGATGAGTTTGATGAGAGCTTTGTATCTTTAATCTTTTAGGTAGTCTTTGAAGCAGAGGTATTTCACAATATAACTGTTCAGGTGTTAAGTTATATGAAAATGATTTGATGGGATTTATGTTAGAGGACATATGATACACATAAATGCAGGCAGGCATTATCACAATCCACAGACACTATGCCAGTGAGAATTCAGGCAGCCAAGGGAGAGGGGGAGGAAAGAAGAAACAGCAAACAATACAGGAGCATTACACAAATATCTGCAGAGCTGGGTATGCGACTTTGCAGGATCCAGAACAAGAAATGAAGACATTATGTAAGAAAAGATTCAAAGTCAATGGCAAAACTCCAAGTCCTGTGCTCAGAATTTTATTTAAGCTGCTGAGGGGGAGGGGAAGCCTGACAACTTCAGCTACTGCCACCTTCCAGCCTCCCAGCTACTACAAGCCAATTTACTACTGCTCCTCTAGCCTTCTAGATTCCCTCACTTTCAAAAAATAGCTACGGTATCTTTCTACACTACATGTCACAGCTTTAAAAAATAAAAAGTAGCTACAGGTCTTTTTTCCAAAGGAACACAGAATCCTCAGTTAACAGCACTAAAATAAATGCCTAGTTCATTTCAAACATCTACTACTCTTAAAATGTCTTACAAGTACTGAATCCAATAAAGCTGTTTGCTTGCTTGTCAAAAAAGATAGGACAGCAGCTGCTTACATTTGTTACATGTTCAAAACATTACCTCCATAAGGATTCAAGACTTTTTTTAAACAAAACCTTTAATTATGTATGCACTGGTCATTATTTAAGAAATTCCAGAAAACCAGAAGAATCCACTTATAAATCTTGAGTAGCTAACTGTTGATGTAATTACAGTTTCATGATCCAAACAAGAGCCTACATATCTTCTAGTTAGAACTATGGTGCAAACTAATCACAATGACATTTCTGCCTACTGCTGTCCTGTCTAACTAAAAACCAGAAGAGTATCACCAATTATAATAATCCTTTTCAATCTTCTGCTCATTCAATTAAGCCTCAAAGTGGCTTTAAATCCAGGGTCAGTGCTTTACTACAAAGGAAGGCAGGTTCTCTCTCATTTACTTCTGTCAGGATAAATCAGATGTTTAACATCAAGTTTGCTCTTTCACAACAAACTAAAAAAAAAAAAAAAAAAAAAAAAAGCCAGCTATTCAAAAATGTGAAATCCTGACAATTCTTAAAATTTTAACCAGTCATAGGACATCATCACTGAATGTCATCAGGAATTAATGTTATTCTTAATGCAATTTCTGTAAACAGCTAGTGTTTAACAAACAAGCAAACAAACAACTATGAAACATACTAAACACAATTTCCCTCAAATTCTTCTTACTGGATTATTGAATTTGGTTGACACAGTCCTCACACTCTTCTCTCAAAATTCAAGCAGAAAAACCAGGGTAGAAAAAGACTATCAGGGGCACCCCTACCTTAAACTTCATAAACTGTCCAGACTTATAAAAGGATGAAAATTATGCTGAAAATAACGAGATAAACTGAAGTTGGTCTTGACTTTGCAAGAGGTAACATTTTAAAGAGTCGGATATAAATTATATTGCCTAATACAAAAAAAAAAAAAAAAATTCTACTCTGAGGACAGTATGGCAACACACAGAAAATAAACAGCCACCTCCACTTCACTGATTCACAGCCCAGCTTATCCAAACATTTTAAAATTGCAAAGCATTTTAAATTGCAAAGCAAAAAATGCATGGAAAGAGAAAAGAGCATTTGTCAAACCCTGATTTCATTTCAAACTGTCAAAACAGCTACTGTTGGTAATCTTGGATGACTAACGTGAGAAACTAGATAACCCAGTGCCCCACCCTCTTTCCACAATCTGTAACTTGTATTATCATAATAGCATAGCATCTCTCCTTCAATATTACCAAACTAGATCTCTCAGGAGTAAAAGGCAGGAACTTACTACCAAAAATATTTTAACATCCAACCATCTAAGTATAATCCTAACTCCAACCAAGGCAAGTAGAAAATACTTTCTTTCTCCTGCAGTTTGAACAGGTGATCTGCAGATAAAGATCTTCGGTGCAATGCCTGCCTATGTCCAGTATGAAGCTGGAAGTGGAAAAGCAAACTGCCTCGGTTCAGTCATAAAAGCCAAAAGCAGCAAAAAAAATAAATTAAAAAAAAAAAAAAAAAAGGATGGTTTTGCCTGTTTGACCACTGCTTTGCTTAATTCCTCATTTGACTCTTCATTTGCAAGAGTATTTCACAATGCACTTGAGTAATGGCATGTCAGTAAATGCCTACAAAAAGAAGACCATATTATCTTTCTTTCAGGAAAATGAAATATAAACCTTTAAAATACTCTGATATGCACAGTAAGCAAATACCAGCTACAAAGAATTGAGGTTTTGTTTAGTTCTAAGCTTCACATTATATCGTTGGCCTATATGAATGAAATGATCTTTAATTGATCCAACAGGATTGGTGAAACAGTCTGGCATCCTTACAAGCATTCCTTCTTGTTACATCTAAGTGCTGCATGACCTGCTAAGGTAACCCACTGGGCATGCAAAACCAAGACAATACATTCAGAGACCGCTCTAAATCCAGCTTTATATGAATGCTACATAAATTATAAATCAACTGTTGTGGACCCTAAGTGATGTTTAAATATCTATAATGCATTAGAGTTCTTGATGATTTAAACATGTTCGCATTAATAATAAAAGATATTTCAAAGATCAAATTTGAAGATTGAAGTATTTCAGAGCTACCACCAAAGAAGCAAGTAATGCATTCCCACTGACAAAAGGCACAGTTTTGTAAAAACACAAGAAATAGAGTAATAAGGCATCAAGCCTAGGCATTTCTATACCCAGCAGGCTCTGAAGCACTATGTTTCTGAATCCAACTCCAAAACGTTTCAGTCTAAGATAGCTAGGTACAGAATCTAGGGGGGAAATAGCTGAACAGACAATGCTAATGTCCTGTGGTCCCTTTTAAAATAAGTCCATCAAACTAAGTAACAACTGAGACTGAATTATTGGCTTTTCCCTATTTTCAAACATCCTGCATTATCCAGCTGCCGTCCTTTCTAGCAACGTAAATATTATGCAGAGTTACCTTCCAACTAAACAAACTTTCTTTAGATATTAGTAACACACATGTAAAATAAAGTCCAAAGCAGCAACATGAGCTAATCAAAACAACGAATTACGCCAGCTAGTAAGCAAGCTTCAAATCTGCTTGTGTCTAATCGGTGCAGAACTGACCAGGAGATAGTTTACTATTCACGTGAAGAAAAAAAAATTGACAAACACAGAAACAGCAGGCTGCAGAGACAGATTACATACTTTCCTTCCCTGAAGGATAGCTGATATAAGAAAGCCATCTAGTGTTAACTTTCAGAAGTGAAAACTGCGCACAAAAGAGCTCGGGAAAATTTACGTGTGCAATTCTCTTTAACTTTGCATGTCTTTTGCATCATTAAAAAAAAAAAAAAAAAAAAAAAAACTCGTTTCCTCTAGAAAAGCCAGGCTGAAAGCAAGTATTCAAGCTACCGACGTATTAAAATAATGCAGCACCAAGTACTAAGGTAGTTTACTGACCTACTTCGTGAACCTTAACAGCCATATCTGAAATTTGTCAGCTCCGGAGTTGCCTTTGTCAAGCCTGCGAAACGCTACTTCCCCATTCGCAGGGGCTCTCAACGAAGCCGAGCGCTGCCGCCCAGCACAGAAGGGCTGCGAAGCCCAGCATAAAATCTGCGGCAAAGTTGAGCCGAGCTGGCTGCTATTGAACGAATCGAACTTTGGAGAACGAACCCCCGAACAGCTATCGGAGCAGTATAAGATAACAAAGAGCGCAAAAGGATGCAGCCTGCGCCTTGTATCCAATAACCAAAATAAAAGGGGATTTTAATCATTTAAGGAAATTGCACGGGTTGAAGAGGCTTTTCCTCTGCTACCCCAAGCGCTTGGCGGTCCCCGCTGCACCGTCCGCGCTCTGAGCAGCAGCTCTCCTCGGAGATGTCCGATCCGGACAAACTTACTCTGTAATTGCCATTATTCTGGGAGTAAGACTCGGAGAGCGGAGGGGGTGCTCGGGCAGCGGCAGAACCGCCGCAGGTGACGGCGACCCGCGGCCACCCCCGCGGCCATTCTCCACGGGCGGATAGGATCACATCGCTATTTATAAAGGCGACGTGCGGGAGCGAGCCGCCCCGGCCGCAGCCACCCCGCCCCGGCGCGGCGGGCACCGTGCGGCCACAGGGGCGAGGACGGGTGCCGCTGGGGAAGGGGGCCCGCGGCTCCCCGCCGCTTCCCCACCCGCCCCTGCCCTCCGTCCTCCCGCGGAGCCCGGAGAAGCCGAGCCTCCCTCCCAAAGGCACCTGAGGTTAGAGGAGATGGGTCTGTCCTCAGAGCACCCCCTTCTCTGAAGTGCCCCAGAGCGGTTCCCGGGAGGGAAGGCACTCGCACGCCCGCGGGGACGGACGCGGAGGCGGGCGCTGCTCCTTACCTGGTGCTGCCGCGGCCGCCGCTGCTGCCCGCGCTCCGGCTGCTCCGGCCGCGGGACCCCCATGCCCCCCGCGCACACGGGCTCCGCTCCGCTCCGCTACCCTCCCGCGGGACACGCCGCCCGGGGGCGCCGTCCGCTGCGGTGCTGCGGGCTGGCGTGAGCGCCGCTGCTCCTCCTGCCGCTCCCCGCCACCCCTTCCCGGCGCTCCCCGCGCTCCGCCCGGCGCTGGGTCTGGAGTGCAGGCTCCGCCGCCGGACGGGAGGGCGGGGCGGCGGCGGGAGGGCGGGGGCAGCAGCCACACTCACACCCGCGCTCGCCGGCCCCGCCTCCAGCGCTCCGCCGGCGCGGCCCCCGGGACCGCCAGCCCGCATTGGCCGCCCGTGCTGTCGCGCATCCCCAACCCGCGCCCCGCCCCGCGGCCCGACACCGCCTCCCTCGCCGCGGCGGGGCGCGGGAGGGGATCCTCGGGAGCCCCGGGCACAGGCTGCCAGCTCGGGACGGGAGCGAGCAACACGTGGGGTGAGGGGCGCAGGGAGGAGAGCATGAGGAGCCCGGGAAGGGCCCTCCCCGGCAGCGAGCCGGTGATGAGCGCCCGCTCCTTCGCCGGCCCGGGCCCCGCAGCTGCTGCCGTGCCCAGCCGAGCGCGGCAGAGCGGCCCGGCACCTGCTCCTGCTCCTTCCTGCTCCTGCCCCTGCCCCTGCCCCTGCCCCGCGTGGGTACTCCGCTTTCAAGACCCTGGACAACGCCGCCCCGCCCGGCCGCACTCAGCCCCTGCCCTTGCCGCTCTGCCGCCCTCGGGCTCGTGAGACCCCCGGCTCCTTGCCGCGGGACCTCCCGAGGGGTGAGCAGCGGAGGTGATTGGGACTCTGTGTTATCCTACCGGTTCTGCATTGCCTCAGCGACGTCCGTCTGAGAGCCTCTGTCTGGGCTTGCGGCAGGGATGCTCACTCCTTTAGTGCGTGCTCTTACCCACACCTTGAAACCGGGGATACCTATAGAGAAGAAACACATGGCAGTGGAGTTCTCGGAATTGCCCTGTGTGCTCTGTCTCCTATGTACCACTCCTAAGTTTCACAGGGTCAGGAGCATGGAGCTTCCCCTCTGTCTTGTGCAGCCCTGAACAGGTTAGTTTGCCTGCCAAATAAGTCATGGCTAGGTATCCACATTTCCTCCACCTCCCCCACCCATTCTGGTAAGCAAACCAAAGACTGTTTCCAGAATTTGAATTTCCCTATTTCTAGTCTGCAGCCCAGTTCTGCAAAGAGCCATATCTGTAATCATAGGACCCACTTCTACATAGAGGTTGCAAAATAGAAGATGTTATCAGGACTGATGTAGCTGCCCCCATCTGGTACCCCAAATGATGAGGCCTGCAATACCATTGGAAGAAAGTCTATTCCTACAGAACCCTACAGAAATAATCCAGGATTCTTTTATGTTTTTCCAGTGCTCTCTTGCTTTCTTTCCCCTCCACCCATACCCACCTCTCATGGGTAAGTAACTTTCTGGTTGTACCAGTTCACTCAAGCTGGCTGAATGTTGACATTTACAAGTATTCCACTGCCTAGTAAACTTCTCCTCACTGACTACCTTTTGCTGGAAACAGAGCAGAAGTGGAAAGAACTGCCATGTGTATGCTAAAGGTCCCAATGCCAAATTTCGGATTATTGTATTTAACTGTTCCTTTAATGCACATTTTACAACAAGAAATATAGTCCACAATCACAAATCCAAGCATAGGTTCATGCAGGCTTATTAGAACAAACTTCGAGCTGTCAAGATTAAAAGCACTGGCAAGCATTACATTCATTAGTTAGGGTTTGGATGCCTGCTTGAGTGCTATTGTTTTGGTTAGAATGTTATTTTAGAATGTTATCATTTCTACCCAAAATCGCTAGTCCAGTTAGACAGCAGACTGTCTCTGTACTGACATGACCACAGAAATAATATTATTGTCCTAACAAAAAGCCTCAGTAAAATACACCACAAGTGAAAGGAACTGTGTCTTTTTCACTTTGTCCTGTTATAGGCAATGTCCTTCCTGGAAGGTTCATTCCTTTAAAACGGAATGAAATGACAAAACGACGGAAAATATAAATGGAAACAGAGGGGATCGGGAGAGGTCTGAGTGTGCATAGAGTATGGCAGGCAATGCTTGCCCCTGATTTCCGTGCTGACCAACTTCTCAGTGCTAGAGGGCTATGGCTGCTTCTTCCGACGAGTCCCTCTCACTCCGAGCACAGACTGTGCAGAACTGCTGAATTTCCTCTCCTTGTTGTCTCCTGTCGCACACCACATCTCCTGCGCCGAAGGGAGGCTTGGTGAGCTGAGCACGAGGAAGGGGAGCTGTGTGAGCAGAGCTCGAAGAAGGGGATTAGGGTGATCAGAGCACGAAGAAGGGGAGCTGGGTGAGCAGAGCACGAGGAAGGGGAGCTGGGTGAGCAGAGCACGAAGAAGGGGAGCTGGGTGAGCAGAGCACGAAGAAGGGGATCAGGGTGAGCAGAGCACGAGGAAGGGGAGCTGGGAGAGCAGCGCCGTCGCTCGCCGTGCCCGTTCGGCCGGTGCGAGGCTCCGGGAGCGCCCCGGCAGGAGCCGCCCGCCGCCGCCAGGTGTCCTCTGGCAGCCGCCCTGGGGCCGCCTCTCGCCCCGCTCTGCTGAACTCGCCCGTACAGTGCCTGACCCACCTCGGCTGCGGCTGATTTTCTCCCGCCTGCACCCTCAGTGCAGCTAAATCGTTCTTTTATAAGCTTGGCTACATTTCATGTGCAAACTTAGGAAGGCGGTAGCGCGCTGCACTAATAGCTGTAATATTTTGTATGCTAAGAACAATATTTGCATATACTTACTCTGTTTTCTTTTAAAGCCTCGTTTTATAAAGCACTTTGGATGCAAATCAGCTTCCTCTAAGAATATTTCGGTGTTTCACCTACTATCCTAAAGAACATTATGCCTAAAAAAACCTGACATCTTATCTGTAAGTCACGGCATTTCCTTATCCTCTGAAAAAATGCTACTCAGTCTCTACCGACAGCAGTGGTGAGATTAACTCCTTCCTGCACATAGGGTGCATCCACCCTTCTGCATACTGTCCTGTCTAAAGGGGCTTAATCTGAATGTGAGAAATGCTTAGGCGTTCTGCTGCATGGTGCTTCTGAGGCTGACACCCGCCATTAAACAAACTATGGTAATGCCTGTGCATTAAAATAAAAGTATTTCTCAGCTGACAGAATGTACTTCGTGATGGAACTGTGATAACTGACTTACTGAACAGGTCTAAACATTTACAGCCAACACACTAAATGGTGTTTAGGTTGCATTCCCAAAAATAATCATTACCTGTGTCTTGACAAGATCCAGCACACTGATGTGTATTAGGGTTTTGCTGTTAGGACAGTCTGGAATCTTGCTGTGATCTTGCTTTGCTTTCTTTTCTTTTTTCCCTTCTTAATTTTTTTTTTTTTTTTTGGTTACTTTTTTTTCCCCTCTCTGACTCCTTTTCCTTCTCACTCTCCCACTCCTCCAGTAACATTCCTTTTGGCTTCCAGGCTACCATCTGTGTACCCTCAGGGAGTCAACAAGGGAAGAACAAGGGCCAGAAACCAGAACACAGGTGAAAAGAGGTAAACAGAAGCTTCTTGCAATAATAAAGGAATGTTCAAGACTCAAGAACACAAGATCAAATGGGACAAAAGGAATCTCTTGCCCAAACTAAAAACTGATAAACATACAATTGAAATGGGTGGGAAAAAAGAGGACACTGAGTTTCCATTCAGGTTCTAATTCTTGTAGGATGCAGGTACTTATTTGAATTGCCTAATGAAGGACACTCGCTTGTCACAGATTTGGAATAAATCACAGCAGGACAGTTGAGCCCTTGACAGTATGGACCCAGAAGGTATTACAACAGTTCAGCTACAAATAACATGCAAGCAGAAATCAGACAGAAGAGATCCCACAGGCTACAGGTTGGGCAGCTCCGATTAAGATGGGTGCCAACTTTTTCCTGCAGTACCTTTTCTTCACTTCTCCTGTTCATATTTAACTTCAAAGTACGCATCTCAGCCACATGTGAAGCTAGTTTTCAGACACTGTTAACACACATGGAATTGTTCCAACATTGCCTACTGTTTGTTTCCAGTGACATAAAGGCAACTCTAACAACAAAAGTGGCCTTTTTCATTGGTTCTTGGGGAAGTGGGTCCAACTGGGATCCTTGGAAGTGTTGTGGGAGGTGGAAAAGACATCCGGTATCCACATGACGAGGCTCGTTTTGCTGACACAAGGCACTCAGGAATAGGCAGGCTGAAGAAAGTTTAGGTTTGTTTCCTCAGCCTTGGGCACAAGCCTAGAATCCAGATGAAGTAAGCGCGTGCTGAGCACAAGATTTCACTGATGCATAAAGATGTCATCTCACTCACAAATCTTTTTGCTGAGGTTGCTCAGTATTTCCTGATGCAGTTAATGAGGTGAGGTGCTCTATTTGGGAATTCTGGCTAGGTCTTTGGAGCAACTTCAACTCCCTCTGGTCAACCAGAGGAAAGCTGTGATCAGTAGCAGCAAGGCAATCCCTGGCTTCACACGTTGCCAGTGAATCACCACGCCATCCGCAGGCTGGTCCAAAGGTCAGCACTGCAGGCAAATCCCTATAGTCCATGTTTCCATAGATCCAGCAACACTGGAGCCACACTTGTATAGCCTGGTGAACACAAGAGCTCCTATTCCAGTAACCACTACGATTTGGCAGTTTCTTGTACCTCAGAGTCAGCTGAGTGGATTTTGTTCTTCTAACCTCAAGCTGCACTTTCATTTGGACATTATGTGGGTGAAACCATGTACTCACACTCTGTAAAGTACTTTTTCTACATGTTGCTGTTAAAGTGCAAGCAGAGTTTACCACAATACTAATATTTCATCCCAGTGGCTTCCCTAAGATACGAGCGATTCAGTGAAACAAAACATCCTCTGTATCCTCTGAAACTAGTTTTGAAAGTGCAGATGGCAGAAAATAGCATTGGTTTTAATTAGCAATATCCTTCACATGAATCCCCTATTAACCAAAAGAGCATACTATATTTCATCTCACTTCCTCTAGTTTACTTACTACTGCCTCTCTTCTCTGTGGTTTACCAGCAGGAAACCACTGGAGGGGATGTATCCAGATAAGATTAAACAACATAATATTATCATCTTTACTATAACCAGGCTGACAGCTTTTTTTTGCTAGATGCTGAAATGAGATTCACAGCCATTTTGGCTTCCATTCAGTGTGGAAATAAACCATTCTTTTAAGTCCACAATACTTCACTGATTCCTGAACTATTTCACTTGTGACAGGCCATTTTATTTTATTTATTTTTTTTTCACTGAAATGCACTTCAGACAGTAATCCAGGTTCACTCTAGTAGAATGCAATAGGAAGCAGAAGCAGGGTGTTCTGGAAGTGGATGTATCTCCAAGGATAAGTCTGTTCTAGAGCAGGGCAGCTGTGGGCACTGCTCTGCTGAGGAGCTATTGGAAAGTCACCAAGTGGCTTCTTTCTAGTGGCACTAGGATAGAAGTGTGCTTGGCTCCATACATTTCTACCTCAGCTTTCCCCTGAGGCTCTTCTAATGGATACAAAACCTCAAGAGTATGGATGAGAAAAAAGAGAGGCAGACAGAAGAAGGAAAAAAGATGTTTTTTTCTTGCACCATGCTGATCTGATTGTACCTTGGATATTCCCAGTAGGAATTCTTTATGCCTTGCCACACTGGGTAATGTATAAACTCCCTGCAGGAGCATGAGTAGAGTTGCATAAAGCCTGTGGCATTTGCAGCCATTGTATACATCACTTCTCACTGACACTGGAGCAATATTAACCAATAGCTAACATGGATGGTCAGTTTCTATTGCAAAATCTCCCACAGTTTTTTATGGGATCAGTACTGTTCTGCAGTTCTGGCAGAATGCTGCTGTGGTCTTTATCAGAAACCTTCAGTGTCTTGAAAAGACATCTCTAATCCCTTAGTTGTTTCACAGACACCGAGACTGCATTAATTCCCATGGAATTTCTCCTGCCAGGTAACAGAAAGTTCACCCAGTAAGGGAATCTCCTCACTGTAAATAGGTTGCAACATTCAACTGCTGAGGAGGGAGGGGAAAGAACTGGAGTAAATTGGCATGATGAGGTGTGTGAATGAAGTCAGCCAGGGAGAAAAGACAGCCTAGGCATCAAAGGACGGGCTGCTTCAGCACATCTCCAGGGCAACTTCTGCTGGCAGCTCTCTTAATGTCTGCATCTTAGGTCAGGCAAACTGATAATATGCACTAAAATTCCATTATAATTATTACTAAGTTCAGTTCTTAACATGACCACTCCTCTTCTTTTTTTGTCTTTTTTGGTTGCTATTAATTTGAAAAGCATGTCTTCTGGGACTGACATTTTCCAGACTTGGTATTAGCACATGACAAGTTTTGAAAGATGAAAGAAAATTAGCAGAGCAATTAAAGCATGTAAAGATGATTTTCCACATGGCCTGACCAAAACTTTTGCACTTGACATAATTCCAAAAAATCTGAAATTATAAACGAAACAAAATTGTTTAAAAAATACTTAGCTCTTAATACAAAAAAGTTCAGAGTAATTTTTAAAGAAGTTTGAAGGTTTTGGAATTTCTTAGTTGGCAGTTTTACTACGTTTGTTAAATTTTCATTTTAAGATGCTGTAATGAGATATAATTGGGTGGGTAATTTCTCAAATGGAATAAAAGATTGTATATATTTAAACCAGATAGTTCTTTCAATAACTGAAGTAGGGTGAAGAAGAGAAGGCACTATGAAATCACTATTGATCATACTACACCAAACTAATTTATTTGGGAAAGTCTTAAGACAGTGCTGAGAAGTATGGAAAATCCATTGATAGATAGAGAAATTGATCTTTGTTAAGGACATCCTACTGGGAGAAAATTAGTTAATACTTTCTCAATGTTCCATAAAGTCCTAGACTTTAAAGCTCCAAAGGCCCATTTTTGATAATCTACTCTGACCTCCTGTATATGACATGTCATTGAACTTCTATGAATTAATTTTTATTTCAATTACGTGTCCTCTAGAAAAATTTCCAGTCGTTCTATACATATTCTCACTAAAGGAAAATTCACTGAAGTCCTTCGTACATTGTTTCAATTACTTTCACTGTTAAAAATGTGTGCCTTATTCCTAGTTGGAACAGTCTACTTTTCAGTTAATGGATCTTGTTATACTTTTGTCCACTGTACTAAAAAGTTCGTTCAAGCTGTGTGCTCAGTGATGGTACTTACTGACAGTAACTGTGCTACTCCTCAGTCAGCTCTTTTATAAAGGAAATTGATACAGCAATGAAAGTTTTCTGCTATGATCTGGTTTTCATTTCCCATAATAAGTTTTGTGATTTTTCTCTGAATTGTTTTCCCTCTGAGCTCATTCTAAATTCCTGAAATGTAGGAGAATGTAGATGCCATACTGTCAAGAACCCCAGGGAGATATCTTCTGCAAGCAAGGATCTTTGTTAAGATGCTATTGAACCATTTTTGTTATTTTCAAATCATGCCATTAGAATCTAAGCTTCCATTCCATCTCATATCTCCCAATTCTCATTTTAAAGTATTCCATTTTAAAACAGCAGAATGACAGGAAATAATCATAACTTTTGTGGGCCTACTATATGGCATTGTTCTTCTGACCACCATTTGAAGTGGAAATACAGAATATTTTAATTCACAGGAGGAATCACAAATCTCAGAGAAGTAATTTGTTTTAGTTCACCAAACTATTCCTAGTGTAATCAAAATGCAAATTCACTTACTTTTGATAGTTCTCACATGGCCCAAAGCTGTATTTAACTCTTTATCTTTGGTGTTAGTGGTAGGCAATGAAGCCTTTCTTAGGTCACGTACACATGAAACACATTTCACTGGTTAATCTGGCCCCTGTGAGAGAAGCAAAGGTGACTATTCTTGAACCTGGGCCTCCTAATAACCTCAGAACTTCTACTTTTGTTCAGTGCAACGACATTCACTGATAGCACTGTTTTCTACAGTTTTCTAGCAGAAAACACTTTCTGCCCCTAAAGTTCACAAAGGATGCAAACTGAGGATCACAGGAGAATCCATGTTTGCTTTTAATTTGGTGCCAGACACTGCTCGTATCTAATGAACCTACTAGTGGTCTTTGGAGAAGGCACCTGCTTCTGCTCACTGAAAGCAGCTGGAAAGAATGATAACTTGGATTAAATTGTTCAAATGCTTGAAGAACTTGGACACACCCTGTACCCACATAGTGTGTCTCCTGGTATTTTTTTAATTGCTGTGCCTTGTCTTTCATCTACCCCTCAAGCTGTGGGCATTTTTCACAAATTATCTCTTCTTTGTCATCCACAGCTCCATTTTCTCGTTTTGCAGCCTGCTAAATTGGTAACAGTATAGCAGGAAAGAAAGAGTTTCTGACTCATCTATCATGAGTCATCTAACAGTTTGGTGAGGTTTGTTTTTCTGCTATGACTCTGCACCTAGCACTTGGAGTAGTATAACATTACCTTTATGTTTCTTCTGACACTGCATTAAAACTTGTGAATTCACTGAGCGCTGTGCTCAGAAAGGAACAAGCCACAGAAGGAACATTGCTATTACCCTCCAGCTTCTTTGTGTTTAAGTTGTAAGTGATTCAGACCTGGTTTTCTCCTGCACCAATGAGTTATTTGCACTACTCTGGCAGCAAGACTTGACACGCCAGGAGAGCCAGGACAACGTCAGCTTTGCCCAGATGTGTGTCTGTTCTGGGCAGACTCTTTGCAGGGGCAACAAAGCTTGAGCAGTAAAAGTCTGGGGTAGTCAGCCCAAGAGGGAACATTACAGCAGAGGCTTTATTGCTCAGTCTGCTGTGTCAGTTTGAGCAGCTCTGCTACCCACAGGTGTGGGTACAGTGTGCAAAACAATCCAGCCACTAGGAGACACACCCTCTGCCAGGCCTGGAAAAGAGGTTCTCTGGGCTGGTTGGTCCCACTAGCAGGGCACCACAGGGGAATTATGACAGACACACAAGGCCTTAACTGAGTTGTGATATTGTCAGTTGTAGCTACTTGATCATTAACTACTTGGGTAATTGAGAAACTTAAGAACAAATCAACCAGTGTGGGTTTTTTTCTTTTCCCCCTTGGTTTTATCATTTGATACTATTACTTTTCCATTTTTTGCTAGAAGCTTATTTAATGTGGATTACTGGATTTGACTGCCTGCCACTGTGGACACTGGAGAACTTGAACAGACAGACAACCACATAAACTTGTTCTTCTGGCATGATTGAAAACCCATTGATGTTGTAGAAATATTTTTGTTTTCCTCAGTGTGTTTCCTACTAGAGTCTCACATCAAGAGTCTGATAGAAAAGGAAAAAGAGGTAAGGTACACACCTTTCAAATATCAGACATAATGGGTCTTTTTGCTCTCTTCTCCTCTTCGCATAAAAAAAAAAGTCACACTGGTTCAGAGCTTGAGTACATTTCCAACCCACCATGGATTTGGTGTAAACCTGGGGAGGCTGCCCGAGTGCCAGCACAGGAGCTGTGTCAGCCAGGCGATGCAGGGCAGTACCCAAAATAAGCCCTGCTGAGGGGTAGGTCTGTGCAGTCTGTGTCGAGTAACAATCACAGGGCTGTGGTGCTTTCAGGGCACAGAGATCTATGCAGGGCTGTATTTAGTCACATGCATTTCTCAGTGCAAACTTGGTGAAAAGTGTGTCTTTGCATGGTGCTCAGAACAAAGAAAACATCTATGTCTATCCCTTTTTTTTTTTCATTGTTTTTCTGCTTTTACTTCATTTTACAAGTCCAATGCTGATGAAATGAAAGGGTCATACATCCATTAAATAGATCTGTGAAATAGTAGCATTCACCGTGGGTTTTTGCCTGTTTGACTGGTTGGTTGATAATGTAATTACTTTCAGGACAATAGCCAAAAATGAGCAGGCATGTGGATTGAGTTTCCAGTTTTTCACAGATTTGGTAAATGAAGTAGTGGTACCTCAGTTAATCTCCTAATTATTGTTGCTTTGAGAGGTTGGTATTTTGGTAGATAATATCTTCTAAATTTTCTTGAGCAAGAATGACTGTATTAGGAGATTTCCTCTGGCCTACTTTCCTTTTCACACACACATTACAGAGGGATACTCTGGCTACTCAGAATATCTCCCTCAGCTGTACTGCCTCTCACCTGTCAAAACAATGTCACTCCATGGTGACTTACAGAAAAGCTGTAAATTGGCTTTTGTTTTTGCATTGTGCTTTTCACTTTTCCCCAAACAGGAACTCCCACCTCATTTTGCATCTGCTTGTACTGGGGATGGAACCAAGCCCAGATACTGCAGGTGATCACCCGCTCTCTGCTTCAGATTGCTCTAACTGGAGAAGGGTTGGGAAACAGTTCTGAAGGACCACTGTACCACTCAGTAAAGGAACAAAGACAACTGGAAAAAAAAAAAAAAAAGAAAAAAAGGAAAATGCATTTAGTCTGGTTATTTATTTTGGCAGCCAAAAGCTAATTACACCTAATGTCTAATAAAGTACTGTCTTACAGCCAGTTGAAACAGGCCACTGTTGAAATAATGAAGACATAGTAACATGAGATAATGCTTCTGTGCATACTCCTAAATCTCTCCTGAGCAGATCCATCTTTCCTCATGCAAACTGAGGGTCACTCTGGTTAAGTGCTAAATACAGCAAACCAGGTTTAGCTCTGCTGTCTCTGGCTACCTCCATGAGCAGAGTTTCTTTCACTGGATGCAATGTGGCAGCTCAGGTGCCAACCTGCCTTGCAGTGGTGAAGGAAAGACAGTGTGTAGAGGAAGACAAAAGCACCTTTAGGGGAATGGAGCCTTCTTGAAGAATGGCTTAGCAAACCCCAGCATGGGAAAAGTTAATTTTGCAATCTGCCCCTGGCTATGTGAACTAGTCAGAGTCTGGTGGTTTCAGACAGAAACATACAAAACATGCTTGCCTTCCCCAGTGTTCTGGAAATTATTACTTAGCTGGCAATGTTTCTTTTTAAATATCACAGCTAGCCCACCCCAGACTCATTCCCTGTGAAATTAGGAGCAAAGCTCCTATCACCTCTGGTGGGAACAGGATCAAGCACAGGACAGGGATAATGTTTTGAATCTTCAATGACCCCCAAAATCCAAATTTTTATTTACATTTTATGGTCCTCTTTTAAATGGCAACACACATATTTTGCCTGAAGTTGAAGCAGAAGAGATCCATGACCAACAGATGATACCAGGGAGCCTCACGTGTTGAGAGTGCTCTACTGCTGGATTACAAAGCACTAGCCAAGGAGAAGAGTTCTCTTTATGAAATTATTTATTTAGGAAACCAGAAACATTCTAGAAAAGTAAAGAGTACTATAAAAGGAAATTGGAATAAGTTTTGTCCTCTGTAAAAATAGGAACTTTAGTTCCACCCCATTCATAAATAGTATTACCAGCATTATTTATTTTAATAGTACTTGAATGTTTTCTTGGATTTACTTTCACAATTATTCTATGAGGAGTTGGAACATGTTCTCCCTATTTTACAGATGAAAATAGTAACAGAAGATAAGGACACACTCAAGGTGACAGTAAATCCCTGACACAGTTGAGAACTGAATGCAGGTCTCCAGTGCCTCACCCTGCTTCCTCCTCTCTACAGCTGCAGCCCTGGGATTTAGCAGGGGCTGTGCAGAGGGCAGGGCTGGGCCCAGAAAGCTGCAGAAAGCTGAAGAGCTGTGAAACTCTACCCAGTGAAGTTTCCTTTGGGTCTAGGCAGCAGACCAGCTCTGTGCTGCTTTTTTTTTTTTTTTGTTTGTTTGTTTTTTTTTTTTTTAAGTTATTTTGTTTTCAGTACCTAAAGAAGTTTCTTGGAAATTTCTATTTCTATCATAGTGCGTCTGTACGAGCAACTTCCCATAACTCTCTGTCAGTCTCACATCTGTAGGCTCTGGACACTGAAAGATCAGCAGCACTGAGGGACCTCAAGGTGATGTAAAACTAAAATGTGGTGCCTCTCTAATAGTACCTAAATTTTACACCTGACAACAGGTTTCACTACTATAAGATACTACTGTAGAATGATTTGGAAAGGCAAGGAACAGTGACAGAGTTGTTCTAGGGGAGAGAAACAATAGACAAGACTATCAGAAAAATCAAAGGGGAATAGAGAAATGAGAATGGGGAGAGAACAAAATTAAGTGTACTGAGTGAGCCTGAAACAAGTTTACATAAGGCTTGACGGTGACACACTCTTTGTACTTAATGTTATGTTAGTATATGTAGGGTAAATTATTACTGACTTGAGGGCATCAAAATCACATCCATCAGGCTCTAGAAGCAAGAAGGCTATGTCTGGAAACATCAGCTAAAATTAACAAGTCAGTTAAACTGCTTTAGCATAGGCAAACAGGTCAATCTGCTTTGAATTTGTTAAGCAGCAATGCTTTGAAATGGCTGTGGTTGATGCTTTTAAGAGTGATTCACAGATATGCTTTAGAAGCTACGATTGAATTGAGAAAGAAAAGGGAACTGCATATTAAATGTATTCCAAAAGAGAGAGCACACCCAAATTTAGCTTCAAGTTTTCTTTTTCAGTCATCTGGCAGCAGTGGGAAGCCACGGTGGGTACAATCATCTCATGTAGCTTAAGCTGCCCAAAAAAGGAAAAGAAAAGTTAAGAAAAAGCTATGCACTGTATTTTGTCTCTAAAATATTTATAGGGAAAGCACTAATATCTAGCCATCTGCTATGTTGCATCTGATGGTTCCTCCAGGTAAATAAAATATTTGTTCAATGAACTCAAAAAAGTTGACTCAAACCCTTTAGCAACTCTGATTATGCACCTTTGAATTTCCCGAGATGAACATTGGCTCTTTTGCCAGGAGGCTGCAAGGAGTGCAGAATATTGTGTACATGCTACATTTTGTTAAATAAGCCTCACAACCAGCACTGTGGAAAGAGGAAGATGTATAAAAAAAAATTGTGGATGCAAGCTTATAAATACTTGTTATTTCAGCAGCTCTCAGCATGAAGGAATGTACTTTACTGCAAAAGAGATTTATACTAGGACTACTAATTTATCCTCTTTATATGGTACCTTATGCAGATTCATAAACTGCAGTTTACCCAGAATATTTTTTCAGAAAAATATTAATAGCAATGAATAAGCATAGATGTATTTGTCTGTCTGTGTGTATGCATTGTCAATTGTTTGATTTGAAAATTTCAAGAGCAGAGACCTACTAATTAATGCAGAAACCATTTCCAAACTAGTGAAATTCAAAAGGACAACTCAGATGACAGAACATTAAAAGACTTTCATTGGAGTGCCTGTCAGAGCAGGGGAGTGAGCACCAGGATTCCTTATCTGCATCATGGTTAAGGCATAAGTTACTCACTCTCTCAGACTGCATGAGGGGGCGGAGGCCAAGCTACCTTGCAGCACTGGCAGCCCTCTGCTCCTCAAACAAAGCCACAAAAGCCATGTTGAAGCCAATGGTTGGCATCAGGGGAAAAATCAAGCAACCCCAGTCTGCCAGACAAGATAATAGCACAAGGGGAAGATGTGGAAAGCATTGCTAAAATGGTTGGGAATGCTCAAAGTGAAGAAATTGGGTAATTATTGACATCAGGCTTAATTGTCCTGTCATGCTGGTATTATGACTGCATAACTCTGCTGACTATGAAAGAGTTGCTTCTGATTCAGACTGAACTAAGCTGAGTGGGAACCATGATGAGAACCATGAGAAAGTCTGAGCTTGATGCTGAGCATGGTACATCTCTGTGTATCTGAGTCACAAATTGGCATGAGAATCTAGACTTGAGGATCCTCTTCCTTACTCACTGTTCTGACTAGACAAACCAAGCCTGTACTCAAACTGCTCTCTGCAGCAGGACCAGCTGAACCCTTTCTGAGAATATTTGTGATAGAAGTACATTTTCTTTATTTTCTGTAGCGCGGAACCAAGGCCAAGGCCAGTCAGTTTCTTAATCTGTCTCCTTGCTCTCGGTGCCTCCCTTGTACTAACACTAGTGTTGGGCAAGCATGTGCAAGTGACCCAGCAGATCGTATTTTCAGGTGAGGCACTCTGCAGTTCCATGTGTTTTCCCATCTGACTCATCATAAATCATACCGATGTTCATGTCACCTCAAAAGAGCCGGCAGCAGGCACGGGTGGTTAGTGACGGTCACGAGATGGAACATGACCCCATGGCAGCCCAAATGGCAGCACAAATGGCAGCACAATTTATTTCAGATTAAAGCAACCATTTAAAGCAACGTGCTTAGTGAAATGCAAGATTTTTGTGTTTGGTTTGGGTTTTTTTAATTAACTTTTGAGAGAATGTTTGTGGCTATAGATTTACTAGTGTCCTAGAGACCCTGAGAAATTCTGCCTTTGGAAGTTCCACAGCAAGGGCGTTTCTTCCACTCCCCTCCAGGACAGCTCCTTGTGTTGAGCAGCAATAATGCATACAAAATCATAGAGCTAGTCAGCCAGAAAGTGCCAAATTCTATACCTACTGCAAAAATCTGAACTGATTCTTGTATTTTATAAAGGAGTTTCCTACAGAAATTTAATATGAACGATTCTAGTCCTTTGCGTTTCTTAATCAACACCATACGTTAAATAACACCTATAACAAATTTCAGTTTCAACTGAAAATTAGCATGCACTGAATGTGTCACATATGCAAACAATTAAGATTTTAATTTTAGCTTTAAAAAGGCAGAAATCCTATGGTTTGTTTATCTTGGCATTGCAGGCACATCCTGAGGCAAATAACTCAACCGAAGGATTTCCAAGAGCCAGCCCTTATCTAGATGACATGAAATGGAAGTGTTAATAGCACCAATGTACAGGTGTCAGTGTCACTGCAATAATTGCACTACAAGTCAGAGACTGACACTTTCATAAAAGATAGTGTCAAAACAGTAGAAATCGGGACTGTGAAATTTTATTCACTCATGAGAAAGGTCTAAACCAGGTATTCAAATGTTCAGCTGGAATTTGCAACTACAATTAAGATGACAATTAAAAACTGACCTCTTTCTACTGAAAAAAAAAAACAACCATGGAATTTTCATGTCATCATTAACAGGACAGAAATAAAGGGAGTAGGTGCAGTAGGCTTATCTGTTCCAGGTGAGAGGCGCTCATGGGCTGTGAGACACCAGTTGCAATGGAGGTAAGGCTTTCTCATTATGGGACCAAGATATTTCCAATGTTTCAGGCAGAGTTACTTGGAGACCAACATTTTTTGTAATAAAAGAAGTAAAATAAATGTATCGGTGGTTGCAAAAGAGAAACATTCACATATCTATGTAAAATGCAATCTTATCAAAATGGTGTCTGTAACTCTAAAAAGAGACTGTTTTATTTCTTGTTTGTTTTCCTTTTTGAACCTTTGTTGCTCTTATTTCCTCTGATCAGAATTGACCAGAAGGCTTGGGACTTATATCTGCCATCAGTAGGTCTTTCATGAAGAACTTTTAGTTTATTTTGTGTGACATCAATTAAATTGATTACTCTCTACCTAGAATAAGTAGGTAGAAACTGGGATCTTAGCCCAATTTGAAGCCAAAAGTAAGTATGTGTGATCATCTGATCTTCTCAAGGCAAAATGGACATGATGGACTAAGATAGATGATTTGTCTGATTGTTTCCCTTGACTTTTGATGCAAACGTTGATTTCTTTATGAAAGTCTTTTGGATTCAGCTCTTCAGCCTCTGAAAATTGGAATTCATAAACAATTTTCTTCAATATAGAGAAATAAATCATGGAGCAGATGGGATTATCATGCATGAGCAAGAGATAAAAAAGTGGACATGTTCTAACTCTGCAAACATAGCTGATGAGAGTAGAGGGATTATCTTTACATTCCCTGCTTAACTCTGCTCTCTGGAGTGGCAAGCTATGATAGCATTATAAGAGATTGTGGGCATGGAGCACAAGCCCAGGGAGGACTTTGTGAAGCCAAATTTTTTGTCTGTGCTCTGGTAACTGTGCTGTTCACACAGAGTTGCCAAGAAATATCATGATGAGGTAAGCAGATTTTGAGGAAGCAAAGAAAGCAACTTGTGAGAATAAGGAGAAAGAGGGTAGGAAAAAGAGGGAAATAAAGGGGGACAGTGGGAGAGAAAGGTTAAACAGAGGCTCATTTGCATCTCAGCACAGCAGAGCATGATGAAATCAGGGAGTCCCTGGCATCACTTCAACATCCACATGGCCATGGCCCCTGCATGCTTCCCACCTGCAGCTGCTGGGTGACTAAGGCCCTCTTCCTTCATGGCCTATTATTCCAACCTTGGTTCCTTGAGTTACGAAGGCTGAAGATATAGAACAGGTCTGTAACTGTCCCTCCTTAGTGTAAAAGCACTGACTTGTGGTATGCCAGCATGAAGGAATTCTTGCCTTCAGAGCACTTTTGAAAAGTTCTTCGCAGCCAGAGTCCACCTACAAGTTTGTTTATGCTACAAAAACTTCAACACATTTGAAAAGCCCCTAAGTCACTGATACAAGTCAGTAGTGTGCCACTCTATATACATCACCTCCCAAAAACACCATCAAAAGTATAAACTAAGTATCTGAGGAGGGTTGCTTTCCTCATTAGTCAGGCAGATGACTTTTTTCATGTATGTCTCTGGCTGGATGTTCAGAAAAATGCAGGCAACCCTCACCCCAGCACTGTTATTTCTAGTTGAAGAGCACCTGTGGAAAAATAGCTCTCATTTAAGAGTCTAAAAGACTTTGAGCACTTTCAAAAATCGAGGGAATCCTGTTGTAGGCTCAGTGGGATTGGAACTAATGAGGCATCCATTTTAATTCAAATTTCACTTGTGCAATTAAAGGAATCAGTGCACAGAACTTTGATTAGTGCAGAAATGGGGGATCAGCACCACTGTGGTGTGTTTTGCAGGTAGCAAAGGCCATTCTGGCCTCTGCAGTGGGGAACAGATTGATGCTTTATGTAAAGGTGAACCTTCAAAAGCAGCAAATGGAGAACTGCAAGTGTAACTCCTCACTCCCCTGACCTGGCTCTGTTACTGCACTGGTGAAACAGAATTTATTTCTGGATATATTTCTAAAATATGAAGTTGCTCTTACATTTAAATATATATTAGAAAAGAAAGCTGTGAATGGAAAAAACTCCCTAATGTGCCCCCACACTGCAAATGGCCACTAGATTAACTTCCAAGGATGCAATTTAATTTCAGCTCTATCTGTTTTATAGCCAAAAATTCAATCCTGAGGTTTATTGAATTTAACATTTTTTTCCCAGCTCTGAATATTGTACTACATAATTCTGCAGATTTAAAAAAAAAAAACAAAACAAAAAAAAAACTGTTGCAAACACTAGGTTCAGTTTCAAAAAAAGAAAAAAACCAACTCAACTGGCAGGGTTTTTCATAGGAGTACAAGCAGATATTCTGTTATTCACTGTATTTATGTTTGGGATTGTCTATGGATTTTACATATCTCAGCACTTCATAAGGATTAATCAATTTTTCTGTACTAAACTAAGCTATGTAGCCTGGTTGCCTTGGGCCTGTGTTCAGATTATCCCTTATAGGAGTTTCTGCCTTCTCTCTTATTTGCTGTTTTCTGCACCTCAGCCAATGCACAATTTCAGCAGGTTTTAACTGTTACAAACAAGTTAATCCTCTGTCAAAACTCCAGTGAGACAGGGGAGAGTTCTTATAAACAGTCACAGAGACACTGACAACTTCAAGTTCAGAGGCACCATCCGTGACCAAGGGAAGAGTTACTTTGTCTGTCCTGGATCTTGGTCCAGTGTTTTATCCACAGAACTTTGCCACCCCAGTAAACAATCAGCACAGCAGCGAAGTGTGGAGAGAGCACAGCATAAGTCAGCCTACCTGGAACTGACTGTTCCAGCACCTCTCAGTCAAAGGAGAATGGTATGGATGACCATACAGGCTTACAGATTGTTTTATCCAGTGTCACAGCCCCAAAGCAATAAAACTCAGCGTATTTTTACTGCTGTATGTCTACACGAAGCTCTGCCCTCAATAAACTGGTAGTGTCAATTCAATACAAAGTAGGTAAGTGGTCAAGATGCAAAAAGTGCTGCCACAACTAGTGCTCCCTGTTACTGTCAAATGATCACTAAGAGGACAGGGGTATGTAGATAATTGGAAAGTGGAGACCAAAACCAAAGTGTCAGGATGGAGCATAGAAGCCTGGATCTATGTGGCCAGTGTCACAGCTTTCTGTGCATAAATAAAAGATCACAATCCTAGACTAGGAAGAACAAGCATGAAGCTCACCCCAGCAGAAGGAAAATTGAAGAATTAAAATAAACAGACCAAAGAAAGCAAGTCAAAGCCAGTGAGTAACAAAGCTGAGTGAGCTTCCCAAGAGAACTGCATGTAATGATGGTTGGTACTAACAATGGAAAAAACATTAATTTCATAAAAATCATTAGTAAACAAATATTTTTTTACTCATAGAGTGCTGCTGTCAAGATCTCTGTATAGAAAATACCCCAATGATTTGCACACAGCTAAACAGTTGCCATTTTGTCTTCCTCTAAGTAGACTATTCCAAACCTGAGCACAAATCTTGAGCCCTCCAGCTTCAACCTCTTTTCCCTCTGTGATGCACACTTTGATTTCTCATGTCCATGCTATTTTATGATCTCTGCCTTTCCTTCCTTCTAAGCTCTGGCTTTTTTCAAATCATGTAGAAGAGGCATCATCTGTAGCAGAAAAATCTGTAGCTGTCTCATTCATTCAAAACCATTCCAAATGGTTAGTAATAGTTAAATCAGGATGAGATTCATTGACCTCAAAAAAGTTATGACTTACTCCAGTTAAAATGGTCCTGTATCTAGACTATCAAATACTTTCCAAATCAACACGTAATTTAGCATTTCTTACCTCTGTTCAAATATTTGATCTGCTCTGTCATGGCCTGAAGGATTGCAGCAGTTGAATATTTACTGTGATTTTCACACAGCAATGCTCAAGGGCCTCTACTGGAATCAGAATCCTACTCCTTTTAGTGTATTTAAATGTACAAGAAAATGAAATGGGTCAAGAAAAGCTTACAATCAAATGAGTAGGCAACATCATTGGGCTTGTTCAAGCAAAGGAACTTGGAAGCTTACCAACAGTTCATGCTAAGTTTGAAACACCATTCCAGTCAGTAAAATGGAGTGGAGTAGGAAAACCTGCCAGCTCTTTATGCACTTCCCAAAACCCATAACTTTACATTCTTACTCAACTTTTTAAGTGGAAAACTAATGTGTAAAAAAGATAAATTAGGATCTTTGTTCTCCCTAGAATTGTCTGTTTAGTTTCTTATGAAAAATACTACAGCAAAATAGTTGTAGCTCCAGATAGGAAATCCTGTTGGTGTGAAACATGAGAAACTTTTAAAAGTCAAGTATTTGGATGAGAAAGAGACATAGAGCTTAAGCAACTTGGCCTACTGTCTGTCAGCTTGCCCTGGCAAGGTCAAAGTACTCACTGATATACAGGCCAGTACACACTGACCCTCTTTTTAAAGATATAAGATAGAAGGTGCAGACAGTATCAAGAAAATTTTGCACAAAATGGTAATTCTTTTTCAGGTACTTTTCCCTGGATTCTAAGAGCACCAGATACCTCTGTAGCATATCCTCAAGACACAATAAAGCAAGCGCCTGATTTTCATATACTTAATTTTGCACATATATGTAGCTTGATTTATATACAGGGAAAACAAGACCATTAAGAATAAAAAATAATTGAGCATAAGGGCAACAAGGAGGAATGATGTAAACTCACTGGATGGAGTTATTTTCCTCTCCTTACAATCATTACCACTTCCATGAGATTTATGAACTTGAGGATAAAATAAAACCAAGGGTGCAAAGAGACAGGCTACTGAAAAGAAGAGGAAGAAGACTTAGATCTTAGATAGATCTAAGATCTTTATCTTAGCCTTTGCAACCAAAGGGTACAGAATCAATGATCTTATGTGTTATTTTTCATTTTCAGAGGGATTTGCATTATTGCATCCTCATTATCAACGTCAGGGAAACCAATAGTGCAGTGTGGTTACAACAAAGGCTTTGTACAATTTGTTTCAACAGTTTCTTGATAACAGTAGACAAAACTACTGTCTACTTACTGCTTGCAATGATCTGAAATGACTCTACCTATAATGCAGTATTTTATACATATGAGTGTCTGATAAATTTGGGGTCTGAGTCCTTTGTTCCACAGTCTGCCTAAAGGTGAGTAAATCATGTCTAAATCAATGAGACACAGGTTCATCAGGTAATTTCAATATATGCTCTAGCTTTAAGTTATGTATCTGCTTTAAACTCGGGCCTCTTGAAAGTATTTTTCCTGTCACCTGAAGGCTAGAGAAAATTCAGTAGAAGGACTGGGAAAATTTTTGGGAAGTACTTCATAGCAGATGAACATTGCTACCTTACCCAGTTGCACGGATAGAGAAATGTCTCGGGACAAGAGGTGCAGGGGTAATATTCACCTCCTTCAACTGTAGAGGACTGCAGTGTAGACATGTACACATCAACTTTCCTCCAACATCTCTCTGCACTTAATAGACAAACAGGCTTTTGTAAGTGCAGCTCTGAACAATCGTATCCTAAGACAGATGGTAGGACAGAGGAAATCAGTTATGATTCTTAGGTTTCTCTTTCACTCTATTTATGAATTAGGTTATCCCAAAGGCAGCCATCTACACTGCAGCTGTCTAACATTAGATCCTCTTTTTCTCCCAGGAAGAAATTTTTACACAAAGGCCTGGAATGACATTTGTATTTTCCTTGAAATAGTTTCAGATCCTACTTTTGCCTCTAGTCATCCATCCTACTTAAGATCCTCCTTTCTGATCCTATGCCATTAAAGATTCCAGAATGTGAGCACAACACTGGCAGTGTGTACTTGCCCATGCTCTCTTTTATGATTGTGACACTACAAACCACAGGAGATGAGACCAGATGTGTCCTCAGGGTTCAGTCAGAAATCCTGCAGCTGCAAGAAAACTTGGTAAAACATTTGGAAATAAAATGTCTGTCGAATCCAATGAAGTGCAGCATCATTTGTCTGGACCTATACTCTTCAGTAGCAAAAATACAACCCTGTCAATAAGCAAATAAACAAATAAATGGCCAATTGATTCCTATATGTGACTTGGTCCTACTTAAGTTCAAAGCATTTATAGAAGTGTCTATTGCATTTTAAGTGTACTGTATCCTGGGCATTCAATTTGCTCAATTTGGTCAAACAGCACACTTTCTTTCTGAGACATGAGTCACATCCCAGGTGACGTAACACTTAATCTAGAGCTGAAAGGAAACTAAACCCCAGCCTTTGTGGGGTTCAGTGCTGCTTTTAAAATACTCAACTATCACCCTGGAAGCTAAAATGCTGGCTGGTCAAAGACTTCTCAACTGTAAGCTGCACATCTATGTCCAGGGATGTCAATAGGAATGTGCACAGTGCATGATGCTAACTGGGGGTATGAATCTTGTCAGATTGGTTCTTAGATACTCAACCCTACAAGGTTCTGTGCATTCTGACCCTAGTTGAAAATCAAGAGAACTATTCATGTCATATACTCTTTTCATTGAAGTATAAAGAACCAATAAGTTTAAAAAAATCTGTTATTCAAGGTATAGTATGATACACTGTGTAGTCAAACAGTCACTTAGAGCCCATACTTTATATGGTAAATTTTCCTCCTGCAGAATTAAAACTGAACTGTATGAAACTCAGGTGACTAAATGAGATTAATTGTTAGCAAAATGAACCATGTGCAACAATGGTTTTTCTCCCAGAAGAAAGTATTAAGCAAGGGAATTGCATCAAGTGTGTGTATTTCAAAAACTGGTACTCTTTCTGTATCAACTGAAATTACCATTTTATTCAGTACTCTGATAAGTGTTTCATGCCATAGCTGAACTAACTTTGTTGAAGTGAAGGCTTTTTTACAGACAACTTGTTTTTCTCCTGCCTTGGTGGAAATATTAACTTGCATCCTGCCAATTTTAACATAACTCAGCAGCTTCATCATGTGCAAAATATATGATAATACACAGGTGCACAACTTTATGGAAGGTGATTGTGTTTTAAAAAAAAGAGGTCAACTGCGGTCATGGGAATTTCCTTTAAAACTATATAAGGCATCAGCCATATGCAGTCTTCTGTGACAATTTTATGCTCTATCAGAATTTTTCCCATGTCTAAAAAAGCCTACAGAGAGCAGGAAACATCATGTTCTTTTAGTGCTGAGTGTGATGTTACTAGCAATTTGGTGAATTAAGGCTGATTTGCAGTTGTATCTAATTTCAACAGCTATTCCCTCATTCTAAATCTGGAGCTGGCACTTCCTACAAACTGCAAGTATCCTCAGCTCCCCTTTGCATTCTTAGAGCTATCAAGAGTAGGATTCACCAGACCTTAAGGCATCTGTCAACATACATTTACAACTGAGCTAAGCAAAGCTAGGATCTCTTCATAAGCTTTGGAGAGAAATTGATAGTTTTAGGGAATGAGTCATCCAAGCAGTTTTGGATACATGAAAGGAAGACACTTATTTGACTTTAAAGAGAAGTTAAGGTTACTAACTCAGAGATGCCCACTCAGAGTAGCTCTTTCCTAGCATAATTTATGAACTACATCTACTGATTGACAAGTTGACATGGATTCCTTAGAAGATGGAGTTTACTTTCCTACAGACACATGTAAAGCAACGTAGATTTAAAGATGACGAGCATCCAATCTATATGACCAATGGCAAACAAGACTATATCCAGTCAAAGTAACTAAAAGATATAAAAGAAGGTCAGAAAAGGCTTTCATTTTAGTGTCTACTATTTCTCCCTCTCCAGCTTTCAAGATCCCCCAACATGACTTTCAGGCCCTGCTTCTTTACCTTCTGAAAAGCTGAAATTTCCATAAGGTTCAAATATGCTTTTGCCAAACATCCCTCAGCCTCAGCAAGAAATGGCCATCAGGTGACACCAGAAATAAAAAGGATCACAGGCAAGGGTTTCTACCTCCACTGCTAAAGAGCAAGGCAGAACTACCTCCCTGTGTGCATAGCTAACCTTCACTGAACAACTGTGCTCCTAAAGAAAAGTGAGATTTCAAACTGAATGCTCTTCTGGGCTTTTGTCAGTAGCTGTTTCACTTTTTCATTTCTCCTTTTTGACAAGGAGAATGTCAGAAATTGTATGCATAGAAAGGTTCTGGAAGAAACAGCTAAAGGCAACAATAGGTTTACTGCAGGATTGCACTGTCGTTTGTGGAACTAATGAAACAAACATCAATTCTTTATATAAATGTCCAATGATGCAACCATCCTGCTGGGTCACACACCATTCAGAATCACTGCCAAAGGCAATCAGACCAAATACACTGTAAATGTATTTCACAGAAAGAAAAAGAAGATGTACATCTTGAAAATAGTTAATAAAACAAACAACTCAATTGCTATGTGATGGAGACTGACCTCAGAAGACACTTGCTTCTGAAGTCAAGGGGAGACCTGACAGGTAATAAGAAATAATTAATAAATCGGCAATAAAAGTTTTTCTGCACATTTCAGTGGAGGAATCCCTGGATACATCCAGAAGACTGGCCCTAAAGAACCAGTTGCTGTGCAAAAAACACTCAATTTCTCCTACACAAAGGTATGGATGCCTTTCCCATTTGCATTTCAATTAATTCTCCTGGGTATACACATAAGAAACACAAGGCACAACAACTATTTTTACAGATTTTGTTTCCTAAGGCCACTCTCTAAAAGCCATCTTTATTTTCCTCCACATATATCATCATTTGCCTGCAGGTAATCCAAGACCAAGGCATGTACATCTCTATATACTCTAAGCGTGGCTGGCCCTTTTGCTCTAGCAAGTGAGCAATAAGAAAAAGAAAAGAAAGAAATAAAAATAACCTGAAAAACATCCAACTTATCAAACCAGCAAGGACTTTCAGACTGGGACAAACATGCTTCTTGTTTGCCCAAATGCGTACACGAAAGAGTGCTGCCAGTACTTTGTGGCTTTATTCCAAATTACATCACTGTAAAATAAGAGCGAATTCTGGTGCCCAAAAAAAAAGTTGAACAAAAGTCAAGCAAGCCTGAGGCTCATGTAATGTGCTGAATTGATAGAGTACTTCACTTCAGAAGCAATGCACCAAAGTGTACCAATAATAATCAGCCAGCAGCAGGGAATATCCATCAACTTCAAGTTTTAAGGTCTTGAACTGTATGACTCAGTGATGCACCACAGTTCCATTTAGTTCAGTGAAATTGCACTGACTTGTGCCATCTTGCAGGTCTGGCCTTCTCTCTTTTATTGCTGATTTTTAAATCAAGGTAGTGAAATCACCCAAATTCCTAAGGGCAAGTAGGTTTTACATTTATCACTGATTTCTGAATATGGTTTTAACTGTTTTCTTCAAACCTTTTTGCAACTTAGCTGGCAAAAATCAGTGTGCCTTACTCATCAGAACACGCTTGTTCTATGCATTGTGGTAATTTTCATTATACACTCGTACAAGGCTCTGGATGTAAAGATATAGTCCTTTATCACACTCCAGAGGAGGCAAACATGCCCAGTGCCCAGTCTTCAAACCACTGTCTGCCAATGTTTTGGGCACAGATCAATGACTCCCACCCACAGCTCAGGTATCACAGCATATGGAACTGCACTGACTTCTGCCACTACAGGACAAAGTGCACTGTCCTGAACACCACAGGGACTGCAGACAGTACAGTGAAAAAGGTAGGCATCCTTCAGAAAAGTATCTTTGCTCTCCCAGTTTAGCTCAATCACAGTCTTCCCAAGTACAAAAAGTACCTGAAAGTGACCAACAGCCAAAGCTCTGGTCATTGAAAGTCAGGAGGAAGTGAAGATCTAAAGATATTCCTTGCTATACATTAAAGCACACATTACTGCTACAGGATTGCTTGAAGAACAAATTCCCAAACCATCCTGAATTCTTCTCCGGTGAAGCTTTTGAATGAGGCACAGAAATAGTTTTGAGTTGTGCCTAGCCTTGAGAGAATGGGATAACAGATCATGAGTCTGCAGGTAATTCCTTAGGGGGATATCTGGGGGTGGGAACACTAAGCTGCTGCCAGGTTACCAGAACTGGCAGCTTCAGGACAAACACTTGTTTATATAACCAGATGTAAAAGTATTACTTTCAAGATTTATTTTCTTAGCATGATTCTCGGCCTGCCATTTCACCCATGGGCTGGCTCTGTATGAACACAGCTTTGGAAGCGCCTACCCTGGAATTATTTTCACTAGGATAATGGGTTAGAGTAGTCATTCAGAGTCCACTGGAGACACGCAGGTGCTGCTTTTGACATCATAAGTGAAAATCTCAGGCAAGCTAAGGCAGAGTAGTGACAGTCATACCAATGTGGACTCAAAGGCAGCCTTGGGTTTCCAGTTTCTGAGTCAAGTGTGACTGGACGCATTGCACTCCAATTGCAATGTGTTTCTTATCTGAGGATGAGCTGCAGTCCAGTGACTCATACTGAGAGTATCTGCACTGCTATTTGTCTAGCAGGGAATGCTGATAGTTTGTGGGGGGAAAATGGCCTTATTGCAAAGGACTAAAGTAATGGTACAATAGTAATAATAATTTACTTCTGCAAAGTGCCTCTTATTGTGAAGAATCACTCAACAGATTATATACATGTATATATGGGGATCAATCAGTGCCCTCTGCAGGGGACGTGGCAACCATTCTGCATCAGCAATGCTGCACAGAAGCATTTTAGAGAAGTGAAGAACAGCTTCTCCAAATACGCACGTGGAAAGAGGATGTTGGCAGAAAAACCCATCAAGACACATTTATCAATATCTGTAACTTTGAACAGGAAGTTCTCTTATCTTCTTTTCTAATTCCAGGGCAATGCCAGAACAAGGCTTTCTGTGAGCTTTAAAAGCACACAGGACATGAGAAAAACCTGAGGCACAAAGGAAAACAATAACTACATGTCCATTAGAGAGATGAGAACCCAGCAGCCTACCCACACTGTTACATTCAGCCTCATCCCCATGGAACTGCATCCACAGAACCAACCAAAAAGCTTTGCCTCCACAAAAAATTAAGGCATTGCAGTTTACCCCATGCTTAGAGGACCCTGTTAGATCAGACCGCTAAACAAAGGGGGAACCCCATGTGTGAAAATGTGCCTTCCACCTCTGCCAGAGCGGACACGACCCCTCCCTCTCACACTTCCCACTGGTGCTCACACAGCCACAGAGGGGTATATCTTCAGCTCGCTGAGATAGGGCAGCTCCTCTGGACTTAGTGATTTTGTCCCAAGTTAGGCCAGCTGAGGGTATCATGTCTCAGCTGTCACACACCACCAAGGCAGAAGCCCAAGCAGGCAAGGGTCTCCTCAACCCAGGTAGCCACGGTGCAGCTTCTGCCCCACCCAGCAGTTCTCTCTCTTCAGCTGGTGCCACTCCACTGGGGACCAGGGTCCTCCTGCACCCTCTCATGAGGTGTCCAGGCTCCTACACCCCTGAAAAAACTTACTTCAGCTTCAGGACTGCTGTGAAAGGGGGTGAGCCCACCTTCCTTTCCACTTCGACAAACACCCCGCTCCCTCCTCCTCCTCTGCTGTTGGTGATCACCTGGCTGCAGGGCAACCAAGGGAACAGACAGACCCAGCACAAAACAAAACAAAACAATAAAATAAAACAAAATAATATAAAATAAAATGTTGTCAACTCTTCCAGTTCCCCAGCCCAACTCACCATGCAGGGCTATGTTCCTATGCTGACACAGTACAGCCTTGGTCACCACACCCTTTGCTTTGCTGCAGATGAGCAAATCCACCAACTCTTGGTTCAATTCTTAGTCACACCTGAGGAACCTGTGAGGATACTGTAAGTGGATGCAAATCACCACCTGATAGTGGTAAGAGTGCCTCAAGGGAGGGTCATATTTTCCCTGCAAACTGCTATTATCTTTCTTCTTTTCACAATAATCATACAGAAATACAAAGCAAGGTTCAAATAACTGTGCTTATTAACCCTGTGTAAGGTGCTACATGAACACTTTGCTGTGCTAGCTGCCTTTTAAACCACAAAAGGGCCAGGAAAGAAGTCCCATACAATTTAAAAGTTGGTCTATTCCTGACCATTGTAAGTGGGCTTTAATATAAGAATTGCTGCAGTTAATGTACATAAGCAACCTAAAACAAAGGAAAAAAAGCCAGTTGGTCTCTCAAGACAATGCCAGCCAAGCAAACAATAGACATCCAGTGTGAGAATTCAAAGACAACCAACAGTGACCTAATTGTTCTCCTATCAAAGTCTATGGGGGTTTTGCTATTGATTTCCAATATAGCTACCGTTTGCATAGGCTGGAATTTAACAGTGAGGAAAAGACCTTTTCTTCACCTTCAGTTTTACAGATTGCCTCTTCCTGTTCATAACTCTGGAGTGCTTTTTTCATGTCAGCTCAAGAACTTTTTAATACAGAAAAGTCATATTCAAATATTCAACCATATGAAATTTTTTCCTGGTTCACTTTGGAAGCTGGAAGTGCAGGAAAACCAGTATCTTAGACTCAGGGAAAAAAATCAGCAAACATTTCAAAGTCCCTCTGCAGAAAACCACATGTACTGTCTGATATGTATTCTTTATAATGTGCTGCAAGAAATTTTAATCTGGGAAGATACGAGATGGATTAATGAAATGTCTAACTTTTGGGGCAGACGGAATAGGTAGGAGCTTAGACTGTGATGCTATAGCAGTCCAGGAACCATTGAGACCAAAATCCCATCAGATTACCAGCACAGTTTTATGTCCAACACAGTCACTTTTATCTATATGGGGCATCACACCCCCAGGCCTCCCAGGAAAGTACATTCGATATTCGTATAGCAGTAATGGCTAAAAATTGTTGGCCACTGTAGGATTTTTAATTTGTTCCCTGCTGATAGGAATGCAATGCTAGATGGCATATGAAAGAATTCCCGCACAACAAGTAAGGGCAAAGCCAACACATCTCAGAAGGACAAGGTGAACAAATGAATGACATGTGGGTATCATATCTTTACACCCCTCTGCACAGTACAGCTACCCACCCACCCTGGAAATATTTTTCAGAGGCTATTTAGAATGTCAACAAGAGCATGTTTAAGTAAAAATGTTAATCGTGCCCATGTAAAGGAAACCAAGATGATATTAATGATCCTCTCTGCTCTTGCTTTGACTTTGTTTTCATTTGTTTCATTGAGTAGCCTCACTGTGAGTTGCAGGGTGGCTGAGGCTTAAAAGCACACATGATGGATCTCTCAGACTGAACTACCCAGCAGCCTTTGTAGCGAAGGTCACATCTCAAACTGTTCCCTGGCTCGTAATCATGTCAGAGTCAATAAATGTTCATATCTGAATACCAAATGTAGCAGTGCTAGTGGTTTAGATTAAGGAGGGAGGAACACAGGTCAGGCAAAGAGACCCCTCTATTGGTTTTCTCTGTCACAGTATCTTTGATCAATACAACTAGCATCTCTCATCACCTGTCCCACCACGTGAGAATATCCTACCTATCTCAGCAGAATAGCTTGCCTGAAGTCCTTTATTTAAAAAAAAAATTGATTACTGTCTTGGTATTTTTCAGAACCTTGAAGTGGGATATGTTCAAGTCTTTCTTCAAGGTGAGACTTGATCTTTTCAGCCAGCCATGAATTTGCAAAGCTAACAAAACAACTCAGACATATTAATGGGGCTGTTTCCAATGTCACCAGGACAGATCATAAATTTCATCACTTCTGCCAAAACCAGGAGATAAGCTCTAGGCTAAATTGTAAAGTCAGCATAGTCAGCTCAAGGCTGAGCCCAAATGCTTCTGACACTCCTGCACATATGTTGAAGTACACATAGTTAGCCTCTGGCTTTCAAAATTGGCATTTAAGTAGCTAAAATCTGTGCTCCTCTGGGTCTCAAATAAATTTTACTGAGTGGAAAATAGAGTCTGTAAATTATTAGTCCCAAGATTTGGGTAATTAGAGATTTAGCCAATTTATATCAGCAATTGCAACAACAAACAGAATGTTTCAGCATGCCTTCTGCATCTTTCTGGATCAATTGGTACTTAACAACAGTAAAATTCAAGGTTCACTGCTGACAAGCCAGTCCTCCCGACTGACAGCTAGAGCTTGTGAACTGCCTTCCATGATTCTTCTGCCAATCCTGTGCACAGGTGCTTGAAATCTCACCTTTGTGGGAAAATGGGGAAAATTAGGAACTCATAACTTACTGACTACTCTCAAACTAAATTTTTTCTGAAGCAACATCTGCTTCTAAGTGGTTCCCATCACCCATTCAGAGCAGGCACTGGAGGGATGAGTTCACCGTGGCAAAACAATAACAATTTTGGAAACATTATCCGTATATTTCAGTAAATTTGGACTACCCTTCTGTGTGTTTTTCCTTTGCTCAGTTTGTAAAAGCTTGGTTATAATAACACCAGGGTTTTGAATTTCATTCCTGCATAGGCCATTTACTTAAGTGTTGGACTCAATGATCCTTGTGGGTCCCTTGCAGCTCAGAATATTCTGTGATTCTGATTCTCTGAGAAAAAGAGTAAGCTGAGTCTAAAATTCCAGCACAGTGCAGTGTCTGTGTGCAAGCTGGGTACACCAGACCTAAAGCCAATGTTGTGGCAAAGCTGAACTCTTCAGTGTCACGGACCTTACAGAGATAATCATGCCAAGGAAAACTTGTAAAAATTATTCTCTCACTTTGTAACGTCACACAGGATCCCTTCTATGCAGGTGGAAACACTGACATAAAATATAGAGCAGTAGCAATCCAGACCAGTCGCCGTGATGGCCATTCACCCAAACATAGCTCATCTTGACCACACACATCTCTGCTATTAATTGTTATTTACTCACAAGATAGTCCATTCACCTCAAAGCTTGGGAAGCCCTGGGAACATGGACCTAGAAGAGTGCTCGCTCTTTTGGCAGACACACCAACGACATCTGAAGTTATGTTTTCAGCTATCTTCAAAAATCACACCTCATCAGGATTTGCATCTGTCCCCTCCCATTGCTGGTGTTTTTTTATTTGTTATGCTCTTCAGAAAGTTATACCCAGCAGCATCATGAAGTTTGGTTAAGCACTTCTACCCCATGAAATAGACAATTCAAGCACCATGGAAATTTGATATTTTCTTCCATGTTTGTAAGAGCTGCATTTAGGGGGAAAAAGAAAGGGAAAGTGGAGAAAAGAGAAAAATTAGAACTCTCTAATTGATTCACAAACCAAAAGGATCAAGAATGCTTTGGATTATTTATTCACAGTTAACGATTTATCCAGCCCTAATTACAGCCGCTAGAACATTTTCCTTGCTGCAATATTAATTATATTTCTTTCATGGCTGCTATTTATATAAGCAGAAGATGAAATATGCAATTAGGTGATCAGATGCTGCAGTGGTGTCACTGATAATTTTTTTCCACAATAGTTATTATCCTCTTAAAATGATGGCAAAGGTTGGGTGTAATTGCTGGCTGTCATTTACCATAAAGTTCAGAAAGTCTCAGGACAGCCCTAATGGAGCTGGTGAGTGGGTCCAAGGCATCCCCTCTCCCATAAGCAAGCCCAGGTCTCCCAAAACTAAGACAAGTGTGTAGAACATTTTCTTTATTTGCAAAGTCTTGAGTATCAATTGGAAACATGAAAAGAAATAGAGAAGCTGAGGGACAAGGCTGCCAAGAAACAACAGATCAGAGTCAGGACAACACAAGGTGCACAGTCCTAAAGAAAACCAAAACAAAGAAACTTCTGCACCTATGTGCTGAGCAGAAAGGGGCTCAGGACCACAGGCAAGGATATCAATCAGCTGGAATCCCTCTGCCATTAGAAAACCAAGACTCTGGCTTGACAAAGAAGAAGACATTAAAAGAAACCCTTGACTCCATCACCATTTTCTCCGGCTATGGGAACAATCTATCATGACACTTTATATTTAGCTGAATGCTTGCGTCAGAAAGGATAAAAACAGGAAGAGCACGAATATCTTGATCTTTTACACTGCTCCATGTATACTGCCTTTCATAGGAGGTAACTTGCTATTTTAATTTTGTAGGCAATAAAGCTGAAATGCAAAAGAAAATAAAAATATGCTAAAGCATTACTGGATGATGCAATAGAAGAAATAATATTTCTATTATGGAAGATACTATAAAATCTATTACAGTAATAAGTTCTTAAACTTACTTTTTATGACATGCTAAAAAAAGAAAAAAAAGGAATAAGAGACAGCATTTTCCATAAAATCTTGGAGTAAATTATCCATATTCATATTCAACAGAACCTATAGTGGCATTATATCTGCTTATTTTACATCTCATATGATTTGTTCCCATAAAGAAAAGAACAGAGGAGATGTATCCCAGGGCTTCAGTTTTCTTACCTGCAAATGTGAGAAGGGTGGGGGTTACAAACAGTTTTTTACCCCATTCATTGAAAATCCATTTTGGTCATTTCTGCGAACCTGGCTTCTAAGGTTAGTTGACTGCTTGCACTTTTTGTGTGCAAAATGAAAACAGCACCACAGGTTCAAGGATTTCCTTTTAGAAAGAGAAGTATAAATATAAGAGGATTATCACATTTACTATTTAAAGTCCCAGGGACCTTCAGGATTTCTTTCTATGAGAGCTGTTAATTGCCACACTTCTAGGAAACAGTAAAATTTAACTAACAGAAAGGAAGCTGGTTTGCTTGTGTTTTGTTCTAACACAGAGAATCAAGCCAAGCCAGACATCTAGTTATTGCAAGCATGCACATTTTTGAAGGCCTAAAAGACTGCATAAAGTAGAATGATTTTGGTCAGAGATTTATTGCTCCGGAGGGGCAGCAGTGAGGCTGAATCTGAAACTGGTGAGAGGGTGCCTTAACACTTGTTCTTTTGTAAGAAACACTGTTTCACAGAGTTACTGTGAGCAGCCAGATTGCTGGTAAGAATACCCAACTGGTGGGACACATTTGTAACCCTAGTGCTGGTCAAAAAATATTTGGTTCCCAAATGTTCCTTTAAAGTTTCTCCCAAAGTGAAACTCTGAAAGGAAATCCAGTTTAATATAAGTGAAAGCTTAAATAAATTTCCACAGCATTTACATTGGCTATTCCATCCAGTTAAGGTAAAACTGTTCTTGTGATGCTAGTATGTTTACATTTACCTGATTATTTTGGCTTTCTATTAAAAATACTAAAGCATTACATTTAATAATTGATAATAAACTATTGCAATATAACCAGAATGAGATTATTAAATATTTTCAGATTATTTTTAAAGCAGGGATTTCCTTTTAAATACTTTTAAAATTTTGATTCCTATTTAGAGTGTAAGTTCTCAAATACTTGAATTTCTACTTTCTAACCAATTTTTTGCCAGTCAAGTGCTTATGGTACTACCTAATTTTCACTGGGTTTTTTTGTCCATTTAATAAATAAATCCTACAGCTCACTCAGAGTTTATTGCTGGAAGTATATTTCTGCAGGGAGTTCTTTTTTATGGCCATGACACTTTTCTTTCCAAAATTTTACTTATTGGATTCCTTTTGTTTTTTTCACTGACTTGGGCTTGCCAGGGAGAAATATGTAGCTTAATATATTTGAGGTACTAAGAGCCCTCATGCAGCTGATGAAACAGCAGAATTGGCTAAGGTTGATGGGGAGCAACAATCCCCTTAGAACACGCTCGGTGTGGTACCATGGAAATCAGAACGATTTCCCTGAGCAAAAAAGTCATTTTTCTTTGAATATTGCCTCCTTCAAATCAAACTAAACTCCAGTCCCTCTCCTCAGAATCATGCACCACTTTCTAAGGCTGAAACATATGATGGATGGCCCACATTGTTTGAAGACAAAGCTGTTTATAAATATCTCAGCTTCTGACAAAGGCCTGATCTCACTTATAACAATTTTAGCCCAGCTTTACATTAACTTTTGTGAAAAAAGATCTGTAACATATGAACTCTGGAGAGTAAAGCTTCTTCCAGAAACGTGATCTGCTTCCTGTATTTAAAAGATATTTATGCTCCCTCTATAGCAGGCTGGAGTCTGCAGGGATTTTTTTTCCTGAGGAAAGATTGATTTATGAAGCTCTGTTCATGTTGCTATGCAGTCAGTCCCCTCTGCATTTAGGTCTTTACATTTTTACCTTCACCAGCAGGACTTATCAGCAACTGCATACAGCAAAAGAGGATCACCAGGATATGGCTGTCACCTGATGACCTCAGGGCAGACATTTGTCATGCAAATTTCTGTATCTCATAACACAGACTGTGAATACCAGGTATATTGATACAGTACAACCTGCCCTCATTTTAATCAACATAAGTAATTAATCTATCTTCCCAATTTCTGCTTCTATACCCTTGTAGCTCATTGCCTCTTGCCCTCCTTTCCAGGCTTGATGAGAAATATCCACAGTATCTCAAACATGTACCAGTCAAACTGGACTCATATGTCTGAAAACCAGTGATGAAGGCGAGCTGGAAGATTAGACAAATGCTGCAGTAGGTCATCCAGAAGAATTGGCTCTGGAGGGGAAAGCAGAGTCCATTAATAACAGAATTGTTTCTTTCCACTTCAGAGCTCTCAAGGTGCGAGGCTTCAGATGTGCAAGACTTGACAGGCCTGCGGCACTTACAATTAGGGTGTGCTGACAAGGGCGTTTGGCACCAATGAGATGGTTTGGGGAGAAAATGCACCATTTCAGCCATCTGAAAAAGAGAACTTAAGACAGTTGTCACAGGCAGAAATTGGAGGAAGATGGCAGCTGAACAAGGGCCAGGACACTTGTAGCCAGGTCACTGAGAAAGCTAGAGTTGAGGCAGTGGGAGATGAGTGTCTTAGTGATCAGACACCCAGAGATGCAAAGCATCTGTAAGGAATGTCCCAAGAGAGCAGCAGTGCAGTTGGAAGAGGGGTCAGCATTGCTGAGCCAAAATACAGGACTCCTGAGGAGCCAGAAAAAAAGACAGTGAAGCCAAAATTGAAAAGCAGCAAGTTCCACCATGGCCAGGTTTACAGAAGCAGGGAAATACCATGAATTTCAAGTCAAAGCCAGGGCTCAGCTCTTCCATGAGGCTGTCTCTGAGCAGCTGCCTACAGAATGTGAAGAGCCCAAGCAAAGCTTGACTTCTGCACACACTCCTAGGGAAGCAGCACTGGGGTTCTGTGAGCACCAAGTACCACAGGCACAATGCCTGATTATTATGGGACTGATGAGCCTGGTTTCTACAGTCTGAAACTCATTCATGTTAAGGTGGTGTTTAACATTTACCGATTCCAAACCAACAAACAAAAAAGGCAGAAAATTCACACCTCAGACACAAGCAATGTATTACTCAGCTTCCCATCTGAGATACATTGATACATTGTAAGACTCAAAGTACTTAGGCGAAACTCACCAAAACTCATGGATACAGTCTCCATAACATAAGTAGAAATGAGACCACTCATTCAAAACAAGCTCTTTGAAATTGAAATTGCTTCGATTATTGCAAATTATTTTCCCTTTCAGCTCATGGAGGGTTTTTTATTCCTTATTTCAGTGTGATAAGAACTTGAATTTTGGTTGTGTTATTTTGTTTGTTTGTTTCGGGTTGTTTTATCTTTATAATCTCTGCAGGGCCAGATTATTATATCACCATCCACACTGAGGTTCTGTTGGCTTTGTTGGTCTACAAGTAGTAAGGTTTACTTTACAAGGGAAATCCAGCTTGCTCGTGTTGTTTCAAAAATGTTAAGAAAAGATGGCTTTATCCAAGTCAGTTGTCTAAAACTAGTGAAACAGAGAAAGGAAAAATAACCATTGTTTGTGGGGACACTGAATAGTTATTTTCTCCATTATTTCTTACCTTAGAAAAAGGTATCCTCGAAAACCCACCTCTATGTCTGCTTTTAAAGAAACTACAACATACTACAGATTAAAAACCCCTCCCTTGAATTGGTTTGGAGCACAAACTTTACTTATATCTACTCAACAATGCTTACTTTAACACATCTTGAGTGTACTGGTAAAAAATATGTCCTGTCTCAGGGAAAACAAATGGCAAAAGACTAGATGTTGATTTTCTCCATGCCTTAATGTATTACTCATTGTAACTGTATATGTAAAAGGATTTCCTAGAGAAATGTGGACTTATTTTACTACAGCAGAAAAATAAATGAGCATTATTAGAGCAGTCAGTGTGAGAAACATAGACTAACAATGTGCTTGGCATGGAAATCACACTGGTGTAAAGCTGATTCACTTCTGACTTACATTAGTGGAAATTCAAACTGGTTGTGACTTTCTGGTTAATGTGATGGTAAAACTCCCTCTCTAGTCACTGATTCAAAGTGTTTCCCTCGAGGCAACTGTGACAGAGTGATGATTTCAAGAAGGCTGTTATCATTATGGCTCTGTCACTGTCCATAGAACAAAATGAGCCTCAGAAACCTGAACTATTCATTAAACTAGTGCCACGTAGAACTGGAGAAAAACATTGTATGAAGAAAAGAAAACAGAATAGAAGGCCTTGCATCTTTACACAAGTGTTTTCTGAAAATTACAGAGAATAAAAATAAGACAGTATAAAATTGGGCCTCTCCATTGGTCTTTGTAATTTACACAGGTTTCTTAACTCTCTCTTGTATTGCACTGGTGAATCACTTCCTCCACTCTTGCTACACACTCTTTAGTAATGATGACGTAAACTACTGCTGTAAATGACAGGAAAAAAATCTTTCCTTTCTTTTGACAAAGTTGAAGTCTTCACAGAAAATGAAAAACGTTGATTATTTGGCACCTGCAGCTATGGCAACCTGCCAGAATGATTATCTAATAAAGTACGGAACACTGGTAAGCCTCTATTACAGCCTGCCCAAATCAAATAGATTTTCAGCATAGAACAACACGTACCTAAAACTCTGCAAAGTGATGTGAGATTGCCACGGTGAGCAAAATCAGAGCTATGTGTCACAAGCAATCACACGTTCTGGACAATCTTCAGAAGGCAAGCAGACATTTTATCTCTCAAGAGGGCAAAAGTAATGAAAGGGCTTAATCCATTCATTCTGTTCTCAACAGCAGGGCCCAATTCTACCATAATATCACAAATAGCATCTGTTTCATGTTGGCAATCAGTCATTCATCAGCATTTAAGCCACCATAAATTCATCAACCTGCAACAAACCTGAGGGAAAACCCAAGACTGGAAAAGCAGGAATGTTAGTGAACCAGATAAAGTCGCAATGACAGCTCAACCTAGGAAAAGTCCTGGGCCCAACTATCAGGATCCCTCCTTTAAAATGTGAGCTATCAGAACTCATCCAAATCACACAGGCACATATGTAAACCATGTAAAAATCTTAGACCCTTTCCAAGACCCCTTTCCAAAACTAAGACCTCTATATCCAAGGAAAATATTACCTCCTTAGGCCTTGTCCAGCTTTAATGACTCTATGACTGCATGGTGTCAGTTTTTGCCACTTCCTTTGCTATCTATTGCACCAGGATAAGCAAACCTGGTAACAAGCTATAGTTCATTGCCTGTAGGTAGCACACAGCACCTCTGGCAGGGCAAGCATCTACTTCTGCCTGCCAGACTCCCTGGAGATCTTTAACCAGAGCAGCAGGGACTGCTCTTGGTGCCAGGGTGCCACAGACTGGCATAACTTTAACCTTTACTCCTGCTGATATGAGGAAGCTGTTCAAATGCTGGAGATAAAAGGCAACAAACACACTGGCATTGCAGCACTTTCTGTCCTTAATAAGCACTTATGAAGGCAGGCTGGCTACACCATGGCTAGAGACAATTAAGTTTAGTGCCAGATACATAAAGCAGCCTAAATATTATTTTACTGGGGCTAATATCAGGAACTTTCTTTATGAGACTGCTACTCTTAACTCACAGCAATCAGATTGATCACTTACATTCCAGGAATGTATACCACAACCCCTGCTCCAATACATGTCCTATGATTCCTCCTTTTACAGTGACAGCTGCCACTAATGCTTTGCTAAAATTAAACTGTATGTGCTCAAGGAAGTAATGGTTTCAATTATTTAAAAAACATTTCAATTACCCAAATTTCTGATTTCTTTCAAATGTTTCCTATGTAGCTGAAACTAGTGCACTGTGGCTGACTCCAATCACAGACCCAGCTGTGAAGCAGTTAGGACTGACCTCCACCTTCCTCTGTTTCACCCTCCCCACCCAGCAAGCAGCAGGCAGCCTGGCCTGCAAACACCACCCAAGTGCACTGCAGGATGCAGCACAGTGCTGAATTGCAACTCTCTCCCAGCAATTTAGGCCTCAATACATCAGCAAATGCTTTTAGAAACATCCTACTTATCATCTGCACTCCTCACAGTTAATTTTTACAGGAAGCCAAACATGGTGCTACTGAATAAAAGTCTTTAAAGGTTTGTTTTACTTCAGAGGTTTGTCTGCCCGCTTCCTCTGCCACAGAAAACCTAACATTTCCCCATATATTTGTCATTCTCAAGCAAAAATGCACATTTGGTGGACTCAGAATATTAAATTTAGAATTCATATATATAAAAATTAACTGAAACACTATTTGCTTTTATTGCTTTTTTTGGTACAAGAAAAAAATTACTGCTATTAGACAGGATGGCAAATGGCTAAAAAGAGCATTCCACAGATGCTACAGTGCCATTTCTTTGGCTCAAACAGCAAGCTTTGTAGTTTTTTCTGTTGGGGTGAGATATAAAGTATTGGATATACCTAGTACCATTTCAAACATCCTAGGACATCTAAGTCACATCTAATGCAGGGCTTCTAAGAGATCATTGCTAAGTGGAGAGGGAGTTAAGAGGTTAAGTAGGATACTGTTAGAACATCTTAGAGATTGCAAATTGCTGAATTGTTCCACAAATCTTGTTTCTTCCAGTAGGCAGTCTTCTATCTGTAAAAATTTCTGCTAACTATCCCAGGAGACTCCATATCCAACCCCTCCCTCCCTCTGCTTCATTTTAACGCAAATTTTTTGCTAGGGACAGAAAAACATTTCCTTAGCTGCTAAGTTCATTTTTGTGTTCAAAAACCTGGAAACCCCTCAGTTCATATGATTTAGTTCTGAGCTGCCACTGAGGTCTTCACCTTCAGAAGAAAATTAAAAATCTTAGCAACCTCAAATAGATAATTGATGATAAATGTACCTTCTCCGATTTATGTGAAAGAGCTCTAATGCATTTTGGATGCTTCAGTGTAAAACAGGCCAGGCCACTTAGAAATTAAACATTTGCCAAAACTACTTAAGGGTCTTCCAGTATATTGAGCAGTAGCCTGATATATACAGCTCTTTTTACTATTAGAAAAGCTCTGTTGAAGCTGAGGGCAAATGTTAACTTTCATAAGCTGATGGTTCCTGGATCTGAAACTCACTTATTCAAAGTAATTAACATTTCTCAGGCTAAGAGTGTATTACTGAGAGTACAACAATGTCAATGGAACAATGTGTAACAACTAACAAACCAATTTCAGTGAAGCATTTATAATGATGGATTGTTACCAATTTTAAAATACTTGTCATACCTCCTTATGTCTGGAGTTAGGAGGCATCTTCTCAGGCTCCTTGACTAATTTAACAAAACACAGACCTTACTACAGCTGCCCTGAGCCTCTGCACAGACAGCAGAGCAAAGGAACACTTGCAAGGCACAATGTTCCTGTCCTGATATGGGTGCCAGAACTGGGCAAAAAACCTAACAAAGAGCCATAAAAGAGACTGTTTCTTCCCTCAACAATAGCAGGTGTGCAGGGTGACTGGCCTAGCTCACAGAGACTGGAGACTTCACATGCAGCAAGAGGACTCTCACTGGGAGTGCCTGCTGCCTTCATTTTGGTAATGGCCCCAGGTGCTATGACAGATTGAAAGAGAAGATACACAAACAGAAGGCCAAGGGCTTGGCCTAGATTATCTGAGACATGTTAAAGAAGCACCACTCTTAACATACATTTTCTTCTTTTTGCAAAGGAGAAAGTGTGCGTCATTACTTTTTAAATCTCGGTCCTTTCCCATTACAATCAACCATGCTGAGAAGGACAGCCGAGGGTGAGCAATTACACTGAAATACAGACAGACATCCTGTAGGCAAGGCTGGGATGTTTGTAAACAGGAAAACAACTTTGATTTATGCGTTCAGGAGAAATGTCTTTGTCTTTATTACTGGAAATACAGCTCTTCGTAAAGTCAAAATTTCTGTGGATATGAGTAATTTTTCACTTTTTCATTAGACAGAGAAATGGAATGCCTTTGAATCATGTCAGCCTTGATAGAAATGTCTCAGATGAATTTGTGGAGTGTCAGCTCAACACTAAGCTGTGTCCACTTGAATTGCTGCAGTGCTGCACACAAGACTGCAGCACAACATAAGCATTCTCTTGGGGCAACTTTCTTATGCTGCCCCTTTGGCTGGAACATTGCACACAGATGGGCAGTGGTGTGGTCAAGTAGGTTCAATTCAATCAAAACACTCAGACTGGAGAGAAACATTGAAAGCAGAGGAGCTGGAAGGAAGAGTCCCACAGGACTCTCATTCTCAGCCTCCTGGACACATTGAAGCTAAAGAAACCAACCACACAAAAGACTGAAAGAAGCATTTTATTTCAGTTAACAAGTGCTACAACTAAATGCAAAACTGGAAAGTTTGGGACTTCCCTAAACTGTCTCGACTTTTTATTTCAAGTCATGGAGAAGAAAAATTAGAATTATCATAGTTTTTCACAGGATGAGAACCCTGGTCTTATGCCCACCCACAAGAATGACCTCAGGTTTTCTGCATTTAAGATGGATGTGGATAGGATGTGAAAAAAGGAGATTTTTCTTTCTCAGTATAAGTATTTCAATTTGTCAATGGTTCAGGAAGAACAGTGTCAACTGATAGACATTCAGAGGCAGTTTTTTCAAAATAAAAATAGATAACTTTTTTTTAAGATTAAAAATTATATTTAGCAGAAAACAAAAGAGAGATATCCTGTAGTATTTCTAGGAGCTATAATTATAGTTCATCTCTTTTCAAAATAAATTAAATCCATGACTAACAATGCTTTTGCTAAGAACCAAAATGGTATTTAGACCATCCTATGCTGCAAACCCCTTTCTTACCTTGTGTACATTTCTAAAGATGAGACTCTTTCATATGTGAAAGATTCCTTGGAGGACAGGTGTTTATAATTGAAGTGACAATGAGAAACCCATGATATTCATGTTAATTTAACAAATAATGTAAAATTCTTTAACAGCAATTCTCTTTAATTATAAAATAAGAATGTATTTTTCCTTTGACTTTGAAACAGCCCAAATAGAGCTGTTGCTTTAAATGGTTGCTTCAGGCAGTCTCACACACTCCCTGATCACCTCAACATTTTATATACGGGTGCCATGCACATTTACTTGCACTACATGCCCAAGGGTGAAAGTATGGTGCAGGCCGCCCAATTAGAGTTATCAAATATTTATGCAGTTATAACCCTGCTGGATATGCTATAAGTGCTCCAATGCAAGAAACAAAAATGTGTGGAGGAAAATAATCTGCACAGTACAAAGACAATCCATATGCAACAGTTACTGGGAACCTTGTTCAAATAATACTCTCTACCTTCTGCTTTTTTTAACCCAGGCTGTCAAAGAAATGGTGTTACTGAAAAAAAAATGAAAGTAGCAGATCCTGAATTTCTGCCTCAATTCACTCCTTTCTAAACATCTATATTCTTAAGTGGCAATACTTTTCTTCTAATTCCTGCTGTTGCAACTTGATAAAGTGATTGCACACACAGAAACAAGGTATTTAAAAGTGTACTGCCTTGATCATAGGTAACTTCATATGTCTTTCCAAAGGGCAATAGGTTTCCTCCTCTGGGATCCAAAGTCAGACATAGCTATTTCCAGATAATTTACGAAACAATTTTATAGTCTCAGGTTCCCAAATTAAGGTGTAATGAGGTGGAGGAGACCTATGCACTATGACAGCTTTTTGTGATAACTAGCCTTCAAAGGAGTGTTAGATAAAATGGTCAGATCCATACTTTACCTGCATTGTCTCTGGTATCTATCCCCAACTCCCCATGTCTGGAAGAAAGCAATGGACAAATTACTTGCAAAACATATTCAATATCAGAAATTAATGTCTGGCTAAGGTGCTTCCAAGGAGCACCTCATCATGTACTGGCTTGCAGCCTGGGGTCTGCAGACAATGGGGCATGCAAAGTATCTTCCTAAGGTGGCCATGAGAAAAGGTTAAGGAAAACAAGGCTATTAATGAAAGAGGTCCACGCACCTCAGTACATCTACTGGAGGATGTGTCTGAGCCATTAAATCAGAGTTAAGAGCCCTCAGCCTACTCTAAGTCAGTGTGTAGAACAGTACCATCTTATAAAGTAGAACAATTTCCTCTCAAAGAATTAGAAAAAAAACCCCGTTTAATTACAGTTGTTTCTAACACATTCTCTGTAATAACATTGATTTAGTCTTTCAGACTGCATAACATTCATTGTACTCTCATCTTGCAGGTGTTTTTATTTCAGAATTAACTGTGCAAATTTACTCTTTGTCAAGAGAAGCAATGGATGTTTAATTTTGGTGTATGGCTGGGAAGGTCAAGATTTTCACATGAGTGAGAGCCACAGATCCTTTTGACCTTGCACAGCTAAGTTTGTAATCAGTAGCTAGACTTCTTTTTAACTACTATGTCTGCCATAATCTTCAGTATTACAACATCCACTTTATTTTGTAAAAGGCACAGTGACTGATCACTGACTATATTTGAAAACCTCCCAGACCCTCATCAACTGAATACATTTTCTGGGCTCTCTGCATACATGATTGAATTCTGCATCCCACCCATACATCCCTTGAATTTTTGCTTACTTGTTTTCAAGGGCATTGTCCACCTAGCTGTCTGCAAGCAAATGCAAAAGCCTAAGGACACAGTGGCTCTGGGAGTTACCACTCCTGAGGAGTTGTGTTTGAGTGGGGTCTTTGCATCCCTCAGAGCAGGCTAGTTGGTGTGATCAGGTCAGAGGGGCAAAAAGCTCTGCTTGGAACTTCTCACATCCACAGCTGGATAGAGCAGGGGACTGGTAAGAAATAGAAACCTTCCTCCACAACACCTCTATTTCCCCTCTCTCTCATGGGGAGCAGAATGCGAATCATTATCTCTATTGATAACTAACAAGCCCAAGGTATCACTGAACAAGTATCACACTCAGCTCTGGTGTAACCCACTTGTAATTGCTTCAGCTCAGGCTTGCACCACAACTGGCTCTCACTTATGCCCAAAGGACTTGTGCCTGAGAATCAGAACTGAAGTGCTGCATGTATCTCTTGGAAGAATCAACACTTGCCAGAGTACCCAGAAACGTGTTTCTCCGCCACAAGTTATACAGCACCAGGTTGAACCAAAAATTCCTTGTTGCTATGGTTGCCACTTGCTCTAAATCTTTTTACTGCTCCTCGTTGAAACGCAGCAAAGGAGAATAAAAACATATACAACAATTATAATTGCCTGGTGCATATTTTAACATTTCTCTTTGGTGGCTGCTTTAAATTATGCAGAAATACTGCTGGCATGTTTCTCCACTCCCTCTTCCCTGAGAGGATACATTTTACGGTGGTGAAATTGGACACTGGGTGTAAGAATCACACATTTGAATAATTTTTTCAGGAGTAGACATGTCACACGCAATGTATTACAACTCAGGCTGTAAAAATTAAGTGGCATTTGCATTCATTAAGCATACATGAAATTTAATTCTATTAGGTCCAGCAGCATTAAGGTCTGTCTGCTGCTGCTGATGTTACAGCTTAAGGACATTACATCTTCTGGCTAGATTTTATATCATAACCTAATAAAGCCAGGAATTACATCCTGGCGTGATGCCTTTCTAAATCCAGCTCAGTGAACACACAACATGAAAGCTGTTGATGTAAATTATTTATATTCATCATTGTCCAAATTATTAATTTATAAAAAAGGTTTAACAGATTAAGAAAACTACAGGCACCATGCCCACAGCAGAACTAATTTAAAAGACAATATGATTTTCTCAAGACAAACCTCACATCTAATCTTCCCACTTTTTTACAGATACAATACAGAAGAACAGTGAACATTTCAATGAAGCCATTTAAAGAATCAAAGGCTTACATGACATTTCAGTCAACTTCCCAGAAATTTTGATCAGCACAATCTCCCAGGAAAATCAGGATACTTTACTTTTTAGATTTTGACATTCATAGCTGACATAAAAATTAGGTAAAGAAAAGGAAGGCAAAATATGAAAATATTTTAATTGCAGCTCTTATAATTTGTCCCACTGAAAGAATATTTTGGACTCAATACAAGCCCAAATGTAGCAAATAAACATATGAGGACGAATCATTTTGGTCTGCATGAAGTTTCATAGAAGACATCATAACTGGGAACACAAGACTGCCCTCCTAACCACTCACAAATAAAATCTATCATTGAAAAGCATGAATGGAAATTTTACTGACAATTTATGTGAGATGAATACAGGTGCTAGTGTAAGTTTTCATTAACGGTCCTTAACTCCCAACTATCAAATGAACAAGGGTTCATGATGTAAAAGTTCTTACCTTCCAGTTTTTGATTTCTTCTCTGACTGTTACTAGCACGGTCAGGCTACTCCTCCTGGTTGAAGTACCAGTGAAATGTTTATTTGTAATGATCTGAACAGCAAGCCTATTTCCATGGAGATGTGAGAAACAGAAAGAGTTTACTTAACTATGACTTATTTTCCTGTAAGTAACTTTGCAGTGGTCTGAGATGTTATAGTTTTTTCAGAAATCTGTGTTTGACTGCATCTACAACCTCACTTCAATGGCATAAATGTTTACCACAGGCAAGAGATTATAATTTTTTCCTTTTCAAGGACATTTTGTAGGAAAAAATTTGAAACCATGTTAAGTGTATAAATTGTATTTGCATAGTTTATTTATATATATATATAAAATTAAAATATACAATTAAAGTAGACTCATGGCAGCTATACTTCCATTTCAAAAGTATTCTGTCATCTCTTAAAAGAGCATGTCTCAAGCTACCAAAATAGTCCCTGAAATTCTTCAGATCTAAGTCACTAAGCTTCCTCCATAGTCAATGGAGAGAGATAAGAACCCTCAGAAAACAAATTTTATCTTAAAATAGGTCTTAGATAAAAGACCAAAGCCATTTTGGAGTTTGCCCTCTAGGCAAGTATGCACTGGACAGCTTAGATGAGTAACTCTTAGAAAGCTCAACTTAACTAAAATGTCACTTGTTATCTGCTTTAACTGGAATCCACTTCAAGAGCACAGTCTCAGCAACATCTTTTCTATTAATTTACTGCAATTTTAGGGGAAGAAGCTAAGAAGCTATATGTCTCTATTTATGAGTCAACATAAATTATTTCATCTGCAAGAAAAAAACACACAGGAGATGACTTATTAACTAATGGTCCAGACTACATCGTATCCAACTCCAGGGAAAAGATGTAATATAAAGTCTCAGGCCTACTAAGGAAAAAACTAAATTAATAAATTTCTATGAAGTTCAAAAAAATCGGTATTTCATTTTCTGTTTTCTATTTGTCATGTTTTCACATTGGTGTCTGTCTGGAACTTGACAAATCATAAAATATGGATCTATTTCTCTGACACTTAAATCTGGAGAAATGCAAAAGGCTGTGATCAGAGGCTTTGCGCAGAAGTGATACAAAATGTGCAGAAAAGGCCCTTCAGAGAAAGCTGATTTTGCTCCTGTCTACAACTCCTCTGCACAGTTAATCTGCATCAGCTCATCCTGACCTTTTCTCTGCAGCAGTTTGTGTCACACCTGCGTAAAAACATTCACCTCGGTGCAGTGACTCAGCTGGGAGACATTTCGGACCAAGGTGGTAGTGGAGAGGAGGGTGATTTTCCATGGGTGCTCACAACTCAATTTACTTATAAACTGCCCCTCATTTACAGAGTGTACTTACCTTTCTTATTCTTCCCTCTCTAGCCCAGTACAGAGCACCTGTCTGCAACAAGTGAAGCATGTTTTATGTAAATCACTTCCCAGTGGAGTCAGTCATTATTACTGTAGACAGCTCTAAAGAGAGAAACCCATGGCATTTACCAGCAAAAACTGTTAATGAAAATGTCATTAAATAAGTCAATCTGCAAGTCACAAAATGGCCTATTGACCTTTTCTCTTCTCCTGTCTTCTACACTTCTGCATCCCTGGGTACATTTCACTCAAGCCAATCTTTTTTAGCACCAAGTTACAGCTTTCCCTGAGAGAGGCACCCCTTTCTGTCAAATTGGTCATATTTGAGAGGAGGTGCTATTTAAATATTGTGGAAATGTTTCAGAAACACACCGGGTAGGTATGGGACTAAACACCAGGGCTGAGGAAGAGGAGACTACAATCACTGCCTGGCTGTAGTGAGGCAATTTCCAGCAGCCCTGATTTGGAAAGTACAATGTAGCCCCTGCTTTGCTATGCGTTTTGTAGAATTCATGACTGAGCCTCTCACTTAGAACTTGCAAAGTCCTCATGTTTGTAATTGATGTTGTTCACTGGAGTATCTTTCTGGTGACATATACATCCTTAGGATCTACTTTGCTGATTCAAAAAGCCTAATTCAACAATTCTGCTGGAAATTTCCTTACTCCTTCAGATCATTTATATCTCATCATAATGGACTATATTAACCCAAACCAACAGTCTGACAAACTGATTCGGATTGGCAATAGTGTCCCTTTTAAATTTATTTCCTGGGGGCCTTCCACAGCCACATCTGAATGTTGAGAGTTTTCCTTTGGAAAAAGGAGCTACTGGTACCAGGGAAAGGTCACTCTTGACTGGGTGCACATTGCTCACATTCCTAAGTTATAAAGGAATTCACCTTTCTCCATGATTCTGAGGGCTATCAGGATCTGCATTGTATATATGTGTTTATATTATCCACCCAAAAACTTGTGTGGATAAAGTCAGTATCTTTTATTAAAACATCTATCATATTTATAAAATACGTAAGATTTTAGGTGCACAGAATGTGATGAAAATGTCTGTTCAAAGCTCTGGCCATTTTTTTTTTTCTAGTGACATTATTGATCTAATAAAAAATAAAACTCCTCTACTCACAAACCTTTTTTCTCTTCTGACCTGAAAGAGTTATGGCTATGACAACCTGAAGTCCATAAACACAGGATCAGTAAAGGGTTGAGGTTGGAAGGTACCTCTGGAGGTCACCTAGTTCTAATCCCCTGCTCAGGCAAGGCCACCTAAAACTGATTGTCCAGGACCATGTCCAGATGGCTTTCAAATACCTTCAAGCATGGAAACTCCACTACCTCCCAGGCAACCTGTACCAGCGCTAAGTCATTCTCACATTAAAAAGTGTTTCCTGATGTTCAGACAGAAACTTGTGTTTAAATATATTGTTTAAAGTGTACATCAACCCTTATTTGTGCTCAGTACACACCATCCTGGTTGGTCAGTACATTCCTTTTCACATCAACTTGGAAACAGATTCAGACTTCTAGACTTTTGTATTACAGCCAGCCATAGCCAAAGAGAAAATTATGAATGTTTTTTCTCAGCATAGAGTGGCAATTCATCATGATGGCAAAAGAAAGAAGCATCATTTCCCCATTTTGCAAAGAAGTGGAGGCATAGAGAGACTCCTACCAGCCTAAACCTGTTCCTCCTTCCCTGTTACTGTATTTGGCAAGAAGAAGGAAAGAGTACTGATAATACTCACACCAGGCAATAAGAGACAGCCAGTGAGGGGCAGGGAAGAGCAAAGCAAAGCTGTTTCTTGCTGAAGTGTTAAGAAATAAATGAAAGTCCGACAGACAAAATGTAACCAGCATTTCAGGGCACTGCTCCTTTTGCTTTTGAAGCTTGCACCCACTTTGGCAACTGGCACAGGGGAAGGCCACATCCTGACTGCTGTGGGATGCCCGTGAGACAGAGAGCAGTGCTGTGTGATAGCCACAGTGATTTGCCATGGATTGTCCCTGTATCCAACTGCTATTTTCTGTGCAGGACACATAAAACATTTTGCCTTGGTGGATGCACTTCAGTGTCATGCCTGATCAAAAGTGTTGCCTTGGAGCAATCTTAGCTTGAGAGAACCCCAAGCAGTTTTATAAGCAAGAAATCATCCCAAGGTGACACTTGAGAGGAATAGCATTAAAGTGTACTCATCTCTCTTGTGTGCCTGGCTACTTTGGAAGCTCACAGACAAAGCCTAGCTCTGCTAGCTAGTACTCAGAAGGGGAAAGGACCCTTATGCCCTTGTTCATGTTGTATCAGCACTTCCTAAGTAGAAAACTAACTGAAAATGCTGACTTTAGTCATGACCACTAGAGTTTTGAGTAAAGATAGCTAAGTAAAAGATTTATTTTTAAGGATATTTAAGTAAAAACATGTAAGCTAGTGAGCTCACTCTTTCTCAAACCCAAGAAGAAACCAACAGCACAGAAATAACACTTCAGGTGTGATCTCAAGGCACAAAATAGTTTACTTACACACAGAACAGTCATGTACCCATGAACACATGCAGGCAATTCCCCTAAGCAATGCAAGCTGCAGTTCCCCCAAGGATTTTCCTTCAATCCCAAGGAAATGCCAGTGTGGGGAGCAGAGATGTATGAGCAAGCTTCAGAGCCAGCAAAAGCACAGGGAGCACAGCATCTGCTAAAACACCTGGCTGCCACAAGTCAAGTGCATGTTTCCCAGCTGCAGGATTGAGGCACCATGCCACCTCTGCACCACCTTGCTGCCGTTCAGCCCAGAGACAGCCTCAGTGTGGGAAGAAGGAAATGCTCTCTCCTTGAATCCACTGTATGAAGGCAGTCCTGAAATATCCTTCTGGTCAGCACTGCTGAAACCACACTTTCTTGCTCCTTGATTCAGCCTGCCTACATTCTCACTGTTCCACTTAAACTGATTTTACCCCCATTGGTACAGTATACACAAGCAGACAGGCAGATTAATTCTCTTTATGCTTTCTCTTGCTAGGTTTATTCATAAAAGGAAGACCCAAGCAGCATCTTACAGCCTTCAATCAGGTCTGTGTTGATATCAGGGACACAAATCCCAATAACGGGCTGCAGCCAGCAGCCAAGAACGGGTTAAGAGAGTGTCTTGGACAAAATGAAAAATGCCACTTGTCAGTAACTGAGATAGGATTTGTCTTGGGCAAAAACACTTGGGATGGGGCTGCCAGTGTTATTTATGTCCTCAGTCTGACAAAGAGTTGAAGGGAAGGATTTGTTAAAGATTCATCAACCTTTCTCATTTGTTTAAGAGCTGGGAAATCCCAGAAAGGATTCCTCTGAGCAGACCTCTGGTGAAAGCAGAGGAGAGCTCTTGGGGGAGAAAACAAGTGGGACAGTTTGCTTAGGAGCAAAAAGAACTACACTTTTTCAGATGGTATCCATTTGCTCCTTTCCCAACCAGGTCAGCTGAATAATTCCTGGTCTGTGCTGTGCCAGAGGTCATCACAGACACTAGAACAGCCTCTCTGCTTTTACAGTTGATACAATTGTTCATCTGCCCACACAAATCCCAGTAAAGACTACAAAATTACCCTTTGTAATCAGACAGCCCAAATACTTCTACGGCACCAAATACCCGATTAGATTTCTCTTAACTCGCTCTAATAAAAGGGGGGGAAAATATCTATTTCCTCTCATTTTTTATCCACATGTAAGGGTAAATTTCTCATGCTTCAGAAATTTTATTTCTTTTTACTACACAGTGCACCAAGGTCTTGTGTTCCAAAGTCCTCTGAAAAGCTAAGATACCAAAAATGCATATCAAATACTAGCAAACCATACAAAATGGACCACCCTAGAAGAAAAGGCTATTTGGAAATCTACCAAAAGACTTTTCAGTCTAAAATACAGTACAATTAATTTAATTTTTCTGAAAACTTTGAAAGCCCAAAGTTGTCAAACACTTAGAGATACTTCATAAAGTTTTTGAGTGAAACTTCTTTTCATCAGAAAAAGTGGCAAGTGACTGAAACAAGTGTGCATGCTGCAGGCAAACACAGCAGCATTGCCAAAACTTTTGTCAGAAAAGATTTTTCATCTGTAGGGTGTGATTTATGATCAAAACCCCGGAGAGGTTTAAAATCAACAATAGCCTAAAGTCCTGGCCTCTCACAGACCTGAACTTAGGACCCCTGTGTACTAGGCAGGTACTATAAATCACCAACCTATCAACTACCTACCAAAGCCAGCCTCTTACTTTCACAAGTTGGCACCATTCCATTTAGCATTAAAAAAAAAAAAAAGTAAAAAATTGTGAAGGATATCCTTAATATTTCTGTGGTCAGAGAACGTTTCTGGAATGTGGGAGGGTGGCAATGTTGAATCTTTTTCACCTGATGTGAGCTGATTAATGAACTGTTGGCTGTGCTAAATGAGGATCTTTCTTTCTTCTCTTTTTTTCTGCATAGAAGGAACTTGGTTTTAGCCCTACGTGGAACAAAAAAGGGCTTGGGGATTTTTTAAACCTCAAAGTTGTGTACAACTAGAAAATCCTCCCTTACCCAGCTGTCAGAGATGACTCATCGTTGTGAGATGGCCGTAATTTTCTTTTGGAACACTCAATAGCTTCCAGTGAGCAGCAGTGCAGCACATAATGGACATGTCCTGAACTGGAGAGGCTTCTAAATCAAGCCCAGCCTAAATGAAGCTCCTTGGAGTTTGGCAAAAGAGATACACTTTTAACATGGACATAGAGAGAGAGAGCTGTACGAGCTAAGAAGTTGCAGGGTTTGTACTTGGTCTTTTTACCAGGGCTCTTCTGCTTCATGTGCAACCAGGATCCAGATTCAGGAACAAGGCAGGTTTTTAAGGCAGCCTGCTTTGGATATGGGCAATTAAATGAAACATTTTTTGTAGAGCAAGCACACAGTTTTGCAGTTGGGGTGAATCTAGGTCCCATTTTAGCTTTAAATCAACCTTGGGATATAACAGTTCATTCTAGTCCAGTGCCCCTGCTTTCACCTTACCACAGGTTAACTGGGGGCCGCCACACAACCAGTTATTGTTTCATGTAACCTGCAGTAAAACTACCTGTCTGGATCACTGCACACTTATATATCAATAATAGGACATGATTTAGGAGTCCTTGGTCCTGCTGTTTCAGATATGAAACTGCAATAAAGCATATCCATCATGTCAAAAGCTGTTCTTAGAGCCAGGATTTGGGCAAAGAGGCATTTTCCCAGAAGATTTGAGCTTCATGTATCCAAATCAGCTGTTTCTGAGTTGTGTCATTGCAAATACAGTCTGCATACATGTGCACGTCCAGCTAAGTGATGTGACAATGCCTGCAGCCTGGAATTTTTACCTGTGAGCATTCCAGAATGGCTCAAGAGACAAGCAAAAGAAGCAGACTACCTTCCACAGCTCATGGACACCAAGGTATATGTGCAGTACAATTTGCTGTGGTTTCCCTCTAAAGCAGAGCTGGAGGACTATGTAGCATTAAATTTCCCATAACTCTTCCCAAATTATCTCCTCCTTCTCCTTAAGCCCAGGTGAACCTCTCCCCACCCAGGCCCTGAGCAAGATGCCTATGCTCAAGTCTCAGGTCTCATCATCCCCATAAGAGAAATGTCACTTCTCTTGCAACCACTCAGCAGGTGTAAGGGCATTTCATGCCTAGATGTATATTGTCACTCCTCTCCCTTCACTCTTTTACACCTTTTACATCTCTTCTCAAGCAGCCCAAGAAAGAAGAAAAAACCAAAAAACAACAACAGTAACTTTATTAAAACTATATTAAAACTATCTGCAGCACCTGTAGCAGGAGTATATTCTACTGAGGATGTATTCCCTTTCCAGATCAAAAGTCAGCTGCACAATTCCATAGGATTGAATAAAGCCAAGTCCCCTTCAAGCAAAAATGTACCTGGGTATCTAGGGATCTCCTGAAAATCTCCAGTTTATCACAGCACTGAAATAGGCAGAGAGCTGAGAGAAAACATAATGAAAGTAGATGCTAATTTACCTTTCCCAGTAAGTGCCCACCTATATCAGCCCCACAGATGAGCATGTAGCTGTCCTAGCAATCCTCCAGCAATTACTTATCCTCTTATTGAAGACTTCAAATGGCTGAAGGCACACTTCATCCCTTTGAAAAGCTAATGACAGTTGTCATTCCCCTTTCGTTCCTCCAAAATAACAGTTTTAGACTGGCTCTCAAGAACAGGAGCTACCATTTTTCTTCTGAAAACTTCTAAACTACTCTTAAGACCTAGGAGTTGGGCAGAAATCCTCTGGGATGTAAATGATGCTGCCTTTATTTCAGATGTGCTGGGTGACAGCTGACACGTACAGACAGCAAACACGTAGTAATACAACTATGATTATCTGCACATATTGTTTAGTTTGTGGCCATCATCAAAGTAGATAAAGCTCTCATGTCCCATTTGGTGAGAGAGGTAAATACGTTTATCTTAAAATATGAATATCAAGCACCTATAATATTTCTTGTGTGACAGGTTTTATGTGGTTGTGCATATATGTATGACAGTGCTGGAATATTCTAAACACTGAATTACTGCATCCGGTGATTGGTAAATTAAATAGTCATTCATTAGTTACCACAGTGATGCAGATGCAATCACAGTGAACAGAGAAGGAATGAGGTGGGACAGACACACAGACACACACACAGAACAAATGCTGACAGAAGCACAACCCCGCACTGATTTTTGTTAATATACTTTTATCTATCAAATTCCCCTAGCTGCAGGATCTTTTTCTATCTTCATCACTTTTTCACCTGCCTGCAAAGGAAAGTGACACATGCTCTGATACAGTCTCACAGAGTCAAATCCTGAGCTGGAGCAAATTGGTATAGCTCTATTGACTTTGGCAGAGTTTACAACAGCTGGGGAATCTGGCAAAAGAAAGAGCACTTAATTATCTTTAGCTTCTGCAGCAACTAAATACTGCTGCATCCTCTGCTACTTTATAACTTCTTACAAGAAGCAGCTGCAAGTACCCTCATAATTCCCCAGCAGGCACTTGCAGACAAGCCCCAAGCCAGAGGAGTGAGATCCTGTGCAGTTCAATAAAGGCTGTTGGAGTATAGCTGAGGAAAGGACACTACTTTCTAGCAGCATAAGCTAGACACTGAGAGCAAAGCAGTCTTCTGCACTTTGAATATCATTTCAATCCCTGTTCTTACTCTATTAGCCTAAGACATTTGCTCAGTAATGTCTTAAATCCCTCAGCATCACATAGATTTCATTTAAAGACCTGGCATTCTCTAGCCCCTTAGGTCAGATATTAAATCTGCTTAGACATCTTGAATACAGTAAATAATCGCCATCTTTACACAGAAACTGTTTTGATGAGGTCTCACATGGAGATAAAAGAATCAGTATTAAGCTTTTTTCCTACTTTAGTGAAAAAAATAACCATTGCAACATTGTGAGCTGCAAGAAGAGAAAATATTATGTTTACAAATTACATTTTTTGTTACATTTTAAGTAATTGTAAAGACTCTATATACAGTCAGATTTCTGTAGGCAAACCCTTTGAGTCCAGTCTAAAGTCCGCATTTTTTAATTTCTGCTATATGAGTAAGTGGCTAACAGCCTCAAAACTGCCTCTTTGCATTCACAGCACTCCGAAAAGCACAAACCCCTGAAAACATGGTTTGTTTCTTCTCTCACTTCCACAGGTACTAACTGGCAGTAGCACTGCTGAATAAAAGAAGAAAGAAGTATCTCCCAAATACAGCTGCAGCCGCTCTGCCCACACTGCCCTTTAGACACTATCACTCCCTGGGGATATGGGACTTTATGGGCCTTTTACTAGGACTCCCACCTCTGGCAGAAAATCTTCCTTCCCCCACAGCAATCGAGCAGCAGCAGATTAAGTGGCTCCCCACTTCCCTTTACAGCACAGCAAGTGCCTCTCCACAGCCAGGCTCCATCCATAGGACTCGCTGCTCTCCTCAGGCACCAGCAAAGCTGGTGTTGTGAACATTCCTCCCTCTTTGTGATGTGTCCTGTGCTCTAGCCCTGCCCAGCTGGAGAATGCAAGTGCATATGGGGAGCACACAGACCTTGTTATGGTTAATGACACAACCACAGAAAGCATGTTTTGCACACACATGGATTATAATGATTGCTCGAGAGAACAACATGAGCAGCACATTACAAACTGGCCTTCTGTGTGCTTCAGCAAGGCTGTATCGCCATCCTGTCCAGATAGCACACAGTCTCTGATCCCAAGGGATGCAATGCTTTCCACAGAGACTCTCTGTACATAACTGTTGAGTACATGTAAGACCAGCACACGCTCCACAGCTGGCTGCAAAGCCTAAGGCACTGCTGGGTGCCCCCCTGCAGCGTTCAGGGAAGGGAGTGATGTGGTTTCAGCACGGCATGCGTCTTGCCTTTGACTTCCCAGCCAAATGGTGAGCTACTGATTGCAGGTGTTTGGCAGCAAGAGGCCTTCATGTGAACCAAGTGAGGCATTAACTGCTGTAGCACCATGTGCTGAGGAGGCACTGAAAATAAAAAAAAACCAAAACTAAAACAAGAGATTTCTCTTCCCATTGAAAACCCAAGGAAGGAGGGGTTAGGGCACTTTTTGACATCTTTACTTTTTAGTCCTGTTTCTGGATCTTTTCAGTAGCAGTCATGACTTTTTAATGGTTTTTTGTGATGAAAGCCTTTGACAAGAGCATGTGTCACAGAAAGTGCAGTGGTGAGCCATGGCTTTCATATATATGTTAACCGGCCTTTATAGCATTACAGAGCCTGGGTGACAGAAGAGTAATTCAGTTAAGCTGCAGCAAACATGAATTCTGTACTGTACCTCAGAAGGCAGAGGAGCATGGATCTGAAAGGTGAACAGCCATGGAACAGCCAGCTCCACAGTGTCCCACAGCACACAGTTATTATGGAAATGCCTGTTATTGAAACATGTGGGACACACACTTCTGGGGATGGTGCTGCTGGGACCGCTGTGTTGGGCAAGCATGCTGTGAAGAAAAGCCTTTTCAGTCAGACACCTGAATGCTGAAGTGAGAATCTGGGACAACTTGAGGCACTGGAGAATATAATGTTTCTGCTTCAGATAGCCAGATTTGCCCACAAGCAAAATTCACCCAGAGTCAAAGTGAATTTGCCTATCCTTCTGATAATGTTTTCCCCCATCCCCTCTCCCTCCATGTAAGAGGAATCTGACTGGTGTAAATCTGCCTTTGAATGAAACTCATGCCTCTGAACTCCTTAGGAATTGTTTTGAAAATCTTTCTTTAAAAGTCCTGGTTTTCACTAAGATAACAGTTGTCTTTTTTGAAAATGACAAGAGACTCAGTATCTTTCCACATTTGCAGTCTCTAAGAAGAGCTACTGAACAAATGCAAGTATTCTGCCTTAGTTTTTTTATTTTAGTGCCTTCTACAGTGGCTTAAAAAGAATCACCTACTGAAACAGAATTTTGAGATCAACAGAATAGAATAATATAAAATCAAACAGCTCTGAATAGAGCCATTAATTGGACTTCTATTTCTAGGCCTCAATTAGGGTAACATAATTTGTAAAATGGTGAACAGGTAATCAAATTGCAATCAGCAAATCTTCTTAAAAAAAAGAGAGACTGAGAGAAAAGATTTAAACAACAAGCATTACAGATAGGAGAAGAAAAGCAAATTCACATCTACAGCCCCACAGGAAAATGCAGATGTAATCAATTCAGGGTAAAATTTAATTAAAACACTGAGCAATGGGATGTGGGAAAAATACAGGTATATAGGAAATCTTTGAGAAATCCTTCTGTGAGAACACAGTAAGGTCATTATTATTCTGCTTTACATGCATCATCCAACTAATGGGGAGAAAAATAATTTTGTCCGGCTACCCAAGCCACTCCCAGCTTAGAGGTGTTAAAAGAGTGTAAGAACTTCTTGATAATATTCAAAATATTTCTGTGCCAATCCCCAAAATAGTAGCTGGTTCATCAGTTCTGCTTTATTTAAATCTTAACTCCTCATTGTCCTGCCACATAATTTTGGTTGAAAATAACCTAGAAATTATAATAATAATTACAAAAGAGAGGGAGGAAGACAATGGATTCCCAAGGTTTTCTTTAACTAAAACCTGCTATTGAGCTCCATGGAAAGAAAACCAATTCAGTATGGCACATAATTCATTACTAAAGACAATCTTGTAACTCATAAGGAACATTAAGTTAATGTACAGTACAAAATAGCAAGCTATGTAAAACTGCATCAACTCTTATATACCTATTATAACCCTAAGATTTTACAGCTCTCATAGCAAACATTTGGGAAATGCCAGCCATTGAAAGATAGCGTGAGGAAAAGAAATGAAACATAACAGAAATGAAAAAGAGTCTGATGTCATCCACAAACTGTTATATTTGATTTGAAAAGCATGCAAAAATCAAGCATAAAATGCCAAGAAATAAATTACTTAAATCCTTCATTGCAAAGCACAGATTATATACTGCAATTCATTTGTTGGTCTCTTTTTGCCAGGACACTGCAGCATGATGGTCCATATCCTCAGCCAGTGAGAGTTGTTACAAACTGTAACTCAGCTCAAATACTGGCACTGCATACAGGAATGCTAAGAGTGGACCAAACAACACATAAACAGCCCTACACCAAGAGCATGTGAAGCAGATACAAAAGGAACCTGGCAGGTGGGACAGACATCTCTGTCCATTTGAAAAGAGCACACCTTTGTGGTCATACTCTGAGTTCAGAGGATGGCCAAACAAAAAAAATTTAGTGTTTCAAATTTTCATCCAAGCAGAGAATATTTTGTCAGGAGAGTAAATGTACATTTTTCACTTGTAGTAAGGAGGGTGAGAATATGCAGGAAGATTTTCACAAGGCTGGTTGGTTCTGCCAGCTGTGTGAGGTCACTCACAGCATGCTACTCCCTGGGGACACTTCCAGTGCAAAAACAATTACAGACAGTGGTCTTAGGTCTCTACACAGTGGATTTCTGTGGTCACTGCCTAAAATATAAATAGCTCCTATCCATCACTACCACTCCTGCAGATTACTAACTCCTCAGTGTATGACTTTCCTATGCTTGCCTGATATGTCTGTACCTTTACAGAGGCCTCCAAATCACATTGTAGTGCACAGTTGCAGGAGGAGGGAATTTGTGGATGAAAACTATCCCTGCCCAAATCAAACCCATTTTCCAGATAAATAAAGAGCTGTCTAAAGAGTAGCCACCAAGATTTTCAGATAAACTAGAAACAAAATAAATCCAACCCTAATTTTCTGTAATGGTGTACACCTGTGATTCCTGCACATGTACCAGAGTTCTGCACCTCTATGATCAAAACTGGCCTGTGCCCTTATTGTACAAGGACAGGGAAATTGGTGATAGGCTGGGGACAAACCTTGAAGCTAGGTAGTGAGAAAACTGTCAGAAGGAGGAAGTAAAAGTGGAAAACAAAGAGAATCATATCCCCCTAAACTCTGAGTTCCATGCTGTCCTTTTAACACTAGGAGGTAAAACATTTAGGCAGAAATGTAGATTTTTTTAAGCTAAGAGCATTCCTTCAAAACTCTGCTACAATTACAATTAAGTGTCTCTGTGTTTTCTTGGCAAATACTTCCAACATACAGAAGAGAAATGAGAGAATTTGTAGAAGAAAGATGAAAATGTCTCTCATTGATAGAAGCAAAGAAGGCATTGTTCTGTTTTGTTAAAATAAAATGTTATTTGCCCATCAACTGATGTATTAATTATGGATAGGGGAAAACCAGCAGGCAGCACTGCACTCAGTTTGACTGAGGGTGGGCAAGCATCCTGGCTTGTAGCACCAAATGCAGAAAGTGTCCAACTCACAGGAAGCTGTCCCAAATGCAAAATAATTTTTAAGGGGAAATTTCTACATGAAAGAATTACACTTATTAGAATAAATCCCACTGCTCTCTCACTCCCACTTTCTCTGAGTAAATGTGTATGCTAAAGGGCTTTTACTTCAGCTGAAATGGTGTATCACATTAGCATGCTTTTTAAGCTTGTATTCTAACTGCTAGGAAAACACATGTAAAAGTTAAAAACTATAAATAAAAAAAGAACAGCAAAAACTCTAACAGTTAACAAGAGCTCTATTATAAAGGAGAAGAAATACATATACAATGTAAATATATAAAATATTTGCTGAAAGCTACCTGGAATTATGGATGCGGTGGAAAACCCACCATCAGATTTTGCTTAAAATCAGATTTCAGTTCAGTGTGTAATAGGTTGTGTGTTACAGAAACCTCCTAAGAATTTAGGGCCAAATATAAAAACTTATGACATCAGCTATATATTAGAAATTTCACCAGTGTGGCAAGGAGTTCAGCTGAATAAGAAGTCGAGGTGTATTCTGTGTGTATGTTGGATAACCAGTGCACATTGCCCAAACCGAGATGTGTTTTGAAGTTCAGTCCCAAAGACAACGCTGGGGATGGTGTTTTTTCAATCTAGAAATTTCTTCTATTGATTTTCTTCTTCCATTTATAGAAATCACTTACCTACCACATTTCAAAGGAGAGGGTCCATGCTGCATCTTGCTGTTCTGCTGCTGCTTTCTCCTGGGTCTCAGTAGGTGTGCAGCTAAACACTTGAATGTGTATACAGCAGGCCAGAACACTGCTGACCCACCGTAGGGACAAAATCCCGGCAGGCAGGCTGGTCTTACTACCAACAGCCACTGCAGAATAAAAGATTCCAAAGTGCTAATGAAAGCCTGCTAAAGAAACCAAAGAACTTTTCAGACCCTATTAGAAAGTAATCTGTAATCAGATGTATAACTACACATCAGGGTTCACTTAAGAAGTCCTACCAACCTCTAGCCTTCCTGTCCTCTTCACCCTAAAATATTTTTTTTCCTTTCTCTTTTCTTCCTTTCATACACAAACTGTGCTCTTGGCCCTCTGAGTACATTTACAAGATCTACTCCTGACCTACTTTTTCATTGTTAGTCCTGCAGCTCTTGTCAAGAAACTTGGCAGAACCAAAAGGTTTAGTAGCAAAGCAGTGAAGTCCCCTAATGAGCTACACCAGTGAGCAAACCTTCCCTAGCCTCACCCTGCCCTTGTTTCAGTTCCTTTGTTATTCGGGTCAGGAGCAAAGTCTCAAAGGAAGAAGCCTGATCCCCCTCATGGAGTAAAGACTCCGGAACTAAGCTCTTGAATTTAACCAGAATAGCAGTCCAAAGAGGACCCTAGGAGCAAGCAAGGACATTTTAAAATTTTAAGGAAGAAATCAAACTCATCTATCTCATTTGAAGACTTACTGCTTTGGGCAGAAATATCTGATTTGGGGTACTGCTCTTAAAAGCTGATAAAATGACAAAACCTAGCAATAAATGCAAAGATACAAATATAGTCAAGGACAAGAAAAAAACTGAAAAAAAAAAAAAAAAAAAACCCACCCCAAAATGTGGCTATTTTGGAAAGAGGAAACAAAGAAAGTGACAAAAAAAGTCTAGTTTTGAATTTTCTTCGACTCATTTACTTTCTGCATCTGGTAGAACTTACTTGGTTTTCACTCTTTCAACTCTCAGCTGTTCTCCTTCCCTGCAAGACAACCCATACATCAGGTGCACACGTGTGCATACAGCTCTCCTGGGGCTCTGATGGGCCTGTACAGCAGCACAAAGAAGCACCCCATCAGCCAGCAGGCAGGATTTGCAGCTTGATTAATATGTCTCACCCTTGATGAAAAGGTCCTTTACAAAGCTCCACTGACCTCTACCATTCCTAACTAATAAAGGGAGGAAAAAGAACTAAGAAACTGAAAGGAATTTTAACAAGAGAAGTCAGTCCATGCTCTTGTTTTACAGGGTGTTATACTAGACATGGAAATCTTTTGCAACTTAAAAGGCAGCTAGACAGGAAGCTTAATCAACATCAACACTTCTCACATTGGGGAAGCTTCAGGTCCAGATCTAGAGCTTTACTCTGGGTCTAGCCTTCACACATCCCATTAGAGCATCAGTGCTCTGGAAGGTGCAACCACTGGCACAATAAAAAGAAAAGTTTTGGCTGTCGGGGCGAAGTTGAAGTTTCTAGCCTCCCTAGTATTCTTCCTATGTTACAATTTTAGGTACTGTTTAGGAAAGAGAAGCCCTTTATTATGAACTGTACAGCACAGCTTATTTTCTTCAAGAAAAAACAGAGTATGGGCAAGTGGCTGAAATTACTGCTGTAAAAGTTAAAGTCTATTTTCATCCACTGTATGAGTAGAATCACTGACACCATAAGCAGCTCTTGGTACCTAAATTATACTATTAGGTATCTTGACCCCTTACGCAAAAGAAGCACCTGTCAGAGATGCACAGAATTTTTGGCCAGAAGGGTCTATTATGATGATTTAGTTTAGTCTCTTGAACAGTGCTGGCAATGTCCATTCATTGTTTCAAGAATACCAGCAGAGGAACCAATTAATTTTGTTTGTGGTAGAAGTGTCTGCAGAATGGCACCTCTCAAGTACTAAGGACTTCAGCAGCCCCCCTTCTCTGGAGCCAAGCCCTTCAAGCCCTTCTTTCTCTGGTGCCAAAAAAGCCTTTGGATACAAGTGATGGAACTACAGAGCCACACACAAACCTGTGAACAACAGCTGAAAATCTCTGTAGGTAATTATAGATTCCCTGTGTGATCCAACACGTTAGTGACAGAAAATCATAGCCAACATGTTTTCTCCTAGCTGGCTCTAAGTACCTGCAAACTGTGATTTCCCTGTTCTAGTAATAACATATATTCATGGAGCTGTTAAGCTGATAGCATCTTTTATTTAAGCTAATATTGTCTCCTTTTTGCCTGTGTGATTTCAGAGGAGTTTCCAACACACCTCACCACATCTATACAAATATCCTGCTACAAATTATATTGATACTATATTATCCAGCTTGCAGATCAGATAAGATCACAGCACATTGTTTAAAGATCTGCCTTTGTGTGTTATACAGTGACTGTGCCAACCTGCAGTACATTGCAAAGCAAAGCCTTTGTTCATTAAAGAAAAAATAACCTCCTACTGAAGATCTTGTGTACACAGGAAATCACAGGAGTAAAATTAGAGCAGTATAGTTTAAAAATTAAGGCGGGCATTTTTCTTGAACAATATACTTTTTCCTGATCCCCCTTATCTTTTTTTCCCAGAAATTTAAGACAGGATTTTACTTCATGTTGTGTCAGTTAAGGGTGTAAACATGGTCACTGAAAGATGCAAGGTTCATCAGTGTTCCTTGTGGTATCAGCATCCATCAGCTGTCTGTGCTTGTTTGCATGCACAGGGCTGAGATAATCACCAGATTTGGAACTGGGAAGCAACCCCCTTTCAGATTAGCTCAACAGGGACCGCTGGGTTTTGTTTATCTTTCTCTGCAGCACAGTGCGGGGTCCAGAATAATCTGCAAATGTCACCCAGCAAATCTCCTGCTAATCGGGAGGACTTAGAAGTGCCCTTGATCTCTCCTGTTCTCCTCCTGTGACACAATTATTGTGGCATTTTGTCTTCTAGCAGAGACTTGGAGTCTGTTGTGAGAAGCCTGGAAATGTGCAGCATCCCGGGGTGATATGAGCCACAGAGCACATGACTGCGCATCTGCAACGTGCCTTTCTGCATTTGGAGAGGCACTGACTGGACAACTTGGGTGGTGAAATGCAGTCCTACATGTTCAGTTTATCTCTGTGGCTGATCCCTTGCTCTGGAAAGACTGCCATGGAGAGACCTCTGCAGGGAATTGTGGATGCAATCCTAGATGCACATAACTACTCCTGAGCTATTGGCTAGGAATTCATTTATCGTGTAATGAGTGAAATAGAATCTTTCGGGGTTCATCTCTATTCATCTCTATGTTCAGCCTGCACTTGGTCAGGCAAGCTCTATCTGAAATAACAGTACCATTTCAGTCTCCATCCCTAACTCTCAGCATCAAGGTGCTTAGTTTTGCTTTACACTCTGGGTGTGAAAAATACTCTTAAAATCTAGTGCAAGAAAAATAAAGCAACTGACTGCTCTGTTTGTCTGCCAACCTCACCAAAGATCAAAGTGTAGAGTTCAAAATCACCCCACTCAATTGCGGATATCTAACCAAGGCAGCAAAACACCTCTTGGCTCCCGTACAACCAACACACAGCAGAAGGCTACTCAGAGAGGCAGCCTGCTAATCTGAAGACCTGACACTTCTGGAAGAGCTTCTCATCCCTTTCAGCAAAGGGTCAATGTGGCCAGGCTGCCTCCACTAAGTAGGATGAATGCAGGCATTAGAGCTGGGATGAACAAACGGGGTAGACATGCAAACGAGAGAAGCAGAGAGTGAAATCAAAGCTACTGCAAAGCTGACATATGTTTTGTGCAGTGTTTTCCACACATAGATTAGAGGTGAAGGGGTTTCAGTCTCCTCACCTCTTGATAAGAATTACACATAGCCATCCCCTCCCTTGTTGTCCCACCACAGCCAGGCACTCTCATGCCATTACAGGTCACAGCACTACCTGCCCGATGCACCCAGCAGAATGAGTGCATTCTTCCTGTTTAAGATCAGCCTACAGAAGCACAGCTGAGTTTTCAGAAAGTGTTTTACTCAGTACCTGCTTGCAACGATACAGACAGCTTTCAACAGAAGTGAGAAAGTATTAGGAGGAAGAAACCTTCCTCTGAGAATTTCCAGTGTTAAGACCATCATGAAAGATGTCATTATAAGGAAATGAATGAATGCATTTGTCAGCCGCTGTGAGGTTTCAGAGTGGCTTCTATTTTTATCTCTTCTTACCCCTTGAAGGAACTGAGAACTAATATTTGTGATGCCTGACTGAGGATATTAATGTTTTTAAAAGCTGCTACTCCTTCCAGGGCAGGAAAGAGAGTTACCTCTTTGGGTTTTTCACTGGTTTGCCTCTTGAAATGAAATTTTGGTGACTGTGTTTCTAGTAAAATGTGTCTGCATAATCATCCAAACCTATTCCCATCTATTTATCTGGTATTGAATCAACAAATCTGAATTATGCATGATCAGCTAGTACATGTGCAAAATACACTTGTTTTTCCTTTCTTGAAGTATTTTTGCTATGGTATGTCATGCCCAGAGAACACAGGTTCATGTAAAGTCATGATATGTGTCTACCAAAGCTAAAAGGCTGAGTGGGAAAGAAAAAATTAAAAGGATGCTTTCAGAACAGAAAAATTTTATGAGTAACTGTTATATTGGTACCAAACCCTCTGAGTGTAACGATCTGCCTGCCTGGAGCAGAAACATTTTTATTTACAGTCAGCAGAGTGAGAAATCGTTAGTCCAGTTACCAGCACATTCATGCCTTGAACAAGTGTCCGCAAATATAAGAAGGCTTTTTGAAAAATCTTCATCCAGTACTGCAAGACTAGATGAGACTTATCTAAAAGACTGTTGATGTTGCATTTGATGAAGCAGATAGGTCACTGCTGAGCACACACTATTACTTTGCCAGAGGCTGGGTCTATTGTCAGAGCAACACTTTTTGACTCCATTGGCCCAAACAGCAAACAATCAGTGTGAAAATCGAGAGTGGAGATCCCATCAAAAGAAGATGGAAAAGAGTTTGCTTCAAAAGGTTATATTCTATGGAGCAAAGATTTCATATATATTTTCATTTGTTGCATTTGAAATTTCACTCTTCACATGAAATCATCACCAGCCTAGTCACATGTTCACTATCTCAGGATTTAGCATGCAGAAGAGGACAAGTTACTGCACCCCTGAGTGACATAGTCCAGAAACAGAGAAGGCCTGCATTTTTCAGAACTTTTTCTTTTCAATTATTTCCCCTGCAAAACTAAAATAAGCAATTTAAAGGCAAATTTAAATTAGCATATTGAGGACAGTTTATTATTTATGAGATGGAAATCAGGATCTTGGATGACTGAACTCATTAAAGACTCTTTGGAACAGTTCCCATGTATTTCTTCCATGGTACCAACACAACAAATAATTCTCACAGTAATTAATGCCACGTCTTCCCAAACAATACGTGCTTCCGACAGGAACTGTTCAAAGAGGAAATGCAAGAAACTGCACTAAAATAGCAATATGCTTAAAATACATAGCAGCAAAACCAGGAAGTTTTGTGTTAGGCCAATACAGATGCTTTAGCTGAATTTACTGGGCCAAAGATATCCCTGAATTAGATCACAAAAGGTCAGAGGAGCTAGCAAGGAGGGAGTTTGGCCAGCCAGACCTCTGCATTGGCACAGCTTTTGCCTGACCGAGTGTCAGGGGCTTACAACAGACAGCATTCTGTCATCCTGCCACACTGACTACACAGTGTAGCACAAGAGAAACAAGTCTATTTTCCTCCCTAGCTGTAGCCCACAGGGCTATTTGCATTGCAGTGGATATAAATACTTTTCCAGCACTGTGACTACCTGTAAAAAGTCCCTGCAGGCATGGCTACACTCTGCAATGGAGCACGGCACTGGGATCCCCAGGCAGGGCCAGCTGAGGAAGCGGCAGCAGTGCAGCTGTGCCAGCACAGTGCCGTGCCCGGACCAGCGCTCTCAGGAGCCAGGGAAATAATTAGCTCAGGCAGGCTGCCACATTTTCAGTGCCTCAGAGCCCCGCATGGCAACACGGGGAACTTCGCCGATGCACTGGCCTCTTCAGTGGCTCCCCTTGTGCTGCAGTGCCACTTCTGAAACAGGGACAGAGCTGGGCGGGTCTCGCAATAAGGAATTGCTCACTTCCAGCTCCTCTTCGCTGCTGGTGAAGGGCTGGTGGTCTCACCACTGTGCTGTGGTACTGCATTTCAGGGGCAAGAGAAATAATCCAGATGATAGCCACTTGCCATAAATCCCCAGGGAAAGGGGCCTGCAGGGTGGGCAGAGATGCTGTGTTCTCACAAATCAGATATTTGTGCCCTTCTTGGGGGTACTTATTCACTCAGCACCACTGTGGAACACTGGTCATGGCTTCTAAGAGGAATTCAAGCCCAGAGAAACTAAATCTTCCCAAGGAGATCTATGTCAAAAGAGAAAATTGAAGCTAGATCTACAGATTCCCACATTTATCATCCTAAAATACAGTTTACTTTTACTTTCTAATCAATAAAGCCATGTAGTGGGCCGTGATTTTTCCCTGTCCATACATTTAAGTTTCACATCACAGCCACTACCATGGTGAGAAAGAGTCAGCAAGTTACAGACATTAGCAGGACACCAGTGGGAAGTACTGAACACTTGCCGCCTGGCAGAGCAAAAGTACAGAAGCTAGAAGGAATGAAGCATGAGGGAGGGGAACCACTGTTGAGATCCCTGGAACATGCTAGCCAAGAAAATGACCTCACCTTTTGCCTAGAAATCCAACTGTCAGGCAAGCCAGGGACAAACATTCACAACAGAGCCATCTCTCTCACAATCCACCCTACTGAATCATGGGATTTCCATCATGTCTCCCTGGAAAACAAGAAAGGAGATGAAAAATACAGGGCTTATTGGTACTTCTTTCTGCAACCTCAACAAGCAGCTTCATACGTCCAATTCACTATGTGGAATGGAATTTTTCTGCCCCCTTCCTACCAGGCACAGGCACCTGGATATAACTCAGCCTTATGCATATCCAGAGGTGCATAAGGAGAATCTGGTCCAGGTCTGCACAGCAACATGCCTGTCTCTTTATATTTTGCTCTCTCTAAAGCAGAGCTCTAAAAACAACCAAATTGGTTTTAAATTGTTTTTAAAGGGAAAAAGGGAAACATCAGAGGTTGAAAACTTGCAGTGAATGAAACAGCTATACTGTAAAAAAAAACCTCTGAAAAAACATACTTTACAATGGTAATTACGACAAATTAAACAATGAGTGTCATCAGTGTGCTGGTACAAAGCACACAATACTGTTTCCCACTCAAATATTTGCAGACATCTCTGATTTTTTATTTTAATGAAATCTCATCTAACTATTGAATTGACTTTAAGAATCATCCTGAGGCTCACAAGAGCTTTCACAGTCAGAAGCCCTGTCAGATATTTGAACTGCAATTTGCCCCCAATGGTTCCTAGCTTGAGCTAGAGAAATGCTGTAAACATACCCTTTTAGGAGGTGACGAGTCTGAAAAATCACTGCCTGCAAAGACAATGTCTCTGAGAGGAGCTGAGGACCTCTCCAGCCCTACAGTTACAACAGGAATTTTAAGTATTCCCACACCTTGACAAAAGCTTTGCTGCTGGTTTTCTGTGCTTCTCAAACCTATCCAGGAAACTGTTCTGTTGTGTGATTAAGATGTCATCTCTGGATGGCTAAGCACCGGGACTCCTCTCCTCACTCACTACATATGTGCAGGACAAGTATGGGCTGCAACCATGAAGCCAAAGGAAATCAATCAAATCCTTCTGAGGACTTTTGAGAGCTTCACAGCTATTGGATGGGAAGTAACACAGTTTAAACAATGATACATTAATTAATTATAAATGACAGCACGTGAACCCATGGAATTTCTGTTAATACCAAGTGAATTTGTGATGGTTTATTTAAAATAAGAAACTGATAGAAAAGCCTCCATGTGCTAGTAACACACAGATATTTAAGGAAATTGACTTTGAATGTTGCTGGCCATTATACTAAGAATATTCAATGAGCTGAATGCTGAGGTTGACCCTTCACTATTGTTTTGTTTTAAGCAAAGATGTCTATTTGCTTTACTAAAAACTCATTTCAAATAAAGGAAATCACCTCAGATGCGACCCTTATGGATATGTCTCACTGTCATGTTCAATATAGTTGTCTGAACTCCTGTATTTGTGACAACCTGCTTCCTGTTGGCTCTCACAGTATTAGCCAGATTTTTCCTTGTTTCCTTTAGGTGTCTACCTGGACTGAGTTTCGCTGCATCTAAGAAAGATGATGATGACTACTCAGTACAGAAGGAGAAGCTGAGCTTTGCCGCAGTCCCATTAATCCCTGAAGAAATTTGGAATCAGAAGACAACCTGGCATGTGTTGTATTTCTAAGCTGGCTGTGAAAACCACATGAATCTCAAAGACCAACCATTTCCCCCACCAATCCTGTGTGCCACCCCTGCTGACTTGGCAGAAGTAGCTCTGCCATAAGCCCCAACTCACCACTCAGAAAAAGTAAAATACTAAGGAAAGCAATGAAGTCATTTAAAAGACAGGAAACAGATGAATGTTTGCCAAATGGAGAAGGGCCACATGACTAGGCAAAGAATGTTTATTTTAGCACTTCCAAAGTCTGCTAAAGATAGCAGAGAGTGAAGATAAACGTGAGAGCTATCACACCCAAGTAAGAGAAGTTCACAAGCATCTTTAGGGTAGCAACACAAGGGAGGAATTTTGGAGCTGTATGCCTGAATAGGTTCTGTACCAGCTGCTCTGACCACCTGAACAATGGGGCACTTTGTGGACAGGAGGGTGCACACTGAGAAGTGGGCAAAACCACAGTATCCTTCATTTTGATGGATAACAAAATGCCTATGCCAATAATACCGTCACAACTGTTTCTAAACTGCTCCACACATCACTAGATCTGCGTCAGCATGAAATTAAGGATCATGAAGTAGAATCTGGACACAAAACAGCAAAGTTCCCTGAGAGACTGCACAATATACTGAAACATATGCAAACAGCAATTTCTGAATAGATTTGGCTTTCTTACTTGACCTTATTCTTTCTCAAAACTTATTCTAGATTCAAGAGAGAAACCTAAATAAATTGCAAAAACCTCAAATGCTTTGCTCATGTGTTTTATAAATTTTCATATTTTTCTGAACTGATGAAGAGAGTTATCGAAGACTACCATGCTAATTCCTGAATTTCTTCCTGTTTATTGCCCTTTCACAAGTGGCTGACTCAACAGACAACTGAGAAAAGACTAAATAAGTTTTCTCTGGGTGGCATTTTAAGCTAGAGTATTTTAAGAACTGCTATTATGTTGCAGCTGAATATTCCAGCAGACTGTCTGACTCCTTTCTGAATCAGAGTGCCACCAGGCTAAATATTTGCACAAATTCCATGCATTGCCCTGTACATTCTGCGACGAGAAGAGCAATTTTATATGCAGATAAACAGTGGCTCTTGATGCCAAGATTTGATCTCTAAAACGTACAATCATTTGAACAACACCAGAATAGGCAGACTCAATTGTGAATCTAGCAAAATCCATGCTTTCTCAATATTTTTTTTAAATGTAATATGTCTCAATCCATAACCCGACATACAATTGCATAAACCTCTTTGTGTAGAGAGATCGATAAATCTGAAATTGTAAAGGAATTAAAGGCAAAAAAGACATTTCAAAGCCTTCAAAAGATATATTTGAACCAAAGTTGCTGAGTTGCTGTTAATGATACCAATTGTCTGGGTTGGAATTTTTTTGAGACAGAAAGTTGGTACTTCAAACATACAAACAAGGTCAGTGAAAGATTTCACCGAATCAGCAAAATGCCTCAGTCTTCCAGTCTTTTAGAGAAAAGCCAGAAAATTTGAAGTCTATCTATAAAAAAGGAGAATTGAGAAGAAGCAGAGCTATTTTAAAAAGATTACTAAATGTAACTAATGCAGATCTGAATGTACCTGTGGTATTTGGAGTGGTCGAGGTAATGAAACTTGGCTCCATAATCCCACTTCTGCAGCAGTGTTTTCTAAATCACTCCTCAGTGATCTGCAATCTAAAGAAAACTTATCACAAGTCTCCTTGAAATGGTGGTTATTAGAAACCATGATTATTAGGAAGAAAAATACCTTTCTTTCTCCTAACTTGCAACTCAACACCAAAATGCTGTTTTCTGTTTATTTTGAATAGAAATATGCTCTCATGACCAGAGGGTTGAACTAACAAAACACACCAATTGGAACAAACTTAAAATTCCTTACTGCTTTCTATTTAAATAATTGTTTTGTCACTAGCTTGCTGACTGATCTTACACAGCCTATTAACATCTATAGTTTTCACAAGTATTGAGTACTTTCATTTATATTTTCTGTGCAGAACAAAATACAGGAATTGATTTTCAGGGCCATGCAACGGAAAACTTCTATGTGCAGAGATTTAGCATCTTAAAATGAAAATATGGTTCCTCCATAATTTACCCCCAAACTCCACTTGCAGTTTCCACACAGAAAGACACATCTTCCTTTACAAAGATTACAAATATAAGAGAATAGAAATCATGAACTAAACCTCATAGTCACAGTAATGTCCATCTATAAAATGGGCAAAATGCTGATCCATTGTCTTTGCAGACAACCTCAAGAGTGACTATTTGACCACTGTGAAATCTGCCAACTTCAGTATAACAGGAAGCCTTTCTTTTGCCATTTCTCCTTTATGGAGAATGTCTACTACACTGTCAGGCCCTCCTGATGTGGGAACTGGTTGGAGGAAAAGGAAACACAAGGAAAGCAGATGACAAATGGCAGGACATGGAGGCAGTATGAAACACACTGGGCATTTGTCTTGTCTGCCACAATGCCAGTACAACGCCACACATGAACACTGGCAGCCCTGATGGCAGAGGATGTGCAGCTCTTAGACTCACGTGCTTAGAACGGTGGCAGTAGAGGAACTGAGAACTCAATTACATAATTAAGTCCTGATCACAACACAAAGTCAAACTCCTTAACTCTCTTCTCAGACATAACAGCTAATGAAAGGTGTCCTTTAAACAATAATCCAGAGACCTGGCCAACAGTGAAGAGTTGCATCCTTTGACCACTTCCTGTTGGTTTCTACTTTTCTAAAAAATTGTGAATTGATAGCTGAAGGAAAGTGGAAAAAAAATGAGGAAATAACCAGAAAGAGAAAGGGGATTGGTCTTTCTTTTAGTTACTTTCCTGCTGGTAAAAGGGGAGGGTGTACTGTAATTTTAACCCAACACCCTCAGTTTAGGAGACAATGTTCTAGAGTCAACTTACAAACTGAAGAAAAAAGGACAATTTTCTTTCTATCTCAGCACGTATTTGTGCCTGTGGTAAGGAGACTGTGGTGTAAGAGAAGGCCAGAGAGGGAAGGGCACTCTCTTTGTCAGGCAGAAAGCTGAGGAGTGACATTCTTCAAAGTATGTTCACTTCAACTCCCACTTTACATGTAGACAGGAGAGAAAATATGAGTTTATCAATGCATATCCAAGATACTATGGAGAGACTCTTTGGTATACAGCCCTTGACACAGACCCCCATGTTTCTCTTGGAGTGGGAATAGGCTACAACTATCAATAGCACAAGAGGACACAGTCTCAAGCTGTGCCAAAAGAGGTTTAGATGGACATTAGGAAGAATTCCTCCACAGAAGGGACGATTAGATATTGGGATGGCCTGGATACTGCCCAGGGAGATGATGGAGTCACCATCCCTGGAGGTGTTTAAGGCATGACTGGACATGGCACTGAGTGCCACAGTCTGGCTGACCTGGTGGTTTTCGGTCAAAGATTGAACTCAGTGGCCTCAGAGGTCTCTTCCAACCCAACTGATTCAGTGATTCTGTGAATGTGAAAGCAGTTTACAGTCCCTCAGTGCCTCCACAAACACCACTCCTGCTGCTGATGGAGCACGGGGCCCATCCCACCTCCACTCCTGTCTCTTGAGAACTACAGCGGGGAATGCACGACCAGGGTGTTCAGAGACGACGGCTTTCGCCACAACACACCGGGCGTTTGTGAGACACCAGGGAGCATCTGGTTTCTGTGGATTGCGACAGCTGTCCCCTACCCTGGCCACTAGGCCAGGCTGCAGCATGGTTGCTGGAGGCACACCGGAGCTGCTGGAGGCACTTCCTCGGGACGCGGGGCCGAGCATCCCCGAGAGCCCCAGGGCCCGGGTTCCCTGGCTCTGCGGGCTGGGAGGCCGCGGCTCCCGGGATGCGCCGCACAGGCAGCTGTGCCGCGACCCGACTCTCGCGAGAGCGCGGGCCGCCTCGCCTGCACCCCGCACACACCCGGGCCTCTCGCGAGAGCGGGGCCCGCGGGCATGGAGCCGCTGTTCGCGCTGGAGCTGCTGGTGGAGGCGCTGCGGGTGACGGAGCCGGGGCCCGCGGAGCTCCCGGGACCCGCGGAACACCCGGCCGTGGCGCTGCGCCTCTTGGACTTCCCCACCCTCGTAGTGCGCCCCGCCGCCGCCGCGCCGCCCCTGCGGCCGGGGCAGCTCTTCCCCTTCGGCCGCGGCAAGCGCTGCCTGTTCCGCTGGCGCCCGGACTCGCTTTTCGCCGCGCTCCGCCGCCGCCCGCTCCGCGCCCTGCTCCTGGCGCTGCCCGCTGGGCTCGCCCCGGGACCCCCGCCTCCTCGGCAGCTGCGCCGTGTCCCTGGCCCCCGCCGCCGAGCTGCTGCAGCGGCCCGGGGCGCCCTCCTCCTGCGGCCACCGGGGCCGCTTCGCGGTGCGGGACACCGCGGGCCGCCCCGTCGGGGAGCTGGTCCTGGGCTACCGCCTCAGCAGCCTGGAGGCCGGGGAGGCGAGTCCTGCCAGCCCCCGCGTTGCCACACCGCCCGCCACCACCCCTGAACCGCCAGACGAGGAGGAGGAGAAAGAAGGGGAGGAGGAGGAGAAAGAAGAGGAGGAAGAGGAGGAGGGTGAGCAGCTGGAAGGCAACGTCTTTTGCCCTCCGCTGCTCTATTTCAGCCGTGAGCCGGCTGAGCCTCCGCGCCCGCCAGCAGCAATGGGGCAATGGAAGCATGTCGCGCCCCAGAGAGCTCAGGAGAAGGACAAGGGCCGCAGCCCACCACGCCCCAGTGCTGGGCCCTCGCTGCTGCACCCCGCCAGCCCTCCCCAGCCCTACAGCAGCCTGGTGCAGCTGCCGCTGCTCAGCGCCTTGCTGGCGGAGCTGTCGGTGCTCACCCGCAGCGCTGCGCCCGCTGCTGCTGTCCACCCCCATCTTGCCTGGCTCTACCCGGCCCCGGAGACTGGGGACACGGCCTCACGGCTCCCCAGTCATTCCGCTGCCCTCAGGTCTGCAGAGACACCTGTGGGGCCTGGCAGGAGCAGTGAAGTCACGAGCCCTCAGCTCAAACAAGGCTGTCAAAAGGCCACCTCCCCAAGGTCTTCTGGGGCTGGGAGAAGACCCGACAAAGCTGTGCCCCAGGAACAGCCAGCCTGCGAAAGGAACTGCAAAGCTAAGGAGAACAGACCTCCCAGAAAGAAATTGTTGTATGGGCTGACAAATACACTGAGGCTACGGCTGCAGCAGACCAACCCGGATAAGCTGATAATTCACGAAAGAAGGGAGCAGTACAGAAAAAAGCAAATGGGGATGCTGAAAGAGAGAAGCCCCTTACCCAAGAGAAAGCTGGCCAGAAATACTGAAGAACAGCATGTGGTGTCTTGCAAGCATTGTAGCACGGGAGGCAGCTCAAAGCGAAATAATCAGTTGGATAAAATTGTTCAGACTTCATTAGAAAAGAGTGCTCTCTCAGAGTCTATTTCTGTGACAGGAGATGTGTCCCCTGGCCTGCCGAAACACTCTATTGCAAGTCTATCTAGGAAGGATTCAATTGCAAGCAAGGAATGTCCTTCCAAAGTCACTACAGCCCCCTTACCGGAGGAAACTGTGTTAAAATCTGCTCATGAGGAAAAGTACACAAAAGCTCAACTCCCAGCAGCGTTCCCACCTGATGCTAATGCAAAAGGAAGTTACAATGATGCAACACACTTAATCCATCCTAAAACCATGGAGCATGATGATATATCTGTTGCAAGTGGTCATAAACTAAGCCCCAGCAGAAGTGTTGAAAACAACTCTGAATTCATATACTCTGATGACTTTGTTGCTAGTCCAGAACAGTCCGTTGCTTATTCAGAAGATTTCACCAGTGCTGAGTGTACAGGCAGAGACTCAAAAGTTCTTGACAGCAGTCCTGAATCTCTGTGGCTTGAAAGACCAAAGCAAGATAGGTCAGATTCAGAGCCAGAATCCAGCAGGTCCAGAATTTCAAAGACGAGTCACAGAGCTCAAAGTACTTCAGATCTTGTGCCAATTCCTTCAGCTTCATCTCCAGTCCAGTCTCTGAGGAGAAACTGCGACTTTAAAACCAGCATGGGAACTAGTGCTGAGTCTGCTGATTCACTTAACCTTGCTGAGATGGAGGCATCATTATTAGATGAAGAGCAGAAAGCCCGACAGATGAGTGAGAAGGACAACAGGGGTGATCGACGTATTAAAGAAATATCTACACTGAGAAGCAAACAAGTTAAATCTGGTACTGATCTGAATATAAGAAAGGAGCAGACCTCTACAGGACAAAAGCAGTCAGTAACTCAAGTTAGCTCCTACTCGCCATCTGACATGTCTGATCTTGAACTTAATGTCCTGGAAAACAGTACGTCAGACAAAGATAATTTTCTAGAAAAACTACATAATCCTAATCAGTACAAAGACATCAGTGAACTTGTAATAAACAAGCTCCCAGGATACACAATGTAATTATAAGAATTCACTGTCTGGATTAAGATACAATATTTAAACTTTGTAAATCCTTTTACCTTTAGTTGCACTGTGCTAAAGTTAATTTAAGATTCCATCATGCACATTTATTACATCAGTGAATTTAGTTATGAGATTTTTAGAATAAACTACTATTTGAATCTCTAACAAATGGTGTCTACAGCCTGACTTCAGTGTCAGTATCTTAACACAAAAGTAATCCAAACAGCACACAAAACATAACTTACTGTCAATGGAATGAAAGACAGAAGCAGCAAAAGCACCCACAAAAGTAGTCCCAAGTAGAAGTAATAGCACGCTACCAAACAGCCAAGTACAAAATTCATTCCTACCCAACCAGAGGATTTTATTCCTCTTGAAAATTTCCATTTTTATTTTCATTAAAAAGTTACTTAAAACCTATAATCATAGCCAGTAGCAACACAGAATTTTATCAGGTAGTCGGTTTTATGATGTGTTTGTTTCCCTTTTCCATCACTAAATACAGGGACTGGAACTGGACTGGAACCTTTTAGAGTTTCTTAGGTTGAAGTTTCTTTAAGTCAGATTTTCACAATTTATTATAGAATAGTGTAAGAATTATTGGTGATAGTAAATCTATATTATCTGGGAAAGCTTTAAGAGGTGGATAGAAGTTACTTGACCTTGAAGACTAAGGGTGTGCAAGGAGTAGGGAAAAGCACAGTAAATCTTCAGTGCTTCACAACTCCCTGATTGCATTCTCTGACTCTGGGGAAAGAGGTGGGATCAGCACCCACAGTCCAGAAACTTGGAACAAATGAGCATATGATGTAAAGATGTGAGGTAATGAGAAATTTGCCATGTCTCCTTTGCCATTAAGATAGTTGAACTGATGTTTGCTTTTGATTTCAGGTTTGCTTTTATTGCTTCCAGTTGAACTGAATATCTTCTGTTTAACTATGGAGGTTTTTCTATAGTGTATATGCTGGTCACAAATTTTGGAGATGTTTTTTGACTTGAATTCCTTAGTTTTTAGTCTCATGTATCCCTCTTTTCCCTCTCTTTGAGTAGTTCATCTCCTATGATAGCTTTCCATTCCTAACTCTCTCATCAATTAGGACAGTTATCCTCAGGGTTAAATGACAGATTTATCCACTCCCTTTTTCTTTGTAATTTACAATCTGACTTTTTCCCACAACTTTTTCATTTTTCACTGTTATTTTCCATGTACTTTACTGCAAGAGCCTGTGTTTACAATTTAACATCTTGGAGAAGTGGTTTTTTTTTCCTTTCCCTCCTACTATGTGTTTATTTTGTAGGAATGACAGTACCTTTCCTATTTAAAGCATGAACATCTGTGAGGATTATTGGAGTATCTAGTGTTGACTTTTTAAAACACCACTACTAATATTTTTAATCTAAAGGTAAGCAGCTGAAATTACCTATATAACAAAGGAATCTCTGGCCAGAGCAATTCCTACATCTTATTTAGGGTGTCTTTCATCTGCTACAATTTTAGACCAACAGTTTTTTTTTCCTCTTCCAATGTCATGGTCTTCTTTGACACACATGGATTCAGACTGTCATTTGTAAATGGCAGCTATTCTGATTTTATTGATGGAGTAATCTCACTTCTCATGAGCAAAACTGTCATTAAAATACAATGCTGACCAACCGTTTTTACAGTGGGACTATTTAAATGAGTTGCTAATGCTACAAGTGCACAATTTGAAGAAGATTATTTAAGAAAATTTTATTTCAAAAATAAAAGTTTATTTTCAACTCCAAGTGGGTTGAAACTCAAAGGCGAATTTCTAGTCTTTTTTCTATACCCTATTCCATCTTCACTTTTCAATTTCCAGATGCAAATATGATGGAAGCAATATTTCTTTGTTTAAATAATGAAACTAATCTCTTTTCAGCTAATTTTATTTGGAATAACATCTCTAATGTTTACTGTGTAATAGAATTTATAATTTTATCAGGAGAATGATGAAAATGACAAAAAATGCATATTAGGAAGACAATAGGAGACATTACACTAGAACAAAACTGCAGCATCATGCTTGCATGGCTTAGCTTGTTTTTTCCTTTTCAAATATATTCTTCAAGTAGTGATTGTTGTATGGAAAGGTTAGCAGATAATTTCTACCCCCAGGGATAATAGTCTTTTCAGATATTACTATCTTGTTGTGAAAGTAAATGAATTTTTACTTAATATTCAAACAGCAACTCTCAGTCAATAAAAATGGGAAAGATCTTTATTATTGAAAACGCATAAACCAATATATTGGCAAGAAATAGCTGCTAATGACTAGAGGATTCTATGTCAACACAACAGAACAAAACAGAGATATTTACTACCAATATAAAATATTTTAAAATAGCTGCAGCAAACTCCCTTATGTAGAATTCCTGTAATAATCTACACCTACATTATACTAGCTAGCCAGTTTTGTCATTATAACTTGCATCCTGTACCCCTGCTATCAAGTAGTTAAAATCAGAGGTTTAATAAGAGATTTCTCTAATGGAGGTATTACACCATTCTTTCATAAAGACATAATTTCTGAACTGTAAGGGTTGAATTGCACGGATGATGTTTGTGCTGGGGACATGACAATATGCTGGGAGAAGCAAACAATAGTAGCATATACACTGCAATTCTTGCACAGCTGTCCCAGAAGTAAGATAAATACTTAAGAATACATAGTCTCATTGACTCATTACATCTAAGAATTTCCTTGCTGCACACTATTAAACAGGAAACTGTAGTTACTTCAAGTTTAAATTGTTGTAAACTTGAAACTTTACTACAGCAAAATTAAAGGGTGAGAAGTAATTACTTAAACTTATAGATCCTCACTAAACAAAGCCACCTAACTTCTTACTTTAGACTTGTTACTTTAACAAGATTGCCTTAAATCTGTATATTTTAGAAATAAGTTAGATGGGTATTCAAAAAGATAGTTTCATTGCTTAAATTAAGGGTGTTTTAATCTGCCCAAATATAATTGAACTTCATGTTTTACAAAAAGATCCAAAACAAGAAATAAACTCTTGGATTTACACATTAATTCAGATTTTATGACTGTTGCTATAACTCTTTTTTAAACAGTTATATCAGCATACAGTTTACTATGTAACTGATGATGGGAAGAACAGGATACTGAATACTGATAGTTTCTGGCACTCTTCCCCTTCTATTGTAATATTTTCTTTCTGCTAAGTACTTCGTACATTCTTATTACTTGATGGCCAAGAACAGAGAAGCTAAGAAGCTAGGTAGGTTTCCTCCACTTCATTTTTTTATTCCTCAGCACTCTGATTACATGACACAGTTTCTTCTCTGATTTCTCTGATGACAGTTCCTACCACCTATTTTATTATTTGTAACCCTTCATCATCTTGGAAATGCTTTCCCTCAGTTTTCTGAAATTCCATTCAGCCTTGGTAATTGTGCAATTGAACTTTTGACTCTTTTCTTACTACTTTCATTTTTCTAGGTCCCAGTATTCGCCTGGTATTGTAATAAATTTGCTTCTCTTTGTGTACGTGCTGCTCAGAGTTAAATACTAGTCATTATTTAGAAATCTCTGTGACTTTGCTTTGCTTTTCTCAGCATTTGTCACCAGCATCTACTTTACTACTTGCTTATCTCTGATTGTCTAAAAAGAAGTCAAATCATTGAATCCCCTATTTACACCCTTAAAAGGTTTTGCTGACTTCTATATGCAGGACCTTCCCCAGCTGCTGTATACCACCACTCATTCAGACCATCCAGGACTGTGAACATTTGCCCATAGTTATCATTTGCCATGGCAGACATCAGGCTTCTCTACCTCTACCAAACCCTGCCTTTATTTTAAAGTTTTGATTTCCAAACTAACTTTTCTTTTAAGATAACTGGGGCCATCTCTGTGAGAACAGATGTTGGCTTTAACATGCATTTAGACCTAATGGCCAACACATCTGCTATAGTTAATGTTTGCTACCAGATAGCTGCTTGCAATTTCCATCCTCTCTTTCAATCAGTATACTGCTCAATTTTAATATAATTTTGTTCACATTGAGGTTCTTCCCTTATGTTTAATCCCTTCAATGCATGCAGTTCTGTTATGCTAAAGTCACCCAGACAAGCTGCAACTTCACTGTCTTTTTCTTGTTTGCCATTGACATTAAACTGTTTTTGCTTTGGTTTGGCTTTTATGATTTCACTTGTCTGAATTTTATATGGCAATTGTAATGTAAACCTCCCCTGACTTTACAGAATTGCTTGCATATTCCCAGAAGCGTATTCTGTGGTCTCTATTGTTTTCTAGAGGATAAATTTGAGTGTCTCATGCTGGAGAAAACAGTATTAATCTTTAATTCTGTAGAGACCTCTGCAAGTGATTCATTTACCAGTTGTTTAAAATAACATGGCTTGGTAGAGGAAGTGATTAAATAACATCTGAGATACATATTACTCCTAACTAAATGAACATTTAAAGATTGATTCAGGTACAGAGAATAAAAAACCCCAAAGACAAACAAACCCACCTTCCCTCCTGAAACAACAAAAAACCCCAATAAAACTAAAATGTTAACTAAAAAAATTTCAGATGTCTATTATGTATCTTTATTCTAATCATAGACATTTTACAAACATTTTGGGCATTAGCCTGAAAATTTCCTCAATGCCTTTATGTTCTCTATGTATCTATTAACAGAAGATAGCAGGTTTTAAAAGGAAGTAAAGATTTTTAAATCGTCAAAGCCCCTGAAATTCCATGAGAATTCGTCACCTCAAAAATGGTCGTGGAATGGAAACCCATGCAGAGGACTCTAACTGTATTATCGCTTGGAATGCAAAAATGTTTTTGAAAGAAGATAAGTCATGCTTCAACAAATATTTTCTGAGGCATTTGGAAAGTTTAGTGGTATCATGATTGAAAGAAACTCCCTTGGTGTCAAGGATATTCCAGCCCTTTTTCCCTTGTTTTTAACTGTTGGCAGATTCAGTATTTTTCCTGTCCCTTATGCTTTTGTAGAGAGTACTTAACCTTTGACTCCTCCCTAAATTTCCCTGCCAACAGGATATTCAGAGCCTTATTTCAGAGACATCTCCCCCTGCCCCATTATGCCTTTCATCTTGATGCCTTTCCTGTTTCAGTTTCTCATCACATATTTCATGCCATCTTTAGAATTCATCTTGCCCCACTTATCATTCAGAAGAACTCCTAACACTTCTCAGACACTTTCACTGATTTGTTCTCATCTTTGATATCAAATCAAAGTTCTGACCATTGTCTGCTGGGCTTTGCATGGTTTATCCCCTTCCTGCCTCTATGAGCCTGTTTCCTTCTCTGCAGCCATCTCTATGTAACTCTACTTTCATTCATTAAAAAAAATAAAATATGGAAGTTGCTGTACATCTGTGTTTCCTTCCTTAACATCGCCCCTGATCATCCTCTCTGTGGGTACCTGTACTGTCTAGAGTTCTTATCCACAGAAACATGCCAGACATAAAAATTTAGATAGAAACTGTCAGATCCTGTCTGATCTTCTTGACATTGCAGTTGTTAACATTTCACATGTTTACTCCTGACAGCTGGTGTCAACACTAGGATAAGACTAAGGTAATGATCAAAATGTAATGGCATATGTAGTGAAGGAAACTCTTCAGGATGTATTGTCAAAGCTTGCTAACATCAAACATAGTATGAGGGACGTTCTGATGTACCATGGGATGCAGTTTTAATTTTCTTATCCATAACTCTAACAAGACTCAGCAATAGAATTACTGTATGTATGAAAATATATTTGTTAACAGCCTTTGCATTGTTGCAGGTCTCTCATCTCCTGCTGCTTCTGCAGTGTTACTCTACAGCCCCCCAAACATTGTGTGGCTTTATTTGTAAAGTGGAATACATGTATAAGGTTTCTTCAAAACAACCTTCAACAGGGTTCAGGATCCTTCAATGAAAAGACAAGAACCTGAATTCAAGGTATTTTAGTACATTTCCTATATATCCATCTTTAATAACAAAATATTGGAGCACATTCATAATTATCAAAACCTTTTATCAACAGCAGATTTGGTTAATTTTCAATGACAGCAGAAGATTTGTTAACCAGATGCTTCCCTGGTATTCATCACTGTTACAACACCACTTTTTAATTGCATCCTTTTTTCAAAATTTTAGCTGTTGATTAAATTCTGTTAAATTACACACATGCCATGTGAATTTATTATGGCTTGATACAGTCAAGGTCTGCATCAAGGAAAGCACTAACTGCAACAGAGTCCTAACTGAAATTTGCTTTTTGTTTTTCTGATACCTTATAGCAGCACAGTAGTCGGCCAAAGAAGCATCCCTTGTCAGTTACTTGTATTCATATGTCCAAAATATATGTCCAGAACAGTAAGTCATGGCCAAACAGAGAAGTGTGTCAAGTTGGGGGCTAAGTTCCAGATGTTCTTCTGAAATTTTCTTTGCTCCTTCTGAAGTCTTAAAATGAAATTGAAATTTTGTTTCCCCAGCCTCTGTGAAATTTCTAACCAAAAAAGGGAGGACAAAAGGACAAAACTAATTTTCTAGGAAGTACCCCTATCTTCTTAAACACACATCAAACCTTAGGAAAGTTATTCAAGGAATGTTTACAGAAATCATTTGAGAAATATTTCCAAGCACTTTCCCATTCCACTTAACATCCCAAATAATTTGAGAACAGCGTCCTTCACTGTACTTATTACCTCTACTTCTGATCTCAGTAGGAAGAGCTGGGAAGATACACGTTTTGTTTTGGTTTGAGTTTTGCAATAGTGTAGATCCCAGCAGTCCTGCTTTTACTGGAGCCATTTCACACAGGCCTGCCAACAGTTCCACAACTGGAGTAAATACCAAAATTATGGATCAGATGTACAGCAGAAAGCAGACTAAAGCCATACTGATGCAATAGTAACAAGAGTTTGATCCCTGCACTCCAGGTCAAAGGAAGTATGTGTTTCTGAAAGAGCTCCACAGGCCTTGCATTTGGCCTGCAGGACATTAAAATGAAGACGGACAATAAAAGGAAGGAGGAAGTAAGTTTTATAGGGATGAGTCCCTGTTGGATGGAACCATTTGCTTCTCCCTTGGCTAACTTAACCATCTCAACTGTTGCCTCAGCTTCCTGATTATACAGGGAAGAATTTTTCTTTTAAGACAATCTGAATTAAAGTTGCTAATATATCAGAAATGACATTTTGACTATTCCTGTACAACACACGACAACTTGCTGATCTTTTCTTTCTTTTTGGTCTGAGAGTTGTTCTGGATAAAAACAAGCAGTATACTCAGAAACACACATATCACCACATACCATTTGATATCCCAATTTAATGCAACAGAGTAAAGAAAAAACAACCAAAGAAACAAAAAGGAAAGCCTTGTCACTCAAAGTTTAGTTTGCTAGAAAGTCACCAGTGGTGACAGGGATTCCTTGTTCTTTCAGCAAGAGTTTCAGGCACATCTAAAGGTTAAGTGCAAAAAAAAGTCTCTTGAAGCAAATGTATCAGCTAGGAAACCTCCTGTCCCCACTCAAGGAAGTGGTCAGGAAATCCATCAATCACCACATCATCTATTATTACACTCTATTTTCTAAAACTGTTTTTGTGATTGTCCTCAGTTCCTGTGTCTAAGAGGGCAGCTCTTAGGTTCTGTCTTTCAGTACCATGCTTGTTACTCCTGAAGAGACCAAAATAATTCTGTCCATTTCTGCATGACAGCTCCCTTTTGTCTTTCTGCATGACAGCTTCCCTTTACTCAGAGCAGCCCCGATGTTTGGTCTTACAAGAACCTTCTGCAACCACTTTATCTTCTCCTCCATTATCCCACATACAGTCACAGAACCAGCTACAAGAAGAAAGACCAACCTACCACTTCATGTGCACAACCAAAAGGGAAAAGAGCTCAAAGGACACGGGCAGGCAGGGATGCAGGGTCCAATCCATGCTTGCAACTTTACCAGGCTTTAATGATCATCCTCCCTTTCTGCAAAGGGTAGGCCTGGAGCTCATGACACTTCTAAGCCCAGCACGGTGAGTGTATTTCCTTGCCCAAAAGGTCCTAAGCAAGAGTTCCAGAAGTATGAAGTGTATTGGTGCACATCCTCTCAGTGTGTATCCTTTCTTACCCTTTATAAACCTGCTTTACTCGACAGATTTCCTTCATTTGTTTGTACCATTAACATCTACTCTAACTTCCCAGTTTGGGTATTCTACCCCATATTGAAAAGCATTTGCCTCAAGACAATTGCTTATATTACACATACTGATGTGATGAGACAGTATGATTTGAATTACTACCCTGATTGGATTATAGTTTTTACAATCTCTAAAATTCTGATTTTTTAATAAGGACTCACTAGTTTATTGAAGTTAAAAAGCTGTTTGGGTCTTGTGGAAATTTATTACTTTGCATGGATTAATACTGAAGCACTTCTTTTTACATTATTTAAACACTAAGATATGCATATTAAACATTTACAAAGTACATATAGTAATTGTCCCAGTAACATTAGCATAACCATCATCTGCTGCAATCCAGCACAGAATATGTGGACATAACTATTAGGAACCATCTGGTGACCTGGCACTTGCTGGTACAGGAATGAAATTTTAATTAAGTTTTATTATCAGAAAGTGTAAGTGACAGCTCCCACTTGAAACCTCAGAGCCAGTAAACTGTTCACATAAAGAGAAGGATGTCACCCAGTTAATGGGTTGGATCACACTGCTTGATGATATACTTTGTAAGTAATGTGCTCCTTCCCCATGTTCTTGGACATAAATTGTTTGTGCAGTTGGAACTTTAAGAAGAACTGACCATATGGCAGGTAAATTGGGAGTCATACTGCAATTTACTGAGAACAAGGCAATACAATAGATGAGTCACTCATCCCCCAGGTTTGGAATGCCAGGATTGCATCTTGTGCAAGATAAAAGCCCAAAGGAAAGACTGTAGTGTAACAATAAGACTATTCCAGCTACCACTGCACCTGCATTTGGGTGCCCCAGCACTCACCTTACTATCAGACAGTGATTCATTCAGGTGTTAGTCTTCAGGGTCCCAAAATAGCAGCCCATCAGCACCAGATGAACAAGCCCTAGATTTCCTGTCTTCTCTCAGCCATTGGTAACTATTACTGCTATCTTTAACATTTAGTATATAACACTAAGAGTCTATCAAAAAAATGTCACCTCATCCAAAAATGGTTCATCTTTTCTATATTACAGTTGAGTTATAATTCTAGTTCAAATAAACGCATTGGCTCTGCAGGTACTGACCCATGAAAGTTATTAAAGATCTCAATTTTGCAGTCAATAAACCAATTTGTGATTCAATTCCTGGAGAAGGTCTGTTCTGCTTCTACCATCTCCAGTTGTCTAAACCAGAATCAGAATTTGCAAATAAGAAAATTAAATCCAGATTGTGACCCTTTGCACTTTGGGTTAATCCAAGAAAATTCCACAGATCCATACTCCTGAAGACACAGTTTCAATCTTTGGAGAATTTCTCCAGTGCACTTTCACAAATATGCAAATACACTTGACTTTGCAACATTAACCTTGAAGTGTCCATCAGCTTAAGAAGTAGAGGATTTCTCTACATTCATTTTTAAAGCTTCAGCAATTCTGTTCCAGCAAAAGTAACTGCACAGACAGAAATAACTGCCCTCTTCTGCACAACCAAACCATCACAGCCTTTAGATTAAGCTTCATTGCACAAATATAATGTTGGTTAGTTTTTATATTTATGCTTTTGGGGTATTTTATGTTAAATAATGTATTTTTCACTCACAAAATTATTTCTTTTAGGCCCTATGTTTAGTAAGGCAGGGAGCTTTGTACAAACAGAAACTACAGTCAATGTTGAAAAACCATAACATAAATTGACTCTACTCCTAAATTCAAGCAAATATCAGTAGCATAATCCTTTTCTCAGAGTAAGCTCTGCTTAGAAACTAAATGGCCAAAGTGCTCCCAAGGGCAGCAATTAGTATTTTAGCCAGTGGATTCATTTGAGGAGACTTGTAAATTTAATGAATTCCCCAGCAGTCAATCCATCATAGTCACTAATATGCTGGCAATCTTGCTGCTGATAATGTTGCCAATATATTATAAGCCCTCATTTATTGCCTTAAATTTTAATTCAACAAATTCTGCATGTGAACTCTTCTCAGATGGTGATACTTCGTGCTAATGCAATCATAGATGCATAGATGCAATGCATAAATCATATGCATTTGGGAGCATAACAACACTGAACCCAGTACACTTGGCAGGACATCACTGGGAGGGCAGGACATTTCTCACCCAAGATTTTTTTACATCCCTAATACCTGTGCCTCTAAACTAAAACATAATTAGATCTACCCCTTCTGGGCTTCATTTTCTGGATTAGAGGAAAGCACATGGGAGAGGTCTGAGTGAAAACTCAGGCTCTATATATTCAGACAGCTTTTAGATGTGAATATGGAAGTGCTGAATTCAGCAGTGACATACAGACTACAGGCAGTAGTGCTTGAAGAAATCAAGAATTCATCTAACCCATTCTCTTGCCCAAAGGCAAAAATCAACTTGTAACTATATCAGTCCTGACAGATTTTTGTCTAGCTCTTTTTTAGAAAAAAAAAGAAAAATCAGTAAGAGAGATTATGCATCTTCCCCAGGCAGCATGTTCCTGCGCTTAATTATCCTGAATGTTAAAAGGCTTTCCCAGGGTCAAACCCCAGTGTCTTCTGATACAATTTAAGTCCATTATTTTCCTTCTTATATGCCACAGACAAAGAGAGCTATTTTTTCCCTTCCTCTTTAAGAGAGCTTTCTGCATACTTAGGACTTGTCTTTCCTCTTGTTTTTTCTCTGGACCAAGCAACCACAGCTTTTTCAGCCTTCCCTCACAGGCCGTTGGTCATTCTTGTTGCTTTCCAATAAGCACCATACACATCTTCTGTGGGATACAGTATCCTAAGCTATATACTGACACTCCAGTGGAAGTTTCTCTAGGACTCCATACACCTTTCAGTCTCCCCCTGTTTAGTATTACCTGCAAGTATAACACCCATGCTCCCTCTTCTATCAGTTAATTTCTAATGAAAAGATTGAGTATGCTCAGAGTCATGACAGACCCTTTCAATGCCTCACTACTACTTAGCACCATTTGATCAGTGACCCACGGAGAACTATGCACTAAGAACACAAAACCAGTCACATGAGAAATTTCACATCCAGAGCATGTTTCCCCAGCTTATCTGTAGGAATGTGAGAGCATTCTAATGTCAGGGCTTGTGACATCTATTGATTCTTCCAATCAAAGCAGCCTGTTGATACGGTCATGGAAAAAAAATCGATTAGTATGATATAATTTCTTCTTGACAAATCCATGCTGGCTATTATTCCTTTCTTTGTCAACTTTCAAGCACTAATATAATGTTTAACGTGATTATTTGTTACAGCATTTTCCCTCACAGATTTCCAAAGAGAAACAGGCAACATGCAGGTAATTGGTAGTAAGAATATGCTGTCCAGAAAAACAAATTATGAGTAAGGGAACAAAACATACCTCAGTGGCTTGTGTCTATAAGCAACCAAAACTCTAATAGAACAAAGTGCAGTTGAATGGAAGAAAAAAACCCATACCTTTAAGTGAGAATAAAAAAATCCTTTATGTTTCTTACTCATCTTTAGTCATTTTTAAGGTAGATTCACCAGAACACACAAAAACTTAATAGTCATAACATTAAACCATAGCAATATCAGATCCCTTCAAATCCCTTAACAACTTTGTCTTAACTGCTACCAAACTCCACTAACAAGACATGCAGTTTGAGAGGCTCTAAAGAGAAGTAAATTAACTTGCATTTCTACTGAATAGAAAATGCATTTCTATGTAGGCTGGAAATGATGGTACAGATTTCTTACCATTAATGTTTAGGAAGAAATTTCCTTCCAGATATAATCAGGAAGAGCATCAAGCACCAGCTCTTGCTGGCAAGAGAATTCAAATCAGAAATGAATTCAAATCAGAAATGAATTCAAATGCATATAGGGACATAGTATTTGGGCTATGTCAAAAATAAGAAATTAAGCAGGCCCAGAGCACAGACCTGTGCCCTGGTACGTGTACAGCCATGCTGTTTAACAGCCTGCAGCTCACCAGCTGGGCTTTAGTTGCACCCAGCAGCTCTATCCCACATGTGCAGGCTTGGGCTGGGGGATAGCATGGGCTGGGCCCAGCTCCCAGGAAACAGACCTCATAAGACTGTCCCTGTCTAGAGGAAAAAGAACGTGAAGATATTGAAATGATCACGACTCTTCCACTTGACAATGGGCTGGAAGGTAAACACAGCCTGCTGTATTTACTATTAGACATGTAGCCTCGGAGGCCAGACTGGAAACAGAAAAGGTTTCCCAAAGTGGTGCAAAGAACTCTACTGAGAATTTGGGACAAACTCAAAGCATGTGTCTATCCAGTCCCTCAGTGCCATCTCAATGCTGTATTTTTGCTTTAGCCTGGAAGTAGCTTGCTCTCTGCTCTCCAAACCAAAAGGCCAAGCTAGGCATTCAATGGTTCATATAGAAAGTGCAAGGAAAAGGATCCAAATCCTTACAGGCCTTGCCCACAGATCATAGTGCATGCTTGTGTAAAGCAGCACACCTCCCTTTTTTTCCCATCCAAGAACTGCATTTTCCTCTTTATGTTATGGCAGGTTCTAGTTCACAATACAGGAGAGATTGGTATAAACCTCTTTTCCCTATGGAAGAGCATAATCTCAAAATTATCTTTTCTCCCCAAAGGACAGGGTCCCTCCAAATCTCAGCTTTCAGGGTAAAGTCTTGAATATAGCTGGAAGGGCAGTCATTGCAGCTCTTTCCATGAACTTCAAAAATAAAGCAGAAATGTTCATGCTTACAGATCCAGCTGTCTCCACTCTTTACCTCTTTTTGGATCTGAGGCCTCCAAAATTCCTCTTCATTCAATACAGTAGAACCAATTCACTTAATCATTGAATTGAACCTCCCTCCACTATTTATTTTCACTTGTGTATCCCTTGATTACGTTTTTCCTTCTTATCAACATTTAAGCATTCTCTTTTCAAAACCGTACAAGCTCTTTCATAGCTGGACTCAGGTTATACTTTCCCCAAATAAAAAGCTACAACATCCTTTTCTTCATTAATTTTTAAAACTGTTGGGGTTCAAGACACCACTGTGTCACACACTTCATGAAAAAGAAAGATAGCTTTGCTAAACTTTTGAGTTTTCCATTGATTCATTTTGACCATTCAGTTGGTGTTTTCATGCCTAGAAAATAATTCTTAAGGAGAACATTTTCAGTTTATTGTTATCTGAAAAACTACTGTGTATTGAGCACCAGTGTGAATAAAGCTGAATGACAGCTTGATCAAAGTCAAAAGTTAGGTTTTATGTCTCAGCAAACACTGGTGGAATCTATTAAAACTAAAACAAACTCTTTAGAGTGCAAGAAGAGGGCATTTCAAGATTTTTTTTTAATAAATGAACATTTAAACAATAATATTGTTAAGAAAAACATATAGCATACAACAGATGGACTGACATTTGCTTTTCAGTAAAGGAAGAGAGCTTTAAAAGTTAGGAACTTTAAAACCAGCAGCAGAATTTACAAAGCTAGAACAGAGCTAAAGCATGCCTTCCTTCATTGCTTATGCATGACTCCAGCTTTACTGGGCTTAATAAATCATTCTGAGCCTTGTATTCATAGTGAATTTTAAAAAAATATCTGTCAAATAGATAATTAATTTCTGTATTTAGAATTAATTTTGCTTTAACCATTCAAAATGTATCCTTTAAATATATACTTAAACATGCAATGATTGGAGGAGGAACCGAAATTTTTAAATTCGTCCCACAACAATTTCAGCCCATTCTTACTTCACAAGGGAAAAAGACAGCACCACCTGTAAATGTATTTTGTAATTCAGTTTGATCTTGCTGTTCATGGATAATCCTTAGATGTGATACAAAATCTTTTTATGTTTTTTCTTAATACTTTCCCTATAGAAAGCTATTCCATAGTGACTGGGTTAGCACAGAATACATTTGTGTGATATGCTCTTTTTTCTATGGCACATCATAAGAAATTAACTTATGACTCGAAACTCGGTTTCTGTTCTCAAAAGAATAAAGTATAATGAGCCAAATATGAAGCAGATTTGTTCAGATGGTTTGGGATTTCACTAACTATTGCTTTAAGCATGGATATAGAGCTTATAATACAGTTTGTATTACATTATTCAGGCTCGAATCTACTATAGAAAAGTGAATTTTTAACTTGTAAACAAAAGATAAAGAAATTCTTCACTAAGTCAGATTTCTCAAGCTCTTGGACTGGAGTTTCTTGGCAACAAGAGCTTTGCCTTCTGTGTTACTGTCCCTTAGGCAAAAAGAGATGGGTTGCCCGATTTTACAGAGTGGAGATACATTCATTTGATGTCAACTCTTAGCTGGAACCTATCAGATTTAACAACAGAAGCAACTTTGAATTCCAGGAGCAAGTCTTTACTTAGTGCAAGCAACGAGGTGGAGAGATGCAGATTGGCAACAATGTGGAGAATCTGTCATCTCACTAATGCATTTAATAAGCATATTTTTCGAGTCAGCTATTCTTAGATTAATTTCCTTTGGATGCACCACATTTAAAGGTGTTAGCCCCCAGAGCATACAAATTCAAGAGTAAGAAGTTGTAAATTATGGAACAGATTTCCCTTCAACATTCAACAGAGGACAAACTGGAGAAGTTATCACAGGGCCAGAGCACAATAAAGCCTGTCTTTCAAAGATAAGCTGAAAACACCTTTCCACTGGGAGCTAACCACTTAGTTAAATAATGATAAGCCAGGTTTTAAAAGATGTTTTATCCAGGACTTTATAAAGTAGGCTGTACTGGGTGTAACTAAAGGTCCAGGAAAAACTCCAAGAAAAGGTCACATGTGCAATAGCCCTTCCTCAGTGTACTTGTAGCCTTTGCTGGATGCATTGGCCCATTGAGGCAACCTTGGCAACACACTGATCCCTGCAGTGCCAAAGTAACCGTGTCAGCCAGCTGCACCAACCTTTTATCCTGTGGGAAAGCACTCATGGAATTCTCTCAGATCCTTCTGACTTTGTTTATTTTCGAAGGGCCTGTGGTGGAAACACAGCCCTTCTTGCAACACAGAGATGGCAAAAGCAAAGGATAATTAACAACACACACTTTAGCTTTACATTTGGAAAAGAAATCAGATCAGGCTAACTACATTTGAAGCACTGGAGATATTTTCAGGCTGACCTGATGGTTGAGATACCCCAGATCAACTAAGAAGGATTGTAAATTTAAATTAGGCTCCTTTAAATTATAGTCACTGTTCCCAGAAATTGACACAAACTATTAGTCAGTCTTTATTTCCAGCACTACTGTGGTGAACTTTGGGTCTTGAGATGAATGCTGGATTAACACAAGTATAGGTTGGGAGCCTGTGAGTAGCATCCTTTTCTGCTTTCTGAGCTGATCAAGAATGGCATTCTATCCATCTCTTGAGTGCCAAAAGCATTGGGCACTCAATTAATGTTACTCTTTTGAATGACTGATTCTTTTCCTATGTTCCTACACTGGCAATGACAATGATGTACTAGCCAAAGGGAAAGTTACTTCTCCAGAAGGCCAGTTGAACATGCTCTCTTTAAAGCAAAAGGAGCTCATTTATGCGGATGAGCTGAGCAAATGAAGAGATGGAGTTACTGACAGAGTGCTGGAAGAGCCCAGGTTTTGGAATAGCTGTTGGCAACATGAAGGCCCAGTGATCAGGCACCTCCATCCCTTCTTCCCACAATGCCCTAACCTACTATTAAGTTGTGAAAGGCTGTCAAACACTGCAAAACTACCTGAAGAAGAAAAGAGATCACTAGCCCTTTAAAATCTTCTGTAGTTTAGCACTGATTCTACAAATAGGCAGAATATATAGTTTCTGGCAGTCTCTTTTAGTCCCCAAGAGACCCTTTCTATAAAAAGACATTTATATTTCCCTTAGATACCTCTGAGTTCAGAAACGATACAAGTTATTCATCATTGTCAAATTTTGAACTCCTTCCTCTTCACAACAGATTTTTGAATAATAAATATTCATTTATTGACCTAGAAAATCTGACTTTTTGCAGGCTTTTTTACTCATGGCAACACAATCAAATACGGCATTTTCATCTGCATATTCTTCACCTTCAAATACCCATCCTCCTCTAAAAATACTACAGGTAACAACAGTAATCATACAAAATAGTCCCAAAAATAATCCAAACCCTTGAGTAACTATAACAAATCAAGGCTGAAGGGTTATTGTGGGAAAGGCATTAGACAGTGAGGGACAAAAACCAGGGTGATGAGATAAACCACTTGGTCAAATGTCTCACATGGTTACTGAATCACAAGGGTTTAAGTCTCAATTCATAACTTATATCTGGGAAAAAAAGGTTTCATAGAGAATTTAGTCTTCAGGTAAGCAGAGCAGCAGAAACTAGACGCTAATAACTTTTTTCCAAACCCAACCAAACCAAGTAGCTGTGAGAGATCAGCTCCAGAATTAATTCCCTTAATTCTCCTCCAGTTCTCTCAGTATGCAGAAATAAATAGCCTAAGACCCACAGAAATATCCACTGAATCTGCACTCCAGTAGCCCATCATTCTTCATTCACTCAAAGCAGTGACTTTTTCCCTGGACTCTGACTGTCACCACAGGGACAAGCTAGGACATGGGCCTGCCTCAGCAGGGTCATGGAGACCAGCACTGCTGCAATATGACTAGAGCAGGGATTGACAACTCCAAGGATTTGAAAGGGGCTCTGGATCACGGGCAGGGTGGTCCCAGCTAAGACTTACCAGGGCCATTCAGACCAGTGGATGCCTCCAGGGCTATGCCACTCTACTTCCACATACCTTTATTCACTACAACATAGATCTTCCCACTGAAGGAATAGCTGGTGTAAAATTCATAGCCACACTTCAGTGTAGTTGTCCCACTGCCTTTCAAAATGAGATTGCTTAAGAGTCTCAGCTGTTTAGCCCAATCCACACAGCTCTTCCCAGTATGAGATGCCCTCAGTCATATGATGGGGAGCAGCTGTAGATACTTCTTCCTCATCCAAACCTACCTTTGGCTACATTGACTCCTGATCTTCCTTGCCAGGACACAAATCCCCCTTAATTCCTCCCCCATTGTCCAGGATAGAGGATGATGTGGCACATCAGCTACAGGCACTTGTAAATGTACAACAGTGCTGACCTTTGTAAAATCTGTCTGCAGATTAACACTCTGCTTCATCTGCACAGCATTTGGCATACTTTATCAAGCTCTTCTTTTTTCCATAGCTTCCCACAAACCCAAGCAAAGGAACAGCAGTGACAGTAGCCATTTGGCATCTCATGGCACAGGGGGGTTTCCTGCAAATACAGTTTACCTAAATGCCATCTGCTCTCCCACACAGTCAGGAATGTTTTTCTTGGGTAAGGAGTTATCCTGGATCTAGTTTATGTAACCCTTTGAGGCATGTTAAGCCCAATGCCTAATTGTTTTCAGGATGAAGATACACTGTTTAGACAATCAGGGTCTAAAATGATGTGTCCTAAAGTCTAGTTGTGGTTAATTATTAAAAGGGGTAAGAAAAAAAAGAACAACTTGTTTTCTTCTTCACCTCTGACTGAACTCCCTCAGTTTGTTTGTGCTAGCTCTCTTGTTTATAGCCAGCCTGGATCTCACACTGGGCTGTCCCGAGATGCATTAATGGTTTCAAAGCACACTGCTCCTCAGTGCATTCCTCACCCTTGCTACAAGAGTATTATCAATTACCTACAATTCCCATATGCCTCCAAGCTGAAGAGCCCATCAGTCCCTCCAGAAGCATCTTCCTAAAGCCTCACACACGAGCCTGCCCATCCTCCCTGCGCCTTCCTCTGCTGACCCCAGAGCATGTACACACTGTGCTGACTTTTCAAAAGAAATGACTGCAGGTGCATCATTCTTTGTTTATTCTGGCAAGGCTGGAAATAGCAACTGCTAACAAATATTTTGCCCTTCACAAGGCTTCTCACAGAGATGCAGCTGTTATCTCATCTACTAAAAGTGCCAACCCTAAGGGTAAAGCAGACACTTAATTAGGTTAGGATAAGCATCAAAAAGGTGACTATCTAAAATTAGTACCCATAATGCTGTGTGGGCTCAGATCCTTACACTGAATTCTCACTTGTGTGATAGGGAAAAAATATTTCAAGCATTTTGTTTCCCATACTTGTGTCTCATGGATTGATGGCTCTGTTTAATCATCAAAAGCAGCAAGTAAGAAGGCATACACCTGGGACATAACAATAAGCTTTCAGATAATATATCACCAAATATTCCTGAATTTAGAAGCCTGCCAAGGCAAGGTGCATCCATGAGGAGTCCACTGCAGATTTTACAGTGAGACCGTTGTATTATGCAGGGTTCTGGGATTCTTGTCTGCACCCTGTGAAAATCCACACAACAAATGGTGGAACCTGAGACAACTTTTCCACAGTAAAATTTAGCACCCTAACACAAGAAACTTCCTGTAGTTAGGGACACAGTAGTTAGTGCCAAACTTGCAAGGAACAAATTCGGGTCTGATTCAAGTATAAATATACATTTCAAAATATATTGTGCTTTGGACAAATAGCCCTCAAAGTGAGATAAGCAATTTTATTTTCTGATCCTCTACCACCCATACTAAAAAGAAAAGTTGTTCAAGCACACTGCTATTTTTATGAAATAACAATTAAAATAATATTAATACAGAACACAATTTGTTTTGGAAATTGAGCCCAATATGAGAGCCTCACCAAGGAACTTCTGTCTCACAGTTCTTCTGAAACAGAGTCTGCAGGAAAAGTTCCAAGAGAAACTAAGCAAAAGGTCAAATCAGAACATTTATAATGGCTTAGTTTGAAGTATCACAAAGCTTTGGGTACAAATATTAAATCCATTTTTGCAAAGGATCCCATAATCCTTTTTTTATATATATTCAAGAAGAGAGTCATAGGCCTTCTGACTTCTTTTTTCCATTATGCCTGCTCTGAAGGTTTGAAGGCTTGCCTCAAAAGTTTAGGACAACTAGGGCAGCATGTCAAGATTATGTTTCCCTGCTCAGGTATATGAAACTATTTTTAAAATGATGGGGTACTGTAGCCTGGAGAAGAGGCAAAAGAGATTAAGCCTGATTTAAAACATTTGAGGCTCAACTATGTTTAATATTTAAACAGAAATTGCCTTCTTGGGATTTCATACAGGCTGTGTCAGTTTCACGTAAGCACATGACACTTACACACAATAACTTACTGCAGTTAAAAATAGATACACTGAATCCTTGCATCAATCCCTAGAAGAGCAGATGTAAACACTACAACCTGAAGTTCTGAGTTGCTAAGTTATCCTTTCTAATGGCTTTGACTATTATTGCATAGATAGAGAGAAGATTAGAAAACCAAGCACTTACATCAAATAAGAAAAGGAACCTCAATGTTCATTGCTGACTTTTGACTGTCATCCTGTTTTTCTTCAAGTTTGCAGACTTCTGTGCCCCACTGTTGCTCAGGAAAATGCTTATTGTAATAAGGATGGAAATATTCCCTCACAACTGCCCCATGCAGTGTAAGGAAATAAAAGAAATTGCCTTCTTTTCTCTGGATAGATTCCAGCCTCTGTACGTTTTTATAGTTAAAACAACAATAAACATTCAGGTCCTTCAATAAAATGAATAATTAAAATCCCACAGTTTCTCCTCTCTCACTAGGGGAAGAAAATCAGTCTGAAAATAGACATTGTTATGGAAGATCCCTGGGTAAGTATAGTTGCTTCTCACCCAGATATATGTTTGTAAATGCCCAGGGACGTGGCTCTGCATTTTCCATAAAAAGCATGCAGTAGAAAATGTGTGGACGAGCAACCAGGATCTAGGACCATGTATTACAGCAGTATAATGTGCACCACAACTATCCTTTCTGTAACAGTCATCATCAAGGAGGGCTGGAAGAAGCTGTGGCTCAGAGTTCCCTCAGACCAAAACCAACACCTGTGGGTTGCTCTGTGGACTCTGCCTATAGTGGATGATAGCTCATGGATAGGAGCTGTCTAGCCCAGTTTCTATTTGCTGTTACAGATAGCAACCCACGTGTTCCAGTTGCTCCAGCTTATTCTCTTTACTTTGTTTCACAATGCTGTGATTCATGACTGGATGGTATCCAGAGCTGCCACTTGTAAGGGAGCACAAAATAATGAGCAAGAGCTGTTTCAGGGGTTCCTGACTGAACTGGTTGGGCTCACTCAAACAGCTCTGTTTCACAGCTCCAAGCAGGTCCATGCTGAGCACGCAAGGAGAGATAACTCCATTGCTTCATGAAACTCCCACAGCTGCAAAGGCTTCTGCACCTCAGGACAGACCAGACCTGATGTTGTAACCCCTCAGAGAGCTAGGCAAGACACATCTGTTTCACTTTTCAAGGACATGCCCTGACAAATTCTATGACCATGTCATAGAATTTGAGAATTTCAATATCAAATAATAACTCAAAACCACTTATATTTACTTTTGTCAAAGTGTGGGTGGTTAGAAAATAATTAAAGAGAGCGTTTAAATGTTATTCAATACAGTAATCACTGCTAAATCTTGTCTGTAAAATATACATTGCTGAGGTCAACTGACAGCTTTAGTCACTAACTACTGAGTCTTTTCCCAAAATCTTTTCAAATTTCAGACTTCTCAGTGAGAACAACTGAGCTTTGCCTGATACCTAGCTTTTGGCACATCTATTGAAGATCTAGTTAGAAGAGCTTTTTATTTAGATGCAAATAATCATTCTTTCAAGACAAGAGGTAACAAGTATAATCATTCATGTTGCTAAAGGAGAGAAGGGGCTGGACTTACACTGGAGAGCAGTCTGACCCACCGTCTTCCAGATTTAAATTAATTACATGAGGAAATGTACCATTTTTATATTTCACTTTTACAGGTCATTAAATACCAGTGTAATTGCTGCTCTGTTTCCTTTCTAGAACATGAATTCTAATTAATAGTATTGTAGTAAGTTAATGTAATATGGTAATGACTTGAGAATAGCTTAACTGTTGTCATTATAGAGCACCTGCAGATGTTCAGCCAATTGGCTCATTCATTATCTGACCATTCTCATGTATCCATACATTGAGAAAACTTTGCCTGCAGGAAGGGCAATTAAATATTTCCAGCATTACTACTGGGAAAAGCTTGGCTTTTTCTAAGGGTGAAATGTCTAAGGGGAAAGGAGGAGGTTGTGGCTGCAGAAGAAGGCTTTTTTGACATCACTGTCATTTTAGGAAATTGAACTATCTCTCAATGTCTGTAACCAGAACATTCTGCCCTATACCTCCTCCCACCTCTGGCTATTATAATTGTTTAAATTCAGCCTCACATTGTAAATGCCCACAAGCTCTGTGTAAGCTAAGACTGGATCAATTCTATGTCATTTCAAGCAAGTCTGCATGTGGACATGATGGAGAATAACCAGATGGCACTATTATTTGCTCCACTTAGTGGTGCTTATCTAGATGTAATCAGAATTGTTTGTGGGGACCTAAAAGAGGGGAAATTGACAAATATACTTTAAAATTTCAGTCTCTATCATTAAGAAACCTCCTTTTTTAAGGTGTTACAGCAGTGTCAGGATATTTGAACTACTGGCCTGCCATTTTTTTTCAGTATTTGCCTTCCTAATGATTGGCATTTTCTTTATGGTTTGTATACCTTCAAGCATAGACTGGAAAGAAAAAAAGTCAATAAAAATGAAGGACATAAGCCTCCTGTAAGTAAAATACTATTTCCAATATGGAGGTAAGGAAGCAGAGGGAAACAGAGTGAAGTTACTTTCCACAGTCACTTCAGTTAGAAATAACATAAGTAGCAACCTGGAACCAAAGAAAAAATTGAGGTCTGGAGTTTGTCTCATGCACCATTCTGCCCCCTGCAGGGGCACTTTCAAAGGGATAGCATGTTGCTCGAATACTTGTCCAGTCAAGCAAGGCTGACTGGTCTTCAAGGATGGAGACCCTTCACCTTCCCTTGACAATGTGCTCCCATGCCGCATTCCCCCAGCTGTGATACTTTTGTCCCTGTATCAAGCTAGTGTTTCTCATTGCAGTGTGACTGATGCCACTGTGTGCCTGCCACTGTGCACCTCTGGGAAGAGCTTGGCTCCATCTCCTCACCCCTTCTAGCTGCAAGCAGCAAGCAGATCTCCCTGAGTTTCCTCCAGGCTTAATCCCTTCATCTCACTGTGCGCTGAAATTGTTTCCATTCAGAAGTGAGTGTGCTTTTATTCTTGGCTAGAGATTTACAGATTTGCCTGTCCTTGTTTCCACATCAGGGTTGGTAGCTTTTCAGGACTGGCATGCAAGACTGTATTCTGCTTTCTTAAATTAGAGACTCTACATGCTGGTAGGAAGCCAGCAGGAGATGCTTACTTTTTGGCGGGTGACGGTGCCAATCAACCTACAAGGAGTGCCGGGCATCTGTGTGAACGTGTGGCTCCTGGCAAGTGCGGGTCCTGGGGCTCCTTCATTCCCAAATGCTGTCTTTCCCAAAATGCTGCAGGCCCCAACTCTTTTCTTTGCTTGGAAACCTGCCTGCAGTTAGTGCTGCCTGAGCTGCCTCGGTCATAAGGACTGAAATAGATGTAACCTTGTTTCCAACGCTTGCTGCAGTTACATAAAGCATAAAAGGACTGTTCATCTCTTTGTGAAAGGCAATGGGAGTTCTTTACAATTTATTCAGGTTCTCGCTCTGCAAGTTAAAACTTACAATGTTAATAGAGGCTCTACCCTGACAGCCTTTAAGTGAGAAGGAGGACAGACGACCTTTGTGGCATCTGCTCTAGGTCTCCGTAGCACAAGAAACATTAAAGCACCATTTTTGGGAGCGAAGAGATGAATTTCTGGCAAAGGAACACAACTGAGTGAAACAAGCTGCATATGCCTTGCAACATCCACTCCTCAGTAGCAGAGATCTAATTTTGCTCTTAGATTTACTAAAATACAGTAAAGTAACAGCAGAATTTCACAAAGAATGGACCTTCAATTCACAGTAAGATAAATGTGCCCTTTATTCTGCTTTAGTACAGATCATCCTTATCTATATATTTGACATCCAGGTTCACTAAGTCCAGGGACCATTGTGCAGCAGCACTATAAAAGAACATTCATTCTGACTTAGTTTTGTAATTAATCTGAGGCTGTTGGATCTAATTCAAGGCCATCTCAGTGTCTTAGTTTTTAGAAGAGTTGTTCCTGTTTTATACCAGCATGTGTTAAAGAAAATATTGGCCTCTTTTCCTGGAGCTGGACTCGTGCAATGCTTACATGTAAAAATAATCCCACTGAGACCCTGCTAGCTGCTTTGATTGCAAAAAGCCAAATTTTCTATCTACCATACAGCAAGAAAAGGAGCAAAGAGCTCTGCAAATGGGAAGAAAAGACAAGACAAAAACACATATGAGATGGGAGAAAGCTTTGCCCCATATTCTTGGTAAGTTTGCAGAATGTCTTCCATATTTACACTGCAGTTTGAAATCTGTTCAGAGAAGCCAGCCAGCAGCCAGCCAGTCCTGGAAAAAGAATTACCTTTAACAATCAGCACGTTTTTTAGTCAAAGTTAATGCTTCTTGCAGCAATGTCACCAGCACATAGGTGCAGCTGCAATTGCCCACTGTAGCACAGAGCAGTAGCAAAGTAGGCAGGCAGGATTTTTAAGGGCAGTGGTACCATTCTTTGGAACAGTGAACAAGAGCAAACTAGTGCCACTGCCATGATGGACTGCCACAGCCCCCTGGCTGGAACAGGGCCCTCGAGCCCTTGTGCCAGGCTCCAGGGCTGTGGGGAGGTAAAGCTGAAGTCTGCTGAGCAGCCACAGTACACACAGTGTGCCCTGGTCTTTTCCTCCCTGCTGCTGGGAAGTCTCAGGTTTGCAGCATGCACAGGCTCTATAACACTCATGCTATCACAAACCTCTTCTCACTCCAGGAAAGTGCTGTGGGTTTATGTCAGTATGCAGGGCATTTCAGATAGCTTCTCCTTTCTACAAAAGTAGAAAGGTAGGAGGCATTTCACCAAGATGAGCAGGAACTAGCACAGAAGCAGAGAAATGACTTCTCACAGCTTCAAGGGTGCTAAAGTCTGACTAGCTTTTGGCTGACTAGCTAGGGAAAAAATGAGAGAGATGTGCTTTCTTTGCCCCCTTTTGCTCTCAGGAAAGATCTTGAAAGAGCTAACTTCAATAAGACTAGAAAATGGGAGAGAAGAGACAAGGAATACAGAACAGAGATGACCCCAAACTGACTGTTCACTCTCTCTCTGTGATTCATTCCAACTCACCCACTTGACCTGCAGAAAACTCCTTCCAGCAAGGTGGAGGGGAATATCTTTTAGGGATGTCAGCATGGTCCTAATAATGCCAAGGTTGTGGGTTCGATTCCCATATGGGCCATTCACTAAAGAGTGGGATTTGATGATCCTTGTGGGTCTCTCCCAACTACAAATATCTTGTGCTCCTGTGATTCTTCTCTGAATAGAGAATGTTCAATCATCTACAGTTTCCTGCCTCACTGTGAGAAAGATTGCAGTGCTGAATGGAAACAGGACACCTGTCACGGCAGGGATGGTGAATGGGGGAAGTTATCGACTACTGAAACAAATGGTGTAAAACAAAACTTAAAAACCAACCAAACAAAAAAGCAACCCCAATAACAAAAAAGAGAGAATCTGCCAGATCAGATATAAACATGAGAGTTATTACTTCTCTGAGAAAAACTACCTGTGTTCTGTCTGCTATCTCACTAATGTCTGAACTATCTCAAAAGCAAAGGAGCGTAAGCAAACAAGAAAAGAAGTGAGAACAAAACAGTGAAGTTTTGTGTGACAGAAACTGGAAACTCAGACTTTTGTACTAACACAAAGTCCTGACAGTCCTTTGCAATTGCCCTGTTTGACATCAGCCCCTCGGTGTGCTCTGTCCTGTATCACCAGCACCTAGCTGACCATGAAGGGTGTCAGGATGACAGCCAGCCAGAGGACCTCCACTGTAGTGGCCTTTGCAGAACTGGCTGGAGCTGGAATGCATAAAAGTAGAACTACTTTTCATTTTTCATTTAAAAAATAACCCTCTCCCTTTTCTGGGTCTGGGAAGAGACAAAGGTAAAATAAAGTCTGGATCATAAGGATAACAAATTGTCAGCTCCAGTGAATTATCACTATCATGAATGACATTATTTTTACTTAATGATGCATCTCAAAGAAACTACTAAGTGTGCACATTACTTTATATTAATGCACATTAGTGCATGGTAGAAGGTAGGGAAAATCCAACCAGTCTTCCTTAAATTTAGAATTCTTGTATTTGGAAAACTTTGCAATACTCTGAGCTTCTATATGCAAGTTGTAACATTTATTGTACCTTACTATATTTTGCTCCATCTTAATACAATTCTGCAGCAGTCAGCAAAGAGTCTATTCCAAGTTCTTCCCAGTTGCAAATTTTCCAAAGGAAATTCATTTTCCAGGGTCATTTTAAATATACATTATATTCCAAGCTGTTAGCAGATACTTTTCTTTGAACTGGTTTCAATCTTTGTTCTCCAGCAGCCAAGCCACTTGCAAAGGGTATTTCCAAGGCTTGTTATTCACATGCAAGGTCCCAGCAACACTACAGGACTTACTGAAGATGTGTGATATGGAATCACTTCCCCAGCAGACTGATCTTGCCTTCATAAATTTGCCATTAAAGGTAATTACTTACATCCCCCTTCTAGAAATCTGCACATAGAAGGAATACTAACTTTGAAGGCTCTCCCTTTTATTCTCTGGGAATATTTGAGCAATTCCTATTTGCAGCAATGCTAAAGTGGCTATGGAAAGGTGTGTACATAGCTTAAGTAATTGATCAAGAGCTAAGACTACTTTTTTTCATTCTCCAGCCAGTTCTCAGATGCCTCTAGGTGATGAAAATACATTTAACCCTTGGGATTTAGAATTGTACCACATGCTACAGATTCAGCTAAAAATGCTTTAGCTATGGACCACAATGTCATATTAAGCACATGCCAATTCCCTGAACTACTGCTCAACCCTCAAACAGGCCATTTCTTTTTCTAACCATGATAACTGACTATGGGTAGTGAGTGATTCAAGAGGAGAGCAGCAAGCTCTGCATCCCAGCAGTGAGAAAAGCTAAACCTGTTCATTCCATGTCTGAATTTGTACCTTCCTGCTATCAGCCAAGGGTGACAGATGAAACATTGTGTTAACCTCATATAATTAAAAGACAGACCTAGGGGGAGACAGTACAAGTGACAGCTGTCAAAACAGACACAACATTTAAGTGGCTCTTATCAGTGTTTATTCATTCATACGTTGGACTAAAAGAGAAGAGCTTCTCTACAGCTGCAAATGCATGTCTGTACTTGGGCAGACAAGTGCTCCTTGCAGGTTTCTCATGGAGCCGTGCAACCTGGTGCTGATTGTTAACACACCAGCTTCGATTCTTTGTATCTAACACTAGCTCTAGACAGTGTTTTGTATTTGCAGAGTTATGCATCACAGAAGTGGGTCTCAATAATTCCTTGCTCAGCACTCCTGTTCCTCCATCTCAGTGATAACCAATGGACTTCACTCAGCAGAAGTGGTCCCTTTGGAGATCTTCAGCTTAGACATTTCTGGTTGGACAGTGCTGCCTTTGTAGTTAAATACAAGCACTATAAATGAGGAGTGTTTGGCTAGGTTTTACTATTTGTAGCAGGGATGGTCAGGAAAACCACTGCCCTGTCTTACAATGGTAGTTTGGATGATTACTTGGCTGCCTTCAATTGGCAGCGGCATTCATCCCAGTTCTTCAAGCTCAGTTTCTTAAGGAGAACTGTATGATTCAATCCAAATTGAAAATGAGTCTTCCACACTTCAGTCTGAGGAACACATTCTAGTGTTTGAGCCATTTCTCTGGCTCTAGTCACAGGGAATGCTTCCAAGTACACTACACAGCCCAATACCTGCTCCCCCTGCAGACCACACGTGACTCAGCAGCACAGGTTTGCCATTCCTGTTACAGTTCCACTCTGTCACAAAGAAGCCAAAGGTTACCCTTAGATGGGTGAAGCTAAATGTCATACTAAACTATAGAAATACATTCAAAGAAATTTCTAAAACTTCTACTTTGTGAAATGCTGCTAAGGCAAGGTCTGAATTACTGCATCCATTTTTGGTAGCCCACTTCAAGGAAGAGATCTAGAGAACAGTAGGTTATGATGAAAGGAATGGGGGAAGATTTAATCTGGAAAAGAGAAGGCAGTGGGAAAACTGTAAGCTTCATGTGCATAAAATGCTACTGTAAAGCAGGGAACTCTTCCCAATGCCTGTTGCAATAGAGCAGAATTAATCACTTTGATTGCACAAGGGAGATGCAAACTTGACATAATCAAAGCTTTCTAGTGGGAAGACTCAAAGACTGTGTGTGGAAAATGTGGAATCTCCATCAGCGGAGGTTTTTAAGAAGAGATTAGACGATCATCTGGTCAGAACAGTTAAGGGGAGTGGATTCAAGAAGCTCTCAGCAGTATCTATTCATCCTATATTTACAGTCCTAGAAAAAAATTTTTGGGTTGTTTTAGTGGCAACTGTCTGGTTCAGACTCCTACTGGCAGGCATGACATTCAAGAAAAGTGATGGGAAAAACACCTCAAAATGGATGTTTCTACATTTCCTTGAATACTACTGTGACTGAAACTCCCCAAACTTTAGTGTGTTAACCCACCAAAACAGTGCTTTTTTCTTTCAAAACACGTGGGACTGTAAGTGGAAGGAGGTATGGATGTTAGGCACCATGAAACCTCAATCCTAGAAGCTCCTGAGTTGTTTTCCTTTAGATTTTATGATCACAGTAAGGTTTAGAAACACACACACACATACACACACAAATAGAAAATGGAAGGAATTAATGCTATCCTTTTATAACACAAAAACTTAATTTGAGCACACAGGATGCACTCATAATGATCTCAGTTCCACAAGCCTCACTCTTGCAGATAATCTACTGAAACCTGAAGGTACAGAACCCACAAAGAAACAGCACAGCTCATCAAAACAGGAGTCAGGACTATGAGAATTGCAAGGCCAAGGCACCAGTTCATACCAGCAAGCTACTACTCTTGCATGACATCCTTGTAACTACTGGCAGCTGGAAAAAGGAAGATGCTATCTGGAATGAAAATCAGAGATGAGGCAAAATTTATTTTGCTGCTGCCAATGAAAACAGCAACACAGGAGGCCAGATTTTAAAAAAGAACATGTGTCAATATGCGGATATGCATGTGTTATCTTTTAACGCTGGGTGTTCCCCGCTGCTCTATGTAATTTAAAGATGTGCTGCCATCAATAACTTATGTATCCAGTCTTGTGCTCCACTGTTACATCTTACTGTTCTTATTTTCAAGGACAGTTTCACATTTTGTATTTTTGTAAGGGAAATCCCTGCCGTACTTTTCCTGCCGTACTTTTCCTGCCATACTTTTCCTGCTTTATTTTCTTCTGAACTTTTGACCTAACTATAAATGGATTTTAGGTTACAATATTTAATGCATGTATTAAGACAAGGTCTTATCTGAAAATTCCTCATCATTCCCTTCCCACACCTTCTCCCCTAGGCTTCAAACTAGATTTCAGAATTTAAATTTTTTTACCTGACAGTACAAAGTGAGTCACTCTTTAGAAACTCTTCTTGCAGTGGAAAAAGAGTTCTAGTGGTAGTCTGACATGCCTTCACAACGCACAGACCAAAAGTATCTCTGTTTTATGATTCCCATTTGCCCATGCAGCACACATTTCAGTACATATCATTTGCTCAGCAAGGGATCATCTGGTCTCAAAGTATAAGTCCCACTATGGGCATTAAGTGAAATTAGCAGGTGGCATGAAGTTCAAAGCAAATTAGGATTCTTGATGATACAATACATTGTTAAGCTGCAAAACAACTTAGCAGGAATAGGTGTAAAAGTGTATATATGCTCAAAATTGGAAAAATCACAATGAAAATCTGTCAAGGACTCCTAAATACAAAGTTACCACCATTGCCTTTAGGGAGTACCTGAGCCATAAATCCCTGGATTTTGGGGGAGTATTCTGTGGAGGGATCACTACAGGCTTGCTGCGCTCTTATATTCCTCTCCAGGCTTCCCAGCTGGCTATCACCACTAACAGGATAGTGTTTAGATGAACCTTTCTCTTGTCCTTGGGTGGGTCTTTGCATTTTCTCACACAGAACTACTTGTAGGTGACAGAAGGTGGACTCTGCCCCCTTTGTTCCCATTTCATGCAAGCAGAATAGTCTCAGCTACAAAGTGGACAATACAATGCAGGCACCAGCAAATCTCAGGTATGGAGCACAGCTCCTTGCTGAGAGCGCAGCCTCTCATGTGCTTGCAGCACAGAGACACTTCTGGCTCAGAGTGCCCCACAGTGCATCCTGCCAGCCTCAAGGGCAATGGCTGTGATGAGCGACTCCAGCTGGCATAGAATAATAGAACCTTAGCTTTGGGGTTGGGTCAGAAAGGACCTTAAAGATTTGCTAGTTCCAACCGTCCTGTCCTTGCTTTGGGGTTGGAACTATGCAATGCTGTGCATGGGGAGGCCCTGGAGCAGCAGGGATGCACACTGCAGTGTGGGAGATATCTTGGCAGGGGACATGGCTCAGGAAAGGTATACAGCAGTCAAAGGCATGCTCCCAGCTGCAGCCTAGCACGTCCCCACCTTACCATACCAAGAGTATGACTGTTCTAAAACCCCCTAGGTATAGAATCTGTGCCTCAGTTTCTCCTAAAAGTAATAGTAGACACAAAAAATTCGTGGTATCACATCTTGAGCTTGACATGTTTTCAAAAACACTCAAAAAACAAACAAAAAAAACCCCTTGTCAGAACAATTACCCAATTACAATTACTGTTGTTAAGCAAAGCTGAGGCTTTTAAAATCTGTGGTCCTGGGTGTTTTGCCCTGGTTCTAGAAGGACTGTAAGTACTACTGACACCAGCCACATCCCTTAATTCAAAGTCATGTACAGACCATACATGGTGGATAGAAAGAACCAAGAGAAGAAGGTCTAAGGAAACCATCTAAGCATCCCTTCAGTGAGCTGCAAAGGGCCTGCCTCACACAGTGTAACTGCAGACAGACAGACAGACAGGTCTCTCCAGACCTGTTTAAAACACAGTACAGGGGATTAAACACCTGCCTACTCTGCTGCCTACCTTTTTTTTTTTTTTTTGCTCTCCTGCCTTATCTTCTCTTTTATACAATGAGGAACAAAAAGTGCAGCCAAAGCAAACAGTACTTAGACCAAGAGTTTGATACTGGAGAGTTGAAAGTGAACCTCCTAAATTCACAAGGAAACACCTATGAGAGCTCTCTTCAAGAGACTATTGGGATGATGACTTTTGCCTCAGCTGATAATGAAGGAACAATCACCACCATCAGAGTTACAAGTAGCCCAGTCTTGAGATGAGGAATCTGGTCCTCATCAGTGGGTCTATGCTGTATCACCTCAGATCAGCAGTGGAGAGCAACCACCCACCCCATAAGCAACTGATGGCTCTTACTAGAGAATATATATGAGCCCCAAATTACTAACTCAAGAGATGGAAGTCAGTGAAGACAGTTAATGCAAGCCTTTGTGATGTAAGTTGCCTTTATTGCATTAGAGGAATTAATTAGTCATATTATTCTGGGGATACTGTGTCAGGTTGTGTTCAGACTCAGAGCTCTGAGCCCTCAGCAAAATATGCTATTAGGAAAAGCCAATTTCAAACCATTTCTTAAAGAACAAATTCTTATTTGTGCATATTTGCCCAAACAGATTTAAAATGAATTCCCAAGCCTTTGCAGACTTCACACAATCCATCAATTTCTCATGATCAGTCTGGGGAGGTGCAGAGGAGGCTCATGGTACTTTCATGTTTTCTCATTAAAAAAGACCCATTGGTACATTAATAAGACAAGAGCATCTCAGCAGGACATGTAGCTATGTGACATTTCAAGCCTTTTGAAGAAAATGCACAGAAAGGAAATTAACCCCAGCAGCTACAGCCAGCAAGACAACAAGTAAATGAGCTTTTCGTTTGGAGAACAAAGAGACAGGGTGCCAGCAACGGATGAAGTGAAGATATGATGGAAGAGATCATTCTGCCTGAGAGTCTCATTAGTATCAACAGACTGGAAAGAATAAAAGACTTCAGAGGTCAAGCTGTCCTGATGTTTCCATCTCACTTAGGCTAGGATAAAAGACACCAAAAACCCACTGTTTCATTCTTTCCTGTGTATCACACCCACTACTGAGCCCCATTCCAAAAGGGCTAAACAAACTGTTTACATTTATTGAATGTATATATTACACTCTGGTTATTTTTAAAGTTTTAGCTTCAGAGTAGCCCTGCAAGGTAGGACAAACATGGACTAAAACCTGTCTCATGGTAGGATTCTAGAAACCAGTATTCCTTGAATTTGTTATGTATCTCAACTTTTTTGCAGACAGGTCTCTCTATTTGGGCCTATCCATCTACATGTGATTATCGTCCACTTCTTTCAAACAAACTTTGTCTGAAACCACATAAACCATGCCTACACAGCTATCAGCAGTAAATTCCCCCCTTTGATACCACTGCTATATTGACCAGCACTTCTCCACTGGGAGCAGCTGTTAAGCCCCACCAGCCCGTGAGATTGAAAAGCAACCTGCAAATATTGTCTACAAGTCTAAATACTGACTCACCTGCTCTAGAGCATGAGCAGCTGCTGGTAGTAAAAGCAAATAAATGCATACTTTCCAGAAATAATTCCTAGTAGTGAAAAAAATTGTTTTAAAACATAGATTCAGCTTTTCAAGACTGTCTTTGTATAAACCCCCCAGTTTGAGAAGTACAAGTTTAGTGTGTACCTGGGTGAATGCATTCCCCACCTTGCTGAACCTCCTTCCCCTTTATTCGAAGGGTATCTCCCTCTAGCAAAAGGAAAGCAGAAGCCTTTTATGTATTCACTTCAATAGTTTTCACTTATTCCCATGTGCTTGGCAACCATCCTTCCAAGTAGCCTCCATACTTTGCTAAAATACTGGATTTATTAATCCTATTTTACAGTTTGTTGAACTTTCCCTCTAATCCTTCTCTTTGACCAAGAAATTCAACTTTTACAGTCAAAGGTAGAGAAACATCTTAATGTCTTATATTTTCCATCATATGCCTCCAGGCCTCTTAGATACATTTGTATATTTTTGGCATATAACTTTTTTGGGTAGTGACCATAAAACACATTATATTCTTGTGTTTGGGGTTTTCACTTGCATGACTTGGTCAAATTTCCTCCAGATTTTAAAAAAAAGTTTAAAAAATGCTTCAGTTAATGTTAAAAAGACTTCAGTACTATAATCTTCTAAAACATACCTTAACAAACAAATTTCAATATATGTGGGTACATTTTTCAAACACAGGAATCCAAAAATTGAAATTGCTGGAACTTGCCATAAAACCAAAATCAAACTCAAAACCAACCAAAGAAAAACATACAAAAAAACAAAACCAAAAACAAACCAACCAAAGAAAACCCCCTGCATTGCAAAAGGTAAAAATACAGAAATTTTCATTAAAAGGTCTGTTCTTCACCTCAAAGAAAATTCCTACATAGTTTTGGGACTTGTGGCTTTTTATGGTTGTTTGCTTTTCATAAAAATTAAGCATTTTCATGAGGAAAAAGCAATTCCCTGACCAGTTCTTTGAAACACCTTGGATTATCTGTCCATATTTGCCACATACAAGAAAAGAATAAAGATCCCACAGGTGGCTTCTTACATACGGACTAATATTAGCAGGCAGATGCAAATAACTAATTTATGAGCTGATATTTATTGTCTTTTCAAAGTGATTAAGAATGTGTGTGTGAAGTAATGGAACTTACCAGCCTTAAAGAACCTTTTAGCACACCCAGCCCAAAGCACAGCACTCATGTCCAGAAAACCCAAAGACAACTGACAGAAAAAAAAGTACATGGATGGGAGGTATTCAGAAATAGCATTCCTATATCAGATTAAAGTTGGAAGAAAATAAATACTGGCTTTTATTTTGGTCTGACATTAAGAAACAAATGGGATTTTTAACACAAAGTGCTTCAAGTTGACCCTTTGATATTAAACTGCAAATAAACTTTCAGTAAGAACTCCCACAAATCCAGTATTATATTTGCAATAGTGCTGACAGTGATCAGAGCAGCAGTTTACAGTATGCTGGGCTGGTAGACAAGAGCTACAGATAATAAAGGAAATTTATTTACAGAAAACTATAACCTGCAAAAAGAATAGCTTAGGTCATATCTAAGCTTGTTTTCCTTAGATGCACAATCAGAAAATACTATTCCATGTGCCAAATCCTAGAGAAGAAGTATTCACATTTTTCTTCTTCAGTTATATTAATCAGGTAATAAATACACTAATAATAATGCTCTTCTTACAAAATTCTAATTTGCTGCATTGTCACCAGAAATTCTCTATAGATACCAAACATGCCATTGGTTTTGATGAGTAATCTAACTAAATAGTCCACTAAATTGTCTTCTTTCAATTAAAAAATAAGGGACTTCTAGGGAAGTTTAAGGAAAGTGACAGTCCATTTCTACTCTAAAGTACAATATGTGCAGCCTCCATCCCTCTGCTTAAGGACAATAAGTGCTTCTATTCCTAAGCAGAGAGACTGAATGAAGAAATTGTCTACTAAGGTGCCAAGCTGTGGAAGAACTTCTGGTAGACCTGACATTTAAACTAACATTCCAAATTGTTTCCCATCCAGAAGTGAATGGCAGTATTTGGATAATAATTTGGAATCCAAACCACACCTATTATTCTTCCAGTAGTCTGGACTGTTTATAATAACCCCCTTCAGATACTGAAAGCAGACATCACTTCCTACAAGAAGCCACACCAAATACACATTATTCAAATACCATGAATTATCCTTGTAGCAATTTGAAATGGCTGCAGGAAAAAGTCCAGAGAAGAGATATAATGAAGCTGGTTAAAAACAAGGAAGACAAACACTGCACAACACCACACAACCTGTTCTAGAGAGCAGCACCTCTGGGAGGAGCTCTATCACGCAGAACCCACAAGCTGAAATAGCAGTATGGTGCTGTCCCAGAGATAACACATCAATCAGCAAGAAGAAAAACATGGCACCAAATTATACTGGTCTCAACTGCTGTGTGCTGAGAGTACTGCCTCCCTCTAAACCACACTCTTCTGAAGAAATATTTTATCACTATTTCCCTATTTTTGCTCTTTATTCTTTAACTGTTGACATATGGGAAGTTTGAACTATCCACTGCCAGTTTCGAGAGGCATCTAGTTTACATTTGAGTCAGGCTTTCTATGTGTATCCTATGGATGTCCTCTACATATCTTTTAAAACCTTGGACAATTTAAACAAAATTTTATATAGATGCTAACAAAAAAACCCACAACACTGGGTAAGTGAAGATGACCACCAAGAGTGAGGGATTATACTGTATATTTTTTTCCTAAGTGTACTCCTGCTGTCTAAAATGGCACAAATCTGTCCCACAGTTTTATTTTTGTTGTGGAGACACTAACAAGGGGTCTCCTCCTCGGCTTCTTCCTGAAGCTTGTAGGATTATTACACCCCTGAAATCAATGCCCTCCTGCCAATCTGCCTAAACATATTGGTCCACCTCAGAAGGTGTTCATGGAACAAGTAGACATGCTCCCAAAAACCTGCTTGACTTGTGAAAAAATGCTGTAAGAAGACAAGACAGCTGTGTGGAGGTAGAATTTACTCTTGCACCCCTTCACACTGTACTGAGAGAGATGTAAAAAAATTCAGTGCCAGAAATACTTTCAAAATCCAGTCTGAAAAAACAGCATGACACAGCATTTGTGTCCCCAGATATAGAAACCCCTGTAGATTTTTCTACAGCCACGCCTTCCATGGGATTTGTGGTTATGTTTCGCGCTGCTGTGAGATAGCAAGGAGCTGGAACCAGCAAACCACCTCACAGAGCCAAGAAACAAAACACTCACATTCACCCCCAACCTAAACCAATTAGACTTTTACAGCAGGACTGAATTGTTATTTCTCAGTTAAGGGCAGGACTTGTAATTTCTATAATTTGTCTGGCTTCTTCATTGCTATGTACAGGCACTCATCTTTCCTTTTACTTAAATAGTATCTTCCCTGAATGGAGGGGCAGGAAAAATTTCTTAACAATCTACATCACCCTGTTCTTCAAAAGCTTGCTAGCTTTTATTGCTAGCTGCAATAAAAAATGAAATATGGGAATTCAGAGACTCAAGTAACTTAGAAACTACAATAAAATGTCCCTACCTCCATGAAGCTGAATGGATGATTTTCTCCTCTTCTGCATCACAGAATATTCTGAATTGGAAGGGACCCACAAGGAACAACAAACCCAGTTCTTAAGTGAATAGCCCATAGGGGCCTTGAACCTGCAACCCTGGCATTATTAGCACCATGCTCTAATCAACTGAGCTTATCTCAGGGTCTGCACAATCACTTCAGTCTTGAAACATGACTAACATGTGAATTGAACACAACATTGAACAGGACTGTATTAAAATGAAGGACAGGAGTCTCTTGAGACATTTTCTCTGAGCCCACTCATTCAAAATGTTCAAAGGGAAAAAGTGATTTCTTTTATTGCACCTCTCACTTGTGTGATTCTGGGCAGCCTGGGGAATCTACTCACACAGCTTTGAGAATTAATACATTTTCCCGTGTTGGGGACTTAACCAGAAACAACTTCCTCCAAACCAAACTGACTGAAAAAACACTGGTTTTACAACTCAAACAAACAAAACCTTGCTGTGATGAGCCACCAGCAAGTTAGTCAAGAAACCACAATATTAAAAGATTTATGCTACAATAGTGACTCATAAAAGTAGGAGAGATTACTCTGACAGGGAGTAAAGTGTTTAGCTAAAATTACAGATAATAAAATCTTTCCCTTCAGAGGTATTTTTTCTGTGAGATGGAACAGATGCGACTACAGCTGCTACAATAATGGATGATTTGGTAAAATGACTGTTTCAGCCAGGTCAGGTTCAAGCTGCTTCTGGATCCTACCAGAACTTTTTCTGTGCCCAGTGCTTTGATGGGGTGTTTCTTGGGATGGTATCTCTTCAGCACAGCAGGCAGAAATGAAGCAGAGAGTACAAATCAAAACAAGGCAGTGGGGAGGGGAGGGGAGAAGAAAGCAAGAGTGGGGAAGAAAGCAGTAGCCCCTGAGACACACTCCATCTTGCAAAACTAAACATGATTGTTATTTTCCTGGAGCTCCCTCTTGCATTGTTGAGAACACAGCATCACAGAATATTCTGAGTTAGAAAGGACCCACAAGAATAACTGAGTCCAACTCCTGGTCCTGCACAGGACAGCCCCAAGAGTGACACCATGTGACCAAGAGTATTGTCCAAACTCTCCTTGAACTTTGTCAGGCTTGCAGCTGTGACCAGTTCCTTAGGGAGCCTGTTCCAGCGCCCAACCTTTTTCTAATATTCAACACAGCTTCAGGCCATTCCCTCATGTCCTGTCCCTGGTGACCACAAAGAAGAGATCAGTGCCTGCCCTTCCACTTCCCCTCAGGAGGAAGCTGTAACTGCAATGAGGTCCCCCCTCCAGGTTGAACAGACCAAGTGACCTCAGCAGCTCCTCATATGGCTGCTCCTCAAGGCCCTTGATCATCCTTGTGGCCATCCTTTGGACACTCTCTAACAGTTCAATGTCTTTCTTACATTGAGGCACCCATTTCTGCCCCCAGCACTGGAAGTGAAGCAGCCCCAGCTCAGACCAGAGCAGGACAATCCCCTCCCTTGCCTGGCTGTGATGCTGTGCCTGATGCCCCCAGGACAGGGTTGTCCCTCCTGGCTCCAGGGCACTGCTGGCTCATGTTCAACTTGCCACTGACCAGGATCCCAGGTCCCTTTCCATGGCACTGCTCTCCAGTGTCTCATTCCCCAGTCTGTCCATTCATCCAGGGTTACCCCATCTCAGGTGCAGAATCCAGCACTTTCCCGGGTTGAAATTCATGTGGTTGGTGACTGCCCAGCCCTGTGATTTGTTGAGGTCTCTCTGCAGGCCCTCCCTGCCCTCAAGGGAGTCAACAGCTCCTCCCAGCTTTGTATCGTTTACAAATTTGCTCAGTATCCCTTCCAGTCCTGCATCCAAGTCATTTATGAAGATGATGAAGAGCACAGGGCTGAGGATGGAGCCCTGTGGAATCCCTGTAGTGACAGGACCCCAGTCTGATGTCACCCCATTCACTGTAACCCTTTGTGCCCAACCCTTTGCACCAGCTGCTCATCCATCTCATGATATGTTTATCGAGCTGTGTGCTGAACATTTTGTCCAGAAGGATCCTGTAAGAGACAGTATCAAAATCTTTACTGAGAAAAGATTACATCTTGATCAATTTGGTGGGTTACCCTGTCATAAAAGGAAATCAGGCTCGACAAGCAGGAGTTCCCTCTCTTACGAAGCCATGCTGGCTGTGAGACAGGTCATTTCTATCAAATACAAGCCTATCTGTGGGAAGAACACCATAGAATATATTGTCCCCTCTCACCAGCAGAATCCCATGTAAGTAACAAAGTTAAGTTATCACAGAGCAGAATGTGTCCCACAGATATCCATCTCTTTGGGGAGGAGAGGGATTACTATACTTTTATACTGAACAGAAATGGCTTGAAACCTACAGCTGCAGAAGACCTGAAGAATGAGAAGAATCATAAAAACCTCTGAGTAGTACAGAAATGCTGAATAACCTTTCCCAAATTAGCAGCATCAAATTCTTTCACAGCTGTACACACAGTTTAAGAAGTTTGGGTTTGATCTCCCATCTGTTACATTACAACTTGCATGGCAGTATTCAGTGGAATTTGCAGGACTCTCCACAAGGGCTAAGAAACAGTCCACTCCCAGCTGCTGCTTGAAAAACATTAGGAAGAACTTGGTGATGTTCCAGGTCTTACTGGAGATCCAGGGAGGACATAGGTGATCAAGAGCAGCAGAAACTACTCTAAAAAAAGTAATGCTGCCTTCAGAGATGAACCACAATGAGGAAGAGTGTTTCTATTCCCTCCAACACAGTGGAAGCATTCCAGGGATCTGCAGTTTTAAAGGTGGATTGTACTTTCAGTAAAATTGAACCTTGGAATTTTCTGTCGAATAGAAATGTACATCAACTACAAGTAAGTTTAAAACAGAAAACACTCATCTAGCCAGAGCAGACACTCTCACACAACAATTCCCAAGTCACTTTAATAACCTGCAGTCAAAACTAATTGTATGGAGAAGTGCACAATCAGATTTAAGGTCTTGGAAGTGATGGAAAATCCATCATGACTGCTACGACCCAGGAGCTAATTACCATCCCATTAGAAAACGTGGCACTCTATTTCTAATATGAATTGGTCCAATTCCCCTATTACAGCTCATTAAAACTGCCATTCTACAAATCTTCCTGTGTGTATTAAGATTGATATGTCACCTCAAGTCACCTCAGTGGGTAAATTTGAGAGCTTACCTTTTATTCTGGGAAAACTTAATGAGTTTTCTACACTACTCTTCTCTCATCTCTTCCTTCCCAAGTGTATTAATGCCAGCACAGGATAAGGAACCCAGTAACAGGCTGTATAATGGTGGAATATGCTTTTCTCTGCTCTGGATTCCTTCTGCTACACTGCCTACAAGGACTGTGATAGCCACTCAGCCTCAACATAAAACTAAGAGTACATGTTCAACCAGCTACCCCTCTGGCCCTTCCCTACTATTTCTGAAACTTTCCTTCTCAAGATGCAGTCCCCACAATGTAAGTGGGATCAACATCTTTGTGCTTCTGAAACACACAGGCTTTCATTTTTTCCATGTGCAAATGCTCCTAGTTTGTAATGCAGCACCTTCTTCATTTATTTTATGCCACCAATTTTCTCATCTCCAAACTTCCATGCAAAGCCTTGATTTTCTTCATGCTACAGAGGGAAACTAATTCTGTAGATGAATTACTTAATCTTCCTTTATCTCAAAAAACTGCAAGCAAGACTGGTACATTTTCTCTACAAAAGATGGCCAGCAGAATAAAGGAAATCAGTGTTGCTACTGATAGATGTGCCACAGTTCCACCAAGATATCAAACACAGGCAAAAGGCTATTCCTCCATAGCTCACTCCTCATAGTTCATTTCAGTTTATCTCATTTTAAAGAAACAACTCAAGCCTCACAGTTCTTCTTTAACTGAGGGCACTGCCAAAAGTGATATTTGGTGGCTACAACATGCAATAAGCATAAAAAAACCCAGCATTCATAACTGATTTTAATCATAAAGAGCTTAATTTTCGAGCTATGTATGCTCTGGTATTTACATGGACCATAGAATATCTAGGAAAGAAGTAAGAGGAGAAAAATTACTATCACCTTTATTGCAAACTATGCCCCAAAATAGCTTTTCATAAATACAGACTTTTCAAAATCACATGAGCTTTTTAAAAACAAAATGAGAACTGTTACTATTTCTGATGAGCTTTTGCTGTGGTTGGGTTTTGCTTGTTTCTTTTAATGCCATTTAACAAATCCTTTTGACAGAAAGTTCCTTGTGAAAGTCAGAATTGGTCTTCTACCACATCTGTATTTTTATGATAGGAAAATACAAAGAAATGTATAGGATTTATTGTCTGTCTGCCACTATTGTAAATGTATCTTGCCACCAGTTCTCTCTTTCAAATTAAGTTCCGCAACACATGAAGAAGATTGGAGGAGTAACATGAAACAAACAGATTAGCCTGAACAAAAATTTTCACTGATTGGCAATTCCCCTCAATTTGAATGTTTCAAACAGTTTGTTTTTCTAAAGTCTGCTTTTCTCCAGATAAGTATTTTCCTTACATGCCTCTTAAATAATTCTTCTTCAGAGTCAAGGACAACACTTTCTTTTCTAGACAGTTCTAGACATTGTTTTAGCAACTCAGACAGTTTGTTATCAGGATCCTCCAGAACTGGACCAACACTTTAGTTCTTGGTGACTCACTGCTTTCCAGTTGTCCTGGGCACTCATATGTTTACGTTCAACATACACTGGTGCAGCTTCAATGCAGAGCAAGAGGCAGAACAACAGCTGAGATGATCCCTACTGTAAGACCCTAAATGCCCAGGGTGTTAGTTTGGCAATGGCAAGGAGACAGAAGTTGGGATACAATCTTGGAGGTTCTCTGTCTGCCTAAATCTGCCCCTCCACTTCACAGGACAAAATATACCAAAGAGAGGTTCTTACAATTCTACATGAACAAAAGGCAATTCTACATTAACATAGAAGATGATTTTCTGCCATTCAGTGAGAACACTGCCAAACTTTCTGCTCAGTTTCTCTCCAGAGGCCACATTATGTCTTTTATTATTGGTTTCAGTGATGCTGTAAAATGCATAGTCCATTAGCAGGCATAAAAGAAGGAAGCAATTTTAAGATTGATTCTGTGTGAAAAGAAGAACAAAGAGAAACCAAATAAACCAACTTTTTACACACCATAATTATTCCAGAATTCCACATACATCCAGTGCACCTTAAACTGTAATTGTGGGATAAACTATAATTCATGGTTTTTTAATTTCTAAGTATGGGAGATTCTCTCTCCTTATACCCTGTCCTCTCCTTGCCTTGCTTCTACTCTTGGCTGGGAGAAGCAAGTCAACATAAGAAGCATCAAAGGAATAAGAACTCAGAGTTCAGTGGTTTCTACAAGATAATCGCTGTCTCACACTTGCTAGAAACTGAGATGAGAAGATTAAAAAAACCCTCAAATCCTTACTTTTGTAGTAAGTAATTCAGAAAAAGTTGCTTTGTGGAGACAGAAAATTATTTGGAAAAAGTTGTTCGCATGGGTTTTATTGCATGTTTTTGGGTTCAGCATCTTACTGAGAAACCTTTATGTTAAGCAAGTCAATACCTAAAACACACAGGAAGATATATTTAAAACTTCTGGTAAAAATTAAAGACTGTACTTTTTAGTAAGAATAATATAGCAACCCAGCAAGTTTTAACAGTGCAAGTGATGAAAGACTGCTTACATTAAGTGGTATTGTGCTTGTGCACTACTCATAACCTCTGTAACTGTTTAAATATGTGCAATACTTAGGGATTATTCTGGCAAAAGAGCAAAAGTCTCCTTTTTAATTCCTCTTGATGTCCATAAAAGTAAATTGAATAATGAGCAGTGTTTGCCGCGCTGTGATCTCTGCTGGATTCAGCCCAATTTATATGTCATTGTGAATTACTGACACACTGTAGCAGTAATTTTCTGTGTATGATAAAGATAAAACACAACATGTAATTTGTTGACTCATTTTCAAAAATCAATTAATCTTCTTAAATGCTGTTTGCTTTGGAGAAAAAGTAACATGGAAAAAGAATAATGTCATGATGAAGTTATTCAAGTATTAGTGCCACCATTATGGAAAAAAGTGGTCAAATATATATATAATGCTCACATCTGCATGAAAGTGCACTTAGAGCTATGAAACTTGACAGGCTAGAAACACTGTTACAAGGTAAAAAAATTCTATACATTCAAGGAAATAATCTAGAATCTGAACTGGTGGCTCTGTCCTGATCTGCAAACCTCTGACTCTGTACACTGAATGTCTCAGCTGAAAAAACAAGACTCTTCATTAGAAACTGAATTTTCCTAATACTGACCTGGATAACCAAGAAAGATTTAAAATAACTTCTTATGCCAGGAAAAAGAAGGAATTTAATTTAATATGACTTGAGTGAGGAGAGACAAATGGAAGAGTAGCCTATGGACTAGTAGCCTAGTCGTGTGCAGTTTGTCCATCGTTTTGAGTGTCGGTGTTTACATTGGGAAGCAGAGTAGATCTAAAAAGATCCAAGGTCTTACATGGTGAGAACTGCTAAGAATGTGATGTATGGAGTGGAGAGCACTGAAGTTGTTTCCATTTTATTTCACTCAAATACATGATATGGCTATCTGTGTTCTTCCCCTTAAATGTTCCTTTTCCACTTCAAGGAATACCCTCCAGCATTTTGAACTGTAATACTTTTATGCAGATAATTATATTCAGCATATTAGGAAAGTCTTCTTCTACTGACAAGATAATCCTCATCACATCAAACTGTTTTTATGGTTTCCACAAGTCAAACAGGATGTCACACTGAAGTCAGACTTCTTAAGGGGAACAGAAAACTTTCAATCTACCAATATTTTCATCATGCCTCACCACAGAAAAGCAAATTGAGCCACACACTACAAACAAGAGTTAAATTAATTTGAGGATTTATTTAGACTGGTAAAGAATTTTTTTTAAACTGTAAACAGACATCTGTTTTGATACTGACAACCATCCATTAGCCTCTGTGTTTGCCAGCATAGTGCAGCAGATGTTATTTTCTTGTTACATGTTTTCATAAGATGTGGTCATTGTTTAAGCTACATTCTAACAAGGACTCAGAATTAAATTGAACAAGTTAAATTAAAAACGGAATGTTATTCTCCAATGTGAATTAATTACAATGACACATTGAAGTGAGAAGAAATAATTCATGTTCTGCAAATAGCTGCAAAATGGTTGCAATGATAACCTTTGGCTGATCTTTATGCACAAGTGGAAATAAAAATATACTGAAAATGCTTGTTATTGTGTCTCTGAGCACTCTCTTATAACATAGCTGTGTGGATAAATAATCTGTATTTGACATAAGCACACACATCTCTGCACATATAAACACAGTCATGTATTTAAATTTTGGATTTTTGTCCAAGCCAACATATTTAGTGGGAAAGAATAAAATCATTCAAAGAAACAGGAAATCTCTTGCTTTTCTGTCTCTCTAAACTGACATGCAGACCAAATTCAGACAGCTTCCAATTTCTGTTCTGATACAACAAATGGTGAGATGTAATTAAGAAATTTATCCTCATGTTATTTCATTTTAACAGTGCAGAATGGTAAACCTATGTAAGTTCTCTCTAGATTTGACTGGTTCATCTGATAACAATCTGAAGTACTGGATGCTCATTTGGACTGAATTTTAAATCCTTGAAGGTTGATCTATTACCAGCTTATAGACTGCAGAAACAAGAACACTATTTACTTTATGTTTTGTTTTTCTTATCTTTCTTTTCCGCCCCTGAATTTGCTACTTGTGAAAGGTCCAAAATTACTGTAATTGGAGACTAGACAAGATAAAAAGATGTTCTTTTTATCACCAAAAAAACTGCCTTACCTTGTCCTCTCAACACAACTTCAGTCTGAAACTTAAAACCAGCTGCCACATTCTGATTACAACCATGTCTTTCATCATTATTCATTTAATAGAAACTTCATGGCCCAGTTTGAGACTCCCTCTTCAGCATTCAAGGAACACAAAATACAAAAAGAATTCTACAGCTAAGGCCAAGATAAAGCTTGTAGGTCAGTGTAACTTATTTTATAAGACAAGAGGTACAGCTTTTTGAAAAACTGATAAGCTTTCAGACATGCAATCCCTTCTTGGAGTATGGAATACATAATAGAATCAGCTTCTTTAAGAACTATGTAATAACAAGGAAACCTGAGGACTGTGACAATTACAACAAATCATCACAAGACCATTGAAGACACTAAATTGTGCTATTTGAAAATGAGGCTAGGCAAGATAATGGCAGAAGCCAAGTTAATCATGACATCTCTTTTCTAAGAGACCACAGAAATACTGCTATTAGCCCTACAGTAAAAAAGCACATGACTAAAAGCTAGTTCATGTCTCAGGCTGTGCAACTATGCTATTCTGTTACTAGCTGTAAAACTGTAGTATCGATTTTCTACCTGTTCCACCAGACCAAGCTCACACCAATTAGACTAATCTGTGTAAACCACATCTAGAACTTCAAAGGAAAGCACTGTAAAATACAAAGGATTGTATAATGAATAGCACTTGAAAGAAAAGCATAAAAAACATACAGTGTTAAGCCCCAAATATCCACAATTATCTGACCATCAAGTTTTGCCTTCAGCCAGAGTTCTAAACAAAACTTTGGAAGAAAACAGTGGAAGCAGAAATCATGGATGACGTATTAGGAATGGACCTGAACACCATTTCATTTACTGAGGTCAGTGGACTACAAGATCTGAGCAAGTACAAGTGAGAAGGGGAGACAGCACTCTTGTAGTCTAAAGAGTTCCTTCCCTTCCAAGGCCAGAAACCCTACCAGCCTGTTTGGAGGACACAGGGGCTCAGACTTGCAAGCTTAGCAGCAGCAGCAAGCCTGCTGTCTCACACTGATGGGATGTAACTGCAATCACCCAGAGTTTCCAGCCCTTCAGGCAGGAATCTTGAGTGTAAGGTAAAGCCCATCTTTTGTTTGGATTGCAGTTGCCAGGAAGGAATGACTTTACAGTAGCATTAATTATGAAGCAGGAAGGAACAGCAACAACAACAAAAAAATCCCAAGAATAAAAATTTTAAAAATGCGTAAGAAGGCAATAGGAGTCAAGAGACAACATAACAAGTTAGCAGGACAACATGCAGGATATATATGTGTGGGTGTCTGTCAGTGCCTGTGCACTACTAGTACTTCCCATAAGGCATAGCTATTTGCCAGAACTTGGCTTACTATTGACCATGATAACTTGAGACATCAGTGACTGGAATTCTCAGAGAACATTCAGTTTCACTGCTCACTAGACAGGATGCTTAAATGTCATTCCATTCCCTAAGGAATTATATGCCAAACTTAAGATGTAAATAACTTTAAATAGTGATATATTCTTTGTATATAGTTAATAGTGATTTGCAATAGAAATATGTTAATAGTGATGTATTCTTTGTATGCTACTTTGATTGATACAGGTATTATAACAGCTAATAGCACCTATTGTAAAAGGTGCTGGGACCAGATTGTGCTGAAGAATGATTAGTTGTGGGAGCCAGAATTCTCAGTTTATTCACTTTAAATAAAACTCCCAAACATTAGGATTAAAGAGCAGGAAAGAACTAGCACTACCAGCAAGGAAAGAGTGTCAGAAGTATATTTAAGACTCTCCAAGCAGCATTCAGGTTTTTATAGCAGTTGTGATAATGATCTTACACTTATGGAGAATCTTTCATCCAGAAGGATTCATTTATGGGCTTCATGCATACTATGGGAATAAGTGTCCTCCCTTCTGCAACTTACACTGGGAAAAGCTCTTTACACTTCTGGAGGAAAATGTTGTGCTATGAGAATTGCTACATCCCAAACAAAATGGATTAGGACAGGCAATGCCAAGTGCTACAACAATTAAGTACGAAACATAGTGGGGAATTTGAAGAAACAGAACATAAATAATCAAAACCATGTTCAAGTCAGGGTGCTGAGACTAACAGAGTGATTTCCAAAATGTATCATGGTATCAGTCATCCAATTTGTTTTAAAATCCCCATTGGAACTTTCTCTCAATGTATACTCATAAAGGCTGCTCTCTAAAACATTAGCAACCATTAAGCTGAACTTGACAGTGCTGTTTCCAGGTAAGTTACATTAAAAAGTTGGTAACTGCTAGCTTTTTAATGCTACCCAATGCAAAACAAGAAGGATTTAAAATCAAATAAAATGAACAAAAAGCATTTATGGAATAACATTTGTATTTTACATGCATTTGGATAATTCTCACTAGGTTCAACTACCCTCTTTAATTCAATTTTTGTCCTGGTCCCTTCATCCTTACCTACATAAGCTGTTTTTCCCCGTATAGGTAGAGAAGAACAGGACTGCCCATAGAGATAACAGGAGCAAACTCAGGACCTCTGCTGAAAAGAAGAAAAAAAAAGGTAATATGAAAATTATGCACCACCACACCAACCAACCAACCCACCTATAAAGGTACTGCCCTTCAGTTCATGTTGAGAACTCCAGAAAAGGGCACAGAAAGAATAGTTCTTGGCATTCATTCAGCACAAAACTAGTCTGATGTTTTCATTTGCTGGTAAAGAGACTTATGACTGAAGTGAAAAAGAGTATCTTAATGAGCCTTAACTGTACCACTCACGTCGATATTTTCTTCCTCTCACGGTCTCCCTAATTAAGAAAGGTACTTTTGTCACATAATCTCCCATTAACTCAACAAGTCAGATCAGTCAGCTTTCCTTTTGACACCAAAATGCTGAGGTGATGTTACTTTCCAAAATTTAATTTCCAACAATTAGACTTAATTCAAGGTAACACTGATTTCCTCCCTCTGTGGAATAGGAAAAATAATAAACAGGAAGAATTTTCCCAGCACAAAAGTAGGTATTTTCAATTTAAATTAAAAGGAAGGAGCCTTCCACCACCCCTAGGAACAGGCCATGACATTGCTGGTTCACAAACACATAACAGTGGCAAGGCTGAACACAAACACAAGCGCTTGCAGATGATGGCTAGCCTCTGACACAAGGTAATGAGGCAGAGATCCACCCTTTATAACATTTTAAATGTTAAATGCATTGCCTTGCTAAATCTACCCACTTAGTGCTGATCCACTTGCTTCACTCATGAAAGATTTTTACTTGAAAAACACCTAAGCTACAAATGGGCTCCAAGTATCAGTCAGGCAGACAAAGTACATATTATGAACAAGTAAATAAGAAGCTTTTCTTCTGGGAAGAAAACAAATCATCTGTTCCTGGCAAGGAGGAAAATCACTGTTTCCAGCAACCAAGACTTCAGAACAACAATCTAAACTGATGAATCAGAATTCGTAATGACACAAACGGAATTATACACTGCCCTCCACAAGGGTTTATAGGAGAAATTAAACTTAACTACATTACCAGGAACATGACAAATGCAGCTACGCTAAAAAACACATGATAAAAAAATGGTAACTAAAGAAAATTGTAACCATAAAGATGGTTTTATTATTTAAAAAATGAATTTCATCCATCTGAGTGCTCAAATTATATTTTTTCCCCAGTAATATTGAACTGAATTGGCTATTCAGCAATGTCAATACCATTAACTGCTAATGCTGAAATAGGGTTTTGTTTTTCACATCAAGCAATGCATGATTGACAGCCATGCCAGAGATTGTATAGATTTTAGCACAGGAGAGACTATTTGTTTACTCTCTGTGACTTTCCTCTTTGTGGCAGTGAAAAAACGTAGGTGACACTAGGAGGAATTTATTCAGCAGGCAAATTTCTTTCCGTTGTTCGTTTCTTGGTAGAAAGAGAAGAAATAGAAAAGTAACTACCAGAGAATTAATTTTCATGGGAAAATGTTATAATAACACTTAACATGTAAGCGCAGGGGTACAGGATGTCCCTTTGAACACCAAGGGTAAGGAAGAGGATGGAACAAAAGAAATGTACAAGCATTTTTTTTTACAGTGACACAAATGTAAGTACACATAGTAGCAGATTAGTAGAACAGTGTCCAGTTTCTAGAACAGACAAAGACATAACAAGATTCCCTGGCTGAAATCCAAAGCTAGAAAAATCGGACCAGAAAGAGAAAGAGAATAAACTACTGGGCTATTTTATTGAAATGTGTTGGTCGATTCCTCAGCATCCCACTTGGATCCTCAAATGACCACAAGGCATTAGACTTCACACAGAATAAGTGGGTACTATTTCCTGCCATCTGATATAACACAGATATGAGAACATATCCAAAATTGTCTCTGTTGACCCTGAATGATCAAAAGCTTTAATCCAAACTGAATATTCAAAAGAACAAGAGAACTACTTATGGCAGTTTTTTTATGTAGCTTTCTGACTGCTTCATTTATGCTGATTAGTATTTTACTGGATAATAAAATCTAACAAAGTAATTTCAAGGTATCACTAGTGTGAATAAGACCAGAAAAATCGGAAACTTCCTGTTTTAGGGAAATTAGATTTTGTAGTTATGCTGTCTCTCAATTTCTTCAGACTTCATAACTTTTGAAGGTAATAACCAATTTAAAAAACAAATCGGATACTAAGTGTCTGAGAAATTAAATTCTTGAAACTGATAGACCAGGCATATAACTTACTTTTCCTCATTGTCTGCAAGACCTAGTCTATTGACATATTCATGTCTGGAGACTTACTCCAAGAATGTGGTGTCTGATCCTGGCAAAAAGCCAGCCATGTTTCACAGATCTCCTAGATTTTATTAGAGCATATGGAAATAAATAGTCTGAATTAAAAAGTTTGTTTGGTTTTCCACTAGGCTTTGAAAGGCCACTCACCTATGGCCTTTGAAGAGCCAAACTGCCATGGAATAATCTTACTATGGATAAATAATGGCATAAAATACAAGAAAGAAAATGTAGGCAGAAATGGACATTTTTCATAATGATGAAGTTCATCACCAGATGTCCATCTGCATTCACACTAAGGGCTATTTTATTCAACTTCATCTATATAGAGAAGAGTAGGTAGCAAAATGACAAAGATTGCAACTGATGCTAAATTATTCAGAATAGGAGAAAAGCTGAATAGCAAATTACAGATTCATAGAATTGTTAAGGTTGGAACAGACCTTTAAGATCAAGTCCAACCACCAACCTAGCACCACCACCATGCTCACCATTAAAACATGTCCTCAAACGCCATAACCACGTTTTTTGAACGTGATGACTCCACCACTTCCCTGGGCAGTCTGTTCCAATGCTTGGCAACTCTTTCTGTGAAGAAATTTTTCCTAATATCCAACCTAACTTCCCCTAGTGCAACTTGAGGCCATTTCCTCCTGTTCTATCACTTGTTGCCTGGGAGAAGAGACCAACATCCACCTGGCCATCCAGCCAATCTTCTACCCAGCAGAGTACACCTATCCACACATACTGTGGGAAGCCACATTCTCCACCAGAATGCTGTCAAAGACAATATCAAAGGTTTACTAAAGTCTAGGTAGACAACATCCACAGCCTTTCCCTCATCCAGTGAGTGGGTCACCTGGCCACAGGAGTAGATCAGGTTGGTCAAGTAGGACCTTCCTTTTCATAAACTTATGCTGACTGGGCCTGGTCCTCTGACTGTCCTGTTCATGTTGCATGAAATGGATCTGGATGAATCCATATTGTGTGTGTATATATATGTGTGTGTGTATAAATCTATATATTGCTGGGTTTGGGCAGGACAGGGTTAATTTCTGCAGTAGCCAGGAGGGATGTGGCTGAGGGGGCATAGCCAGTACCCTGATGTTATTTTATACCACCTCACCTCATTGCCAGCCACAGGAAAGGAGCTCACACTCTTCTGGAAAGAAGGGGTTCCTTCCTGTTGAAAAAAAGTGGTGGGGGAGCTCTCCCATATTGTTCACTGTCCTGGGGTCTGTGGTGAGCAGTTCTGCATGTGAATCATCCTCCCTTTCTGTATACTTTGTTATTGTTGCTGTTACTGTTCATTTTCTTATCTCACTGCTGTTTCCAGTACAGTGTCCTTACCTCAACTCATGACCTTTGCCTTTTGTGCCTCCAATTCTCACCTCCATCCTGCTGCATGGAGAAGGTGTGGGGGACATGGGGGAGTGAGAGAGAGCAGCAGTGTGGTTTGGAGATTCTCAGTGGGAGCACTGAATTGGGGAGTACTGTTCCCAAGCCATGACAATATACATACAGGTGTGCACATTTTCTATTAAAGGGCTTTCACGCTGATCAGCCAGGCAGGGGAACAGGGTGAATATGGATTCACCCATTGCTGTTGTTTATGCTGTGTTTTCTGTTCTGTTGATCTGCATGGCCAATCACTTGTGTGTAATAGGTACACTGTGTGTGGCTGCGTGGCTGCTGGGAGTATGTGCTCAGTCTCACTACTGCCTGAATGAGGAAACATGGAGCTAGAGCAGACTCTGCTCTCACAAGGTACCAGACTCAGCAACTACTAACAGCCTACATGATCACACCGTATTAACCCTCTTCCACGTAGGTGCCAAAGACATGAAGGCCTTCCTGAGACATCCTTACACTTGTACTGCAGGGCTCATGGCTGCATCCTTTAGGTATAAAGGCTGTAACCCAAAAAAGGAGCATCTCTGAGGAGTAGAAAACTGAAAATTACATTCTTCTAAATACATGTATATCTAGAGCTTGTCAAACTGGCTTAGATTTTCCTTGTATTCGCTCAGGCTCAATGGGAGATTATTTGCTTCACTTTCTTGTGATTTTTGAATTCACTTCATCCCATGGTTTCTCAGAACTGTCTTGTAGGAACTACTGCCTAATGGACTTTTTAGTAAAGCAGTTTGTACTCTGCCAACTGTCACTCAAAGCAGTATAGAAATTCACTTATGTTCCTACCTATTTAAATCAAAAGACACAAGAATGACATTTGCTTGACAAAACTGTTACACCTTAAAAAACAGCAATGAAAAATTTAGCAATACAATTAAATTTATCCTCTTTTGCAATGTTCTTCCTCAATTATAGACTATTCCATTGACATCTGACAGAATTCAGTGGAAATTTGAAATTTTCAGGTCAGTATCCCTGTCAAAATAACAGATTATCACTGTAAATCTGGTTATATCATCTCATAACAAAACAAAGCTGCATTTTTTCCAAAGTGAATGCATCTTGCTATTTCTAGTAAAAACAAGAATACCATACAAATGTCATGCAGTTTCAGGGAGACGCTTATCATTTTCAAGAAGTAGGAGGTGGGAGACTAGAAGAGCAAACCAGAAAGATATTGCATTGAGAATGGAAACAATGAAAACCGGTTTCCTATGGATTTGTGCTATGGATTGAGCTCTACATGACTTCTCTCCTGTCAAATAAGGATCTTGTTTATGCTGTGTAATTAATTAAAAGGGTCTTCCTCTTATATCCAGACATTTGTTTTTAAAAAATATACAGCAACTTACTGGATTTTTCCCCCCTGTCTGCAATTGCCCAGAAGGTTCAACATGCTGTACTGGGAGGGACAGAGAACTACATTCTCTGAATGCTGGTTGCTCTCTGTTGCTCACAATAGTAAATTTAATTTCACAAATACACCCCAACTACCATACATTTACTTATAACATCTTATATATTTATTTCTATTATTTAGTTTTATTTTCAGGAAATACTTTCAGAAATTTCTTCTGTTTTGGGGGACATGACCATTGATGGAATGAACATAAAGGATTTCTACGGCATGATCCACACAAAAAAAGCTCTATAGGTAAATCTCTGGTAGAAGGAGGACCAGAGTTTTCATCTAGAGGAAGCTCTGCATGTAGCTAATAGCTTATCTCTCTGGGAAGCTTAAGATTAAAGATGGTCAGGCTGTAGGTGCTCAGTGCTCTCTCTCAGACACCTGCTGGTGCCATGATTACCCCACAGGCCAAAGAAAGCCAACTCTGAAATCCCATCACTAGTATGATTAGATGGCCAGTGCTACACAGCCAGACCCCACTATCTGTGAGCAGGAGACTTCTCTGCAGGGGAGAACAAGGACAAAATAAGGAACTCTCAAATACAAAGGGTTATTTTTTTTTTAAAAGCATACTTCCCTATCCTGATGCAAGCAAAATGCTGTACCAGCTTGAGGTACTATGAATCAAGAAGACAAGTTCTATTTACAGAAAGAAAAGGGTTCCAGCTTAACCATTCTCTCTTCCATGAGGGGAAAAACTCCAAAACCCAGCACCAGATAAACTAAGGGCTGAAACTGTAACCAAGTACTGTGCCTACCTCGAGGCAGAGTGCTGAAATGTAAACTCCTGCCTACTGAGGCAGGTCAGAGATGGTAGATTACACTCTCATTCCTTCCAGCTTCTACTCTAGGGAATACCATAAATATCCTAAATGGCCTCTTTTCTTAGTCACTGGTCTGGAAACTTGCAGTTAATTAATTTTACCCCATTCAACATAAAGGTCTAGGACTCTATCCAATTTTTTTTTTTTTTAGTCAACATCCAGCAATAAATGCAAGCTTCCCCAGGCTTAGCTAACAGTTCATAAAAATGATTGGCAGCTCCTTCCAAGGTCTCCACAGATCACCCAGAATCCCAGCCTGCCCCTGGAACTGCACAGGGGGTCTTTTTGTAAATACTTCTTTCATGGCCTTGCTCAATCACACAATTCAATTCAGCATGAATTGAATTTTGCTCACCCTCACCTAGCAAAAAAGGAGTATAGGCACTTGGTCAGGAAAATATTTTGAACTGGGAACTTTTTAGGAATAAATTACTACTTACTAAATTACCCGTACTGGAAGAGGAAAAGCTGAGTTCTTCTCTCCTCATCCTGGACCCACTTATCTATTTTATTTTAGAGTTATCTACACTGCTAGGGTATGTGCTCTTTCTACTCATTTCAGCTAAGCATCTCCATCCAAGAATGTAAAAATCCCAGGATCAGGAAAGCACACAGGCTGGCTCCAAGTACTGGTTCCAGCATACAGCTACAGAGAAGACAACTTGTGCCCTGCAACTCATACTTCTTGAACAACCTGCATCTTCTACCCAGTCACTGATTATGAATAAATATATCAAAAGGAACACACTTAAATAGTAAATCTTTGACAAAATATCCATAAAAATTCCAGATAATGTAGCAAACATAAGGTTCTCTTAGCAGCAAAACTCTTCAAAAGCACAACTGGCTTAACTACTTCATGGCTTTCATGCTTTTAAATGACTTCAACCTAAACAGAGCTTTCAGAAAGAGAAAACATTTTATAGTAGAAATTAAAATGGAAACCAAAGTGAAATGCTAACTAACTTAAGCCCTGGTGCTGTAACTATTTTGCTTACATATCTGTTTGCAAGAGAAAGGTTCTAACCCTACAGAGAAATAACTCTTGAAAGTCCTGTATCCGAAAATGGGATGAAAGAGTTCTTAGAATACCAGAAAACAAGGGTTCTGTCAAACAGTAGTGATGCCTTAAAATTCTCCACATGCACTTCTGAAAAAGAAAGGGTTGATTTGTAAAACCCAGTAAAACTCAACATTGAACAAAACAACATTGTCTGGGTCTCTTTATGTGGCCTGCCTGGGAGACCAGCCAACAGACTGATTTAGTTTAATATTATACAGAAAACCTACCTGTAAAATCAATCATGGCAAGCTCTGCGCAGGAAGTTCAGGGCAAGGGTGAAGTAGCCCGTTGTCAAGTGTTGTTCTTGTGTTAATAGTCCATTCAAATATGCAGTTCTTCTCTGCAGTTCTCTCTTTAGATTAAAGATGCCTGACAAACACCCACAAGAAGCTGGAAGTTAACATCAGAATTTCACTGACCCTAAAAAGCCACCAGAACAAAGTATTGGAATGTAAACTATGAAAATGCAGTTTTCATTTTAGATGACAAGGGAAGCTGCTTTTGCTACTTTTCGACCCTCTGACCTCCCAAGAATCATGCCAGAATTGTCAAGCTTTTTTTATTAAGTATTTAAGCATGAAACATGTTCCACATGTAGTCATTCCTTCTAAGGATATAAAACAATACAAGGAAGAGTGGCCATATGTGATGTACACATCAAAAATACTTTGTTCAGTTTATGGAAATACCCATCTACTGTGAGGTGCACTCTACCTGCTGATGTGCACATTTCATCTGGCTGACAAGGATACTCATTATCTTTGTGAAAATGATGAATAACCTTTAACTCCTCGAGAAATTACTGAAAATTAAAGGCTGACAAAGATGGGCTGAACCTGAAGTGATCCATTCTAGTGAAGCAAACACAAATTGAAATGTATCTCTTCCACAGTCCAGTATTTTTGGGCAACCATTTTAGTGCTTATGGCCAGGCAGGAATCAGTATTTCTTGGTGTCCAGGCATCACTTCACCCAGACAGAAGCCCGTGCACCTCAGTCTCCTCCACACAAAAATCCTTTTCCCTGCTCCCTTACTGCTCCTCATCAGGAAAGTCTAAACAAATAAGGAGGCCATATGTATATGGCATTTTGGCATGCAGATGTCTATCAGCATCTTTGTTAAACCTGCCAGACCTTCCCACTTCGCTTAGCCCTGCAACAACCCCCTGGTTGCCTATCAACTCCTCTAGTTACATTTGCTGTCTGCATTAAGGTGTCAGACAAATCGTGCATCTTTTGATGGTTTGCCACACCGTGGAGCACACTGCTTACTAGAAACTAGAGGTAAAAAGCTCTAGGCAGAATTTATTATTATATCTCTGCATTTGTGAGACCCCATCTGGAGGGGTCTCCACTGGTACAGTTCTGATGTCTCCACCACAAGAAGAACATAGAACTGTTGGAGCAGGTCCAGAAGAGGCCACAAAGTTGGCAAAATGTTTGGAGCACCTTCCCTACCAAGGCAGGCTGAAATAAATGTGTCTGTTTGGAGAAGGCTGTATGGAAACCTACAGCAACCTTCCAGTATCCAAAGAGGGATACAGTGATGCCAGAGACTCTTTGTCATCAATGTAGGGAATGATAGGACGAGGAGTAATGGGTGCAAACCGAAAGAGGGAAAAATTAGGTTAGATATCAGACAGAATTTTTTCACTGTGAGGGCAGTGAGGCACTGGAACAGGTTGCTCAGAGAGGTTGTACATGCCCCAGCCCGGGCAGTGTCCAAGGCCAGATTGGATGGGGCCTTGAGCAGCCTGGCCTGGTGGGAGGTGTCCCTGCCCATGGCAGGGAGGCTTGGGACTGACCTTTAAGGTTTGTTCCCACACCTTAACATTCTATTATTGTATTAACATACTCAGACATGTGACAGGTTAAGCTAACTGGATAAAGAAGACACTGGCCCTCAACTATGAAACGCCCCGCTTTTTTCCCCTCTTCCCTAACCTTAAGTCGCCTCCACCCCCTGGTGCCCGGCCCCGCCTCCGAGGCGGCCTCAGGCCGGCAGGGCCCGTCCCGCCCGAGGCCTCGGGGGCACCGCCCGCCCGCCCGGGGCGGGGCCGGGCCGGGGCGGAGCGGGAGCGGAGCGCGGCCCCGTCATGGCCAAGCACGTGTTCCTAACGGGACCCCCAGGTAATGGCGGCGGGAGGAGCCGCGGAGCCGGGCCGGGCCGGGGCGGTGGCGCGGCCCAGGGGATGCCCTGGGACACCGCCTGGACTGGCCTGGCCTGGCCGGGCTTGGCTTGCCTTGGCTTGTTTTGGCCCGGCCTGGTCTGGCTCGGCGCGGCGCGGCTGTGAGGCTCTTAGAGCCGCGGGCAGGCAGCTGCTGCCGGGCCCCGGGCTCCGAGGGGAGCCCCGGGAGGGCCTCCGGGCCCGGCCCGGCCCGGCCCGGCCCTGCCCTGCCCTGCCCGAGGACCCGCGGCTGCGGGCCCGGAGCTCCTCCCCTCCCCCCGTGTCGAGGTCAGAGGTGTCGCGCTAATTAGTTTGTTCCTAATGAAATGCCACTTTACCTCTCCATCCAGTCCTCCAAGGCATGCACTTTTCCAGGCGCTGCTGCTTTGTCCCTGGCTTCTGCCCTGGAGTTCAGTGCTGGGGAAGAAAAGAAAAATACCTCCTGGACAACTAATCCTGCTTCAGTATAAACTGCAGCGATTAATAATTGCTGAGAGCTCATCTTTCCTGTAACTTAATTGTAGTGATTTAGCACTTCAGCCTCAGTGAAGTGCAGGTGTAGGCAATAACTGTGTCCCGGATGGGCAGGTCTTGATTGAAGCAGTGGAGTGGTTTGTCATGGTAGGGGAATCTGATTATTGTGGAGGCTGAGTGGAACATAGTATGAGGGTCAAACTCTACGGTTGACTAAGAAATTAACCAGTTATTATAATTGCAGAGCTTTCCTTTGTGGTGTGGGAGTACTGCAGTGGGCCTAATTCTCTTTTTTTGTGAGCCTCTTGCAGATGCCTGTCTTGACTGAAATAAATTTAAAATGCTGCTGTTGGGCTGAGATAGGAATACATTCCACCCACTTCACACTGGCTTTCCAACCACTTGAATAAAGGCAGCCTTTCAGGAGGTGCAGAGGTTAGGGTTGCTTAGGTCTTGTCTCTCAATTTATCTGAAACTGGATGTACTGTTTTGATTAGCTAAATGTCTAACTTCAAGCTTTCTTAAACTTTTGAATCACTCTACCTTGTTTGAATCACTCTAGTTTGTTTGGCAGTTTACTGAATAAATGTAAATAAATTTTGAGATAGCAAATCCATTTAGCAAAATTAGTATAAATTCACTTAGAAGAGACAAGGCCTTGAAAAGATGCTAGATACTGAGGGTGCCACATTTGTCTTTTTTTGTTGTTGTTCAACTGTCAGGAAGCCCTCTTCTTTAAATTTGAAAAGTTTGCTCAAGCATTTGACTACATATCTTTGAAGCCGCAGAATATTTTGTCATTGGTATCAACTGTCAGGGAAAGTAGTTTCTAAATCTGCTTAAAGTCTAAATTAGAAATTTGGTATATGTATATTGAAATGATTTCAGTTGGCATCTTTAGGCATCTCACATTTGGCCTGTGTTCTTCATCTCCAGGAATCTGAAGGTTTCTTCTGCAGGATTATTTTCTATCATCTGAATTTTTTAGAGCAGTGATTAAAAATGAGGTGATTGCACCAAAATTTGTGAGAGGCAATAAAGGTGAGTTTAAAAGGAGATTGTTGAGGGATGTATTTGTACAATGGCAAAGGAGAAGAACTGAAAGGATATATGGAACATGGCCTGTAAAAGGTGCATGAGACTCTGCAAGGAGATAGCAGGTGGTGAGAGTTTAAAGGACCTGTCTTAGGGTAAGAAAATTAATTATAGTCAGAAGATAATTCATGTTAAAAGGGAGATGAGGAGGTTTAAAAGAGTATCAGCTATGAGGCCAGAACAAGTTGCTTAAGGCTTGAAAATATTAAAGTATGTGAAGATTGCACAGCCTGATTCATGGTTTCATTGGCCTCACAGTAAAGGAGCTTTTCTCTGTATCTAGATAAAATGTCTCCTGATTCAGTTACCAGAAGAAACATTTTTGTGTTGTTGGGACTTTGTAAGGACTTGGTATCTCGGGGACATTAAGTGCTTCTGATTTCTAGGACATGAGTGGAAGAAGTGTGTCTTTTGTGCCAGTTAGGAGTCTGGTAAAAGCAGTCAGCTTTGACCCTTTGATTTAAAAAGAGGGTGAACTTAGCTCTGATTTTAAAAGTAGTGAATATCAGTGGTAGAAAGGGAGATTCATCAGTCAGTCTTCCAGCAAGCTTGGATGTCAGTTTTGTATCACGTATTTACCTGCCTTGTGGTAAGTTTTGTGTCCTGCTCATGCATCATGTAAGCTAACAAATTAATTGGATATTTCTACCATTGTTTTATGAAACTTCAGTCTCAGTATGGGATGAACTTTAAAAGATGCTTCTGTTCTTTCCTACCATTTGGGAAAAGTAATTTGCAACCTTCAAAAGTAATCAATGTTCCCACTGAACTGAATCATTACTGCGGCATTTAAAAAAATGGGCTTTTAGTGCAGAAGAAGATTAATGTTGTGTGCTTTTTCCCCCTTCTTTATTTTTAGGGGTTGGAAAGACTACTTTGATCCAGAAAGTCACTCAAACTCTGAAATCCTCAGGTGTTCCCATTGATGGATTTTACACACAGGAAGTTAGAGAAGGTGGCAGGAGAACAGGATTTGATGTTGTCACTCTGTCTGGAAACCGAGGACCTTTATCTAGAGTCAGGTACTGAAGTTTTAATAAGTGTAAGCAGCTTATTGTTTTATGTGTCTGTTCCAGTCCTTTGGCATGTTAAATGCTCCTCCAGAAGGTGATTTCCAGCGCACATGGCTTTCATGGTCAAGTTCTTTGCTTGGTTTTTGTGTCCTGGCTGATGCCTGTATTGTGTATGTGTAGGCAGTGTCTATGCACAGTCAAATACTGAAATGTGCTGGGCAGGGGTGTTCTCCCTTAATGGCTATTTTACACCAGATAGAGAAAGCACTGCTTAGCCTTTTATTGTAAGGCCAAGTCCCTTTGGGATACAGTTAAAGTAGCTTATTGTGGGCAGGGGGGAAGATTTTTGTGTTTCCACCAGCTGATTTATGGAGACAGAAGTGGAAAATGAAAAGGGAAATTGCATATAGCATTGTTTTAAAGAACTTTTGACTGGTCCACAAAACTCGCCTGTGAATTTTAAGAAAAAAGAGTTTCAGAGCCCCAGAGGGGGGCTTCTGAAGTGCATAGTGCTTCACAGTCTCTCCTGATTCACTGGACTTAGATTTTCATAGTTTGTGCAAAACTTAGTCTATGTCCAGTGTGACCTTAGCAGCTCATTCACACAGAGTTGATGTGAAAATAATTTGTACTCTGCTAATAACAGAGGTACACTAAGCAGAGTGTGGTACAACACATGCAAAGTGATTATTTTTCCAAGATCAGGGGTTTTGCAGCCGATACTGAGATGATACTGCTATGATGCTATCTGTAGTATCACATTACAAAATTCAAGAATCTGAACTGCAGACATGAGTTTTGATTTCATTGCTGGCTTTTAAATGCCATTGTCCTGCACTGTTGAAATTTGAGCTCGCATAGTTGTGAAGGATGCATATGGTATATTTATTATCTGACAGCAAGCGGTCTGTAGTATGACTTACTGCATGGTTTAGAATTTCTTTCCCTTCCTTTTTAAGAAGAATTAAATACCCAAATTTTATTTATTTGGATAACTTCTTATAAATTCACTTGAAATTACTGCAGTGAATTCTCACTAAACTCAGTACTCTGAAGGAATTGTGTATCTCTTTTTTTCAGTCCCAGTTCTGATTCTTCTGCTTCAAGACGTGAATACCGGGTTGGACAATATGTTGTAGACCTTGTTTCATTTGAGCAGTTGGTTCTACCTGTGCTGAGAAATGTGAGTATTCTATGAAAGCTGCTGAGAAATGTGTGCTTTATGATAGTGTTTTTGGAAGGCCCTTCTACTGAGCTAGTTTTTGATACTTGGGTATTGCTGTTTCTGATTGACTTCATGGTCAGGAAGCTGGAGGGGCAAATCTGGTTTGTTCTTTTGTTATTATTGTGGTGTTGGAGAGATTGCAGTCCTGTTCATAGGACCTCCTTGACTGAAGAGACAGCAGGTAGGAAATTTCTTCCCATGTCACTGTCTCATACCAGAGAGCAAACAAAATGCACAAGTGGCTTACCACAGAGAACTGGATGGAATCAGTGGGTCTAAGAAAAAGGCTTTTGCTGCTGCTCTTCTTTACAGACTTTTTTTCCCCCTCTTTCTCTGATTCCCATCTTCTTACAGTAGAAGCATTTGTTTCTTGAATCCAGTGAGTGTTTTTGATTACCATTGCATAAATACCTGCAGACTGATAATGCCAGCCTGATTATTTGGGATTTAGCCTGCTGTACAAGGAGTGCTCTTGCTGTGACAAGACTTTCCACACAATCTTTTTGCTAGCCTTTTGCTAATATTCTGTCACTGCCTTTTTTCCTTCTCCTTCCTCTCTCTCACTCCAACCTTTCCCCCTCCAAAATTAAACAAGAGCAGATTTGATTTTGGCAATAACATACCACAAACAGTGTGCAGCAGCTGCTGGACTGTACTGCTAAAAAAATCCTGTTGTGATTTTTCTGCAATGCCAAAGCTCAAGGGGACAAGGAAGAAGGGATTTTTGGTGAACTTAAAATGAAAAAACCCAAAGAGGTGCAAGAAGCAAAAATGAAATCGAGGACCTGATTCTTGTTTTTGTCAAAGAGTGTTGAAGTTTGAGAGTAGGAAAGCAGGGATGTTGGGGCAAGGGAGAAGGGAGATAATAAAAAAGTGGGACAACTTTTATATGTTAAATTTCATTGTAACCATATTTATGATGTTAGTGAATAGAAAGATAGTTTATTAAAAAATACTTCATTAGGCCAATGCTGTACTTGGAATACTTTTACCACTGAAATCCAGGAGAGATCTTCCTAGGAAAGTGTTAGCAGTGTTGAATTTTTTCCATTACTTATATAGCTTTCTACAGCTACAAGAAGGTGAAGAGAAGAACTGGGGCCAGCTGAGTCACACAGTGCATGTGCCCATGCTCATAGAAGGTGCTGTTTATCAGTTTTGTGGGAATGTGGTCACACATGGAGATGGCCCAAAATGGAAGAGGAGAGTGAGGAAGATCAGAGAACTGAAACAAGGAGAGACAAATGAAGAATGAGGGCAGGAGAGTCATAAGTATGTTCTGGTTTGATGAGAGGGCAGCAGAGAATGAGCACATGGCCATTTAGACTTGAGAACAGATTCAGCTCCTAAGGCTTTGTTCACTCCAGTGAGAGTGGGATAGATCCTGCAGTGGAAGATCTCTCTGGTTCTTCAAACTTTATCAGGCAGGACTGATAGTTTTTTTAAGGTTTTTTTTTTCAAAGCAGAATACTCTCTTCCTCAATACGTGACCTAGTGACTAGTATTGGCTTTTTGGCTCACTGATCTATGAAAGGATTTTTAGATAAAACAGCTACTCAGTAGGGACTTGGCTTGAAAGGATTTTAGGATGCATATTATACAGTTCTTTCACTTTCCCAGAAGCAAATACTTTGCCTTCACAAGGGGAGATGTTTCGATCTTTTTCTTTTTTTTTTTTTTTTTTTTTTTTTTTTTTTCTGTGTAATACAGCTTTTATTGGTACATATTCATGGATCTATAATGGTTTTGAATTGAGTTGATTTTCTTCTCACTTCTATAAATAATGGAGTACAGTTCTCAGTCACTTTTACCAAAATAGGGTAGGCAGTGAAGAGTTCCTCTGCTTTGCAAGCTGCCTTTTCCTCAGTAGCAATCACCCTTGTTTTCTCCTGGACCTCCCTGCTGCTCCAGCTGCCTGCAGCATGGCACTGGCACAGCGTTCACTTCATGAAAAAAACAAACCAGCCTCAAATGTGGTTAACTGTGTCTCTCCTACTGTCCAGTGACTAGGACCATATAATAAGATATATCTCAAAATGCATCTGTTCTAATGTGAGAGAGGCTTGCAAATGGCTTGGTTGTTATCCAGACAGCTTTGAAGACAGCCAGTAGCTCTGAGTGAAATTCTCCAGCATTCCAGCTACAAGAGGAAAAGCTTCTAAATCTAGATTTAATGGAAGTCTTCCCTTTTTTTAGATACCTGTTTTGTGTGACTACTAATCACATAATTAAGTGTAATCACTAAATGCATAATTTAGTGGGAAGAGTAAAGTTTTAAAAAATTGCTGACCCTCAGAATGATTGAGAACTGCTCGTAGGCAAAGTGCAATTCTTGATTGTCAAATAACTCATGTGGGACCGTTGTGAGAATTCTTCTTTAAAGGAAATGGATATTATGGATATTTCCTATTGTAGTTAGTATTTATACTGTATGATTGTTTCCATCCTTGCAAAAACCTTTCCTAAAAAACAAATTACAGATTTATAAGTCTGTAATTTACCAGCAGTAGCTGTGACTTCCACTTTCCCCAGTATTACAGTTGAATTTGTTTCTTTTGGAGGTATTTCTTTCATCAGCATAGAGATTACCTTTGTTGCTTGTTCTAAGTTTTGCTGTTTACAGTTTCTTGATGCACTTTTCCACAGGTGAGCCATGGTGGTGACACAGAGAAGAGAATTTGTGTCATAGATGAGATTGGTAAAATGGAACTCTTCAGCCAGGCTTTTATTCAAGCTGTTCGTCAAACACTGGCTGGCTCGGGGACTGTGGTGCTTGGAACTATTCCAATACCTAAGGGAAAGCCATTGGATCTTGTTGAAGAAATAAGAAGTAGGAAAGATGTTAAAGTGTTCAATGTGAGTAATATTTAATATCATTTAAAAGCCTTCTGTTCTAGGTTACTGGTTTATATTTGGCTCTGTTTAAAAACTGTTACTGCCAGTTGATAGCTGTAGGTAGCTTGCATTAAATAATTTTTTTAGTTTCCATTTTATTCTTAATGGGCAGGTGTTCACCTTATTAAAAAAAAATCCCATTTGGCACTTACTGTAGCAGTCTCACACAGCTGGCTTTGCTTGTGAGGGGCTGCAGAAGTAATGATACAGTTGTTTTAAAAGGTTTCTTTGCTGTAGTATTATTGCTGTATAGGTATTCATTATTCCTAAGAGTTACATCTTTTAAAGTACAGTCAGATTTTTAAACTTTTTTGGTTTTTATCCAGACTGGCTTGCAGAAATACTACCAGTAGTTGTATTTAAGGAAAAAATAAAAGGAAAAAAGGCAGCAGTGGAATTTTCAGGAATGATTTATAGAAGAAAGACAGTTCTAAATGGAGTGTACTTTCTCTGGAGTCTGTGAACCAATTTTGAAATTCATTATGTTACTTTTACAACATAATTTTTAGAATATTAGGATCTCAAAGTACTTTTCTGATTATTTACAGGGCAGGTCTCAAAAACTTACCACAGCAAAACATAGGCTGTTCCTAGGAGTGCATGTGTGGGGTTTCCTTAACGTCAGTAAGTGTCCTCGATCCTTCACAAAAACAAAGGCACCTCTCACTCCTGAATGTTCTTTCCTATTCAAAGTTGACTTAAAAACCTGCAGTGCTCAAAGTTCCTCAGCTTTCCTTTGATTGACGATCCCATCATCATCTTCAATTTCTGTTTTTATATTAAATGCTGATTTAATTAAATGCTAAAGCAATTGTAGGATCAAAGATGAGAGATGATTCCTTTCCTTCCATTCAACTCCACTCATTTCAAAGAGAACCCCCCAGGTTTTTCCACTACCAAGCTGATGAGTATTTGTAGTAGGATGTTGAACAGAGATACATGTAAATGTGAATTTTGTATGGGTTGCTTTACAGGGGTAGGACTGGGGAAGAGGGGATGGAGAAGCCTTGCTGAAAGTACCAGTCATTAAGTGCTTAGGCTGCAGTCATGGCAGGACAGTGGTGCGTGCCTTTGGTCCTCTCACGAGTGGAAGCAGAGCTAGAAGACAGCATTTGGCTTTCCAAGGAAGCTTTTGAGGCTTCTACTGTCTCTCTTTATCAGGTGATATTCAGAGGGCATGGGATACTCAGCCCTGGGTTTTCAGCTGTATCAGTCTGCTGATAAATCTTACTCTCAAGTACTGACTCCAGCCAGCAAAAGTCTTTCTGTAAATTTCAATGGAGCAGTGTTTTCTCTAGCTAAAAGGTCTTTACTAAAACAGTGACCCATCCTGTTCACGCTGCTGAGATTGGGACATGCAGGTTTCTTTAATGAAGTAGAGATCTCTGTGAAAACCATTAACCAAAGCTTGGAGGTGAAGTGTGTGACAGACTGAGGTCATTCCCAGGTGTCACAGACCTGCTAAGCTGAAGTCTTGTGCAGGAGAACATCTGTCTCTCTTGCTCCTGTGACACACTACATGTTCTTTCCCAACTGGTTAAAATGTGTGCATGAGCAGGAGCAGAACCTGCCCGTGCGGAGTCAGAGGTGTTAGTAGCTGAAGTGGGTACTGGGTCACCAGCTATGTTTTTCAAGGGCTGTGGCATGGGGAAACCTAGAGTGCCCAAATAGCATAGTCAGTAATTTCTTACTAACTTGGGTGGTGCCTGGAAGTGTACAGAAGTAGGTGGCTACCTTCCACAAGCATTCTGCCTGCTTTGTCACTTAATAAGGAGTTAGGCTGCATCCAAATAGCTCATCTCAGTTTTTTCATCCTGCTCCTAGTGTTACAAGGACAGTTCTGATGAGAGAACAGCTGTTCAGTGTTTTACACTCCCTTCTGTCTTGAAAGCATTTTGTTGGTGTAAGTGGGCCCAGATGCTGTAAAAGCAATTCAGCATTTGGTCCCAAATGTTTAATTTATTATATTTTGGGCACTTAATGGTAGGAGCTCTGATATTTAACACATTTGTTTCTATTGTTGCCTGGTTCCATTTTGCTGAGAACTAAACTTTACAGTGGAACTACAGAGGCTCTTCTTGCACTGCCTGCGTCTGTGTAGTTTTGCAGACATGGTGGCATGAACAGGATCAGGTTATGCTTAGCAACTGGCAGATACTAATTTTCTCCCATTTTCCCATCTATTAATTTTGCTTGCATGAAACCCATTAGTGAAGTATGGTTGCATATGCCTATTAAGAAAGAAAATAGTTAAATGGATAGGGAGAAGAAAAGGTTCCATTTGAACAGATTGTACACGAGTGGTTTCCTTGATGGTATTTTTAACAGTTAGAGGAAGAAAGCTTTTGTCCTCTATAGTTGCCTGCTTGGAGTCTAGGTGGTAATTTCCTCCAAATTACATAAATGCTTAATATAAGCAGCATCTACAGTTATTTTCAACTTCTTTCTAAAAACATACCCATCTGTTTGTACATTCAGTACAGATACTGGGAGATTTGTTCTCTCTGGGAAAGCTGCCTGCACAGAATGTCTCCAGATCTTAAGAGGAGACTTATATCTATCAAACAGCCTTTGTAAAACAGTTGTGAAAATTTCCTAGCACTTGGCACTTTCTCCCTGCTGCTCTCACTGGACTTCTGGCATATAGGTATGGAAAAAGGATAGATAAAATGTGGTATTGTTTTTGTTGGCTGTGAGAGAGTGGGAAGAGCTATTAAATGTGCAGAAGGTCCTTTGAAAGTCAGGATATCAGTACACTTGCCGCGAGATTTAGAGTTTGGCTCATCTGTGCTGCGTATTGTTTACTTTGGGGTCCCAGTGGCCTTACTGAAGAGCATTCTTTGTTGTCTTGCTCTCTCTGTTTTTGTGGGCTTTTCTTTCATCTTATAAAGCTTGGACTGATTCTCAGTAAAAACCGTGACATTTTCAGACACTTCTTCATTTTCATTACTCTCTCCTCCTGGATTTTTTTTTCCTTCCAGTCACTTTTTCATTAGTCCCATGTTGATCTGCTGTCGTGAATTCAGTGGTAGGTGAGACCACTGTCTGTAGGTTTTACAGTGTTTGTTTACAGCACTTGGATAGGATGTGTGTGACTGTAAATAGTGGTAGGCTCCTAGGGCCAAATTCCTCAGATAGAACTGTCACCTATTTATCAATAACAACAATAATAATAGTAATACTTTCTCCTGTTCATTATTGACTGGAGTACTGGAAGGGATACAAACTCTTGTGCTGACATCCTAAATGCAGATATAGGGAGCTGAGTGGAACCTTGCTGATAGAGTTTTACGCTGTGCATGGTGTTTTGTCTTTCCTCATTAAACAGCTTTTCCTTGTATGAATGCCTTTACTTACTTTTTCAGCTCATGTGTCTTTGTCTGATTTCTTCCTGCCCTCTCTGCAGGGATCTGAAGAGTGGGAAAAATTTCTTAGACTTTTTAAAATGAAGCTTTTGCTGATGCTTCACAGTTGCTTGTTAGCCCTTTACAACCCCAGTCATCTCCCCAGGTTTTGTTTGAGTGAGTAATGCATGGCACTGTGGGTCAGAGGGCTCTGGATCAGGACCCAGTCTGTCAGGGAGGGACAATCTACATACACGCAGCCCCCAGCTATTTGCCCCTGGGAGCTGAGCTGACTAGCAAGCACCAGCACTTGCTTGGCAGTTCACAGTCATCTGTATTCACATATGCTGGACTTAAAGCTCAGCGTTCCATGCTCTGGTCAGCCACAGGCGTATCTCAGTGTGCTACAGAACGCCCCAGCTTTCTCAATTTGTTTTATTCCTTTTCCAAGGTGTTTCTCTCCTGTAGCAATAAGGTTTCTCAGAGTACAGAGTTATTATGCTAAGCCTGTTTTAATTTGTTTTCTTTGCATATGTTTTTGACTAGGTCTGTCATCTTAATAAATACAGCCCTTTCAAGTAATGAAGGCATAAGAACTCTATAGTAAGAAAGTTAAATGTGGTGGTTGAAAAGGATTTCTAGTAATGACAAAAGTACATGCTGGTTCTTTGGGTGATTCTTGTTAGTTGCTCAAGCCCTGAATAATACTGCAAAATACCACAAGCAATTAAATCAAAAGATCGCTAAATATTCAATTGTGGCTTCTGTGGGTTTAGCATACTGTGTTCTCTGTAGCAGAAGAAGGCAGGTGTTTGACACTCAACATTCCTGCACTGTAAAAGAAATGCATTGGAGTTTCTGCTTTGATTTTTTTTGAAGTAAACACTGGTATAGAAGCTATTTATGAAATTACATCAGTTTTAATTTCTCTTTTTCTAGGTTAGTAAGGAAAACAGAAACAGCATTTTGCAAGACATCTTGGCAGCTGTGGAATCCTGCAGAAAATGAAGATCTCTTTGGTCCTGTAAACACTAAAGCTTTCATTTCAACAAAACATTACAACATTTCACGGATGGTTTAGACTCTGTCCTTCCTGCTTTAGTCTTCTGGAGGCTTTACTGGAGCCTTCAGGGTAAGCAGGGTAAAGCTGGTAATACTCTAAAATGGGATAGCAGGATTGTAATTTATTCAGTTCACTGAATTTAAAAAATTGAACAGATGTGTAGTAACATCCAGTTCTAATCTTGGTGTTTGGAAGTTAGGTGGTCAACTCTGATCTGAGTTACCTCATGTGAAAACAATTAACTGTAAAATCTGGTTAAGATCTCAGTCCTTCTGAGTGTGTTTGGACTGTTCTGCCTACAGATCAATTCAATATCTGCAACATAGCCCTGGTGCAGCAGAACAGAACCCTGTCCAAAATGTATGAGTCCTGCCTGGTTTATGTAGGAATATTTAGCTGTTGGTGACCCAGCTTAGGTGTGTCCATGTGTGTTTTAGCATGGGTGCTGACAAATCAGCAGCTAGAGGGAATAAGCAGATGGGCACCGTCTTCCTACCCTCACGCACCCCTGTCTGCAGTTGCAGTATAAGAAGGGTTATCCAGAGTTTGAAGGAAACTTCCTGTAGTCACAAGCGACATGTACAGAATTCCATTTTGGGAGGAAAAATAGCCAAATCTACCCTCTCTTACATGGCCCTAATTGATAAGAAGACTGCATTTCAAATTAATTTTCAATTTTCTGATGGCAGTCCTATCCCACACCTCCTTACAAATAATATATATAAAAGTCTTCAAGTCCATGAAGTTCATCACAGTTTGTGTTTTTCATGCTGAGTTTGTTAAGTCGTGATTGACTTAATACTGCATTTGTGTGTATTAATTTTACAGTCTGTTATGTTTATTGATATTTTGTTTGGGTTTTTTTCCTTTTTCAATTCTGTATGTGATTAATGCTGAAATAAGAAGTGTTTGCGAATATTGGACAATGTGTTTCCCTGTGAGGAGTGCAATGTGTGTTCAGCAAAAGTGCTGCCTGCCAGTTAATCAGTTTTGCATGTTGTGAGAACAGAATTCCCTCCCAGGTGCACACTGTTCATTGTAAAATATATGATCATCTCTGGCTGAAGAAAGTTGTTAAAAATTCAGTTGTTTCTTAACTTTTTTTCTGTTCAATTCAATGACTGCTAAAATGAGCAAACTGTTTGGAGGCATCTTGAAGTATCATTTTCTTGATTTATTTCTGTGAAACTGACACCCAGAGTTGTATAGGGCTGGATGGGGACAGGTATTTTTACACATGCCCTGTAAACACCTCCTAGGAGCATGGAGGGAATGTTCTTTTTCTCTCCTGTATACAGAACAAGGGTCTGGTACAAGCATTGCACCTTCACAGGGGTTAATGGATGCCTTGGGCTCATTCCCTCAGTGCATTTTTAGGACTACCCATCTGCCCAAATCCATATGGATGGTGGTACTCTATTCATCATATTTGGGAAAAAGAAAAGTCCTCTTAGGGTCTCCACTTGACAATGCACAGCTCCTGGCTGCTTTTTGCAGAATGAGGTTGCGCCTAAAGACACACTAATCCTTTTATTACTTCAGACATTCTACTCAGACAAAATGCCTTTTTAGATGTGGAGGACTTGGGACCAAAGTAAACTTTGTCAGGGCAGTATGCCATAGGTTTTTGAGCAGAAACTTCTCTGCATCTAAGCACTGGATGCCCTCCTGTTTCAAGGTTAAGTCTCTCAAGCTGTAAAATATGCTGCAGAAGAATAGTTCTTTCAATGATTAAAGAGTTACCCAAAATCTTGCACAGTTTTAGTGGGACTGCTGTTGAGTCTTAAATGAGGACTGACCTTTAAAGCTAATTATTAAGTGGAGATTTGGCATTTCTCTGATAGAGGCTGAGGAGGGGAGTTCTGTTAGGAGTCAGTCTCCTGAATTTTGGTGTAGCCGGAATTGCTGAGAGATCACTTAAAGTGGTATTTATTTCCCATAAAAGTAGATAGATTGCCCTGCATGCAGTGCCATGATGCCTACTGTAATCTCATCATTTAGTAGAGTTGGGGGGGAATTGCACCAATTATCCCAGACAATTACAACAAGAAGTTTGGGGAACTTTTGAACAGTGCTTATAGTACTTTTAATCCATTGTCACATGGTTCAAGGAAGACCTTTTGTACTGAGGCTAGATAGTCCCTAGAAAATGCAGATGGATTTTTCCTTCTCTGGAACTGTGTGTGAAATATCAGCCCTTTTAAACTAATGCATATCTTTGCTGCTGATCAATGTCTCTTGTTTTCCTGTCTGTCTCAAGATGGGTGAGTGTCATTAATTTTTTGTCCCTTTTTAAGCCTGTTTACTCTCTGAGCTACAGTGCTTTTCAAGAGAAATAAAGAGAGATTCTGTGATCTGTGTTCAGCAGGAGAATGTAGATGACCTTAACAGTCATGTCTGGCCTTTAAATCTCAGATGGTCCTGAAGATACGATTTGCCTGTTTCAAATACACATCGAGTGAGTGAGAAAGTTGTGTTTCCAACTGCATGTAAGTTTTTATGACAACCTGTGTTTACTTTAAAGGTAAAAATTTATTGTCTGGTCTTGCACTAGTAAAATACTTGGAAGGCCTTGAGAGCACTGTAACAGCAAATGGAGCATTCACAATTCCCCTGATGGGCCAATTTTATTAATAGCACACATTTGGTGAAAAGCACCTCTGATGTACCAGCTAGATTCCAGATGACAACATCAGTGCACCTGCAGGTTTTAATTGGTGCAAAAAAGGGGAGAATGTGAGGTACCAATTACTGTCTCAAAGCCTGAGAATCAAGGATGTTTTTGGCAACAAGTCTTGTAATTCCAGCATAAAATTGCACACAGCATGGAATAAGTAGGGCCTGCATTATTTATCATGCATTAGGCAATTTTTGACTTGTAAAACTGAGTGAGAAAGGTGAATCCTTGATACTGGACCTACTGCAAAGTTAATTATAAGTAATATGTCTGTGTTGCAGATTTAAGGATGTACAAATACTAGTGAAATATGGTAATTAAATACCAGCTCCTAACCCAGGGAGTAATCTAAATATGGCCATAATTGGGTATTTTAAAAAAATATTGAAAAGAAGGTGATTATCACATGCTGGAGAATCTCACTGGTAATTCTAATCTTCTATAATGAGCTGCACAAAATTCAGCTAATCTTTAACTTAAAATTTTCCAGTAAGAGAAGAGCCATCAGTTGGTGGACTGGAGACATGCAAATGACATTTCTTGCCTTATTCCAGTAAGCAGTTTTTATAAAAGTATGTGAATGACATCACAGAGAGTCCTAAGAACTTAATAGTGTCATAATATTATTCATAGGTATTGGGAGTATCTAGTCATCATGTCAAGGGAAAGAAAAAATCACATTAGTAAGTCCTTTTTATTGAGATTTGTCTTCAGTGAAGTGAGTGCCAAGATTTTCTGCCTGTGGGAATGAGGTGAGACTTTGCAACAAGAACTTCAAGTTTTCACAATGACAGTACAAAATGGAGGGAACAGCCAGCACCTCTGGTTTTTATTTTTGGATGAACAAGAATGAACTTTGCAGACTATGTCCATCACTGGCTCCTACTTGCTTGCTGTGGTGGGTAACAGCTGGGCTGAAGGCCAGGCTGGGGCTTGCCATTGTTACTGGTGGATGTGAGCAGTTCAAGCAGTCTGTGCTCGGCTTTAGTAAAAAGTTACTGAAAGTCTTTTTGCCAGATCTTCAGGCCATGTTTCACCATTATGAGTGTAACAACTGGCTTTTACTATATGTAAACAAGAGCCTATTTGGGAAAGGAAATTTTAGGAAAACAAAATATGAGGGAGGTAAGTATCCCCTGCTCAGTGCAAAGGCTGAAGTGCTCTGTTTGTGCTCATTTTACCCTATACTCATTATCCTCCCTGCTGTAGCCTGCTGTATTGTTCATGTTCCTCTCTGTTTGCTGAGTGTGGATGAAATCACTCCTAGTGTTTCTTTTCAGCTCTGGTGATGTTATCTGAGGTTAAGCTGGGGGGAGGCAGAAAAGGCCTCCATTTCTTCATCCCTTTTCTATGAAAGAACTGCATGTTCAAATGGTCTTGTGCATTGAGCATTTGATTTTCTCAAAGGATGCATTCAGCTTGCTAATAAGATGGGAATGGCACTGTTTTCATGCTGTAAAAACAAAAACATTCTGGACTGGCTGAATGAGGTTAGTGGCCTCCACAGCTCTGGAAAAATCAAGCATAGCACCTGATGCAAAAAACCCTGGTGGAACTCTTGATAAAAGGTCCTTACATGGTGGTGGTGACATCCTTCTTGCATCAAAGCTGTAGCAAGAGATCAGACATGTAGGCAAACTGTTAAGCCTGAGCAACTTTAGGGCCAAGTTTTAGCAGTATTCAGCATTGTGAAACCCATCAGCAGGGTCACAGATGACATAAAAGCAATGAAAATTGCATATGCTTTTCATTTAAAGGCCAAAATCTGCCCCCAAAGTGGCATACTTCCATCTTGCAACTCTGAGGCACCTCATATGTGAGGTTAAGCATCAAGCTGTTTTTCAGGAATAAAGGTATGACTCAAAGCCTTCATGTGTGTTCAGGCACTGGTGCTGAGGACTCGGGAGCCTTTTAGTGTTATGCAGAACTGTTTGGAGCAGCTCATTGTTCAAATTAGGCCTTCTGTAAAGGTTAGGTTCTTATTATTAGTGTGCATCAGAGCCCTAAATGCATGTTCTGTCACAGCACAGTTAAGTGGGTGTATCTCTACCTCATGCAAAAATGGGGGAAGTCTTAAGATGTGTTTAATCAATACAACTTCATGCCTAGTTGCAGGTTTCATTTCTAACCATTATGTCAGATTATTTTGTAGGACTGGTTCATATTTAAAACTGCTGCATTTAGCAGTAGCCTTATTACTAACAGCAGACTGTCTCCAAAAATAGAAAAATGTAACATGGGAGAGTTTGTGCTCATTTTGATTCTTTTTTCCTGTGTTACACTTGTTAGTGGTCACTCTTGGGCTTTTTCAGCCCACTACAATAACAACTTCAAGGCAAAATAAAACTCTGTAAGACATGGCTACATGTCTACATGGCTACATCTGTTCTTACAGGAACAGATTTTTGAATCTTACCTTGACTCCTGTATTGCCGTGCTTGCTTGCTGTGACTCCACAAAAGCGTTAGAACCTGCCCCTTCTGGCAGCCACTCTGTGCAGCAGGAGTTTGGACTTCATGGCACAACTCTGTCCCCAGGGAGTTACACTCCAGGACAGTGGCTTGGAGTAAGTCAGGAACTGTGAGGCAGCTGCATTATTTTAGGATGCAGTACCAGAGGCCATGGAGATGGAGTCTTGCAAAAGATAGGGTGCTAGGGGAAGGTGCTGTCACTGGGCCTCAATCCTTGCTAAGCAAATACCGTAGTTGTGGCTGAAATGATTTGTGCAGTCATTCCCCAGGCTGGTTTAGTATGCTTGAGTTGGATATACAGAATAATTTAGGTTGATTGGGACTACAAGAATTACTTATTTTTGATGGAAATTATTCAAACTTAAAGATGTGAAAATTGGAGGCCTAAGTGATGCTAGGTGAATATGGGAAAGTTCTTGGTGCTTTCCAGAGTCATTTGTTTGCTCTGCCTCCATGCAGGAAGACAAAGCAGTGATGGTTTATCCTGTGGACTGCCACGCAAAAGCCCCCAAAGCAGAGATGGGGCTGGTGGCTGTTAATAGGAGCCTACCTGTAAAAACTCCATCCTTCATTTGCTGTGAAGCACTTCATGAACAGTGTGCTGGGACTAGAGTCATCATCTATCAGAAGGGAGCAGCTGAATTCAGTTTCCTCTTCCACATCTCACCTGGATGCTAGAAGAGACATTAGTAGGGCCTGAACTGCACTGATGACCATGTGTCTAGAGGGCTGTATATGAATACTCTGCTTTTGTCATTGTGAACATGAGCAGAATTTTTCCTAGATTGTGCTAAGCTTTATCAATAAGCAACTCATCAAGATCTGAAGTGAACTAAAAAGGCAGAACTTTAGGAAGGTGAACTTTTAAGGCAGAACACAAGTGAAAATAATTACATATAGAACACCCAGAAAACATACTTGGATCATTTTATTTTCACTCAGTCTTATTTAGTTCTACTACTCAGATCTGAAGTGTGGCACAGTAGGAAGCTCAGAATGCAACTGAGTATTGCCTAACAGTAATGAGACTTAGCTACAGCATCTCTTGTTAAATCTTGTTAATTGGGACAAGACAGCCTGGCTGCACATCATTCTGTTGAGATTTAGAAACAATCTATGGTAGTTAGAGTAAAGAGGAACAGCAAGACACTGATAGCTGCAATTTTTTTAATTGAGAAAAACCACACGCTTGTTTGTTTAGACTCTATGGTAGAGGAAGGATTTGTGTAGCCTTTTGGGTTTTGAAGTAGTCATGCATTCCTGTAAATCAGTGTTTCTCAAACCTTGTGAAGGCATGGCCTCCCTTTTTACATCATCTGTCTTTATTGGCAGCAGCTCAGTTTTCTCTGGGGGAGGGAAATCAGAAGGCATTGTAATTACTAGCTACAAGTGTTTATGGACAGTGAGCTGTGTCCAGCAATTAAAGGTATTTAGCTGTTCCCTTTCTAACACAAACACTTCCAGACAGTAATTACAGCCTGCTTTGCACTTCTTTGTCCTTGAGGAGGATTCCTGTGGCCCTTTTGTGACTCCTAAGGGTACTGTTGCTTAGCATTTGAGAAACACTGCTGTAAACCAAACAGGAGCACGAGATAATACCTAATTTATGCAAAGCTGCTTTGCAAATAAGGTGCACCATATGCTTTGAAGACTTTCCATGCACTGGATACTTTCTTTTCTTAGACTTGACTTTTGTTAATTGGTGTAGAGTGGCTCATTCACACAGTATTTCAGTATGGCTGCATGCAGTATATCTGTCAGAGATGCTGTGTTGCTATTCAGCATTAGCACCTGCATAACATGTCAAAGACAAATGAGATTTGCTGTTGGAAAAAAAATAGATTTAGCTCTAATGTTACAGGACACTGAAGTGTCCTTTTATGTTTTCATTGCTTCTGTTCTTAGTTGCCTTTTGCTATATGTTATATACCAAATTTCAGTTAGTTTGCATGCAATCAACTGTTTAGTTATGGCAGGAAAGAGATGTCTTTTGTGTGCTTTTCACTGAGTTGTATTAATATTTCCTACTGTATTCATTTGTGATTCTGCCATTCTGGAGGAAGGAACATTAAACAGGTTTGTATTCATTGTTCAAGGATTTACAAGAACCTGAGATGAAGTGGCACTGTGTGTTTTTTAGAGTGTCTTCCAACCCTACCCCTGCCAAGGCCATTAGCTGAAGAGCATCTGCCCTGTAATAATCCTGTGTAGAAATTAGAAAAATAAACATTTGAAGGTTGCTTATTACATTTGAAAGAACCTAAACCCATGTGCAGCTTCCTGACCTAGCTCTGTATTTAATGCTAAGAAGCGCGTGGCCCTTGTGCTGGGAGTGCTCCTCACTGCTCCTCAGACAGGCTCTGCTGAGAAGCAGTGTCTTCCAGGGCCATGTCTTCTTGGCTGGCCCTTCTGCACTCCAGGTTCCGACTCATGAATAGTGCATGGGCCGGACCCGCCTCCCGCTGGGGTCTTGCTTCCGGAGCATCTGCTGCTTCACAGGTCTCAGGGACTTGCTGGAAAGTTAGAAAGAAAAAGTCAACTAGTTTAGCAAATTTCTCAGTAACACTTCACTATTTTTTGAAGTGACAGGTGAAAAATGTTTAAAAATTGACGTAGGGATGTCATTCTGTGAAACTCCATGGGATTCTTAACATGCATTATTCACAAGGGAGTTCTGAAGAGGTACTTGTCACACTTTGTGTAACGCATAAATCTGGAAGGAAAAGCAGACCACGAGCTGGAGGTTTAGTACCACAGATGTACATGTATAGAGAACTGTAAAAGAATTTGGATTGAAAAGGACTTCTGGAGGTCATCCAGTCCAAACTGCTGCTTCAAGCAGGGCTGACTTCTAAGTTGTTAAATTGGGTTGCTCTGGAGTTTGCTTTATACACCAAATTTTAAATCCAACTTACAAAGAAATCTTTTATCAAAACTGGAATGCAATTATTGGTCTGAAAACGTTAAGCACAGTGCCACCCCATGTAAGGAGTCCATTAGGACAAAAGCATTCCAGAGCTTTGCTGTGTGAACATTGAAATGAAACGCTTCCTCTTTCAATTAAATGGGCACCTGAACTCTGAGCAGTCACTTTGGCCAGGATTCACCTCATCTAAATTTCACCATGTGGTCTTGCTGTGTCATTTAGGCTACCAATGGTTGGCAGAGAGATACAAGTATCCCAGGGGAAAATTTCCTTCTAATAGCTCCAAGGATGAAGTGGATGAAGGTCTCTTCACTGAAAACAGAAACCTCAACACCAACCTACTGACACATCATGGCCAAATTTTAGATAGCTTAAAGTTGGACAAGGTGAATCCTGCCATAAGTACTCAGTATCGCAGACTGGCTGAGTTCTTGTGAATTAGGCCATAAACTCCTGAGAGCTGGAATTGTGCTTTCTCTTTGGATATATTCAGCTGTATGTGTAGAAATATTAATACTTGTTACAGGAACAAAGCAGGATTGGACTCAGATGAGTAACATTCAGTTGACTCTAGGGAACTACCACACATGGTATTTTTGAGTTGAGAGCAAAATATGCACAGGCCGAGGAGCTTTTCTCACTTGAGGTTTGGAGAACTCTTTGGAAACTAGGGAAGTTATACACAGTTCAGAAGGATAGTTACAGAAAAGTGCTTGGGACTTCTATCCTCAGTCATCCCCTGTCACCAGTTTGGTTTCCATTTTGATAGGCCAAATGCAAAAATCTGTCTAATTATGTTGTCTAATCGCAGTCACCCTTTATTTCTAGTCCATTTTCTCATGTTTCTGCTTACTGGTCCTGAGGTCAATTTTCAAACTTCAGGACAGCAATGGATGGCAACCAAAGTTAAATAAATACACTTAAGTAAACAATAAAACAGGAACTCTACAATGTGAAATGAATTTTTCAGGGAAGATAGGAATAAAACTGTGAGTATACAGGGAAGAAGGCTGGACCTTTTTTGTGTGTAGTCTTTTGCTCTTAGAAAATGCTTAATCACAGGGCATGCTGATTTCCTATGGTAAATATTTCGCACAGGATTCCTTTGACTAACTTTCAGTGACAAGGTTTCAGGTCTTAGATTGAATTTCTGAGAGAAGGTCAGAGAGGGGGACAGAACAAGCGCACTATTCAGGGGAAACCATGCAGATAAAATAATTTGAAGTCCTGCATAGGACTTAAAGCAGGCAAGGAAGGAGCTATTTAGTCTGCTATGATGGTACTCATCACCTGGGCTGCAGAAAATGGAGACATAAGTCCCTGTTCTGAGGGAAAGGAAAAGTGACTTTGCCCCAGTTTGCAATTTCAGGTGTGTGCGTAACAGCCTCCCCATCAGCTACTCACAAACACTCTAATATTAAACAGTCTCATTGTGATGCAGCAAAATCCAAAACAAATACCAAAATCCCAACATTGTTTTGGAAAAATCTGTTTTCTGACCATTGAGAAGGAAGAAACCCAGTGGTGGTGAGGACAGTTAAGAAGCAGACAGGTGGGCAGAATGGGACTCACACTCAGTGCTGCTGTTTTAGCTTCAGCCTTACCCGAGCTGCCTGGCTTGCTGCTCTGGCAGACGGCCCCATGGCGATGTTCATGCTGCTGGATGACTGCGTGTCACTCGTGTTGCCTCCGTCTGCAGCCGAGAGCCCAGAAATCACCAAAGCACTTGAAAAACTCCTCTTGCCGAACAGCAGGCTGAGAGTTGAGCTGGTGGAGGAGGCCAGGCTGGACCTGAGCATTGCTGCAGCTCGGTCCTGCACAGTCAGCTGGCCAGCAACAGGAACAGCAGGGGACTGAGAAAACACAGATGTTGCCGAGTTGTGGAATGATAGCTGACTACTAGAAAGCCTTTGGGCAATTTCATGGGCAGATGTAGATGTTTGGATGAAAGGCTGGCGGCTTTCTACAATTGGTCCAGAGTGACTTGAAGCAGGGGGCCTTTGGTTTAAAGCAGTGTGTGCCTGGACAGACTGACTCCTGGGTTTTCTCCTTCCTTCAAAAGAAAGATTAATATATTTAAGTAAGTGGCATTCTGATGAACTCCATGCTATTGACAGTGTCCCATGTATACATACTACTTTTGGATATTACCACTGGTTTTATTAGCATAAGAACTCCAAGAATAGCAAAAGTAATGAACTCCTAAACTTATTATTCTTTCTGTGTTTTCCACTACAGGTGTTCTGAGTTTGGGTCAAAATAGCTCTAGAGGTTGTGCACTGAGTCAAAAGACAAGGAAATGAGACCCCAAGCAAAGCACAGCACTCTAATCACAGGCTCACAGCTGTTCTGCTACGTACAGTTTAATCAGCCCAGTGAATGATTGAGCATAGTGTTGCTGTAACTCTGCTCCCCTTTGACAGCCATGCTAATGGAATGTTGAATATCTACCTTAAATGGTTTGGTATAATTAAATGCAATAACAAAACCAAAAACCCATAAGTTAAAACAATGGCACATTTAAAAGAATTATTCCTGCATATGGGGAGAGAGAATTTGAAAATTCAGCCAAATGGAAGAACACAGCATTCATGTCACAAGATAGTTTTTAAGACTAACAGTAAACTCTTGAGTTCCAAGAGAGACATTTACAGTACATCATAGACTTGAAAAGATGTGAATGCTTTTCGGTAGGATACGCTATTGGAGGTCTGAATGAGACCCACATAAGGCTCTTGTCCCTTTCTGGGAAGCATCTCAATGTAGCCACTACTAGATACAGAAAGTAGATTAGATAAGCTATTCTGCCTGCCTAGACAAATCCTTCCTGTACAAATACATCCTCACATTCAATATTTATATCAATACCTTCCATCATTCAAGCAAACAATTTCTGTATTTCTTATGTTTGTGTATTTAAATAGCCATAGAATGAAAAATAAATCATAAAATGGCCAGTGAACCCACCACAGGCCTGCTTGTACCCAGGCACTCTGCCATGGGTTGGTGTGTGCCACAGGCCCCAGCAGGCTCTAACCCAGGCTTACACAGCAAATACCCCATCATGAAAGTGCCTGCTTGGGTTTTTTTGCTCTCCAGGAAACTCCAAACGTTAACACCAGCTGGCATTTTAGTTTCCTAGCTATAGCTGTGGGGTGATGCCAGGAAATCTGTTGAGAGCCATCAACACAGAAATAAGTTTTTCTGGCAGGCATTTCCAGGCTGTTGGTAATTCTTTTTTTTTTTGCTTTGGTTTCCCCAATACCCAACACTCCTCCAAATACTGAAATTTTGCTGGCATAAAGCAATAGAAATCTCACACTATCTTCTAAAAACATGACTGCTGAATTCATGCAGGTTCCAGCAATGCAGGATTTCATATCCAAGCCATTTACATTATATGGCTGAAACATGCTGTTTTATATTCACACATCTGCTTTTCAGAGGCTGGTACCATTATCCCCATTTTTCAAATGCTGAAGCAAAGAGAATTTAGGTAACTTGGCACAGAGTCAGATAAGCAGAGCTGTGGTACAACCTTACTGGAGCTCACTAAAACCTAGTTGGTTTGGCAAGTATTGGACACTTTCACACCTCATTTACAATGTATCTTTAGCTCTACTTTTATACTCCAAACAATAAAAAAAATAATTTTCCTAAGTAATAAGAGCCCCAAGATCTCTGCTGGAGACTGATGGGACAGACGCACAAGGCTCTTGGAAGCTCCTGGACAATGCTCTCTGCACAGGATGTGATGCTTGGGGTGGTCCTTGCAGAGCCAGGAGCTGGACTTCTTGGATGGCCCTTGTAGGTTGCCTCTAACTCAGAATATTCTGTGGTTCCATGGCCCCTGTGTACTGCTCTGCCAGTGTCCTCTGTCCTTCACGTGCCATGATGGGCACCAGGCCTGGCTGCTGTGACTGTGGCTGTGTGCACGTCTGGCCTCTGCAGGGATTCAGGTTCTTCAAACCCTGGGGCTCTGCTTAAGTGCTTTGGTTTCTACATCTGATGGTTATTTCAATAGGTTACCTTTCTTAAATAAAAATAAAGGGACAGGAATTAAAAACAGAGGGACTGTGGTGTGTTATTTTGTGCTGTGGCTAACGTGGCCAAACATCTGTGATTTAAATTGTGAAGCTGACCCCTGTCCAAAAGTATTCTATATTCATCCCAAATGCAGTGGTTGGAGCATTGGGCAGGAGACCACCCGCATGTACACCTAAAAACTCTATGTCCCTGAAAACACTTAGAAAAACAAAGGCTGTTCTATAAACTGTATCATGAAATAAGGACACTCTGGGGGAGAGCCCCACATGTTTCCAGTGCTCCTGATTTTGGTTGCACTTTTATATAGGGCTTTCTTTGCAGTTTGCAATTTTGCGGACTCAGTGGTACCAGGCTGCAAAATGCAGTATGAAATTTGAAGAAGTTAAATGCACTTGATGCACAGATTACGAATCTAGAAGCATTGCTATGATTATCTAGTCTGCTGTCCTGTATAGCATGGGCCATAGAACTTCCCAGAATTAATTCTTGTGTGGTTTTATTAATTGCTGCTGTGATTTTAAAATATGCATCCAGCATCTCCAGTCATGGAGAATCCATCTTAACCCTTAGTCTCTTGTTTCACTATTTATTTACTCTCTCAATATTAAAAATGTGCTCTTGATTTCAAATCTGATTTTTTTTAGTTTTGTTACATCCAAGTCTGCTCAGACCAATGGTCTTTGGTCACCTTTCATTGCCCAGATAAATATTTACAGACTATGATCAAGGCATCTCTTACAATACCAATTGCTTGAAAGCAACCTTATCTTTCAATACAGGATGTATTTGCCAGAATTTTGGTAATTTTTTGGCTCTTCTTTGAAGTGCTTCCAAACTAAAAATGTCCTTAAATTAGGGCCCTAGGACTGTACATGGCAGGACAACAATATTAGGATTTTAACAGGCATAGCATAAGTTCTTTTCCAGTGCTGTGGTATTGCCTTAATGTCCTGATACTTATTGAACAGAGCTTGTTTTTTAACCAGCTCTCTTAAAACCCCTCTTGAATGAGTCATTTGGCTTTGTTCAATGAACCATATAGCTTTGATAGCCACTCTTTCATGTTCTTTGTAGCTGTTAGGATGGAAGGAATTGTTTAATGATCAGATCACAGAAATAGATTATCTGTGTTTTCTCCCAATATAAACCAGATTTCTTTCTCATTGCTACATTGCATATTGACAACCCTGCCTTTCTAGACTGTGAAAGATCAAGACTACTGCTAGGATTTCTTTTGCTTCTAAATACTCTTTAAAAATAAACAGCCACAAGCCCACTTTGAGCTTCTTGTCCTTAATGGCCCTAGCCAAAAATTTCTTGTTTCATTTTCTAAAGTATCACAGAAGTGAATACAGATTTCTATTTGCTACCATTTACTTACATTTGTTGTTTTACCAAAAGCCAGGTTGCTTTTCTTACCTAAGCGTGACTTTCTCTCTTGATTAGGGTTTTCTGGGTACCCAATCAATACGTTCTTTTAAACAACTCACAATTAACTTATTTTATTGTATGGTATGCTCAGCATCATTATATCACAATTAAGTTTGCTACTCTGATTACTGTTGTGTCAAGTTATGAGTATGCACACGGGGAATCCTCTAACACTAGACATGATTAAAAAATTAAAAGCTGCAGTTATTTTATTCTTGCAATGTGATTTATATTCATGGCAAGGTTTCTTCCAGTCCTGCCCATTATCTTTAATGATAGGTCAAAATTATCTAACAGGAAAAAAAAAGGGTCAAACCTCTCAAGTTCTCTGCTTTATACAATAATACCCCAAACTTGTTGAAAGTAGAGTTGATTGGCTTTACATTACAAGTCCTGATCTCACAGTGATAGATTTCACAGTAATCCACTGGCAAACATAAAATCATAGAATGGTTTGGGTTGGAAGGGACCTTAGAGTTTGTTCAGTTCCAACCTCCTTGCTGTGGATAGGGATACCTATTACTAGATTAGGTTACTCAAAGCCCCATCCAACCCAGCCTTGAATACTTGCAGAAATGGAGCATCTAGAATTTCTCTGGGCCCTACTGCCCTCACAGTACAGATTTTTTTTCCTAATATCCAATTAAACCCCTAAACCCTCCTTCAGTTTGAAGCTATTGTTCACTCCACGTTCTTGTGAACTCCCTTCAGGTACTGGAAAGTTGCAATTAAGACCCCAAAGCCTTCTCTTCTCCAGGCTGAACAAACCTAATTCTCTTTGCCTTTTCTCATATGTAATCACCTTGGTATCCCTTCTCTGGACCTGCTCCAATGAGCTGATGTCCTTCCTGTGCTGGGAATGTGCACTGCAGGTGGAGTCTCACCAGAGCAGAGCAGAGGGGTAGAATCCCCTCCCTCCCCTGCTGCCCACGCTGCTTTGGATGCAGCCCAGGACACATTTGGGCTGTGAGTGCACATGGCTGTGTCATGTCCAGCCTCTCATCCACCAGCACCCCCAAGTCCTTCTCCTCAGGGCTGCTCTCAATCTGCTCATCCCCCAGCCTGTGCTTATACTGGGGATTCCCCTGACCCCGATGCAGCACCTTGCACTTGTTACACTGCATCGGAATCCCATGGACCCACTTCTAGAGCTTGTGCAGGTCCCTGTGGATGGCATCCCATCCTTCAGGTGTGTCAACTGCAGCACTCAGCTCAGTGTCATCTGCAAACCTGCTGAGGGTGCACCCGATCCCTTTGTCTATGGCACCAAAGAAGATTTTAAGTAACAGTGGTCCCAGGATGGACCCCCAAGGGACACTATTTCTCACTGACATCCATCAGGACACTGACCACTACCCTCTGGATGTGACTGTCCACACAGTTGCTTATCCTTATCACTTGACACATATTTCCAATGTAAAGGCCACTAGTTCTACCTTGCAAATAGGTCTGAAGCACTTTTGAATTCATAATTTGAGAAGGGCTCAGCTGTTAGTTGACTGAATGATAGACAACATTTAATTTTCTCTTGGTGACTGCCATATAGACATAACAAGCTATTTTCCATTTGTTTGTTCTCCACATGTGTTGATGAGCAGCCAAAACAATTCCTCAAATAAATTGTCACGCTCCTTCCAAGATAATTAAGATTTTTTCATGCTTTCATTCTGCTGTTCCCAGCCAACAATAAGCAGAGGTTCACCATGGTACAGGCTCCCTGCATTGCATGTGTACACTCCTCCCATCTGCATTTCTCATTCTGGCATTCTTAGTGGCACCTGCTAGGCCAAAAATGATCCATAATGGACTTTGACAGTGGAACCTTTGGTGAATCACTCTTGTGTTACACCCTCCCAGTAAACACCTGGAACAATATCGGGAAGCCATCTCCTACATGTTCTTGGTCATTAGGAGAGACAAACTGCACTCTCTTTCTGAAATTAATTTTCCACTGGATTTGAGGAGTCCCCAAAAGCATCTGCCCATGTGACCCCCCCAGGAGAAGACTCCAGAGAAAGGAAAGTAAATTGTGCAAATACCTGCCCGCTGGTGGACCTCTTGAGATGAAGTTTGCAGCTGAGGGGTTCCATCCCTGGTGGGCTGTGAGCTACTGCTCTGGCTTGAATTCCCTGTGGAATTGTTGCTAGATGAAGACCCCCCTCCACTATCCACCTCTTCAACATTGCCTCTCTCGTGGTGAGCTGCTGCGTGGCAGTCCTTTCGCATTCTGTTTCCAGGAACACACACAGGGTCAGCCACTTGTTGCACATGAAAATTTGTGTCACCAGTGTTAGATGCCCTCAAAGAGTGTTTACTCTCACACCACTGCAGGTCTTCTGACATTTTATGAGATGGCAAAGATGATAAGCTTGCTTGTAACAAAATTGTATGTGACACAAGACAATTGTATATGGCTTGTCTGTGTTTAGTGGCTTTGGAACCCTGAAACACCTTAGGGTTCTTTATCTAATGTTACAGTGTTCTCCCAAGATTAACTTCTGTATGAGTTAACCAAGTAGCAAAGAGGAATGGGCTAGAGAGGGCTCAGAGGGATGGGCTGCATGGTGGGAAACTAGAATGTTAAGCCATTTGATATAATATTGACATTTTAACTTGGGTCTTGGTATGCAAGCTGGCTCCCATTGTGTCTCCATGGTGCCCTGCCTCTCCTCAGCTACAGCTGCAATAGGTCAGGGAATGAGGCAAGGGAGTTATTGCTATGTACTGATCATGCATAGTTAGGGGAAGTCAGGCAGTTCTGGTGAATAGTTGTGTTTTGGTCAAGATGAATATCTAACTGACGAAGCTTCAGAGCATAACTCACCAAAATCCACCACCACGTTTCAGAGTTACAGAAAAGACACCCTTATTTAGATGGCATAAACAGTAAAATTCCATGGAATAAGGGAAGTGTCTGTAGTGCTGTGTGATTTGAATGACTCACGTTGAACACATAAAAAGCTTTGTCATGAATGAGTTAACAGATATTCTTTCTGTTCTATTTGCAGCACTTTTTTGTTATTTTCTAAGTTACTTGCAATTAATTTTTTACTCATAGATAAAATACAGAATTACTCTCTCTTAACAGAAAATACAGTGAAACTGAGACTGAAAGGTATCTCATCAACATAGCCAAAATTTAACACCTACCTTAACCACTTGGATTTGAACCACTTTTTTATGTTGTCCAAACTGACAGGTCCCCCCCAAATGTTCCTCAGTTGGCTGTGTGTCCCAAGGTACGAGGTGGTTAAGGGGGAAACATACATTGGATATCCCAGCGGCTGATCACATGAAGAATTAATTAAGTTCCGCAACACCTGTTTATTGTTCTGGATGCTTCCTCTCTCCGGGTTACGATTGCGTAAGAAAATCAGTTCCTGCTGCTGGCCAGCCCAAAGCCCTCTGACACACTCCTTGTTGACCTGCAGGTGGGTTAAAAACACGGAGATCACACAAAAAAATTTGCTACTCAAGACGTAGAACTACAGGATCTAAGTAGAATGGCAGTGGCTGAGTGTGCAAACACACCATGTCTTATCTTTAAAGCAACAGCTTTTTATGAACTTTTACAACTACTCCATGGTGAAGCCTGGAATGTTGTTTCAGAGACACAAACGCGGGTGGCAAAATGGAAGTCCACTGAAGAGAGCTCTTTTAGCCTCTAGTCCCTGCTTTAAAAACTACAATTAACTTCTCCTTTTGGCCACATTAATCAGAAATAGTACTTGTTACCACAGCCCTAAATTACTGCAGTATTAGAAAGATGGCGTAGGTACCTTGATCACCTTGAAGCTCAGGTAGCTTTTGTGGAGCATGATAACTTTATATTCATCTGCTCCTTCATCCACCACGTGTCTCAGTGTCAGCAGCTCCTCCCGGTTGGACAGGACTGCGCTGCGCCAGGCTGGGTCCCCTTCGTGACAAATCACCACCTTTTCTTCAAAGGATTGGATCGCTTCGTACAAAACTGCTGGGTCCTCGTACTCATCCGGGCATGTGAACTGGTCCTGGTTGTACAGGAGAAAGTATTGAAGAGGTACTTTTGTGAAAACACAAAAACTATTGACAGTAAAAATACTGGCTTCTGAACAGTTGCCAGCTGGCCCCCTCCAAGTGACTTGACCCTTGATAAAGAGTGTCTTTTGGGAGGTTCATTTAACAGTAACATAGAAAGGTACAATTTTGGTTTTATTGTAACCTGTTCTGATCTCATGATTACACTGGACAAAGACACTTGGAGAATACCAGCTTATCCTTTTTATTTTTTAAATTAAGTATGAAACTATGGGAGACAGAGCTTTTGGGTAAGTTGGAGAGATATATCACCTAGGGCAGTCCACAGATCTTGTGGAAATTCTTATTTTTATTCACAAAACCCCACCAACAATAGCAAAGATTGGGAATCCATCAGCAAATACTACAATACTGAGATTTCATCCAGCAGCACCATGGCCAGCGATAACATTGTAAAAGTATTGTATCAAAAAATCAGATATGAATTCACAGCATCCAGAATAATTATAATATCATTCATGATAAAAGCATATGATACTAAATCATAATGTGCCAGAGCAAGAACAAAATCAACTCCAAGCTATACAGGGCCTGACCTGAAATTAGCAATGAAATCAGCATAATCAATGTATTTCCTTTCAATCTACAAACCACCTTTATAGTATCCACACGAGTAAAATATGAAAATATTTTCTGCTTTCTTTTGATGAAAAATGCAGGGTCAAGCTCTGCAAAGTAGTTTCAAATGGGCAGCTAGGGAGTTCAGAAAAGAAAAATCAAGTGAATTCAAAATAAATAAATGCAAATTCTTCCATCTTGGTGAAGGATATTTCTTAGAATAAGGTGGAAAATACTCTATTTTCCTCTTTTCTTTTTTTCCTCCCCTTTGGACAGTTGCTAAGGTTTCTTGTGTTGTTCTAAGAAAACAGACATGATAGTAAATGTTAAAAATAAATACATAAATAAATATCCTACCTGGTGTAGCTTCAGAGACATTCGAATTGCTGGGGCAACAACCTTATGCAACAGATCCATGTCTGCAAAGACCCACTCATCCTTTGCTGCTATCCGGAAGTCTCCTTTAAACAGTGCATGGAGCCCATAAAGAAAAGAGTCCAAGCTGTAAGAGAAAGGCAGCAGTCACTCCCAGAAGTCATTCCTGTCTCTCCAAGCCAGATCTGTCAGTCACCAGCCTTGTGCTGACCTGTGCAGCAGCTGGTGACCCTCTGGCCCAGGGCGAGTGCCTGCAGTGGGTGCAAAGCATCACATTTCTCTGACAAAAAAAAACACTCCTTGGGAGAGGCAGTTTTCCTTCGTGCTCTCTAAATGACTGGCCATGAGATGAATGTGGCACCCAGAATGAATGATGTCCTCAGGATGAGTGACTGAGTCACAGGGTGCCTCAGGGCGCTGCTTCTCTGCAGCTGTGCCAAAGAGACCAGGTCAGAGTGCCAGCTGCACTCCCTGTGCAGCCAGCAGAAGCTGCTTCCCTATTTGAAAGCTTATTGATCAGTCCTGTTAGCACTTCTCCTTGTAAGTGAAAAATAATAATAGAAAAAAAGACTTTCAGGAAATCTAAGACGTTTCTCATGACATTCAAATCTAAATGTGAACATTAAAGCAGATGTACTGAGAACATTACACTTCAGAACTGTTCAGCAAACCAGGTGAGAGCAGGACTCAACCAACAGGTTCTTCCTACTGAAACAATGAGCCCTAAAGGAAATACACACTGGTTTCTTTTTTCTAAAGTAAGAAACTAGATGTAGGCAGTTCTGCCTGGTCTTGTATGAGGGCTTACCTGGAAGCTGAGATATAAGCACAAAGTAAAAGCTACAAATTCAGGTCGTTGTTAGAAGGTGGTCGTGCAAGGGCTTTGTGAAGGGAAACAATCAGCCTTCAGCTCTGATCTGCACCCTGAATGAAAAGATTCCCATGCCACTGTCACTTGTATAATGCTCGTAAGGTGACTGCTGTCCCAATGTTGCTCTGAAGAAGTGATCTCAAAATTGAGGAAAACGACCCATCAATTGCAAACAGGCATATCTTGCAAACCCACAGGACATGGTTTCATCTACCTGCTAAGATTTCACTCTACCTGCTAAGATTTTACTCATTCTTACAACAGTTGATCTTTTAGACTGCAAAAACTCTGGGGAGAAGCTGTATTAAGATGTTAGTAGTCTTCATTACTGCCCAGCCTTTCTCTAGAGAACACATAATTGAGAACATAATTGAGCTTTCTTAATTATTTTATATTAAAAATTTTTTTCAATATATTCTCTTCTCTGAGAGAGGAAGAAGAGACTGGGAGAATGCCTGGCCAACTTTAGCTCAAAGGCATTCTAATTTTGCTCTTGGTGGGTAGCATGTCTTGGAAATTAAAGTGGAAATACATATGTTGTTACCAGAGAAACAGCACGATACTGATTTTCTCCATGAAAGCATCATGTAATACAAATCAACTAATCAGTGGGACCAAAACTAGCCAGAAAAGGCAGGGATGCTGTCACTGCTGGGAATACAAGGATTACAGAGAAACTTTTAGGAATTCTTAACTGATTTGCCTTTATTAGCACTAAGTTATATATTAAAACATGCCTATGAGAGACAGACACACTCAGATCTTCAAAACATTCAAGCACTTATTTCAGTGGGAGTTATTATGTGTCCTTAAGGAGTGGGTCCTGGTCCCCACTGACTTTCAATCCACCATCTCCACAGTTCAGAAAATGGTAATATACTCAAACCCTGCTTAATAACTGGGAAAGCCCTAGAATAAGCCAGCTGGGAGGGTGAGGGGAGAATGGTGAGTGCAGCTAGCAGGATTAAATATGTGAAAAGGTGACACATCAGGAAGGCTCCTTTCACTTGCCCACCCACAAGACAACATTAGCATACACAGCTGAATTCCTGCCTGGAAAAAACCTTCTCTACCTAAATAATCTTCTCAGGATGAAATTGTACAAGCTACCTTGAACTCTGCATCTAATGATGATCTGTAGTATAGTTTCTCCCCACATAACACCCCCTGTATTTGCTCTGAAAAGTTGGCTGGGTCGAAGGGAGGACTAGGCAGGAGAGAGAACTGGTTTTTACATCTTGGGAGGCTCTCAGAGCCAAATCTGAACACCAGAGCAGACAGACAGACAGTTTGCATTCACATCAAAGTGTCTTACAGACATCAGCACCAGCTTAAACAGGCTGCTGTGAAGAGCAGGATGTGCTGAAGGCACGGCCACGGACAGCCACGCAAACTGCGCCCGAGCATCAGCAGAGGGAGCGGGGGGAAGCACGTACAGCTCTCCCTGGGCTTAGGGGAGGCTCATCCATTTGTCATCCCTCTGCATAATAAGTTCTCTAACTCAGGGGTTTTTAAGAACAAACATGACTGCTACAAGGAGCAAATCAGTAGTGGCAATAGTTGTGAGAGGCTGAGAGTCAATTATTTTATGTATTGTATTTTCCACCAGAGCAGTCTGGAGGAGATTGCTGTATTCACAAAACCATGGGCATCTTTTATTCTCCTGACAACCGTAATGAGGCTTTTGGGTACATTCTGCCTATAATGTGACACTATCTCAAGCCATTACTTCTGTAACAGGCAGCCTCCTTAATCCATATAAGATACAGCTCTTGTTATTCTTCCCATTGTTATGCTCTCTCCTGAAGACACTAATGAGATTATTACGAAGCTGTAAAAGTCAACCACTTTGATCTCAGGCCTGACTCTCAACCACTTTGATCTCAGGCCTCACTCAAGGTTGTTGCTGTTTTCTTGGCCCACTTTTAACATACCTCAATTAGTAATCTGCTGTAGTTACAGGCTGGTTCAAAATATTTAAAAAACAAGTTAAGGTAAAATTACATGTCAAAGAAACAACATTAATCTTTAAGAGACATAACTACTGCATCTGGCAGCATTTCCAACCCTCTGAGCTAACAACCTGAAAAGCTGCTGTCACAACTGCAAGCTATTTTAGAACAAGACTGGTAGGTGCGTGGGAACCGTCAGCCCCTTGAAGGTGCAGAAAAGAGGGGATTAAGTAGTGCCACAGACACCAGAGGGAAGGCAACAGTGCAAAAGCAAATACTCCCTCCTACTGCACTCCTTATGCTGCTTTGACTGCTGAAACTAAAAGCATTTAGTGCCAACCTGAAAACAGTATGGATGCAGACTAATGAGCTGGTGAATCTCTCTCTGTGTGTTTTGCATCTGCGGACCTTCTCCAATGTTAACTGTAGGTTTATTTAAGGAATAAAGGAACGGGCATGTCTGTGAGCTAGTAATGACCTGAATGTCATAGTTCAACTGAAATATTTTCAGTGGTAGCCCTTCTAATTGGATATTTTAGATGACAGTGGTAGTGAACTAAGAGTCAAACTTTCCTGCCCTGCTCTGGCAGACATCAAGCTGCACTATCTGCTTGAACTCCCAGCAGCAGTGCAGCACCAGCAGCAGCCCTGTGGTGCCATGGCCTGTGCCCTCCACATCTTCCCCTTCCCTCATATGCTGGGCAGTGCAGTGGGGTGACCAGATGGGAAGGACCAAGTGGGGCCAACTTCTTCCCTGAGTTTCAGAGTGAACAGCAGTTCCTCCAGGCAGAGGCATTCCTTGGAATGACCCTTTGTCCAAATTGAGCTTGGGGAACCTGAGCAGCCAATCTTGGCAGCGTCGGAAGTTTCTGATGAGAGGTGCTTTGAGAGATTTTTTTGTATTTTTCCAAATTTGAAATTTATACTAAATATTTCTTTACTAGTAGCTTTAGTGGCTGAATAGTATTATTCTGTAATTTTTTAACAAATACACAACTAAACATATCAGTCACATCTGAATAAATGAATGGTAATGTCATGTCATTCTTCAAATTGCATTTTGTGCGGGATGCCTCCTAATGACAGTTTAAAAGAGCAAGTGATTAGCATTGCAATGTTCTGCCTCCTTAATGCAGGCATTTATTGTATAATCTAGTGTTAATATTAGGTTTCTACTGACATTTACATGAACAGGTACAGTGAATAATTATTTACATACATTATATAAGAACATTTAAAATCTTGGTTTACACACTGACATTTGCTGATTAATAGATTAGGCAAAATCATGTGTAAATGAGTGCAAATTGATAGTTTGCATACACAATATAAACTTGACTCTCAGCTCTGTAGTGCACAGCCCACAGTAACATTACCTTTGCTCCACTGCACAGCAACTGTCACTCCACTAAGACACAGAAAGGACTAGACTTAGTCCAGAGAAAGTTTCATACTACCTGCATTGTCACCTCTGAGAATGAAACATGAACTGCAGAGCACAGCAGATTCTTGGCTGGTTTGCTTCCACTGAACATCTGAAACACTTCATACAGTGAAAAGAGTACGATACCTACCTGGCCCTTACATCTCAAACTCATTCCAAAAGCTCTAGCAATGTGGTGCACAAGATGCTCCACAGAGAGAATTAATAGAAAGTCCTGAGATGATGTTCAAGGTAAATTCTTAGTGCTTACCAGAGTAATCTAAAGCTGCATTTTGTAATCCAGCATTTGACCGTGACAAAACATGTTAGGAGCCCTGATCTCTGACTAAATGATCCACACTCCAACAGCCAGAGTCATGGAATGGCCTGGGTTGGAAGGGACCTTAAAGATCATCTCGTTCAAAGCTCATACATGTGCTACATCCCCCTCTCATGCACATATCTGGCTGTAAGACTGTGTGCTCTGACCATTCCTGAGAAAACTAAAACCCTCTTCAGCACCAGTAGGCTCTGAAAGGTCCCCAAAATATCATGGCACCTTTTCAAAGAAAAGGACTGTGAAGCATCACTCAAGAAAAGATTCCTCTGGCTTTTGAGGACCTCAAGTACCTCTCCCCCATCTGACTGAATGCAAACCTGCAGCAGTCTGAGAGCTGGGGGCAAGGACCAGCAGGAACACTCAAACTCACCCTTGGTGAGAGCTGCTGTGCTCTGCCAAACACAGAGAGAGAAGTGCCTGAAGACAATTCTTGTGAGCATCTATTGGACCAAGTCTCCTTCCTCTGGCATGCAGTATAATTGTATTTCTATCAGAGTCTCACTGACTGACTGCTCATTTGTGTTTAAACAAGTTGTGCAGATCTGTCTGAAGCAATAAACACCATAAGTAGGGTTAGACCTGCCCTTTGTGCTCAAGTGAATGTTTTTGGGGGATTTCTGTTGATAAAGGTCTTGATGTCAGGGGGGTAGGGTACCCACCTTGCTCCTTAGTTAGTAATTTCTACTAAATTGATTTTGTCAGTTAAGATATACACATTTTGAAAGACAAGAAGAAATGTATTTTACCAAGATAAAGTCATGTTTTGTAGTGCAGCAATTTATAACTTCAGCTGTGCTACTCCGATTCCTTTTCTGTTTTTCCAGATCCTTCTGATAGTGGAAAAGCATTAAAGGTAGTTTAACCAGGTGGGGAAGTGACACAGTTTTGCCACAGTTAAACTTTCCCAGGGAAAGCTTCTGTGAAGTAGCATTTGAAAAGATACTGACAGAAGCTTCCACTTAGTCTCTTTTATGTCACAAAATAGATTTTAAAAATACAATTATTTGATACTGTCCTGGAGAACTTGCTTAATAAAAAGAAAACCAGGACTTAATTGAAGGTTATATAGAATAGATTAAAAAAATGTGACAGAGATATGCACCTCAGATGACTACCCCAGTTTTTGCCTTTCTGCAGAAAAGAAAGGCATTGCCTTCCCAAGAAAAGTATTTTTAAATATGGTGAGTCCACTTATTAAAAGAGAGGAAGAAATTTAGTTCATTGATATTTGTCAGATTTTGAAAAGACATGATATAGCTGACTCCTGGAACTATTAAAATCTTTACAGAACACTATACAAATAATTATCCTCAACATTCATACTTTCCATGTTAAGCTTTGGAAAGTCTCTGATAATATCCCTTTGCATTAGCTACTAACCATGTAAGCCAGTACTAGAGCCAAAGCATTGTAATGAAGATGTTAAGATCCAGTGGAAAGTACATGCAATGTGATGACAGTTTTAGGAAGCTTTTGTGTTATTTTTAGACAAATTCCTAATATTGCTGTGACTATCTATTGCAGGCCCAGATCAAAAATCACTTTAATCTTTTCTCAAACAAATATCATAAATGCACATAAACTTTCCTATCATGCCCCCAAACTCTAAAATTTGGATCATCAAAAAAACAGGACAATTTTAAAAATGCTAATGACTTACCTAACATCATAGTAATTTGAGTGAATTGAAAGGAAGGGAGAAGAAATGCAACCCAGAAGAAAACTACTACAGGAAGGGAATGTGCAAGGACTAGTAGAAAAGAGATGACAAAAGCCACTTTGGAAAGCAGAAATCAGCAGCACAACAAGAAAAAAGCCACATGAGCCACAAACATTTTGTATGGAAGACATAGAACAAAATGTTATAAATGTCTCAACAGATAACAAAGCTAGAATGAATATTTAACAGGACTGTTTTATCTTATAACAAAATGCATTCAGAATCACACATGCTGTCTTTGTTTGCTTGTTAGTAAGACAAATCCTCTCTAAGGAGCACATTGATAGAGGTCTAGGTAGCTTTGCTCACCATTCTGTGCCAACACAGCAAGGTCACTTAGAAACTGTATTTATTCAGCTTCTTCATTGTTACTAAACTCCTGTGCACACAGAGGGTTCAAATACAGCTAATAAAAACCTAAAATTATGTGGGAAGTTAAACTCCATTAAAATAATCATTATTTCATTAATAAAATGCCTCGTCTATAGCACAGTATCAATTATACTATATAAAGCCCAAACAACTGGGAACTCCCAGTGAAAGTGGAAGAATCCCTAATGAAAATATAAGACAAAGAGCATATTTAGAAACAATCTCAATTAAGCACATTTTAATTAACCAGATTTCCTAGGAAGAAGTGTTTTGAATGAATGAACATTTTGAAGCAAGGTAGACTGAGAACAGACAAAGCTGCAGCCTTAGGAAATGAGAGGTTCTCCCTTCCTTAGTTGCCAGAAGGAAGTGGCACAATGAACAGGAATGCACCCCTGAGGAATACAGAGGAGAACCCTTATACATTTATTATTATTTAGCTAACTACAACTCAGATGAACAGCAGTTTCTTCCTCTTCTGGAGTTTCTTCCTCCTACTGGAATGCCAGAGGAAGGACAGCATTCCAGTAGCCAGTCATGAGTGAACACAAGCAATAACCATTGGTAGCCATTCTTTCAATCAAAAATTCTGCTTTGCCCTATGAAATAAAGACTGGTATTAGTTATTTAGTCAACCACAAAGAAAAAGATGACCAGGAATGACAGAAAACATTTTATGGAGGAATGCGATTTCACCTTCATCTAATCTTCTCTTGAGATCTCACATCACATGAAAAAAGACAAACAGGTCTTTGTTTTAACATGAGGGAAAAGGATTCCTGAAGATTACCTGATGGCCATATTGTGAGATGCAGTTCCCAAAGCTCTCCGACCCAGTATACACAAGGCAAAGGAAAGCGTCACTAGAGGAGAATCCTCATCGCTGTCCAGGTGCTACAAAGTTTTAAGATTAGCATGTTACTCTAAGGGCAAACATCACATTTAAAAGCATCACAATGCTACAAATGGTGACATTCATAACATTTGCACGTAGCTGGACCTACACTCTAAAATGTTCTTTGCAATTAAACAGACCAAGAAGGAAGACCATCACCATCAGAGGACTTTTGCAGAATGCAAGCTTGTTTTGCCCACTGGCTAGAAACAGAGTGTTTCATTGTCAGGTAGTGAGATCCCAGGGCAAGGGAGCTTTGGTGGTGGTAGTGTTTTATTGTGGGGATTTTGTTTGTTTCCACTCCTCCCAGATCTGACATTCTAAACTGGAGGAGGTTCCTTATTGTTGGGAGACATTGCAATTGGAGACAGCCAAAACCCTTTTCATGGAACACAGTTCCTATGAAACCTTACCACAGATTCCAGAAGTGCAATCTCTTTGGAACAGTTCAGAGGCACACACTTTCAGTGAATAACAATATCCATCTAAATGGCTGATGGCACTGACTGCCCATTTTAACAAGCAGTCAGAACATTTCATTTATGTTTACTAGCTCAGGAGAGGTTTTTAAATGAAATTTTCACAAAGAAAACTCTGCTACCAAGCAGAAGGAAAAAACTGGAACAACCGTTCATGCATGTTAATCTTCAGAAGGATAGAGATTATTATTTCAGTCCATGCAATGAGTGATTTCTTAGACCTTTCTCCGACTTTAAAACTGAAGTCAATTATAATGGAGAATTTAGCTCCTTCTCTAAAATATACTGATTTTTCTGGGCTATGTGTACAGTGAACTTGTTTTTTTTAATCCCACCTCCTAAAGAACTTTGCTTCTCTATAGTCAGTGAATTAAAAAACAAAGGTAAAATATGTAACGGAAAGATAAATGTGTGTGTGTGGCACCAGTGCAGGCATTAATTTGCCTTTTGAAGTCTAACTTACATGTTTCAAGTCTACTGGCATCCCTAAATCTGTTACTGAATTTGAAACTCTAAGCCAGAGAACAAGTGGAAAGGCATCAATTAACAGTGGCTTTCCCCACACCATGCAATTCTTTGTGTGTCAGAACTTGGGAGCAGAGACATGGAGATGAGAAAGAAAAGAAGTGTTCCCAGTAGGAGGAGATGGTGGGAAAGGGCTCAGAAGACAATTCAATGAAAACAATATCAATATAATGATATGCAGGGGAACTGGTGAAATGGTACTCAGGACCAGAGACATTAGAAGGAACTGAAGTGGAGCAGAAACATTCAGTGATGTTTCAAGAAAGATTCAGTGATGTTACACCAGCTAAGGTCAGTAATGGGATGTGGAGTCTATGACCCTAAGTGGAAAAATGCACAAATACAGCACATCATGGCCAGGAAAGAGACACTTCTCTACTTTTGCCTCTATCAGCAATAATCAGAAAATTAGATTGAGGCAATATGCTTGTTTGAAACTGTACTCTCCCTCTGGGCTATTTTGAGTATTCCATGGAACTACAGTAGTGCATTTCTAGCAAATGACTGCTGACCATCAGTAATCTTAGTGGCTCAGAGCATGCAAATGCACAGCTGCACATCTGCCCTTGACCTTCTAGAGCTGGGAGTGGTTTCATTTGGTTCTGTGGTGTGGCTCATGTTTGAGTCACGAGCTCTCGGAGGTGACCTATTCCAGCAGAGAGTGTGCACTCCCTTACTATCCTGTACATAAATATGAGTAAATTTCTGTAAAGGATACACACACATCACAGACATTTGGTGAAAGTACTATCACTGGTAACACTGAAGGAATTGTAAGGCTCTGATGACATTCTCTAAATGGAGCCTGCTCTAGCAATACTTCAGTGAGCACTTGATATATCTGTGTTTTCTAGAGCTGACAAAATTATTACCGTTGTTGGAAGTTTGCACAGTAAAGAATTGGTTCCGTATTCAAAGACTAAATGCTCCTTAAATCTCCAGTTTTTGCACAAAGGTAGTTTCCAAAATATGTTGTTTGCATTCCACAAAACATTCCTTTTACACTAGAGCTAAAAGCTTATATAAAATAAATTTTATTCTACTAATCCTGGACAAGTAAAGAGTAGTCATGCATAATTTCACTCATATCCTAAGAATTAAAACTAATACTACTAAAAAAACCTAAAATTGACACATACCTCCACCCTTTTCCTGGCGCAGAACTGAATCCAGTCCAGATAAACACTGCAGAAGCTAGCTCTTGTTATTCCTTGGAGACATGGAACATAATCTTCATCTATGTTAACGTTAAACATTGCAAGGTCACGTTCAATATAATGCCACTTTGCATAGGGCTGCAGTATCTTTTGGATGGATTCGTCTTTTATCCAGTCGAGGATTTTGGGGGAACTTGCTGTAAAGTATATTATACTCTGTTGACAAAATGTGTAAATATTAGTCACTCTGATTAAAGCTGGTGTATTTTACACAGAAGAGAATAAGCCAAATAGGACCCCATTAAGAACTATAATAGTATATTTATTTCTTACATTTTACTGCTTAGCATTATTGCTTCACAAAAGTGTTCAAATAAGAAAGATGACAATAATTGATATTGATAATAGACAACAGAAAAAAAAAGTAGTTTTTTAAATACCCTTCCAGGAAAATCAATACAATGATAGCAATGTAGAGTTCCAGCATTCAAACATGTCAATACTAGTGGGGTTCTAGAGTCTATCACAAAGAAGGTGATATCAATAATAGCTTAGGCATATTTTGAAAAAACAGTAGAAGATGGTCACATCCTCAAAATAGGGCTCAGAGGACTTACTGTTTTCTGAGGATGATGCTTTCCTAATTCTTTATTAGCCACAAAGATGAGATGTGACAGATGTGTATGACACAAATCTATTATTCGTCAATGCAGCAGGTAAAGAATAATAGATTTTTTCTGACACGTCAGGTTAAACAGCTGATAACTGATATAACTGAGTTGCTTTTAAAGCACTGAGGGGGGAGCAGCATTCAGCAGGGGCTCTTTTACCAAATACATAATGTTAGAAAGCAGCAACACACGTATCTCACATCTGTGCCTGAGTTTCTAGGTTTTTCTAACCGCTCTGTCTGGACACATTAAAACAATAATAAATTTTAAAAAAATTAAAAAAGAATTCTATCTAAACACAACTTGAGCATATTTTCAAAAGAATATGAAACTTAAGAAGTTCCAGTGTGTTCCATCAGCAGGAAAGTCCCATTATAGTGTTTTATAATATTAATTTAGAGTTGGATACCAAAGCAAACAAGGAGCAAGTATGATTCATGACTGAAGATGACATAGCTCCACTTTACCCAGTCAATGGAAATAGTACTAAGTAAATAAATGAATAAAATCAAAATATGATGGATTACAAAGGACAGAAGCACTACCAGCCCTTAAAAAAAACCCCAAATGCTCTCCCACAGTTTTTCTTTCAAATTGTACAAAAATACACAGGTAAGAGGAGAATCAAGCTTCAGAGGAAAAAGACAAGTCAGACAGATAGAGACAGGATGGACCCTAAATTTCTTGCAGAGAAAAAATACACTCCTTAAAAAGGATTCATGCAGAAACAATAGGAGCTGAGAACACAGCACTCAGCAAGTACACAGACTTCTTGAATACTAGAAGATGTTTAAATAAGAATATATTGAGAAGAGATGGAAGAGGCACAAGGGAAAAATATCACAGTAGTTGGGCAGGAAATTATTTCAAAATATATGCAGAAGAGCTACAGGAGCTGACCCACTTTATTTGTGGGGAATAAAAAATCCTTCCATAATAAGAAATGTATGCATTTTTAGGTTGTCAATGAAACTGCAAATGAAATAAATAGGATTTAAGAATAAGATGCTCAGCGAAACTCATTGTTTAAAAGACCAATACAATAATTATTCTTGAAGGACAGAAGAACTAAAACAAAGTATACATTCTCTTTGTTGATTGTTGAGATGGAGTTTGCTTTTTTTATTATCCTCATCTGTGTTTACAAAGAAGCTGATTCAGCTGGGGTAAAAAACAGACTTGCAATCAGACATAGAAACAACAAAATCTTCTTCACCTAATTAAATTCTGCTCTTGGTAACTTTTACAGGATATTTTTTTGTGCATAAGTACATCCTCATCTATATGGCATTTTTGAAACAATATGGTAAATATTTACCATATATATTTACATATATGGTAAATATTTACAACATTGTAAGCTACAGAGAATAAACCAGAAACACTCAAAATGTTCAATGCAATGGAAGTGGAGCTCCTGCAGAAATTCCAGCCTAAGTGTTTTTTGAGTTTCTGCTTTTGTGACCTGAATACTGCCTTATCTATAGCTCTTCTTACTTTCACACCGTTAAAAAGGAAGTGTCAAGGACTTTTAAAATGTTCACAGTGAAACTGCACAGGGTCTTGATCTAGATTCCCCTTGAAGAAAGAGCTGGGGAAGGAATGAATTCTCACCTCTGTGTCTGATACTGTTTATTTGGAGTCAAGCATTAAATAAACAGGAAAAAAGCTGATCTAACACATTATAATCTTCTCACTTTCCAAGGCTGTACTAAAGATTTTACCAAATCATTTTAAAGCCCCTGTTTATGAAAAAAACTACTTGCTTTAAAAATACAAGGAGAAAATACCCAGATAACTTTATTTTGGGAAGTGACATTCTAGAGAAGGGATTTCCTGAGTGCACCCTTTCTTCACTAAAGGAAGCCCTATTGAAGGTGCCAACAGGTTATTATTATCTTCTATTAAGAGAAGTAAATTAAACAGACCAACAGCCTGAGAGTGAAGACCAACCTTTCTGAGAATGAAGCTCTGTCAGCGCACTATAATAATACTGGCTCAACTGCATCCAACAAGAAGAGATTTGATTTTCATGCTTTCAGGGCCATCAGTAGCGTACATGAACTCTGCATAGAGTGGAGATGGAGCCACAGCACACTTCAGTGATGTGGAGAGCATTTAACCCACTGCCTTCTATTCAAAACAGGATCAACTAACCACCCCTGTATCACATAGGATGGAAGTCTGTCTAAGACATTTTACCTCTGTCAGCTGCTTCTCAGCTGTGCCCAGAACCAGAAGCTCCAAACTAACTTTCAGTTAAGTTTTATGTCCCATGTGGTGATGGGACACACTCCCGTAAGTCCTCCATACATTAATTCATTTCAAGGCATGAAAACGGTTCCAATTTATACAGCCAAATTCTTCACTGCTTTAAACTAATAAGATGCTGATCTGATTGCAGCTTAGACTGGGATTTTTTCAATCTCATTCCCCATCAAAAGCTGAGTCATTTGCCAGCTTGCACTGGTTTATGTTCCAGTTATTCAGGATACCTTTTAAAGTAAAGCAAAGCAATTGTAGCAATACACTCATTAAAGAAGAGTCGGCTTTTTGTTTTAGTTTGCTTTTTTAAGCTTAGTTACATTGCTTTCAAACAATTTATAGCCAAAAACCCTACTTCTAAAATGAAAAAATCATGCTACATGCAGTTTTATTTCTAATTAGTTTATTAAACAAAGCAGGTTGGTTACCAGGCTGTACTGCCTGCATAATTATTTATGAAATCCCAGAAGTAATCAACTGCATGATCAAAGCAGCTTTGTAAGGCAATGAGCTTGTTTTTACTTCATTGGTTCATTTGCAAAAAATGGTGATTAACTTATTTACAACAGGTCTCTCTCTGATGTTGACAGATTTTCACAATTGCAGACATGTAAGGAGAAAGGAGATGTCAGGGCTGGTTTGGAGCTTTAGCAACTGGCTTCATGGCAGTACCAGTAGCATAGAAAGCAGCATTTGGCTCTTGCTGTTTCAGTAGAAGACTATAAAGCCCAACAAATTCTTCATTTGCTGGATTGGGAATTGTTTTGGCAGAGGATGAAAAAATCTTGCTAGACTATAAGGTCCAATTATTTTTACAAATTAGTATCTGTGTGGTTATGGTGATCTTAGTAACAATGCGAATATAGAAGTGGTGTAAATGAACTGCTGTGTAATCAATGGAATAAAGAAACTTCAAATGTGTTGCGGTATATATGCAAAACAGAAGGTAAGAAGGGGGTTTGCACTACTAAAAAAGGACATTTGAGAAACAGTTCTTCAGAAGTTTCCCAAGAACTTTATGCTTGTTAATACCTTTCTTTTCTTTTCCAGAAAAAAAACAAACAAACAAACAAAAAAAAAACCAGTGAAAAGGCCAAGGCAAGAAGAAATAACAAACTGTTAGTGAAGTGTTGTAAGCACATAAGTAAGAACACTTTGTCTGACTTTATCACTAGAGGATGGTAATTCACCTTCTTGATCTCCACTGAAGCATGCCTGCCATTTTCTGTACTAACTGTAAGCATAAGTGATCAGAATTAAATTTAGCAAAGGGACACATGAATTAATTATCCCTATTCTAGTGAAAGGTATCCCTGCCATAGCAGGAGGGTTGGAACTGGATGATCTTAAGACCAGACCAAATGATTCTATGGTTCTATGACCTAACATCAAGTCAGTCTGACTGCCAGACTGTAGTGCAGATGGATAAACATAAACCAAAAAACTTCAAAAGCTTTCTTCTGTAGACAAACAGCATTCATTCTGTTTGACCAACCTGCCTAGGCACAAAGCGCACTTCACCAAAGAGTTTACCTTGATATAGTATCTGATAAGGATTCTGCGCAGGTCGAACACTTGCAGCATGGTGGCAGCGTTGTTGTCAATGATGCTGTATCCTTCCAGGATGTACTGGGTTCGTGTGATCTCCCACGTCAGCCAGCGCAGGTTGAAGGCCGCATTACAGGACAGCAGGTGAGGCAAATGCCCAGGCTTGCAACAGCAGCAGCCTTCGTTGTCTTCATCTCCTTCTGTTATAGCTTCCACCTCTCTCTGCTGGCAGTATGTCCCTTGGCAGCAAGAAAAAGAGAGTGTGCTGCCAGTTACTGGGGGAGGAGGAAACAAAGGACGTCTTGCAAGCTCACATTCAAAGTATGTTTGAAGGTTGTAGGCACTTGGCAAAAATCTGAAAGAATGAGCTAGGGCAGCAAACTCCATGTGCTAATTGAGCCATGTGCAGCAGCAAATAAAGGGCTGTACTTTAGTAATTTACTACTATCACCTGTAAAAGCCAAAAGGGCCTGATCTAATGTTCTAGTTCTAATGGGTTCTGAGCTGAGCTAAACTACAGACCACAGCTTCTGCCTTCATAAAAACTTACCAGGAAGCAATACTGAAGTGTCACTACATAAGGCACTTTAAGCAAATTGATCCAGTCTCAGTCTGCTTATTCGACTAATGTACTGGACCCAAAGAAAGATTTTAGTGTGTCAGAGCACTTGTAAAATCTGGGTTTTAGCAAACTGTCTTGGAAAGGAAGTTCCAAAAATAACATCTACTGGGTTGTTCTCTCTCCCTCTGGAGTAAAAGCTACTCTGGATCAAACATCTCTAATGAACAGCACTAGTGGCAGTATATCACAAGAACAGAACACGTTTCTAATTAGTCTATTGCACAGGCTTTAGATCAAAGTAGAGCAGATTTTTCTAAAAAGGTTATATTAGCTCAAAAAGAAGTCATGAGGCAGATGCAGAAGCAGTAATGCAGACTCTGCATTTTCAGCCTGTGCTGTGCACACTAGATGGTCAAGCTGAGCCCTTGTGGATTTGAAATCTATGAATGCAGTTTCTATACCATGTAGGGCACTACTAATAAAAACCGAGGAAGACACCCATGTGCTCCCCCAGTATTCTCAAAATATGTAAGTTTTATGTTCTTGATGTATGCTTCTTTTTAAAATTTGCTCTCCATAGGGTGTTGCAGAACCTTCTCCCCACTGAGTTTGTCCATAAACTATCCTTCAAGGGCATCTCCTGTGATGCAAGTTACACATCTTGCACTGCCAGAGGTTCAGTACCACCCACAGACTGCTGACTCCATCAGCTTCTAAACAGACTCGACAGGAGAGGAAGATGTGAGACACTGCACTGTAGTTCAACAGCTCCCTCCCCAGCAGACCAACAGACCTGTTGTGTCACTGTAAATGGGAGAAGAACTTGGCTGTGCTCATCACCTGAACATTCAACCAGGAAAGAACACAGTGCCAGCTTCAATTCCCTGCAGTCTGCCAGCACCCCAAAAGACAGCCTGGAGCAGGGCAGCATCCCAAAGGACTTTCTGTGGAGCAGGATGACAACTGCTGTGCCCTTGACTGTCTCTTCCAGTCCCATCACAACTATCTGGTCAGCAGCCTGTGACCTTCAGTGTGTATCAACAGAAGTAGCATCTAGAATATTCCTTTCTCCTCACTAAGAAAAATCCTTCAAAATACAACAGAATATGCTAAAGTATGGGTTATCACTTCTTTTTTTGCCCATGTGTCTGCTAAAATGTATGCAGCAAGCAAAATATACAAGTAAAAAAGAATAGAAAGAAACAAAGGAAATATGTGAGAAAAAACAGGATCATAGCTCTCAGAGATGGAGGAAAAAGATTCAGTATATTCCAATGTTTTCTGTTCAATTTGCCACAAATGAAAATTTACACTGTGAACTCAGTGTCGCTCACACACTGATATGCATTCCTCCTTAGAGGATACACTTCAGGGATATACAAGATGAAAAATTATTAAAAGTCTTCAGGTCATCCAAATATAAGCATCTTGCCTTTCAATACTGCCAAGTACAAAACATGACCTATTAGGATGACATTTCCAGTTGGACTGGACATGAACTGGACTGCTTCTGCTTCATATTTCACAGATTTCTACATGAATTAACACTTACTGCTCAACAGCAAAAAAAACAGTAACTGCTCTGGGTCAGCAGATGATTCTGTGAAATCAAGTCAGAAGACATTGTACTCAAACCAAAGTATGGAAAACATTCCTTTGTACATTGCTTGAAAAGACTAAAACAAATGCTCCATGTGGTGCTGTTACTATTGCTGTTATGTTTCTTTTTAAAAGTTTAAAGGTCTTTCAGTATTACACTGAACTTGAGAGAAGATACATCTTCATCCCAGGTGAAAAATTAAGTATTGCCAAATGTTTGCAAGTGATGAAAAATGAAAAACACAATGAACAACTGTCCCTGATGCCTCTACAACAACAGGATTTAAAGATGCCTTTGCTCAGTCTATGTAACTATTCTGGGAGTTTTTTTGGTTTTTTTCTTTTGGTGTGGAAATATCAAATTTTATTTCCATGGAAGGCTTTACTCTCTATACTACCTCTTTCAGTAAATGCCAAATATTATTACTGCAGTTTCTGTAATTACTAGTTTTCTTAGGGGACATATTTTGTAAAATACAGGCCCAAGGAGGCTGATAAGGCAAAGAGAAGGTGAATTCAAGAGACCCTCAATGTTTAAAGGAAACTGTCATCACATGCATAACAAGCTGAAGATGATGCCAGAACATTATTTACATTCTTAGCTAATTCTAACCTGTAATTCTACAGGTTAAAATGCCTTCAAGTTGTCTTTGCTAGGCAATTTTAATCAGCTAGAGTTAAAATTATACTACAGGGGGTGCAATCAATGTTGAACTTGAGGAGCAAGAGTCATTCTAAGAGGAACTGTATTATTACAAAAGCTATTGGAAACAACCAAAGGAGTTCATGTGGTCTTTGTATGGATTTATTCCAAAGAACGAAAACAGGGGTGTGCTCTTCAACATCTGGCAAACATGCACTTGATTAACAAAAGCTGTTTGATGGACCTGGGCACTACCAGCTTGGAGATGTGGTGTCTTCACTGCTTGTGAAGTCTCTGGGATATCCCTCATAAGTTTAAAGGTGTAACCTGAGCCATGGCCAGTGCTCTGGCAAAACACCAAATCCTCATTCCTGCTGATTAGTATTTCCAAACAACATCTAGTGAAAGGACTCAAGTCTACAAACACAAGATTCAAGCTTGATGCTCAAGAATATGTTGTTTCCCTCCCAATTCCTGCAGTCAGTTCTAGAACAACTGCCAGTAATTTCCTCTCATCATTAACAGAGCCTCGCTTTAGTCCTTAATGCACTTGCTGGACTTCAGTGCCAGACTGGCATTTTACTGTAAAATTTCATTTACCAGAGCATACATCAATCCTTTTTGGTTCATTACTCCAGGCACTGGTACCGCAGAGACTAAGAGCATGTGCTCAGCTTTATGTATTGAGCCAGAAGGGACAGAACACAGCAAAGAAGTCAAGCATTTGTGTTTGTCTTTTACAGAAGGCTGGTCCTGGACTTTTTGTATGTGCTAAAAGCTGATGATTTAAATGACAATTTTTATATTGCTTCTCAAAAAATTAGCAAGTTCAAGCAACTCTGAGAGAATTATTCATAAAACCAAAGAGCAGCGAACAGAACATGCACTTCACTTCTGCAATATAATTAAGTGTAGTACCATTAAATATTAAAATACAGAAAAATGTTTTCACTAGTAATTAGTCATTTCAAATCTGAGGGAAAACTTTTTTTTACATTTCTTTCTGCAGTAGAAGGAAAATAATCTCGTGCCCTTCACTTAAGTTTAGCCATTCACTCTGACCCTTGCTAGTATAGATGTGACCAATTCATTTGTAAGATATCTAACACTGGAGGGTTGCCAAAAATCCATCAATGTGAAAAACATGTGTCTGCTGAACAAAGCAAGGTCAGCCTGTGTGAGCTCAGGAGAAAGCCAGGGTGAGAACTTGAAGCTCTTTGTATTTTCCTGACACATCAGGATTTGAGAACAGACCTGTGCTCTGTCAGAATGATTTGACCTAAATGGAAATGAGAAAACTGAAACTGAAGACTGATCTTGCTTCAAGAGGATAAAATACACCTAACTGAATGATCACCCAGCCTTCTAGAATTAAAAGCTGAAACCATAGTGCACTTTTGAATTCAATTTTGAAAACTCAGGGAGTGAAAAGCATTTTCCAAGATCTGAGGGGCCAGAAAGAAAAATTCAATACACAACCACATACTCAAAGTATTTTAGGAGCAGTTTTAATTTCCATAAAACACTTCAGTTAAACAACACATCTTGGACAGGGACTAATTATTGTGGCTAAAGGTAGGAACAGCTTGAGCACTGAGGATTGCTGACAAATAAGCAACTAGGGTGCAAATGTACACAGAAAGGGGTCATGCCCAGAGTAACTCCTTTCCTAAGCCATGCAGAGGTCTCTTCACAGATGACTCCACAAAAAAGCCTGTTTGTCCACCATTTGTTTGGAAAAAGCAAGCACAAGAATGTCTTACAAATAAATGCATTACAGTAGAATTATCTGGCTCTGCTTCAACAAGCTTATGCTGCAAATCAAAGTATTCCCAAATTCTGATGGATAAGGCTCCTTCTCAACCAGAATTTCTTTTCTGCTCAGGATAGCAGTTTAACAAGCAGTAAGTTATCACACAGGAAAAGCACAGTGAGCATAATTACAGCCATTGGAAGTCCATCTTCTACTGAAAAGCGCATCAGATATGGTTCTAGAAACACAAAAAATCAAATACTTCCAAGAGGAGTGAACTGAGCTCACAAAATGAAAAGTCATGAACCTCAGAATTAGACACATTCTGGAAACCTGCAACTTTTTTGGCTCCTTCCTGCTCTTTGGCTTGTGGAACTGTGATAAAGAACAGTAATTTATAGATTCTGATAGTCTCAGATTGTTTCAAAGAAAAATTTCAGGACCTAAAAAACAGTATCAATTCCTCAAACATCAAAGCTGTTGGGTATAAAACTGTGGTTTGGCTTTCAGCTGCTTCAGGTGCTTCTTCAGGTATGTCTGAAAAACAATCTGGTTTTCAAACCAGATCAGTTGCTACAATAACAAGAATCCCCTTTCCTCAGAAACCTTTCCTTTTCTTGGCCCATAGAGACATGTTAAGAAAGGCCACATGGAGGTAGCATTCTCCAAAGATGTTTGTTTTTAAACTTGCAGCTATGAAATACCACAAAAACTTCCCATGTCAAATCTTTTGCAGTGCAATGCAAGATGCAGTATTTTGGTTTTGGCAAATACATTTTTTGAGCGAAAAGGTTGCACTGAATTTAACATTTTTCTTCTTTCCAGAAGACTTCTCTAGTTCACCCATAAATACACATAAAATTGTGAAAGGAAGAAAAGGAAAAAATGCATCAAATATTTATTCTAGTATGTGCTACAGAAACTATTCTAAGCCTATTTGAAATTTATAGATGACTCCCACTGTTGGAGCATTATTGTACACCTAGAAAGGCTTATACATCACAGATTTCCTGCATTTAACATAAAGTATCCTCTTCCCTGTTTCATGCTATTCTTCCCAATTAAATCACCAAGATTAAAGAAACCCCTTTGCATCCTTTCTGTCCATGTTTCTAGTATTTCCAAGAATTGTGTCTCTCAGTCTTTGTTCTTTCCCCAAACACTGCACTTTTAGTTTTCAACCTTTTCTCCCAAGGGATGTGTCAAAAAATGCTGTTTTTCTCTGAACTCTTTGTAATTTACCAATACCTTTTAATGTTCTGGTACATAACCTCAAGTGTGGTCTCAGGAAAAACATGAACATGGGCACTTTCATTTCCCAACAGCAAGAAGTGATTTGTAAAATAATAAAAGTTCCAACCACTCTTTAAATAAAGAATGATTCTTCCTAGTGCTACAGAGCCTTCAGACACAAAAATCAAACACAAATAAATATTCCTCACACTGGTAATGTACTTGCTACTGTAATAAAACTATGCATCATACACATGTTGAGCAATGAGTAACTGTCCTTATTAGACATCACTACTGTGCCTAGAGCACACAGCCTGAACTGGCTGCTTTCATACACCATTTTGTGTGGGAAATTATCTAGCTAGCACAGAGAGAGCCCCACAGGCACTCCCATCCTGCTGCCACAGCTGCCTGCCACTGTGTACAGCTACATCTGTGTCTGCTCTGCGCTTCTTGCCTTGATCCATCTAATGAAGTTCCAAGTGAAGCATGAATATTGCACGTGCAACATGCAGTAACAAAAAATCACAGCAGAGATTTAGAAGTTCATTAAATGACTGAAGAATATTGCCCAGGAGTTAGACAGGCCTGAAGACTTCAGCAACACCATAAGTAAGTAGTTTCTACACATGTAATTCCTAAATGAATATTCTCCAAAAGACACTTTGTAGACACACAGACTAAACAGGAAAACATTTTAAATCTCCCTTGTTCTACAGGGAACTCATGAGAGGGAGATATTTTGACATTGTTTCTGCTTGCTTCCTGACTGTGGGTTTTCCCATCTCTTCCTTTCAAATTAAATGATATGTTATGTATTTCTTCTGGCAGGCTGCTTTTAGCATTCTGCTGTGGTCTAACACACACAGCAGAGTTAAGTTACTGAAGGCTCAACTCTCCCACATCACTGTGCAGCTCCTTGGAAGTGCTCCCCTGGTTCAGCTCACTTCTACCTTCTCTTTGCTGTCCATAAAGGAGGAGCTGGGCATTTCCTCTCAATGCCTGGAGGTCTTGAGCCTCCCCTCTTTTTACACTCAGGATGAATGACACAATGAAGGCCATCCCCTCTCTGCCCATACAATGGGAGAGTGAAAAACTAATTCATCCAAGGTGTTTAATACAAACAGGACTAAACACAGAAGAAAGGAATCCCAGATTTCTGACTCTTTTCTTTCAGTCTGCTCAGTCTGTACCTTTTTATGCTGCCTGCAGGCATTTGTTTGGGTTTGTTTTTTCATTTAAAAGCTGAGACAAATGCTTCCATTACAAACAGTTAGAAAGGCATCTGGATCAGTCACTTACAATGCCAAATCTCAATTAGGATGGACTGCAAACTGGGGAGGCAGCAAGTACCTCCTGCTCTTAAATTCACTTTAATTCAGAAGGCTCTGTGACCCCCACTTAGGGCACTACCAGTACTGCCAGCAGAGCCTTTTAGCTACCACAAGGAGATACACCCATAGGAAAATTCAGAGCTCCACAATGCAAATATTGCTTTTGGTTTAGTCATAAACAGCAAACAGTCACAGAGAACACTGTTGTGATTCACTCATTTCCAAAGCAAACACAGATTTCCTATTTAAGAAACAGCAGATTTTTGGGGCCCTCAACTAAAATTACTTGTTTGAAATTGAAGTTAAGCAGTCAAAGCTCAGAAATTACAGATTACAAGTTCCTCTTCTAGTCCTTTTCTCCCCCTTGTGGGAAACCCCATTCTGTACAATGAAAGGAATTAGGGTTCCCCTGTAAAAAACAGTGCAGTGTAAAAAACCAGACAACTAAATATAGGAATGCAGGATGCCCAAAGCAGATTCTGCTACTTAACAACTGCCACTTGACTTTGTAAACCACCAGCTTCTTCCAGGGCAGTTCCACACAGTCTCTCATTCTGCAGAAAGATCTCTGACTGTGTTCAGTATTCAGGCTGTATTCTTCAGCCTCTGCAAGACTTGCAGTGGGGAAGAATGTGCCCAGTCCACATAGGAGATGTCTCTTGGTGCTGCTTGGTGGCAGCCTGCTCTACCTTCCTGTCCCTACAGGTAGCAATCCTGTTCAAGGGCAGTAGCAAAGAATGCCTTCCAAGGCAGGATTTCAGTCTCAGCTTTCACACAACTTCCTTTGAATAGCCTTGGTTCATCCCCTTACAAACTTCTGCATTCAGGTCAGCCCCTCTAGTTCCTTTTACTCAGACTAGTGCCTGAGTGCCCCTGTGGCCTGCAGCCCCACCAGAGCAGCCCAGCTCCTTGTTGGCAGAAGGACAAACCACATACAGGAAGGGCATATTTCTGTAGCATAGTTTATCTAAAGCATACCAGCCTTCATGGGTTACCTGGAGACACAAGCAGCCCTCTGGTGTCAGCACATCACCCTAGGAAGTCTCCACTGAACACACAGGAGATTATCTGCTCACATTTTGGTGTCCATGAGGCTTTTGTTATAGTCTGCATCAGGCAGATCCAGGCATCCTTATCTGGCTTGTGCTTGGTTCCCCTCTGGGCTCCTTTGCTTCTCCTGTTCCATCTTTAAGCAGGCTTGTAATTTGTGTGATTTCTCTGGCACTTATTCTGCATGGTCCAGTGGGGTTCAGCCCTCACATGGCATAGCAAATGCTACATGTTTGAGCTGGTTTTGTCTCAGGTAAATTCCTTCATTCGATCCTACATGGTTTCTCTGTTCCTAAGCAAACAACGCAATAACAACACACACACTCCTAGCTCCCATTCCCATAACAACTCCTTTACCAAATACTCTGAAAACCAGAGAAAACTTCCTTTCATACCATGCCTGTAAGGACACAAAATAACCACAGATTTTGTCTTATTCTTGGAATAAGATTATCCAGTGGGTTCAGAGAAGAGAGGGAGTCCATTTTTCTCCTATTTCCCTGTACTCCCTCCCCTAGTATTGAGCAGTCTCTTCGCCCAGAGATACTCAGAGGGTGGGGAGGCATGGGAAACTAAATTTGTACTGAGGATGAGATAATCCAGGTGAAACCAATTCCCTACTCCTCTCCACCTCCAGCAACTGGCATTACTTTCCAATTCAGTTTGTTGCTGCTCTCTTAGTCCAGGCCTGTCAAAGACTCAGATAAGAAAGATATGCTGCTTTGCAGGATGCCAGCCTCCCTCTGAGAAGTGCAAGAAAGACTGGGAAAGAGAATACTCCTCTTGGAACTCAGCTGGTTCTCAACAGCAGTCTATGAAAGCCATGAGAGGCTGTGGGACCCAGCCCCAGCTGAATTTAAAGAGCTGTTGCATCTGGCAGACATGCTGGATCTATTCACAAAGTAAAACAGTATTAACTACAGTTAATTAACACTGAACAGCATTAGGCAATCTGCATGGAAAGGTCAATTTTCAGACACATTTAATTACTTAAACTGTGATTTTAGGGAAGACAGAGATGTCTCGACAGGTGGCACACTGCAATTTTTCAGCTCTGCTCTCAGATCCAAGTGCCAAATGGCACCTGCTGGCTGTGAATGATCCTGGCTCAATGTCAAAGAAAGTCTCCCCAAATCACTTTGCAACAAAACTAGCCAATTGTTCCCCATTCAACTTCCAGTTCATTATGCCTGTTTGCTAGGCCCCTGATCTTTTCATCCAGCTAGCACATGGCTTGAGCATCCTCTTATATGCTTTCATCTGTTTCCAATATTTACTCTTCTTCTACTGCCTGGTGATGGTGATGGTAGAGGGACCCAGTAGTAAGGGGCAAATGCACAAAGAAAAAGAAAACCCACCTCACAAAACTCCTATAATTTAAGTTGGAACAGATTTCTTTACTCTGTTTTTTCAAATCCCACACTGAACTATTTTAACACAAAAGGATGATCAGCAAAGATACATTTTGGAAGTTAGACTGCAAGTACCTATCCCTGACAAGCAGCATCACTTGGGGACACCCAAGGAGAAGATGACTACAAAAATACTTGCACAGATCTCTTGGAAGTTGAAGCAAGCCTTGGAACAACACATGCATGACCAAGTATTCCTCAACAATCATCATAAGCAACAAGAAATTATAAAGCTGATAAATTATCTTTCTTCCTTTCCAGTTGTTTTTCCTCACAATTTGCAGTTGTTCTGAATAGGCATCTCATGAGGTACTACAATACCAAGCTGTTTCAGAGATTTACTGTTTTCTTTCCACGTATCTTCATCCCCACTACACAGGAAGGAAAGTGAACATGAAGCATTCACCACAACCTGTTCAACATCCTACATGGAGTCTGTCACAGAGTCAAGACTTGAACCCACACATGTTGTTTCCTACTCGAATCCTCCCACACTTAAGTGCATTCAAAGAACCAGTCTGTCACTTATTTTCTCACACTCAACCTTGTTGAGGAGTCACCTTGATTATACTTTGCTTTTCTAGTGTGCTAGTGTGACAGAGACCATCTCAGCATCACTTTCTTGCATGGTTTGACACAGGATATTTTCCATGAAAGGAAGGAGTCTTACTTTAGTTTGCTTTTGTTGTTGTTATTCTGTTTTTGTTTGGTTTTTTGTTTGCTTGTTTCTTAAAGACAAGGGGGTTAGGGTTGAAAAAAATTAGGAACAACTCCAATTTTAATAGTTATGGAGGAAATTAAATAATCTGAAAACATAACTAAGCATTACTCAAAAGATCTGTGAACCAAGCAAACCACTCAACAAGACTTCTTTCTGAAAGTCTTATGATACTGCAGAAAATGGCTCCAAATTTTTAACATCTAGATTTCAAAACAACATTCATATAATGATAAAAAGAACTACTGAGCTTTCAGACAGACAAGTAGAAAGAGAAAGGTGCTCAAACTCTACATCCTACTAGAGATTTGTGAAAGATTAAAAAGACATACAGGATTTATTGCTGGTTTTGTTGCTATTTAAATCATCACGGATCCTTACCTCGAAATTCGAGCCCTCTGAGCTGAAAGGTGACAAGGCCATTTCCAATTTCGATCAAGTGCACAAAGGCATTTAAATAATCCGATGCCAGAATAAAACAGTCTCCTGTGTTGTAGTTTCCCCAGCGGCCCAGGATCAAATCTCCACAAAGAGACTCCTGCAGAGATCTTGTCAAATGCTCATAAAAAATGGAGTTGAGATTATTGTCATCATTCCCTACAACCAGAGCAGCACACATTTGTAAAAAAAAAAAAATAATTATACAAAGCCATTCTGCATAAAATTTTATGTTCTTTTTCATTCCTACTTAAATCTTCTTCCTCTAGCTAGATGATATCTTCCTGATACTCTATACAATTTACATTTCCTAGGTAGCTCTTCAAAGAATCAAGTTAATATGAAAAATATTGTAAATAAAAGATCACATTAGTGATAACACATATTTCAGATTCTATCAAATAACCTCCAGGATCTACAACAGTAAGAATTTCTTGGTCCCACTAAAAGTCTCTGCAATGCTAAGTTAATGTCTACATACTACTCTTAATCTAAAGAAACAAAAAATCATTATTAATTCAGAACATATGCTTAAATCAGAATGTTTTTCCTGAGATTTTTTAATACTTTGGTCACCCAGCTACCAATAAAATGTAAACTTCTAACTCTACAATACCCTGTGGCAACATAAAATTTGACACAGAACACTGAAGTGAAAAAACCCCATATATTAAACCTTGGCCTCTCTCAGTGGGATAGGATTTGGGCATGTGACACCGGTATCAGTTCTGCCCAAAAAGAGCTCTGTCCCACCAGGCACTGAAGAGGGCCAGCTGATGTACCACATGTTCTCTGTGTCCACTGATGTGCCAAAAACTACTCTCACTTCGTCTCACAGGAACTACTCAGTGTGGCCTGGGAAGTTGCTTTGCATGGCACAGATTTGTGCTCATTTAATGCAATGATACCCAGGAGAGCAGCCCACCATCTTTCCTACTTCTTTCTCTTGCAAGTTTTCCAACTTCCCTTCTCCCCACTCTCAAAAAGGTTTTTCTCCAGAGAAGAGCAGATACCTGTCAGCCCAAGCTGCTCAGTGGTAGGGGCACCACTAACTTGCACCACTAACCTTTCCCTGCCCACAGCTGACCTCTGAGTCTAGCTAAGTTTCCTGCTGCATATTCCACACAAACACCAGAGTTATGATTAATCAAACAATTGGCAATCCAGCAGCTCTCTGTCTGATCAGCTACACATAACCAAGGAATAAATTTACTCATAGAGTCACACGATTTCAACTGGTCTTCGCTACATTTAAAATGCTCTAGTTTGTATACACAAAATTTAAACCCTTTGCATCTCTTAGCTTTCCCAGCAAAGCCTCACCAGTGCAATACATCACATTTTGCAAATCAAGCAAGACACCCAAAGTCCCAGGCCATACCTGCATCCTTTTCAATCTGAATTGCTAGTCTGGTGTTAGAATGGTCCGATCTTTTGGTGCTGGAAATAAAGACATGTTTACAGCCAATTATTTTTTTTTTAAATAAGCAATTCTCAAAATAAACACTTTCTTTGTATAACACATATCTTCATTTTGTGTTTTCATAATTAGGCAGTTCACACTAGTCCATTTGTCAGGCATATATAGTTATTTCAGGTCAGTATTGCTATTGATACTGTAGCTTATCAGCACACTCTTTTTGCCCATTCTCTTTCTTGTGGGGCACATTCAGAATTTGACACCTATGTACTTAAATAATTGATCTGGTTCCAGAAACAGATCAGCCACATGCCACCAAAACAGTGAATAGAAAGAATATTTAATCAGTCTTTCTTTCCTTCTAAGCCTTAAGGGAAACAGCTGGACTCAAGGAGTTTTCTTTGTGTGAAAACATTTCTGTGTGTGGATACCATCTACAGACAAACAACAATACAAAAATACTTTATTTAGTTTCATATTTAGCTAGGCAGCAACAGGAGGAGTCCCTGGTCATTCTTACTGCTTGAAAAAGAGTACATTAGAGGGCCTTAGTTCATACAGGCACTAACCCTGTCACCCTTATGAATAGCGCATTCCCTAGTCAGTATTTTCACTGTAGCAGTGGAATATAAACAACACAGGAAAAATTATTACAAAAGAGAAGGCAACTAAAAAGGTAGATTGGATTGAGCTTTTATTACTACCTGTAACAAAAGACACTACTAAAGTCAGAAAATAAGGAATGAGTAAATCAGTGTGGGCCAGCTAAACAGAAGAGAATGATTGTTGTGGTGAGTAGGGATATTCAACACCAAGTCCAAAGCATCTCCCAGGCACCCAGGGGTAGTTGGGGTAAAAGTGGAACTCTGGCTAATGAAAAATGCTATAGTTAACATCAATTTCCCTGAAATACTGCTCTGGCATGGGTATATAAGGATTTCAGGACACTTCATTAAGAATATTGCCTCAAAAGTTTTTCTCTCAATCACTAGCCTTATCAGAAGACCTATCTATCAAATATGTAAATATGATCTCTCATTCCTTGGAAAATGAGATTAAAGCAAAAGCAGGAAAAGGCCCAAACAAGAGTCAGCATAAGGTTACATGTGACAGTGGCAAGGGTCTCATCTGTACGAAGGCCTGCAAGCACAGGGGAGAAGAGCCACACACCACTTCCCCTGGCATGGGATCCAAGGGAGACAGCCAGGAGTGGCCCTCGTGGTGTCCCTGGTGGAACTGCAGTGAGACTGGCACGGCTGGGTGGGACTGGCTGGGGTCTGGCTGATGGCATGGGGAGCAGAGGGCCCAGAGGAGATTTGGAACAGGCTGGGGATTGGCCAGTCAATCTCCACAGCCTGAATCTAACTCTTCACTGCAAAACTGCAGACATGCCCCAACGAAGACGGCACCAAAGAGGGATTTTAAGGGAGGTTTTCAAACAGCTTAAGTAACCCTGAAAAAGGATGATGTAAAGATAATGTTGTCTTTGAAACACAGCAGAGACTCAGTACTGATTTTCAGGATTTTGTGAGTTTCTTCATGCTGAATCCAGCTGGGAGAAGGATGCCATTGACATGCTACAAATTCTTTTCATCCACTCCCTGCAGCCTCCCCAAAAAGTTGTGGAAATCTGACCAACAGAAAAATTGCACACAGGTTTCCATGCAGTAGACAAAATAGGAACAGGTTTTTTTTAGTTCTACTTCCTACCAAAAGCAACTTTTTTCTTTAAAAAGGAATTTTTTTCCTTAAAAATGCATGTTCTCTACTTTGCAAAAAGTAAGATTGAGAAAATAAGAGTCTTAATTAAAATTATTTGTAATTAAAATTATTTGTAATTAATATTAGCATATTATCTACATAGATTAACATTTTATTTGAGGCATTATTTATCTTCCTGCTTCTGTTTGGCTCAGCTCACTGTAACTGCAATTATCATTTCCTATTCAACAGAAAGTGGCAATGAGGGGAAGGGCCTTCTAAGCAGTTCAGAATATAAAGAATCATTTTACTTTAAAAAGGTTGTCAGAATTCTTCCACCCTGATATATATCCACCTGCATATGCAAAAGTAAGCATAAACATTAGGTTGTGGTATTCAATCAATTTTCTATTCTCAGAAGAGAAAGACTGCTGATTTCCAAATGCATATGTTTTAAGATTATGAGACACTTTATTAACTTTCCGTTAATTCAGTGTGGTAGGGTAAAGAAAAAGTTAATACTATTCTTTACCCCAGTTTCTTACAATTTCTGTTCTGGAAGCATATTGAGACCCATAAAATCAACCAATACTTCAGAAAATTCTAGTCTATAATAAACAGGAATCCTTTTGCCCAGCACACAGCTCTGGGTCTATTTTTTCCCCTCTCTTCCTTATTTTTTTATTTGACAGAAAGATGCATTAAACAATCAAGGAAAATCACAAGTGCTTTGGGACACTCCAAGACAGATGATGCAGCCTGACTGGGAAAAAGGGAAGAAAATAGAACAGCTCTCACAAACAAAAAAAAAAAACAAAAAAAAAACAAAAAACCAAACCAACCAACAAAGCAAAACCAGGCTGCATTAAGGCTTTGTTTAGCAGCTAAAACATTTGCCTTGAGACATGAGATAAGAATTTACCTTTTCAGACACTACTAGAAAAACTCAAATCTTTATACAGCTATTATGAGGTATAATTTTATTTCAATTTTAAAACCAGGGTAATATACACAGTTTATAAAGCAAACTTCTGCGCTGAAATTCAGCTTAGTTGAATAAATGTTGTCAGGTAATCAACTCTGGATTTTAAAAGTCTTCTACAATTATTAGTAACCAAAGCTGTGTTTGTATCTTCTTGAAGGCACTGAGAATTTGCATGGGATTAAACTATAATCCACTACACCTAACAATCAAACCAGCAAAACCTTTACTTCTCAACCAGGACCTTTCACTGTGAACTTTTGGGATTAGTAGGTGATTTGGGCTTTCCTCCAGTGGCCTCTTACTTTATATTTGGTTGTTACCACTCATCCAATGTGATAATTAGCTCAGTAATTGAATTTCTTCCTGAATTGCATTATTTTATGCAAACCAAGTACAGTTCCTCCAGCAATTGCCCTAGAGAAAAAGTGATTGTGTTGGACTGTCTTCAGCTAAGTCTTCAGCAATTTTAAAGCCAACATCCTGCTTAGTTCCTGAAATATCTATTTCATGCTCTTTTAATCCCCCATTTATATGGACACTGGGATAACCCACTGGTTTGTTTAGCACTGCTCATGGCATTAAAACTACTGCTTCCTTTTGCAAAAAAATTAAGTCACTTCCTATATTCTCTTTCCCAAACATACTGCCTGGAAAGATTTTCTCCTCTCACTTCAATTTTCCAATTTCCTTAGAAAGATGGAAAAAAAGGCTGAGGTGGATTAACGCAGTCTCGCGAATATAGAGAATATATTGAGAATCAGGTAAATTGAGGAAAATAAATAAATCATTGCCGATTTAATAATGCTAAATAAATCATTATTTCCAGAAGATCAAAATGAAACTCCAGCTGTTCTATCCGCAGTGCTGCTGCTGAGTTTTCCTCCAAAACACAAATTCAAGATTTCCAGGATTCCTGCTGTGTAGAAGAGGATCTCTACTTTGAAAGAGAAGAAAACAAAGAAAAGCAGTTTCCCTCTGGGAGATGCAGAGATGCCTTTCTAGGGTTGATCCAAAGTTTTTCTTTGTCTATGTCTAATGAATTTTAATCCACTCTTCGATGACATCTAACAGGCAAATTTAAAAGAGAGAAACTTTACTATGCTGCAGCCCTATGATTATTCATGGGAATCTGGAAAAAAATCTTTAGTTCCTGTGAATGCCTAATGCTGCCGGCTCCATAAACAAAGGCTTAGCATTAAAAACACAGTAGCAGTTCTCTACACTGTGAGGCAGGAGGAGAATGACATGGCAGAATAAAGAGGCATCCATCAGTATTTGAAGGACACCAGAGGTAAAAGCAATGATATTAATTGGAAGGGGAAGGACACTGAAGTAGTTTTAAATCAATTTCATCTAAAAGATAGAATTATTTCAGAGAGCTGTTAACAGCAAGGGCTGACAGCCTCTTTGTGCATGACCCTGCCCCGGTTTTCTGGGCAGCTGCATGGAAGATACAACTTGGGTTTAGCTCACATTTTAAAAGAGGGACCTCTTAAAAGTGAAAGCAATTTTTCCCTCCTGATCACTCAATCCAATTTTTATTTTTTATGCTTTCTTCCTCCTCTCCTTCCCTGTCTGGGCCTTTGTTTCATCTAACAGTAATAAAAAGTGGCTTTGATTGCACACTAGGAAACCAGGTATAAAAAGTCCCAGTTGTTAAAGACAGCACTGCTGAAGCATCCTTTTAGAACACAGAAAGGTCTTACTATCAATAAAGCTTCCTGTTCTTAGAGTTTCTTCACTTTCTTAAAAAGGTTTTTGTAACTGATTTTAAGGCTTCTTGGGTTTGTTTGGGTTTTTTTGTGGTTTGCCTGTTTTTCTAATATTTTGGAGGTTTTGGTTTGGTTTTTTTGTTGCTGTAGTTTGTTTAAGTGGGTGATAAAACCAGAGTCATCTGCTGAGATGACTCAGCATGTTTATTTGGCATATTCCAACACCTGTCTGGAAGTTTCTGCACTTCTGCAGCAAGGGGGATGAAAATGCGAGGTGTGAACTTGAGGTCAAAAGCTGAGCACCCAAACACAGGTTAAACAGCCTACCTTAGTGCTCTGACATTCAAAGGTTTAGCTGGGGAATTCATCTCTTATTTGTCAGCCAAGTCATTTAAGCATCTGTGTACTTTAAAATACTCACTAATGCTTTACTAAAATGTCATAAATATTCCTGCTTTTGTCTTATTTAATTTCTTTCCCCTTGTCTAAGTATGCTTTTTCTTTTAAAAAACATTTAATTACTGTCTTCAGATTATTTTTTTACCACACAATAGAAGAAGCTTTATAAGTGGAATGATTATGCAACTGCACAGAGGTTTTTTGTGCGCACTCTTGAGGATGTAAAAAAGGTCAAGATCCTGGTCCGGTTGCTCTAAGGATGGAGCTTAGCACAGGACTCCACTTCCCAGCTGGACCTCGCTGTCTGCAGATGAAACAAGTGCTTTTAATTTAAAAGCAAATGTGTTAATGACATTACACAAATACAGGTATCTGAAATAGTACATATGAGTGTTATTCTTCTGTTGTTCCCACTATGAGCCAAGACAAACATTATAGGAAAGGTAAACCACTGTGCCCAGCCCTGGGCAAAGAGCTCCACAAGACTGATTCACCTGGGCTCTGCACTGATGGGCCTGTGAGTGAAGCAGCAAATGCCTGAGAAACTGCAAGGAGCTGGAGAGTAGAAGAGAGGTGATGAGAAATATCCTGCTGAAGATTTCACCAGAGAGAGTGAGAACAGACAGGGGAAAAAAAACCAAAACCAAAACAAATGTTGGGAGCTGCTTCAGCAAATGAGGCCAAGATGTTTTTCTCCTTTACTCCACTCAAAGAAAGAAACATTTTTTAAACATCATGAAAGGAGGAAAGGATAAAAAGGCATTTCAGAATTCATTCTTGATATTCTTTACTGCTGATAATAAAGTGTTTCCATGCTTTTTCAGTGTGCAATATTAAAATAGCATATATTTAAGATACTTTAACTCTCACTTTCAGACTTAATGTGACTGCTTAATAATAAAATTATAACATAGAGATGGCAAGAAAGTATGAGAAAATACAAGACCAAGACAAAGACTGGTCACCCAAAGAAAGCCTGTGTCAGAAATACTAGCTGCAGGGTTTCCTATATCCATATTTCTCACCAAAAGATGAAAGGAGACAAAACAGAAGCTCACCAAGCCATTCCAGTGCTACAAACATGCAAATGCAGCATCAGTGATACTACACTGAAGAACAACAAAAATCTTACTGCTACTGTGCAGTTGTACAAAATCCAATCTAAAAGAGGAATAACTCTCAATACCTCTGGGTTTTTTTTATGGCAAGGACTGTTGAGAATATTAATAATTTACAGCATTCATCTTAGTATCCTCTACAGTACTCTTCAGACTGAAAACATGTCTGATATTTTGAGAGCAAACACTGCTAGTCAAAGGACTTTAAAAGAAAAAAAAAAAATCCCACTAGCTTTCATCCAGTATTTACCTAGTCCCAACTAGCACAAAGTTTCAGAGGCAATTCTCAGTGGCAATGGTGACACAATTCTGCAATTTGCACTATCTCAGAAAGAAGAGATGGTTCACATTTTGCTCTTACAAGCCCAAAGGCAACCTAGGTCCACTGCATACCTTTGTAGATCAGGAGACAACCAAGACCCATGCATGCTGTAGCATGAACTGCTCCCTGCCACTACCTGTGCACAACGTGTCTTATCACCTTGGTTAGAATGCTTACACTTGCTGAGTACACTTGCTGCAGTTTTCACATTTTGACAAAAGTAGCTTGAATAAGCATTTCCTTGAATGTAAAGTTTAGGTTTAGCACTCCAAACTTCAGCTTGCCCCTAAATGTTTGATTCAGTTAAATCCAACACAGAATGTGATGTACATTATCCAAGTGAATGGATGAACACTTGCTGAGAACACTTATTCTTATGGAAACCCATATATTCCCATATATGTCCAATATTCGACATGACAGAATATGAGTTGACTTGATCTCATTAGATTTACATAATTTGGAAGTTAATGACTAGATGAACAGCATTATAAATCTTTAGTGCCACTGCATATCCACACACACCCTTACAACATTACATGTGCCCTATCTCTGGTGGGAGTCCATTATTGTCTACTACATCCTGTTGCTGCCTTCCTTTCTAAACACATATTTAAAATCCCTCCTCTACCATGCTCATGATTTCTTCTCCTTTGTATGTCTGAGTTCCTGCTTACCCATGCCTATTGGGTTACCCCCTGAGATATTTCATTGCATGACTTTTCCTTTCTGCCCACCCACCCCTTTCCCTTTCCATTTATGCCACTTATGGTTTTGATCTCTACTTGTGTTCCTCCTGATCTCAGCATGCATTCCCTTTCTGATGTCTCCCTTCTGTCTTTACTCTGTCCTCTTAGAATGATTCAGTGAATTGGAGTTGTGAATGCATCTTTAACTCGGCAGGGAACTACAGAGTACTGAATCAGAATACATTCCCAATTAATTATCACACATATGGCTCCTATTCAATTAGCCTCAATTTGTTTTATAGACTGCCAGGGGCAAAAATTTGATAAGAAGAGATGTAACCAGTTAAAGAGATACGGCCAAACAGTTAAACTACATCTTTGAATTTTGTATAGGCTCCCTTGAGTGTGAAATTCCAGGCAACTCAGAAAACATTTTAATACCAAACCTACTTGATTAAAGGTGCCTGGTTTTCCTTGCCCATCCTTTCTCATGTTTTCCCAGTTCAGCGTGACTCCACATGTGGAGTAAGTGATGAGGTGAAGAGTGGGTTGGAGAGGAGGTGTGCACAGCTCCATGCCACAGCAGGTAGCCAAAGGGGCACACGTGGTCACTTGCTCTAGGGGAGATCACAGCTCAAGACACTAAAGAGAAGGTAGTTTCTAGAAGGGTTTATCTTAGTCTGGGGCTGTACCTGAAACAACACCCCCCACACCTGAATGCTGTGGCTTTGTCATGCTGCAAAGCTCTAGACTGAATGGAATTAAAAACTCCCAAACCAGGCAAGTGTTGCAGGTACAAGTCCATGAGCAGTACTGGTGGTGTGCAAAATAGAGAGTGGTTACATAATGCAGAAGGGAGCAGACAGGGAAGGGTCTTGAGAAGAAAGTCAGATGAATAAATCTAATGAGTAACATGCAATTTCAGAGAGCTCATGAGGAACTAAGGCTGAAGCACACACAAAGATGTTCTTTGTTCTTCAAACATTTTGGTTTTCTTTATTCTCTCCCCCAGTGCCAGAACCATGGCCACAAATGGCTCTGGAAAGCAGGGAATAACTTCCCTGTTTACACTCGTCGTTTAAAGAGAGGAGCATGTTTGGGGTTTTTTTTTTAAATCACCTCTATTGGGAAATATGCCAATCTTAAGAGAACAGAAACTAAGGAAAAATGGCAGCAGCTTGCTAATATTTCAGCTTTTGCACTGCTGCAAGCCAGAGACTGCCACTTACAACTGTATCAATGGTATACTCAAGGACACCAAGTCAGGTCTAAGTTCCCTCAGTATAGGCTGTGGTATGTCAGTACAGGCTGGATTCTCACAGATGTAAGCACCTTTGAAATTTCCAGAAAGGCTTTCACCAAATTCTACATGCTTTGTAAATAGGATTGGTAAGGTCTTCTGATTTGGAGGCAACACCCCAAAAATTAAGGCAAAAAAATGTTCATTCATTGGTCCTATTTGTTTTGACTTACAAATCCCATGCATGAATAAGCACCCATTTCAGGTTTATCTGAATTTAATCTGGTATTTATAAATATACTATTTATACTATTTTGAAGAGTTCTAAATTAACTCACAATAAAAGCCTGGAGGAGCCCTGAGGCTAACTCAGTGAAGATCTCTCTTAGAAGAACCACAGTCACCAAAGGGACCAGCATTCATCAATGAGTAATAGCTGTGAACAAAGGCACTAGAACCTCAGTTCATTTCAGACCAAACAGAAATACAGTGCTTCTTTCTGGTCAGTTCATAAAAACAGGATAGAATTAGAGGCTGCCAGAGGGAAACACAAAAATTTGTAGAGAAATCAGTTTGGAAGAAACTGAAAGAATTGCAATGAACAGTAAAACTCAAGGCTATAGTGTGGCTTTCAGTTAGAAATATTCAAGAAAGTTTGAACCCTAAGTAGGACAGTAACAGTAGTTAAAACTACTATATCTATATATATACATACATATATATACATATATATATACATATAGATGATATTTGACGAAATAAGGCAAACGTTATCTCCTGTCAATTAGTGGGAAAAAGCTGAAGTTATGCTATTCATTCAAAATCAAATCCAAGCCATTACTGAACTATAAACATCTGCTGCAGTTGTTCCTCTGTAAATATCACTACTATGGAGGTCTAAAAACATGTGAAAAATCAAACAACAAAGCAAGAAAAAGACTAAGAAAAAAAGAAATCCAGTCGTAAAGAGAACAACTTAAAAGGTCTGAGTGTGCAGATCCCAAATGAAGCACATGGACAGTTATGGGTGAATGACATTTTGTGTTTGGAGCAGGGGTTTTAACAGCTGTAACAGATGAGCAGGCTCACAGGGAAACCAGAGGCACCAGCATGTGTTAAAAATAAGCATTTGGAAGTGGAAGGCCTGTTGTTTTATGAGGGAAAAGGGAGGGAGCAGCCAGGTACTTTTCACAGCTCCTTTTCCCACACATGTGCATAATGTGGGGTCAACCAGAATTACGTGTACACCGGGAAAACTCTTCCCATTCCACCTGCAGGCTGTCTGCAATGGGCAGGTCAAGTGAGCGGGCAGGAAAAGAGAAGAAAAAGCCATCTGCACTACATCTGAAGAAGGGCAGGTTTTCCTCACCCTCCATTCCCAGCTCTATTAACCCTACAGGTAATGATTTTCCAGACCACAATGACTGGAACAATAACACAGTGATACGCTTTTTTAAAAGATGGAGAAAAGAAAGGCTTGCTCACATAGTCCTAAACACAGAGAGGCATCCTGTAATGCCAGTCTGAGATAACTGGCAATTTAATCACAGCCTCTTTAGAGACACTTAATTAATTCAGTTACATTGCTCTGTAATTCATTCAAGGTGCTTCAAAGCAAATGCAAGCTGTGCCTTACCCAAAAATAGGCACTGAATCAGAATAATAGAAACGGGAAGGTGCAGGAGAGACAAGCAGCTTGTAAATAATGAAATCTCCAGATTCCTGGTGGCAGTTTGCTGTTTGTGGGGACAAGTCACAGTTGCAGCAGAGAACAAACAGGCTGTTCACGTGATCCAGCTGTTAGACCCATTGAAGTATAAAAGTAAACTTTCTACTCTGTTCTGTCATTGTCATATCCAAGATACAAAGGAAGATAAGAGGAAGGGAGGAGAAGGACAGAGTCAGGCTACAGCATGACAAAATATTTGAAAAAAAGAGCAAAAGCAGAGGAACTGAACAATAGTGTTCGGCAAACACTTTCTGCTTTAAAGCACATATACATTAAACAAGATTTACTGATATTTCCTTTTCTCTCCCTGACATCCACAGCCTAATCATTCCAACAGCTGTTAAAATAGGGACTAAAAGAGCTGTCTTCAAACTGGGAAGCAGGACCCAGGCCAATGACTGGACAAAACAGTGTCACAGCAAACTTTCCTTTGCAAAAAAACAAACCCAAAAATAACAGAGAGAGAAAGAAAAATTATCATCATTCAACTCCCACAAGGTAACCAGCTCACAAGCAGCAGCCCAGTTTCTCATTTTACACCACTCTTTTCAACAACAAAGGCAGCAAAAGCTGCAAAACTATGACTGCAAGAGCTCTTCATTCTCATTCACCTTCCTTAATGCCTTTTTTTTTCTTCTTTTTAGACATCCTTTTTCCCTCTGAAGGGTCCCTGACCTCAGTCATGCATTGGTGTAGTAGACCCTGCCTGCAGTGAGTACCAAAGGGCACATTAAAAGCAAACAGCATCTGCTGATTGCACGGGAGAACACCCTGCTCTGTGCACACACCACAAGAGCCCAAACTAGCACAGCATGAGTTCTGAACTTTGAAGAGCCTGTTAGGAATTTCACAGTTTGCTCACTATCAAAATGAATCCCTTTTTCTTTTTTTTTTTTTTTTTATGCACTTGAGTCCTTCAGCTCCTTGAAAAAACAAACATTTTAATTCTCCAAGACTTTCAGCTCCAGCTTGCATCATCTATAATGGAAGAAGCTCAGTCAGAGAAACAAGAGTATACAAACTCCTCTTTAGCCAGCAGAAAAAGTGGGACTAAAAGAAACCTGGAAACACAAGATACATGTGTGTGCACTCAGAAAACACCAGGTAGAGACAACCAAACCAAGACTTTAAGGAACAGATGGCTCAGTTACTCAGCACTCAGACTACTGGTCTAGTATTCCTGTTCCAAGTTTCAACTTTGGATCACTCTCCCAAAAATGAACTGGACTTTTTTTCCCCTTCATCTAATTTCAGGCAGTTGGCCCAAACAAGATGCAAAATAATTCTTCCTTAAGTGAAAAACAATCAAATTTGCTTGCCAACAAAAAAGTGTGCAAATGTTGATAACAATCAGTACAGAAATGACAATCTAAGAAAGCAATCTAATTTATGACTTGAAAGAAAAACAATTTTGATACTTAGACTGTTTGTCACAGTTGTTTTCAGTTATTCCAATTAAGAGATTAAATTATATTTAAAAAATAACCCTGGAACTGACAATATCTAACTTTATGTAAGTGTAAATTAATTATTTGTTGCTAGTATGTGATAATTTAATGTAGTCATCAATACAGCAAGGAAGTGTTTGAAAATGAATATATGAAGCAGGCAGAAAATAAAAAGCAATATAAAGTACACAGAAGGTAGCTTTCCCCTGGGTAAAGTTCCTGTCAACAAGCAGTGAGTATGGAAACAGAAAAAAAAAAATCTCCAAGAGCTTCTGCTTTGTATGAACTCATCTCAGGCAACACTGCAGCGAACCTGTGAATTTCTACGAATACACTGAGCTGATCTTGGAAAAACTGTCAGTGCACTCCAAAAGAGAAATTTGTACAGTAATTTCCCTATCTGTTTGTTCTGTTTTGTCTTATATAACCTTAAAACTCAGTGCACATTTGGTTGTAAGGAACTACAGCCCAAAGACAGTCAAATGAGCAGGAGCCAGAACAACTTTCCATTCCAGCCCAAGTTACTGATCCTAACTCCACAGCTCAAAAAAAAAAAAGCAATTATGCTATCCCTTTGAATTTTTACAAATTTAAATATCAAAATCCAAAGCAGTAAGACAAGGTTCATTTAGTTCATTCAATTAATTGAAATATTTTGTAGAAAATTTCCTTCTTAATACAAAATTACTCCCCTTTGTTGCCTTTTCCTATCTTTTCACAGTGTCCTTTTAATTAACCAGAAGTTTTTCAGTCGAACTCTCACTCATTCTGGTTAGCTCCTCATGTAAATGGAAGTAAGGCAAAGGAGAATCAGAAGTACTGGAAATAAAATGAATACAAATTTAGAAAGAATCATTCCATGTACTTATTCTAAGATGCCACAGGTTCAGGCAAAGACTTATTTCACTTTGATGACAACTTGAACCTTCTACAAGGCTGTTTTCTACTTCTGAAAGGATTTTGAGAGGCAAAGTTGTGTTTTTTGTTTTAAGTGAGAGAATAGAAGATAGAGTAGAATTTCTAACAATCAAAAAAGAACCATTTCTTACAAATAATAACATAAGATTTCTGGTTGAAGACAAAGTTGTAGTTGCTGCTTATTTTGAAAGGACAAGTGGTGGAGGATTAAAGTATTAAAAGGGTTTGGTTTGTTACACTTGAGGTTTTACAGTTTATGGATAAAATAATGATCTTGCTTTGCAAAACTATTACCATCAAATTCTTCACTTCCTTTAGTAGCAATCACAGATGGCCACTACTGATGAAAACAAGTCACACATACACCCTTGTCAAACTACTAAGTATCAATCATTTTTTGATACTTCCTGTGAATATCTCCAGCTCATTTTGTATCAAAAGATTAGACAAACCAAAAGCAAAATATAAATGACACCCTCTATCTCTCTTGACAATAACCTAAAACTTGACACTAATCTAACTATATGGCAGTGGTGTGCCTTCACAGAGGTTGGTTCTCTAGAAAAGGAACTGCATGCCTTCAAAATGCTCTGGTTGAAGTAAAATGTAGCAGATGTTAAAATTCTCACTTCCTACTTAATATTGTTCAAAGTTTCCATCCAAAAATGTACAGCTGTCTGTGGGATACTTTCCTGCCTTTCCATAACTGCCCTCCACACCCTTGAAAAACTGAACTGTTGACCCAGTAAAAAAGATGTGAGAGAATTTTGTTAAGATCTAGTGCCTGTGTGCAAAATTCAGCTCCCCTCGAAAGGTTTCCACAAATCTCATCACATTTAGAAACAAATACAAAGCCTCTTTATACAAGAGGCTTTTGGCTTTGTCTGACTAATTTCTTCATAGATGAGTACATATTCATCCACTGACACAAGACAAAATACAACAAAATAAAACTCTTCAGACTAAGAGACACCAGCAGCACTAACACGTGAGGTGTGGTAAGTGTATGGCCCTTCTCTCTGGTGAGGCCAAGCCAGGACTTGGCCAATGCAATTCTCCCTTTGTGCCTCATATCACAGTTCTGCAGCTGCACAGTTACCTGCTGCATCCCACGGGGAACATTTAATCAGCCTAGTTAGTACAAAATGTATTTATGCAGTCTGACTGCAAGTGCCAAAGGCTTCACAAATTTAGTTGCTAGCACTAGCTAGCAAGACAAAAAAGGCTGACAACTGGGAGTTTTATTGCTTTTTTCTTTTTCACAGCTTCGTTACTGTGTGTCTGTACAACAAATGCAACATGACGCCTCATCTGTAACATACCGATAATTGCTTAAATACATTTTCAGAAATAGTCAAATAACCATGGGAAAGTAAAACACCAAAAACAAGATTCAAAGATTAACCTCTCATGCCCTAATTTAAGGATTACCTTTGGAAACAAAAATAAAAATACCACCAGAAACAGAACTAATGAGAGCAAAACCCTTACAAATAACAAGGGTAGAAATTTTTGAATAGTCTTACTTGTAGTTTTTCTCCCAGAACTTGACTGGTCGTGCATACGATGCGATGAAGATGACGCTACCCAGAAATGGACTCAGTGGTGTAGAAAAGACTGAAGCAGCCAGAGTTTGAAAAAAAAGCATAGCAGAGTCTGAAAACTGCAAGTTAAGGTAACATGGGAAGGGAGGAAGGCAGGTAGTGCCAAATCATACATTACCAGCATGTAAACAGTGACTCTTCAATGCTACAGTTTTATTATCCTGTCTAATCTCTGCCCGAGGACAGATGCTAAGCAGAGGCAGTGCAGCAAACACCCTTGACCAGCTACCTAAGCTACCTTCTGTAACATAAAAGCACCTCTCCAGAGTCTGACACAGAGTTTAAAACACACACACACAAGGAAGAAACCAATCTTTTGGAAATTATTTGTTCTCCATACTGGAGTCTTGCTTCCACTGTGTCCAGTGTTCCATTCTATGGGTTTCTGCTTGTTTTGGAATGACCTGGTATGAGGAGAAACTATGCCTCTATACTCCAACCTGCTGCTTCAAAGTCATGCTTTGATGACATTGATTCTTACTGAGAATTTACTATTCCATGCTGACCAAAAGCTAAAAAATGTTCAGTGTTTCATATTTCTTGAAATATATAAGAAATGAGAAGGTGAGGACAGGGGAATAGTAAATATCACACATAAACATTATAATGAATGTCTGAACCCATAGTTTACTTTAAATGTAGTCATATTTCAGGCTGCTGGAAAGCAGGTTAGGAGATGGATAAGGATACTGAAAAAGATGCAAGTTAAAAGAACAAATAAATGCAAGAAAATAAAATGTTAGGCCTAAATTCTTCATTAATTCATACCACATCCATGAAATTTAAGGAAAAAGACTTTCAAACTGGCATAAGAGACCAGTTGACATTCCTCCTCCTTGGGAGTGAGGTGCAAAGAAGCTGTGAACTAAAGGAACTACTATCAATGGACAGTGATCAAGCACATCTCAAACTAAATTTCAGGTAAAATCAATAACCAGAGTGCTTTAGCTTACCCTCTTATAGCAATATACTGTATGTCTGCCCTACAATCCTTCAGACTTCCCAGAAAGGCCATTTTAACAAAAGTAGCATCATTCTTGTTACAGCATTTCCAATGAAACTGCTAGTTAGCCATGCTTTCAAAGCCTTTTGAAATATCTGGAAACAAATATTTGCCAAAAGATACCTTTTAAATCTCTCAACCTTACTAAAAGACTGTAATGGTGTCTTTGTGCATTAGAGAGACTTGAAAAAGACGTTGCCCTGAGAGTCTAAAGTTTAAAAAAGGGACAGAGAGCACAGAGCAGAAAGCAAGTGCAGCAAAAAAGGCACACTGTCACATTACAGTGCAGTCATAACCAAGCACTGGCTGTGAAAGATGAACAAGTATTTACAAGTGTCAGATAAGGGAAGGAGGCACAGGAGCTAAAGAGAGGAAAAGAGAGCAGAGGACAGATAAGGGCAACAAAACAAGTTTTTTAAAGTTGGTACTAATATAATGATTGATTTTAAAATTGCCACCATCATGAGCTAAGACATTTTGCACACCACTGTGAACCATTTCTGTCTTAGACATAATCAGCAGCACCAGGGGTTTTTTTGCTCAAATGACATAACGCTTTCCTAAATGGACAGTAGAAGACATTACCCATTTGATTTGTGAAAAATGATTTTAACTGTTTCATATCTGTAAGCCTGTCATGAGAGCAAGTTACAGCATTTGACTCTATTATGTGTATCTAATGTGTGCAGTGGGCAATTATCTGTTGTGGGGTATTTTTATTGGAGGATAGCCTTTTTTTTTTTTTTTTTTTTGTATTAGGTCATTATTTATTTACTTTGAATACCAATGCTTCAACTGTGTCTAAGTAAACAAGAAGTGCCAAAAACTTACAGGCATACTTTCTTACACTATGACCCAAGCCAGGTTTCCTGAGTACCATCTTTGTTAGGTTACATTGACTAGAAGCAGAACTTCTAGAAGAAGAATGTTTCTTTGTAAATAAAGGATTTTCTTTCTAACATGGCCAAAATCAAATTTTGAGAACAAAAACTCCAAAGCTAAAAAATCTTCAACAGTAAATAAAACATTGTCTTTGAGGATTAATTCTTGCAATTTAAAAATCTGCTTAAATTCAAACCAGCTTCAAAACAAGTGAGAGACTGACATTTTGAAACTATTCCGTCCCCTTCTTTTAAAACAAAATTACCCTGTAAGGCCAGCTCAAATCCTCTGCTTCTCAAAACCCACATTTTTACTTGCAATTACTACAGGTCCCTTCCACACAATCACTTAGAGGATGGGAAAACTGACTGTCACAGGGCTGTGTTTTCTGATGTTACAGCTGTAACCCTGAAGCAACCAAAGCAGAAACTCTCCTAAACAGGATAATCTCAACTACAAACTCGGGGTTTTTTTTTTTCCCTCCAATTTCACTGTTCCCTTTTTAGGTTAAATCTGCCTTTGAACTACAAACTACACTGACTTTCTCAGTGTGTTGATATTTATAAGTGCATAAACTCATCTTACCCACTTAAATGCTAGGAAGTGAAGTTGCAGATCTGTCCTCAAGTCTGAAGTCCATTCCTGTTCCTGGTCTTTTAGGATTAAGAGGGACTTTGAAGGGTCACTTAGTCCATCTAGCAGCCACAAGCAGGATCAGCTAAACCTATATGACTCCTGATAGACATCCACCTAAAATCCTGATGATTTCTAATGGTGCAGACTCTACAACCTCCACCAGACAAAGCTCCACACGTGTTGCCCTTTGTGCCCTGCATGCTGCACTCAAAGGCATTAAAGTATACTGAACTACTCATCTTGCTGAGCTCTGCAGCAAAGGTTCACTCAGGCACTTTGAAATTAAAAAATTTACATCCTGTTTGCAGAACTGATTGAAGCAATTAGGAGCCACAAATAATTAACTCTGTAAAGAAATGGCAGGTTTAGTACCTCTGTAAACTGCAACATGCATTTATCATTACTGTTTGCAGGGTTATGATAACAACAAATAAAATTACTGTGCAAAGAGGCAGAGTTATTGCTGTTGTGGGAATATTAACTTCAGCATTTAACCAGTATCTTAATTGTTGCAGTGCCTCAGAAGACAGATTTGCATTTACAAAGCATACTATAAATATAAATAATAAAAAGCTAGGTTAGATCACTTTAGCAATAACTCTGTAAACAAACAAAACTCTGGTTTAACTACTTTCCATTCTGCAAAATTTAATTGGTAATTTTATCAAGAGCAAAGTTACCACTGCAGAAAGTAATTGTGACTAAAGGGAAACTTGTTGAAATATAATCTTAGTTCTTAAATGTTTTGCTAAATAAATTCATATATGTTCTCCAACAGAAAAGAAAATATATTTTTCTTGTGAAATTCTGGAAGGATTTGCTTCAAATAACCTAAAACTCTTAGGACAGATCACTGCTTTTATAATGCTTTCCTTCTACAAGGAGAAAATCTAAAACTTTCCCTCTGGGAGTTATTCAGTGTGCACTTCCCTTTCTCTGAGGCTTCCATTTATTCTTCCCATCAAAAAACATAAGCATTGTTACTCAACATTGCTTATGTTTCACAGCAAAGAGCAGACAGAAGAAATCACTCAAGAGAAAAAAATCCCAACCCTATGGGATGAAAGGGACAAAGACCTAAGTGCATATATCTAATAAACAGTACAAAGTAAACTTGTCAGTAGGTATGAACTAGAACTGCTTTGTCAACTCTTCTTCCACAACCCTGGCTAGCAGGGAAGGAAGAAATTAAAAGGTAGTATCTGCCTTAGATGTCAAAGAAGTTAAATTTCTTCAGTTAAAATGTTTTTGGGGGTTTTTTTCTGTGTTCAATCAAGTTTCTAACTGAATTTGAATTTAAATAGAATAATTTTTGTTCTAAAAATTCAAGATATACTTCTTAACCCTACAGACAGGTCATCTGGAGGTCACTGAACTCTGTGTTTTACTCCTCATATCCACAAACAGCCCTGGAACATGCAGCAAAACAGACTGCTTCTGAAGAACTGCTTCGGTGCTGACAAACATAGATTTTTACTCATAAAAGAGAGTGGAAAGGTTAAAAAGGAGAATGTTTCTCAGCACCCCAATGAAAAAATTTACATTAAAATGTAAAAATCTAGCTGCTTCTGAAATTGAAAAAAAGAGAATCAGGACAGTTGCAGCAGAAATTGGCTCATTGAAATGAATTTTTATCTGACATACCAACTAGAAACAACTGAGAAAGAAACTAATATTTGAGAGCACAGTCAGCCATAAGCCCAGCAATATGTCTGTCACAACATTTCTTGCTGGATGCATCAAAACTCAGTGCTGAGGACTGGGGAAGTAAGTGATCTGCAGAATGTGGTTGGGTGGGAATAAACACACCAGGTTGAGTCAGAGTTCAGTTTCCTAGTTTCAGATCCTGTGCAGCCAAAAAAAGAAAAAAGAGAAAACTATATTTCTCAGAAGATATTCCAAGATTTTCAAATTTTAAAGTAAATTACCTAAGAATTTCAAATCTCATTCAAACATTGTAAATAAATTGCATACATGAAGAGGAACTTAAGAATAAAGAAAAACAAATTTATAAAGGATATGAGGTATTGCAAAGAGCTGAGCGAAAACATGGAACGATGACCCCCAGGCAATCTGCCAGGGAGCAATGTATGTCATGATGAACTGCAACTTCTGCAGTAGGTCCCACAGCTGAAAAAAAAAAGGAAAAAAAGAAAAACATGGTCACTTCACTTTTTAGACACTGAGATTATTTCAAAACCAGTATCTGAAAAAGACACTTAAAAACCGTGCCCTGGAATAAACATGAGTTAAATTGTATTACTAGCTTTTATAGGTATTAAGGTCTTACTTCAATAAGGCATTAAAGTACATTCTTCATTTGAAATTTAAACTTGCAATGAGGCACATTTTTGATCCCCATAGTGAGGTAGCTCCCAGATTAACTTACAGAAGTATGTCTGCTCTAATCAGAAAGTTGGAAAACAGGTTCTGATATTCAGGGACTATATATGACCACAAGTCAGACAATTATGGGAGAGGAGACTCCAGCAGAAACTGGATACAGCAAATAGAGAAAGTTCAGTGTGTGATGTGTGGCTATGCACATGGAAATCAGACTGACTTCTCAAGAACACAGCATTCTCATTTGTTGACTCAATGGGAGAAGATATCATGATGTAAGCATATGCACGGCATTAATCATGAACTGTAGCTGCATTTTCAAGACCATTGTATCATAAAAACATTGCATAAATATGAGCTTTTATTGTTGCGCAGTACAAACTGAAAAACACAACAAATTTACTTTTGCTTCCTGTAAAATATGCTTGGTGCTGCAACTAGCAGTTTCTGATTCAGGAATGATGTGTACTTATTCTCTGGAATACATTCCCCCCCACCCCTGTCATTTCTCTTGGCATCAGGCCAAAACAGATCTTATGTCTCATCTATTGCAGAGTGGGTTCCTGACAAACTGTCAGGAAAGATTTGGCCATCAATAGACATTAGTGCTCAACACACACAGAAGCTGACAGTGAAACAGAAGTATATGCAATATTTCATACTCATACCGCAAATATATGTTAAATTTCTTAGAGTAATTCTTTTTAATTTGAATTCATGAATAACAAGACTTTGCCAACACCCTTAAAGACATTGAGACTGTATCAACACTTGTACATTAGAACTCTTCCAGGGAATGTTCTCAAGCACTGATATTGTACATGTTTTTAAACCATTAGAAAGGTGTCTGGGAAGGTTCTGGTCTGCCCCAGCTAACACTCTTCCAAACAATCTCCAGGAATCCTTTTGAACGAAACCCGTCCATGGTTCATTTCCAGGTGGCAATTCCATAACTCCACCTGGCACACAGACTGGGAGAGCTCATCAGCACAAACACAAGCTTCCCCACGACAGCTGGCCTCGGGGACAGAGCACAGCTCTGGCACACTTCATGTATGAGTATGCTGACAGTCAGAGAGGACACACTTTTTCTGGCCAGCTCCTTTCACCCCTCCTTAAGTCACCACCCCCAAAGTCCCACTTGGCCATCTGTATCCATAGTGGCAATGCACTTACAGGATGTTTCACTGAGCTTCTCCATGAACTGTAGTGAATAATTGCATATTAAATGTGAGGGAAGTAAGAATCACTTGCAGTTGACCTGTTCTAGTCTTTGTGCTACAAAACTATCAGACAGTAGCTGCTAACTTGGTACAACCAGTGTCATGTTACAACTAGCAAACCCTCCAGTTGAGATGCAAGCAGTGATTCACACATTTGCTTTCCTTCGGCATGACTCAAATTAGGAGCAATATGTAAAGTATAGGCTACACTTACTTTGCATAGATATACTATTGAAAACCAAAAGACCTGATAAAAACAAGATGTTATAATCCCTTCAATGCACAGCCTGGTTACCCCTACTGAGCTTGAGAAACTTATACCTTGCTAACTTTGTTTTCTGTCAAAAATACTACACTACTTGAAGACTGCAGCATTAAAGTAGGCAAGTAAAACTGAAATGAAATGCAAATGGACAGTTATTTATTTGAATCTTATTTAGCAGATTGTGGGTTGCTTTTTTTAACTTCATTTTTATTTATCTGAAACATCACAATGAACAGCTGGAAGAAAAATTTTATCTGCAAAAAGATTTCAGTGAAGGGCTGGAAAAAGCTAATGACTTGCATTTGAAACCTCAAAAATTCAAAACTGCAGCACAACCCAGCAAAGTTCTGCCAGCTACAGATTGACATCACAGAGCCATAAATCACCCCAGCTGCACTCAAAGCACAGAATTCATCAAAAGGTTTTCAAATCTCAAATAAAATTCAGGTTTTGCATTTGCTAGGAAACCAAATCCAGGAGGACATCCTTCTGGCTCCTTGTTCCAGTACATAATTTTCAGTTGTTCTTTACTATTTACACCTTGCAAAACTTGGCCCGTGGAGCCCAAGTTCGCTGTCGCATCTAACAAGTCCTACTGCTTTAGCATTCACCACTGCTTGAACTTGCTGTTGTTTCTTTCAACATTTGCCTCTCAGCTAACACTTCCACAAGACTGGTAAAGAAGCTCATTTCCATTCACAAGAACATGAAGCAAGAGCACTTCAGTGAACCTCTCTTGGTCTTTGAAAGCCTTACAACACCACACTTTAAAGCCTGGAAATGTGTGATTTTCAAACTACTGCTTTCATTAAGAGTTGTCAAGTGCCTCTATTACCTCTTAAATCCCTGCTTCCAGGGCATGTTCTGGAAAATGCCTTCAGGGTAACATGCCATTAGCGTTTTACATCTCTAACTATAATTGCTAAAGGTGATGTCATCTACAACACTGAGATTTAGGAAAGGAGGACTTGGCTTTACATTTTCTCTTTTTCATTTTGCTAGAAATATCTGAGAAACTGTTTCTCCTTATCATCCAATATGCAATATGCTTCCTCCTATATCTGACAGGGGAACTTGCCGAGCTTTTTTCACAGAAAGAAACTGAAGCTGCTAAAAATTGCCTTTATAAACAGGGAGGCCGAGCTATTCTCTTATTTCAACTACAGCTAGCCGCATTTCAACCTTCAGTAATCTGAGGACATGAGCTAAAGAGGAAAACTTTCATCTTTTTTAAATTGCCAGAAACAATACAGAATGAATTAGAAAAGGAGAGAAAAGGCAAAGTCCATCTGGAGCTAAATCTGTTGAGGAAAGTAAAAGGCAACAGAAAGGACTTCTACAGATGTATCGACAGCAACACACAGACTGGAAAAAAATTACAAGGACCTGCTGATGGATGGGGCAGGGGACCTGGTGACAAAGCACACAGGGAAGGCCAAAGTACTCAATGCCTTCCTTGCCTTGGTCTTTACTGGTGACCCTTCAAGTCAGAGGCCCCTGAGACCTGCGAGGAAGAATGGAGAAATTGAGACACCTTACATAGCAAAGGATTAGTAAAGAGTGCATTGAACCAGACTAGAAAAAACCCACTTCCAAGGGATCTGATGGGACACCTCAGCGCTTCTGTGGTTCTATGAAACACACAAATTATTACCAGTGGGATTTTGCTTGAATGAGAGAGGGTGAGGTGTAACAGTGATAAATACAAAGAGGGAACCTTCCCATCTAAAGTCAAGGTAAAAAAAAAAATAGTCTCTGGTGAATTTTAACGCTCTTTTTATAACCATTTCCTTAAATACATATAAAATATTAGTTTTTAAGACTTCTGCATCCCAGTTTAGAATGATAAAAGAGTATTTGTATTAAGCCTTATTAAATCTTCAATGTTTTCTACAGTTCAATAAGCAGAAACTATTATATGTTTATATATTATTTATAATATATAATTATATATTATTTAGGGGGTATAAAAGATCTAATATTCCTAGATATCTTTATGCATTTGACAGTTTTACACAGTAAGCAGTTTTTAAAGTCTTTGATAAAGACTTTAAATTACCAGAATGTTCAGTGAATTTAAACCAGCACATTCCCACTGCCATCAAGTAAAAGTGCAGAACATGCATCCATCTTTCATGTTTATTTTATGCAGACACACATTTTATGTTAACCGTCCTTAAGTCTTCTACGAGTTCTGAAGCCTCAACAGACTTCTGGCATACCAGTGAGTAATACACAAAGCAAAGACTTATCTTCCTGGGATTTTCTTTAAATCTGGTTACTCTTACTTAACCAAATTTAAATACATTACAAACGAAGTTAACGAGAATTAGTTACCATACATGAAAAATAAAACATGTGTGGAGTCTGAAACAGCAAGGAAATGGTATCTCCTTTTTCAGTTTGGTAGATTTTAATAAAGTAGGCAGCGGTTAACACCTGAATTTAAATGACTTGGTGTGAGATGAAGACTATGCAATGCTCTCAGATTTTGGCGGTCCTTCTATGTGTTTGGCATCTTTTGGGATTCTCTGTGGGCAGACCTCTTGGCAACTCTGGGATTAAATAATGCATAAAAAATAACATTTTCTTGCTAAGTTTGAATTTTTCTATGTTTTAAAAAAACTGTGTATATATATATATACACACACACATAGGTTTAAAACAAAAATAACCATCATATATATAGCGATATGCTCTACAGGCAACACAAATTGAGATTAAAAGTTAAGTGCAGAAAGAAATCACTTCCCAGTTTGAACAGGTATTTCTTTATACTCCTCTTTAGATCCTGAGAACTTGAGATGATTTGAACTGAGACTCTGAGAGTAGTATTTACTTTTTCATGTTAAGCTAATTCTGATCAAGTGGAAACTCCAGCTTTCGGAATTAAATTTTAATACATACTGGTATATTTTTATTTTCTTTTTCGTGTGTCAATAAAAATTAATATACATCAAGAGGGAAAAGCTGTAAGTATGTATGTATTTAAGGATATCAAATTAAACTTGGTGGAATAATTTTACTCTTGCTCATGGCTTTGCAAATCATTGACATTTGGGTTTTTATCTAATACCATTTAAAACAAACTTCACCTATGAAATCCTGCAAAAAAAGATTTACAGGAAAATATTTTTAATGCATATGTCTTAAGTCATTGTGACATTCTATTGGTGTATTTGGACAGCTTGTTTGAACATACAACAAATACTTTCCAGGATGACTTTATCTCCATATGCTTACAGACACCTGAAGCCTTTATACTGTCGGCTTCAAAATCATTGTCTAATGCAATAGATACAAGAGGATCAAAATATAATCATTCCAAGTCTCTGATATTAAACCTTGGAGGAAAGAATATATTCCCCAAACAAAACATTCAGCACTTAACACTGACACTGTACAAAACAGGCATGTTTTAAACAGTTTGAGCAGCAAGCTTTGAGAGCTCTACAATTGAAGTTAAATGTTAACCAGATATAAGTATGATAAGGATTATGACAATGAGATGATGATAAATCCTAATAGAGCCCTGGATCTGCTCATGGCAGTAGCTGCTTCTTCCTACATTGTAAGCTGATAGCTGGAGCTCAGGGAAGGAACCTGTGGCACTGTAAAAAGACACACATATATCCCAAGGTGGGCAAAAAGGACAAGATCAGGGCTCATCAGCTTAATATAAGAAGGGCCAGACAAGCAAAATAAATCAGTGCAGCTGGGATTGCACTCATCAGCTGCACTGATTCAAGCATTTTCAGGAAAGCCTTCATAGGCATGGATTCTGCCAACACTGTATCCTTCCCAGAAATTTCCTCTTTGGAAGGATTGGGCCCATGCAAACCTCATGTAGTTGAATAAAGCCATGTGAAAGCTCCTGCACCTGGGCTGGGGCAATCTCAAGCACAAATACAGGCGGCTCAGGGAATGGATAGAGAACAGGCCTGAGGAGAAGGACTTGGGGGTGCAGGTGGATGAGAGGCTGGACATGACCCAGCCAGAGCCAAACGTGTCCTGGGCTGCATCCAAAGCAGCGTGGGCAGCAGGGGAGGGAGGGGATTCTGCTCTTCTGCTCTGCTCTGGTGAGACCCCACCAGGAACCCTGTATCTGGCTCGGGGACGCCAGGCCAAGAAAGATATGAACCCATTAGAGTGGGTCCAGAGGATGGCAAAAAAGATGGTCAGAGGAATGGAGTGCCCCTCCTATGAAGAAAAGGTTGAGAAAGTTGGAGTTGCTCAGCCTGGTGAAGAGAAGACTCCAGGGAGACTTTAAAGCAGACTTCCAGTGCTGAAAGGAGACCTACAAGAGAGCTGGAAAGAGGAGCTTTTTATAGGGGCCTGAGTGATAGGAGAACGGGGAATGGTTTTTAACTAAAAGAGATTTATCTAAAGTATTAAGAAGAAATTCTTCACTAGGAGGGTGGTGAGGCACTGGAACAGGTTGCCCAGAGAAGCTGTGGATGCCCCATCCCTGGAAGTGTTCAAGGCCAGGTTGGATGGGGCTTCAAGCAACATGGATCTGGTAGAACATGTCCCTGCCCATAGCAGGGGAGCTGGAACTCAGTGATATTTGAAGTCCCTTCAAACCCAAGCCATTCTATCATTCTGAGGTAAAAGACATAAGAAAAACACCAAGTTAGCACTGAAGTACTCCAGGTTTCTCCTTCAGTCCCTGCATCAACACAGACAGAACAGGCTTCTATCAGTATGAATGCACATGAACATAGGCTTCAGTGCATACCGAGCCATATTGACCCAGGGAGTGGGTGTAAGTGGGTCTACATCTCCCTGAATCCCCAAATGCACTTGCCACATTCTAGAGAAAAAAAAAGAAAAATTAAAAAAAAACCCCAAACCAAAAAAGGGAGAGAAAATATAATTTGGGAATAGTGTAATGAGTGAAGTCTGACAAAGAGGTCAGTGACAGAAGACTGACTGAAAAATCAATTAAACCATTCCTCCAATATTAAAAGGAAACATGAACTGTACCATGCCCAAGAGAGTTAAGGAGTCTATGGAAAATACCACTGGGATTATCCTGTCAAATATCACATGTAGCCTTGGGTATTTTACTCAGCAGAAAGTGTCTTAAAAGGGTTTATATGCCACATATCAAAAGTTGAGGAAACAGCTGTGAGCCAATAGGGTACAGATGACTAAGACATTGGATTTCAGTATGCACAAATGGCAAGGAACGGATTAAAATATGAATTAACGACTTAGAGCCAGAAGCTTTGAAGTGAAACGTCAGATTTAGAGAAGGATGAAAAATCAGAAGAGGAAAGGAAAAAGAGTGAGGCTTTTGACTTATAAGTAGCACCTAAATCAATGAGACATGCCAACTAACCAAGAGTTTTATTGCCACAAAGGCAATAAAAAGATCCAATAGGTTAATTACTTGACTTCAACAAAGCACCAAGAAGGTCAATGCACTTGGCAGCACTTTCTCATAAAAAGAAGGAAAACAAGATGGCACACAATGTTTTTCCTGTCCAAGGGATTGTGCTGCGGATGTTAAAAGTTAAGCCTTATCAGCACAGGTCTGCCAGGTCGCTACAAAATGGCTGTGTTAGCTGAATCCACTTGGACAAAAATCATCTTTCATAAAGGTGTGGTCTTGGATACTATATCAGAAAGAAATATACAGAAAGAGGAAAAAAAAAAACACTTATAAAAATATAGATTCCTTATTAACTGGAAACTGTATTCTGGGAAAGAAGAAAAAATACCAAACAGGGAAATTGTATATTTAAGTGAGCTCAGCAGGAATAAGAATACTTAGGCAAATAAATTCAGTGTTAATGAAAGCAAATTTAACAAGCTCTGCTTCTTTGATTATTTAGCCTTATGCATGAAGACAAATTCAGAACCCTCAGAAGACATGATGATAAGAAAATATAAAGTGATTTCATATTCTTGTATTGCTAATTAGTTCACCCACACACACAAATTAGGAGGCCATTAAACTACCTGACAGTAACATATCAGACAGTGAAAGATACAAGAAGTTGTAGTCCTATACATTAGAAGATTAATGGCACTTGGGCTTATCATTCCCATTCCTTGTGGTAGATGAGTGTGTAAGCTAGGGGTGGCTCACTCTTCAGGGCTTAAAGGAAGCTGCACAGATTTGTCAAAAATCCATATTCCAAAGTACAATTTCTCAGTTGTGCTGTAGAGATGAAAGAGTTGCTGGTAAGAGCCAGTTTAGCAGCATGCTCCCAGTAGCGAAGAGGTGGGCAAGAACCTCCCACTAGGCTTTTGTAGTAGCCAAGAGCATACTAAGGACAGGAGCATCCACAGCCACACTACTGAGTTTTTTTGCTGTCTTTGCTCCTTCAGAGCAACATAATCTCTGCTTGAGGTTCCAAAAGCAGTTCAGAGAGATGCTATGACTCTTTTCCACCAGTAAAATTTAAAGGATGCCTGTGGCACTGGATGAAATGGAAAACTACATTTTTAACAGAGCGCAGCAAAAGAGCTGGGGACAAGTCTTGCCCTGAGCATCCTTGTTAACACTCAGCCAGTTTCAAACTGATATCCCTGCTGTTTGAATGATTTGCATTTGCTTCTACTTCACACTTAAATACAGGTTCATTCTTGAGCACCTACTCCAAACATCCTTCAAAAGCATCTCACGCATCTGCCACGGAAGGCAATGCTGGGTACATTACTGTTTAATGTTTGTTTGTTTTTATCACACTGAAGAAAAATGGACTGGATGAGTTATAACATCACTTAAACATTCATATGCTCTTCCTCTCATAGCTTTTGCATGTGTTAGAGCTTTTTCTCAGTTAAATATTATGTCAGTAGACAGCAAAAGGATGCAAGAAAGGCCCGTTTTTTAATTAGTTCCAAATAAACTATTCAAATAATTTAATATTTCCACACTTTTTTTCTATTACAAGAAAGTCTCAGAATTTTTCCTAGTGTTAGAAGTCTAGAGAGAAATCTCCTATTATATATTCCATCTTTGTTATGTCTAAGAATATGTTCTCAGTTTTTGTGGGTTCCCATTTTCACTTAATATGAGCACTGTTATTAACCTTTGCACTGACATCTCTTAAAACATCCAGGGAGAACAACTGGCTCATTTGAAAAGTTTACATGGAGTCATGTAGACCAAGACTGTCTTGATTATCTGGTTTGACTTCCTGCAGAATATACATCAGAGCATTACACCCACGCATTTTGAATGAACAACCACATACTTTTAAAAGGCCATTCAGCTCTGATTTAAAGATTATAGACAACAGGAGTTTGGGACAGAAAAATCCCAGGTTGCAGTCAAGGACACAACCTGGTCTCACTACAAGGAAAGTCTTAGTTCAAGAAAGATGGAGAAGTTCTGTTTCACTTGAATTGAAAGTTGCAATCATTATCAAAAACAAGCAAGAAAATCTTTCCTAAATATTTATCTTGCTGCCTTCTCAAGGCAATTTGAAATACAAAATAGCACATTCTGCATATACCTAAATAAACATTTAGTGTTTACACATTCTGTGAATTGTCAAAATGTAAACAGCTAATAATTTTTTTAAAATAATTGAATTAACTGTGTCACATTAGTAAGCCCTATGATGTTAAAAAGGCAAAAAATGAAAAAATTCTCAGGAACAGAACTGAATAGACTCTCTTGTTCTGTATGTTACCTCAGTGTGGGTGTTTTGGCTGAGAGAGACGAAAATCTGAGAGCAGCAATTTGGACTTCCATGTCCCAGCTTGCTTAGGGAGCAGCATTCTCATTTGAAGTTTCTGATTTGATTAAATTACATTAAATCAACATCACAATGGGGAAAACAGGGGAAGCACAATCAGTGAGCTATTTAGAAATACTCTACCAAACATTATTAGCAAAGTTTTATTCCATAGAATCTGCATTAGGAGTGACTAGTGCAGTGAATGTCTGTTTTGAATTTAGATTCTTTCTTCCTCAGTGCCTGGTTGAAGAAAAAAATATTACCACTGTGTTTTGAAAGCATGCAAAGCTTTTTGTGGGGTAAACTTGCTTAAAAATTGCCATCACTATGACTAAGACACAGTGCTTTCAGTGTTCCCTAATTAAGAGAGTGGCAAACTGACATTTTCAATGTGCAAACAGAAATCAGTCATGACTGTGTAATAAACTCTGCCTAACTAAAGGTGACAGTAATAGACAGTATTTCAGATTTTATTTGTATTTTAAAAAAATAAGTGCAAACATAAAAATGACTGAAATACAGACAGAATCTGTGAAGACCCGTAAAGCTTTTAGACCAAAGGTGGATGCAGCTTGCTTAGGGCCTATAGTATGAAATAAACACACACCATCTTTATCCTCAAGTGATCATATCCTTTACTGAAGTTCCACAATGCTGAGCTAATTAAAGCTCAAACCTTAATTAGGGTAAAGAAAACTTCTGCCCTTTATGATTTGAAATTAAAAGGAATTTAATTGCTATCATCTGCAATGCTATTTTTCATATTGCATTTAATGATCATTGTGAAACTGTGCATGTGCTTTTGTAATATAAATAATTCAACCATTTGACTTAGAATTTTTAAATGGAACAAGGACAATTCCACTTGCTGAACTAATGACCTGCAAAATTTCAGACAGCTAGATATGAAGATGGAAGATCAATGCTAAAACTACATTTTTAAAACATGTCTGCAGTTACAGCTTTCAGTTTAGTAGACCAGTATTTATTTTAGCAAACACCTCTGCTTAATTTAATAAGTGTCCTTTGTTATCTCATTCTCATTGCTATAACTAGTCTTTCTACTGTGAACAGTAGCTTCAATCTACCCAAGTAATTCTGTAAAAAATTCTACTGAAAAGACTTCATATCTCTTTCTTACAAAAGCATGCAATAATTTACAGCAGTATTTTGTGATTTGCTCATGAGGTCAACATTTTCAAAAAAATTAACAAATAGTGGAATTTTCAATACTAGCATACTAACTTTTTGATCCTGTAAAGAAGTTTTTAGAGAATGAGTTTTAGGACTAAGTAAACCATCATTCAGATTTGGAACTTCCACTGATGCACATCAGTTACAAACTTCTCTGGAGACAGAAATTTACCCCTTTCTCTAGGGAACATGGTAATGACACAAACACTGAAAACTGGCATGCTAGCAAACTCTGCATCACCATCGTTTATCTTTTGTTATCTTTCACTCTAAGCTAAGAAGCTTAAAAACTACTCTAGTCCTGTTTTAGGATGAGAATATGGTGAAGGGGGATTTTATTAAAGTGGAGCTTTGTCTCATCTCTTCTACTCCCCTTCTTCTGCCCTTCCTCTCCAGCCCTTGCCTTCTCACCCCAGCAGAGAGAAAGCAGAACAACAGTTCTGAGGGTGAAGGCTTGAAGCAGGTGAAGCTTCTGCTGGAGAGTGGTCCAAAAGTTCAGTAGAAAGTGTGAGCTCAAGTTACTTCACCAAGTTGTGATTCCTCCTTTCTCATCCTCCCTTACAGCATTAACCAGGAAAAGCATTTAATTTCTCCTTTGCTCTTTCCCTAAATGACTGGTAACTCCAAATGTAACACCAATGAACTGGGCTTTTCCGTAAGAAGCCTGAAACTTCCATGAGGGCATAGACAACAGTATGAGCTGATGCCCCTTGTGTAGAAGGGTTAAATATCTCCACAGCACATGCAGCAATCAGTATGGAATCACGTCTTTTTTCTCTCAGAAACTAAGGGATGCTAGCTAGGTCATACTCACACATATAGTAGGTATATTTTAGAAAAAGAAACCAAACAAAGAAGTCTGAGCAAAAAAACCCAAACGAAACAAAGAATAACAAACCCAAACACCTCACCAGAATTAACCCTGGGTGAATACTTTCAAATCTTCAGTATTTTCTCATGTTTTGTCAAGGTATCAGTTAAGCCTAATCTTTCAATGAAACAGCTTGGATTCCAAATAAAGACAGGGTCTGACCTGACTGATGCAGAAAGGGTTTGGTAGTTTTTAAATAAACTCAACAGAGCACACTGCAAGAGTTAACAATGTAATAGAGAGGAAGGAGCAATGAGGTTAAGGTTAAGGGCAGAATCACAAGGATAACAGACTGAAAATAGGAAAAGAAAAATGTCAAGGCTGACATTAGGAAAACATTTATTATCATGAGGGTGATTAGATAATGGAATAATTTCCCAAAGGAAGTTGTTGAGTCAACCACTAGAGGCATTCAAAGGAAATGGAGATAAAAACACCAGGCTATTGATCTGAAGGGCAGTCCTGCACTAATGACCCAAGAGGCTCTTTCAAACTCATTGAGGATTCTCCTCTTGAGAGCAATTCTGAACTTTATATAGCAACACGTGAACAAAAAGTAGATGAAAAACATTGCGCAAAGCCAGAAAAAACACTTAATCAAAGCCTCTTTTTCAATTTAACAGATTTTTTCCTCTATAGTACCAATAATCTGAGTCTATGTATGCATTCATTACTTCTAAAAAGTCCTAACATATTGATCAGCCAGGTGACACTGAGAAGATATATTTTCCAAATAAATTATAGGAGCTCTAAAACTTGCCTTATGAAACACAATGGACATCATGAAGAAATCCAGCAAGAAATTTTCTGAAATGTCTCTGTAGTCAAATCGGAAGAAGATCACAGTAAAGCTCAAAGTAACAAATTGATTAATGGGATTACAGAATGAGGAGCGGAGGAGTTTCATCCCAGCAACTGTTATCAGGATAATGTCACAGCTGTAAGAAAAGCAGAGAGAAAAACCTAATCAAGTCATAAGGCATTAAATTAAGAAGCTCTTAAATACAAATATCTGTACCAGATGTATTTTAGATTGTTATGCATATCTCAATTTACATATCTTATTTATTAAAAGGCTATAGAATTAATATCAGAAATCATCACATTTATTTTACTTATGTGAAATTTTGTATTTTTCCCTTATCATTATGACACATTTGGAAGTTGTAAAAAAGAATCAACTCTGTACTAAAAAGAGTACTAATGACTACTGAAATCCAAGAATCTAGACCAGACATTTTTATATCCCTCTTAAAATAAAATTTCAGGCCAGCAAATACCTTGGCACTTTCATTAATACATTACTGTAATTTTAAAAAAAGCCTCCTTACACTCAAATTTTTTTATTACAAGAAATTTCACTTGATAACAGAATTTATAATTTTACTTGCAATTTCATTATGCGTTGCCAAAATTTTGGTTAGAAATACACATAGATGCGAAGTGTTTGAAATTCCTACCACTGGTTCTTGATCAGAAAACTGACTATTCTATAAAGCAATTCATCAGATGAAAAGAAATTTTGTTGCACATATGTCTTCCAAAATGTGAGGACTTCAATGTATAATGAGTGAGAAAGCAGGACAGGTATCTGCAAAGTGCTTGGAAGGTTCTCCTTCATCCTGCTGCTAACCAAGAGAATACCTGCTGCCATGACTGACACTTGGCAGGCTAGAAAGCTCTCAACAGGTTTTCACCATCCTAGCAAGATTCCTGTTTTCCAGGTTGATTTTATTTTATGTGACATTTATTCATTATTGTGTATCTCCTGTAAAGCAGATGCAGCTTTTTTTTGAGTGCTGGTCATTCTAAAGGATCAGCAGGGCATTACTGTTGGAATGAAACACCAGGCTGACCTTATTTTCCACCTTGTCAAAGCTGCTCTTTTCAATTTGCCCCACCTTTCTGAATGGAAAACCTAATGACAAAACTAAATAGATTCTGAAGCCACCAGAAGCCATCCCAGTGTATCCTATATGAACCATATCTCATCTGTATATCTCATTCTTCAGAAAGAAGAAAAGTCTTGCAACATGGAGAAATTTTCACATGGAAACTTACAGATGATAGAGCAAAAGGAAGACATTTTTGTCACTGCACTGTTACCATGATAAAACTTTCACCAAAAAATTACACTTTACAAAATAGTGCATTCAGAGGTAATAGAAAATAATTTGCTCATTATTCCTTCTTCTTTGAAAATGCTGCCACACAAGGTGCTTTTCCTAGGGCCTTAACTCCTGAGAAAAGATATAAGAGAGCGTGAGAAGGGGGGCTGATTTCCAGTGCCTCTTTGGCAGGTAATAGGGGCAGGTGCTGTCAGCATGGGTCCTGCTAATAACCAGCACATCAGGGTCTGGAAAGCTCAAACAAACTCCTTACTATAAAGGAGCTATTCTGCCTCCTCAAGAAGCAAACTGCTGCAGTCCTTTAAGTCACAAAGCAAGGTGAAGCTTCTTTAAAAGATAAATTCAATTTGAGGAAAACTCTGACATCAAATCACACAAAATGTACCTCAGACACTTTCAGACACAGAGTGGGAGAGTGTCTTGCCCTTCCCTATGGCATGATGCGGTCTGATCCTCGGGTGGTCAATAACTAAGGAATGTTCCAGCAACTGAAAACAGGCATTAAAGCACAGCAAGTACAACCCTCAGTAACACTGTATGTGGAAGTAGCGAGGAGAATCCAGGATCCCTCATGGGTTTACAGAGTTAAGAAAGAGGTAGGATTTGAATATGAATGCTTTGTGTGCGACATTTGGATGGCAGCTGTAGGGAGAATGTACTAAAGAGGAAAGCCAGAGAAAAAGGGATACTGGGAGTTTCATGGATAGACCAGAGTTATAAGGAAAACAGGTTTTACACAGGTGAACACACAGACACAAGGGGGATGGGAAGGAAAGGATTGCTGTGGTATTCCCCCACAGGCCAAACAATCAGAGGCAGACAAATGTAATTACTTTCTTTAATCTCAAGACTTCTGGGGGTCTGACTCATTTCTTCTGAACACTTGAGGGAGGTGATACTTTAAAGTGCAATCTAGCTTGGAGGAATGACTGTGTAAAAATAGCACCTTCCTAACCCTACATATTTGCTCCGTGCATGTATTCAGTCACGTCTGCCAGCTAGTAAGAAATGGCATTCTGACTACTTTTAATTCTCCCAGCCTTGGAGAACTAAATAGAGGGATGTGCGTGGATTCAGTGTCACCCTGGACAATACACCTGAACTCTTGAAGCACCTTAGCTGTAGCACCTTCCAAGTGCCTGGGTGGAAAAAAGGTCAGTGGGGATACAGAGGTTATCAATGACTGCCTGGTGAGAGTCCCTCTAGAAAAGAAGTTGTCTACAGGAAATATGAAGAAAATTTGACTAATGCCCTAGTCCAAGTTTCAACCCCTAAAAGCAAGGGCTGCCTTTTCCTTATAGTTGTGTAGTTCCAACTAAAGCTGTGTTGCTCCTCAAGAGAGATAAATTATTAAATCAACATGCAATTTTTACATCAAAGTTCTTTTATCTAATATTTGAAATTAAGAAACGTTATTATTATGGATACTGAGGAACTCTCCCCCACCTCCCAGCAGTTTTTCTTGCTACTGGAACATTCCAAGGCTGTTTCTTTGTTTTATCATCTGCATCACTGTCATTCTGATAAAAAGACTGCAGAAACTCTGCTCACTGGGGATACTGCAGTCACTAAGCCTGCTGAATATCTGCAGTAGGCAAGTTACTGACTAAAATACTTACCATAAAAGGCTGTCTGCAAGGATCACACTGTGAGACCATCGATCAACATCGCCAGTTCTGCTTAATATCTAAGACATCAGACTTCATCAAAACTTGTATCCCCACTTTTCTCAAACCACACTTAAGGCAGGACTACACACCTTTCTACACTGTTTAATATTTTATTCAGCCTTAAAAGACTTTGTGTGGTGAAGCTTTTGATAACTCCTCTGGGAGACTATGGCATAGTGTTAAAAATCCTCAGTTAGGAAATGTTTCCTGATATCCAGCCTACATTTCTCATTTTCAGCTGATTAATTCTAGTTACCCCACTGAGTTTATGCCCATTAAACACCTGCAGCCTGGTATAGTGTGTCTTGCTTTTAATTGACATTTAGACCTTCCATATATATCTATATATAGCTCTTTAATCTTTTAATTTCACTCACTCTCACTGGAGACATATTTTAGTGTGCTAAGATAGTATTGTATTTTTCTTGCAGCAAAGCCAACAATTATTGTATTTTGAACTAATATGCATGAAAGCAAACTGCGACAAGATTACAGGCTTATTTAAAAACAAATTCCATTTCTCTGTCTTCAGTCTAAAACCAAATATTCTACTAATCACATACTTTGGGTTATAATCTACTTACTGTGTACCAAGCTTCTTGTATTTACTAATTGAGAAAGCATCAATGGTGAGTGCATTCAGTATTATGGCTGGATATAAAATGTATTTCTCAAAGCACTGTAGCCAAACATAAAGCCTTTCAAACCACATCAAATGAGCAGCATCTGAAATGGAAATTCAGATAACAGACTGTGTCATCAAATCATCAGCATTTTTTGCACTAGAATACCATAGAAGACACGAGTTAGCTCACATTAATAAATACAGTCAACCAACTAATTTATGAAACAATGGAATTCATAATTCTTTGGCAGTAGAGAAATCATTTGGTTCTCTGAGTTTAGTGAGTATCTGTTTTGCTCCTTATAACTGCACTCCTGAGACACATTCAGAAACAACAAAAGACAGTACATGCTATATGGTAATTTTTACCTCATCCAATTATTTTGTTGGTATATTAAATAGTACTCTCAGTAAATGTAATGATCCCAGAGAGGCCCTGTCCAGCTCTGGTACTGACCTGCTAAATCACCTAGGAAACCTCATTTGAACTCTGTGCCTCTAGTTCCCCATCTTATAGTAGGAAAACACTGTTCATTAGACTGTAAATTATCATTGATCTCACTGATAAATGAAATACCCCTGGAGATCTAAAGACTGAGGAATTATCAGGAGCTAGAAACTGCCATAGATGTTTCCCAAAACACTTAAACAGGCACTGTAAGAAGTATCTGCCAGGATCACATTTCACATCATTCCTCATAAGGAATAGCTTTTTTTGCAGTAGACTTTTCCAACAACACCATAGTGCTTAATATGAGTATTAAACAAGAACTGAATGCTCCATGCAATTCAACTACTATGAGAACATAGGTGAACTGAGTGCAAAAACACACATGTACAGACAAAAACAATGCCTTTTTCCTCAACACTCAGCTAGACAAGGTTATTGGAAAAGCAGGGAGCACAAAAGGGCAGAACTAACCCAGAAATAAAAAAATGCCAGCTATTGAATCTCCAATAATCATCCCTGCAAAATGAAAACAATTATATGCAGATACTCCTCTCTTCTATACACACCTTTTCAATGACAGGCAAAGAAGACACGCTGAATCAATGGATTTCTATGTTCTACAGGCACAGTTGAATATTGCATAAGCTAAGAGACAGATCTAAAAGCAATCCTTCGCAATTAGGTTGAAGTCATGCTTTGCCAGTACCTTAAGCTAAAGCAATGCTCCTGCAAAAATCCACCTTCAGAAAATATAATTGACTTCTGTTTCTTGCTATAACATAAATATATTTCCTTTTCATTATCTAACAGCCACCTCCTAAAAGTTCACACACACAGCAAAATGTCCATTTTAGAACCTAGATGTTCTTCCTCATTCCTCTCTCCTCCTCCCGAGCTCAAGATCTTCAGCCATATCCAAAGATGAGCTCTGTGCAAGAACTCAAGCTTCAGTAAACAGATAAGCATATCACACAAACCAAAGAGAAGATAGGTGCAGGAGCAGAGAGAGATCTGTCCAGACAATGGAGACAGAAAAAAAGAGCTCACATTCAGAAGGAGGGGCCCCAGGGAAAGATGCAGATGATTTGAAAATGGCTTACACAAACCTGTGGGGTATAAAAGCAGTAGTGAGGAGGAAAGAGAAGGAAAAAATAGCCTAAAGTATCAGTGTTTCTTTCTCGTTTAGTCTTGCACTAGTTTCTACACATCTCTTACACCATAAGCTCATACATCTTGACCTAAGCCTTTCATCCTACAGCCAGCCAAGCCAATGATAAGTAATAACTGAGTTATCTCAAAGAGGCATCACAAGAACTGGTCTGATAATTGTTATTCTATGGTACACCTTAAAGTTCGAGCAGCTTATCCAGAGTCTGTGTAACAAAGCCAGGAATAAACTTATGGAATTGTCATTGCCAGCTGCTTGTCTAATTGCAAGCAGACATTTGTCTTTCAATAGCACTACTCTTGTCAAAAAAAAAAATTAAAATGAAAATCTATGCAGTAAACCCTGCACACAGATATCTTATTTTGTGTACTTGTCCTTTCATTGTCCGGCACCTGATAACTATGGGGTACTACTGTCCTTTTTCCAAGTTTCTCTTTCTATACAAACAGAGAACATTTTTCCTACATTTTTATTACAGGACAAAAGAAAGAAGAGAGCCTGTCAGACATATCTATCAAAGGGATTACTTTTTCCACAGTCTGTCTCATCTCAGACATGATAAAAAAAACTCTGCAAAAGCCTAAGAGACTGACATATATATTTTCTTTTTTTATTTTTTTTTTTTTTAACTCTTGTTTTCTATCACACAATGCCAGCTACATTGCAACAATACTTAGACCCCAAAGTACAGGAATGGGCCACATGTAAATGAGGACTGCAAAAGAAGGAAAAAAAAAAAAACCTGTTCCCCACATTGGGCAGAATGAGAAATGCAGCTGGATCTCAAAACAGAAGGAAACCCATCTGTGGAAATGAGTCCAGCAGGTCTCTACCTTCAACCTTTTCAAATGCTGAGTCACTGCATTTAGCAAAACTGTTTTCTGACAAATGAAGACAGATTTAATCAGGACAAGGCAAAGAAATCCTTTGTGGTCTTTCATGATGAAGTGCTGAAACAAACAGTGCAACATAGGTATTTATCAGAATTACTGGTTACTGGGGACAGGAAGTCCTGGACACTGTTTTCAGCTGGGCATGGTGCTCAGTATTTACATTTCTATTATACCTTCCTTGGCATATTGCAGTAAAAGTTAAAAAGCAACATTCAATTAAGTTTTTTGGGTACTTTTTTCATACCCAACCCTTGTTTGGAAAGTAATCATTCTGAAAAGCAATTTTTTTTTAAACAAAAAATATTCAAATCCTTAATGTATCATTTTCCAGAGAGTTACCTGACTTCTTTTGCAGTCTAGTTGAAGAAAAGACCAAAGTCCCTCAACAGACTGTTCTGCAAATGCTGCCTTCAAACACTTCAGAAACATATACTGAGGATTATTAAGGTGTGGGATCCATCAAGAAATGACAACCAAGCTTTTGGCTGGTAGCAAATGCAAGAGAGCTGGGGTGGAGGGGAGAAGCTTGGCTTCTCAAAGCACACTGCCTGATTCAGAAATAACTCTATCAGAACAGGAAATCAGATCTGGACATACTAAAATATTGACTGATATTTACATGTCTCAAGGCACTACCCAGTGAAGCCAGTAGACATCAGCAAGAACAAATCTTAAAGAAAATTTCAGTTCTTTTCAATTTTAATGTTTCACTAAAACTGTTACAATTGGAATTAGACACCTAAATTGCACTACATTTGCTGGTATGTCAGAAAGTAGAAAAAAATCTGCCTCAATTTCATCAATCTTTTAAGTTTTTAAATTATGCAGAATGCCAATATATTAGGCATGAACTATATCATGTCAAGCAACATAGCAGCAACAGTACTGTAATGTAAAACAAAAGGCAGATCAGACAGTGGCTCATGAAAGTTCACATAAAGGCTGCGAAATGATTAAGGGACTGGAACATTCAACACAGAAGGACAAACAGCTGGAATTGCTTAGCTTTGAGAAGCAAAAGCCTTGGGGACATCTTATTAATGCCTGATTGGCAGAATTTTTGAGGTATAAGTACCCAATGGGGGAAGTAAAATTGATGGAGCCACTCTGTTCTCAGTAGTGGCCAGTGACAGGACAAAAATGGGCACAAATTGAAAACCCATTTCAACAAAAATACCGCACCAAAACCAATAAACCACAAAAACCACAATTTGAAGCAACCACTGAAAACCAAAACCAAAAACCACAGAAAACACACCAAAAAAAAACCACCAAAAAACCACTCAAACACCACAATTTGAAGCAACCTCTCTTACTGTAAAGATGACTGAACGCTATTACAGGTTATCCAGAAAGGTTTTAGATCTCCACACTTGAAAATATGAAAAACCAGACACAGCCCTGAGAAACCTGCTCTACTAGCTGAACCTGCTTTGAGTAGGGGCATCAGACTAAATCTCCAGGAGTGTCTGCCTGGCCTCAGCCCATCTGGCCTGAGAAGACAACTCCTACAGGTTCACAGATCTGCTGGTGGTGCAGTGAAAAAATTAAAACTATCAGATACATGTGCTACTCAAAAGTAAAAGGATAATTTATTCTCCTTGCTCTGTTACTTCTGGATATTTTTTTGATCTTCAAACTACGGCAAGCTGGAAATCATCGCATCCACTGTTTAGAAAAGACTGCATTACAAACCTCTCACTTCCCGCTGCTGGTGCTCTTTGCTTTTGAGTATGGGGTGGGAGATCCACAGCCAGGGGTGATGCTTGCGGAGCTGAGGAAGGATGTAATGTGTTACAAATCCCACTGTCCATGCTAAAGCAAACAGGACAATGCTGAGAAATGGCTGGGCCAAAGTAGAAAAGAAAGGAAACACAGTTATAATTTGCATACAACATTTATATATATATATAAAAAATATTTTTAACAGTTTCTATAATTGTATTTTTGTACAACTAGTTTTTATTCCTATATTCAAATTCTTGACTCTAGGTGAATATGGATTTTGACATATGTGTTTTGCACACACAATTAACCCATTTTTTCCTCCATGATTGGAGGAAAAATATAATAGTGTTATCATGACCAGTAAACACATTTTCACTAACTTCTTTTTCCACAGTGTCTATTCATTCCAGTAAAAGCACTGTGTGGTGTTGCATAAGAGACACCATATATGCAACCACATGTTGCATAACACCTTAGGGAGAAAAAAAGATAGATACATACCCGTAATGACAGAAACACAGTACTGGCACTGACAGCAAATGACAGAACAGCAGCTGCTGTGCAGACAATGAGATCTGATTTCAAGATTTCTTTCTGTGAAAATAATTATTTTGCACAAAGTTAGTAAGGCAGCACTATTTTAACCAAAGTAAATTACTCTGTTCTTACTTACACACTGCATTGCGATAAGGTTAATTGGCACTCCCTAATACAAAAGTATTTTCTCCACTCTGCTTTTGGGAGCTATTTGGGAAATTATTTCTCCACACTCCAGGCTTGTTGAAGTAATCACATTTAAATTTTTCATGCCTAATTTTGAATTATATTTTAAAATAACAAAGTTATAATATTGGAGAAATAAAAGCAATATATTTCAATACTGAATCTGATTCTGCTTGAAGAATATAACTCTTTTCCACTACAATTTTTTTGTTTTTGGGAATCAAGATCCTGGTTCCATTTCCTATTTTCAAGAACTAGTATTTCTTATTCCCTTTCTCTTGCATTAATGAAAAAAGTCATGCTTTTCCACAATGTATTCTAAGACACAACATTAATACATTTATTATGTTCTAAAGTGATATGTCCCATTCTCTAATTTTCTTTACTGGAAGTCAAATTGCAGAGATTTTGTGGATTTTAGACAAGACTTTTTTCCAGTATCATTGAATGATAATGAAAGGACATGTCTGTCTTTATGTAAAGATCTGTAACTATGGTAGGAGAAACTTTGTTTCTGAAGATTGGAAATACCACTGTTTTTACAGTACATTTTTTTGTGATTAAAATGTCACTCTCAGTAAACAAATAAACAAGATAGCTTGTGATCTGTGCAGCCTTCTGAATTGTTCTTCAGAGGTCATCCAAATACTTTTGTGAGTAAATGAAAATCTTTTCTTAGATTTATGACAAGGGCATTTAGGTTCAGCACTCAATACTGCTGCTAAGTTACCAAATGAGAAACTATTTGTAGCTCTTGGTTTAGAGCCTAACTTATGCTTTAATTCAAAGATACCTAGAAACAACACATGAAAAGCAACACTTCCGTTAGAACCAAAGGTTCATCTGACTTCTTGGTGGTGCAATCTAGGTAGGCTTAATGAATCTCATCAGATAAAAAGAAAGAAAACTAAAATAATGATGGTACAGCAAAGCTACGAATAAAGGAGATAAAAAGAAAGCAAGCAGAACAAGTGAAGAACAGAAGGGTTGCGAATTACTGGGGAAGCTGGTAGCAACCTCTATATTTAGGATGCCTATCACTCCCTGTTATGAAAGATGCTTCTCAGTAAAAGGTCACCAGCATCAGCACTTCCACTGCAGCAGCCCTTTGAAATGCAGCAGGACTAAAAAGCCTTCAGGCTCTGAAAGTACTTTTGCTTCGTCCCAGGAAACCCCAATACAGCTTAGCTGAAATCTCAAGCAACCACCACGGCCTTTGCCCTTCCCAGTCGCTCAGGAGTATGCATACCTCCAAAAGAGCAGCACTCCCTCTGCTCTGAGAGCCATCCTTTGCTGGACAGCCCTATACTTGGCACGGGCTACATGTGGTGGGAAGGTGTGGGAGCAGAGTTAGATCTTGGTAGCTCCTCCTGACCATCTTGTCAAAGCACAGCCCTGCTAGCTTTGCTCCTTGGCTGTCGCATTCAACAGAACCACAACGTGAGGGAGCTCACAGGAAAAGCCTTCTTTTCCCTGACTAAACCTTTGCTCCCTGCCTGTCCCCACAGGTCTTCTCTGTTCAGTTCTCTCACAACTTTCTCTCAGTAGCAAGTGGCAGAAGTGAAAAAACACAGTCTAATAAAAATGAATAATGGAACTATTTCCAATCCATGCAATGAAAATGACTTTTTTAACTTTTCCAGATATTTTTAAAGATGTTGCACATACAAAATCTATTTAAAACAGCAGTATCTGAGAAAATTAAGCAGTGTCAAATTTATATGGCACTATTTCAGCCCTTTTTGAATACACAGCATGAAAAGTCTTGATCAAGTATCATTTTCTGCACAGCTGAATTCAACTACTCAGTAATCTAAAACAAGCTTCTAAGAACAACAAACATGCTCCAATCACATTCACAAGCTCTTCTGTACAATCCAAAAGGCTTACTATTAAAATGACTGATTTATTTCACAATCAGATGACTGAAGAAGCTGACACTTTAAAAACCATGGAGAATATTAAGAATTAAGCTGTAAAATCAGCAGAGGAGATAAAGATGCACACTTCAGGGAGAGGTGGCATCCTAACTTTCCATTCTAGGACAGATCACCAAAGAGAATATTTTCAAACATTACATTCAGAAGGGAACATATTATACAAATTATATTGCACAGGATTTGCATCTTTCATTTTGCAATTGTCCTTTTTACAGCACTCATCACTTTTGACAATCCTATACAAAAAAAAGGCCTGTGTTCTTAAGAAAATTGTTATTATTCAGATATTTAACCCCAAATTTGAAAGCTGCTTTCCATTTCTGGCAATATTGACAGTGTTTAAAGTATCATATATGCCCATGCTTGTCCTTCTGCCCTTGCACTGAACTGTTTCAAAATGTAAATATACTGCTCAGCTGCTGACCTGCACAATGGTCCCCACAGGAGTTCCCTCTTGATGTGGCCAACGCTTTCAAGCTGCTCACAAAACTCAGGCTTTCTTCCTTCTAAAACAAAGCTGTGCAGTGGTTGCTGCTGTTCTGTGTCACTGCACAGGGTCCCCCAGGAAATGGCAGTGATGTCTCTGGCTGAGAGGGACTCACAGCTACTCTCCAGGAGAAAACCTTGGGCATCTACCTGCTGGGGATGGATCTGTGGCTTCTGGCCTTCTTGTGGAAGGCAGCTAGCTCCTGAAAAGCATGTGCCTACCTTGGACCCAACTGTCTAAAGCAAGATTTTGCATGTCATTCCCAAGGCCAGGAACTTATGAGTTGAATACTGAATAACTAACTCTATAGTGTGATGCTTGAGCCCTTCACTGCAATTGCTCAAAAATGTAAAAACTAAGCTCTATTCACAGTTCAAATCTCTCCAGTGAAAGATAGTCACTCTCTAGTTATAGTTATAGTTTGGGCTGAAAGCCATTCTACACTCTCCATCTTACTCTCAAAGGAAAAAAAAAAAAGGAAACCCCAAGCCAACATTGCTACCTTTGATGCCTTGGGGATTTCACAAGCAGAATATATTAGACTGGCACTTTCTTTTGTTTTAATTGTTATCACAGAATTATGGAATTGTTTATGTGGAAAAGTATGTTAAAAATTATCAAGTCCAACCATTATTTTCAATTAGATTTTTAGAGCTTTGTAAAAATCCTTTTATTAGCTATCTAAATGTTTGTACTAAAGACCAGGAAGGAACCTTGAGTTTGAATGTAACACATTATTACCCTCAGGCCACTGCTTAATCTAGCAATCAGCCATGTGGATGCCTACAGAAATTAATTATAATGGTAGGAAGCTCCATTTGCAAAGCTGAATGGTCAATTATCAATCACAGCTGCTTCATAATTCAGGCTTCCAAACTGGCAATTCTCACACAGCTATTCAAGTAAAGGAAAAGGGTAAAAGTCATGGAACTAAACATTAGTGATGCTGTATTTATTACTCCTAACATCAATGCAAAGCCATCCAGAAAACAACCCATTAATTTACAATACTAACCTTGTTTGCTTTCAGCTCCTTGAGAAAGTGATTTGGTTCTGTATGCCTCTGGCTTTCTGATTAAAATGGGTCTTATTTAAATGGTGTTATGTAGACCACATGTCACCAAGGCAAGGCTGCTTGTGTTGCATCCCACCATCTCTTGCCACTGACAGCAGTTAGAAACACTCTCCTCACAGGGGAGCACTTCAAGAAAAAATGAGCTACCATCATGAAATCTCTTCTGAATACTGAGATATTGTTTCACCCACCTTCTGAACCGTTTGAAGATCCCCTTACAAAACTTGCAGAAATGGTTTTAAATATGCTTTGAAGAGTCAGCTGAGTCCTACATCCTAAACATGACTGCTGTTGCTGAAGCAAGTCAGCAGGGACTGTGACTTCACTGTGTTCCTTGAACTCGATGCACATGCATTTTCTCCTGCCTCAGTTCTTCCCTACTTTCCCTATTAGCACTGCATTGGTGAAATAGCAGTGAGAGTCTCCTTGGTGTTTAACTGAGACAGAGGCAGCAGGCAACACAGGGGTTAGACAAAGAGCCCACATCAATCAGAAACTACCATCTCTTTCTTCAGCTGATTTCTTCAAAATTAGCACTGCTAATTGACATCGTAAGTAAACACTTTTGCTTACAATTTTTGTACAGATTGAAGGAAGCCCAGACAGAAGAAAAAAAAAAATTAAGGCAAAGAACTAGCAAGCTCCAGCAACACTGAAGGAAAGCAGCCTCTGCCTAACAGCAGCAGCATGGAGTATCAAATGTTTAGAGCAGAAAAGTGCCAATTCCCAAATCCAGGTATTTCCTGGAGAGCAAAGGTGCCAGGAAGCCCACTTAATTAACCCTAACAGCGTGACAAAATGGGACAGGAATGAAACATAGTGAAGAGAGGGACTGAAGTCCTGTGTCCGGCAAATTCCAGCGCAGCTATCCCTACAATTCTGCATCCACCCCATTGGCTCAAGGGCCCAAGTGCAGCTGTGCAGTATTAGTGTAAGACAGCAGATCCCTGTCCATGTCATTGATATAAAAATTGTTAGAGAGTCTGCAGAATTACTTCATTTTGAAAATACAGCCAGGATCTTAGATGCAGATTTTTCCATTATTTTTGGGTTTTGTTTTCAATATATTAAAGCCTTGCTCAAGGTTTCCCTCTGCACTGTGAAATGAAATCAGTTAAGTGGACAGCTGCAGTAACTGCTTCAGTCCCCAGGCTGGGCCTCCATCTGCAGAACAGATGAGATCAGACTCTGTAGTCCTCCAAGAAAGGCACTATCAGCAAAAGATAGAACTACAGGAGCATGAGAAGCTTTCCATTACATCTGCCATACAGTCCCCAAGTACAAGAACAGAATGTCAATGAACCATGGCAATAACATACACACCACAAACACCACAGAATACAGCAAAATTCTAACAAAATACTTTATTATTTTACTCTGTTTCTAGATGCACATTCACATTCCAGTATCAACTGTTGCAAACAGTTTAGTTTGCAAGAAACTGTAGCTCAATACAAGCAACAAGAAATAGACAACACAATCTTATGTAGGCCCTATTAGAGGAAGCAATTTAAAATAACATTATACATGGTAAAAATGGCTATCTAAGCAGGAGCTTAGAAAAGCAGAAAACATTGGTAGTGTGGGATCAATGCATATGCTGAATGTAGGCTGTGTAATGTCTTATAAAATGCCTAAGAAATGATTCAAGAGGTACATGAGAGATGCATCCCTTTGAAGGGACATCTGGAGGCCAGTAGGAACTATGGACTCCCAGGTCACGTCTAAGGGTCAAAAAAGGCAGCGTATTTTCCAGAGACTCTCTGAATGCTCCTGGATTTCAGAGAGCACTTAGAAGTTTAGGAATAGCTGCCTAGGTTGCAAATGCTTGGATGCAGGCACTGGGGATGTGGTCAGGAGGAAGAGTTGTCTGACAGCCAGGAAGCAGGACACTTCACATGACTAATAAATGCCAAACACCCCTTAGCATTTCTGGAAACTTGATGATCTTCCCACATGAATGCCTTATAACATCAACCTCCCCTGGGTAACAGAAAACATTTTTTTTTAATATAAAAAGACACAAAAAGGAAGATGGGTCATTTCATGATGTTTATGCTGAAGTGAGAAATAAGCTGACACCAACTTAGAGCTTCCTGCCAGACAGTAGTAAATAAACAGCCTGCCAAGCAAAGAAGAGCTGATGAGATGGCAATGCTTGGCACCAGGCACGCACCTCCCTCTTCCATACTATCCCAGTTTCATGTGCTTCTTCCACCTCTAGGTGCCAAGTCTGACAGTGTGCTCCACTTGGCTCAGCTGGGGTGGAGGGCACACAGTTAGAAGTATTTCCTGGCACAGAAAAGGCATTCCTGGAAAACAGGTAGCCCCTAGCCATAAAAAAATAATGAATAAGGGCTGTTTCAAACACATGTAATTCTGTGGACTGAATCCTGCTCCTCTTCAGTGCAGACAGAGAGTTTGGCAGGACTGCTCACCTTTTTCAATGCTGTTGAACAATCCAGCCTACCTTGGACACACCAGCTTGCCAGGCTGCAACTCTCTACACAAAACCTGCATTAGTTCTGTGTGCAAGGATGAGAGATGCTCCCCAAGCTCTAAGACTACATTTCCCGTTTACTATATCAAAGAATTAATGTGTCAGAGCCCTTCAGAGGAGTCCTTCTGAAAGAAAAATGGCATGTATCCCCTTCTCACTGCTGGCCTTATAGTAAAGATCATCTATCTGTGCTTTTAGTAATTTACATTACTGAATAACATTTACAAGGTTCCTCAGTTCAAAATGGATGAGAGAGACAGAGTTTTGAACAGAAAGTAATGAAAGAAAAAACTTTACCACTGATTCTCTCATTTTTTCTGGGAGTGGATCTTCTGATGAATCTTCAAATCGTTGGCGTAGATAGTGAGGGACATATTTACACTGAATAAGGGACCTGTTTAAAAAAAAAAATCCTAGTTAGGATACTTCTGAACTTGTGCAACAGATATGAATATTCCTGAAGGACAGAGGAGGAAGAATATCCTCAGATTTCCTTCTTAATGTATACATATGAATTCTTATCTCTGTACAGCTGGAGATTGACACAAACCAGCTCCACCTGTCATCAGGGCAGAAATTCCTCATCAGAATCTTGATTCTGAATCAGGATCAGAATCCTGACAAGTCTCAGCAGCCCAATCAATGTGACTTAGTCATTTAGAGGAATGAGCAGAGAGGGTACAGTTGCATTTATGACTATAAATTCTGTTTCAGCTAAGCTGAAACCAATATGAGAGCCCTTAAGACCCATGTTAAAATGGTCAAGGAAGCCAATTCTGTACAAACTGTATATTAATTCTGTCTTCAAGATTTATGTGCTACCTCCTCATTCATCTTGAATTTTATGCCATAGGCCATACTTTCAACACTTTTTCCAATCTCCCTAACTTATTTAAAAGTTCCATACTGTAATGGCCAATAAACTACACACCATCCACACAAAGCTTGATCCAGGCCTACCTGACATCCATGTCACACACAGAAAAGTTCAAGACATGCAAGCAGTTCTTGCCACTTTGCCTCACCAGAACCCAGCAATGTATAAGTGTCAGATTCCCTAAAACTTTTGGACGGTGAAGAAAGAATTTCTCAACTCTTCAGTAAGATTTACTGGGATGACAATTTCCAGCTAGTGCTCTATATCCTTTCCTTCCCATCAGCGTGTTTCTGCTTTTTCCAAGTTTCTCTACTAAAACAGAATCCTGAATAGCCTAAAAAGCTCTCCACTTCCCCCTACCCTCTTCTGCATTGCAGAATTGTGCATAATGAGCCTTGAGCCTCACCTCATGAATCAAAGTAGACAACACACCTCATGAATCAAAGGAGAGAACCTGTGGGTTTCCTCACAGGCCTTCTGCACTCTTCTAGGATAAAACTGAGCTGTCTGTGAAGCAGAATTTCAAATGGCATGGTGATACTGGCTGCACAAAACCCATTTGCTTGCTTAGCCCCACAGCTATATATGTAATTGCCCAGCTGCTTGCTGATCCCCACAGCCCTTGTAACAGCCATTTATCACAGTTTCCTCACTGGAAAATTCCCATTTGCTGCCCCTGAGCTATGGATCTACTGAGTCTCTCTCTCACACATCACCTCAACATGTGGATCACAATGTTGGGACTTCTCCTCTTAACCTCCCTTGTTTGCAATGTCAGCTCTCATCATACACTTCCTCTCCTCAGTTACCTCTAGCAGACTGTGTCAGAGAACAAAAGGAAGGATGGAACCTCAAACTGAGAGGTAATAATCCTCAGCAAGAGCTGGAATTCAGCCATCTTCCCAGCACATTAAATGTCCCTTCTCCTGGCCCCAGTGCTACGCAATGCACACTCTGCAACTCTAGCTGCCTGAATCCCCCTCAACGAAATCACTGTCCTCCAACCTGGCAAGCACACAACCTCCCAGAGGGGAAAATCTGCTTCAGAGATTTCGGATAGTGCTGCTTAAAGAGCACCAGCCCTGCTGGTGATCTGACTGCAGCACTTCATTCATATACAGGACTGATACCAACCATGCAGACATGGTGAGGAATTTCACCTCACCACAGTACTTTCAGGAAGCAACCCCTGAGGTTCTGAAACCCAGGCATCACTCTGGCTGTGTGCTGTACAGAGTAATCAGCAAATAACATTTACAGGCAACTTACATCAGCACAGATGGGTCGCTGCTTTGTCTGCTGAGGTGATAAGAAAGTGCAACTAGCAGACCACAGAAAGCAGAGAACAGCGCTGGAATGTGTTGTGCATCCCAGGGTTCCTGAGAGGATGACAGAAAGCAAAGTTAGGAATGTAGAACTTAAAAAGCCAAAGTAAGTAGGTTAAGCCATACATCATACATGCAATGTTAAATGCACAACATCTAAATTTGTACACCATCTACCACAGACTGAAAATCCTTTTCCATATCAAAATTTATTACTGTGAAAAATACCTGCAATTAAAGGTATGTTTTGTGGTCATATTATGCAACTCCCCTATAATCAGCAGTTAGCTAGGAAACTACATGAAAGGCAGGTTTTCTTTCCTCTTCAATGAAATGTTAGAGGAAAACTCTCATTAAAAGGAGATCCAAGTGTAATCAACTGCAGTTTATTTATCTACACACGAAATTGACGTGCTGCTACTTGACCTATAGCCAGATTGCATGTAACAAATGACAATAACATGTAGATCAGGCAGTGGGGTTTCTTTCTGCTGCCTTGTGCATTACACCCAGGCCCTGCCTGGATGCTAACACAGCAGAGAGGGAGAGCGCTCGCCACCCAGAGTGACATCCCTGAGCAGGGAAACAAGAGTCATAACTGACATGAGAAACTCTCCCTGGGTGACTCTAACAGCTAAAACTGGCTAGAGAGAATAAGAGAAAGAATATAAAGCTTAAAGAACACTTATCAAGATTAGCTTTATCTCTGACATCCTCAGGTACAAATTAGGGATCCTAAGACATACTTGTGAGTCCTATTTGTGAGGAGCACAAATTTCACCTGTGTGAGACAAAGAAACTTGGAAAAAATCCATAGCCATTTCACTTACTAACTGTGTTCTTTGCCTCCACATAACTTCTACCTGATCAACCAAATGTTAACTCACCAGATCCTGGCACCAGAGCACTTTCTGGACAAGTTTTGAGAAGCAATGCTTGTGGGATCTGTGAAATGTCAGGCTAGTGCAAATAACACTTTGTCTGCACAGTTATCTCTTGCTTTAAAAACTCAACATTTAGCACAGCACCAATATTTTCAGAAGATAAACTAGGTTTATTAGCCTTATTTGCTCAGTTATATGCATATATCTTAGCATGTTAGGAAATACTCCATTTCTTGCAGGTGCAATGAATACTGAAGACAAACTAATTTTCTTTTAAGTGTCAAATATCTAACCCACTGCAGCATGAAATTTTGCAATTTAACTCTGAAATTCTCATTATCCTAAGAGTAGTAAAAAAAAAAAAGAAATTTTAATTCCAAGAATCATCTTCCCCTCATCATATTACTGAATATCACAATGATAAAAGACAGGAGAGTCTGGTTCTATCAAAAAATACCACCCAAAAGAGTAATTATAAACAAAAGAGAGATTCACATGCTATTACTGAAAAAATCCAGCACCATTTATTGGACAATTTAAACTTTACCATACAATACTACTCTTTGATTTCATTGTTCCCAGTTTTGGGGCCAAATATATTTTTGATTAGCCTCCTGTTATAGGCAATTCATATTCTTCAGAACACTGAAGAAAATTAACTGAAGCCAAAATGTTTTGAAAATGGCTGAATCACAGCCTCTCCAAACATCCTTTGCATTTTCAGGGCAATACAACTGTGTACAGGTCCTCCCAGCAGCTTCTAGAACATGATTGCCCCTTTGCCCTGCAACTTCTTTTGAAAACAAAATACTATCAAGAGTCAGGCAATATTCCTGATATTGAAATTTATCAGTAGCCAGTTTGAAAAATCATTCAATCCTCTTTCTACTGCAAAGCTGTACATGGCTGAATCTTCACATTAATGTCTCAGGAACTCTATTTCTATATTTTCTGCATATTACACATAGCTTCTGTGTGGCATGTGTTCCAGGTCCAAACTGTCATTTTCCCTTCAAAACTCAGACATCAGGGAGCCAGGCAAACAGGTAGGACAGGCACATATTTGCTATGTGCTTAGAGAACAGGATTTTCCAGAAAAATGTTACACAATGTTGTTGAAAAGATGAAAATAAAAAAGGTGTCATTTCTCCAATACCAGTGTGATGTACCCTCTTCCATTTTGTCATTTTCCTCCCCCACTAATGATGCCTGGTAGCTTTAAATTTAAAAAAAAAAAAGAAAAGAAACCAATATAGTTGATAATTGAACAATGATTCTTTTCTGTGGGAAAACAGGAATGACAGGTTTGACTCTTGGAAGCTGGTATTATCTGTCATACTAGACAGGGACTTTCACTTCCCAGTTTACCTCACTGGGTTGAGGTGACAAGTAGTGCCTTCACAGATGGTTTTGGCTTCAATGCAGACACTCACATTGTCATTCTTATAACAAGTGAAACAGACTTACAGGGTTAAGGATGAAAGCCATGAGTTACAACTGACTCAATGGTGGGAGTGGGGGTGTTCCATTCCAACCACAGAATTACCTAATCCCAAAACAATCCACCAAAGGAGGAGATAAAGGTGTCTTTGAACTTATGAGCCTTTTACCACTGACAGAGGTGGGAAGGCAAATGTATTTTTAAAAAGTAGTGTTAGTAGTTTTCTGTCTTACATTATTTATCCTTTTTACTTCTTTCTTCTCCTAAAAAACCCCACATGTAACACGCTTACCTTTCAAAGATATGCTCAAATAAATCATATGTTCTACTCCAGAGACAAAAAGTGCTCTGAAGAGAGAACCAAGTATGCTAAGTAGAAATTCTTGTTACTTTTTCTGGGTTTTTTATTTCAAAGTATTCCTCTCAACTCAACAGTGACTTTGCAGATTGCTGCAATGACAGCATCATTGAAGGTGAAGGTGCTGGCTGGGTTTTTAAACAAGGAGACAAACTCCAGCTGGTCTTCATACACCTGGTTTTCCACTCTCATTATTTCATTGCTATTTACAGTGTCAGAGAACACCTTGGGTTGGAATGGACCTTTAAGAGTCACACACAGTTCCTCGTGCAATTCAATCAAATTTTTTTGGGTCTTTCTCCTTACCTCCACACTGCTGATTCATCATGGATCTGTGCCATTGCTCACATATTAAGCAATAAACAGGAAAGGCTGACAGTCAACCATTCCACACGTGTGATGGCAAAGATGGAAATAAATACCACCATCCTATTTCTGAACATCTAAAACACTGACTTTCTGAAAGAGATTGTAAAAGGGAACCCTCCTCACCTCCCAAAATATGAAAAATTAGTAAGAATTTGTTCTCTACAAGTGCGCTGGTTTTGCACATTTGATGAGGAGGGACTCACGGAAATGACTTTCTGAGAGGAGCTGCTTAGAGCTTCCTCTGTGTCTGGCAAAAACCAATCAGTGATTGGTTTTGAGAACTGACAGCCTGTTAAACCACTGAGAAAGCTGAACATGTCTTGGTGAACACACAATTTAAAACAAACAAGGCCCAGGAATCTCTCTTTCCCTTCTGGCCTCAGAACAGGTAGCAGCAGGCCTGGCTGTGCTGGGCCGGGCGCCGTGCGGCCTGCGGGCCAGGCCGGGTTCCCCCACAGTGTGGCCAGCAGTGAAATGCCCCACTAATAAGTTTCAACAAAAACCACCAAATGGGGAAGGGGAGCCATCAACCTGAGAATGCTGTTGCTGTGCTCTAGCCTTGCTACTAAGATCCTAGCTCCCCCCCCAGCACAGCCACCAAAAAATTCTCCACCATAAACAGCTCCGGCCGCGACCCGGCAGGGAGCACTTGACCATCTGCCAGCCTCAGTCAAATATTTACTCTTTCAGTGCAAAATGAGACTTGTAAACCTTCAACCCTCTCTCGACTGAGACGAAAAGGCAGAGGGGAGACACATAGAGAACTACATAAAGACACCAAAGTCAATGAAATAGAAGTCAAGTCCGAGATGGGAGAGATTGATGAAAATGCTTAAGCTAAAACCCTCTTACAAGGCTATAGAGAAGATATGATTGATACATCAGACTCTTTTCCCTGTAACTCATAGAATGCATTTGGGGGAATGAAGCCTTCTAACAGTAGACATGAGCAAAGACATTCATACCAAACAAGCAGATACTGAACTAGCTGTGGTTTGATAAGAAGTTTGAACAGAGAGAAAAGTGTGATGAAGACTCTTTGCCCCCAGGGAAGAAGACGACCACCTCTGTTCCAAAAAATGAAGATAATCTCAGACTTCGATGAAGAAAACCTTTGTTTTAAATAGTTTAGCCTTACAATAGTATTCCAGAAATTGGCATAACCCATGAACTCAGCTAAGGGAAGGCTGTAAAAATAGGAGGGACTTCACAATTGCACATTTCCCAAGAGGCTGCTATTTGTGGAAATTGAAGCCACAAAAAAAACGTTTTTTTCATCTGTAGAGAAGTCTCCACAGATGGAAAAGAGAGGCTCCTCTCCCTAAGTAAATTAGAGAGAAATAAAGACTGTTTTAACATACCAACTATTTTAGAGATGGTAAACTGACCAATTTATTTCTATATGTTGTCAATGTGAAAAAAAGAAAATGTAGGAGGGAGAAGAAGTGTTCTGAAAGTTTTGTTCTGATTATTATTATTTTTTCTTTGAGTTTCTGTTAATAAAGCTTTTTCTTTATATCCTTCAAAGTTCAAGCCTGTTTTACCTTCCTCCTAACCCTATCTCACTGCAAAAAAAAGAGTAAATAATTCTAGTGGGTACACGGCGATTCAGCCAACACTAAACCCACCACTTAAATTGGTACATTGGCTGAAAAATCTCAAATTAGCAAACCAAAATCACTACAACAAGGTTTACTATAAGCTTAACATCATATTACCACAGATACTCCTTTTCAGTGAACACTAACAATCAAATTATGTGAATTACTGAGTTACACAGATTACACACAAATTCTAAGAAGAGATGCCCATCAGCTAATCTCCCCATCATCCATGGAAAACAAAGCATTACTTTCCCAGATGATCTCTAAAAATGTGACAAGTGATAAATTACCAGAATACGGGTATCACTGCCCACTCCATGTAACACTGGCCCTCTTTCTCTGCAATTGCTGCTATCTTGGCCTATGTTTTCACTGCTGAAATTTAAAATCCATAAAGACTGGACTGATACAGGGGTGTCCATGTGTGTCTACACACACCATGTTACAAGACAGGATCCCAGTCTGTGACTGGAATGCCTTGGCTAAAAAGCAAGATGAGCAGCAGCTTCCAGCAGGAAGCATGGATACTCATGTTTCACATAATGGTGAGTTTATCCTAAAGAAATAGTGCAGATTTCTACATTCTTGTACAGTGACATACAGTGAGAGCAACCCTGGGCCATGTTGGATTCTACAGGCATAGTTTCTTATTTCTTTCTGGGAATAATAATAAGTAATTAAGGCCATAACTATTGAAGTTATGTCTACAGTGCAAGACTTGACTATTGGCTGCAAACTTCACCTACTGAAAGGCATGGTATCTAGGAATACTCTCCAAAATTAACACCCCTAACAGCTCTTGCTTGAACCTCAGGGATCTCTAAATTGGAAAAATATTGCCTCCAAAACCTCCAAAAGGACTGAGAGTACTCTATGTATCAGAAGTAAAGCTGTCCAACAATATTATACTTCTATTTTTTTTGGTCACTTACACATCGATGAATTTTGTCTATACACATGATCCCATTCACTGCTTTCTAGAAATTTATTTGGGCAGTCTTAGCAGGTTGAGGGAGATGTATGCTCGCAACTCTTTCCCACAATAAAACCCTAAGACAAATATTTCAAAATTATTAGTACACAGATGAAGACTGCATCACTGAAGACGGGAAGCAAGAAGTATTGTTATTCTGATTAACGAGTTTCAAACTCATTAAACTAAACAAATTACATCAATGTGAGCTGAGAACAGTTTAAAATCCACACAGGATTTTCAGTAACTGTTCACTGAAGCAATAAATAAGCCACCAGAAAGAACTTTCTTCAGGTATGAAGACAGAAACAGAACATAACAGAAACTATGTAACTTACATTTCAAAAAATATACATTTACACAGAGATGGAAAAAGCTGGTGTGTCACATATAAATACATACACATCAGTTTAATTTTTCTGACCCAAGTCCAAAAATCTGATTTTTTTTTTTCCAGGCTGATTAAGATAAACTGCAAATTCCAAACTGAAAAAAAAAAAAAAAAAAATCTGGATGACAAGTAATTAACTGCTTCTGGATACATTTCAAATCCAAAACAACTGATATGAACAGAAGGCAGAAGACAAGGACTGATTGATTCCAGAAACATTCAGGGATGTGCTCTTCTGCCCCACAGCAAAACCCTGGAACACTGGAATGCTAAAGACTGATACCAGGATGGCTAAATTCCAGACCAAATATTTGTAGAAAAAAAGGGCATACCTGACTTTTTAAAAAACATCTCTTAAATATTTGGGCACAGATCACAAAACAGATGGAGCAAGAGACAAAAATCAGTACATCATTAAATTCTAGTCAAGTGAAAAAGATGGCACAGAAATTCCCATGTCTCCAATCTGATGGATGTAATATCTGAAAAATAAAAACACCTCCTCCTGGAAAAAGAAAAAACCTTTTCATATATCAAAGCTAAGGTGCCAATTTCTGTTCAAGATTACAGGATTGAAGATAAGATAAAAAATAAAGCCAGGCTGAAGTGAACTCAGGTAATGTTAAACTAAGCTCAGAGTACTCACTACTTTAGAAAAAAGTACTGAGCCAAAAAATTGCTGCTATTGGATGTAAGAACCCAAGGAATAAACAAAAAAGATGATGCTTAGGATTTAGAGCTTTGTGTTAAGCAAAAGTAAATGAAAGTTCATAGAGGACCCGGAAAGAACTGGAATACGGAGTGATGATATCATTAAACAGAAGTCTGGGATAGGAAGAAATTTCAAAGCAAGCAGAAGAAACTCAGGTTTTTGCACTCCAGAATCTAAGACATACCTACGTACTCACCTGAAACCAGGTTTACAGTATTGCTGTATGCAAGGATGGATAAGCAGCTGGTGTCCTATCACTCACGATACAAACGTGTCGTGGGGTAAGAGATGCTCTACAGCACCTCAAAGCTGTAACCAAGTCACCTTTGCAGCACTGGGTAGCACAAGTGAAAACTATTCATGTGACTTCACATCATCACCACAGGGAACAACTTCTGCACCAGCCAGGGCAGATAGACTTCTAAACCTGTTCCTGCTTTTACTGCTTTTACTGTCAGCAGTGATAAGCAGTGTCCTACCCATCAGTCTTCAAGGCCTCAAACACACAGAGAGACCAGCTATTCTGTGCTCATGGTTTTTATGGGGAAATTATCTGTTGTAATTTCAGATGCAATACTCTGTACTTCCTACTGTGAACAATTTTGGGTTTCTTTTTTATGTGACAGCTTTACAGAAAATGAAAACTGATCATCCCAGCAGTAGCACCATGAGAGGTGGTCCTGACAGGCTGCAGGTCCACAGCTCCTCCACACCAATATCAAGCAAGGGCAAAGCTGCTCAGGAGCACTGTGAGGACAGGAGCCATTGCCTGGCCACAGCACCTGGGACCCATCTGCTTCCCAGTGACCCCTGAACAACTCATTCCTTTTTCTCCTCCAAGTGTCCAAGTCACTCAGCACACACACAGGTATCATCATCTTGCAAAGAGTTTGTGCCTGCCCTGGTGACAGTCTGCCCCTTATTTTAGTTGTGTGAAAGTGCACATTTGGCCACATAACAAACACCTCAGCTCTGCCAGGTGAGCAGTGTGCAGCCACTCCCCAAAACATGTCATGTGCTTCTGATCGAGGCCTGTGATGGGACATGTCAGCAGCCTGACACCTGACCCAGCCCACACCCTCACTGTTCACACAGGACTACAGATCTGCCCATCCTTTTTTAGGAGCTATGTGCATTTTAGCCATGAGAGAGAAATATTTCTGGTCATGTGGTGGCAAAGGCACTGCAAGGTCACTCAGAAAGACTGACAGGGCCAGATGAACTTGTCAGACAAAACAAACCTTGTCTGCAGGTCACAGGATGAACTCTCAACTGAGAATACTATATAATGATTTTCCTCAGGCAACTTACCTGAATGAAAATCCATGAGACTTATTAATTTAAACTGTTAAGTTAAACTTACTTAGAGGTAAGTTAAATGATATGCCTATACCACAGCTGCTTTTTCATAAAGGCTCTCAGCTGGTCTTGTACAACATAATTCAACAGCAAAATCAGTATGGACAAGGCTCAGGCCCTCAGCAAAGGCCTGCTAGTCTCATTTTTCAGAGCTTATATTCACATGGTGAAAGTTACCTTGAGTACTTACACTGTTCTGTGGACATACCCCAAAACAATTCCTGCTTCCTCATTTTCTAAAACTGAAGTTCTAGAGCAAACAATTAATTGCTGTGAATTTACTATTCTAAATTAATTTCAAAATCCAAGCACAACTAAATCACACTATTGTATGTATATATATTGTATGTATGTACTGTATGTATATATTGTATGTATCTATTATATGTATATATAGCTTATGCCCTAAAAAAAGAACAAGAAAAACTCACTTAAGAACACAGATTTATTACAAAATAAAAATTGGTTTTACTTTAATAAAAAGGACAATAATATGGTAAATTAATTATTCTTCCAATTAAATTTTTCAGGAGTAATAAATTTCCTTTTCAAATAATTAATGTACACAGAGAAAGCAGGTTAGATGATTTCACCCTGCAAGATTATAACTAGAACACAAGAACCACTTAAGGAAGGAAAGAACCAAGCCTGATACCCCTGGAATGTTCTTTAGGCTGGGCATTTGATGTGAGCAATTGCTCACCAGCAAAAAGCACAAAATCACTTAAGAGATCCATTCTTCTCTGCAATTTATTTCAGGAAATAGAACTCTGGTAGTTACACCTGCTGAGCTATAAGATGTTCTGCCAATAAATAGAGCTGACATTTGAGGATGCTACATTTCAGCCAAAAAAATATGCTTTGCAACCCAGAAGTCCTCTGCCAAATGAAATCTATCACGTTTCCCTGAAAAATTATGAAGGTTTTTTGGGTTTTTTTGTTTGGTTTTTTTACCTCCATAAATATTGAAAATTTTGCTCTGTTGGTTTTGGCAAACTGACCAAAACTGAACAGAATAAAATAAGAATAAAAAATAAACAACAGGTATAAAGTGCAAATATGGAAGAGATGTTGCTTCTAGCTTAAAGAAAACCATGTTACCACTGTTGTGCAAACACCTCAGTGAAACAGACTACAGCATTTGCTCAGTTTTGAGTTAAATTCTACAATTTCTAGTCTACCAAAAATTAAAATTTTCACTTGGTTAAGATCACAAATTGCTGCTCATTACTTATCAAATCAGTTTGAGTTACTTGCAGGAGTATTAGACCACCTTGCACAGTGAGCCCTATTCAGGATCAAATTAAGCCCATTCCTACATTTCCTCTATCAATCAAATAATAATTCTCTTGCAAAATTACAGAAAACAGTTCAAAATAAAAATCTCTGGACCTGACTGAAGAACAAGGAGATTTAACACAAGTGCTTATTTCATAACTTCTAGAAGAAAAAATTCATGAAATTTCAAGAACCCTGATAGACTGAGATTATGAGCTGAAGCAAGAGGAATCATCTTTACATGCTTTAAATTAACCTTCTCAGAAGTGCCTTTACAAGAATAGTGCCATTAAAATTCAAATTAACTCTAACTTCTGTGTGAACAGAAAGTCTGAACTTAATATTAGCAATTTACAACAGATATCTTGTAAATCTTTCACAGCACTCAACTTCAAGGTAGCATTAAAAGCATATTTCTAAGCAGTTTAAAGCCTAATCCACAAGGAGATTGCTTATCTACAAAGCCACCTGCATGCTGTAATTTAAAGTATTATGCTGAGAAAAGAGTATGTAGACTATTTTGAGTGGCTTTTTTTCCTACTGTTTACAAAAAATATCTTTGAAGTATCCATAACACAACTTCTCAATTCTCAACTACTGAATCACCCTCCACTAATCTTAGGAAGAAAAAAAAAAAAAAAAAAAATCGATCTCCAGGTATTTTCCTGCTTAACAGTAGTTTAACTCCTACTTTCCATGTAGCTCTTTTCATTTTTATCACTGTTTCTCATCCCAGTTATCTATTTTCTCCCTCTGTTCTTCTCTAAGGAGAGCCTTCTTCTCCAGCCCAGCAGCCAGTTTCTGAATTGTTAATATAGCCAGAAAACAGTAGTAGGAACACTGGCTCCTTTTGCAGGAAACTGCACAAGAATCAGTTAGACTTTGTAGCATCAATCACACAGCTGGGTCAGGTCTAGCCAATACAACTGATAAACTGGGTGAGCCAGGTGACAAGAGATTCCCTGGGAGAGCACCACATGTTCAAAGACATTTAATTTCAAGTGTCTTAACACTGCAGCTGAGCTGTTGTAATTTATTTTGTAAGGACTCAAGCCATCAAATGTGTTTAACACATTTTGCCTTACTATTGGGAATGGTTAAGAACACAGCCAGCTCTGATCATCTGCAAGTAACCACTAAGGCATTACAATTGTCCTTCTTTGACTTAAGGCTCCTATTCAAAATTTCAAGTGAAAAATTGTTGAAAGCCACTATAGAAATGCTGATGTTCCTAAAAGAATTCCCTTAGATGAACACCTGACTGCCACTCTCATCTGTAAAATCACCAGCCTGGGTGCTGACATGATACATCCTTGGCAGTTGCAGAATCTCATGTGTGTGCTGTGCATGTGCCACCACAAAGCTTCCTCTGACATGTGCCCACAAGATGTCAAGGGCAGCTTGTCAACCACAGCACATCCTGTTGCACCCCTGCATGGACACTGACAGCATACAGCCCTGAATGAAACACTGCCAAAATGCTGTCCCTTATAGGGTAAATAAATCTTCTTACAAACTTAACATGAAATTCTGGTCTTGTATTCACTGGGAATTTTATAGCCAACCTGAATGCAGACAAAATTTCATTGCCATTTTTTAAAATGTCCCATGCAGAAGACATAGGCGCTACACACTAAAACAAAAAAAAAAAAACAAACAAAAACAAAAAAAAACAAAAAAAAAAAAAAAAAAAAAAAAACAAACAAAAAAAATTAAAAAAGCTTTAGATGGAATATTGCCCAAAACTGAGCATCACTGCTAAGGGAACAAATCCTATGCCAGCATAGAGAGCTGTGGCACACCTGCACCCTGAGCACCATACACAACTGATTCTCCACATCTGAAGTTACCAGCAGAGCAAGAGAAAGCACAGAGCAGGGTGACTAACTGAGCTGCCTCTGAGAAAACAACTGCTTCAGAGGGAGACACGAGAAAGGTTGGGACTCTTCAGTATAAAAACATGGCTGAGGAGGATATATCTGATACCTGCAAAACTGTAAAGGCAGCAGATGAAAAAATGCAGGTCAGGTTTTCTACAAATCCTACAATACTAGGCATCAGGAAGACCTGGTGAAATTAGCAGGTCAGCTTAAAACCAATGAAGGACAGCATTGCTTTGCACGGAGCACAGTGAATATCTAGAATTTCTTGGCACAAATCTGTGAAGTCAGAGAGGACCAGCACATTCAGGAAGGGACTTGACAAATTCATAGACAAGTCCACAGGCACCAGATCATATAAGCACACTCTGTAACATCCCTAGTGTAACAGTTGTGGGATATTAAGGAAAAAAGTGGAAAACCCAGTCATCTGGCTTGCATTAAATTCCTAAATTTCATTTCCCAGTGGATGCAGACACATTACTTAGATGGTCCACTGGTCTGCTCAACAATTAAGTTCTTAGGCATATTCTTATGAAGAAAGAGCAAAAGCCTTATTAGGAATTATGAGCAAATTTGGCCTGGCTATGCAGGTCAACAGAGACTGCAGCTTTTTAAGTCAAGGCTGCTATTTATGTTTGTAGTGAAAATTCAGTGGATCATTTCAGACTGATACATATAAGAGGCAAATAATCACAAGTAATAGATACATATTTACTTCAGAACTTCTGCTACAGTTTTGGTCCGTTTCAGTGTAACTAACATGCAGAAACTGAAGCGTGGATTGCAAAGCTTATCTTGATAAGCAACGACAATGTAGGACCAAACAATGCTAGTCTCCCTAGATTACATCAATTTCCAGCTTGAAATTTTGAATTGTTCCAGTGTTGTTTCTCTGGCTTACCTTCACTGCACTGAAGCAGAAGGCATATAGGACAATCAGAACAACGAAGCTTCGGGAAATGCTGTACAGTGCAGATACAAACCCAGCAGCAGCTGAAATAGAGACATGCGATAAGTGGGAAGAATGAGGAACTTTGTTTCTGATCCAAACTAAGATGACAGAGTAGATACATCTCAATCTTCCCTGCTACTCAAGCTAAAATGAAAAACAAAAGAACCCACCCCTAACAAAAAAGCTCAATGCTTCATCTCTCAAGGGCCTTTTATGAATATCTGATTGAACTAACACAAAAAAAAATTATCACACATCAAATATCTTGTCAATATGCCTTTCTGTGGAAGAATGCAATTTTTTTCTAGATGTCAACAGAAAAAGAAAGCTAAAGATTTTCTTTTTTAAATAAATATAATGAAGATTCACATCACACATGCCAGGAAAGAGATCTTTGATATCAACCATAATCTGCAACTTATAGTTTTGAAAACTTGTATACAATTTTCAAAAGCAAAAAGAAATCTAATCAAGTGGGTCTTAAAAGTATTTACCCTATTGTTAAATGAATAGTATTAGCTGTTTGAGCTTTAACATGCACTGTGCTATGTAACATGCAATAATATATTTCAATTTTAGATTATAAACCCAGAAAGGGATAGCCCAGGTTACAGATGGCTACTTACCAGAACCACCAAAAAGCAACATATCTATTTGTTCCAACAGATAAATGCAGAAGGTATTGATTTGAGGGAAAAGTCCAAGAAGAGAAATTGCAGGAAAGCAATATAAAAACACTAAGGGGAAAAAAAAAAAAAAAAAAAGTAGTATTTTAGAGCACAGTCACAGATTCAATGTATGGAAAATAAAGAAATATGCATGACAGCAGAATAAGAAATTGTTGTAATAAATTCTGAAGATTATTCAAGTAAGCATACCTTAATCTTAGCAGCAATGATTACACTTTCCTCCTCATGTATTCAAAATCAATAATCTACTTTACACATAAGAAACTAAAGCTCAGAGTTAACCTTAAGATTGATTTTGGATAAAAACAGTAGCAGAAAAAAACAGCATTACATAGCCTCCTTAATGCTTCTCAAATATTTTCAAGGTTATATTTGTTCCTTTCAAAGTAGAGAAATTTTAATTTGCAGACTTTGGAACTTCTTCCTTGAATCTGAGATGGTTCAAGAAGAGCTGTAACAATTCAATATAAACAAAAAAAAATTTCATGGCTAAGATCTGAAATATCTTGGCTATCACAATATCCTGCCTGTCCCAGCAATCAAGAGCAGACACTTATAGCAGCCCCTAAAAATGGGAGAAAGCTATATTGAAGCTTCCTCAGAATATTCTGCCAGCTTCCTGCAAAACTTTAACTTAACAGTAGTGAAAGAACACTAAAAACAGGACAGAAACTCAGGGGTAAAACCTAGTCTTACAGCTTTACATACTCTCTTTCTGAATAGAAATGCTAGTTTTAATGCTAATTTTAATGGCTGTCTCATAGATAAGAAAAAGAAGGAGTCAATTCAGGTAATCATGCTTCTAGTCTTACATTCTGTTCACTTCCAGCAGTCCTCCTCTCCATTAATTTACCCAGCTCCACCATAGAAAATGCTAAGCAAGGCTGTTTAGCAAAGCATCTAAACACACACTTGACCCAAGTGTAAATGTTCAAGGATACATACACATATTTAATCATATTAATATTCTTACTGCTTCATTGTACTAGTACCACAATGTCCTGCACGGCAGAGAGAGAGGTGTCAGCCACTCTGCCTTGTAAACAAGTATGTCTTTGTTACTTTAGATCCTAGGAAGACTGCAGTTTCTGCCTATTCATTCTCATAAAAAGCAAATTAAACAGATCACTGGTACAACTTATTCCCCTGGTCAGATTTTTGAGAAGGAACCAAAAGGATTTGTGCTCTTTGCTGAACACTAATTTCACATCTGCCAGCTCATCTTACTAAGACATCTTGTGCTAAGAGGAAACAATACACCAAGTGTGATCTGACACCTTTTATCTACACTGTATTATATGCTACTGCTATCAAATACTGTAAATCTTGCTGAGAAAGTCCAACACAGGAGAGAAAATGACATGCTTAAATGTTAAATACAGACAGCCCTCACTCAAATACACTTGGATTCACAATGCACCTTCAACACTACTTCACACTATTGGCACAAATTATCCATCTGTAAGAAAATGAGGAAATGCTCTCTTCTCAATCTTTTATATACAAATGCCAATATTAAATTCTTCTTTCTCTATTACTCTGCACATTTTTAGATATTCCACCAAGTCATGCCAAGCCAAGCATAGACCACTCATGAAGACAGGCAATGGCATGACATGGATCAGCACGCCATGGATGGACTCACCATAGATTAACTATCCCTAAAACACACTGCTGAAACTCCCAGGAGATATTGTTCCTTGGGCAAAATACTTGCAGAACTGTCAGAACTCAGACTACTGACTTACAATCCAAATCATTGCCTTTGCTGGAGCAACCTCAGAAAAAGTGGAATAAGAGCAGTGGAAAGAAGGATGAGATTAAAAAGCTGATATTACACCAAGATATATAGACACAAATGTAAACAAGGAGGGAAAAGTTAGTTGACCATAAGACTGTCCTCACCTCATCCACTCTCTACAAATACCTTGAAAAACCCTAGAAACTTCTTTAGCTAAGGCAGCTTAGTTTATCTCATTCTGCACCAAGGAGCACACTGGACAGGAAAATAAACAGCTGTCACCTACAAAAGGATTGAACTCAGAAGCAGCAGTCCCTCTTGTGGGAAGCAGACAATAAAAATAACTGATTAATCCTTTGAAATTGCATTATTAATTCTAGATAGAATTTCTTTAAGCACCACACATTTTCAGAGAGACCCACAACACCTTTAAAAGCTGGACCACTGATTGTTATGCAAGCTACTGCATTTAACACTACAGTTTTCCTCTAAACAAGCATCTATCATGTAAACGTGAGAGGGAAACACAAACTATGACTTTGGAAAATTTGTCTATTTTGAGAAATAGACACTCACACTCAATTCCTTTTTGCAGTCCTAGGAAAAATATTGACTCACCTATTACATGGTCTCTGGCTGACTGAAGAGCTCTGGGTGAGAAGAGCTTCAGGCCATACATTGTATAAACAGGAGGATTTGTGTCTTTAGATCCAGCATCTAGCAGCAAAATAAGGCCACACAATATACAAAAATATACAGGTCTGCTGTAGATTATGATTTTATTGTGTCCCTGGAAGAAAAAATAAAAAAGTTAGAATTTTATATTCATTATTCTACTGCATGCACTGCATTAACCTGGAGAGAGGGTCAGGGGTCAGACAAAATATTTTAATGGCTTACACATAATAAGTAGTAATAAAAATGTTACAAGGTATTTCATCTTCTTCAGACTTTCAAAAGGCACAGTGAGCAGTTAAGACTGACTCCAGCAATCATTTATACTTCTGAAAACCTACCCTTCTGGACCTTTCAAAATTTACTAATTCCAGGAGTTATCAGTTTCTGTGGAGGAAAAAACCTCAATCTGTCTGAGTCTTTCTTTTCAGCAGAAAAATATTTTTTCCCTATATTTATTTTATTTTAATGAATCTCTGCTTCAGGTGGCTTGACTTTTTTTTTTTTACTTTATGAAATATAAAATTAACTTAATTTTTAATTGAATCCCAGGAAGTAAAAATATAATAGAGCACATCCCTGGTAGCATGTGAGGCATGGCGATGGATTTTTCTTCACCAATTTAATTTTTTTGTTTCTTTGAACCACTTGACAGCAAATCAGCATGCCTTCTGAAGGGGGAGGCACTTATCAGCACTTTCTGGTCTGCTTGTCATGAGGCACTTTGAAACGATGATCCAAAGGAATTAGGATGTGGAAGGAATCTCATCTGATGTCTTTCACACATGTCTCTCACACAATTGATTCCCACTAATCCTACAAAACACTCTTGTGGGGCTGCAGGCCAGGGAAACTAACAGACACTTAAGAAGAACCTTAATAGTTCTCCCAGTACCAAGTTTAAGGGTAGCTAAGATGTTTTAAATACTGACGAGTCAAAAGATTGCTTGAGTGTGAAAAGCCAGAAGCAAAGTGAAGAGAATCCAAGTTTGCCTTGCATAAAGCTGCCTTGCAACTGTTCCTATTTGAAAAACGTAATTTAAGTGAATATAATAAAAGATCATGTCTTTTTTTGAGTCTACTTACTGACTTGAAACTGTGGCTGTGTTTGTTTGGCTGCCAGCCAAGCTCGTATGTTAGATTGCTATTAACTGATCTGTACTCTCTTTTGGGATCAATCAGTTAACAAGGTGGCAGATTACTGGGAACTAGTGGGCTTACATCGTGTCTCACATCCCTGGAATATGAATCAAGTCAGGACACAAATACTTGCTGTTTAATCAATTTCAATTTTACTAGTGCCTTTTTTTTTTTTTTTTTTTTTTTTAATAGGACACATGTCCAGAAAATAATCCATGGAAAATTATAAAGATAAAAATACTACTTTAAAAAGAAAAATTATTTAAACTATTACTTTCTGGCCTTTTTTAAACTTCAGTTCATTTATGTAAAATATGAGCTGTGCCTTAGGAAAAGAAACCAATAAATATATGCCTAAACAATTACTTTATGTTTTATATCCTGGTGTTTGCTCCAGACCAAAGTCTGTTTTATCATGATGTTACATTCTTGTCTTACCTCTTGAACTACAGAAGCCAGTTTTATCTTTGCATGGTGATTCTTTGAAGGCAGGGTAAGACTGATGATGACTACTAAGATTTGATGACTACAACCCAGAGGTTTAACTCCACACATCTTGCAGTTCCATGCAGAACATGACATACTCAATTAGGATTACAGCACATACTTAACTCTTATTTCTAAAGTAGTTTATGGTGCACTGGGTGAAAAACTGGCTGAAGGGCAGGCAGAGTTCAAAGGGCTGCAGTAAAAGGGGCCACATCTGGCTGGTGACCATCAGCATCCTCAGGGCTCAGTTCTAGAGCCAGTTCTGCTCAACAGATTATCAATGATCTGCATGCAGGAACTGAATGCACCATTTAGCAAGTTTGCCAAAGATACCAACCCCAGAGGTGCTGTTGACTCTGTTGAAGGTCAGGTGGCTTGCAGATGGAACTAGACAGACTGGAACATTGGGCAGTGATTAACGAGATGCAATGCTAGATCCTGCCCCTAGGATGGAGTAATGCTGGGCACAAGTGTAAATTGTGAGATGAGTAGCTGGTAAGCAGCCCTGCAGAAAGGGACCTAGGGGTGCAGCACACCAGCAGAGAGTCTGCTGTGAGTGCCAACAGCCAAGAGGGAAAACTGCATCTGTGGTGCATCAAACACAGCAACATGAGCTGGTCAAGAGGTGATTATCCTGCTGTAATCAGCACTGTAGCAGCCCCACCTTGAGTGCTGTGTGTTTTAAGCCTCACAATTTATAAAGGATGTGAAGGTCCCTGAAGGCATCTAGAGGAGGGCAACAAAGCTGGTGAAATGGTTGGAAGGAATGTCCTATAAGGAGCAGTTAAGGATTTTGGGCTTTTGTAGTTTGGAGAGGACAAGGCTGAGGGGCAACTTTGCTGCTCCCTACAGGTTCCTGACGGGGGGAAGTGGAGAAGGTGGGGCTGATCTCCTGTCCCATCCAGTGACAGGATGTGTGGGAATGGCTCTAAGATGCATCAGCAGAGGCATTTCTTTTGAAAGGTGGTCAAACACAGGAACAGGCTTCCTAGAGAGGTGGCTGATGCCCCAAGCTTGTCAGTGTTTAGAAAAGGCATTTGGGCAATGCTCCTAATAACTTAACTTTTGGTCAGCCCTGAAGTGGGCAGGCAGTGGCACCGGATAATCATTCTAGATCACTTCTATCTTAGTTAGAATAGAGTAGACTAATTCTCATCTTTCTGTAAGAGTTTCAACAAAGAATAATTTCACACACACATTTTCTAAAACAGTAGTTTTGACTGCAAATCATTTTGATGGGAAAATTTTAGAAAGATCTAATGGGGCTTTTATGTTTTTGGGTGCACACATGTAAGAGGAGAAAGACAGAAGGCTTTTTTATATAAAGACACATGCATGTGCTCAGTTCTACAGAAAAGCTTACAGGGACAAATTAAAAATACTTTATAAGTGCCTTATGGGATTTAAGAAACTGCCTATGATAGCTACACAACTGAGTTAGCTATCTGCTTTGTACAAAACAGGACTAAGACAATGATTATGCAAGAGATTCTCTAAATCTTGTTAGGAACACAACTGCAATCTTTCAAGATCAAATGCCTTTGTAAGCCCAAGCTAGATCCTGAGCTATACAGGTGTCTCAAGAGGTATTTTGAGACAAGCTCTCCTGGTCCTTCTATAAAGCCATTTACTAAATGTAAAACCTTGCCTAAGATTTTTTCTAAAACCTTTGAATGCACATGACAAGGATCTTTTGGGTCTCTGAACTTTAATACCCTGCAGTCACCAGTAGGTTGCTTTGATTAGGTCAGTAACAGCAAAATATAACACACTTTGGAATGAACTTGATTTTCTTCTCTCCATCACTCCAATGAGGAGGCTGTTCCCAAATTTCACCATTCCAGAACCATATACCCCTGTGTAAACAGTAGCTAAAGGCCACCAGCTCCCAATGGACTAGAACTGAAAAGGCTAAAGCTCCAGCTGACAGGAAAATTACACTCTCATCTCATAGCAGCCACCAGTACTAAATCTGCAGCAACAATAAATGATAGCTCTTCCTCAACAGCAGCAAGTGACACTCAGGAGGAGTTCGGAACAAAATCTTACAGCATCTCTAGGTGCTGTGTTCTCTGAATTCACTGGATACTATATTAAAAACAGTCTTTCAAAATGCTACAGGCTAGAGATGACAGAGTCTCACCAAACAGCAACAAACTCTGCAGATGAGATAGGGAAGAAGTTTGGAACCTCCGTGGCAGCCATGGATAAGGTGAGGCATTAGTGGCTACTCATAGATCCTTGAATAGAACTTAATTCGCTATTTATATCTGAGGGTCATGATGGTTTGTTTCACACTCAAAAAATCTCACATGCATTTTCATTCATGGGAGTGGTAGAAATCATTCTTTAATCCATCTGCTGTTCTGCATCCTTGCATTAACATCAAGAGACGTTATTCTCTTTAATGCAGTCACATGAATTATAAAACCGTACATGGAGTATCTATTCTCACCTTCTCATTGTCCTATTTCTGAGGTTCTTAGTAGCTCCAGCAAGCCTTTAAAAATACCTATTGTGTTAAAAAGCTATAATGTAGAAATTGCTAACCTTCTATTTTAGCATGACGACATCTCCACCTCTAAAACCCTTAGTGGAAAAACTTTCTACATTTTATTTCTATTGGATTTTGTGTAGTGCACCAAAAAGTTTGCAAGAAAGTATTCCTAATAAAGTTTTGGGAAAGAAAAGGAAGATGGGAATACACCTATTGTTACTTTGTTCCCTTGCTGCATGACTTACAAACATAATACAGCAAATAACACTTGTAATAGTATTGTGAAAACCTGAAATTCAGACCTGGATTCTGCATATTAAAAAAAAAAAAAAAAGTCCTGTTTAAACACTACCTTGTGTTTAATACTATAAAAAAATAAGGGCTGCATAGGTTCATAACAAAGTTTTGATTAAACTGTTTACCACTGACTTGAAACAAATGTACACATTACTAATGTCTGATTGAGGGCAAACTACTTGATTACAGTTCACATTATTACATCTAGATGATGCCAGTTGAGCTGACTTTATATTATAAAAATAAATTATATAATAATATATATTATATACTCACAAGATCCCCCAACTTTTCACTGAGATTAGACTATTTCTTTAATGTATTGAAAATATTACCCTACAATGGGTAAGTTACTATTTATTACCTTTCCCTACTTTTTATGCAGACAGGCATTTCCTATGAATGCATATGAATGCATTCTCCTTAATAACTGGTGTGGAAAAGAAACTGAGAATCTTCTGAAATCCATCAAGTGAAGCATGCAGAATACATTAAAAATAACACCAATATCGAGTTCACCCTGTATTTCTAGCCTCTAAACTGACAAAAATAATTGCTCCCTGCCAAAGGGAACTAATCCAGCAGACTGAAGTTTTCAACATGTCATTTCTGAAACCTGAGGAAAGAGAGGATATCCTCAAAAATATTCAAAGAGTTAAATAAGAAACATAATCAACTACCATGCAGTGTAGAAGAAAGGAAAAGGTTTTATGACCACTGAAATGTGTTCCAAGATCCACAAACCAAAAATACTGAGACACCATGATAGGTGGAGTGGTAAGGTTAAAGTCGTAGGATGATGCCCCTATAACAGTCCTATAACAAGGACAGACTTGTGTAAAGAACTGGTTCTTTACAAGGTGGTTGGCACCATCAGAGCTCAATTTCTTAGATATATTCAATTAAAAAAACCCCATAGCAATCAACACAGATCATTACATCCATTTTTTTTGCATTTTTTGCATTCACCCAAAGATTTGGCCATTTCCTCAGGATGCAAGCACAGAAGCTGTGACAAAGGGAAAACACTGTGCCATTTGATGAGCTAGTAATACTTTTAATAAATACATCTTCAGTAGCAGATTTAAAAACTAAAAAGATCAAACCCTAGTCTCAAAGAAAAAAAATAAAATAAAAATCCCAACTGAGGAATGACTGAACTGCTAGTCTGGAACTTCTGCTCTTTTCTGTCTGTTTCTAAAGGAAAGCAAAGAAAAGGTTTGTGTGATGTCACAGGATAAAATATCAGCACAATGGTCCAGATGAATTTTTTACTGCACATATTAACTTAAAGGAAAAGCACTTTTCTAATAGCAGTGATAACTTCAAATAGCTTAAAAATAATTAAACCTAGTATAAAGTCTTGAAATCACAGATGTCTTTTTCTTTTTCATAAATCAGCTAGAACAGCAAATGACTAATACCTGTGTTTCACTGAACAGTCAGCTGTTTCACAATATACAAGCAATAATAAAGGAGAAAGACTTGTTTTACTGACTGAGACTTACATGAATTGGCGAAGCAGGATCAGGCTGAACACTCTAAAAACAGAACAGAAAAAAGATACTTGCTTACAAGATTCTGTCTTTGCAGAACTTAGAATAGAATCCAGCAATTGGCTATAAAGTGAGTCCTACCTTGAGGAGAGAATACTGGCAGCTGGCCATTACGAGGCAGAACAACAGAACCCAAATGTCTTTACAGAAGCCCTGGTTCAGAGTCAGGAATCCAAGAAGTGAAACAAGAACTACTAGAAGGACAGCAAACACATTTTCCTTTATATCTTCTGTCCTATGTGAATAAAAGTGTTGGAGAAGTACAAACATTTATAGATTCATTAGAGCAAGGCAGCTGCATTTATAGCTGGTATGAACTGTCAGTGCTGCAGTTATCAGAATTCACTGGATCCCATAACTACATATCTCTGTTCAACAGTATTTCATCCCCATGCCAAAAACCTTATCCAAAATGATAGCTAAAATGTATAGGGAAAAAAGCCATATGCACAGAACTCTAATATCCCTTCCCATCTCCCTTTCCAATTAGAATTCCACAATGGCGATGACTTGAATGTAGTAAAGTGTATAAGCATAAAAAACCAAAATATTATAAAACCAAACATGAACAACTACAAATAAAATCAAATACTCAAATACTTTTAAATGAGGAAATAAGGCATTCTATTAACAAAAAGTATACAACTGACAGCAAAGAACTGGATGAAAGACCAAATTTGTCATCTGATGTTTTACTTGTTTTATCTGTTCTGTTAGAATGTGGGAGCTGAGATAAAAAACAGTGTTAATATTCAGGCTGTAACAAAAGAGCTTATCAGCAGAAAAGATTTCTATGTAATTGGAACACAGAGATAAGACACCACAGATAAGTAAATATCTGCTCTGGACCTAAAGTTCCCCGACACGTAGCCTGCTTTCTGCATCAGGTAAAACTGCCATCTGAGATTTCTGCTGTGGAGTCCATGCTAACCCACATGGCACTGCACGCCCAACAGAAGCAGAGACAAATAAACTTGAACTGGAACAGAGACAGCTGCTCAAAAATCTTCACCTGAACACCATTCTTCTCTAAATCACTGTCTTTTTTTAAAGACTGGAGTATTTAGTTTACAATATTGTGGGACCCTTCTACTTCTGATTTTCTCATCAGAAATCATTGGATCTATAACATCTGAGAGTCAAATTACAGACTAGTCTACAAGCCTGGTACTCACACGAATCAAAGTCTCTACCTCAAGATAAAGGGTAGCAAGAACCACTGAAACCAACCCTGAACTTCAACTTAAAGCAAAAACACATCTATCCACTCAGCCTGAATTCTCCTTCTCTAGTGGTCAGCATTGCTGTGAGCATGTGGAGCCACCCACTGCAACACTACATAGAGCAGCTTTATAAAAAGAGCTTACCTGTCCAACAATGCCAACAAGGTAAGACGATCATACCAGACTTTAATCCACTTGCCAGGGAATATAACAAATCTGTAAAACTGCCTGTTCAGCTTCCGTTGTGCCGAAGAACATGAAGAGTCCTCAGGGTCCTGGCTGGGCTGCTATAAAAACAAACCAGAAATACACAAAACTCTCACACTCACATACAGCTGAAAGCAAAACGGGTGTTGAAAACACCAAATTTTCATGAAGATTTTTTTTTTTTTTTAACTAAAAGGGGTAGCAAGAGCATATTAGCATATTTATTTTCTTAATTTTAAATTAGAAACAAAAATATCACACCAGCTAAATTGTTGCAGATGAACAGAAGCTATATTAATTATGGAGCTCAATAGTGACAATATGCTTTAAAAATACTACATATTCTTTTGAAAAGTAATTATTTTTTTAGTCGAGATCCAGTACTTGTCTAAAGTTTCTTTTTGAAGGTTTTCCCATATATCAGGCTAATTACAGCAGAACACAAAAACATGACAGGACAAATCCTCCTTTTTAAATAAAATAAATAAACAAATAAATAAACAGGCCTTAAGGCCTAGAGGTGTGACTTATCAACTTTTCTTCCAGAATACAGCTTTGTTTATCTTTCCTGAGATGCTTTTCCCTGCCTCACCTTAAAGAGAATTAATCAACAAATATGCATATTATGGAACTCTAGGCAATGTCTACATTAGAGTTATGTTAGATTAACTTTCCTAGTCAGGGAAGGGGATATCTGGGTGAAGTAACTGATTATCAAATTATAACTGTTAGCAAAACACAGTTTTTTAAACAACCTGTGCACTTGCGCAAAAAAAAAAAATGTTAAATTTTTTCTCAGAATATTGGAGTTATTTCTAATCTTTATTTTCCAGGAAAAGGAATTTTACACAGAGTTTACACGTCACAATGTACTACTGTGCATCAGCTAGGAAACAACTTGTTAATATTCTCAGTCTGCTGGCAAACATGAGGTGAAACAGGTTAGCATAAGCTCTGGAGAAAGAAATTTAAGTTTAGGCATTTTATCTCATGCCTCCAATTGACCAAAAGTGTAGAGGCCATGGAGGGCCAGGGACCTCAACTGCTAGTAGTGCATGACAATCTCTCATATTTCTGAGCATTGAGACGTGCTAGAGGGATGTTGGGTTATTTGGCATTCTTTCCTTTTTTAACAATTCTGAGCAATTTAAAGGCCATGAGACCAGTTGTAATCCTTTCATTACACTGACTTCAAAATCTGAAAGTAGCTTATGTAGTTCAAATTTTAATATTTTTATTACCACTTTTAAAAGTAACTTCCACATGGGGTTGGGGCATTTTTAAAGAAAAAAAAACATGTTTTAAAATATTACAGTTGCTAATACTGGCACAGTTTTGTTTCTCTTGGGTCCCATTACCCAACAGAAAGCAAAGTGAAACTCAGTCCATGGTCATTAACTTCACGCATCTAATGTAGATTGCTCACCATAACAAGTTAAAAAAAATCTAAACAGTGGCAGAGAGTTCACTAAAAACACCCAAGGATCTGATTGTTGAGTCCCCAGAACAACCTAAAGCGCCTTTAGCTGAGTGCATAAGTGAATATTTTGGCTCCTGAGGAACTGTAACCTTTGGATGAAATCCTCTGTGTGAGTCTTGCAGTGCTTGGGCAGGAGTCAGATTTTTGAGCTGGATTTGGGAAACTCTCTGACTAGCCTTGAGCAAGTCACTCAAGTCTAACTGTGTATCCCATCAAAAAAGGGCTTATAAAATTCACTACATAAATTTATATGGTGTCAGTGACAGCCTGAAGCCCTAGCTTCATTGAAATCAATGACAATGCTTTTCCTGACTTATGTGGGCTCAGAATTTCATGTTTAAGAAAAAAAGAATCAGAAACCAGGACATTCTGAAATTACTGCCTGGCCACAAATTTGCTATGTGACCTTGAGGATCACTCTTGCTAAAAGCGAAAGAAGAAATGACAATTCTCTAATTTACAAGACTCTAAATATCTGGAAAATATCTGAGCCTTTAGATGGAAGACACTGTCCAAATATGAAAGACACTATCTGGGACAATTTACTGATTTTTAGTTTAAAATAGTTCCTTTACACAAGTTGCTTCTAGCTTAACATTCCTGTGTGAAATCTAAGATGAAAGGCAATTAACTGTCATTTTACTATTATTCATAAATACCAAACTAGAATTTGCCATGGCAGAGAGAAGTCAAAGGTATTATAAAAGGAATTGTAAAAACCAATTATAGCCTTAAGTCACAGACCCCAAACACTGTAAAGTTCATGTCCACATAAGACCATGCAAACTGAAGTCTGAGGGCCTTTTTCTTTTACTAGCTGCATTGAGGAGGTGGCTTCAACATTCCACAGCAAACATTCAGAGGTCTGGTTGCCCAATTCAGAAAAGTGAAACCAGACATGAGGTTTTATGACAGCAATGAATATGGAATAAACACTTCATACTATTAAAATCTGGTGGTGTGTCTAAAATCCTAACAGCTGTGTCCTCTTCCAAATAAAATATGGTTGAAGATAGAAGATTAACTTCTTCGGTGATGGAGTCTTTAAATAGTCCCCTAGGACACCACTCAGTGTCAGCAGAAAACAGCTGAGTTGCATCCATCAACATAAAACACATCTTCTCCCACATGAGCAATACCAGGAAAAGCAGTATAGCAAAATCAACAAAATTGTCTCAGGAACAAGCCTGCAGCATTTGTTTATTGAGCAGTTCATCAAGATGCTAGAAACTCAGATATTACAATGTACCCGTGGGTTTTCTGAAAGGGTCCTTCTGGCCACCATCAGCAGGAGCTGCTGCTGAAGTGCGCTGGCTGCTTGATCCCCAGAAGATGGTTCTTGGCTCTCTGAAGTGGTTGTACTGGAGGAGCTGAACTGTATTTCACTGTGCACAGAGGACAGGAAAGAAAGAGATCGTTTTAAGCAGCAATATTTTCCTAATAATTTTGAAATATTACAGGAGAAAACCTGCAAATTACACTACTGGTTGGCTCACAGGACCTGGGAACCTTCCATCCTCATATCTGAAATCTAGCACAGATCCACAAAGCGGTTAACCCCCACTTGATTTACTACATCTACCACAGAGATACAGATACTTCTGTATCACAGCTTTTCTCATTCTGAGATGAACACCTTCAAGGAATCACACTTCAGAAGTGCCTTTTTCTGTCCATTGACAAAGTTTAGAGATGCACATCTACAGAGCAAAATGCAAAATAGATACTGCAAAGATCCCAGAATAGCTTCCAACGAACTCACTTAGGTACCAAGCCAGTGTGGTTTCATCTGCACTGAATTCCCTGAGAACTGGTTTACTCTGCTGAGAATTCAGGCTACAAGAACCTCCTTTTGCCCTAGCAAGGTATTAACACATGAGCTTATTCACATAAGGCTATTTCAGATATCCCTTGCACTGAGTGTAAACTCACCCTGGGAAGGCCCTAAGCAAGATACTATTTATTGTATTTTTCCTCACATGTACTGTTTTGTGTTGTAGGTACAGAGCCTAAACACTTGAGAAAATCTGCATGTAGAGCAGCAGTGCCTGTTGGGTTGCAGAAATGGTGTTACCATGACATGACTGACTGGGTTTCAGAGACAACTTTGTTGAAATGAAATAATTGTTACTTGGGGAAGAGATATATTTTGAATACTTCTTTCTAATTCTTTTCTGATTGGGATTTATACATCAGGCACTGCTCCAAGCTCATTGCCCCACTGCCTCAGCATACCTGCCTTGGGCTCTTACTACTTTTGTATCTACATGAAGTGAATGCACCTAAATGCTCATGCAAGGCAGTCAATATCTGTTGTTCTTATTTTGCATAAAGACAAGCAGGAAGAAACTAGAGCAATCTGCCTGCAGTCAGCCATGAAGCCTATGGCAGTCCAAAGATTAAAAGCCTCCTCTTGCATACCCTACACTTGCCCCAAAGGCACCTTATTAATTTTAGTTAACTTCCCTTGCTTTTCGTTGCCAATTCCCAAAGGCTCCTATGAAACCCTTGTTAAGGCATTAAAATTGTGGCTGTCCTGCACATAACTGGCTGTTAACTTCACCTGCAGTGGTTAGCATTGTTCTGGAACATAGTTCAGCATCTGGATTACTTAAAAGAAGGGCTGAAGTGTCACACCAACAGGTTGGAATTCACACACTCTCTCCTCCCCTCCAGGATGTGCTAGCTCTGCCTGGACCAACAGGAACACAGTCAGCCTCAGGATGTCAGCAGAGGAGCCATCTTGCCTCCAGTTTCGCAGCCAGGTAGTTTATGTTTTCAAAGCCTTGATTGCTATCAGGCCTGAATTCCAGACCTGGTATTCACCATCTGCCACTCCAGCAGAACTCTCAGCTGAGCAGAAATGAGAGCACCTCATGCTCCTGAGCCTAATGGCTTCCTCTGCACTCCACACTCCTCCTGCTACAGACAGCAGCATGATCCACTCCACAGAGTCAGGAAAGCTATTATGCTCCCTTTGGACAGTACTAGCAAATGAAAACGTGGTCCAACACAACCCACTTGATGTCCCAGCCACAAGGCAGCCCTCTGTAAGATTCATCTCCTTTGTCAGCAGTTATTAACAAAACAGTACAGAACAGATGGGCACTCATCCAAGATCCTGGATCACAACCAAAAGATGCAAGCAGGAAGAAAGTGGAGGAAGCCTTGAGGAATGTCTCCCAGGAGTAAGATTCCCACAGATATGGACTACAGAGCAATCTTGTCCAGTCAGAAGGAAAGTAAGGGACTTCTTTGTTTCCTCAGGATGAGCTGTCCCATTCCTTGTCATTGTGGGTGCAATCCTGAGTCTCCCTGTTCACAGTGGCAAAAAGGCAAATGTAGACCAGGCTATGCAGGAAGACTAGCCTGGGAGTCCCTGCCCAAAAGGTGACACAACAAAAGAGCAAGGGAATAATACAGTGGTTGCTCATGCCTTCCTAAATGAAGAGTCAATCTTTACTGAATTTCTGCATCTTTAGCTGTCTTTCTACAAAAGCCAAAAGTATTTTGAGATCGGACCACATCTTTAATCCCACATTCACCAAAAATGGAAATGGCACAAGGACAGATGGAAGGAAGAGAATACCAGGGGAGTCTATCAGTTCTCAGAAATCAAAAATCTTTTACTAATAAAACTTCTTCCAAGAATAAACTTAGGAGACCAAATCATCTCCCACCAGACTTGAAGTTATGCAAAAAGTCAAGAGTGCCCACAGTCTGTTCTGTGTTTACATTAAAAATCCATAGCTCTGCCTATCAGCACATGGCAGAGGAGACCACAAGCAGCCAGGACACTGACTGTGGGGAAGAGTCAGAAATTTTATAAGCCTGAAAAAGCAATTAGGGCAGAGAAGTTGGGAAGACAGAGCTAGCAAAGCAACAATTCCAAAATCAGAATCTGTCATCTGGTAGTCATCAGACTAATTTCTCTGTATCTTATTCTCTCCTCATCTTTCATTTCCATCAGCTCCTGTTTGTTGTTTTTGTATTCCTTATCCCTGTTTTCCACACAGCCTCCCTCTGACATTCATTTGCTACCCACAAAGATGAATTGCTTGCACAGCTACTTAGAAACTCCACATCTCATCTGATGACATTGCTATCACACTGACAGCAAACATCAGTAAGAAATGTGATGATGGTGTTTGTGTTTTTGTAAGCCTATAAACTAGATTCTATAAATTTATTACCATATATAAATAGGAGCAAACACTCTCTAATCATAAAATCATTATAACGAAGCTGATCGTAGTATAACACAGAATCCTGCTAAATAGAAAATCTGTTCATTTGCAGAATCAAATTAATATTATCAAGATCTACCACAGTAAACCGCACTGCTAATGTAAGCAAAGGTATAATTGAACTAAATTTTGAATAATAAATTATTAACTAAAAATATCTTTGATAAACATATAACCTATGCAGATCAAATTCAAAAGCAACATAGCACCCTCTACTGATAATTTGGTATAAATTATTTTCTGCCTCGTAATCCCATTTTGTAAGAACACTCAGTAAGCATAAGGTAGTGGAGCAATCCTATAACACATAGAATGTTTCAGTACAACCACACAGTGCTGGAAAAGTCTTCCTTCTCCCTCTCTGTTTAGCCTTTTGCCTTACACCACCGACAACTTGGCCTGAACCATTCAAAGAGAACACAGCCTTTGTTAGGATTAGCTAGCCTTCGATCTGAAACCCTCTCAAGGTAAATTCATTATACCAGCATACCACCAAGAATTCCCTGTTAATAAAGCTGTTCTGCAGGTCTTGGTTAAATTTCATTTTAACCTGCATATTGGAGAAAGGATGGGTCCTCACATGATTAAAACCAGAAAGATCCCACTGGAGTGCCTAAGACAGCTGTCTGGATCACTACAGAGTTTACAGTGTGTAATAAATACCCATAGCAATAATAAATAATATAGCTGAAAGTTACGTGTAACACTCCCAAAAATACTGCCCTCACCTCAGCTCAGAGTTGGCAAAATCTCCCGCACATCCAACAAGCAATCACTTCTGGGGTACTGGTCTCAGGTGTGTCCAAAAGCACTGAACTGAGACCTGAGTGATGTGGTTGTGCAAGACCCAGCCAGTGCTGACAACACAGCAGGAACTCAACACACCCATACCCTTGTTCTCTCTCAAAACAGTCAGTCTATGGCTCAAATGTAGCTATCTGAAATGATGTTGCTTATGAGGTCTCCACTAGAAAGCTGCCAGCACCAATCTGTCCAGAGCACTGCACTGTTCAAGACTGACACTAAAGCCATTAAAGTTGTGGATGTTGCTTCTTTTAAGAAAATGATGGCTTATAGTTCCCAAATAGCCAGATAATGAGACTTACACTAAAAAGCAACTCAGACCATGTAAGAAGATTGAAATATGCCAGTGACAGCTGCATTAGCAGTGGATAATTATATGACAAATCCAACCACAGGAAACAGAAAAAACTCAAAGAAGCACTACTCACTGTTTTGGTAAGATATTAGCAGTTTCATAAAGTGTAAAATTAATTCAGAATATACATCTTAACTTTCTTCAGAGCTTATATCTGATAGCAGCTCAAGCTAAAGATTAAATCTCTTAAATCTTGTTCATATTTTGCTAGCTGTACAAATGTGTATTTATACACATTTTGCTACAGGATTTGTGGACAATTTCTGCCATTTGTTTTAACTAGCAAAAATAACACCTCTAACAACAATAAGGCAGAATATCTGAGTTTACGGAGTGTGAAAGCTGGATGTAGCAATATACTGACATAATGGGCAGGAAAGATATCACAGTTGCAGTGTTGCAATAGACTGCAAAACAAGCAGTGGTACATATTAAGTCAGCTTCTGCAGATGGACAGAAAGGTCTTGTAAAGCACATGCCCAAAGGCAGTGTGGTCAATATGAAGGCAAGAAGTGATGAATGACTTCTTACTCAAATGTTAAGAATGGGGTTCAATTCATTACACTCTACTTTCCAGTATTCAGATACTTTTATTTTGCTAATAAGCGTGAAAACTGATAATCTGCAAGCCTATTACATTTCAAAGCAAAGATAAATGTACTAAAAAAATTAAAAAACAAATAGTATGTGTTAGCTAATAAACTAGAGGATGCATTTTGAGAAGATGCAGCCTTATTGGAATTAGTGCATTAATAGCTTCCACAGTTGTGTTATCCCTAAAATACTTAAAAACATTCCTTTTAGCTCTCCTTCTGGAAGGGCAGGGGATGGAAGAGAACCAAGCCCAACATATGAAGCACGCCATAAGCTCCTAGTCCTAAAAAGGATTTTGCTGCCATCATGTGGCAGCACGGTCCCCTCTCACCTCTGAATCTCATTCTGTTGAAAACACTTGTGTCCCTGCTCAGTGTTCAGTGAAAGAAGGGCTAAAAACCCCTGCACAAATAAAGGAAAGGATTTTAACTGGCCAAGCTTATTGCAAGGTTTTCCTCCTGCCCCTTACAAGCCATCAGGAAAACGCTACTGAGTTTGCAAAGAGTACTTTTCAGAAAAATCCATGACTTCATTACAACACAAACATTAACCATTTTCATTGCACAGCCTCTGTGCCCAGGGGAGCAGCTCATCTGAAATCACTGAATCCCAAAGAGGACTCTGTAATATTTGTCGCATCCATTTCAAAACATGCTCAGCTGCAGAACTGACAAGCAGCATTAAGAAATCTTTACAATTCAGCAGCTTATTACAGGAGCAGTGGGGGATTGTATTATTTGGGTCACCTTGCTGAGAAATACAAAGATGTTTTAGTGACACACTTTTTGGCCACATTCTACAACAACATTTTGAAACACCAAAAAAAAAAATCTACTCTCTTCTATGAGAAATAACCTCAAAGGTTCTGGGAATTTTCCAACAATGAACATACTAAATATTAGTGGATTTATGAAGGTGACATATAGTACCACTAAGGCATTCAGATAGACTTTCATATAGTATAACGCACTCAAGCAGCTTATTCTGGGATGAGAATGTAAATCAAATAAGTTAGCTCATTGATCTGACATTCTCTCTTTTGCCCAGGGACAGAAACACCAGCACTTTGCAGCTGTACTGACAGGCACCTTAAATTATTCTTTTAGTACTTGTTACCCACTAGTTTGCTGCAAATACTTTTTTAACTTTTGGCCCCAATGATACCAAAAATAAAATTATTCTCAAAACAAACAAAAAATACCTAAGCAATTATTTTAAATGGAGGTCTCTATCTGTATTGTGAAACATTTGAGCTATAACATAGCTTTTCAGAAGCCTGGTTTCAATATCAGAGCCTCATCTGAAAAAAAGTGAGGATTCAGAAGATCAACTGCTCAGACAGGACATGCAAAGTGCAATATGAATGCATGGTTGTACTAGTATGGTTGAACCACGTGTAGTAATGAAACATACATTAATATAATTGCATCCTACAAAAAGTGGTATTATTTTAATAACTTTACAGGTGAATTAAAAGATACATGACCCAGAAGGCAGGATAAGGCTCAAACTGGAATAATTTTTTTTAAGGTATAGAGCAAATTGGATTTTATATATAATTGATTCCAAATGAAAGCTCAAGTGTCATACAGCAAGGAGAATCTGTACCCAAGACAAAGGTGGTTTTTGCTAAGAGCTGGGTAATCCTTTCTCTTTGTACTGGTTTTGGTTGGGGTAGAGTTAATTTTCTTAATAGTAGCTGGTATGGAGCCATGTTTCGGATTTGTGTTGGAAATGGTGTTGATAACACAGGTATGTTTTAGCTGCTTCTGAGCAGCCCTTACACAGAGCCCCAAGGGCTTTTTCTGCTTCTCACAGCGCCACACCTGTGAGGAAGCTGGGGATGCAGAAGCAGCTGAGAGGAGACAAAGCCAGGGCAGCTGACCCTGACTGACCAGAGGGACATTCCCTACAATATGGCACTCAGCATATTAATCTAGGTGAAGAGGGAGGAAAGGAGGACATTTGGAGTGATGGTGTTTGTCTTCCCAAGTCACCAAGACTCAGGGCAAGCAGGTGCTCTGTTCTGTTCAGCCACCTCCAGAAAGCCAGGCTCCACCACCTGTTTTGGTGACTGACTTCAGAACAGATTCAAATGGTCTTTTTGTACTTATTTGTTAACATAATCCATGAACTGGGAATAGAGTTTATATTTTTGTCATAGCCTGTCACAAAGCCATTTATGGATAGAGGTGAACTTGGCAGTCTAATAGGAGCATCAAATTTAGATGCAATTAGCTCAGCAGGGAATCCATTCCACTGGGACTGCTGGCAAGAGGTGCTTCTGGCAAGCCGACAGACAAAAGTGGGGTCAGGGTAATTACACTGACAATAATTGGGGATGTGATTAGTCCTGTCAGTGCTTAAATAATTTACCAAACTCAGTGACAAGAATCACCCACCAAAGTGGGGATTGTGATGGAAAAGGAATTATCTACTTTTGGTGATAATTGCAACATAAAAATTTCCTCAAAATTTAACTCGGCTAGTCTTCAAATATTTTAAAAGCTAGACTGCTAGACAAGTGAGACACAATTTGGCAAGAACCAAGCAGAGAGACAATCTGAAAAAATTCTAATTCTCAGTAACCTTTAATAGAATTAAGGGATAATTTTGGAAATTATTAGTAAGAAACTCTGAAAATTTCTCAGGACGAGGACTGCAAGTACAAACACAATGGGACAACTAGAACTACAATAGTTGAAAAAGCCAACAATACAACTTAAAAAAAAAAAACAAAAACAAAGACAAATGCAGAAACTGATGGAAGACATATTAATATTGATAAACTGGAGAATATGCCAAAGATCATCTCACAACACTGCAAAATCAAAAAGATGTGATGGATCACTGATATTTGACAAGATAAAGTCTAATTCCCTTTAACAGTACTGCCTGCAATGTCAAGGAGTCCCTGAAAGAAGAAATCACAGACTCCTTCAGATTTGGACACCTGCTTTCTCTGGCACATTGCAATCCATTGTTGTCCATCCAGCCCTTCCTAAGCAAATGAAAAGCAGGAAGCACACAAAAGCGAAGAAGAAAAATTAAAACCATAACACATCCTCACTTCTGTGACAGTGATATTGTTAAGACTTTGAATTATTTGTGAGAAATTAATTTCAGACACTATGCCAAGAAGATACAATTTTTATGGGCCACAGGAACACTACTTTAATTTCAGCTCCTAATAATTTGATGTGAAATGCTTTAGCCTACAAATGGAGAAGACAATAGTAGGACTCAATAGACAGAAAGTTATAATTTGAATTGAACATCATAAAACATTAGTTAGTCTGCCTCAAGGTTTTCTTTAAGAACTTTTTTTGAGTAATATTTAAACACCTTCTTCAGTTTTGCCTAACACTGTTAAAAGATAATTACCTATGGCCAATTCACAAGGCAATTACCTTACTCTTGACAAAGCAGCCACAGTTCATATCCTGTCTAGCCAAAATTCCTTCCTCTTTCAAAACCACAGCATCACCCAGAAGCACCACAGCTCCCTGAGACCAGTGACAGTTCTGCTCCCTCTCCCAACAACACCCACAAAACAAGAGATCCTCTGTCCTGGGTCAATTCTCCTCATAAAGAAGCACATCAGGGCACAGTCCATTCAAATCCACATAGTTACTCCACTTGCTCAACTCAGAGTCTGACATTTTCCCCTTAGGAGCAGCTTAATCTGAACAGTATGAAGCGAGCAAGTATGATTGATGATTAGTTTTAAGAGCTCATGCACATCTACTGCAAACTTTTGTACTATTCTCTATGCTTATTCTAAATTCTGAAATCTGGGCTCCATGAGACCAAAAACCTACCCCCTCCGATGAAAGTAGGATGACACCTCTTTTGGCTAGGCATTAATTTTCTCCAGCTTTTCTTGACTCGTGAAATCTAATTTGAATGGCTCATTAATGAATTCTGACACCAGGATTAAAGCTATTGGTTGTTTCTGTACCATTTCAATTGCTCATGAAGACATAGTGTCAAAATCATAGTCTTCTCCTTAGTCAACTTAATCATGGGCTGATAAAAAAGTCATGTTCATCTCAGAGGTGCTTTCCATGTCTCTTTGCTGATATCCTTCCATAACAGCAGCATCTCCTGTTGGTATGGAGTTGGTATGGACTCTTAGGATGAACATGTCCACCAGAGAGGGCCCACACTCAAGGGAATAATTTTTGTCAAAGACTTTCTACAGACAGACACACAGAAGAGATTAAGTGAAGCACTCGCTGTTACACCTTGTGTTTTATTTTATCCTATTTGCCTTTTTCTTCACTAATAACCTTTCCTTCACTGATCATCTGGTTTGCCTTTAGCAAAAAAGAAAGTAACCTGACACAACTAATGAGCAAGCCCACAGGTGGGGACAGGGGAAAGATGCATCATATTCCTGTACTGTCCTTAAAGCAGTTTTTTCTCCTCCATTTTCTATATGCTGTAAGAGCTCCATATTGTCTAAATACAAAACTACTTCATGGTGAACACTCGAAGAAAAAACAGAAACCCCTTCATCCTGTGCTACTCTTCAATCTACTCACAGATCATAGAAACTGCCTACTGAACAAACAGCTCTCACTAATCTCTCTGGTCTAGACATTACAAACTGCCCCTGCAAAAACCAGCTTAAGCATACTGCAAAAACCAGCTTAAGTATACGTCAAGCCTCCTTGTCCCCTTTCCTTATTTTTCATGTTAACTTCTGCTTTGCACTTTCCTTCATGCAGCTCTCTTCTTGTGTTCTGGCTTCCCATTGACTCCCACAAAGAAACAGGCTTGGGAAACCCAGTCCTCTTTGCTGACCTGTTCCATCCCCTGGTCTGAACTACCACTATACTTTGAGACTTCCAGCAAAGGTGCTCATCTTAAGAAATTGCATGCATGTAAATGCCTGTAAAGAGTATCTGAACTTGCTTTTGTTAACGGGGTTGAACAGACCCCTTAAATAAACCTCATCCCTTAAGGTCTGCAAACCACAACTGAAAAAACAGCACTTAGGATAGGAAGACAGAGGTGCCACATAAGCATCTAGCAAAGGCAGATTCAGCATGACTTCTTACATGAGAAGGAAGATAGGCCTTCCTTAGAATAAAAATAAATTAACTGCTAAAAGTCAGGGGATCGAAAACTATTTCTGAATTTAGGACAGATTCAAGTTCATAGTTATAGGAAGGGGGAGCTGTGCAAGGTGAAACAAAGAGAGTTGCAAGAAATAAATAGAATCAAAGTAAAAGGTTTGATTTTTTAGGTCAAAACTGAAATCTACCAGGATGGGATGGGGAGGGGATTTATTCTGCTAAAGACAGACAGAACATTTCTACTACTAAATTTTTTCTTTTTTTTTTACTCTTTGCCCACTGACAAATAGAAGCATTATTCTCATGTCTCTTGTACTAGCATTCTTTCTAAAATGCTAACCCTATTTTTAACATGGTCCCAAGTTCTTCAAAGTGTTCACTGGAAGCCAAACACTTGAAGAACCATATTCACTATTAAAAAAAGACCATTCTCACTCTCTCACCCAATTTCTCCAAATGCTGTAAAACAGTATGCAAAACAAAATTATTTAATTAAAATACTTATGAATAGCTAAAATTCTTTTTACAGATATGCAAACAACAGATGACATGGACGAGTGTGGAAACCACTGTAATAAATACAGGATTTGTATGGATCACTCCAAGAACTTTTGAAAAAAGATTGTTTGGATACCTCATAGCAGGAACAAATAATCATTAGAGATTTAATGCAAGGTGAAAGGTTTGGCTGCTAGAATCCACAGGTCAGTGACTGATACTGACACATCACTAAAAATTTTCAAAGAATGCAACAGGTATCGGAAGCAAACAAGACAAATTTGATAGAACAGTTCCCACTTACTTTATTTACAATTTTATTTATAATAGCTACACTTGATTTTGGTTATTCCCAGAAAGTAATTAAAGCCAAGTGGATAGCTCTGATTCTCATTTTCACTTTTTCTTTCCTATGTTCTTATAAAGCTGTCACTGTTTTAGCAGAGAGCAAAAAAATTTTCAAGCTTTGACTTGTCTAGAAAAGGTCAGCATTTATTCACTACTCCCCTTCACATGCATCTTTCACAGCTACAGTTTCATAGTTTCCAGCAAACTTTAAACGTTTCTAAAAATAAGGGCTTACTTACTGAGCATTTGACATACAATCACAATTTGATAGCTGATGTCTAAAATTTCCTTCCTTCTGACAGCCAGCTTTTAAATAGCAGGATCTAATTTCCCCTTTAGAAAATACAGAGGGAAAAAATGTCAGTTCAGTGATGCGATCATTTGTGTACACAAAAAAATTAATAAAATACACATTTTACATCAGGCATACTCATAAATATATATTTTTCAGTCTGTACATTAGGCTCATTTTAGATTTCAGAAAGTAAATTTACATTTGAACAACTGAAAAGCTAAGAGAAATCAAAACACAGAAGTCACCGTGACAATTTAAAAGGCATGCAAATTAAATGCAAAGCACACCAATTAATGGAAGTTCACCATAAAATGTGACATCAGATTTTCCTCTTTCCATTTACCAAGGTGAGGTCAGGAGGTAGAAAGCTGCAAAAAGCTCTGCTAGAAGTGAAGCCACAGCTCCTCCCTGTTTGCAGAGGCAGCACAAAGCCAAGGGAGGGTGCTGGCTGACCCAGAGGCTGCGCCACCTGCCCCACGGGCAGCTACTGCCCTTCTGGCCACAGCACAGCAGCGCTTGCCAGCTGCCAGCAGGGCCAGGAGGACAGGAGAAAACCAAAGCATCCCCAGGGTCACAGACCCAGTGCCATGAACACTCACTCCTCGCTGGTTTTGAAGGCAACCTCAAATAGGGCTTCTGGGACAGCTGTCCTTTAGAGGTATGAGCCAGTACCTCACAGGGCTCAAACCCATCCTACAGCTTCAGACTCCAAGAAAAGTTTCAGAGCACTGTCATCCCAAGTATATGCAAGGGGCAAGAATAGGTCACTTGTTGATTTTCTTTAAAGGAGTAGCAGATCACAACTCCAAATGACAGCAAGCACCACCATATCAAGAGGTCAGTCTGAGCCAGTTGAAGAACAAAACTGTAAAAATGAGTCATATTTTGCCCAGCCAGGCCAGTGCAAAACTTCTAATCAGGCAGAAAACACCAGGGGTTCTTCTGACAGGACAGAAGTTGTTTTTTGAGGATGATGTTCAGAAAATAAACTTCAGGCACTGTGTAAGGCTCAGGTCTATGATGGTCATTGGTGGAATTGGAAAACTATTGCTCATCTGACTTTAAATTACTAAGCCCTTTTTTCTTCACACACACAGAAAAACATGCAACTGGTAACAGACAAGAGAAATATCCTTCCAGGACATCTGAAGAGTTTAGAAATTTCCTCATGCATTGCAATTATCCCAACTAGATAAACTCACCGTTTTCATCTATGAACACATGCATTGCATCCACAGAGAGCTCATCTTGCACAGACGCCTCAGGTCCACTTATTACTTGCAAGACAGAACTGTCTTGCTGAGAAGTTACCCGGTAGATTATCTGCCTTTGCCTGCTGCCCTGGTAACTTGACACAAAAATGTTTCAAAACTACTATGAGGAATTTTTTTCTTGTTCTCAATAAAACAAAAAGAAAGAGAGGTTAATTAAAAGTTTATGTCATTTCTACTCAGTGAAACAAAACAGCTTACATCATATCTTTGAAGTACAAAATTGTAAAGTAAACTGGCCTTACAGTGCTGCAAATTTGGCAGACTCTGGTAGCACCGGACTAGTACTAGCACGATCTTGGCTTTGTACATCTGATCTTTCCTGTTTAGGAAGTTGCTCACAGTGCTTTTCTGTTCCCACCATTTCTTCTTTCCTCTCCGTCATCTGGCTATCTGGAAAACAGGGCAGTGAAGTGGAGCCAGTCTCCACAGATGACTTTCAAGAGTTTCATTCATTAAGTACTGAACAAGAGCATTTAAAAATGAAAATCTAAAACACTGCAGTATTTGCTAGTTTTATGCAAAGCACTACCATTACTTAACACAATACAACCACAAATCTGGATGAGGAGGTTCTCTGACCCTCATGAATAGGCTGTTTCAAGAACACACTGAATGAAGTAGAGGACAAACAAGAGAGAATTTCTGCTTTGCTTCTATTATTTCAGAGGGAAGCAATCTGTTCCTAATCTAGACTAGTAAGAGGCTGCCTCCCTGGGGGGCTGTAATTTGTTCCCAAGCTGTGTATACTGGCAGTGGAAAAGCTGAAGCACTGGCCCATTCCCCTTTTACAAAAGGGAAAGCAGCACCTTCAAAGGAAATAGAGCTCTTGGACAGGAAAGCAGATAGCTGCCTAATCCCTCTTCCCCACTGGCCACACACCTGGTGCGGGACAAAGAGCAAACTGGCAAAGGACTTTCACAGCAGATTATCCTATGCTTGGAAAATACAGAACTAGAGATTTAAAAATACACATTAAGTATTTGTCCAACTTCTACTAGTTTGAGTACCAATTATATTTATATGATCTCTCTACATATGCATGTCATTTATTCATATATATATACAACATATTCATGGTGAATAGTGAAAAATTTTTCAATTGTGCTTTGTTTATAAACCAAAGAAATTATGCTAGGGTTTTAAAGTGCAACTAAGACAGTTACTCCACCAGCACCCTGTGGAGTTGTGCAAATACCTTAAATGGAAAAAAGGGGTGCTTGCTGGAGATGCCTCAGTAAGTCCTGTAGCTTTTTGCACCGAGCAAAGTGTATTGAAACATACCTACCCAGACTTCTTGCAATACCTGCTGTTTAAATATCTCAAATCAAGGTAAAATAAACACAGAAATTTTGCCCTACTGAAAATTCCATAACTTAAGCCATATTTCTCACCAATATAATTACCATCCTAACCAAGAATCATCAGTCAAGAAACAGTGGTGTCACATCTAAGCTGGTCTAAGGGTAAAACAGAATGAAGGCTTGTCAAGAGATGTTTTACCTTTCATAAGGTCAGCTGATCAAACTGAAAAAAGTAAACAAGTTTTTGCATATGCAGACCTTTCAGATCATCTGTCTTGTTTTCCTTGAACTTAATCAGCTGATCTACCAACACATTATTTTTATAAACAAACCTACTTTCATGAGCTAAAACATCTCTACACTAGTTTCAATTAACAGGACAAAGCCCCCTCACACCCTAAAGGTGTGCTATAAATACAATGAAATGAGCACAATTTTGGTGTAGGGAAATACTTTGCTGTGCATGGAGGCAAAATTCAATAGGTTTTCCAGTTCTATTTTATTCTATCTTGGGGAGAAAAAAAAAAAAAAAAAAAAAAAAAAAAGGAAAAAGGCAGTTAGGGTAAGAGACAACAAATTTTTCCTTTCCTAGATGAAGTTTAAAACTCTAGTTTAAGTAGAAACTGTCTCATTACTGAAGCATCCCCTTAATGATGTAACCATACCTGTGGGCGGTGATGGAGCCACAGATACCTAATCAAAATGACCTTCCTAAAGGCTTGGGCTGTTCAAGCTGTAAGAATAATTGATAGAGATCAGAAATTGTGGTTTAAATAACCTAATTGGTCCCATAGTGACCCAAACTAGCTTTAGGGCTGGAACAATTAAAAAGATTTTTTTAAATCTGATTATCTAGTGGTTTCAGAATATGCTTCTCTCTTTTCCATTCCAAACCACAAGCATTGCAGACTTCTTTTTCCTACTGTAGTAAGAATCATAATAACAAAAACCTAAACATACTGCTTCTTACAGGCTTTATATGCCAATCAGACAATACCATGGTGATTGTACTTCCAGGTGAAGAGCACTTCCAGCACTGGAAAAGTGGGCCATGATGGCTTTGTGACTGGTTTTCAAGATTGTTACTCATCTTTTTCCAGGTGACTTACACCTTCAGTATTTAAATGAAGATAGAGGTGTCTAGACTAGGAGTGTCCTGCCAGAGTACGCAATCAGCTCTACGTCACCAAACGCTCCCTGCACAGAAATTGTGCTGGCAAAGCTCAAACACTAGGAAGAAACTTCTCCAAGTACAAGAGCAGATTAAAGAGGACAACATGGCAGTGTACTTGCACTTTTCCCTGGGCAATTTACCCTTATCCACTGCTCCACACGTCTCCAGCTCATGCACGGCTGGACTCACAGCAGTATCGAGATCAGACCTAGGCTCTGCAATAACCACATCATTTATCTGGAAATTATATGCCACATGACTCAGACATGTGAGGTATAACTATCAGGACTCATGGCTAAATCAGTCTTGGGACAGGGTGATTCAGAAGAGTTCTGTATAAACAGCCTAGTTTTGGTCTGTACACCGTTTTCACATTTTGATAGAGCACAAGACAAAAGCTTCAGTTATCAAGGCAAAATACTTATGAAAAGCAACAATTCTAATGTCCCATACATAGGATACTTTCAGTAAACATTTTTTCTGCACTAAAGATTTTTAACATATCAACATTACTTACAAATATACCATCCCAGTGCTGACAAATGAACTCCTAATTTAAAAGTGGTTACAATACCATAATTTCTTTTCCCATGTAACTTTTTCCTTATAGAACAGATTTTAAGCATCCCAAATCATCTTTATAGACAAGCCCTTGTTTTACTCTAGGAGGAGGCTGCAAACAATTTTACAGCTGAAATGAAACAGCCTTTGTACATATGTTAATACATTGAGTCCAGAGGAGGGCCACCAAGATGATCAGAGGGATGGAACCTCTCTCCTGCAAGAAAAGGGTGGTAGAGTTGGCTGAAATTTCAGCCTAGAGAAAGCTCCAGGGAGACCTAATTGCAGCCTTTCAGTACCTGAAGAGAGACCACAAGAAATCTGAAGAGGGGCTTTTTACAAGAGCAATGATAGAAAAAGGAGGAACATCTTTAAACTGAAAGAGGGGAGGTTTAGATCAGATATTTGAAAGAAATTCCTCTCTGTGAGGGGGGCGAGGAACTAATACAGCCTGCCCTAAGAAGTTATGGATGCCTCATTCCTGGAAATCTTCAAGGCCAGGTTGGATAGGGCTCTGAGCAACCTGGTCTAGTGTAAGGCATCCCTGCCCAAGGAGGAGGGAGTGGGGGTGGTTGGAATTAGATGATATTTGTTAAGGTCCCTTCCAACCTAAACCATTCTTTAATACTGTGATACAGTAATCATGATAAACACCTATCAGTGTAACTTAACCCTAAAGTTGCCTTATTATTAGGTAATTAGAATGAAACTTTATTACACTGTAACTTTCCTCCAAAACATTTTTACTATTTGTGGCCCCTTACTAGAGTCTTCCAAACCTTCTTTCTCATCTTTTACTTTCATTTCCCTATCCCAACCTTCACAGCTCATTCCTGTAAAATAAAATGCCACTGCTGTCATAATTTCAAACACCATCTGGTTTGAAACCTGGGCAAGCAGAATTAAGCTAATTAAACCTATCTGTCTTCTGTTCATTAATTGCTTTGCTACTGAATCCACCTTCTTCAACCTTATGCTCCAAAATAGAAATTTTCATTTTAAAATATATTTGCTGCCTGTTCAGCCACAAGAAATTATTTCAAATCACTCCATGCTTTTATTAGTACCAGCATGAAATCCAAGTTCTACAAGCTGTGGACTGTGCCATTCATATATATGGATTATAAATCCTAAGAACATTCCTAATCCTTTCTTCATCAACTGCTTTAACAGAAACATCTAGCTTCATGCACTTTATCCTCAACTCAAATTGGCCTATTACACCACAAATACATTATAATACTGACATTTAAGCTGGTCAGCTACCAAACAATGGGAGTGCCCAAGGAATACCACACTGTCCAAGAATTGCTACAAGAGTTCAGCATGGACACTGAAGAAGCACACAGCATTATCCATTAACAAGGACTGCCACATTAATCCTGAAGCAACAGGAAAAGCTAGCAATAGGCATTATACCTGCTACAGGAAGTGACTTGCTGAAACCATCTCCTGTGTCAGCAGCAGAGCTAGGAATAAGTAGCCTAATCATTATACCTACCAATTACATCAGAATACAGACCTCTGAAATAACCTCCTTTTTTTTTTTTGCAGATGCCAGACCTGTCATCATACATACTACTACCTCTTCGACTTAAAGACTGAAATTTTAAAATTTTAACCTGTCAAGTCTTACACATTCAGCATCAGATTGAGAGAATTGAGTTCTGCACACCAGTTCCTCCACATCCAAAGAAGTGCACCACATGCCATGTGGCCCCTCCCTGGAACAAGAGTCAGGGATGATACACAGCTGCTTCAAGAGATGAGCTAGCACCAGGCAGGGCTTTATTTCCTAAGTGCTAACCACCTGCCAGCAAAATCACCTGCTGTCACTTCCCACCACGACTGTCAACTGCACCAGTGACTCAATGCACATGATCCCTCCTCCCCATGACTACATGGCATGTGATAGTCCCCTCTCACACATGTAAGGGAAAGAAAAAACCAAATGAAATAAAAAGTCTAAAAATACCTATAGGAGTATGTTTTAGTTTTTTATAGGAGAAGGGTAATTGCTTGGGATCCAGAACAACTCACTAGAGGTTGTGGTTTGTGCACTGCCCAGAATGATGAGTACCTTTTCTAAAAAGAGCCTGCAAAACATCTAAATTCAGGCCATGCAGCCCTGGTTTAGTTTCTCCAGCCAGGCCCCACCACTCCCACAGCAGCCTTTGCTCCCCGGGTGATAATACTGCCTGTCCTAGATTACAAGCCAGCTGTGCCAAAGGGGACATAGAGGAGGTTTTGCCCTGCATAAGTTGAGGCACAACTGCTCTTACTTGGTTCAAGACACATCAGAGGGACCCAAAGCAGCCAATAAACCCAGGTTTTCTTACACCTCTTGAAGACTGAAAGAAATCTGCCCTACAACCCACTTTCATCATGTGGGTGGTACAAGTGTGATTCAAAACTGAAAAGACACTGGTCTGAAAGTCAGTTTTAGCAACAGTGTCAGTGGTATTTTCTCACAATCTAGAAGAGGTGGAGTGGCTATAGAACAGCTCTTAGAGCTTTTATATCCTGTATTTTACCAGGTTAAATCTAGCCCCCTCAGAAGTGTAAAGAAAGGCTTTAATTTTCTTGTACTGCATTTTACCACGCTGTCTACTGGCGAAAGCTTATGTGGTCAGGATGATAACTCTTCCATTATACACAAGTTCTGTGAGAGACCACCCATAACAAAGACCCATCCATGACATTCACTCACTTGCCAGAGGGTTCTGATGAGCACATTTTCCCACCTTCCACAAATAATGCCAAATTTCATCTTTCTTTCGCACAGCTCTGAATATCCAGCTTTCCAGGAACTTGCCAAGTTTTTCACATTGCCTAATGAAAATCTTTCTGGGGTGCATTTCACACTTATTTGGACCAGACAGCCATTGCTAACTTTAGCCAATTAGAGAGTTAGCAAGGTTAAAAGAACAAAAACCAAACACAACCAACCTCCTCCCTCAAAACAACTGGTGCACAGCTTGACTCTGTATTCCCACACAGACACACTTTTCTTAACAACCACTCTAATGTGGGAATAATGTTTATTCAGATCTGTTCCAAGATACTGTATTATTAAAGCATATTTGCAATTGCAAGGCTATAAACAAATTAAAGGCTTTCGCATTCCTAAAATTCAGTCTTGCTAAGGGGAAGCTGCCACTAATGACAGTAATTTATTTTAACAAACAGCACGTTCTGACTAGGCTGGAAAACAAAGTCTACTTGCTCTTAAAAATAACTGCCTTTGAACTACCTCTCCCAAGCCCAAAGAGTTCAGATTGAATCTTTTTTTTTCACACAGCACCAGTTCAAGGTGAAGAATCCAGAGCAGGGCACCCCCTTTCCAGTTCCTCTTCTGTTTCAGGATGAAACCTGTTAAGCCCACACTGCAGAGACACTTCATTACACGTGTATGCAGCTCAACTTCACTATCTCACAAGAGTACAGACTTAAGAAAATAGAAATAGGAAGATTTAGAATAGATATTAAGAAGAAATTCTTTGCTGTGAGGGTGGTGAAGCACCAAAAACAGGTTGCCCAGACAAGCTGTGGATGTCCCATCCCTAGAAGTGTTCAAGGTCAGGCTGGATGGGGCTTTGAGCATCCCAGCCTAGTGGAAAATGTCCCTGTCCATAGGAGGAACTAGATGATGTTTAAGTCTCTTCCAAACAAAACCATTCTATGATTCTATGAAATTCAGTTCAAGTCACTAAATAAGAACTTGGTTTGAAGGAAGAGCAGAATTCTTCCGTTTCCTTGTGATCCTGTATAAGAATCTTGTTCACCAGATCTAAATGCACACATTAATAAGTTTTGCGGTTGGGGTTTGGGTTTTGTTTTCATTGTGGAATCTGACTTATTCTGATCATCCATTGCTTTCTTTCATGCAGCAACCTTCCCTGTTCATATTATCTGAGGGTACTTATCTGAAAGGCCTTTCTAGATTAACTGCACTCTTATAATTTTCATTTGAATTTACCTCTGAAATTCTCTTTTCCAGCTAAATCACATCACTCAGAAGTACAATTATTGTGTAAATGCTCCTTTTTATGGCTGAGGAACAGAAAAAAAAAAAAAAATCACAATCTCCTTGCTGCACCCCTCACATTGCTGTGTGCTGTTGTGCAGGTAGGTGACTCTGCACCCCAGGAATCCAGCAGTGCTCAGCAGGCTCAGGTGAGAAGCAGGGCTTGCTCAGCACTTGTCTTGGGCAACAGACAGACTGGAGCTAGCAGGGCAGGCTGATAAACACGATAGAGAAGGACAGAAACTGCAGTGAGGAATAAACAGCCTGACAAGGCGAGAGAGATGGGCTAGATACACCAGAAGAGAGGCAGCAGGTCTAGGAAGAGCAAAAGTTCACTTCTTCTGTACTTACCCTCCTCTCATTCCTTCATCAGAAGGAATTGAGAGGAAGGTAAGTACAGGAGAAGTGAACACAAGCTGTGGAGAGGCAACAGCTTTAGGTGGGCTCAATATAGTGGAAAAGCCTAATCCAGCAACAGTGTGGATTGCTAGGAAGAACAGAAGGAAAGAAAAGAGGTTACCCATATGAAAAGGAAGACAAATAAGGAGGTGGCACAGGACAGGAGTGCCTGAACTGAGAAGAAATGACTGAGGAAGGAAAGGCACAGAACTAGAAATTCAAGTGGAAGAAATAATGGATGCAAGTGAAAGATGAAACAAGATAGGGGTGTGATTAATTGGATAGGACAGAGAAAAACAGAGTGAAAAGTAAATGGAATCTAAAAGAAAATGACACATTGAGATGATAAATCTATTTATATTTTGAACAAGATAAAAGCACACATTTCACAATGGTTTTTAAAAACCTTAAGTCAGTTAGGCATTTTTCATTTAATGGAAGGTTCTTGCAGGAACAAGCTGGTGGAACAGGGAGCAGACAAAACAGGAGTGCCAAGCTGTTCTCGTAGGATACTATCAAGTTTCTTACCTTCCATGCAAACTAAGTACTGAGACTGCATGCTTTTATGGCTTCTTAAAACAGCTTATTATAGGATCTAAGGTAAAACAAATATTTTGGAGAAGAGGAAGATCCAGGTTGTCTTAACCACTTTGACTCAGATCTTCTAAACCAGTTGTGCTGACCACCTGGGGAAGTATCCCAAGATCTGCCTCACTGCATTGAGGATGTATCTCACATCCTCACTAAATGACCCTACTAATTTTGCTGGAGGGCTGCTAGAGACACTGCAAACAACAGTCCTTCTCAACAGAAAAGGGTCACAGAGTTCAGTGACAGCAATGACTATGCTGATTAAAACCAGAAATTTCTATGCAAGAGCTATAAATTGTACTGCATATAGATTTTTTAATTAGCTGATTGATTTTGTTTTAAATAAAAGCCCTCTTGATTAATGGAAACTTCCATGGGAATATACTATTTTTCATTAAAATACTGGGGGCTTTCACTGAAAACAGTCACCAAACTTTCATCCTTAAAATGCAAATATTTTAAGTGAATAAAAATCAAAACTCTTACCTATTGAGAACAAGTATATGATTTTTCCCCTTTTTTTTTTGTTTGTTTGTTTTTGTTTTTTTTTTTTTAATACAAGCCAACCCACAACCATTCAGGAAATTTAGAAATGCATGTATGTGTGCACAAATGTTAGCTAAAAGTTGAACCATCTCCAGTGACAATTGCAGCTTTCATGCTTAGAGGCACACGGACATCTCCTCAACATGCACCTGGTAAGATCTGCAAGGGCAGGTGTAATACTAGAGCTACACACATTTTTGCAAGATACTTCTGGTATTCCAACAATCCAGGCATACTATTTTAGTACAGAATACTAAATACATAATGGATACCTACTAAGTTTACCATCACTAGGTTTACTAGAGGAAGAAAAAGAGTTTTCTTCAATAAGATAAAAGTATTTTAAAACTGCAGCTGACACTATCACACACTTTCACTAAACCACTTTGTGCCATCAAGTCCAGCCCTACCCTATTAGCAAAATCAGTCTTAGTCTGGGAATTCTGTCTTACTGCAGATATCCAGCTAAGCTGCTCCAAGTAATCAAACTCTTCACATCTTTATTCCAAAAGAATTGTAATCCATGCATAATACCTCCAACAAGCCCATTTTCCTTTGCTGTCTCCATTTTGACAGTGGATTGATTAGATGTCTTCATCTTTGAGGTATTAATGGATTCCAAGAGAGAGACAAATTCCAGAAAGTTAGATTCATTGGGCATCTGACCTTCTTTAGCTTCTAGATCTGATTTAGAGGTTGGTAAGGTCTTTTCTTTGTCAGATACCTCCACAAAATTCTTACTTAAAAGCACATCTGTCCCACTGTCTACGCTCAACACTCGCATGTGCCTCTTTTCATGAGCAGTTCTACAGGACTGCGGGTCTAGGTCATGCAGGTCTTCCTTAGAACTTAAATCCACAGTCTGGACATTCTCCAAAGCATTTTCCTGATTTGGATCTGAACAAGTGTTAGTTTCTAGAGGTGTAACTGCTGGGTTGCTGAGCTCCTTTACTGCATCACCCGATTCATAGCCAGAGCATTGGTTGGATGACAGCTCTGCCCTCAACATTTCTGGAGTTCTGTCACTTTCACTAACTTCTGAGCAAGGCTTAGCTTTACTGTCATCAGACAGGTCAAATGTGATAACAGGGATTCTGAGCTGTTCATTAGTTTGCTGACTTGACCAGCCTGCTCTAACCACACCAGAGTCAAGGGCTGAGCTTGTCCTCTCACTTTCCAGGGCCTGTAAGTGAACAGAACCTGGTAGGTCACTGAGGGTGGTGTTTGGTGTAGTACTCATTGTGATGACAATCTTAATGGGCTCGCACAGCTGGTCTCCAGGAAGAGAACTGTCCACAACTGCAACAGCAGTCTCACTATCTGAGCAATCTAGGTCCTCGTGGCTATTGCCAGCATTGCAAGAACTTTCCATTTGCTCATGCTCTTTGGTTGCAATGGCATTGCACTGTGGGCAGTTACTGGTAAAGCCTGTCTGTGGTGATTCGTCTGGCAATTTCTCTCTTTTGTAGCTTTTAGGATTACTTAAATGGTCTGAAATAACTGAATTTTCACTGTCCCATGGCTCCGAAGAAACTCCAGTCCTTAAAATATCGCCTTGGGATGAAGAAATATTGGAGAAGTTTTTAGCTGTGTCTCTGTCCACAAGAATATCTTGGGATCCATGGTGGCCACAAGGCTGTCCATTCACTCCTCTTTCATTTACTCCATCACCAGGAAATGTTTCCACAGCTGGTTTTGTTGCTATTGCTGATATGGTGGCACCTGAACCGGAGGTTGTAGAAACAGGTAATATATCTGCTTTGATACAGGGTGAGGTAGATGAAACTGGTGGTGTAGCCTGGTCTTCTAGTACCATAACACCTAAGAAAAAACATTTGGGAATTAGGTCTCACATGAACACTAAGCATTATTAAAGTATGATCGTTAACCAAAAAAACTTGATCCAGAGCAGAGCAAAGGAAGCACAGATGATGTAGCTGATTCAAACAGTTCCAAAGCAAGGAGGGGTTTTTTGGGGTAGCTACATATGAAATACTACAAAAGCAATATAGAACCCTTCCAAGTCAGGACAAGCATAGCAGCATGTCTATCTAAATAAACAAAATTGCTGAAGAAACAGCTAATTTCAAAATCAAAATGTTTTACAGAACTATCCCCACTTAAGGGGACATCACTTTCTGCAATTCCTAATAGTCGCACAGGATATGGTGATCAGCTTTAACAAAAACAAAGTCATATTTAAAATATTAAGGTATCTCAAACTCACTGGAAGTGTAGGCAAAGTAATGTGTACAGGAATATACAATACATAGCTAAAGGGTGACAATCACAATAGATGTTTACAGCCAGATGTTCAAGGGCTCTAAGATGCAATCCAAGTTTTAGCTTCCTAGTTTAATGCTTTACAGAAACACAGAGCTTCCCAAGAATGTGGGGCAAGGCTCTGTCATCTCCCTGTATCAAAATGGGGAGAGCTATTCACACACCCCTCAAAAGGTTGCATCCCAATCAGCCTGGCTGACAGTTGACAAAGCTTAGTCTGTTACAATACCCTTGAAATTTAGTTCTGGCTCGTCAACTCAGATGCTAATAGGAGGCACAACAGAACCTGCCGTGGGGTCCTCAATGCCATTACTTTCTGTGCCAAGCAATGATTAAACAACAGTTTAAGTGGATTTATAAAGCCTTTAAAATACCTCTAAGGTCTTCAATAGTTTCCCGTGTTGGCAGGTCCTAAAAAAATTAAAAGAAACACACAAGATTAACATAGTCATTTATTAAATTCTGCTGGGGGGAAAAAAAAAAACAGCTATCAATGAAGCTATCAATAGCTATCTAATCAAGGGTTAATTACAGCATTGGTAAACTGCTTTGAATTACTGAAATTTAAACATGTACCTTGCACAAAATACAAGGAGTGGGTGAGAGAGATGGTTGTAGAACAGTCATGCTCCAAACTGCACCACTGCAACTGTGTGTGATGTTTGGGGGGTGGAAAGAAAAGCAATATGTTCTTTAAAAAAAATGTTGCAGTGCCTAATCCAGATACATTTTTTTTAATCATTAAGGAACAGAATGTGTTCATCTGTTCCACTTTTGCAGCTATGTGTTTCCAAAGCACTAGAATGAGAAGTTTGGCCTCTAGTATTGGTAAGTATTTCTCAATGGAAAACAAGAGGACAGAGACATTAAATTAATAGAGAATCATCTGGATTCCAAGAAAGCTTTGAAGGTCATTTAGTCCAAATCCCTTCTGCCATACACACACACATTTAAAGCAGGTACAGTTTGAGCAGGTTACTCAGGGCCATCTCCAACAGAGCTTTGAAAATCTCCAAAGGAGATTTCACAACTTCTCTGGAAAACCTCTTCCAGTATTTGACCACTCACTTGGTAGGGGAAAAAAACCAAAACATACCAACCAACAAAAACCAAAACAGCCCCACACAAAAGACATTAAATGCAATTGATCTAATTGTAGATTTCTACGGCTGCAACTTTCTTATCCAGTCACTGGACACCTCTGAGAAGAGTGTGCTCACTCTGCTGTGTATCTTACTATTAGAAAGCTGAAGACAGCAGTAAGCTCTTCTTCTACGCTTAGAAAAGCGTAGAAGGCTTACAAGGCTAAAACATCCCATCTGCCTGTCCTCACACATCATGTTCCTCAATCACCTTGGTGGCCTCTGCTGGATTCTCATCAGCAGGTCAATATGCATGGGAACAAACTGGGGAGCTCAAAACTAAACACAATACCCCAGAGGAATATTTCTGGAGTTTAAATTCAGCCTAAGTGCATAATTAAGAACAAGACATTGAAAAAAATGACTGTGGCTCTCTTCTGACTGACAGGTGCCAAAACCAAGAGGAAATTATTATTATTTTCTAGAATTTCATGGTGGCATCCTGGCATCAGGAACAGGAGAATTGGTTTGACAAGACCCAACCTACATGTTTGGAAGTGGGAAACTAGGATGAGATCCCAGGAAGACATAGGTTTGCAGAATGGACAAATACCAGAATACTAGAGGGTAGGACAGGAACAAGGTGAAAAATACTTTACCTCAAAAAAAAAAAAAAAAAAAAAACCAAACCAAAAGAACTATTAATGTCTGTGAATCATACAGATGCTACAAAAAGGTAAAAACACTCCAGGAAATGAAAAAATAGTTCTGATTCAGACCAGGATTTGAGTAATTTGTAGTAAATAGGGATAAAGGGAGGAATATGTGGAGGAATATGAAGACAGGATGAAGAATCAAATAGCCACTTATTTAGAAATCACTAACCATCCTCTGCACTGACTGATGCGGGAGTCCTGTAGAAAAAATAGCATGGCATCACATAATTAAAGATGTTATCACAGTATGCAAGGGGAGCAGCTTAAGATTACACAGAGAGTGTTATTCTGTTCCTTACTTTTTTGAAAATTTCTTCAACTTATTATGCGTGTTTCCTTTTTTCTTTAGTAACATTTACATACATCACCTTCATCACGTCATATATCTTTGATTTATTAAGCACAGCCAATGGCCTTGAGTGCACACATATGTACTTTTACCTCTTGCAGACCTCCCCAAGATTTAAATGGCTTGTACGATTTGTTTAAATACTGAAGTGATGCTTTTGGTTCATTTCATAAGCATAAGTCTAGTTACACAAAACCAAATTATTAATGCTCCAGGAGCAGATCCCTTAAGAGGCAACAATATAATGCTGATTGCATTAGCCTCTCCCTCCTCTCAAAGCAGCCCCAAAGAACTAGTTGCTCTTGGCAAGATTTACAAATGCCACTCACTCTATAGAGCAGAGAGAGCTGTCCTAAGAAGTGCAGCATTATGTATGACAGTCTCAGCTCTGCAAAGCCAGACCTTTAGGGCAAGGCTGAGCGGCAGCAGTGGAATACCCAGCAGATGCATGGAATTACCCCTCCTGCTTGGAGCAGGCCTGTGTTACAAGCAGTGAGCCATCTGGCAACACAAAACTGTGTGTGGTGAGCTGCACGAGGTGAGGACACTGCTGGAAGAGTGCACATACTAACCGTGGCTCCAGGGGAGTCCTGCGAGTGCGAAGCCTGAGCTCTGGAACTGTCAGGAATTGTCTGGGTAGAGTCATTTTGGCTGGTCTCACCGACGACATGATCCCCCGAGTTATTGCTGAAGGGGAAGCACATGAAAGGTAAAGCAATGCTTCTCACCATAGGGCATCACAGTGAGTTTTGGGAAGTAGCTGGCAAATAAAAACAAAATGGGAAGAAGGAGCACAGCACAATGAAGTAACAGCACTTCTCTCCCCTCCAACGATAAAAACACAGGGCTGTAAAAATACTGTAACACCTTTCTGCACTTCCTTTCTCATCAAGACAACTTGATAAAAACAAAAGAATAAAAATCCCTCGATGTAAAACGATTATAGTGTCTTCCTAGGAAAAGCTATGAGAAGTATAATGTCATCTCTTCAACCTCCCTATGCATATATCATGCCATTTAGCCTGCCTGATACACACACAGATTTATTGGCACAAAAGGCTATTTGGGGCTTCTCCTCAGACATATGACAATCAAAAGCTACTCCTTTCACAATTTTTGCTTGTAAGTCCTTGAGTATGAAAGCCTTATCTAACCGTCTGTTTATCTGGAAATCTCCCATAAAACACCAACTTGAAATGCACAACAAAGAATACTAATACAATCATTAGACCAGAAAACAAAATTTTTGCTCTGGTCTAGGCCAAGCAAATGTTTAATTTCATTACTAATTTCATATATTATAAGGCAATTTTTGGATCAGTTCATTTGTGGATACACTAAACTATCCACTAACTCCACTACTAGCTTTTCCATGGATATAAGCAGGTATTTTTGGACAAGGTTTACTATCAAAAACCTAAAAATATTCTCTTTCTCAGGTGTAACACAACAAAAATTCAGTTTAACAAAAAAATCACAAAAAAAAAAAAAAAAAAAAAGAGAAAAGAAAAACATCAAAGTGAAATGTTGAAAAGCATGGGGTTGGGCTTTTCTATTTGTTCACGGGGTTGGTTTTTTTTCACCAAAAATTTAGTTTTAAAATTCTAAACCTGTATATAAGCTATAAAATTATTTATCTGGGTCTCTATCATCTTTCTACAATATTTTTTTAGTTAACTGGCTTCAAAAACTTTTTGAACCAACCTACCAACTACCAAGGTCTGTTTAAAAAATTCTGACATCCATCTAGTCATAACAATACTAAGTTCTTTATTTTCTGACCACGTACTAAAGAATGGATTGATGTGTATACACAAATCAACCTGGGAGGAACAGTCACATGATTAAACACCCAACTTTTAAGTTACTCTACCTTTACTTCACAGCCAAAAAAGTCTGAAAGGCATAACCCCATCAAAAATAAAAATGTCATATGGTTAGTGACACACAGAGGCATTTCTCAGAAGAGTCTCAATGCAGGCAGGCCTTGACTGCCCCAGCAACATCGCTGCCAGGAGTGTAGCACAAATGTGCACGTGTAAAGACACAGAAGAGCAGTAGCACAGAGGAACACAACTATCTTGATACTACTTAGCTGGCACACAGCTAGCAGTAGCAACTGCAAATGCATCAAAAAATACCCTAAGTTTTTATACAGAGCTCTCTGTTGAAGCTTGACTGGTAGTTTTAACAAAGCTACTCAATTTAAGCTTTCTTTGGACATTTCTATGCTTCTGTCATTTTTAGATGTACCTTATTTCAGCATTTCTCATATCTATCATAGCACTTGTTATCACTGAAAGCCACTTGCCAGCTTCATTTGCTTGTATGACTCAAGCTTGAAAAACCAGCAGGAAAGGTCTCCATTTATTCTGAAGAGTGTATAGTGGAACACTCTACCAATGCACAAATCTGGAAAATGTCAGTACTAGTCTTCATCTCACTACTGTTTTTACCTTTAATAGCACCACAGCCTGGAAGCAGCCTTATTAATTATATGCAGCAAAGCCTAATAGTACTTGGCTCCTCGGTAGAGAAGCTACTATTACCTACCAAATGCCCCTGTGAAATAAAAGCAGTACTAGCTTTCCTCATGAACAGGACCACAGAAGCATCATAAGCAGTCACAATAAAACATAAGGAGGAAAAGCAACTTATGCATCTAGGTGTGATCTGAGAGTGAAGTTACTACAAGCACACAAAGGCAATGTGAGGGTGCCTGGACTTCCAAAGCCATGATATTAAAGTATTTTCTTCACCATCAGGTGCCTGCCACTTCCTTGCCTCTTTGCAGCAGGTAAGCAGAGTAGGAAGAGGAAGGAGAAAGCATTTAAGGCTTCCCCAGAAAACTTCTTCCAGGTTTTCTTCAGGATCTGTTAGGACCTTCAGTACATATCTTCTTTACCATCTTAATGGTGCCCAGCTGCTGCCTCACCTCTGAGCCAGGTGCAGCTCTGCCTGCTTCACCACAAGAACATTTCAGCTACCCAGCTGAAAAGCACCAAGCAAATTTTTCAAAGTGTAATTCTTCATACAGCCATAAAGAGTATTCTTGCATTCAAAAAACATTTCGGCTATGCAGGACCATGGTGGTGGCAAACTCAACCATTTTACACAATGTGCCAGCAATGCAATGAAAACAAACCTTACCTACAATTTGAGGACTGAACCGCTTCTCCTTTTTCAACCTCTGTATCTTTGCACTGCCTTCCATTTTTTCTTGAGAGCTTTTGTTGAATTACTTCACCTTTATCAAACATAAGGTGCAAACGGTAGCTGATCACCTTTATTACTGTGAAGAAAACTGTCACCGAGCTGCAGTACACAAAAACTGTCACTGAATTTGCTGGAAAAGCCTACAGAAAGAAAGAATGAAGTCACAATAACAGTTTGCTTCGAGACGATGCTGCAATAATTTTTAAATACTATATATATATTGAGTTCTGCTCACAGAAAAGCTTTAAGAGTTTCTTCAAGTTTCCAACCATTTCACAAGATCTAGTCTTCTTTTTATAAGTGTAGATATTACTTATTATCAAAATCAGCAAAACCTCACCATTGACGAACGTTATAAAGCTTTTTTAAATACTGCACTCCCATGTTAATACAGCTGCAGCCTCTCCTAAACTATGAATTCATAAAAATACAGACACAAAATGAAACATTAGTTATCTAAAACCAGGAAACCTTTAGAAAAATTCTGTCATCTTACCCTCTAAGACAGTTATGACTCAACAGTAAAACACTGTAGTCTGATGTCCATTTTCTAATGCCTCACAACACGTTCCCAAATACCTTAACCACTGAGGTATTTTAAATAATTAGTCAGGACTAGTCAAAACAAATGAATAAAAACACAGAAGCATCCTGTCCTGGCTGAGGCTTGAGGAGTAGGGTTAAACTATGACACAACCTCTTTGAATTCTTTTTCTAAAGTACATAATTGTTAATTTGCAGCTGTCTGTGATCTGTTTGCTGATCTGTGATGAGCACCACAGCTCTTAGTCATTAAAATTAATTACAGTTGAACTATAGTTTGTAAAGTTCTTTGAGAGACATGACATACTAACAACTTTTTTAGATACAAATACCTCTTTACAGTAAAGGGCAATTCATAGTAATGGACGCTTGCAGTTATAACTGAAGTACCAAAGTCTTTACCATTATAGTCATGGAGCATGCTTATGTATCATCATTACACAGCTGCAGTCTCATAGGGAGTTTAATCTCTATTCAAGTTTTAGGGGTTTTATTTAAACACAAGTTTACTATATTCTTGCACAAGAACAACAAAAAACGCCAAGCAACACATAAAAACAGGAAAGGTTTTCCATACTCAGGATTTGCTAAAAGCCTGGTGAAGGTAATTTTTAAAAATGGTCTTTACTTTGGGAATAAATCAACCATTTTTTCAAATTCATAAATAAATCACACTGACCACACAGGTAAAGGGAAGGGAACAAGGCATGCTCATTTCATCTTTAGAACAAGTCACCACATTTATCTTGATGTTGAAATTAATATGTTGAATCATTTCTGTGTTGTGACAAGCAATTGAGATGCAATTCTGATGCTGCTTTTGGCTCACTCAGCCTTCAAGCCATCAATATGTACATGTGAAAATTTTCAGGCAAATCCTTTTTTGTGACTATTCTGATTCAGACAAAGAATCTACTGCAAAATAGTGGAGGAGCTATTTTGGATGTACATACTACCAATGATCCCTAATAAAACAGACATGACTTTCTACAAGTTGAGGCTTAAGTCTGTTAAGAGTACTTCATGGTACTGTGTAAATACTAACTCTCAGCATACCCTTCAGTTATTTAGTAAACTTGGGCCAGAGAGAGGATCCATTAGCAAGATCATGTTCTCAGGCTATAAAGGCTTAGTAGATGAGGTTGAAGAACTTGAGGTTGAAAGAATTTGTGGTTTATGACTAATGTTTTTACAAAACGAGTAAGAAATAGCTTGGTTTCACAAAGAGTGACAGCCAATTATCTGTAATGACTTGTTTAAGAGAGATTTGTTCACCTTCCAAGGAATCTCTTCAACTATACACTAAAAGGCACAGATCAACCACTCATTATTAAATAAAAACTCAGAATGGCCTACTAGAAAAGAAGTGCTTTATAGGTGACATTCATAAAGTTTAATAAATATTACATGAATAATGTCAAGAGGACACAACAAAAATAGATTTCCAGTAGTGCAGCCTATGCGTTCAGAGAGCATACTACAAGAGAAACTCAAAGGAAGCTCCTAGATTTTTGAGTGGAAAACAGGGCCATTTTTAGCAAATGCTGATTGCTGCATGTCCTCATCCCTGCCTTGTGACCAGACCTACCAGAGCTGTGCCCTGAGCCAGCTCGTGGTCTCCATGCCCATCTGTCTGAGACACGCTGTGTTTTAGTGCACTCACCACACCAAGACTGCCAATGGCCAGAGCATCTTTAATACTCTGAATCTTGGGGCAGGCTGAGTACTACAAGCCAGCAGGCTGCTCCCAGTCTACATGAGGAATTAGGACAAAGATGAAGTTGATAATGGAAAGCCTTCCATTCTCTGAATCAGGCCTCTTGCATAAGGTACCAGTGTCACCTGACTGCAGTTGGTGTTCCCAGGTACAGACAAGTGAAAGCTATCAAATCCACACTAAGGAGGAATTAAGTCATAGACCACTGAGGAATTAGATGATAGAGTCACTTTTGATGCACCATAGCTATAATTAGCCCGGCTTTCTATGAAAATTAGGTTTTATAATCACACCATGTGTCAGCGTCATCATCTCCCTCCATCCCCTCAGTTGAAAGGTAGCCAAAGAATTAAAAAGTTATTCAGCAAACTTTAAGAGAATACACCCCACTGGGCAAGGTCACAGCAGCATACCTCCTCCATTAATGAGAGGAGCCCACACAGCTCTCTGACCTTTTGATACCACCCCAGTGACAGGAAAAGCTCCAATTGAGCTGACATCCTATTAAAAGCTAGGAAAAAAAATCCACAAATACAAATTCATTAGAAAGCAGGCTTCATAACTTCCCACAGGTTTCTTTGGAAGCTGTAGCCCTAGTTTTCTTCGGTTTATGTCCCATTAAAAACTCTGCTATAATGTACTTTTTGTTCTCTAGTAGCTTCTGTTGTTGTACCCTGCACCAGAACAGCGTGGGGTCACAGCCAGAAATGCAGGCTGGGGTGCCCCAAATGTGGCCCAACTTACTGCTGCCAGTGCAACAGAGTTGACATCACCATGTAAGGAGCACCTTTTCTTGGGGCTTCTGCCTGTCCACAGATTGCTCTAAGAACAGCCACATTCTCCATAGCACAAAGGTGGAGGTGACTGAGATATGTACATTAAGGTATGTAACCTTTGAACAAAACACCAGGCCTTGTAAATTGGGCTGAATGATAAAGGCTGCTTAGACCCAGATGTATCTCACCCACTGCTTGAGCCCCTGAGGCACCTAAAACAAGGCAGTGCTGCACCTGGGCATCACTGTCTCCCTGTGCTACAAACACAAACGAGGGAACTACCAAACAAATGTGCAGCCAGCCACTACCATCAGAGATGTGCACGGGAGATACAACGCTGGAGCCAAAGTTTGTTATGTGTTTATATGTTAATTAAGGCGAATCAATACCAAGAGATATGTCTATCACACAACATAAAATACAGGAAGGCAGGTAGCAAATAAAATTCCAGGGGTGTACACTGAGTTCTAAGCATGTGCCCTACCACACAATAAATAAAGTACGTAACAGGGTAGCCTATCTCTCTGCTGTGGAGAGATATGTATCCCTAAATTTTACAGAGAGATAGAGTGGGGTAAAAGGCAGCCAAGTGGGATTGGAAGCAGCTGACACACTGCTAGTTTTATCACAGTTTCCTCTGAGTAATTTATGTGCCCACACCCTCATACTGCCATGTTGTACTTCTCCTATCACAGCATGATTTGAAGATCTAGTGAGTAAGAAGTAACAACCCTGTAGGTTCAAGGGTTCCCTGTCCAACAAAAGGCAGGAGAAACATCCAGTACATTGTTTTGAGGAGCCACCCAAACATGATATACATTCTCTTGCAGCTTGTAAAATAAGCTATACTACAAGTATTTCCCCAAGTTGTATCTCTAGGTCACTGATGTTTCACTGGGCCTGAATACTAAAGAGTTATAACAATTTTCATGTGCAAAACACCTAGGGATCCTCAACTGTTTGGTGGAAAAGGATAACTTTAATTGTTACTGTGTTATGAAAGTTTATATGGCACAGTTAGAAGATATCTCATTATAATTTTTAAAGTTGATTTGAACAGCAATGATGCTCCAAATATCCAATGTACATTTTTGATGTTCAAATGATAAAGGAAATAAAGTAATGGAAACACAGATCTACATTTGCAGGGGTGGGGAAGCTAATAAAAGAATACTTAGTACCAAAGCAAGCTATGCTGAACAAGCTAGAGAAAGAAATTCTTGATCCACACAACAGAAACAACTTGATACTTTAAGCTTCTCAATGCTACTGTCAGCACGCCTCTGCTGAGCCACTGTGCAAAAACTAAAAACAGATGGATGAGTTTTGCCATTTGATTCAAATCACACTGTTTCAGAGAGAGTTCCTGACTTCAACAAAAGATTATCCCAAGCAAATGAAAAATTTAAAAAGTAGTACTCTGATCTATTTTGATTTTGCAATTTCAAGAAACATCATTGACTGCTTTAGCTGAATCTAAAATCTTGGTGTCAGGTATGTAACATAAATACCACCCAAACGTTATTGCATATTATAAACAAAATTTCTTATAAGCCAGAAAAAAATCTTTAGTTAGAAAGCAGGTTCAAGTTTCTAAGTGGCAAGTATAGATGTCTTCCATAAAGTTTACCGAGCCTTAGAAACAAGCAACCTGAAAACAAGAAAATGTGTAAGGACAGAATAACTGTCAGGCAGCCATCACAATAAATGCATTATTCTTATCAAGGACAAAGAATTCCCCTTTTGCTCAAGAACACAAGTCCTGCATTTAACCAGATGATTCATCAGAAAGTCTGTCAGTCTGCAGAAAAAACAAGTCCACCTAGACAAGCAAAGATGATGCCCAAGAGAGTTCAGGAGCTAAGTTACATTTTCTCCCCTTTAAAAAATGACCTCTAACTTAGCTCTGACCTACAGTCCAGTGTTCTTTTGTGCAACCCCACACCTTCTTCAGTTCAGAAGCTTCCCACAAGGAATCATTCCAGATACATACTTATATCAACTGGGACAAAAAAGTTAGCCTTCAATTTTTTTCCTTTTTACTCACACATATCACTTGGACAGCAAATCCTACAGTGCAAGACTCTTGCTGGTTTGCATAGGAAATATGCAATCAATCAGAAGAAAGCATATTGTTATTCTGGTTCATTAACTCCATGAGCCATTCTTACAGGCATTCACTGCAATCCATGCCACAAAATCCAACACCAACTCACGCTTAAAAATACAAGATTTGCTTTCCACTGTGATTGCAGAGGGATTCATAAATACTCTTTGCTTTTGATAATCAGGCCCATATCTGACTATGTAGGGTGAAGAAACCTATTTAGAAGTTGAGAATTTAGTTGAGTCACTCCAGGAACCAAATGGATAGACACTGCTTCTAACGGAAGCAGTATTACCCTATAATCACTGAAGGACACACCAAAATAGATTCCATGATCTAGCATACTTTAAGCTTTTCTCACACAGTAAGAAAACACACAAAAACAAGAGCAAAAGTTCAAGCTTTTCAGGAAAATACATTTTCAAGTCCGGCAAACCAACTCTAGTTATTATTCACTTGCAAAGTTTAAATTTCAGCACAAAGGGAAGCTGCATGTCACGAAAAGCCATGTGATTCACCAGTGACATTCAGCAAGGCGTATTAATTACATGGTATCTGGATTTTTCCATGTATTTACCCTTCTCAGCAGGTAAGACTGGATCAAACTTAAAAAAACAAAACAAAACAAAACACCTGTCTCCGATTTTTGAACAAACGTCCCCACGGTCATTCAGCACTTGCAGAGGCCAGCCTGCACCCCTACCCCCAACTCCTCCGGCAGGGCCAAGGGTCCAGCTCCTGCCTGGCGCAGCCAGCGGACTCACCCCATTAACCTTTACACACAAAATCCTCATGTAAAGCCCAGAACGCCCAGTATTTAAGCCCCCCGCGGGCGGTTTACAGCCCGCTGAGCGCACACGCCGCTGCGGCCAGCGGGCCGGGGCCCGCGTCCCCCACCCGGGCCCGCTCCGCCCGCCCCCAGCCCCTCTCACCAGGTGCAGGGCCATGGGCAGCGTCAGCAGGAACAGCCACAGATAGAGGTGGCAGCTGTTGGTGAAGGCGCCCTGCTCCGGGTCGTGGTACCAGCCCCCGGTCAGCGCCGCCCACACGCCCTGCCCCACCAGCCGCGCCGCCGGCGACACCATGGCCGCCCCCGCCGCCGCCACCGCCGCCCCTCAGCCGCCCGCCGCCGCCGCCGCCATGCCGGGCGCCCGCGGATTCTCCCATGGTGCCCCGCGACGCCGAGCATCCCGCCCGCCCCACCCCGGGCGCCGCCGCCGCCGCCGAGAGGCGCCGTCACGGGCCGCCCCGCGCCGGGCACCGCGCCCGCTCGGCCCCGCCGCGGGCCGGGGCCGCCGCCCCTCCGCGCTCCGCGCCCGGCTGCCCGCAGCGGCGGCGGCGCTGGGAGGCCGCGGGGAGAAGCGGGGCCGGGCCGAGCCAAGCCGCGGCGGAGGGCGGGACGGTTCTGGCGCGGGGCGTCCGTCACGGCCGCGTTCCGGCCCGGGCACCGCGAGGTGCGTGCACAGGTGCAAAAAACGCGCGGCACAGGGGCAGCCCCGGCGGCCGCCAGCTGGGCTGCGCGCCTCGCCGGCCACTCCCCCACCGCCGGGTTCTCAGTGATCCTGCCCGATACATCACGAGTTTCCGATCTGCGAGCTCTGCCCAACTCCAGTGCCACCCGTTTTGCGTTGACTTGTGTTTTAGGCGGGATGAGGGACAATTCCTCAAAATAACCATTCGGATTCTCCCAAGAATGTGTTTAGGGAAAAACCCAGTCTCCTTTCTTTGCACAGTTTCATGCAGCTGACCTCAGACCAGCGGGGTGAGGAGGTAGGGACGCGCTGGAGGAAGCATAGGTGAAGTGGGGGAGACTGGGGCTGAAAAATGGGAGCCTTGAGCAGGGGAGACTAAAGTCAGTGAAGAATGAGGCCTAAGGATGGGGAGGGATCCTTATGGGACACCCCGAAGGAAGGGGTGTAAGTGTGGGTTGGGAACACCAGGGCTGACCACACACGGTACTCACCATCTCCCATCCCCGACCATCAGAAAATAGCGGTGAAATTCAATTTTAAGTCTCTCATGGTCCCCTTCTAGGGACTGCTCTGCATGACCTTTATTACAGTCAATTTTGTGAAGGATGCATGTATGTAATGGATACATCTATCATTGTGCACATCACCAGATTTACCCTCCTTCAATTGTTCCTGATTGTGGCTACAGTATTACAGACCAAATATGCCATTCTGCCGTGCTTTGTATGTATTTTTTTGACAAAGGTAAGAGATCAAAAATGCTATTATAGATTTGTGAGCTCACAAACCACATACCTCAGTTTTCTTCCTGATGTCGCAGGTGGTGTGGCCAAGCTGGATGCTTGTTTTGGCTTGATGGGAGGGATGGTACAGCACTTTGAACAAGCAGTTGGGAGTAGGGGAGGAATGGCATCGTCTCCCTCAGCCACCATTAGATGCCTGAGATCTACAGCCTTGGGGCTTGAATACTTGCTCAGTGTGACCTCAGTGAGTAGCGAAATTTCCTGAGCTGTTCTTGAGCTGTACAAAGGAGGCACAGTCCTGGCTGTGCCTCATGTGCTACTCGTGTAGACACATCTTGCCAAGCTCCAAACTAGAAAGGTGGGTAAACAAGGGTGTAAATAGAAAGCTTCTTCAAAACCTCCTCTCTTCTGTTTTTTGAGACCTCTAACTCATGTAGGTTATAATGTCGAAGGCCTAGATAGTGCAGACTGCAATTGATATTTGGTTGACTTGTCCTGGTTTTGGCTGGGATAAATTTTCTCCCCAGTAGCTGGTACAGTGTTGTGTTTTGGATTCCATATGAGGATACTGTTGATAACACACTGATATTTTGGTTGTTGCTACATCATGTTTGTCTTAAATCCAGGAACTTTTTGTGTCTCATGTCTTGCCAGTGAGGTGGTACAAAAAAGAAAAACTGGGAGGGAGCATAGCCAGGACAGGTGACTGAAACTGGCCAAAGGGATATTTCAGATCATATGACATCATGCTCAGTATATAAAGTGGGAGGAAGAAGGAAGAAGAGGGGGACATTTGGAGTGATGGTGTTTGTCTTCCCAAGTAGCCACTACATGTGATGAGGCCCTGCTCTCCTGGAGGTGGCTGAACACCTGCCTGTCCATAGAAAGTGGTAAATTAATTCCTTGTTTTGCTTTGCTTGTGAGCGTGGCTTTCCTTTCCCTATTAAAGTGTCTTATCTCAACCCACAAGTTTTCTCATTTTTACCCTTCTGATTCTCTCCTCAATCCTACTGGTGGGGGAGTGGGTGAGTGCCTGCATGGGCCTTGGCTGTTGACTGGAGTTAAACCATGACACTTGTTCACACATCACTCAAATCTTTCATTTGGATAATGCTGATACCATGTATTTTTTTGGTATAATGGTACTTGCAGTTATGAAGAGTTCCTAGAATTTCCAGGTCAGGATATGTTCTGGACACAATGTAGATGCACAGTATTGTAGCTACACAGTTGCAGGAGTGCCAAAGATGAAAAAAGAGACCTCTTTTCTCAACAGAGAGATGCCAGTGAGGGTTTGAGCCGAAAACTGCCGTCTGTACGCTGCAGTTTTAACCGGTAACTCCACTAGGTGGTGCCGTCAGGAAAGTTAAGGGCATATTGCACTGTTTTAGGTCATAATATTTCCATTATTGGAGTTCCTAGGAACAGCAACTATACAGCAAGATCGTGGAGCGCTGGGTGCTGGAGAAACACTGAACAAAGTCTAACCTGAGTGCAGTGATTGCTAGTGGATGGTGGCACTTCAGAAAGCAAATTTTGGAATAATAGCTTTAGATAAATATTTAAACATTTCACTGTACTGCAACCAATACCTTGTCTGACCCAAAACATTCCACACTTAATTAGTTCCTGCAGATTCTTTTAGATAACAAAGTACAAGGTGGAATTTGTGTGGCAGAACGCTTGTATTACAACATACTTTATGGCTTTTATAATAAGGCAAATATGCAGATAAGGGAAAGGCTTGTAATTACCTCTCTGAATAGCTGCAAGGCAATGTTATATTAAAGGAAATGGGAGAAGACTTGATAGACATGCTGGTTCTGCATTCTTTCTTTTTGGTTAATGTGGTTCAGTAAGTCACTTTAGCATAACTGTATTTTTGCTTTGTGTATAACTATAAATACAGCGGGATTATAAAGAACTTACGATTCTTTGAATACTATAATTTTAATTTTTAAAAAATTACTCTCTTTATGTTCAAACCTTAGTTCTTTGGTATCCAGCTGCAAATTCTGTGTTTATATAGAGATGTACAGTGCTCTGGATGTAGGTTTCTGTGCAAAACATTGAGTGTTCATCACACCACGTTATTCAACCCAGCAGTGCAGTTTTACACCTTTCCCAAGCCTTTACTGTCCTGCTCGGGGCCTCTGCTGGCAGAAGCCACATCCATAACCACAGGTCCCACAGCACAGTGATTGGCTCCTGGCATGAAAACTCATTTCCTTCCACTTTGAACCACTGTTTCCCACCACGCTGGCGAGACGGGAGGGCGTCCCCAGCCCACGCACTTCCCTCCAACTTCCAAGGAAACGACAACTGTAGTTTAGAAAGTGGTACGATTTTTCCACTTAAAACCAGGAGAATCTTTTCCCAGAAATAGCACATACACAGCAGTTGCTATTTTCAGGCAACCTCTTAATTGAAGGGATTGTGCGATCGCACCACACAGGGCTGGGACTCTCTCAGCCGGTCCATGAACAGGGTGGTGAGCAGGGGAGAGTTGGAGTGGGTCCAGAGGAGGGAGTAAAGGCTGAGGGAGCTGAGTCTGTTCAGCCTCGAGAAGACATGGCTGAGAAGGGACCTCATCAATGCCTATCGGTATCCAAAGGGAAGGTGACAAGAGGATGGAGCCAGGCTCTTCTCTGTGGGGCTAAGCAATAGGACAAGAGGCAACAGGCAGAAACTGATGCATAGGAAATTCCATCTGAATATGAGGAAAACATTCTTCACTGTGAGGGTGTCCTGAGAGGTTGTGGAGTCTCCCTCACTGGAGATGTCCAAGAACCACCTGGACACAATCCCGTGCCAGGTGCTCTAGGATGACCCTGTTTGAGCAGGGAGCTTGGACCAGACGAGCCCCTGTGGTCCCTTCCCGCCTGACCCATTCTGTGAGAGCCCACGAGCGGCGGAGGCAGGTGGCAGAGCAAGCACGAACCGAGGAAGCTCGGGTTTCTTCAGAACCCGCTTGGGGTCTGTTCCACAGGAGCCCCAAAACCGCACAAGGAAGGAGAGAGGAAGCTGCGGCGGAGGCACAACCCTCAGCGCGGTTTGCAGCCCCCGAGGGACAGAAGGGGGGGTCACAGCCGCCCCCGCCTCGTCCCCCGGCTCCGCGGACCGCACCGAGCCCTCCGCCCGCCGCTCCCTGCGCCACGTGACGGCGGGCGGCCAATCGGCGGGACCGGCCGGGGCGCGCGGGGCACCGGCGCTGCCCTCCCCGCCTTTCCCGCGCGCGCCTGCGCTCTCCCTGCCGGAGCCCCGCGGCGGCGGCGGCGGCGACCGGGCCGGGCGGCCCCGCCCCTGCCCGCGCCCCGCCCTCCTCCCGCGGCTCCCGCTCGGCGGCCGCGGCGGCGGCAGGTGAGGATGCGGCTGGGCGGGTGCTCCCGCGTCGGCGGCGCTGCTGCTGCTGGCCGCCGGGGCTGAGGTCGCTGCCATGGCTCTGCCGGGCGCCGGGGCGGCGGCCGCCGGGGCAGCGGGGGTCCGTGCCCGCTGTGGACGGCGCTGTACGACTACGAGGCGAGCGGCGAGGACGAGCTGAGCCTGCGGCGAGGGGACGTGGTGGAGGTGCTGTCGCAGGACGCGGCGGTGTCCGGCGACGACGGCTGGTGGGCGGGGAAGATCCGCCACCGCCTCGGCATCTTCCCGGCCAACTACGTGACCCGCCAGCCCCGCGGCGGAGCGGCGGCCGGGGGCGGCGGGCGGGGGGACCCCGCGGGGAGCCTGACGGAGATCGACTTCCAGCACCTGGAGCTGCAGGAGATCATCGGCGTGGGGGGCTTCGGGAAGGTGTACCGGGCCACCTGGCGGGGCCGCGAGGTGGCCGTGAAGGCGGCGCGGCAGGACCCCGACGAGGACATCACGGCCACGGCGGAGAGCGTGCGGCAGGAGGCCAAGCTCTTCTCCATGCTGCGGCACCCCAACATCATCGCCCTGCACGGGGTCTGCCTGCGGGAGCCCAACCTCTGCCTCGTCATGGAGTTCGCCCGCGGCGGATCCCTCAACAGGGCCCTGGCCGCCGCCCCTGGGTCCGCGGCCGCCCGCGGGGGCCGCCGCATCCCCCCGCACATCCTGGTGAACTGGGCGGTGCAGATCGCCCGCGGCATGCTCTACCTGCACGACGAGGCCATCGTCCCCATCCTGCACCGGGACCTCAAGTCGAGCAACAGTGAGTCCCGGGCGGGGCGGGGGGGGGAGGTGACGAGGGACCTTCGGACCGCGACGGCGAGGGGTGTTCTCGCCTTAGGCCGCCGGGCCCGGGGGAGTCCCGGCGGGGCGGCGCGGGGGCGGGCGGCCGGGCCTGGACGGGCTCCGGCCGGGTGCCCTGTTCCACCGGGGATGGGTGTCGCAACTCGGGCACCCAGTGCCAGAAGCTTGGGCAAGCGGCAGGTTGGCTTGCCGGGCTGTGTGCTGGCTCCGAACTCATGGAAAGGTCGGGAGGAGCCGGGGTACCTTCGGCGCACGCAAAGTCCTGCCCCCTCGGAGGGGAGCTCGCTTAAAGCGGGATAAAATCCTGCGCGCAGCCACAGTTGCAAATTTACAAGGCTATATTTACTCTGATGCGTTGTGTGGTCCTGGCTTTTGAAACTTACCCGAGGAACCAAGCGCCTTGTAAAGAAAATAATAAGAGTATCACTTCTGTTTCACTGCCTAATAATCATGTGTTTCTGGATCTCACTGCATGCATTTAACGTTGCTAAAATTTACCCACTTAGCAACATTGAGGTGGAGAAAACAAGTACCTTAAAACCAGTAGAAAGTGTTGTTCAGATGCCAGATTTGCTTTCGTCCCTTGGCATGGACAGATGCACCTGCAAGAATGAGTGAGTTGCTCAATTCATGATTAATGGCTCCTTGGTCCATCTGACAATACAGAAGCATCTAAGGTTTTGGCCACTGTGCATATGAAAGGCTAAATTACTAGAATAGACAGTTTATGGCTTGCCATTGTAGTTGCGTTTAGAAATGATGACCTGAAGGTGGAAATCTGAGTGTTTCCATAAATATTTGAAGCTATCTCAACTTTTTCCTTTCTGTTCTGAATGTTCCAAAAGCAGCAATGTGTTAGTCTTTTCTTTTTTTTCCAGTTAGCAGTCCTTAAGTAGTCCAGTAGAAATAAAAAAGGTCCATTCAAGTTTGAAGCACTTTGTTTAAGAGGCTGTGTGTCTTGAAGGGTCACCATGCATGGGCTGTTAAGACAAGGCTCAGTCATGGGACTGACTGTTCTGAGAATACTCTCACTATTTGTTTGATAAAGAAAGAACCTTGCTCAGCTGTGTTTGTGGTTCTGTTTGTAGCACAGGCGGTGAACTCTCCGATGTTTAACGTCATGGCCAACACCTTAATTTCTAGTAAGTGGCCTGTAGGCAGCTCGTGCCCGTTTAGTTTGCTTGCTGTGTTCGGAATGAGCTGCTGCACCTTGAGTATTTAGGGCTGTCTTTAGACAGAGTGGGCATGCTAACAGCATGTTTAGTGACAGTGGCAGAGTTTGTGTCCGAAATAAATTCATAACACTGGGGGCTGAGTTGGGTTCTGCTGAGAGCTCATTCCCATTATCATCTTTTTGTATGAGGGTAATGGCAGAGCATTTCAAAAATATAATTCTGATTATAACCTCAACCTATGTGCCTATTCACTGCTTGCACTTAACTTGAACTAGTTAGATCACTCACCTGTATTTCTTAATCTTAGCAAGATACTTCAAACAAACTTCTACGTTTGAAGAAGTATTTAATATGCTAAATAGAATTATGTCTCTTGATCATCCATCTGAATGATAGAAGTTAGAATATATAATATAATATATAATATAATGTTATAATATAATGTTAGAAGACAATGGTACACTTGTGGTACCATATACTGTTCGACAACCTGAATTTAAAATGACTGCAAGTCATGACAGTGTATCTCCTGCTCTGGTAACTCATCCATTCATTGAAGATTTCCCTTCATTCTTTTTCTGTAGTCTTTTGCAGTCTTGCACAGTGGGAGTGGAATGCTGCCAGGGTTGACTGAGCGACTTGCTTGGCGTCGGCAGTAACAGTTCTGCTGCGACTCCAGGCAGGGGTCTGGCAGCACCCATTCCACCTGCTCATCACTGCTTTCCAGGCACTGCTAGTGGTGGTGGTTCAGTGCTCTCTTTAAGCAGCTTTGAGTAGTATACAAATGTATCAGTTTTGTTCTAGCTTAGTTATTTTTTGAAAGAAGGATATTTTTTAATTCCTCAGACAATAAATTAGAAGAATGACTGCCCATAATGAGGTGTGGTAAGGAATGCTTCTCAAACTGTTTCCCTAGCAAGTAGGCAGGAACAAATTTTTCCAGCCAGGGAAAGGGAGCCCCTTCTAGGAGTTTATTTGATCCAGAAAAGGTATTTGTCTGGGCTTGTGGTTGGCAGGCAATAGCAAACATCTCAAAGGCAAGCGTGTTACTTCTCTCAGTGCAATTTCATGGAGTTGGGATCTCTACAGCATATTGAGTGGGGCTTCACTGATGCCAAATTGACAGGACTGGGAGAAAGTGCCACAAACAGAAGAGCCATGAGAGCAGCTAGGTTTTATTAACAGCAGTGACTGTCTTGGTTTGAATGCTCTTGTTTCACTGGGCACCTTTTGGGAGGTGGGAGAAGGTTTGTGTTTCTGCCAGAGGAAGGGAAATAAATAGGTAAACAAATGTTTTCCATATTGGAAAGAAAAACTAACAAACTTGAAGGCTGAACAAGGAAGTATAGTGTAACTCGAATTTTATGAACAGCGGAGAGAGTTTCTTCAGTTCTGGAGTCCAAGTAAAAGAAATTTAAATTTACAGTTTTTTCAGAAGCAGACAAAACAAAGATGTAAGGAACACTTTTAGCTTTAGATATGTGTGATTACATGAAACATAGTAACCATGGTCTCTAATGTTGACCTAGGAATTATGGGTGCTTTGTAAAACCTTGTGTGGCTGAAGTGGTGGGAAGTTTCACTGACGAAGATCATGGCTGTTTTGAGGATAACTTCTCATAAGCAGTTCTTATGTTCCTGAATATACTTTATAGATCAAGGACATAATCTAAAATTAAAGATTAAGATGTGAACTTTACCTCATCTAAAATCTGAATAAAAATCATGGAAGAAAATTTGATTTTTTTTTAAAGCTATCATTGTTAATAAAGGAATTCTGAATTAACTGAAAAGGAGATGTCTGAAAAATTGTGAAAATCCTTGAATATTCCTAACTCTGTCTTCTGGGTGGGAACTTAGTCTTGATTAAGCATGCCAGCTGATTATGAAAGAAATTTAGGTTTTACTGGAAATAAAAGACAGAAATTAATCTACAAGACTAGACACTAATAGTTATGTGTGTCTTTTTACCACGTCTTGGCTGTTTTTCTGGCTCTTCGGAAGGGCAACTTTTTTGCTCCGAGGGAATCAAATTTCTTGCTTCTGAGAAGGACACCCCATTAGTTACAAGTCCTGTGGTTGTGTAAGGGCTCAGCACAGCCTCCCCTGATTATTCCTGAAGAAAACTAGCAATATGTTCAGCTAGAGTATGCCACATTTTCACTTTTTGAAGTCAAGTGTAAAGAAAACAGAGGTTTGTGATTCTGGGGTTGATTTCAGACTATGCACTGCTTTTGCCTTTAAAAAAATGCACTTTATCTCTAGTGCCTTGTTTACTTCCAGGAAGCATTGCAATTTGTTCTAAATATCTTGCATGTGGCAGAGACGTATCCATGATTACAAAGTTGATTATGTGTAGATTAAATGTACTAGCACAGTGCTGATAAAGTGCTCTGTGCTCGCTTGTCATAGATGGATTTGCCAGAAGGGTTCGGTTTGCTGTGGCTTTCACCAGCTCCTCCTTTGCAGCTTTCAGCTCTTTGAAGGCTGTTGAGTTTATATTGCTTTTTGAAATTGTCAGGTCAGCTTGAATTTCAAGATTGTTGAATAAGACCATGAAAGTGACATTGCTAATGAGAGCTACTTGGAATCTGAAGGAATCAAACATATGAGAGGACAACCCACTTTAATGTCGTGCTCTTCAAACTAATATAATGAGAAGCAGTTAGAAAATAGAAATAATTTTATTTTAAAACCTTAAAAGGAAGTGTGGTATATTTTGACAGAACTGTTGAATCAGTTGCTTTTGATGAGGCAAGGTGTCCTGGAATTTGAGATAAGCTAGAACAAATTATCTCTGGTTCTTTGCTTGTACAGGTTATTTGCAGCAGCATTGCTCGAGTTGTGCTATTAAATGCTGTTAAAATAAGATGGAGATGTTTTCCAGAATTCATAAAAACTGCTTTCAAACTTCTCCATATAGCAATGTTTGGCTAGCTGTTCAGGGAGAGGAAGAGTAAGAAACTAGAGTTAAGCCTATCTGCCATTTTCTGAACTGATTTTATGTATTCTGAAATCACTAGGGTGCATAATTTCTTTTAACTGTTTTGAAGAGGTTAAGACTTGTTTGCATCACAAGTACAGCTGTTATTAAATGTTTGAAATTCAGAATCTTGTACAGTTACCAAGAGAATTCAAAATTACATTCTATTGCAATTGTCTTTGGTAGTTTTATAGGGAAGAGGAATGGCTTTTAAGTAGATTTGAGCTTCAATGTAAATTTATTTGAAAATAAAGTTCCAAGACACCCATGATGGCAGTGAAACTTGGAGTTTTTTTCTGTCAGTAGCACTGTGCCAATTACTGCTCACCTATTGTGGTGTAACAAAACTAAAAAACCGGATGTATTCTATGGGTATGTATTTTGCATCTCAATTTCCTCCTCTTGGCTCTCCCATTTGTGGAACTTAGTCTCATATTGGCTTCCACTGTCACTGGTGGGCTAAGCCTGGCTGTCCCAAGGTCTCTAGTACTGGGTGACTTGAGCACCTCCTGTAGCATGCTGCATATGCTGTAATTGGTTTGACACTGTTTGTACTGCCTGGATAGCTGCTAAGCTCCTGGTGTGGGTGGTGTCTCTGAGGTTTGGAGGGGGGTGGATGCTTTTTCTGGCAAGTTCCTCTGCCATAAGGCAACTGACTTTCATAAAACCCATAGGAACCATGTCTTTGAGAATGTGGTATCACTTTGATAAATATCAGTCAGGTAGAATAGTGGGCCAGACATTATTTAGCATTTTAAAATCTGTATGCTATAGTTTTCCATGCTGTCTTCATATAGGAAATCATTGCACTTAAATGTTTTACTCTGTTTTAATTACTTAAAATTGCATAGAGCTCGAAATTATGCCAGGTGTACCAGGTTCCTATGCCATCTCTGAGAGGCAGTAGCCCTGCCTTGTGCTTTGCTGTAAAAATAATGCTGTTGCATTACAACATTAAGAACTGGTCATACATCTTGAAGCATCTGGAAGTGTATAAGCAGGAAGAAGCGCTGCTTTTTATAACCTTGTTGGCTTAAATATTCTTTAAAAAAACCACAGAAAACCAAAATCAAACCATCATCATGCAAACATTGGTAGGATTGCAAAATTTCATTAATTTGGGAAAAGACCTGTTTTGAAGGTTATGATCTACTTAAAGTTAGCGTGCCATTGAATTCCAGTAAGTTTTTCTTTGGAATGTCCTTATGTCACATGAAAGAGTTCTTTGTTTCATAAAACATTGCTCCCAGTTGTTTTTTGGGTTTTTTTTTTTTTTTTCATTATTTCATGTGTGCTCAGACTATGTAGATAGGGATTCTGTATTTTGAGAGATCCTGAAGGTTAGCTGGATTCTGTGGGAGCATCAAATGCTTAGCAGCCTTGAGCTCTAGAGTATTATCTTTTTCCAGTTCATCAAAGGCAGTGCTATGTGTTATGACTGTTTTAATATTCACTTGCTGTATTTACTTTTTGCATATAAATATGTTGTCTCTTTTGTATTCAGAAAGATGCTGGAATTCAAGAGAGAATAATTTTGAGTAATGGCTGTGATTGTCTCAATCCACCATAGAAATAACTAAAGTGTTAATAACTATAGTGTTAAAATGTTGTAGAGGCCTAATTTCCAGTTGAAGGATATATTTCAGCATTTAAAAATAATATTCAGGAACATTATGATTTTAATACAATATCCATCAAATGAAATTTTGTGAACTGCTGCTCTGTAACACAATATTTGTACAGTCTAGGCTTTCAGAAGAGGAATAATATCCAGCAGTTATTTTATTTGTAGATGAGGATTTAACTGCAGTAGCCATTTATTTCAATGATCTCAATTGCCATCTTCTAAATTTGCTTCTGTTTGATGTTTTTCTGTGTCTCAAGTCTGGACATTAACAGGTGGAAAAAATTGCTCATTAATTTAGAACTAAGTCCCTCAAACTTAACAAGGCTGAAGTATATTTACATGTGGTGCTTAATGCTGAAAACAAGACTCTAGGCTGAAACACTAGCTGTATGTAATTTGCTTAATTAAAACCCCATGAACTTTTAATACCCTTATTTATAACTCATTTTTAGTACAGACTTTCATAGTTTTCCCAACTATGTCCATCTGACATTTGGTGTTGGGACTGTGTCTCTAGCAGGTAGGATTATTAAGTCAAGGATAATATTACTTTGATCTTTCTCTGGATCTATCTTGGTTTTTCTTGTCTTCTCTCTGTTCTGTTATTGTAAAACAGCAACTGATCTGTTTTACAACTTTTTGAAGGGTTTTTTTTTTTCATTTTTGGGATTTTTTTTTTTCTTTGTGTTATATTCATTCCTCACAGGTTTCTGCAGGATTTTCATTTGCACCAGGGTTTCTGGCAACCCCTTCATGGAGAATGTGGGGAGTCACATTCTAGCTGTATGTTGTATTTCCTCACTGTTTTTGATGAGGAGTTCTGTTTTAGAGTAGCATTTTAAATTGAAGTGTAAGACTTTGGATTTGGAATTTTTTTAATATTTGTGTATTAAAGAAGACTTCAAGCATTGTTTGGTTCTTTTATTACAAAAATTTTAAACCTGGTAACTTAAGGATATGTTTGTATACCTTTCTCCCTCTGAAAATTACACTGAGCAAGCAACCTGTTTCCACAAAGGTCAGTGGAAAAACAGACAGCTAAACACCTCCCATTAGCTGTTAAAGTACTAATACAATTTTGTTCATTCCTCTAAACAGTGAAAAACAAGTTTAACTGCTGACCATAACACTTGTTAAATGAGGTATTGTACTTAAATAAACAGACTGCAAGTGTGGTTGGGATTTAGACATTGGTGATGTTATATATTATTCCCCCAGCCCCATTGGAAACTGCGAAGACAATGCCTTTGGACCCTCTTAGCAAATATTAAAAGTTCCATGAAAATGTTCTGCAACCTTAAAAGAATAGAGAAGTAACACATCACTTAACTGTATTTGGATGTTGAATGCTGTTTTGTGGTTTCTTTGACCTTAGAAGAGAATGGCTTTTTGTTCACAATCTGTAAGTTTTTTTACCACTCAGTATGAACTTTCTTCTAAACTTGCTTCAGTGTTTCAAGTTCTGAAACAGTTTGACCTTGTAGGATAAACATTTGCAAGGAGTGGTTGCAGTGTAAGGTAATTTCTGACCTTGAATTTAATTTCTGATTATTTGTTAAAGTGTAAGACATTGAAATTTGTTTCAATTACTTTGAGTAATAATGCTTCTAAAAATACAGATATTTTTCTTTTATTTTGAGCTTTGGGATTATTTTACTTATTAGAAGCAAAATTAGTGCATTGAAGTAAACATAAATACAGATTATATATAGATAGAAACAGATAAATACCAAATTACTTGGCTGTCTATATTTGCAGTACAAAAAACACAACTGGTGTAATGTACATTCCTGGACTGACAGCTTTAAACTACATTTCATCATTTTTACCTTGCTTGACCATGTTACTAAGCCTACCTCAATCCAGTCGCTTAAAATGTGATGTTTAAATTTCAACCGACTTACTGCTTTTTAAATTAATGGATTAAATATGGTAAATTGGAAAAATTACGTATTTGTATCATGTTACCACAGAAGTATTCTTCCTTCTTGGAGGTTCCTGCCAACTTGAACCTTTTTTGTGTGTGTGTGGGGTCATAGCTCCAGTGAAATCAGTCCTAGACATGCTAGTGTTGGCTACATAATCATTCTTTGTTCTCTTCATAGTGACTAAAATTTGTGTTTTGGCAGGTGTACTATTAACTCAGAGCTGATAAGTCGTTCCTCCCTCTCAAAAATGAAGGAGTAAATGCTTCATTGCTGTGGTTCACTATGGGATAAGTTAACTCTTGGAACTAGTTATATTTTAGTTCTAAATGTTTAGGCACTTTTGTGATATTTTTTTTTCTCTTACGCTTAGATGCCACTGTTCTTCCTAAACCTAATTGCTTTTATTTCCTCCTGTGTTATATAGAAAGGAAAAAAAAACAAACGTATTTTTTAGCTCACTGCTTAATGTTACACTAATTATTGAAAAAACAGTCAGTTTTCCCTTTTGCTTTCTCTTCTCAAGAGAAGGACAGCACTGTCAGGTTTGCAGAGATCTCATTCCAAAGTAAGTGTTTTCACTTTGCTGTTGAAGATTAGAGCTCTTGAAAATGCACAGTTGTGAGAGGGTACTGAGGAAACTGCAAGGATGGAATGCAGGAATCCTAACCCACAGAATATATTGTGATGAGATTTTTTTTTTCCCTCCCAAGTTTTGTATTTAAAAAAATAAAAAGTGTCTGGTTTTTTCCTGCTTTGTTTGGTAACAGATTGTTTGCAAATTTTTTTTGTTAAAACAGCAAGACTCTTTCAAATATTCTTTGTGAAAGGAACTGACAAAAATTCTTTATAAAATGTAACCTCTTAAAATTCCTCATAGAAATTATGTTAAAGAGGTTTCCTGTTAACTGATGAGATTCTAAAGGAACTCGATGACTAAACCTGACTAAGTATCTACAACCAGAATTTGGATTCATAGCAGTTGGCATCTTCAAAGGGACCTAGGAATTGGTTTTGTTTTCAGTTTATTTAATGGGTTCTTTTCAGTAGTAGGTTTCGTCAAAGGTGATTTTATAATAGGAAAAAACGTAGCAAAGCTGGATCCTATCTTTAAATCTCTGACTAAAACTAGATGTAAAAGGATTGGCCTATTTCTGAAATGTTGCTTGACTTCCCACTTGTTGCAGCAGGTGATGTGTGGCTTCCTTGGGCAGCTATAGCTGCACGAAGAGGCTTCTCCACCCACCTCCAGGCAACCTCTCCCCCCTCCCACCTGTCAGCAGAATCTACGCATCTGTCTCTGTCTGTGTGGTCAGTAGGTCAGGTTAAATCTTTGGAGAGATCCAGCAGGAAGCTACTCTAAGCTGGTTTATTTGCAGGCTTCATTTTCTGCTGAGCTATCTGGCTGGTTGAGTTTCCCAAGACTACCCAGTTGCTACACTCAGTTTGGGGAGAAGAAGCTGTCGAGGGTGAGGGGCTATAAATGAAGAGGAGGTTAAGGTAAGTATTTCAGTTGCAGCAGACTCACACTGTCTTGGTTATGACATTAGATTTCACCTCTTTACTTCAGCTTTGCTAGTAAGTCACCTTTCAAAGTAGAATGTATTTTAATTTTTTAGGTATGTATCTTATGTATTTATATTAAACTTCAGTTCATTTTGATGTGACCTTTTATTGTATTAAATATTCTAATTTCAACACATCAAATGCACCTTGAGATAGGTCACAAAAAATAAAGCAACCAGGAAGTTGGTAACTGCAGAGTGTAATAGCCTGTGACCAGGAAAAGTATGCCAACTATGTAAATACTTCCGTGTACTCAGAAGCTGTGTATTCTTCTGATCAGTTTGAAATATCAAACTGCATCGAGTCATGTTCTGTTGACTTCAAAAAATAACTATAAATCCAAGCTAGATTTGAATTAAATATTCATGGCTTTAAAACTAAATATTGAAAAGGTGATTTGACTAATGATAGATAAATTAAATTGTTAGTTCTGAAGGAAGGTAACTTCTGTCAGCTCTTGCCCCTGTATGCCATTTGTGAGATTGTAAACCTCATCTGCATTGTCTGTTAAATTCTGTATGTTGTATGACATATATTGATTTAGGGAATGGCCAGGTCTTAAATTTGGGTTAGGCAGGAAATTAATGTTTTCTCAAAGTTTCTCTTGGAGGAAACTGTTCCTGATGTGTTATATATTGATGAAGACTTTTAGTGCTGTTTGAATGTAATAGCTTTAGTTTGACTTGTATTTTGGTTTTTTTAAGAATAGGATGAAGTTCCTTAAAAGAATAAATCACTGTCATAACAAAGATGTTGTTCTTTAAGGAGTGGATTCACAGCCACTTTATTCTGCTGAATTTGAAACATTATCTCAGTCAGGAATTCACCACCTAACTGTTATTCTTCTCATCTCCCTCCGTTTTGGTCACTGCTTTTTTTTTTTTTTGTGTGTGTGTGTGTTTTTTTTGTTTCTTTGTTTGTTCTTTTGTTTCTATTTTTGGTCTTTATTTTCTTCAGAGCTGCCTTTTAAAAATAGCAAGGAACTAAAGTAATTGCTGTTTCAAATAAGTGGGGAAGTTCCCAGTAGATAGCACACAACTGAGTGTTTTGAATTTCAGTATTGACCAATTTCCATGTAGTAGTGAAACTATGGAGGAATTGCTTTAATGAGGTTGTTTTTCTTAAATTTATTTTTTCAATAGGAGAGTGAAGTTTAATATTTTATTAAAGAGAACTTGAGAATGTTTTGTGTTGGTCTGCTTTTGATTTTTTGCTGCTATAATATCCAAATCCTACATTCTTCAGAATTTACTGCTGATCTAGTGTTTAAATTACGATTATTTGAATGTCTAATTATAGATGCTTGTTACCTCTAGTACTTCCTCTTACAGCACAATAGAAATTTCTTTTTTGCATTACAGACCTATCTGAAGTGCAAGTGAAGCACAAATGGCATGCAGTAAAGTAACTTGCAGCATCTGTAGTCTGTGCCAATAACTTGTTAAAACTGCTTCTTTCTCTCAAGTTTCCATTTGCCCAAAGTTGCTTTAATAATAGTTATTAAAGAAGAGAAGGGGAAGCAAAAAATGGTGATGCAAGGTGTGTTGGAGCTGTTGAAATCTCTTGTCCCTTTTCCTCTCTTTCCTTCTCTCTCCATTTGCTCCAGAAGGCAGGTAACTCCTAGTCATTCTCATCCTTTGGTGCTTTTCTTTTGCTGCATATCTTACTATGGGATGTGCTTTTCTTATGAGGTTGGTGTGTATTTGTCAATTCCTGATGTCAAGGACTTTTTGTGTCAAGTCTTGTCTTGTTTTGGCTTTCCAACTGGGAACACTTTGTTCAGGATTTTTTTTTTAGTATATGTTGGCTTCAGTGAGGTACATTTTTTGTGTTGTTGGTTGGGGTTGTTTTTGGGATTTTTTTTGAAGCTGAATACTTTTTAGACAAATGCATTTAAGAACAAACTGTTCCTTTCAAGTAAGTGTGAAAATTAAGAGCTAGTTATATGCCTGCTGTAAAGGGACATAGATAATAGAGGAGCACAGTATCCATAGAATAAAAATTCTTCTGCACATGTAATCAGTGTTTAAAAATAAAATTCTCTTGCTGATGGTGACCCTTGAACTTATCCAGTGAGGCAATCACAATCTGAAAGATACTAGCTACAGAGATAACAGAACCCATCCTGAGAGCCCATGGGAGAAAAGGAACGTATTTAAGAAGAGGTGCTGCATAGGCAAAGTATTGTCTTTTGTATATACAGAAGAGTTCTGATTAGTTCATGTTTTCACTATCATGTTTCATTTGTGGTTCCCACATCTAATTTTTTTACTATGATACTTAATATACAACTTAAAGCCAGTACATGGCTTCTATAAGCAATGTTGAAATTTTAATTTCCAATTACAATTGGAGCCAAATAGCAATTCCAAATGAATGAGGTGGGTCTCTTAATATGGATAAGGTATTGTGTTTCATTGATTGAATACACAACATTTAATAAGGTTTAGTTTTCTGCCTGCTAGTCCCCAAGTAAAGGGTCACCCTGCTGGTTTTGTTGCATGTTGATTTAGTGAATTAACAGGAACCAGATTTGCTTGCAAACAGTTGGAAAGGGAACTGACTGGGTGCAGGGGGAACAGAGACAGTAGCAGCATTGTCTGGACAATCTCTATTTGAAAGTAGAGTTGTGCAACTTTGTTTCCTTTATAGTATTCTCTAAGAAGGACTTTATCAGTGGTGGTAAATATAGTGGATATGTAGGCATTCTTACCTATAATAATAGTAACTTAAATAGCTGTGGTATTAAGTAGCTTATATTTGCAAAACCCATGATAGTCACCTGTTTAGCAAACTGCAAATAAAGTAACAACAAATGGTTAGTAACAATTGACTAACTTGGGAAAATAAAGTTGCTTAATGTTTTATTTTTAGTACTAACAAAATAGATAATATAAAGAGGCTAAAATAGAAAGTACAGAGATAATAGGAGGATTTGAATGGACTTCAGGGTTTCAGGATGATTTTTTTAAGTTTAAGGTAGTTTGAATTCAGTACATTTAAACCACTAAAAAGGTGTTCAGTCCTTTGCCTTGGCTTCTCTCAGAATACCTTTTTAACTTAATTATTTTATATGTATAGTAACTGAGAAAAGTCACCTGAAAACACTGGAATGCATCGCTCATGCAATAAAACTTATTTTAAGTGTATGAAGTATTTGGATTTCAAATGAAGTGTTGTCTTAAATAGAGACTTTGGCTAGATAAGATTGGAGAAATACAATCTATATGTAATTAGAAACAAAAAGAAGGTTAAGACCTTAGGAAATAACCTGTATTAAAAGAGTAGCATTGAAGAGGTTAGTTATTGGCAGAGGTTTCCTAGATGTGCTGCCCAAAATGTCTGTCCAGGCCTCCCTCAGACTTACTGTAAATACTGTTTCTTAAGTTACATGAATTTTAAGAAATAAAAAGGAGAGAAGCTGAGGGAGGAATGTGAGCTTTTTATTTAGAATTATGCTTTAAACAAAGTGCTTGCAATTTAAATTAATACTTCTGATTCTTCTCTAAGCTTTCAGCTTAGTCTTGAAAGTAGCACTGGGGGTGTCATTCTGTACCTGAGTTTGACAGACATGCACCCCCAGGAATCTGGTTTGTGCTCTGTTCTAGTATTTCTGGCTTTTCAGTCCATATGTAGGCTTTTGCTTAATTTTTCCTTTTCCCCTGTAAAATTTCAACCCAAGCTCAAAAGAACAGAAAATGCAGTTCTTGTTCAACTCTGGCCAGATTTGGTCTGCGACTTTATGTATGTCTCACCTTTTGCTCACCTTGAAGAGAGCTTTACTGCCTGAGTGGAGAGTTTGGAGATGGGAGTGATGGGATGGGAATGGCACAGAAAAAGGAGTGGCATTTGGGAGCATTTGAGGGGGTTTTTCCTGGGACCTGTGCCTCTTTTTCAAGCCTAAATTATGTGCCTTGCTTGACTAAGAACATCTTGTATGGAAACAGTAATGGTGTGGCATATAATTGCTGCCGGGTCTGTTCTAATTAGAGGAGCACAGGCTTGGGAAGTACTGGTTGGCTCCATGGCAAAATGTTAGATTTTGGTTTCTAAAACTGTGCAGAACATCTTACTGCACTGTTATGCCATGAAATATTTGCATTGTGCCATAAGATCAGTAGAAAAATATTCCAACTGTAACAATGATAGTGCAGAAAGCAAGAAAGATGAATGGCACTATTTGAGGAACCATTAGGTTTAACAGGAATGTATACTGCATCTTGTGACTTTTCTGAGGAGTAAACTCTGCTTTACACTGCAGAGGAGGGCAAAAATGAAGATTGGAGAAGAGAAGCAATCAAATTCCCCACCCTGGTAGCTCCAGATCTAGAACTGAGTTTAATCAGAGGTGTACCTGTAAGACAAACCAACCAGAGCACTTAAGAAAATATTTTGTTGTTACGAGCACCAGTGCTGTAGGTCTCCATTATGTTTCTAGGCATGGGTAACTTCTGTTCTCATAACTTCTCTAAACCTTTGTTTAGCCTAGCAAAAAGGACAAGCTCTTCTGATTTTATCTATATAGAAGACATTACTAGATCCTAACTATTCTATTTTTATGTCTGCTTCAGTTCCTGTTGTTGGACACGTACGTGCAGGTTTAGTCATTCAATATTTCATATGAGGTGTTATGCTTTGTAACATTCTATGGATACCTCCCTGGTTCCTACTGAACTAAGCCTTTTTTAGTGTATTTTAGAATTGAATTAACTACTTGCACAGCTACATGTAGCTTGCTAGTTTTCATTCTGTTAGCCAGAACAGCCAGGCATTTCTTCTTCCTTCATTTCTTCTTCCTTCATTTCTTCTTCCTTCATTTCTTCTTCCTTCATTTCTTCTTCCTTCATTTCTTCTTCCTTCATTTCTTCTTCCTTCATTTCTTCTTCCTTCATTTCTTCTTCCTTCATTTCTTCTTCCTTCCTTTCTTCTTCCTTCCTTTCTTCTTCCTTCCTTTCTTCTTCCTTCCTTTCTTCTTCCTTCCTTTCTTCTTCCTTCATTTCTTCTTCCTTCATTTCTTCTTCCTTCATTTCTTCTTCCTTCATTTCTTCTTCCTTCTTCTTTTCTTCTTCCTTCCTTTCTTCTTCCTTCCTTTCTTCTTCCTTCCTTTCTTCTTCCTTCCTTTCTTCTTCCTTCCTTTCTTCTTCCTTCCTTTCTTCTTCCTTCCTTTCTTCTTCCTTCCTTTCTTCTTCCTTCCTTTCTTCTTCCTTCCTTTCTTCTTCCTTCATTTCTTCTTCCTTCATTTCTTCTTCCTTCATTTCTTCTTCCTTCATTTCTTCTTTATAGCTATAGATTTTAAGATTGATCTTATGCAAAATTTTTAGTATGATGGTTTGCTCTTTCTTAGAGTAGGCACTACTTTCTGACCGTGCTTCCCAGGGAGGTGGTAGAGTCAGCATCTCTGTGAATGTCCCAGAAAGAAATGGATGTGGTACTTAGTGCTATGGTTTAGTCCACATGGTGCTGTTTGGTCAAAGGTTGGACTTGATATTGGAGAATTTTTTCCAACTTTTATGATTCTATAATATCTTATCTACCACTTTTAATACCAGTTTACTGCATAGCATTTCATTTTTCTTTCTGTCTTACCTGGCTTTTATCTTTAACTTGTTGATTTATATTTCCGGAATTATTGAAAATAACAGCTCTTTGTTGCCCTGCTGTAAATGTTTCTGTGTATGCGCTGTCTCATATATTCAAGGAGTGCCTGTTATATGGCACCCAAGCCTTTGCTCTGTGATGATAATAAATTTGCTTCCCCTTGGTCTCATTGCAGAAAGGTAGAGTCACAAAGAGAGATGTAATAACTCAGAATTTAATTGAAAATGGTGTTGCTGGTAGAAATCATATGCAACCTTAGACTACTTGGTCGTTTTTTTATTTCTGGCTGGAATGTTTGGGTAACAATCCAAGGTAGAGCTTTACCTTAGGACCAAACTTAATCTCCTTCTATTTTGAATTCAGAAACATAGTATCTGGTTTTGCTTATGTTAAAAAAAAAAAAAAGGTGTTAGATAAATACCCTATCCTATGTCCTACTTACATGTAAATAAGTAGGCACGTGGATTTTCCTGCATTTCTGCATACCTAATCTAATCTGTGGGTTTTGGTGGGTTTTGTTTTCAAATAGTCTTTGTACCTCTAAATATTTTGGGCTGTGCTTGCCAGTGGCAGAGCTCTAATGTAGGTATGAACTTAATTCTTTGTGGAAAATAAAAAGTCTGAAAAATATTGAAGTAAACCCAAGTGCTAAACTGGCTCTTGCCCAACTTAACATTGCATGTATATAGAAAAAAGACAATTTAAAGGGTTGGGAAGAGAAACAAGGGGAATGCTGAGTAAACAGGGCAAACTGGTGATCATAAAATGACTTCTCCCAGGTTAGCAGTGAGCAAGGGCCAGGAAGCTATGGAAGAGCCAGAAGGATGCTATAGTAAAGGTTGCTAGGCTACTCCAAGGTAAGCTCTTACAGAGTGCTACTCAGCTATGCTGAGCATTTTTACTGCCCAGCTGCTAAGTTATGTGTGTGTAGTATTGTTTGCCTGGCTACCAGCCGGAAAGGGAAGTTTGAACTGCTAAGAAATGTTGTCCCTTTGTCGGATGAAACTTGGTCACATGCCAGTTATTACCTTTTGCAAGACTGACTGTTTTTGGTTTCGGTCACATTGACTGACAAAGAATGTCAGGAATTCTGCTGAACATGTTTGAAATGGAACAGCAAACAATAGGTCTTTGATTCAAGTATAAAAGTATAAAAAATTCCATTAATTTAACCTGTTCTGGTGGTTCTCATTGGTGAGCTCTTGATTTGTCTGTACCATTTTGGCCTTCATTTCTTTTTGCTCCGTTAAGAAGCTTATTGAAAATGGAATGTGGGTTCTTTTCCTTTTATCTGGATTTGATGTAATTTTTGAAATATTTGTAAGAGTTAGTCTCTACCAGTAAGAATTATTTCTTTCTATTGCAAGTGCAAGGTCATCAGTTTTTCTTCTGTAAGGGAAGATAAGTCTTTGTCTGCTTTTTTTGGTAATAGGTTTCCTGTACTGTGTTTTGCTCTACATACAGGTAGAAAACACAAATTTATGCTTCTTATGTGTAATTTAATTTTTGGTCTTTGTCCAAGGAGATAATTTTAACAGAAAGTTAAACTAACAGTTGCTCTCACAAACAGTGACAGGGGAACTGAATATATAATTAAAATTATGGCGTGTTAAAATGATTCCTTTCCATCTCCCTCCTTGTGAGCTCTTAACACTATTACCCAGTTCTCATAACTATTTCCTGAAGAAGTGCTACAACAATGCCAATAATGTTGTCTCATGAATAAGTCAGGCTCTGTAAGATGCAACAGAAAAAAAAAAGGATAACTTACTCTTTAACATTCATGAAGGTGCAGTGTGTGTATAACAAAAAAGGGACTGGATCCAAGTCCAGTGGCCTGTTGCCAGTTGGGAACTCCCAAGGCAAACTTAATCCCCTGGCATATAGTTTCCCAACTTTGTTCTGATTTGTGGCCCAGGGATTTCATGAAAATAAACCAACTTTTTTGATATAAATTCCCAATATCAAGTTGACTTCTGTGAATTAATGGAGAAGCTCTTTAAATCTATGTTAAATAATAATATTCACATACCATGCCAAGAATTCCAAAGTTCAGAATCTTGTTGCAAAGTTCACCTGTGTGTTGTGTGAACGACTAGCACGTGTTTGATTCTCATCTGCTAATTTTACCCAGTGGTGTCCATTTCTTGTAGTGAGAAACTTTGAACAATTATTACCTTTAGTTTTCTTCATTAACCAGGCATTGTTGTATGGATTCCTGTTTGCAAATGTTTCTTTTCCTAGGGAAAGGCTTCTGAATGTCTATTAACCTTTCCTAGTAGCTGTGGTTATTTTGTTTTGAGTACTCCACTTGTGTCCTTCCCTAAACCTCTTTCAGTTGTTACACACTTTCAGAAATGAGTGGGGGCCAGGATTTAGTGTGCTATTAAGAGTGGATTTTCTGCAGTGACATAGTGTATCCTGCTTTGTTTTATCAGTCTTTTATAAGAATTCTTAACATTTGGTTTTGGTTTACTACTGCCACTGTTTTTATTGTTCCAGAATCTTGTTGCAAAGTGAATAAATTAGGATATTAGGATTCTGGGCTGTCTTAAATGATCTCATTTACTTTCCATATCCAATGTATTTTTTGTGCTGATTTAATATATGCTCTTACAGTTGCATAAAGAGCTCATGACATGACACTGTCCGTATTTCTTGGGTTTATAGCTTGGGATGGCTTAAAATAATCAGAAAAACATTTTAATGCATATAAAAATTGCAATAATTTTTATACACTAAAAATATACAATTATCTGTGCAATGCAAGTTATATGTGAAATTAATAACAGGAATGTATTTTTTTAATTGTCCTTGCATTAATTTGCAAACTCTTTTTTTTGCAGTTTTATTGCTAGAGAAGATGGAACATGATGACATTTGTAATAAAACTCTGAAGATTACAGACTTTGGTCTGGCTAGGGAGTGGCACAGAACAACCAAAATGAGTGCAGCAGGAACTTATGCATGGATGGCTCCAGAAGTTATCAAGTCCTCCATGTTTTCTAAAGGAAGTGATATTTGGAGGTAAGAAGTTTGTCTGCTGAAGACCATGTTCAGTGGAACTGTGTTGAGGGTTTTGACACATTTTTTTTGGTGTTTTGCTACGTTATTGTCTCAACATATGGCCAGTTTAGCTCTTCTAAGAAACATGCACATTTTTAAGTACCTCAGTTGTAATACATTTTATTATCTGTCAGTTACAAACTGGGGGAGGAAGAGGGGAAATAAAGAATTTTTTTTTTACAGCAAGTGCTCATTAAGAGAAGTCTTTAAAATATTTGTTGGTTAATATACCAAACGTTTCTCTGGAGTCTTAATATAAATAACTGTATGCTCTTGATACATTCATGATTGGTTGATCTCATTTTGATAGGTTTATTTTATATTAGATATCTGAAAACTCTCAATCTGCTTAAAAATGGGACCAACAAGTTAGTGCCTTATATTTCTGATAAATAATAATAAGGTGCAAACCAGAACTTTGCAAAGTGTTAGCTTGAATTAGTGCTGTTTTTAGGAATCTGGAATGTGATTGTGTGTAAAAGTTAATACTAGGTTGAAGTTTCTACATTTACAGAGATTTTGCTTCCAGTAGCTGGAGTAAGGAGTGTGTATTCAGCACAAAATTGTTTTAATTTTCTCCCTTAATTTTAAAGGTGGGAAATGCCCTGTGTTAAATTTGTGAATTTCTCATTTAAGATATTACTGTTTGTAATATAAATAATATGGCTCTCACTACTGATACTATTTTTGAATGATATAGTGTGGGATACATGTACTGTAGAAAGGTAATTTAAACTTTAGTATTAGTTTAGTTCTGTTCTGTGAGCGCAGAAAAGCAGTGATTGCACAATAGGCTCTAAAAGCTGCTGTGCCCCACCTTGAAAAGTCTGCATTTCCTTTCTTTTTGATACATTTTCTCTGAAGGGTCAAAGATAGCTATTTGGGGAAGGAGGGTAGGACTTTAATCTGTTTTCTCCTGCTGCTTTATGCATGTTCTGTATTGTATAATTCTTAAATAGGGTCCTAGTTTGCTTAAATGCATGATATTCTACAGCATGAAGTAATACTTCTGGTATTCTTGTGATGATTCTGTATCTGCACTGCTGTTTTGTGACGCTCATTTGTCTTGTCTCTGAAACCGATTTCATTTGCATTAGTCTCAGTTGATGCCCAATTGGGAAGCATCTTTGGTCTTATTCTTTTTATTTCCATTCTTTCTAACTTTTTTCTTTTTTTTTCTTTTGCGGGATGGAGGTTGGGTGTAGGCGTTTCCCTAATCAGCTGTATTCCATGCTTAATTACAGGTCCTGTCCAGTCTTGTTGCTGTGATTTTAGGTATCTGAGGGGGTATGCTTTGGTGCAATTATTTTATATTCTGCTGCAACATTAGTTTACATTTTTGGAACCTACAGTATTTCTCTTCTTCGCCTTCTCTTCTGCACGCCTCTCTTGTAAAAATGTAAGTATTTAGTTCAATGATGGAAGTCTAACAGGAGAGGTTTTTAAGTAGAAAGGCTGTGTTTTGCAGTATAGTTTAGACCTTCTTAGCTTCTAAACATTTTCTGCTCACTGCACCTTGATCTATTCTGTTGCTTATCTTTACTCTTTCTTTAAAATGAAAGGAAATAAAGAATATCCTGCTTACAGGAGTGGATTTTGTTTTTAAAAGCCTTCAGGTTTCCAATTTAAGTATATGGATCTCTCTAAGATGAGGACACAGTATGTTTCAGCAAATTTCTGAACTCCAGTTATACATACTGAGTGCTGAGGCTCTAAATGAAATCTGCAGACCTCTGAATAGGAAAAAATAAAGAGCACTTGAGGCTGCTCAAGTTGAGGCAGCTCACACTTCAAGCTAGTCTTCCAGAATTTCCCAGTGCTCGGAAATGCTGTGGGAGTATTTTCATGTGATGCTCATTTGTCTTGTCCCTTCCAGGCTGCAGGTTCTCAGGTGTCATCCTAGATAGCAGAACTAGTGCATTCCAGGCCCTGCACGAGTATCCTTTCGCTTTCCAAACAAGAGCTTTAACTACTGTGTTACTTTACTCTGGCACATGCTTCCAAATGCCCAAACAAGAGTTCTACTCCTCCAACCCTACCCTTCCATCAATCATCACACATTTCTGAGTGGTGTGTCAGTCTTGGTCTTGTGTAGAGCCTGAAAGTGCAAATATGCCCACAGATTTCCAAGTGCTCATTGTGTGCTTCAGCAGTGATGTTTAGAGTAACACGTGTCCTGGTTGTACAAGCCCTTGGCGAAGCCAGGAAGCATCTACTATTCAGCAGATTAGCAGTTGCTTTTGCCTGGAACATTTGTATTAATTTGAAGTGATTCATGTAGCAGTGCTTAGGAACCTCTGCTCTAGAAGATGGAATCTAGAGTAAAATAAACTATGAGAGCCTTACCTTTAGATGTTCTGCTTATAAAATATCAAAAATCAGCAAGATTTCACTGGAGTGAGATATAGTGAGGCTTAAATCATATTTGATTGAAGAAAAATAATTTTAATAATGAAAATATTTAACATCTTTGGAAGTGTATTCGTTTTTGTGGTTTAAAAATATGTATTTCAATGACATGCTTGTGGCTTTGGCCTTTTGCTGACGATGGAAAGGGATGTGACTTTTGCTCTTTAAAAAAAAGCTATTTCTCAGAAGCTCAGGCTGTATTCATAAGACAGTTGTATGTGAGCTGGTGAAATTTAATGAACAGAGTAGTATATTGTAGTTGAAAGAGTTAGCAAGTAGTTGTTTTCCTAGATAATGACAGATTAGTACCTCCCACAAACTCCAGGGTATCAAGACCATAATATCTTTAGGCTTCCTCCTTGCAGTTTTTCCCTCGTAGTGCTAGCTCTTGGTGCTTGACATTAAGACTGCTGTCATTACTGTGTCAGTTTGTTTAAAACTTTACAACCACCTTCTTGGCACTGTTGAGAACTCTTTAAGCTTAAAGGCTTGAATTGTGAATACAACTAAAGCTAATAGTGTGACACAACTTTTTTATTAAAAAGGTAAAGTTTTTAGTTAAATTTAATGTTTTGCTTATCTTCAGCGTTCATGCTAAAATACATATGGAATAGTCTGAATAAGGGAATTACTAGAATTTAGAACAGTCTATACTTGCTGAAAGATTTTTTTTCTTCGTGCTTTCTCCAAGGACACAGATGAGTGTAGTTCAGGAAAATTCCTCCATCAGACATAAAATGTGTATGTACCACAGGAAGTGTTGTATTCATTTTGGTCAGAATACCGCTGTTTTAAATCAATTTGGAATTCATTATTTTAACCTTCTTTGAGTATACAAGGAAATGCAGAAATTAGACCAGAAAAATCAGGAGGATATTATTAAGAGGCCCAAGACTTTTAAAATTCCTTTTTCTTTTGGCTGCAGGTGTAGATTGTTTTCTTCAGCTTTTGATGAAGTGTTAGCACTGTAAATTTGTTAGTTCTTAGGATTTTATGAGATGCAAAAATTCTCAGACAAACAGACCATAGATAATGAAGTACTGCTAATGTTTGTGCTGATATTGTGTAGTTTGCTGTTTTATTATTTATTAAAGTGATGTTGTAAGGTGTTGTATAATGCTGACTGACTTTTTCTCATTAAGCAGACAGTGATAGAAAACCTTAACTGATGTGTTCTTCTCCCTGTCATATCTGCTCCACTTGAGGTGTAGTTTCTAGTCCTTAGGGGTGCATAGCCCTCATTTCACCAGTGCAGATTGGTTTTTTTCTTGTGTTGGAGAGTTCAGTCTAGTCCTGCAAAACTTGCAGGTGGTGTCTTTGTGCACTTGGAGAGAAGGGGCAAGAGCAATAGTTCATATTCTGCTTTTTCCTATGCCTGCTCACTTTACTATTCAGAAGCAATAATAGGTTGTCCTTTGTATCTACAGGTAATGGTTCCCTGGCAGGAAGAGAAGTGGAGGGGATGTGGGGGATGAAGGGTGGAAGAAAAAAACAGATCCAGTCATAAAGTCCATTTTAGGCTAACATTCTGAAAGGAGTAATTCCCACTTCCACAAAAATGACTGTGGCAGCTGTCCATTTCAGTGGTGGTAAAATAGGAGCTCTAGAGCCACAGTAGCCAGCCTGCTGTCCCTGCCCTTTGTAGGGGCTTGGGTATTTTGAACAAGCCAAGCATTAGGCATACAGACTCAAAGAAGGTAAAAACAACATCTGGCTCCTCTTTGAGTGGAGAGCATTGCGCAAATTCTTATGGTTCTTGTTACTGTAATAGGAATTCCCATGATTCTTGATTTCTGTACCCAACACTGAGAAAAGATCTCTTGGTGCCACCACCTTTTGCTGGAAATGATGGTGTTTTGTTTGGATTTTCTGGCTAGGATTTTTTCTAGAATGGAGAAATTATTTCACGTGCGTGAAATAATTTCTCAATCTTGTTGCATCTTCAACGGGAGGTGACAAATTAACTAGCCTTCATGGGATTAGAAATGCAAACTTCCAGATAAAGATAGGAGTTTTCTGTACTGTTACTGTTATTTAAAAAAAAAAAGTATGTCCCTCTAGGTAGATTGCTGAGAAATATTTGGAAAGGGGAATGGCCTGAATGCTCTGCTGAGGATTTCTTTTTATTGTTTGTTTGTTTTTTGGTGGGGGAGAAAGTTGCTTGTTTTCCTGTCGTTCAGACTTCCTGTTGTAAGTCAGATTTATGTGAAACAAACATTTCTATAGAAGTGGCTTCAGGCTTCCATTTTGAATAAGAATGCGAGCCAGTCTTCAAGTCACACCCAATTTGCTTAATCGCTGTAAGTGTAAATGTGCAGATGACAAAAGTAGAGCTGACTTAAAGGCATTCACCTTTGACTGGGAAATCCTCATGAATTTTGAGTGTATGTTTGGACAGATACTTGTTTGTGTTTTCTTGTGTTCTTGTTGTTTCTTTCCCAGAAAATAACTGTTAAAAAAATTACCTTTTGTAGTTACGGAGTGTTGCTGTGGGAACTGCTTACAGGAGAAGTTCCTTACCGTGGCATAGATGGCCTCGCTGTGGCTTATGGAGTAGCTGTCAATAAGCTTACTTTGCCCATTCCATCCACCTGCCCAGAACCATTTGCAAAACTAATGAAAGGTATCCATGTTATTTCTTCCTATGTATTTAAATAGTTATGTTTTGAGGATATGAAATAATCATGGGGTGGCCAAATAAGTACCTCATTTGCTAGAGTGCTGTGTACCAAGAATGTTTTTCTTTACACAGCAATCTGGTGTTACAGAGTCAGATGTGTTTCTGAGAGAGCCATACAGTGTTGCAGTGTTGCATTTAAGTTTTTCAGTTGCAACAGTACAGTTTGTGCTCCAATTTCACAGATTTTGTTCTACTTTGAAATTGCATTCATTTTTGTAAATTACGGGATTATACTATGGATTAATACAAAATAAGATTAAAATCCCAAGGGGAAGAATTGCAAAGGCCCTTTTTTTTTTTTATTGTTTCTTCCAGAATGTCAAAAATATTCTGGAAATATTTTAGAGAAAAATAAACATTGCTTGCTAATGACTATTTCCTTGTGTTTAATGACTTTTTCTACCTTTTTATTTATTCCTTCCGTACAATATTGCTAATTTTGCTATTTCATATGCTAAAAATAAACAAAAAAAATTTACTATTAATACAGAAACAATCCTCTGAGTATAAGTAGTTGATGTCACCTCTGTAAATTGAGACAGGACTGGGGATATCTTGCAGGTAAAGGGAATACATTATACTTTGAAATGCAGTAGCAAGTAACTTGAAATTCGCGTAGTTCTTCAAAAAAGTTCTATGTGCTGTTACAAACTGACGGGATTTTGATAAATTCTAGAATGCTGGGAGCAGGACCCTCATATCCGACCATCGTTTGCCTTAATTCTTGAACAGCTTACTGCCATTGAAGGGGCAGTTATGACTGAAATGCCTCAAGAGTCTTTCCACTCCATGCAAGATGACTGGAAATTGGAAATTCAGCAGATATTTAATGAGTTGAGGACCAAAGAAAAAGTAAGTTGATTTTTCCAATTGCATGGCTGTGAAGGAAGAATATGTGTGTATGTATGTTTATGTGATACAGAAGTTCTGAGCTTTTGAGTTGTTGCTTACCAAGGTACTCATGCAAATATACAGACAATTGGAAAAGAAAATTGTCCACACGTCTCCCCAAAGAAAACAGGTTGTAGATCTGTACACGTGGCATTCTAGGCTCTTTTTTAAAATGTGTTATTTTTTTCTTGTATGTTTGCATTTATCAGTTACATTGAATTTATCCCTTAAGCTAATATTTATGACCACAAATTTCAGCTGCTGTTGAACATTGTCTTCAGCTGTGAGAATGAAAAGCCTTTCATCCTGTTATGTGACTGTGTCCCATGGCTTCTTTTCCAAAAATGGAATTGTGCTTTTATCTCTGTTTTTGCTGAACAGGCTGATCATATGGATGCCTTTCAGTGTTGCATTTTGGGACATATTCTTGCCAGATATTAATAAGGTCAAAATCATTCGCATGAATCAGCAAATCTAGTTTATTTTGTTTATTACTCAGATTTCTGTCACTGATCTTCTTTCCATACTTTCCATACTGTCACATTGCAATGTGTTTGTACTAAATGAGTAATCACCATCAATTCTCTCTGTTTTCTCTTGTACTCTCTTCAACTTGGTTTTTACCACCTTGAGTTTTATATTTTCCTTTAGACAACTTGATAAAAATAACAGTTGTAATAGGCCAGGTGTCCTTGAGTCCCTGTTAAAAATACTTCTGGAAGAAACAGATTCCTTCTTTGCAGGTGTTTCTTGCAGTTTAATTATTGCCCAGTATATATTTGCTGTTATTCTTCATTAAGATTGTAGACAAGGAAGATAATAAATTGAGGTGCAGTGACTTGTGAAGAAACTTTATAGAAGATGTAGTGGCCAAGTTTAACAAAAACAAGATCTAAACTCTTGTCTTTCAAGTCACTGTTGGTAGCCTTTGTCCTTCACTTGTTCTCATCAAATGTCACAAATGGCAGTGTGTGGACTTTTGGCTAGTGTTAGGTGTGACATTACATATGTACTGTAATATCAGCATAGTGATATTAGAATTTGCTGATCATCCATAAGATTGCAGTATCATTACATACCTCCTATCTACTGTTTCTTCTGCTCTCTGCATTTCCCTCTCCATTTTGGTTCACAGAAGTGGATAAGTATGTGGTGTAGTCTGCTCTGCCTGCAGTAGGCATACCAAGTGCTAGAGCTGAGCTGTGTGCCTCAGGAGCTGTCAGGTCTCTTCCTTTGCACTTGAGTTATAGTCCTTCTACAGTGAGAAGAGGCTTCCTTTTTTTACTTGCCGTGGGGTCACCAGCTACTGTGTTCACTTGTCTCAACGTGCCATAGAACATAAGTCTGTTTTTGGCCCCTCCAGCAACTGCTCAACCAACCATTTTCCTCTTTTACTCTGGGAGCAACTGTAACAGTCCTTCCTGTTCAGGTTTTTTGTTTCTTTTTTGTTTTTCTGGAGGTGTTACTTTAGTATGAAATTTCCTATCCAAGAAAAATCTGACTAAATCAAGTCTAGGATTAAATAACCAGGTGAAAAGGTTTAAGAGAAGTCATATTTTTGGTGTGAAAGTGAGTTAAGGCCAGTTAGGGTGGGGAAAAGATAAAATGTAATTTACTTTTTGTATGCCAGAGGAAGTGCATCTCCAGAGCACTTGGTAATGAGGTATACTTCTTTAAGATTGTAAGCATGTAACTTTGACAAGGTTTTTATATATACAAGGATTTTTAATTTGGCACACTATCAATTTTGCAATGAGCTACTAGAGAGAAAGTAATGTCTATAAAGTATTTATATAATAATAATCAAACAACAAAAATCCTCTGCATGGAGTCTCATTCCTCCTGTAAAAGAGGAACTTCTGTAGCTGAAGGAATTTCCTCAAGGGCTTAGTGCAAATGAGTGATGGTGACGCCTACTCGAAGAGAAGATCACAATCTTATTTTGACAAATGTTCTTGAGCAACTGAAATACAGAATTCTTTCCAGGCTTCCTTACAATGGGTGTTTTAATTGTAGAGTGGTGTGGAAACATTACCTAACTAATTGCAGTAAGTCTGGTTTTAATTAGTTTATTTGGAAAAGAGTAAATACTTAATCTCTCATTGAGGAAAACTTTTACTGCCTCTAGACTATCCACAATTTCAGTACAGGTCCTTAGTTTTTGCCTGGTTGTGGAGCTTTATGGAACTTGGATTTGAGGGCTGTGAAAGGTGAAAAATCAACAGTGTCTCCTAATGTACCTTCATTACTGTACTAATGCAGTAGTAAAGATCTTTTCTATTTAAAGTATCTTTTTTTCTAAATCTGAATTCATGTAGTTCCTACTTTCAACCCTTGCTTTATGTTGCCTTGTTTTGAGTGGATGGAGGAGGAAAGTGAGGATTTTCAGGAATCTCTGTATTTAGTTATTAGATATCATTATAAAAAAACCAAAACCAGAGCAAACAGATGAACACAACCCAAAGCATTGCTTGCTAGCTTTGAGGATGGGTTCCTTTGAATTTCCAAGAGGCAGAATTGCCTTTAGCAGGACACTGTATGTTAAGTGGGTCAATTAAAAAAAAATTTGGTTTCCAATATTCTGTTGAAACAAGCTCACTTAAAATTAGTATACCATATGAAATTTGTAAGTCATAGCACTTAAATTTTAAACCCATGATAAGCAGTGTATATGTTCTATAGCTGTAAAAAAACCCAGGAAGTATTTTGTGAAGAACAGATGCTTCTCACTGAACCAGTTTGCTTCAGTGCCAGCCTGTATTTTGACATCCATAGTCTTTTTGGCAAGAGCATTTGAATATCCCCTCATTTGGAAATACTGAAGTAATACAGGTCAGGAAGTTGTTTTTTGCTTTAATGATATGAAATAAGGAATTCTTCTGACATACAACATTGCTGGATACCAATGAGCAGAATTAGGCAGTCAGTTCTGAAATAACAATGAAATAAAGACAAACAAAACCAAGCAACACCACATTTATAAAATTGTGTCATGTAAAAATTAATTCCTTTTGAATAGAAATAAAATTCTTAGATATCCTGAACTTCTAACATAGCTTTGTTTCAAATGATGGGTTTTTGAGTTAAATTAAGTGAAATTTACACAATCATATGAAAAAAACATGTCCTGAGAAACATATATAGTATGAGTCACATCTCTTTTCCTTTACTTTCAGTACAGTGTTATTAGCAATAGAGACTGCAGGTGTTCTGTCTGTTTCCTGTGTAATATGCCTCATACTATGAAGGAAGGTCCAAAATTAGGGAAGTCTTAAATTTCAGATGTATTTTAACAGATTTTGGAAACTGAAGATTAAGATAATTCTAAGATGCTAGTTTTACAGCTATTTAGCCTTGGGTATTCATTTACCCTGAAAAATTAACTAGCTTCCTTACTAAAGCTTTTCCAAAATTAAAAAATAATGAAAGAAGAGCAACTCTTCTGAGTGCGGTGGCTGGGGAGTCTGTGTGCTGTAATTCAGTGGTTAGTAGCTGTTTGATGTTGCAGATACCTGCTAGATTTAATTAAGAAACAGCTGTCTTATGATTTAGTTTATCCTATTGCACCAATCCCCATTCAGTGTAATACTATTGATTGCTTTTCTAGATAGAAAAGTGCCACTTATTACATGATTGAAAAACAGGAAAGTTTAGAGAATTTAAGATAAAATCAATGATTTGTGTATTCATCAGGTCATTTGCTTTATGTCAAAGTGTAAGAGCTATCCAACAGCAGCCCTCATGCTGTGCAGGAGTTTCTCATGTGAAATACTTGAAGTGCATTTTCTGCTGGGCTGTTTACTGATAATCTTTGATTGCATGTGTTGTCCCCATGGCCACTGTTTACCTGCTTTAAGTGGAGTGACTAAAGTTAAATTGTTTAAAGGAAATCTGTGTTATGCTTGATTCTGAATGCAGAATCTTAGTTTTTTTCAGAATGGAGAACTGGCAGAAGATTGGGCATGTTGCATGCATATAGTGCATCATAAAAATAAATCAGGAAATACAACTGACTGTGCACTTCATATGTCCTTTAGTGTACTGCCTTCACATTTTTACTTAGTTTTACTTTTGTGAATCTTGTCTTCAGGAGCTTCGCTCACGAGAAGAGGAGTTGACAAGAGCAGCTCTTCAGCAGAAATCTCAAGAAGAGTTACTGAAGCGCCGTGAGCAGCAGTTAGCAGAACGCGAGATCGATGTACTGGAGCGCGAGCTGAATATCATGATATTCCAGTTAAACCAAGAGAAACCCAATGTGAAGAAGAGGAAGGGGAAGTTTAAAAGAAGCCGGTTAAAACTCAAAGATGGACACAGAATTAGTTTGCCTTCAGGTTTGCAATTTTTTAAAAGTTCACTGTATATGTAATAATTAAATATGCTGGCTTTTTCAGTTCCATGGTTCATGTTTTCCGTGTTGGCTACTACTTTATTTTGTTGCCAGGTTCTTCTACTGTAATGTACAGAAGGGTTTGGTAAGAATTGTATACCTCCCTCCCTGCAAGGAAAGGCTTTCACATATCATATTCTCATGAAGTAGTCCTCATTTCATCTAGAAGAATGATTCAGCTAGAAGTCCATCCTATTTGGAGGGAAAGGTCGCTAGCATGAGAGCCACGTGATTTAATTCTGGTTCAAAGTCCGGATTTTTGTTATCATTTTTTCTGTACAGACAGAGTAGAGAAAAGTACTTTTAGTACATCCCAGAACTTTTTAAATATTAGTGCTGTTTGCCCTAAAATTGCAAATACAGAGCAGAAAAACAGTGCTTCAAGGTGGCTGGGGGTGTACAGGTGCAATAGGTCCAAACTGCACACTTACTGCAGTTGCAAGTACAACACAGCACTTATAATAACACAGCACTTATAATCTTCAGTGCCTTATTGCTTGCAGGAAAACATATTAATAGCAGCAGCAGATGATTTCAGAGTACAAATACGGCATAATTTGAATGTTAGAGCATTTCGTTTCACCTGTGAATGCATTAAAATGCCCCCTTTGCAAAGGAGGCATGTTTATAGACAGTGAGAATCTTTCAGTTCTCAGGGGCTGGTTTAGAGGGCCTTTTTAATATTGCCACCAGATAGCACTACAAAAACTGATGGTTTCACCAAAGGTTGGAAAGCTTTCATTATTATTTCAAATTCATTGCCAGCATCCTGGGGTTGGTGGGCTTCCTATCAGTGGCTTCCAGATCAAGTCTGTCAGTTTATTACAAATGCATTAAGAACTTAATGCTGTGTTAGCATAAGTTTTTCCAAATTGTAGCTATCTGGTAGCTGGAAAGACACAAAGGGGACAGTAATATTTGCAGTACTATTTCAGCATTAGTGAAATATTTTTCCCTTATTTAAAAATAAGAGCAAATAAAATAAAAGCCACCCTACAAACATGGTAGATTTATGGGTTTTAATTAATTTATGCTGAGTTGCAAGTTTCAATTGATGATTTGGTCTTTTGTTTCCGGTTCTGCTTATATTTAACTTGAAACAGTGATAAAATAAATATTTTCATTCAGAATTTCATTCAGCAGTTATCTCCTTTTTGGCAAGAACATGAACATGAACTTGAGACAAATTATATTCTAAGAATAGTGTGCAATATAATTGCACTGCTGATGGGTATTAGAGTGGCATATTAAGGTTAATTTCATAAATTTTTTCCTCAGTATTTGTTGTTCTTTTTTTTTTACTGCTTTGCTATAAATATTTGTAGTTCTGTAGTTTACTGACATGGTTTTCTGACATGAGTAAATGTGACTTTTCATTTTGAATGTTTTTTTTTAATGGTGCATATGAATTACAAATTTAAAAAAACAGGCGAATTTCATTGCCGTGAGTATTGATTCATTTGAGATTAAATACTGAGGGATATTTTTTGCCCCTCCTGTGATAACCAAAAAGATTTGAATAACAGCTTGTGGTGTGGGTGTGTCTCAGATCAGGTCCACTTAGACCTACTTGCTGTTGTTCATGTTTTTGCAAGACTAGTGCATGAAGGTGTGAAGTCTTGCCTGTTTGACTCAAAATCTAAATTGTTACATTTAGATTTTTTCAATGTTTTTAATATTTATATCTCTTACTTGCATAAATAAATTACATATAATGAAGTCTAATTCATTATATAACTTTATTTTAAGAAGTATAGCAGCATGTTCTTCTGAGAAGTTTTTTATCCAGATCATTAAAACTGATTTGTGTTGCTCTCTTACAGATTTCCAGCACAAAATAACAGTGCAGGCATCCCCCAATCTGGATAAGAGGAGGAGTTTAAACAGTAACAGCTCTAGTCCATCAAGTAGCCCCACAATAATTCCTCGTCTTCGAGCTATACAATGTAAGTCTCCACTCATTTGATCAATAGAGTCAACTGAAATGCTGGTAGTAGGATCAGATTCCAGGCAGATTTCTGTCTGATTTCCACATCCCTTGACTGGTTCTAACAGTTGCAACTTCTTTGAAAAGAGGAATAATCTTGCTAAAACGCTAAATAATTTTCAGTATTTCAAAATGATTGTGAATGCCTTAAATTGTATAGTTACTTAATTACTTTGGGAACCAATTTGTAAACTGATTGGGATAAAACAATGATGAATCAAAATTTAAGACAAAAGGCAAAGCATCACATTTGGAATCCAAGTAAGATGGAAAACAAATTTTTTATTAGGTATTGGAATTGATAAAGGAAAAGAAAGCTTCAGAGAGTAAGGGAGTCTTGTAAAGAAAGATAAAAGAATGAGCCAATAACCCAACTTCGTTACATCAAAAGAGAATCAAGCTTTAAACAGGTATAAATCGAGAAGAAATCTTGCTTTAGGTTTTTTGAAGATAGGAAAAAAAGACCAAAAAATTTTTGTAAGTCTACATTATTATGTATACTAATAGCAGAGAGGAAGGTATGTTCAATCTCACATAGTGGCAGTACCAGAAATACAATCATGTTATTTCAGAGAAGCTTGCATTTATGTTTGGGAATGACATATACACAGATAAAACAGTTCCTACAGGATTCACTGCTTACATTTGTGCTGTCTGACCTTTGTCTGCTTTGTGCAAAGGAGATTGTCTAATTATCTATATTCAGAGAGAAATGCCTTAAGCTTCTCTCTCTTTATGAAATCAGTGGAACCTGTTCCAGCTGATTGCTTATGGATGTTGGCTATCTTCTCTTGCAAGCATAGTCACCTGTGAGATGACTTCAGAATGTGGCTTTGTCAGCTATAACTGCGGAGAAGGAAATGAAAATGCATGAGGACTTTTTCCAAACTTTTCTGTAGCTAGTCTGTAAAGATTGATTGATTTTTGACCAGCCTGAAACTTTGTTTAAAGTTTGGATAGAAATCAGATCTCTCATCTCCTTTCTAACACCTCTGCATTATAAAATCCTTTTCATTGTTAATGTTTAAAGGGGAGCAGTGATGTCTTCTCTGGCACTTCAGTATTTGTTTGACCTGCAGTGGATACAGTTGGCAACGTTGTGGATAAAGGAGAGGTGGATGAACCCTGTCTTGCTTTTCATAATGAAAATTGGAGATGGAAGGAAAATCAGTTGGAGTCTTTTTCAGATGAGATGTTAGCTGACAGAATATCTGTGTTGTCAATAGTTTCCTGTCCTCAAAATGTGGTGGGTTTTTCTGGTTGGTTGGTTTGCTTTCCTTTGTTTTTTGCAGAAAGGTAAAGGAAGGTTTTTCTTAGTAAAATGTCCTAATTACATCTAAACTATCTCATTTTATCTTTTGATTTTTCTTGCTCTGCGAGGCAATGCTTGGAAACGAAGCAAATGTCAGGTATTGGCATGATTCTGAAAAGCTGAGTTTTCTGTGTTTGTTTTTTAATTGCATAGCCTTGTGTAAGCTATTGCAGTGCCACTCCTTGCATGTGTGCTAAGTGCCACTGAGGATTTTTTTCTTTTTTTATTTGAGTAGGCATTTTTATTCATAGAACTTGAACATGCAGGACAACACAAAGGCTCTCGTTTAAAAGAAGTGCATATCTGCTTCTGAGTTTGGATTCTAAGGTTTTTACCTAAAAGCTTATCAGATATCTCAGGAGTATCTAGCTGGAACAATTTAGTTTCCACACCCATCTGCACCTGTGCAAAATAAATTCCCTTTCCCACAATAACATTTTATCTTGATTTAACTTCAAAGTGTCTTTGTTTCAAGACGACTTGCTCAAATACAGGTGATTTGAACAGGCATATATACCAACTGGTTACTTGACTGCTTCACTTTGTCTTGAGCAAGTTCTAGCCTTCAAATCTAAATGTTAAATTAAAAAAGAAAAATCTAGTTAATTTCTTATTAAAACAAATTTTACTGATTTTGAAAGGAAGTTTGGAGGGAGAAGGAAAATCACTAAGGTACATATTCCATAGACATGTGGTTGAAAATGAGAGTGTAAGGTAAGCAAATACAGTGCCATGCTACAGGGTGAGCTTTGCTGGCAAGGTGTATGGTGAGGAAGGAGGAGAATCTGTACAGTGAAGGAACAGCAGAACCATGGACATGTAAATGCCCCCTCATTTATCATGCTGTTATATCTGGCTACATTGTTTTTCTCCTAGGTCTCTCCATCATATCTGTAAGCATGCCATCATCATACCAAGCTAATGCTTCAGTTAGTTGGTGGCATGTGAAAAATCTACCCTCCCAGGTTGGGTCCTAGAAAGAGGATCCTTTAAACCCTACCATGAAAACCCATCATTGGAAGATGCTTAATGCCTTTATAGATCCAGGCTTTATGACCCAAAGATAAAAATATGAGGGAAACAGTTCTGTTTCTGAAATCAATTTGACTAAGATCTCTACTACATTCTCTTAATTTTTCCTCAGTGATTCCAAAAACAGATACACACACAGCTAATGGCCGAAGAAACAGTTTATATGTGTACCAGCAAGATGTAGATATCACAAGTGAATGTGAACTTCCCTGTGGGGTTATGAAAAAAGGCAAGATTTCATTATGTTTCCAAGGTGCTGGTTCTGTTCAATTTATCAGCTGAGACAGTGACAGACTAAGCATTTAATGGAGGCTAGACACTTTAAAGTATGATTTGTTTTGGTGTAGTGAGAAAGAAAATCTTAACCATGGTCACAACTGGAATATTCTGGTTTCTTTTATACCAGTTGTCCACAGAATATATTTTATTCACTGAACTTAAGTGCTCAGTCTAATTCACTTGTCTGAATTACCTGAATATAAGGTTCTCAGTTAAAGGAAGCATGGAAAATGTGATTGCTTTGCTGCTTTATCTTTAATCTGGGTCTCTTGTCAGCTCATAAATTACTTTTCTTTCTTGCTCATCTATTTGGATCAATGAAGTTTGTGTGGTGCTTTTTGTAAAAGAAAAATATCTCAATTTTTTTCTACTCCTGTGTTGCTGTGTCAAAATGGTTTTGCAGTGCAGAAGATATTCTGTTCTCTTTTGGATTTAGAAACAGTATTTATGTGTGTGGGTTTTGTGTTTTTAAATCCAATCTCCAGTAACTTCAGATGAGAGCAACAGAACTTGGGGAAGGAGCACAACATATCACCAAGAAGAGTTTGAAGATGTGAAGAGAAGTTTTAAAAAGAAAGGTTGTACATGGGGACCAAGTTCAGTTCAAACAAAGGATCGTGCAGATTGTAAGGACAAGTATGTCTACTACATTTTGGTTTTTTTGATAATACTAAAGCATTCTTGATAGTGACATAGGTAGTGAGTGGAAAAAGTTCTGCTATTTCTAATTACAGCAAGAACTCCTACTTTTAATTAATTTAGAAATTACATTACTGATAAGCAGCTCCTCCACTTAGTCTTGAGAATAAAACACTTACTTATTTTAAAGTTTTACTGATTCATATATATAACTCTTTATCTCTGTTTTTTGAGATTTGGAACATACTGGGATGCTGAGCTACCAGTGCATACCAGACATTCATGGCCTGTCTTATCCTTCCTCACATTATTTTGAGGAATTGCAAGCATGGCCCCCACTGGGTACTTTCAGTATAATTAAGACTGACTGATTTGGCATTCACACCAGCAACAGAGGGTGAAAGAATGATGAAATTCAGCTGGACAGTTTTACTTACAGATTATGTTTTCCAGTGGCTCAAAACTAGAGATAGTAAGAATTCTCTTCTTTATTTCTCTAGTATATACAATTATTTATAGTGCCTTTCTTTATTTTTCTTGGTAGGGATATCCACTCAGTTACCTGTGTTAGGATTGTTCCAGATGATCAGTTAAAACTGACTTTATATTATTTTTGTTTGTTTAAAAGTAATTATGTTTAATAGATTTCTAATATTCACATCATTTCTTTGAGACAATTAAACTATTGTCCAGGTTTTCACAAATCTGTGTTGTTCAATAGGTGGTAAAGGCCCATTTTTCATTGGCTTTCTTTTTAGGCATGAAATTTTTATCATAAAAAAGAATACCTGACATGAAGGTGTGTTTACATTTATAATCATATGATTCAATGCTACTCCATCTTCTTTTTACCTTTGGAAAGGTTTTCAAGTTATGTACTGCAGGTTTATAGCTTGAAAAGAAAGTAATTTTCTCACAAAGTTTGTGAGCGTGGTATCTGTAATCTCAAAATAACTATTGTTATTGCAGAGTAAGACCCCTTTCAGATGGCAGCAACCCTTGGTCAACTGTTTTAATGAAAAATCAGAAGGGTGTTCCCCTAGCTTCACTATTTGTGGACCAAGGTAAGAGCTATTTTTGAAAAAGTGGAAGTAGCCATATACTAGTATTAAGATTACCTTCAATGTTATAAATTGTATTGCTTATTTCTTTAAAGGATTACATAGATTATTACAGGAAAAATCATGCTGCCAACTGTTTTCCTCTGCAAAAAAAACTGTATTTACATCTTTAGCAACTAAGAAATACGCAGTGTGTGAAGAGAACCATATATTTTTCCATGTTTTTGAGTTGCAGGCTACTCTGTATATGAGGTCTGCAGTCACCACTTTTTTGTTTTCTTTTACAAAGAGCCTAAGTCAGTAATTGTCTTGACATTTAAATGATCATTGATGACATTGTTGTGAGATCTGCATAGTTGTTGCAGAAATGCAGTTTTTTAAGAACCTGTAAGCCCTGATATATTCTCAAATATTAGTTTGCTATTTTTTTGACTAAGACCTATTAATTTGATTTTCAAGACAGAAATGTGGATTTCAAATCTTGAAGTGTTTTAGACAACATGTTACTGTTTACAGGTAAAATCACAATGAAAAACATACTTGGTTCATTTAGGATCAGGAAAATATTAGCTGCATGTTGCTTTTTATGACCATTACTATAATGGGCTGTGACAATGAAATAGTCATAATAATTTTAAAGTTTGCACACCCTTTTTTCTATACTGTGGATTCTCTTTTCTGAGAAAATTAACTTACCAGTGTCAGGAAAAAAAAAAAGTGGTGTAACCTGATGTCTCTACCAGCAGCTAGATCTGGAGGAAGAAACATTAAGCTGCTTGGACACTGCTGGAAAAAGGCATTTTTATCATGGTAGGGGTATAAACCAAGGCTTCACAAATAGTAATTTTGTAGATTTATTAGCTTACTGCTATGACCCTGCACACAAAGTAAACATACTTGAATTTCAAATACTTCTGTGTTTATTCTTTAGTATTCAGTAGTTTATAGTAGAATAACACATGCAAGTCAAATAATACCTCCTTTTTATTTGTCATCGGGTGTAAGATGTCAAATTTACTTTTTACTAAAGACCACCATAACCTAATGAATTAATTAAAAAAATTCTAATAACTGACTGGATTTTGGAACTCAGCTGAATTGAAAGTATTGTAAAGAATGTTATCTGCCAGTTTGTGTATAGTAAATTACTTCTCTGTAATCCATTCACCAAAATATTTTCTGTGTTATTTAAAAAGCATTATCAAAGTGTTGCAAACACCAAGAGGTTTCTGGAACTCAAAATGTGAGTTTGAGCTGATAGTATCTAAATGGATTGTATAGTATCCTTCAAGGTTAATACTTGTGCATTTTAAAGAAAATAATGATGTACATGTGCAGACATGCAATAGCTAAACAGTCTTAAAGAATACTGTGATGTTTTACAGGTGCCTGTACTGATAAGAAACTTCTCCCTGAAGGTTTGGACAGTAAAAGACCAAAGCCAATTAAGTTGCCCAATCAGGCCTATATTAATCTACCTCTTTGGAAAGATGATCAGGGAGAGAACACAGTAGAACACGAGAGCTTTGAAGAAGGAACCTCTGCTAGTTCTACGAACAGTACTCCTCAAATGACACCTACTAACAGTCTGAGCAGGACGCTGCACAAAAAGAAGACTGACTCAGTGCTGTATGGGTGTGCTGTCCTCCTTGCATCCGTTGCCCTGGGCTTAGATATCAGAGAGCTGAACAAATCACAGAGTCCAGATGAACTCTTGCCTAAAGATGAGAGGAAGAAGCGTGATGGAATATTTCAGCGTGCTTCAAAGTTCCGCAGGAGTGCCAGCCCTACACGACTGCAGTCCAAGAAAGAGGAAACAAATATTCCATCCCTGAATCCAGCCACAGATACTGTGAACCTTCTCTCTATGCCCTCCATTTCCACAAAATGCCTACTTCAACCTGATGGTGAAGATGCTTTTGTAAGCACTGTGCTTGGTGATTGTGGTCGATGTAGTTCCACTGACAACTTTTCATCTCAAACTTCTGAAAGTAAGAGAGAACAAAGGATACAGCTGGCTCCTAACACGGTTTCGACACAATTGAAAAATCAGACTTTTAGTCTTGGTCTGAAAGAGGAGTCTCAAAATGTGCCAAAAGAATCCTCCACAAAGTTGAGTATATTGGGTCACAGACGAACCTTATCAGATGGGAATCATTTTCAGACCACAGGTAGGTAATTAAGAACTTCCATGAATCTTTAAGTTAGTGATAAAAATTGAAGTGCAAAAAAAGTCTTTAAATCTGGTTTGCATTTAAATAGATAAGGTCATGATCAGTGAGTTTTTGAAAAGAAGTTCTAAATTTCAATACTGATACTCTGGGGTGGCTTAAATGTTACATTCTTCATGATACTCTATGCATGTGTAATTCCTCATAGTAACCAGAGAATTTCATGGGACTTCATTCCATTATTAATATTCATCCAGTTATTGGGAGGTTAGTGCTTTTTCTCTTGTAGCTATCTCTTGTAGCAATAAAAAGTAAATTGTGATTGCCTGTTGCAGTGAGTCTAGATGCAAACACGTTACTTGACCACCACTGGTTTTGTCTTAGGAGATTCCCCACAATGTACAAACCTTTTCATTTTCCTGGTGGAAGAAAAGTCACTAGTGTTTATGGCAACCCAGTTTTACAAATGGCAAAGAATTCAAGAAGTCACATCATTTAAATCTGCATTTTATTTGTTCGGGCTTTCTTTCCCCTAGCTAATGGAGTTGCTTCAACCAATGATGTCTCCAGACTCCCAGTCCTGTCAGTTCCTGGAACTCTGCCTTCCCCATCTTTTCAACAAAGAAGCAATCACACTGGTGTTTCAAATGAAAAGCAAAGTGCTATACATACTATCTCAAGGCCTCGACCTTCTTCTCTAAGAAGTAAAATCGATGCATGGCAGATTATTCCACGTATGATTAAACCAAACTCTAAAGACTCTGAATGTTTAGAGGGCAACGTAGATCCAGCTGTTAACTTCTTGCCAGATAATGAGGAAAGAACTAACTGCCACATGCCCTCTTTACTTGATATTGATGTAGAAGGTCAAAACAGAGACTGTACTGTGCCTTTATGCAGAATGAAGAGCAAAACTTGTCGGCCATCTATATATGAACTGGAGAGAGAGTTTCTGTCATGAGTGCCTTTCATTTTAAAAATGTTTTCTTCATAAAGGGGAACAAATACAAAATTCCTGTCTGTCTAACACTTTGTGCTGCTGTTTTCTGATGTACTGTGACAAATAGTACCAAAATTATTAAAATGGGCAGCTAATTAAGTGTAGTAGGTGCCTTTTTTCAGATGTTCCTTGGAATCCCAGCTAGTAACTCTAAAAGCACAATGCTGCAAAATCATATTCTAGGTGAACTTTGTAAGTATATTTTGAATGATTAAAATAAAATGCCCACCTCGGTCTGCCGTGTCACAGAAGTTTTCTTTAGGTTTGAGAGGTTTTGCTAGAAATTTAACTTTCACACATTAAAAAGCAAATGAGATATAGATCGAGGTTGTGTTCTGTCAAGAAGAGTTTCACCTAAAAAGTAGTGGTCTGCAGCTTGCCTCTGTGGCTTGTAGGTTCAGGGATAGGAACAAGGGGTTTAAGGTACAGGTACAGGAGGCTCTGTTCACTCCTCATTAAGGAGTGGTTACTTGCTGGCATTTGATACTGAAATTGGTTAAGAACCAGCAGCTAAATTTGCAGTTTTTGCCCTTGGCTATTGTGTGAACTTTCTTAGTTTCTCCAGAAAGTTACACTGCTTGTATAAACATTTCAGTTTCAGCCACCATATCGATTTGAGAGGGTAAACTTCAGTATTGCGATTGGAGTAAAGGTATTTGACATACTTTGTAATGTGAAACAACATTCCTTGTAGGTAAGGATACACTGGAACGTAAATATTTGTACTCTTAACCTTTTGAAGACTACAGTGTTTGCACTGAAAGCAATATTCTTGGTTTTGAATTTTTTGTTTGTGGTGGAGGGGTTTGTCCCCTTTCTTGTTTTTTAAATTCTGCTGCACCTTGTATTGAAGAAAGTTGATAGGTTTTAAGGATAATTGGTTTTAAGTGAGCCAATGGTGCATTTTATTGCACTTGATTTTAAAACTGCTATAATATAATATGAAATCTTTCAGTATAATCTCTGTAGCTTTTCTTCCTAAGGTACTACTGAGTGCCTGCTTACTCACATTTAGGAACCAAAAGACAGAAATAGATGTGCTTGACTGGTTTCAGTGATAGAAAGTTTCCAGAAAATTCCAAATAGTTAACTGGGGGGAGGAACATTTATCTTTGATAACACTGGTAGTTTAATTTTTTACAGTATCGCTAAGTGAATGATTAAATAAAACCAAATGTACAGTATACTTTCCCTGATGAAAGCATTTTTAGAATTAAAGGAACATCCCTCATTTTCCAGTATTTATGAAGCTTTAATTTTGCAGATCATTCAACATTTTAATAGTTTTCTCAAATAAAATTAGATAATATTAGACTAAAGCTACTGTGTTCCCATCAGAATACTGTTTTGTTAAGATCTGTTTTTCAGTCTTTTTTTCTTCATTACTCTGCGGTCTGGGAGTTCAAATAGAATACACAGCTGCTTAAAGCTTCAAAACCAAGGGATTAAAAAGAAAGTTTCTGTTCTAAGACTGTGTGCTCCACAGTGTCCACCTTGAAGATGTCATACAATTCTATAAACAAAATCATGAAGTCTTAACCACATGGAGCAGAAAAGACAAAATGTAACTTCCCAGCTCTCAAAGTGCAAATAGAAAAGAATTTCCGTAAAGTATTAGTTCACCAAAAGTAAAGACAAAACCACAAGTTGTCTGTAAATCTAAATGTTTGCATAGCAGATTGTTACATTTTCTTCAAACCTGTTTCTGTCACTGTATTCTTAGTTTACTGTCAACATAATTCAAGTCACATACTGTTCTATGTCTTCTGTTTCAACTTTAATATAATCAGAACACTTTAATAAGTTGTCTATTCCAGTTTTAATACAAAATGTTTTCGTAAAATAGTAATGAATCAAATTTTAAGTATAGATTAATATCACATTTACCTTCAAGGCTTAATTAGAATTTTTGAGCATTATGTATATTTCTATTCTTTCTTGATCAATTATTCCTGTGTAATACTGAGAGAAAAAGAGCTGATTGTATTCCATGTTTCTGAAGAAAGTATTTCTATTTGGCTTTCAACAGGAAAATCTCAGGTGCTGAAGTATTTTGACTTGTAAACTTCTGTTAAGTTCTATATTTTTAAGGTTTATATAATTTCAAGTGTTGAATTTTGCACCCTATATTTTGTAATCAATAGTATCAGCATAAAAAGCTCTTTGAGCTATATTGTTTTCACTTATTAGTGGCTTATCTCTCTTATAGTTAAAAAAAGATTTCTATTCCTGTTAAATGGATAATTTCTCTTAAGACTGGGACATATGATATGGCCAGCCCAGTGCACTCTGAGTAATTTAGGAGTTTGTATTCCATCTCTTATTCTGAGACAGTTTAGGTAAGCCATCTCAAATGTTTCTCTGATGTGATGCAGTTTTTTTTTTTAAAGCTATAGTCTGTAGTGCTTTATAATTGTTTTTATAATTTAAAATTATAGGCCAGTCTTCACTGTAATTAAAAAGAAAAAGCAATTCTTTCAATCATGGTTTGTCTGTAATTCACATATCACCAGATAATTTTTCTGTAAAGATATGAAAATCTGGTATGCATTAAGTGACCTGTCTTGGTTAAAGGTATATTTATTTCAATGTAGGTTGGTAGCCTGACCAAATAATAATTTATGTTGATTGTTTTAGCATAAAACTTAAGGTGCTTACACTGCAAAGATTAAGATAAACACTTGATATACTATTTTACAAAACCTGATGATTTAAATGTTTTTATTTAAAAAAATAAATGTTTTGTAGCTGCAGTATTGCAAAGTGACCTGAATTTTCTTGAAAAATATATTTTAATGTTTTCTTAACATGTATAGAGGAGTTCTTTGATGAATAACCATGAGCTATAGACTATGGCCAGCCTGTTCTTGGAAGATTATAATGTAATTGTTACTCTAAGATTATAAATCCAGTATGGTAACAAAAATGTTCCTGTAATGTCTTGCGTTTGATGTGGGCAGAAACATTTGGCATAAGCTTGTTTTTTTCTTTGATGTGACCATAATATTCTTTTGATGCTTTTTCTAATGTTGGCTGCATGTCTTAGAAGAGATAGAGTAGTGGATATAAATAAACACAGCATCTGACTCAGCATCAAGAATACAGGTAAGTAATAAAAGCCTTGTCTTGTGAGGCTTTTGTTGGGAGGGTCCGTTTGTTCTTTGGGGAATTTGGTACTTTGAGGTTTTTCTGTTAGGTTTGTGGGGGGTTTTTTAGGCAAATGAAGCCAGTGTTTTCCTTAAAATATTTTTAACACCTTTTATGAGCTTCCGTCTTCCTTGATCTTGTTGTGGACACATTAACCCATTTTTCAGTTAGGAAGTGGAAGTACCCATCTGCACAGTGGCAACAGGCAAGATGCAGTGACGTTCAAATATAAATACATTGAATTGTATATTGAATTTATAAGGTTGCAAGACCAATCTTGTAAAGACATGCCTGCACTCATCTTGTAGTGAGACTGGCTACATTACAAATATTCATGTGGCCTGTGAGTGTCAGTGTGGAGCCCAGATTGTAAGCCAAGCTGTAGAGGCAGTTTATTTTATACACAGTTATAATGGTAATAGAAAGGTCTGCGTAGAAGTGTGAGGTAATGGAAAAAATCACAGTGTCACCAACCACCTTCCTTTTTAGTGTAACTACTCAGGTCGCTATGGTGTATGCACTATGAGGAATTAAGGAGACTCTGTTATCTAATACATTTTTTATGCAGTTGGTGGTGTGTAAGACTTCAGTACTAGGTATTCTAAATTTGGTCCAGAGTCCTTGCAAGGATGTAGTTGAATTCTTCCTGAACAAACCAAATGTGAGTCAGTTATCCCAGTGGTAACAGAAATCCAACATGCTTGATATAGATAGTCTGATAAAATAGTTTCTTTAACCAAAATAAGTGCTTTTTCATCTAGTAAGTTGCAGAATGGAATACAGAGCTATGCAGGTAGGATGGTTTTACTTTTTAAATCGAAGAATCACTGGGTCATTTAGGTTGCAAAAGATCTCTGGAGATGAAACAGTCTAAGCCCCTCTGATAGAGCAAGCTGCTCAAGACCATGTCCGTTGAAGGTCTGGGTATCTCCACAGATGGAGACTTCACAGCTTCTCTGGGCAATCTGTTCCAGTGTTTGACCATCCTCACAGTAAAAACATTTGCTCACAGTAGATTGAATTTCCTGTTAATTGAGGGGTTTGGGGTTGTTTTGTTTTTTTTCTTGTTGATTGATTTTGTTGTTGGTTGGTTGCTTTTTCTTTTCTTTTTTTGTTTGTGTACACTGTCTCTCATCCTGTCGTTGGACACTGCTGACAAGAGCCTGCCTCTCTCTTTATCCCCTGTTATCAGGTATTTATAAACAATGATAATAAGATCCTCCTGGACTCTTCTCAAGACCCAGCTCTCTCAGTCTTTCCACAGATGCAAGTCCTTTGCCAGTCTGTGGTGCTGCACTGGATTTGTTTTACTAAGTCCATGTCTTGTGCTGTGAGGCCCAGAACTGGACCTAGCACTCCAGGTGTAGCCTCACCAGTGCTGAGTAGGATGATCTCCATCAGTCTGCTGGCACCATAACTAATGCAGAGAACTGTTGGCTGTCTTTGCTGTATGGACACATGGCTGTCTTCAGCTTGTTGTCCGTCAGGATTCTCAGGTCACTTTTTGTGAAGCCAGTTCCCAGATGGTTGGTCCCCAGTGTGTATTGGTGTGTGGGCTTGTTCATCCCCACATACATTTCTACTTCATGAGATTCCTCTAAGCCCAGTTTTCCAGCCTGTCATGGTTTTCCTGAATGGCAGCACCACTATCTGGTGCATCAGCCATTCCTGCTATTTTGGATTGTCTGTAAACTTGCTGAGAATACACCCTGTCCCAACATCCAGGCAGGTAGTGGAGGTGTCAAACCACATCAGCTCTTGTATCAACCCCTGGGGTACTCCACCAGTGACATTTAAGCAAGTTATAATTAAAAACATTTCATATTTTATTCATGTAATCTAAAATATTTTTCCTAAGTGATTTTGGTAATTGCAGTTCTTTATTTGGGTTTTTGGATTTTTTTTTAATTTCCATTTCAAAAATAAAGTCATAATGACCATTCTCAGATCTAGGTCTTAGTGAATTGCTTCGGTAGTTGAAATTTGGATGGCCTGAGTTCAGTGCTGCTTGATGTAACAGCTTAAATCTGTTCAAAATATTTGTGATTTGCTTTAGAAGCAAAGTAATCAATTCACCCGTGGTGACCAAACTAGTCAAACTTCAGGCAGGTGTCACATTTGGTGTTACTTCTTTGAGCAGTCATTAATAAGAAGTCTCATGCTCTGCAACATTACTAAATGGACTTCTAAAAAACATTTGTTGTGCATCTGAGAACATCGGTCTTTGCTCCCACCACATAAAGTATGCAGTTACAGAGCCTGACAACTTGAATCTCTTAGAGCTGCTGAAGACATTGATGAGTACTCTAATCTCTGAAGGGGAGGCGAAGAAGCAGAACATTGAAAGTGCTTCTCCACAGAAAGGTGCCCAGGGCAGCCATTCCTGCGGAACTCTTCCTATGCCAGAGAATTTGCACATGTGCTGTTGTCTTCCTGCCAACTTCAGATACACCTAGATAAGATCTTTGGTGTAGCAGTAGTCACCATGAACAGTCTAGGCATCTGAGGGATTGCCAGTCCTTATGAAAGCAGGTGGAAGTCTGCAAATTTGGGGTAGAGGAGAAAAACAATAGGACTGTTCATTCTGCTCACTGTTTTGCAAATCACTTGCATAATTCAAAAGTTTCTAAACTCTGTTTTATGGCAGAGGGAATTAGGCAATAATAATTTACAAAGCCTTTTTACACTGCTGCCTTCCAGACCAAAAGCGACATTTGTGCCTTGTGCTAGATGCCACTTACTCTGCCTAGTAAATGCTGTCAGTGTTTGGGAGGATGCAAAATTTTATTTCCAACCTGATAGAGGTAGTTGTGCTAAGAAGTAAGTGAATTGAATATCAGGTGTATCTGCCAGCAATCTAGATAAGGGAAAGATACATACTAGACATATATTGTCCAGTCACTTAAGTTGTATTGAGCACATGGTTCCTGGGAGTGCTGTAGAGTCTCTTGCAGGCTGTTTCCAGAGGCAGAGTATTCACCCAAGGGGAATCCACTTCTGTTCCAGAAGTGGCCTTCACATGATTGTATGCCTTTTTGACTGTCACTGGGATATGTGTGTCTCTTTCAGTGCATGTGCCACCTGGAATCTTTAAGGCAGAAGTAACAGCAATTCTATTGCTCTTCTATCACACTTTCATCAAAATATTTCCTTTTCTCGCTATAGAACCCCAGAAATTATTGAAATTGGTGTCTCTACTCTTGATAGTCAAAATTCTCATCACCAAGACCCTGATTTCTTCATATTTGTGATGCAGCTGCTTGATGGCTGGCTTCGGGGCTAAGGTACCAACATCCTAGTTTACCCACAAGAAATACTTCTTGAACAGATTCTTGTGGGCAAGGGAATAGCCTTGTCTTATTTATTTATTGTACCTCAGCTTTAACCCACCAAAAGCCCATTTTTACATTCCTTTTCAGGTTTGGGTGGTTTTTTTACTGTGGTGGTTCTTTGGTTAGGTCAATTTTATTGGTTTATAGGAACAGGCTATTAAGGAGAAAACCTGTACTCTTGTCATCCATAGCTAGAAGATATAAAGAACAACTACTATCTAAAGCATATGAAGAGTTTCATAGTATGGAGTCATCAAGCTTGATCACTTTACCAAGTTAGGGAAACTACAGAATGAATATGTATATTCTTTCAGGCCTGCAGAGCTACCATGAGGTTCTATTTCCATAGCTGTACAGTCTATTTAGAAGAAAAGTGTGCCTATCACCAATTTTTATTTTTTAAACAGGGTTCTGAATCCCTTAGAGAAAATCAGGGGCACTCATAGTGTTTGCATATTATGTGCTTGTAGATACTAAAAGCAAAAAGAGATACTCTTAGCGCTGTAAATATGCTCCTAGAACAGTTTTTCTCCCTTTACTTTAAAACCTTTTAACTTTGAGGGTTTGCAAAGAAGAAAAATGGCAGTACTCCTCCTTCTAGCTATGTGTCAAGTAGAGGGGGTCTGGTTTATATGTGCTTCAGCAGATATTGCTGGAGGTAATTCTATGATAGAAGTATGGTGTGAATATACATACAGTGAGTACTTTTCAAAAATAGATAATTATCCCAGCTTTTGCATGCAATGATTGTAGTACTTGTTTTGAAAATTATTAATTTTTGTGGTGAATTTTTTTTAATACCTTAGAAGTCAGGAAATAATGAGACTGGGTAACAGTTGAAAAGAAGCCTAACTAAAGAAGTTTTGTCTTTATTTCATCCTTTTCTATATAGTCCAGTTTAAGTTTATCTTGCTGTTAACATTGAAAAATCCCAGAGATCTTGTAGTCCCCAAAAGCCTTCATGTGAAATAAAGTACTTCAAAATAGCAGTTCAGGCCTGACCATGTGAAGCAGTGAGATATGGTACTGCAAGCATCTAAATTATAATGCAAGCCAGCTAGCTTTTTCTCACTGGAAGAGAATTCAAAGGATCAAAACTGAAGAATGTTTATTCAGCATGGTGTAAGAGATGACAACAGATTAGGTGACACCAAGTTGAGTGTGAGTGTTGATCACTGGAGGATAGGAAGACTCTAGAGCAATCTGGACAGTGTGGACTAATGGGCCAAGGCCAACTGTATGAAGTTCTACAACACCAGGTGCTGGGTCCTGCCCTTGAATCACATTTCTCTCACACTGAATTTGTTTGAAGTCATACCTTTGATCCAAAGTTTCTAACTAATTTTTCCCATTTATTTCTCAGCCTATATTCAAGTCCTTCAGGAATTGAAATCTAGTTTTGTCAGTTTGGAGAAGGGAGATTGAGGAATGTCCCCTTTTCAGATAAGTTCACAGACTTCCTTCATAACCTGTAGTTCTTGTATTTGGACTACTGAGCAAGCATATGAATCTCTGATAAGTAAAGCAACATTTCCATCAGTTCCCTGTATTTAATAAGCCTTGGCTTTTATGATTTGTATTCTGGCCATGAGACTTCTTATAAATTATACTAATTTACTTATAATCTTGTTCAGTGTTTTAAGATTTTTGGTTCTTCCTCGTCTTTACTGTGGTTTTATACAACCATGTAAGACTAGTGTAATTCACTCTTCTCTCTCGTTGCTTTATTGTTACCATATTTGTAAGTGAATGCATCTGTCCTCATTTTAGGCCAGTATCCAGGTTGCCTTATTATTTTCCTGTGTGCCTTTCCAACTGCCCCATTCAAACCTTATTAAAAATCATCCTCGCTAGGGTAAGAAATCAATTTGCTGCATTGACTCTGTCTAATAGCTTGTCTAGGTAGGCTTGTCCTCAGAGGTGTCCCATATCAAAGAGTTAAAAACACTCTAAGTGTTATCACTTCAGTGACCTCTCCCATGCCATTTTCAACAATAATTAACAGCACTGTTTCAAGGAAGATTTTTAAAAGAGTGCCCATGTGATTTCATTGAATCGTTGCAGCCAGTTTAGTTCATGTTTGAGGTTGTAAAAGTCAAGTACTTTAGGAGTTCTACAAATTGTTTAGAAGGCTGGTTCTGAAAACTTTTGCTTATGTTTGAATGAAGTAAATACTGTCTTTTTATTTTGTGATATATTTTAGTATTTTGCTTTGAAAATGCAACATTGAACAGCATCTTCTAAAAATGGCTTTACTTTTCTGCAATTTTCAGTGCAATGAGTTCAGCAGGAAAGTTTTAGCTGCAGGCAGTACAAACTGGAGATCACACCCTGGTTCCAGGGTAAGTTTGGCTTTTGATCTTGGACAAGTCACTGAATTTGCTTACACTGTAGTGCTGGTCTGTAAGAGGAGCACAAGGACTTCATCCTTTTTTGTAAAGCACTTTCAGAGTTGTGATCAAAGGCACCACATTTCACTGGTAAACAACAGCTGCAGCAGTAAATGCCTTGAATTCACACACAAAGGGGAGCTCTAACTCAACCTGGGAACTGAATACACCACAGCTGTACATACTTTTCTTTCACAGCACAGGTTTCTCACAAGTTAAAGTTTAACTTTGCTAAGGAACAATTCCAGTCACAACTGGTTGCAATGATTTAGCCAGTAACTGCCACATTAGGGAAATAATTACACAAAGTTTAGTGTTTGTTTTTGGTTGGGTTAGTTGGGTTTTTTCCAAGATTCTCATGATTGGTCAAAGCTATTACAGCTTAAGATTGATTTCCTGGTTCATACAACAAATTTTGTCTAATTGTTCACTCCCACCCTAAATTCCTTAGGATACTAGGTATTTTCCTTTGTCTGAATGAAAGGATCCTATTTCAACCACTGCTGATTAATACTGCTCTTATAAAACTGCATTAATTGGTTGCTCCCCATTTATGAGTGGGCAGCAGATGAGTAAATACACCCTAAAGAGTAATGATGTTACAGCTTATTGCCTCAAATGTCAGGATAAGTTCATCTTTTTCTCTGAAGCGTTATCTCTCTTGGAACAGCTCCATCTTTACCTTGGAGAAGGGATTTAATAAATTTATGTGAAGCATAAGGATGAGGGAGAAGAACTGTTACTCCATCATCTTGATTTAGGCTGTACAGATATAAGTACTTGCTGTGAACTGGAAGAGTGAGCCCTGAATGGGTCTCTGGAGGCTCACTCGGTGGTACAGAAAGCCTTGGCTCATAACTGAGCTGCGGAAGTCGAATGCCTGAAGCTGTACCGTAAATCTCATCTCCCTGAAGCACAGATCCTGCAGTAGTACACTGCAGAGGGAGAGACAGTCTGTTACTGCCAGCATTCACCACCACAGCATCTCTGTGCTTTAAGGGTGTGAGTATGAGATAAGTCAATAAGCTTGGAAGAATGTATGGCTTAAAGCCTCCAGCTTCAAATTCCAGAGGTGAGCAGTTGACGGAAGAACAACGCGGTAGCGCCATGCCAAGTTTTGGTTCTTTAAACAAGCCAAAATGCAGTTCTCTGCCCTTAAAGCTAACCACCTACAGGAGCTGAGATGTAGTCTACAAAGTCTCTACTGATTAATAGTCACCCTTTTGTTCACCTTTACTTTTTTGATCATGCAGCCTTGTGTGTTACTGTGGCTGTGTAATCTGCTGCTGTGTTTGTACACAAATGGTGAGGGTGTCACAGCCAGTCCCTTTTGTGATGTTGATACATTGTTTGTATTTAGAAGCAGAGCAAGTTAGGAATTTTCAATGATACTTTTTTGATAAAAGAAAAGCAAAACTGTCAAAGCCAAAATTTTTGTCAAAGTATGTGTTTGATAACCAGTTTACCCTTGATTCATCTCTGATATCCCAACAATTTCCCATCACTGAGAAATTATTAGCCTCTCTATAAAGGAAGGGAAGTCTTAAAGGTACGCCTTGTATTTACCTGAGTTTTGTGTATCTTCTTGGATTTTTTACATTAAAAGTGATTTTCCTATTTTTGGAGTATTTTGAAATCCAAGTTCATCATACAAAAGCTTGAAATGGATAGATGGCAAAAGCTCTGAGTCTTTACATCTGGAACAGTGTAGTTCCAAAGAGGAATCTACTTCAAGAGAACATACTAAAGGTAGAATGCTGAAAAACTATTTCTTAACCTCACCCTTTTCTTAAGGCTAGAAACAAGCATTCACATCGTGGCCAGACTTGAACATACATTTAATTCTGTAGTGGTTATGGAAAAAATACTTCTTTTTTTCTCTGAATTACTTTAGAGAGTTGATAGCTGAACCATTTTATTGCAGGGTACAACCAATTGCATTTCAGCAATAACTGCTGTTGTTCCTCTGTGCCCTCAGCCTTTTATTTGTTGTAGGATTTTAAACAATGTTATAAATGCCTTTGAAAGGAGTCCTCGAAGTCTGATTTTATGATGTTCCCAGTTGCTTATTCCTTGGTGTGCTAGATATACTCATTTTGATGGATCAGGATACTGGTTTTCTTAAGATGTACTGTAATCAACTTTGAGATGTAATTTGAATCATGTGATGAGTGGTTGAGAAATAGTAAGTGAAAAGTGATATCTTACAAAGCCACTAACTTAAAACCAGCTACTAACAGAGATGAAGTTTGCCCACTGGTACTTCATGCAATAGATTAACTTGCTGGGAGATTAAAGAGGAAATTAAGATTAATCTACTCTACTTGGTGAACCTTAGAGACTGTCCAAATTATGACAACTGCAGTTGCTGGGATGTAAAATGTTGGGGTTTTGCTGTGGGAATGAAAAACAAGTCATCTTTTGGTACCCAAGGCAGCAAATAGAAGTAATTTCTACCTCCTCCCCCCCACCCCATACTGATAGTGAATATAGCAACAGAATTTGCTTTCTGTTCAAATATAAGTATTCAAGACCTGTTTGCCTCTGCTGATTAGAGGAAAAATTGAACTTTAACCCATTCATTTCTCAAAGCCAGTTAGATTCCTTATTCCTTCAGTAATCATGGAATGTGCCCAATGCCAAATTCCTCTGTGGCTCACAGTGATGAAGTTGGGAACGGCAGCATCAGCTGAGGAAAAAAGTTGTCTTTGCACTTGGAAAAGTAAGGACTGTAGAACAGTGAACCTTATGCTCCAATTAATTAACTGGAGCATTGAACTCTCAGGTAGAAATGCTGACAAGAAAGTAATCTATTAAGAATTGCATGCAATGATGTAGCAAAACAAAAAGCAGATAAAGAAAATCAGTGTTCCTTCACCCAGCATGATTAATAGGCATGAATGTGTGTATGCAGCAATCCAGCAGAATTATTAACTCACATTTGCAAGTGGCATAATTACAGAGGATAGAATTCCACTACAAACATAGGAGAACTTATTAACTGAATCCTTTTTTTTTTCATTTGCCATTTAAAGCTCACACGAAATGTCTTCCTGCTTCTTCCTAATGATATCATAGGATTACCTGGGAGGGCTCTATATTTTGTCAAAGTGCCTCTGTACAAACAACTCTCTTGAGAAGTTCACTAAAGTGTAAGATACCAGACCCTAAATGCATGTTGCAATAAATGCTTCTGGGGATGAATTGGTGGGGAAGTTCTTATTTAGAATATCTTTAAACTCCATCTCAAAAAATTAAAGATATTTTCTAAAATAATATAATTACCAAAAGAAGCCTAGAATTGCTACAAATGTAGCCTTGGAGGTCTAAAAAAGTTTTTAAAGTGCCTTTAAGTGACTTTTGTAGCTGCATTAAAATCTCTAGTTTCCTTGAAGCTCCAGTCCTGTGCTTGAACTCTGAGAATATGAGACAAATAATTAAGGTTAAAAGCTTGGCAGTTTTGGTAGAGCTGTGTAGATATAAAAAAAGTTGGGACTTGCATCCTGAGAAGTGTTACAAACCATTTACTCAACCAACCTTCCATGTCTCTTATCAAAGCTAAGTGAGACAGTTTTCCTTGCAGCATCTGGCTGTTTTGTTTTAGTCTGCCAGTTTGGTTGGGAACTCTTCTCTGAAAGCAAGCAAGTGGGGAGAGATTGGAAGAGAAAGGACTAGCAAAGCAAGTAAACTTGTAGATCCCTTCCTCAGATGTTAAGTCAAAATAAGAAAAGGAAAGGAAAAGGAAAAGAAAAGGAAAAGGAAAAGGAAAGAAAAGAAAGGAAAAGAAAAGAAAAGAAAGGAAAAGAAAAGGAAAGGAAAAGAAAAGAAAGGAAAAGAAAAGAAAAGAAAGGAAAGGAAAAGAAAAGGAAAGGAAAAGAAAAGGAAAGGAAAAGAAAAGGAAAGGAAAAGAAAAGGAAAGGAAAAGGAAAGGAAAGGAAAGAAAAGAAAAGAAAAGAAGAAAAGAAAAGAAAAGAAAAGAAAAGAAAAGAAAAGAAAAGAAAAGAAAAGAAAAGAAAAGAAAAGAAAAGAAAAGAAAAGAAAAGAAAAGAAAAGAAAAGAAAAGAAAAGAAAAGAAAAGAAAAGAAAAGAAAAACATCCCCTGGGACCTATTCAAATGATGAGTTTAATAGTTTACACTTGCTATTTCTCATTTCTCAGGCTTGGCTCACTTAAGTCTGTTGCTATAGGCAAAAGGTGGAAGAACCTGCAAGTAGCATAATTTCATGGAATAAAACAGCTGTTTGACGACGTTGCAGACTGTTTTTTTCTATTGTAAGAATACTTGTGATATAGTAGATTGCTTGCACTTTTAAAAGATTGCCAGCAGCAAGTCCTGGTACTGAAAAGGAAAGAAGGCAAGGAATTGAAGTGTATTGCTGGAGTGTCGCTTGCTGTCTGGAGGAGCCTAACACTGCGAGATGTTAGGTTTGGGTTCAAATTGGTGACATTTGCTCTGGTGCCGGGGCAGAGGTGAAGCTCGGGAGAATGACGGCCGGTTGTGTTCGGGGTGGGAGGTCGGACGGTGCTCTCCGGAGCCGAGTGGCGCGGGAGCCGTGCCACCACCAGATGTCACCAGCGGCCCGGGGGTGGCTGGAACAGGGGACAAAATGTGTGGGCGAGGGGGCTTGGTGTTATCCACGGGTGGCAGCTAACGGAGGAAACCATGGCATTGAACGGAGGGAAAGAAAGCAGCGCGTTGTTGTTTGGGCGTTTTTCTCCGGTCAGACTCTGCCGCGTGCTTTGTCAACTCTTACATCTCTTCCCTAATTGTTCCCCAGGACATTCACCGATAAACGGCGGGATTTCCTGCGCGCTTCTGGATCACGCTGAATTATACAGGTTCGAAAAGCACTCACCATTTCACTGCTGCTGGTTTTCACTGCTGCTGTGTGCGTGGGTAGTGATGGTGACACAGCAATGGCAGGGAGCAAGTGTCAAAGCTCGGCAGAGAAGGGTGTGGGACAGGGGCGTCTCCTAAACTAGTTCCTTTAGCCTTAGGTCCCGATATTAACAATGACTTAAGGAGATGCCATGAGATGTAAATATCTCAGTTTTCCAATTAGCTTCCCTTTGATTCAAAGAGAAGTAATCTTAGGCCTAAGTAAAGGGACTTTAAAAATGGGCAGGAATATTAAATCAAAAGTAATTTTTGTTTGAAGTACCAAAAAGAGAGATGAAAATGGCAGAATTATTCTCTTTTAAAAATTTTATCATTTTCCTAAATTTCTTTTGGTGAAAGTTTTTCTCTTTAATCAAGGAGAAAGATGTTATTTTGCTGAGGTCCCCACTTGGAACATAAGAGATACACATTTATTTCAAATTCTTTTATGTGACTTTGTGAGCAAGGTTCAAGGAGGAGACTTAAATAGAGTATACAGGAGAGAAGAAACTTAACAAGAGTTTGTGTGAGGAGAGTGCTGAGATCCCCTTTATCCTTTCTTTTAATGCCTTCATCTCCTGGCCACGCTGGTTTGCATCACTGGTTTGTCTTCTAATATTTAGTTTCTCTTGAAGCAACAGTTGCTGTTCTGTTTTTCCACTCTGCCAACAGACAATTATTCAATGTTACTGTGTTGCAAAATCCATTTAGCTATGTGGGCTGCTCATCAATATTTGTTACACCTTGCAGGGACCCTGTATGTCCTGGCTATCCTCAAATGGGCGTTTTTTCTTCTTTTTTGGTTGTTGTTGATTTTCAGTCCTTTTTTAAGACTTTCAGATTTGCTTCATTTTGTGGAGATAGTGAAAAAAAATTCTTCTTCTGTATCCTTGTTTCTAGAAGGAAGAAAACACAGGTACTCCTGGCAAACCATGATCCTAGGCTTATATTTTTTTCCAATGCTAAAGTTTTCTATGGGTTCACAGGGAAAACAGAGTACTGGCCAGTGCAGTAGACCACATTATTTGTTCTTTGTTTTGCCTACCACTGTGACCTTCATGTGTTTTTAGAAGCAGGTCAGCCTGTAGTGCCTCTGGCAGCACTTTTCTCTCCCCCCTAAATAGCGAGCCAGCAATTATAGAAAGCCATGGTGATTTGAATTGCTAATATAGCCAAAATTCCACAGCCACCCAAGAAAATAAGTTTTATTTGCTTTCTGTAGCTATCTCATCTTTTATTATTGCTTCTGTAAATACATTCTATGTCATTTCTCACGAGTTAATTCTCATACATGGACATTGCATTCCTTATGTCATTTTTCCTATGGTTCTTGAGAACTGATTGATCACTTGCTCTTAGGAGCACATCTGCCATCAGCAGCTAATATTGCAGTTTGTACAGAGCAGACAAACCATTCAGCTATAGCTGAAAAAGGCCAGTTTTCTCCAGGTGTAATCCTTCCCTATGCAGCAGAATCATGACTGCCAGTTTTTGCCAGAACTGGTCCCCACTGAATGTGCCTGTGTGCAGTAACACTATTTCAGCAAGAATTCTGGGGGCATGTGTCACTCACACCCCAGTTCATAATTTTATTGCACACATATTGTGCCTTATGTTGCCTTCTGAGACCTTTGTAGAAAACTTGCTCTGTCTTTTGGTGTAAACGCATCATGCAAAGATGATAGCTTCATTTAAAGACTTTTAAAGCAGGAAAATTCCTTCCTAGGAGGACATTCCAGCTCCTTCTCTCTATACAAGGACATGGAGATGAGTAGAGGATGACAAGGTTGATGTGGGCATTCCTCCAGAGTTCACTGTGTCTGGGTGCCTCTGTGTTAGTTGTATTGTTTTCAGTCTTTCTCCTAGCAATTTCATTTAGGTGACCTTCAAGTTGTCTCTTTAATTTCAGCTCTGTTTGTTGAGCTCTTTTGTAGAATCCTTTTTGTAGACTTTCATTCTGATCTGCTCTTGTCTTTCCAGGATGCTATATATATATATATATATATACACACACACATTAAATATACACATTATTATGTACATTATGTGTATATTATATACATTTATATATATATATATACACATATACACATTATATATATATGTGCAATATATACTTTGCCCTGTATTCCTTCAGGAAACTGCTTTAGGAAGCTGTGGTACCACATTCTAGGGGGGAATAAATGTACCAGGAAGATATTTTAACCCACAGAGTACTCTGTAACAGTGTTTGCTCCCATGAGGCATATTGGAAGTGCATACTAAAATTTCCTTGTCTAGGGTAATGGGCCAGAACCATTAAAAATTATTTTAAAATACTGAGCTTCAACCACAATGATAAGAATGTCCTGCTAGTAGGATGCAATTGTATTTACCAAATATTTAATGTCCTAAATATTTACATCAATTGCTTATTACACTTCTCCCTGCTATAGCTGGTAAATTCAGTTTATTTTTTTAATTCAGTCAGTAAACTTTATAAAAACATTTGTACTGTTATTAACAAAGGATTTTTCTAGTAGCTGGGCAGTAGAACACTAAAAATCTGCCTGTCCCATTAAAGATATCTGAGAATTAATTTTATGTATGGAACTTTTTATTCCTATATTATATGCATTCTCTAAACAAAGTCCAGAACCAACCACCCTTAAAAAATAAACAGATCTGATCCTATCTCTTTATTCCCAGATTTTACAGACTCTTCTTTTAGCTGTGTTTTGATTTCTTAATTCAAAGTCAAATCATTCCCATAAGAGAAGATGGGATCCTTCATATCCAGTCTCATTTTTTCTGATTTTGCCTCTAAATTATATTTTTCTTAGAGCAGGGGCATATTTGGATGTAATTTGCTTCTTGTGAGTTAGTTTGGATGTTTCAGCTCTTGCAGACAGGGTCCTGTCATAGCAGTCTGCCCTGCCACCTGTGCTGCCTCCTGCAGAATTACAGCATTTGCTGGATGGTACTCACTGCATGTGGTTCCAAAATATGAAAAGTTATTAATTTCCTTCCTTTGTTTTTCAAGTGCTGGAGATATTCACTCTCCCTTGTCTTCCATGCGTTTTTATTTCCCAATTCTAAGCAACTAACTTTGTGAGGTATTTTCTGAAGTTCTCTGCTGTGTGATAGCTCTGTTTATCAGTTTCCTTTATCACAGGTGCTTTGCATTGAGTGTTTTTATTCTCTGCTGAAGGAGCCAAGAGCCTGACCACCTTTCCCATAAGAAAGCCTATCCCTTCAGCCATCTGCTCTCACTGTGAATCTATGATATCCAGCTAAGGAATCTGTCACATCTGACTTAACTCACACTTAACAAACACATAGCAATGAAACATTAAAAGGGCTTTTTCATTCCTGGACTAGCGGCAGTTCCTTTTCTTTTTGAAGTGAATATTTCCAAGCCTTGTTTCTGCAGGAGCCTGGTGCTGCTGGCCTGTTGCAGGGATGAGTCACCCCAAGTTCTTTGAGCCCCGTTCCTCCTGCAGCTTTCCTGGTGAGCCAAGCACAGTGTGTCCCCTCCCTCAGCCCCCAGCCCTTTGGGTCACTTGGGGCTGTCCCTGCTGCTGTGGGAAGAGAAGGGAGAAGTCAGACATGGCCTTTTCGTGCTCTCAGTGTGCAGGTGCTGTTCACCTTCCCAGTCCTGAGATTTACTGGGTTGTTTAAGTGGCTCACTTATGAGTGCAAAAATAGTTCTTGTATTGTTTAGTTAAAAGTCGGTGGTGTGCAGAATAGTGACGAGTGCAGTGTGTGTGCACCGGAGGAAAATGTTTTAATAGGTTGCAGAGCTGTATGTACAATGAGGAGAATGAGTTCAGCAGCATTTAATTAACTGCATAAGTTGAAGCCCATAAAAAGAAATACAGCATGTCTACAAGGCTTCTTTGTTAGTTACAGCACTTTATGTGTTGTAATAGAGAAGTATTTTAGAAAGCTAATTAAAAATTAATCTGTAACAATATTTTTCGGAAGGGTTTGGAAATGTTTGAGTGCTAAGGTTATTAAAGCTGTAGTGGAAGAAGAAAATAATTTTGAGGAGGTTATTTCCTTTGGGCATTCCTCAGGGACTGCTCTGTTGAAATGTTGGAGCCCTGTAGCATGGTTTTCCTGAGCGTGGTGTAATAGCTTTACATGGCATCACAGCACAGTCTTAATCTGAGAAATGGAAATGTAAAATCAAAAAGTGAAAAATATTTCTTGTGTAAATCCTTACATGGTTATGCTGATGAAATACTTTGGACTTTTTTTTTCTTTGAGGACGTTTTTCCTCCTACTTCCATCACTACTGATATTCTCTGTGAATACAGTGAGATACACTGAGCTGGAGCTGTCAGAGACACACAGAGGAATACCAGCGTGTTATTTTCCCTGTTTGCAGAGAAGTGTACAGTCTCTGATAAGAACTCTCTGCTGGAGTGAGATAATTAGCTGCAGCAGAGGTGAAGGTTTGATGGAGCACTTGCTGGGGATTTGCAGAGCAGTCTGACTCTCCCTGTCCCTGGCAAAAGACAAAACATTTCTCAAGGAGAGCAAATGGAGGAAAAGGTTAGTGGATTTTTTTATTTTTTTAATCAGAAACGTGCCAGTCTCTTTTCTGAGCCCAGCTGTTCTTTTGTCTCCACAATATTCTGGGAATCTTCAGGTATAAAAACATGTATCCCTGTCTAATAATTAAAGACCTCAACTCTGATACCATGTTTTGCCAGTGGATAGGGTCTGAGACACTGACCCAGACACTAGCCTAAGGAATAGCACAATTTACTATAATGTAAAATTGAAAATAATCACAAAAGGATAAGCTAAGTAATGCACCTAATCGTTGCTACAAAATAATGTCTATAATGATAAGTAAAGACACATCACCAGTTACCCTGATACTTGAGCATCATCCAAATCCACACATCAGCTGTGGTGGGGGGGGAAGCTGTCACAGTGAAGGATTGGAGAACCACACCCAGTAACTGGGAAATCCTATGGTGCATCCACCTGGCAGGAGACAAGGCTCCCCCAAGTTTGCTGTAAAACAAACAAGCTGACATAATTTCTAATTTCATTCTTCTGTTGAAATTCTTGCAAACCCTGGCCAGGGCTCAAGGAGGAACCAAGGGAATTGTTTCTGATTCTATAATCTCCTAAATAACAGCCTTATCTGGTTTCTAGATATAGAGGGGTAAATACATTTTTTTACCAATACAGTTTTGCCAGTAAATGAACACACATAACAATACTTTGTTAATGAGTCAATATATGTATAAATAGCATGGCTGGAAGGTTCACCTAGAGCTCAGCTTTTGCTAGGGGCTTGTTTTTTAGGCCTTAGTACTTCATACCATCACTAGGTTTTCCATAATTTAGTACTCTGATTATAACAAAGCAGTCCTTCCTTGTTTTCCATGACCATCAGGAAGTTCAGGCCACTCCACAGTCCACCTCTACCATGCATTTTCAAAATAAAGAGCTGCAATGCTGCAGAGGCTAAAAAATGATGCAGAGTCAAATGCAGCTGGATAAGAGCAATGGCTCTGCTTTTTTATATTTATTAAGGTATGTGGCCATAAAACCAGCCAGAAAGATGAGCTAGCCACCTCTGCCTTCCCACTGGGCTGTAGGAGCTGCAGTGGGGGCTGCCCATGGCATGCAGCAGGTGCACAGCTGCCTTGTCCTGCATCTACATCTGGTGCAGAGGGACAGAGACCTGGAAGTGCCATGAAACTCCAGCTATGGCCAGTCAGTGGGCAGTGCAGGGCTGGAGTCTCCTTCATGTGGACATTTGGAGGGCAGCAGGCAGCTAATGTAGGAAGATGTGGAAAGATGGGCTGTCACCACAGCTATGACAGGAGGAAAAAACTGACATGAAGGAGGAACACTCATTGCCTGAGAAATGCTGTTTGCTTGTCAAATGAACATGATCAATACTGTAGGGGTTTCATTTTGTTTTCAACAAGAACCTTTGTTCAGATGAAACTGGGATTCCTACTGGCTGCTTCACAATAACATTCATGACTGCTTCAAAAGCCTGTGTCTGAGGATACAAGGAATCTAAATATTAGTGGTGCATTTTCACTATGGTGAATCATTAAATCTTAATGGAATTAATTTGGTATGGACAACTAGGGCTGGCACCTGTCATTCTGATCAACATTTGATTGTCATCTCTGGGAAAAGATTCATTCATCTCAGAGCAAGGGAGAAAATTATAGAATTGAATTTTCTTCAGGTGCAAATAAACAGATCAAATTAAATTCCATGGCTGACAGGAACATTGAAGAGTTCTGTAGCACCTTCTTCTGCCTCCCTTTATCTCTGTGGCTGTCAACATGATGGTAAACACGTTTTTTAAATGAACATGAGATTTGGATTATCTCTGCAGTGAGTCTACAGTATGTTTACTGCTATCTTCTAAGATGTCCTTTTCCTATAGAATGATTTCAGACATGGTGCTTTTTTACTGACTACCCAAGAGCTTTAAAAAATTACCACTTTTTACTAACAGATTTAAAGGTGAAGATTCCCAAAAGAATCAGACATCTCTTCTGTTCCCTTGATAAAGGACCTGGCACTAAACAAACAAAGAACAGCTCTTGCCAAGCCTCCTCTGCCAGAAGCCAGCTGGAGCTCCACAGGGAGAAAGTGAGTGTTACTGAATGGAGTAGGCTGACCAGCTAATGCAAATATGGTGACTAATGTATTGATGGTTTTGTTTTGTTGAAATGGGTATCTCACATCTAATAATATAAAGTGTGCCTTCTGCCACCCAAAGCTAAGTTAAATGAGGCCAAGAAGCAAAATTAGGATTTTCCCTGCTCAAAGTAAAACTCCAACCTTTAAAAGGGTTCTAAGAAGTAGCAAATATTTCATTGACTTTTGCGGTGCATGATGAAAGTTGTGTTTTTCTATTGAAAGAAAACCCAACTAAATCTGTGTGCATTTTATTTTCTAAACCATTTTGTTTTCTAAACCACTTGCTAGTATTATTTCAACTTGAATAATCAGAAGAGTGTTAGAGACACCCTTTTATTTGCAAAGAAAGTGATTGTAAGGACTTGTGCAGAGGTGAGAGGTGGTGTTAAAAATGCTGCAGTCAAGCTGTAGGAGGACAGACTGACTTCATTCTTTTTTAAAGTGCCTGGATAAAACAAACCTCTGGGCTCATGGGTTTATGCCACAGCCTGCAGTATCCTGTGCTGGTCTCGCTGCCAACACTGACCACTGTGCTGAGCTTGCCATTGATAGAGCAGTGGATGGGGAAATTGGAAATGGGGCTGACAACGGGGTTGTCATTCCAGGTACCAAGCAGGGAGTTGAGCTGCTCCCTGCTGCCTCTCACTTGCCTGTGGCTGTTTGCAGAGAAGAGATTTCAGGGCTCAGGTGTCTGGATGCCTGCCCCCATTTCACCCCTTGCAAACCCACCCAAGCTTGTGCCACAGAGCCAGGGTTGGGTTCAGTTCTGTGCTGGTGGAGAACAATTTCACCCTCTTTACATCAAAGACAGCCCAAGGGCTTGCAAAACCACAGTTGCCACTGCTCACAACCCATCTCAGCTAATAAAGGTAAGCTTTCCACAGCTCAGATTTCATCAGTAGCTGAAGCTTGAAAGGTCTTGCTGAGTATGGCAGGAACTAATACAAGCATTAAATGCAGAGGAAGTTCGTGGTTCCTGAAACAGGCTGGTGTTTTTCTCCTGTGATTCCAGCTGAGTTAAATGGTACAAGAGCACACCTGTATAATGCTGCCAGAAAGGCGATTTTTCATTTGTTTCACTATTGCTGTTCTGTGTGATTACAAATGCTTTCTATTAAGTTTCATCACAGCACAAAATTTCTTTCTAGTCAATGTGAATTAGTCTGGCAACAGTAGGGTCCAGCTAACAGGAAAGTGCTTGCAAAGTAGTAGTTAATTAGTCCAATTGAAGCAAGGTGGGGCTTGATGGCTTGCAGATCTGGTAATGATGTGCAGAGTTGACACAGCTGATGATCGTGTTACTTGAGAGTCAAGGTAGGAGTGCCAGACTTGCTGGCCTGTGTCTTGGGGCACTTGTCTTCACTACCCTGTAAATCCTTGGGACTGAATATTGAGAGGTCTCTGGATTTCCTCTGCCTTACTGAAGCTGGTGGGATTTACTGAGATGTAGCAGTTTTGGTCCCTCCAGGACCATTCCATGCATCCCAGGAGAAGGTATGAGGGTATTTGGGCAATTCCCCCATTGTTCCTTGTCTGAGGATTTTTGTGACTGCTTTCTGCTCTTTGTTTTAAGCTGTCAAAACTTAAGTTGGATTCTCTGGGTATGGGAGGGTATTAAGGGGATGTTTGTGTGCACACAGGCACGTGTTTGTGTATGCACACAAAGCTGTGTGTCAATATGTGTAAATACACAGAGCGTTTGCAGATTTTTGATCATTGGAAGTTCTGAAAGGTTCTTCTGGCACGACACTGCAATGAATGAAAAATCCTGTTTTGCCTGTGAGCTGCCTAACTCACAAGCACGGGGTAGATGATGTGCTTAGCCAAAATGGTGGTGCTTGTATCCTCTTGAGTGGGCTTTGGGAATGTGCCTGGATCATTGTGTGCTCCATATTGAACCAAATTCACTTCAGCTGCAGAGATGAAGCTGCAGAGTTTGTGTGAGCACAGTAGTAAAACACGATGAAGTGCTTATTCCTGTTCATTTCACCTTTCTAGCTCAGGACCTTGTGCTAGTGGCAAATGTACAAGTCCTGTCAAAAGCGTTGTAGACCTAAATCATGTATGTGCCTGCAAGGTGGGACTGGCAATCATCCAGCCCTTTTGGGGGTCATGTCAACATGTTTGTGCATTGCCTAAGAGAATGAATCTCAGTGGGATTGCTTAAGCATTATTGCAATGAAAATACTGAATTATGATTACACTAACAAGCATAAAAATGCATAGATATTATTTTGCTTGAAATTAGAGCTCAGTAGAGCTCCTGTCTTCAGTATGCACATCATGCAACATCATGCAACTGTTAAAGCAGTACTAGTCTTTCTGTGGAGATGAGAGGGAAAACGAATATCCATGATTGTTGTAATTAAGCTGATGTTACTGTGAATCTCTTCTTTCTCTTTGGATTAGTCTTTGAAATGCAAATTTTTAAAAAGCAGAGAAATCAAGCGATGGCAGTCAATCCTTTTCTTTGGGATAGGAAAATTTTAAAGAAAATATTTTTAAACCCCTGTTCCCTTTATAATTTTTCTTTTCTGTGAAAACACTGACAATAGTTGGGGGGGAATGGTGTACAGAAGTGTGCATGTGTCTGGAAGTAAAGCTACTGAAACAGGATTAGAGTAGTGCCAACTACAGGAAAATATCTCATCTTTCTTCTGTCACCTCACTGAATGTCTAAAGTTACTTTTTCTCTCAGAATTTCCAACGAGCCACCCAAACACTTCACCTTGTTGTCAGCCTCAATAAGTGCACTTAGAGAAGATGAAGTCTAATTTTTGGTTGTCCCAGAGATTTCAGGAGATGTCCATGCACAATATAAACATATTAATTGCAGTTATTAATACTGAGCTTATCACTATTTGAACTAGTCAATCAACTTTCAGTAATGTATTTTACAAAGAGACTCCTATTCGCCACAATCTGCTTCCAGAAAGACAGAAAAATGTACAAGACTTTTTTTTCATAACATATATAGAAAATACGGTCCAAAATGGTGCTTAAAGGGTATTTTTTGTCTTCATTGCCTGGAGTATTGTGATACAGAATTAAGATTCATATGCCACTAGTAATGCCTCGAGAAGGTATTTCTTTTTATGAGGAAAAAATGGCCATTCTGGATGATGCATGTGTGAGGTTGCATTTGTAAGAGTTATTACTGAGTTTAGGTGTTGGGGAACAAGTTACCTTTTTATCCAAGGCCAGACTGTTGTAAAGCAAAATGTTCCTTAAAAGGAAGTATCTCACAGTACCTTCTCAGTGTGATAGCATTGGTACTGGAAAACAAACACATGGGTGTTAGATAGCCTGCTGTCAGAGTAAAGGAGAGAGCAGAAGTGTGAGGAGAGATGTGCATTTTCAGGTAGTGTTGTGGTTTAGGCCCTGGAGATCCAAGGGAATATCATGAGTGCTGTTAGCATCTTGGATTATAAGCTTCTTAAGACAGCCACACTTCATTGCAGGAGAATACAAACCCCCTGGGCTCCAAATCTTTTCACAAAAAAATGTTAGTGAGGCGCAAGAAAGGAAGGTAGGGAATTAGATGTCTATTTTCTGGTGTGCCCATAAATCCACAAGTTTTGCTTATCCAATGTGAACTGAACTATACTGTTCTGCTAGGACATAAAGCTTCATGACCTTGATCAGGTTATATACTGCTTGCTGTTCCTTCTAGGCACAGCTGTATGGAAAGGAAAGAATTTGGAAAGGCAAAGGGAGACTTTGCTCTTGTGAAGAAGTTTCTGCCCCCAAAACATCTAGAACAAACCTTGTAACATACAGCTGGAGTGCCCATCCTTCTGTTGCATATCTGCAACATCCAGATGTGAATTGGGGCAAAGTACTGAGGGGATTTAACTGCAAGTACAATGTTGGCTGTAGCTGCAGTCATCTGTCCACTCAGCCACCAGAAAGACATTTTGCTTCTGGATTTGACAGAGCCTGTATCTGTCTCTGGCTCCCCAGAAGTGTGGGACTGAAGGGTTTTTCCTGCCTGTCATTTCCCTCTGTCCACTTTCACTGGACAGGGGGATTTTCTGTAACATCACAAAAAGAATGTGGAATTTCCCTCTCTCTGTGTTTTTGTTGTGTTTACAACTTCTCCACCTTTCCTAGGGCAGGATCTATTTAGGCATAAGCATGGCCTGGGTATTGCACTACAGAACTCAAACCAAGAGCCATCTCTGATCCTTGTAGGCAAAAGCCAGCACAGAACTGGTGACCCAATAATGACTGAAAGCAGAATTCTTGTTTTGTCATTAAAAGATTTCAGTCCAAATCTCTTTGGATAATTACACAGAAATTTCCTTCATTCAGTCTATCACTCAGGACCTCCAGGCACACACCAGCAAGCAATTTGTACTTTGTGACAATTAGCAAGCTGAAGTTTATCCTGTTAGAGATGCAGCCTGCCACCAGAGGTACACTATGCCTCTCCAAATCTGTTTAACAGTGACACAAATATTAGGTTCATCTGCTATCCATCATTTGTCTTAAATTGCTTGACAGATTAATATGTTTCATTACCCATGCTGTGGGGCAACCATAGTGATTTAAGCCTCTTAAAGGTACATTAAAAAAAAAAAAAAAGGAAATAGTAGCAGGAATCACAGAATCAGGCTGGAAAAGAGCTCTGAAATTGAGTCCAACCTATGACCTAACACCACCATGTCAAGCAGACCATGGCATTAAATGCTGTCAGGAAGCAAGCAGGAAGACAACTATTTCTGCATAGAAGCAGAAAGTTGTAGGACTGAATATTAAGCTAGGAGTGTGTGATCTCATTAGTCTCCCATGGATTATCAGTTCTCTCAGCTGCTGCATGGCTGTTCTCCAGCCTGTGGCTGCTGAAAAGACTGCTGGGGCTTGCAGCAGAGGGCCCATCTCTGGGCCTCCTGGACCAATTCCTGTAAGCATCAATTTTATGTCTGGGCATGGGGAAATTTAAGAGATGGCTGAACTTTAATGAAACCTTCTCCTCTAAGTCATTGGAACTTGAGATGAGGTCTTTGTTTTGCATATGAGACTGGGAGACTGGGTGCCTTGCATCAGCCAGCATCTTTCTGTCAATGTTGGAAGGGCAAGAGCTCCCTCACTTCAGAAAACTCCATTGTTCTTTGTATGGTAACAATCAAGAAGAAAGAGACCTTTCCTAAAAATTCATTTCTGCCTTGACATACACAGAGCAAGTGGGAACAGGTTTTTTTGGTTTTTTTGGTTTTTGGGTTTTTTTTTTTGTTTTGTTTTTTTTTTTCCGGGAGGCATGTCTCAAGCACAACAAAGCTGTGTTCTGAAAAGTTCTGAAGGCTGTTGTGGTACTGTACTGCTGTGATTATACTAATGCAGCTTCTTCAGAGTAGTATTTAATGCCAAGTCGTGTAAGGTATAACTGAACATTTCAAACCCTTATTAAGTTCCTACAGCACTTTTAAACTCCCAAAACCATGCAACTGCTCTTAGCATTTTCAACAGCTAATATTCTAGTATTTGCAGTGTTTTGTATTTTTGGTTGGTGGGTTTTTTTGTGGCTTTTTAAAATGAGCTATAGAATGGCTGCAGCTAGTTTAATGGGAGTTAGCCTCCCGTGATTTTCTATTCCTATAACAGGAGAGAAGGAATCCCAACTTTCTTGCTAGTGCTTTGAAATGCCATTAGTTTCCCTTTCAGACTTCAGGGAGCCATTTAAAGCCTGCAGGCATTCTAGCATCAGTTGTGCAAAGCTGGTAGCAGAAGTCACTTAAGACTTGAGCACACAGTAAGCAGAATCTAGAAAGGTGTTATTCTATTTGTGTTGGTAAGCCTGAAAATGTGTCCTGAATTATTTTTCTCTTGTTGCCTACCATTCATTTGCCATGATATTTTCCTTGACACAAGAGAGAAGAGCTTCTCCTGAACCTTTCAAATTCAGCTGTGCAGAGAATAAAGACTTGCCCAGGATTTGACCCAGAACTGAGGTACAGCTCACCAGTTCTTTCAAGTTCTGTCTGGTGCTATGGCTGCAAAATAAGGGGTCAAGTGAAAAAACTAAGTGGCTTCTTATGTAAATTCACCTAATTTCTCCATATGTTTGGACAATGCTCTGATTTCTAAAATTTTGTATCAGACCTAAATTATATAAGTGCTCAAAAAGTGTTCTTAATTACATTAGAACAAAATTTTCTTCTTGTGGAAGCTTTCTTTTTAGTCTCTTTTTGGAATGAAAACACACTTTGAAGTCCATGGGTTCCCTCAGGGAGAAGGAAGTTCCTTTTCAATCAATTCTACAGAGAATGATCCTCTTGGAGCCTTGGATCCAGCTCTTTCTTTTCACTGATGCAGACATAAAAGCAAAATTTGTAGAGATAAATTCATTACTTTGGGCTCCTCTAATTCTCAAAGGAAATCTCCTCTGTCCTTTCAATCCACTTCCCTAACCTTACTGAAATTAAAGCTCTTTGTAAGTAGAGTCTTTAGCTTGCTGACCTTTTCCCTCTGGGCTGGAGAAGACAGGTTGAACCATCTTTGGGCTGCAATTCCAAACTCTGCTCCCTTGTTTCTGTCTGGAAAACTCTTTGCAGGTTTGTAAATGGCTAATCATGAACCAAAAGCACAAATATACTTGACCAAGATAGAGAGGGTCTTGAAAGTAATGTTCTGAGAAAAATGATTTGCTGCACCTTAACACCCATCATATCCCAAGTAATACTATGCCATTGTGATTTCCCCTTCTTAACACCTTTTCAAGAGAATCCCTGGGCTAATCCTACAGAGATAATGAGCAGAATGATGGTAGTCATAGAAACTGTGCTTAAATATCTGTGTTTTGCACTAACTCCAGGGTAAGGCTAATTACACAAATGATGGAAATCTGTTTCAGCCCTGGATGAAGCACTGCTATTTCATTATCTTTAAACAAGTCTGTTCTTTATCTGTGCTTATTGGTAATGAAACTAAGGGGAAATTCAGTACTTGCTGTCTGTTGGCAAAGGGCCCCTTGAATAAAGCAAGGCTACTTTCAAAGTTATACCAGCTTGTGCAGGCCCTGGTGTATTTGAGGTTTGAGACTTCCCAGGAGGAATTCATAAGAGCCCTCTGAACACTTGTTCCTCTGCTCAAGAAGTTCATCACAATAGAAGTGTTTACCTTGAGGTTTCCCCTTCTGCAATTTGTGACAATTGCTTCTTGTCCTTTTGTTCTGCACCTTGAGCGATTGAAACTAGTCATGCTTTGAATAAGAGGCTGAACTGCAAGGTGTCCAAAGGACTAACATGTATTTTTCTATGATTCTGTGAAAATGAGGCAAGGGACATGCTACTTCAGGTCATGCAACAAACCTGTGTTCAAGTCAGGAACATGTATCCTCTAATTTCAAACTATTATTATACTGAGTAACCTGTATAGCTCTTCTGGCAGAACAATATTTCCCTGATAAGCCTTGTTTAAGAGCATTCATGATATAATAATAAACAAAGTTTTGTTCTTACTTGTAAAAAACCATAAAGAGATAGGGAAGAATATTTAAGCCTTAATACTTCCAGAGTATTCTGAAGAAGTGATGCTTTTAAGCCATGTGGCTTTTGTTGTGGAATTGTGTCTATGGGGAGTAGGAGCCCCTGCACTGTCTTCTAAGAGAGGTTTTCTTTTTTCCAAAGATATTTTTCTTCAGAAAGAGTAATGGTTAGGGTGTATCTGCATTCCTGGAAGTTTTATTTCAAAAGAAAAATAGTAAATATATTCAATAATATATTCTAATATTTTCTGTTATGATCCATATCTCTAATGATACCATGGAAGTTTTTATTAGCAGGTAGGAGTATTTTTTTTCCCTGTGGTTCATGATGTAGCTGTTAACTCAACTATTTTTGCTGAATTTTAGTCTGAACAGGTTCTTCTTGCTGTAAATGCAAATGCTACAAAGTGTTATTTTTTTTTTCTGTATTAAGATATTTCATGAAATATCTTCATGAATCTGGCTTAGTAGTTATGGATATTATTAAAATTTATTAAGTCATCTGGTAACAAAATTGCAACAACTCCAAGACTTGGAGGAATGGAAAGGAACCCAAAAAACCCCACCTGTATTGAGTTAATTAACAAATTCTTATAATCACGTTCCTGCAGATGTTTCTCATTTGCTGATTTCCCCTTTCTCTATGCACAAAATGTGTGTGTTTACACTGCCCAACCCATTTTAGCTGTTATTATAATTCTTACCCCACCATCTGTGCTGTCCTGATCAAGCCCAAGAAATACAAAACAGTTTTGCTTTTTCCATCTTGGAAGAGCCCTTGGCTGCACTACCATGTACCCTAAAATAAAACAAAAATAAATCAGCAGTTCTACAGATTAAAATAAACTAAAAGAAGAAAGAAGCTATTGGCTACAGCTCTGTGATCAGGCTGCAACCCTTGGAGCATTTTCTTTCCTCTAGCAAAGGTCTTAGTCCTGGAAAGAGAAGGATACCATGCACAGAGTAAGGCTGTTGGCAAGGGAGGTGGTGGCAAATCTGGCTCTCATCTCTTGTGCAAGACCAGGGACAGCCCAGAGACCCTGCTGTGCCTCAGCACTCCTTCCCCAGCTCTGCAGATGCCAGCACACTTGTTTTGCTGCAGGGCTTTGAGCTTGCTGCTGTATTTATAAATCTAACAGCTTGGTTCAGGCACTCTGAAGGCACCCATTGCATCTTCAGCCACATCCTCCTGCGAGCACTTTTGCACCTGATTAGCTCTTTAGTTAAGAATATCCATTCCTTAAAAGTCTTTGAGCAGTTGTAGCTTGCAAGAATGCTAAATTTTTCCCCCTGGGCCATTCTACTAGCAACTGGAAGGCACTGAAACACTTGCACAGGAAGGATATGTTCTGCAGAGAGAACAAAATTTGGGCTGAGACACTAATAAAAATTTGGGAGGTGCTGAATTGTCCCCATGGCATCTATGAAATTCTAATACTGAGTTATTTTAATGATGTTTCTAAGCATCAAAATTATTATGAAAATATGAGTTGGGGGAACAGATTTAAATCTGCTCTTCACGGGGAATAACCCTTCATTACGGACTCCTTCAGGATCAAATTGGAAAACTGAGATGAGTTACATGGGGAGAGCCATAATGGAAAAATAACTTTCTAATAGACCTTATTCACAGCTGAGCTCTCCTTGAGAGAGCCTGTTTCCTCTGAGAGGGCAGGGAATGGGGGAGAATCCCACAGTGCTCCTCTGCTGGTTGTGGGGACACTCAGCTCAGTGTGGGCACTGACTCTCGTCTCTTTCACAGAGCTGTGGGCTAGAAGAGCTGTTTAGACTTGGCCAAACATGGCTGTAACATAAACTTGTCTTCTCAGTTGATGACAGCAGCCCCATTCACCACACCCAGCTCTGCTGGTGACAATGGTCCTTCTCCAATCCAGTCTCAGACAGTTGAAGAGTGAGCAGCTCTGAGGCTGTGGAGAGGCATCCTCTGGAGCTACCTGTATGTGTGCCTTGCTCCAGGTGTTGGCCATGCTTCATGTCTCTGCTATCCCCTGCTGCTGGAGGTTACTGACTGCTTTGCTTTCCTGCACTGGCCAGGAATGTGCAATTCCATCTGGCAAAATCACCTGGGCTAATCTCAGCTCCCCTGAGGTGCTGAGATGCCTTGGATGCTCAACTGACTCATTTGGCATTTGCTATCCATCAACGAGCTCCCTGTCTTCCTCCCAACCTGCTGCTGCTGAGCAGCCATAGAGCCACTATCCCATGGTTATCAGCAGTTTTAGCAAGAGCACAATCTCTGCAGACCTCAGAGGAGGTTTTAAAACCATCCCACTCCACCACCCGATTATCTCACCAGTGTTTCTAGAGGAAATGAAAACTAAAGGTGGTCAGCCAAACCCCTAGCTTCTCTTGGGAGGGTTTACAGAAAGGGTTATGTCTAAACCCCCATGGTGACTAGGATGAGATTCTTCTGTATCCCCCCCCATGCAAGTGGGTGCCCTAATCTTGTGTCTACCACTGACCTGCCTTTTCTCTGACTGCACAAAACAACTTCAGCACTCTAACACCTTTCTCTGCTCATTAGAGGAGTCAAAGCTAGGTTTATAGGCTCTTTGCTGTACACTGATGGTCCTAATGAAGAAAAAGATCAAAATAATGTTGCTGCCATACCTGCCTGAAAGAACAGTATGCAGTTCACATCCTTTGAAAAACAGTATTAGTGATCTAGTTCCATTGATGAAGGTCATGAGAGGAGTTTGGGTACAAAACTTAATTCTTTGTATCCTCATCATCTCTTCTTAAATGTTCTGATAAGAAATATAAGGTTGTGGAAAGGAAGAAAAGAGAGACAGAATTTTTGAAGTCTCTCTGGCAACTTGTCTTTTATTTGATGCACAACTGGTGAGGTAACTTTTCATCTGCACTTTATTAATTATGTTACAGGAAACCTAGTAATTTATACCTTGCTTCTTTAAGGAAATGTCTCCCAATGTTGGAAGGAAGAGCACATTTTCCACCCAACATTTAATCATCCTATATGTCACAACCTAGCACTGGAATAATCCTCAATTACAACACGCAGAACTTTTTTGTAATTAAACTCACTGGTTGGAAGGGGGGTTTTAGTTGGGATTTTGTTTATTTTTGGTCAGTTTGAGAGGTACAGCACCAAACCTGGCTTGCTTACTTTTCCTAAATAAAAAACAAACAGGATATTGGACTGGAAGAATTCACTTTAATTGTGGTCTTTTTCCTTCAGAAAGTTAATAATGCATAGTACCTGGAATATAATGTAATATCATTTGCTGTTAACACCGACTTGTCTGATGATGTAGCAGTAATCTCACAATTTTCTAGACACTCATAAAGTGCCCATTGTGCAAAACATTCTGTACTGGGGATTAATCTAAACAGTAGGCACAGCTCAAAGGAAATTCAGAAAACAAATCATGGGCCTCAAACTGACTTTTGCTGATGATTTTTTTTTCCTGTGTAGCCAGGGAAAAAAACTAGATACCATATCTATGATTGCAGTATGTTTGTAAAGAAAATTTGCTAGCTGTAAGTAGCACTGTCTATACCATTAAAAAGAAAAAAAAACTTCCTTTTCTCACAATTTGACAAGCAGGGCAGACCTCTGCATCCAGAAATGGGAGGTACCCAAAGTCTGAGATGGAACACCAAGACTTTTGAACCCTTTGCAGCTTGGCTTGATTGCAAGGTTTACACAGTGCTCTTGGTCTTCAGTATATTTAATGAGCTTTGGAAAATCAGACTGTGTAAGAGCAGCCTGGAAAGGTTAGGCAGCTGACATTTTGAGAGGCAGCAAATAACACAAATTGATAATGTCAAGGAGCTGGTGCAAACAGTCTTTTGATAGCTACAGGTGGGTCCCAGATAATGCTGCAGTAACTGGCACCTTCAATTTAAAAATTATGTATTGGGAAGAAGTATAATTTCCTGTTTGCCTGTGAGACTCACCTGAAATGTCAGATGGGGATGGTGATACTTCACATGACATTTGTCTTCCTAGATCTTTCCAGGGGTTGCAGAAATCTTCCCCAAGGACAGCCTGTATTCCCTCCCTTACTGTATTTGTGAGCAGGAGATGCTTGCAGAATGCAGACTGGATCTTTGGGCTCCTAACCTACCCTCCAGCATTTGTGTTGATCCCATGCTGATCCTTGCTCACACTGTGAAATAAGCAGGCAGCTGTGGCATCTGAAATATCCCAGCTCACTGAATGTTTGTGCTGCAGTGCAGAACAGCCAGCTCATACAATTAAACATGGTCAACACCAGTACATCAAGCTGGCTCGAAAAGATAGCTTTGATAAGGATCCAGTGCTATCAAAGTCAGACAGACACTTCCTTAAGCTATACCACACATTTCTGTAATGTAATTTTGGTCTTGGAAAGTGGTAGCTGAAAACTTGAAGCCTTTGACGTAACTGAATTCAAAGATTTGGGGATAATTCTGTCAGTGAGAAGTGAACTCTTGTCTGCCCATCCAAATATATTTCCTAGAAGCTGCTAGAGACAGGGTGGGGCAGGAGACTTAGTCAAGCAATTTTAAGTGATGGATGGAAGATGTGTAAAAAAAAAAGTGATCTCACTGTAGTGAGTCAGATTCACACCCCTTGGAGCCAGATGAGTACTTCTAAATGAATGCCCATAGCACAGAGGCAATTCTGCTGCACCCCATGGGGCACCCACTGAGGGCTGGTTTTCATTACAGACCTCCAAAGACCTGCAGCCATTGGGTTCTTATGGCAAATGTTGTGTGAGCTTTCATCAGAAAAGGCCCTTGTTCTTTCACATCCCAGGGCTGCTGGCTTTTCTCAGAGCTGCAGCTGCCATGGCCTGTCTGACCAGTACTTTACTTTAGTTCTGGGGTTAAAGTTGCTGTTGAGTTTTAAAGGTTATGACTCAGTAACTGAAGCCACCAGTTTTTGAATTGACTTAAGGTGTAGCAGATGATAGAGATTATTACCTTTATGTCTGTCAGTGCTTGTAATTGCAAATTTTGCCAGTTGCTGTATTCAAATGGCTGTGGCCAAATGCACTTCCACAGCAGAGGCAAGTTGCTGGGCTTGCACTTTTAAACCACCTTGTCAGTTAAGCTCACTGGATCATATGGACTGCATGCATATGTGAATGCCAGAAACATGGACACATCACCTTTTTGTATTAAAGAAAAAAATATCAAGTTATCTTTATGTCCTCATAAGCAACATTCTCTCTGATAGCTGCATACCTATGTAACTACCATGTAGACAGATGCTGTAATGTTGCTCCTGGGATGTCAATAAATTAGATTTTCTCCTGGCATTCTCTGGGACAGCACCCTGGATATGTGAAAAAAACTGAGCTTCGATTATGAACTTTAAAAAGGAGGAGTTAAGTTTCTGCTTATGCCATGGCATTGAAAAAAAAAAAAGTTTTGATTTTAGATGGTTGTAATAATTTTGTTTACCAGGCATTATAGACTGTTGACTATTTGAATATCAGTTAAAAATACGACGGAAAGACTTAAAGCTCTCCAAGAGGTGTTTAAATCAGATTCATTAATTCCCTTCTCTGATAGAGAACAGCAATCTCTTGTGTATCTGACATTTGTTTCTCGTGGTATTTGTTGTAGCTGTTGCAGGGGAGGAAAGATGAGCAGCAGAACCCTAGGCATACCAGGCAATGCAAGGTCTGTCCTTGATACTTGCAGATCCATGTATTAGTGTAGGATATTTACATATTTTATGTTTGTTAGCTTCTTTGGTAAGTATCTCCTTGATTCTACCAGTGAAGTGTGAAACCCAAGCTAGATCCCGTCACAGCAAGCAGGCAGGCTAAGCAGGAAGTTCCTCATCAGGAGTCCCTTGGCTTGTGCTAATGGCTCCACAGGTTATTAAATAATGTGACAGGAGGACTTTTTCCTTTTTCCTTTCTATCCCAGGGTCAGTCCCTTTCAGGGTCAGTCCCTTCCACCTGAGCCATACTGATACACCTTAATGATGATTTTGAAAACTCCTTTTTGCCCTGGCACTACAAGGTTTTAGGAATATAGACAAGGTATACCAAGGTATATATTGTATGAGTTACTTTTCATTTGCTGAAGTTAAAAACTTTCCCAATGAAAGGAAAGTCTGTCGTGTAAGACTTCTATTACTGCTTTTTAAAGGAAAAAACCACCTTGCTCCTGGCTCATACAAGGAGACACTTTGATGCTCCTATAAACAACCTCTTTTTGCTTGTTTTAGGAAGACGTGGTGGTGACTCACCATGGCACATAGGCTGAAATATGGAATAGTAATGAGTTAAATAGATTGTCAGGGAAAATTATTTAGCTTTTGTGACAAGACAAAGGGGGTTTTGTTTGCTTATTTATTTTTGCTATCCTAAGTGCCTGGAATACTCAGAAATTCTGTCTTTGCATCAAATATCTGCTGTGGGGTTGAAGACAAGTTACTGAATAACACTCCGTGATGTTCTGCAATTCCTTAGGAATGGCAACTGCACCAGCTTCTCCTGAAGGTCAGCTTGTTTGCTTCTGTTCAGCCAGGACAGGGTTAATATTTTACAGTAGCTGGGAAGGGGGTGTGGCCAGACCCAAATGTTATTTGATCTCACCTCACTTGCAAGGGGCAGCAGTCAGGAATTCACACTCCTGTTTTCCTGAAAGGAAAAGCATAGTGTGGTGGTGAAGAGCTGATCAGTATTTTGTTGTGATCTTTTACCTTCTGGTTGGCTTTGGTGAAAATTAGTTCTGCTGTATCAAGAAATGTTTTGAGTCTGGATGATGGAATTCCAGATGTGCTCAAACACTTCTTTTAATAAAATTTTATGGTAGGACTTTTCTTCTTTAAAGTGATAAAATGAAAAATCACCCTCTGTTACAGTCACCCTATATAAAGTACATACACACACACACCCCATATTAGATGTTTTTGACTCTTCTGTGACAAAAAAAATTGCAAGAGGTTAAAATAAAAAAGTTGTAAATGTAGAGGCAAACATTTGAAACAGTCTGTTGCTGACTTTGACAAATGCAAGATGAGACATTGGACATGTAAGGTTTCAGTGCAGTTTTTTTTTAGGTTTCCCTGATTCCTTCTACCGTTACCTGCCTTGCAGAAGAGACAAATGCCACAAACATTAAAATCAGCATTTTGGTCCAGATAGCCACTGTTTCAGCATCAAGCTGAAAAAACTCTGGCTCTCAGTTTCACAGTGCTGGTATTTGGTAGCTGCCACATTCACACTATGCAATTCAAGCCACTGCTCTGTGCTGTAATGCTTTAAGAGAGCCCTCAACTGAGAAAGGATGCTGCTACTGTCAGTGCTCAGAGAAGCCACACCTGCCTCCAGAGTCAAGGGTGCTGAAGTGCTCCTGGTAGTGGACCAGTGTCAGCAGAGCTGTCCTGGGAGCACTTCAAAGAGAAGCATCACAAGACACTTGATTTCTGGCCACTGACAAATGCTTCTGTATCCTGACCTCCAGGTCAAAAATGATTGTGTCTCTTGGTTTATATTATCTGGATCTGCCATTGCCATTGGGATGGCAGTAGGATGGGACTAAAGGCCAATGCCCATTTCTCTATAGCATCGTGGATAACACAAAATTGGACTCCTGTCTGTGCAGGCTTCATAGTGAATCCACCGTAATTTATTCTTAATGTGAGGTTCCTGGTGAGGTCAGTGAGGGGCAAGGACAGCTCTCTTTCCCACTCTAACCTCCTGATTCTGTCTATCAAGAAAAATAGGATGTTTGTAGGGGGATAAACTGCTACCCATCAGTAATTCCTCACTGCTTGGTACCACAATGGCAGAGTCAGACTCAATCCTGCTGACCTACCATGCTCTCATCTGGCTTATAATCTTCCCAGTAGCTCCCTTCCTCCTTCCAACCCATCTTCCTCTCTTTAGAGCTCCTTAGCAGATTCCTTTCAAAACCTTGTCCAAATCTCTCTGAACTCAAAAGCATCATTTTTCTTCAATGGCAGAGCATCACTAAGCCTGTTTTTTCACAGCTCAGAACAGCCTAGGTTTGGTGTTTTCCTACTTTTTACAAATTTTTGGAGAGGAGGAAATAATTTCATTTAGAGTGTATCAGTTGCTGAGCAAGGGTGGAGGAAGTGCAAAAATTGTGCAAAATTCTCTGAGTTGCAGGAATTGGTGAAGGATTGTTCTGTGTTATATTCACTGTAACTTCATTAGGTTAAATAGTTTTGATGTAAGCCTACAAATACCTCAATTCATGGAAGAATCAAGAAAATATGAATGTGTATTTAATGTGAAGAAGTTAAAATAACCAACTGTTAAGCATGGATAGACAGTACCATGAATTTCAGAGGAGCAAATATCTCTTGGTGAGCTACTGTATTTCTGTAGTGATTGTCACTCTGGGTTGCTAAGGAACTTTGGTTTTCTACATTTCTGCCTTCAACATTTGCTTTTATCCTCACACTTCATGTGGAGCATTTTCTTCCTGTATTGATGCTGACCTTTTTCTTCTCCCTCATTAGCAGAGGCAACAGTTATGCTGCATTTATCCTCTCTGAGTCTGTTGCTTCAATGATTGGAAACTAAAATACAGAAAACCTTTAGTCCTGCTGACACTTAATGATATGGTCATTATGCACAATAATACAGTAGAGAAAAGTGGTTTCAAAGGGAAGGGAGCCCTGCTTTTGTTATTAGCAGTTGTAATGTGGGCACTTAGAAGAAATGACTGAGGACAGATAAAATAATGTAATCAAAAGAAATCAATCTCCAAATGAGATGCCGAGGGCCTGCTGCCCTGCTTTGACATGCCATTAGCTTTACCTGTATAATCCCTGACAGATGTCCATCCATTTTAACAGAAATAGTGGTGTTTTGTAAAGAGAAATTAAACTAAATTAATTTCTTTCCCATGTGGACATAGAGTATAATCTGTTGATTGCTGTCTCTCTCCTTTTTATGTTTGTAGACTGTTGTTCTGTTCCCCTCTTCTTTTCCTCTGGACATTAAACAAATTCAGCTCTTTCATCTTTTCCTTACAAATCATATTTCTGAATCTTTGATCATTAATGCTGCTCCAATTTAGACTGTGACTTTTCCCCACATTTTTTAAAGTGCAATTTCTCCAAGAGTAGACGTGTTATTGATTGTGACCCTCCGGTGCTGAGCAGTGGAATAATTACCTCCCTCATTTTGTAAATTACTTTTTCTTCTCAAGTACCTAAAGCAAATCTGACACTGGAGACCTGAGCAGCCCTCCCCTTCCATCTGAGCACAGTTCATATCCTTTCTTTCCCACTCTGTGGTGTGCTATTCTGCACTTATTGAAATCAATTCCAGTTTGTCGCCCTGAAACTCAGCTTGATAGGTGGGAGAAACACACTGAGTTTTAACCCTGTCCCAAAGCAGGATTAAGTTTTGGGTTGGACTCTTTGGAAGGTGATTTCCTAGTCCATCACTCGAGTCAGTAGCATATAGTAGTTTCAACAGATCCAAACTTGGCCTTTCTCTTAGGTGACTAATGTGTAATTTTACAGGACCTTCTATTTTCCCATTTATTTATTTATTATATCCTGGTGGGAAGAGCAAGCATCATAGGCATTGCAGTAGGAGCTTTTCCATCCTCCAAAATTCTTCAAGACTGTTCAGTGTGTTAGGTGTCTTCACTCCTGGATGAATGCCATCCAGCACCTCAGAGGAAGGAACAGAGGCCACGTGGAGAAAAGAGATGGTTAAACAGTGAGCAGGTGTCTAGCTAGTATCCCCCTTCCTTGCAAAGAATGGAGCAAAGAGCATATAATAAATTCAGCCTTTTTGGACATAATTCCACTTCTTCCTTCTTCCACTCACTAGCCATGGCAGTAGCCCTTTACAGAAGACTTTGCCATATGAAGAGATGCCTGAATCTTCCTACTCTAGCAAAAAGCAGTGATTTTACACTCCCTAAATTTTCTTTTCTGAATTAGTATAAACAAAATATACTGGTAAAACTGGAAAAACTGAACATTCAGGACCAAAGCTGGCTGAAGAAAAGAATTTGTTCTGATACATCCCAAGTATAAAAAACATTAGTTCATGCCAGGTGCTTCTTCCTTGAACATTTGTGGAAAATGGCCCTCTGGAATGGACAAATATAGCAGCCCAAGAAACTGCCAGGTTCATTTAGATGGAATGTGTGTGTCTTCTGTTCCTCATCAAGTACACAAGAATCCTCACAAGAGACTGCACAGCAGCATGTGCTTTACCAGGCTGGAGCTGGACACGGTGCCTGAAAGTACTGCCACAGACCTGGGAGCTGAAGGTGTTGCTGATCTTGTGATTTTCTTGGTCACAACTGCCTTAACTTTGTCAAAGCCTTAAGGGGCTTTGGCAGAGCTTTTTGCTCCTGAATCATTCACAAATCTGAGAATCCCTTGTGAGGATTAGAGTACCTTCAATCCTAGTCCTGAACCTGGTTGCCTGAAGGATCTGTAGCCTTTGGGGAGCAATGAAGTACAAGCTGTATGAACAAAGGTTAAAATCACTTTTTAAAGCTGTTGTTTTGCCATGAAAAATAGATCAAGCTACTGGAGCTGTCAAAAATGTATTTTGGAAATATGTTATCAGTGCTAAGTTGCTCCTTCTGGAATTAATGTTACCCACAGTGGAGGGTTTTTCAGAGGCATGTACCTGTGGCTTGTAATGTTTGATACTTTTTAAATGACTCCTGGGAAACCTCTTTCCTTGGAGACATGAGGAGAACCTGAAAGAGTATATCAAATTGGGACAGTAGCACTGTTTCAAGGAATATGACTGGAACACAGCTCAGCTGTATACAATGTTATTTCTTTTGAATTGGTATGTGTTTCTTGTTCAGTAGAAATTACAGTTTACCATTTATCATATGATAAGCATGAGCTTTTTGGGAAAGCTCAAACCATGCTTTCTAATTTGAATGGGGAAGGGTTGGATTTGTAGACTAAAATCAAAATCCCATTGCAGTCTTGGGAATTTTTGTTGACTTCAAAAGGGATGAGATTTGGTGTGCAGCTGGAAGCAGAGGTCCTCCTAAACATTTGCAAGTAATGTGCACTGAACATGCCTGTGTCCATTGAGATGCATCCAGATGGACACTGAGCATCCAGACAGCAGCAGCTAGTGCCCACTGAGAATTTATGGAGCACAAGGCCATCTCCAGGGTGGAGGGAAAGAGTGATGGTTCTGCTGCAGGCTCCCTCTCATCCTGGGTTCAACATTGGTTTTTCTGTAGCACTGGGCTTTGAGGAGAAAAGAAGCCTCTCTTTTTCATGGTTTCTTGTTCCAGGTCAGTCTTAAGGAGAACTTGTCTCTGACACTTCTGTGTCAATCTTTGCTCCTCTTCTCCCACCATTAAGTTACTGCCACAGAGCTGGTCAGGGTGGCAGCTGCTGTGCATCTCTGCTGCCCCAACACTCACATTGAAGCCGTGCCATTGCCCTTTGCTGACTCCTGGATACAGCTGACTGCTTGCTCCCCTGGCAGGAAGACCCTGTTTGTAACTGGCTATGCCACAGCTTGGCTGAAAAAAAAAAAAACCCACAAAAAGAGCATTTTTCAAGATGTCTTTTATTGACATTGTTTTCACAGTAGGTTAGAATATTTCATTCAATGACATAAAAGATGTGTTCAAAAGAAGACAAGTAGTTTTTGAAGATTTTAACAACACTGTGTGCTTTGTCCTCTGCCTAGTCTCCTTGTACTTTACACTCAAAATAAGCTTCTCTGAATGTATCTTCAATAAATAAATAAACACCCAGACTTGCTTTCTACTTTCTTCTCTCAGAAAGTGGAAGTTTCTGGGGAGCTGGATAAGCCAGTGAGAAACTGAAATAACAGCAGGATGGAAAGAGATTTAGTTTAAACTCCAGGAGCTGCTGTATCTGATGGAAGCTGAATGCTAAGTGAATCATCGTGACTCAGTAAATAGGATAATGGTCTCCCCCTCTGGGATTTCTATTCCTGCCTGAGGAAACAGAAACCTTGCTAAGCCTACAGACAAGTGAAACCCATCCTGCTCAAGCCTGCCTTGGAGGAGGGCAGAACATTCACCTTTTCACCTGCTGTCATGTACAGCAAATGCATCCTGATCCCACACCATCCCAGTTTGATCTGGATGGGTCAAGCATATACTGCACAACCACCCCACCTACAGCAATCCTCGTCTTAATGTATGAGGAGTCTGAAATCCCTGCTCCTGAAGTAGCCAGAACACCATGTGTCATGAAAATTATTATAGGGATCCTGTGGTCTTGGGGTTTCCTTAGAGCAAACAATTTTACTTTGAAGCATATCTTCTGCTCCCCTGCTGTCTCATTTTCTAGACAGTAAATCTCCCTGGTGAAAACTGCAGAAAACAGCAGCCTGCTTCTGGACATATTTGTGTTGTACTTTTTTAAAGCGTGTTGAATCACAGATTTGGAAGAGAGGCAGAAAGTGGAGTAGGTGAGATGTGGGCTGGTATAAGAGACTGAGAGACAGAGAGAACTCGTGCAATGGGGAGAAACTAAAAATCCATTTTGGTCAGCCAGAGCTGCAAAAAGACAGCTTACAGCATGCCCAGTGGGGCAGAGAAAAGAGCAGGGGATGTTCATCTGGAGCAGTAACAGTGCTTGAGTCACCTCAGAAGGCTGGGACTGCTCCAGAATGGACTCAGTTTGTGTGGTGCTGCACTTCATTTGTGCATCCATCTTCATTTGCCCTACAAAAGGAGGGATATGTCAGTCCTTTATGTCTAAGAAGTGTTCCTTATCCCTTGCTTTACCTGGCCAGATACACAGGTAAAGCAGCATCTGTGGGAGGTGAGAAGCCTACCATCAAGTGGGCTTGAAACTCACCTCCAGTGGTGGTGTTGGTGTTTATTTTCTTGTTTATATTTGGTAAAATCTTGCTTGCTGGTCTCTGCCCTCTGGATGTCACTGTTGTGCTCAGATTCCTCTTCTTCACAGGCCTGGCTTATCTTTCCCTCAGTATCTGACTAAGCTTCTAAGAAGTTCGTTTCCCTTCTTCATTGGTCTATCAGGATATCTTATCTGGAAACTGGGAAAAAGTATCTGTCCAGATCTTATTGTGCAAATCATTTGAAAGGATGATTGCCCTCGGAGGATTGGCTTAAAGGCACCAAAGGCAAGCACACCACCATCTGCTCCAGCCAGAACTTCCTTGGGTTGTCAGACACAGTCATCTTGTAAATGTTTCCCCAAGGTTCCCAGCTCTGGTCTTCTCTGAGCAGCTCCTTGCTCCTTCCAGACAAAGAGATTATATTATGAGAGAAAATGGTGCTTGCAATGTGTCTCCGTGGCTTCAGTTTTCCTTTATTTTTAGCTGCTCCTCAGAAATGTCCAAGCTGTACAGCTACAGAATTTTGTGCAGTGCAAAAGCCTGTACTACAGTGGGCAGTGTAAATCTCACCTTGATGCAAGTCTCTGAGATCAGATAGGGAAAATGTCAAAATCCTGCTCCTCCAAGACACTTAAGCTTACTGCAGCAGAGCCCTTCACCTTTGCTTTTGTGCTGAATAAACCAAGCCCCAAGGACAGGTGTGATGTTGCAGCTGGGGACTCAAAGATCAGGCAAGATGGAAGATGGTTGACAGTTTGATGGGACAGTGACCAACACACAGGGAGATTTAGTGTCTAGAATACTAGACAGCAGGGGAGCAGAAAATACTTTTCAAATCTGTGATTAAAAGTCAAGACCTGTCAGGGCAGGGGATTAATTCAATTTTTTTTCTTTTTCTCTCTTTACAGAGCACTTAAAACTGAAATCTTTCCCTGACCAGATTTTCTGCACTATTGGAGGAGGCTGTGTTTGTAGGAGCCTTAAGTTTGATTACTGCTTTTCTATTTGTGATTTGCCATCTTATCCACAGACAATTGTGTTTTCTTTGAGACTTTTCTTATTGATCCACATCTTCTTTTTCTCACTTTTCCTGCTAAACCTTTCAGGACTTATGTTCACAGGAATAGGCATCCTCTGGTCGTCCTATGTACAAATGGGCATTTTGGGGTGATGAAGCAGGACAGTGAAAACTTAGGAAAGTATAAGGTTCTCACAGAATGTGCAAGTTCTCATCCCTTCTTTTTGTTGTTACTTATAAGTATGTGAAGTTCAGTGATGTGAAAGGAGCCCATGATCAAGTGCTCTAAAGCCTACTTTGTAGGAAACCCGGCTCTTTCCCTAGGCAGCTGCTTTGCATGGCAGCCTGCAAGGGATGTGCTTGCATCCTAAAGGAAAACATGCCAAAGAATGATCCTCCTGCCAGGTCATGGTTTGGTGCCTCCATGGCAGCAGTAAGGGACAGTTGTCAGGATGCCATAGAACTGCAAACAGTAGCTGTTTTTCCCATGTTTTCCACCTAGTCTTCTCCTAGCTTTGGGTCTCCTTCCACAGCAGAATCCAGCCACTTTTTAGTTCTGGTGGGGGCAGCCTCAGACATGGATGGGGGAAGCTGTTTATGACAGCTGGATAAATGCTGCCTTGAAAGGAGAAAAAAGAGAGAGGTTCATCCATACTCAGGCTCAAGGGTTATTGTTTCACAGAAACATTTGCTACCAGGCTCTGTATGATATGATTTTTTTTTACTTTTGAGTTCCTGGAAGAAGCACTCTGTGAAAAGTGATGCTTGCCTTGCCACTGTAGAGCTGCTGCCTACCCACAGACACAGCCTCAGCAGTGGCAGTGGGGAAGAAAAGTCATGTTTCCAGACAGACCCTGCTGGCCCCTCCTGGTGTAGTTCTTGCATCTGACTCTAAAAATGCACTGCTGCAATTCAAGGTACCATACTAATATGGAAGAGAACATATCTGGGGAGTATGACTGATAATCAAACAAGGCCATATAAAGGCTATTATAATTTAGGACAGACACTTATGGATAAATCCACTGTGTTCTAATGTTGTAGCATATGCAGAGATGTTTACCATTGCAAGTAATCCATGTTAGGTGGGGTTTGTTTGTTCTCTCTTGATTATTTAACATGCTGGCAATTACCTCAGATTTGCACTATTTCTGTTGCTTGTACAAAGTTGCATTTAATTGTTCTCTAGTGTATTGCTGTGTTGTCTTTTTGTTTTACTGGGCTTTAAACTTCTGTATTCCTCAGAGCTTATATCTCCAGTTTCTTCTGTTCTGTCACACTGCCCTTGACCTGCTCCTCTCTCTCAGTATATCTGAAACATTTCAACTTTACATTCTCCAAATCCTTACTGCTAGGCTCAGAGGAAGTATGAGCCAATTAGCCCTTCCCAACAGCTAACTACCTGATCAATAAATGCGTGAGATTGTCTTGGAGCTCTGTTTTTCCCACTCAGGTCCTTTTATGTTGAGACCAAGAGGTCTCAGGTTTTTTGCATCCTCCTCTTCTCCTGCTTTTGTTTTCTTTCTTGACTCAATGTCAGCCTGACATGTACCTTTTTTTTGTATGCTCAGAGGCCTATTTAAAGAATATTTAAATGCCTGAAATAAGACAGGCAATGAAACAAGAACATATTGCAAATAAAAACTTTAGATGTAATTCTCCTCGTTTGTAAATACCTTCATTTTATGCAGAGGAGAAGACCTTTCAGTTTCTGTGGCTGCACCCAGAAATAATGATGGGTTACATATAATGGTTCTGTGAACATTCTTTTACTTTGTATTCAAGTGGATTCTCATTAAATGTTTTCTGAGCCCTAAAACTTGGCTTTACTTTGTCCAGCCTTTATCGTTGGTATTATTACAGAATTAGAAACCCTATAAAGTCCAAAAATTCTCTTTTTCAAATGACTAGCTGGTGCTGATATAATTATTAATTACACTGTATGATATTCTGGTCATTGGCTGCAATGATCAATGATTTCCCTCAGAGACAGTTGCTCAATTAAAAATACATCAGTAATAAATGACCTTCTCCAAAGTTCCTGCTGTAGGAGGTACCTAGCAGCTCTGAGAAGAACCATTTAATTAATAAATGTGAGCTGTTATATTTGAAGCTTGAGAAGAGGACTTTGACTCCATGTGAATACCAGGGCAGGTGATGAGCTGCTGCTGCTGAATTTGAGAGTGTACCTTGAGCCCCATGCTCTGCTCCAGGACCACCCCCTGCTCACAAGGACATCCTTCATCTGCCACTCTCCATCTCTGTGGATGCTCCTTTTGGAGTCCAAGTATGATTCAAGCAGTAAATGCACATCCTATAGTCAGGTGGCCAATGTGCAAGATGTGTGAACATGACCATACTTCCTGCACCCAAAAAGGCTGCAGTCTTCACCTCCCTCTCCAAAAATAATGATGTGATACCAGGGTGTTGACTAGCATGAAATGCCACTGCCTGCAACATCATTCAGCACTTTCCTTCCCTCCTCTCCGACCAATTACTTATTTTTGACAGACTCTGCCCACTAAGGGAAAAAAGGAAGCTCTGTGATTGGATGATACATGGATTATAAACTGTTGACAACTTTGGCATTCTTTGCTCTGGGAGGTGGATGATACAAATATTTCCAAAACTGAAGTGTATTTAAAAAAAAAAAAAAAAAAAAACAAACAAACCAGTAAGGTTTTATTTGGGAAAATTTATAGATATTTGGTGATTGCATGAAAGTCCCCAAAAGGGAAAACAGTGAAACATTTGGGATAAACAGACTTCCAGTGCAGATATTTTCAAAATACTTCTGTCCTCTACTGACCAGCGTAAGATTATCTTCTCACTCCTGGAACTTCAATACAATGGAAAATTAGCATATTTTAAAGTATTTCTTGCATAAGAGAAATCACAGATAAAAATTATAATTATTTTGATCTGTTGGTACATACATGGAGAGAAGGACAGAGAGGATGTTAATTTAACTTTGAGATGGTTTAGTTTCTTAAAGCTAATTTAGCAGTGAGAGATGTGGTTCTCTATGATTAATGTAGAACATCTTAGAACAAAAAATTAGTGAACAGCACACAGAAAACTCAGGAAGGGAATGGTCAAAGATGGTGCTTTGCTAAGGGTACATTTAGCAGGACAGAGAAAGATTCTTCATGGTTGTCCTGTGATTGAAATGATTTATTCACCAAGACAATGCTGTCGTGATGAGGTTGCCTTAAGAGTGCAGGGGAGAGTTTGTAGAGCACTTCACAATATTGCAGTCATTACATTTCATTGTTTACCCTGGCTGCACTAAATATTTTGTGACCAATCCATTCTTATGATAAATACCTTAGACCTGTATTTTTCCTAGCAGTCTGCAGTGAGACTGAACCTTGCACTTCAAGACTTTTCTAGAGGCATGACTGGCCTCCTGATCTAACTTTCTAAGCAACAGTTGATTAGTCCCAACTGGATGAATATGGTGTGCAGATTTTTTGGCAGAATGCTCACCTCTGTTGCATTGCAGTGCCCATGATGGGTAGGAAAAGAGTGGATTGTGCATTAAAATCCTGAGATATATTTTTACTGGAAGTAAAGGGAATATTTTGAACTAAAATAATTATGTTTAAGGAGCAAGATACAAGAGTTCCTAGATGGATTATAAGTTTCTCATTTATATGCTCACCCACTAAAATGCAATCAGCAATAAAAAGCTGTTCCTTTAAAAGACACTCCAGTCCAGTTGCTGCAACATAAAAATTTGTTTGCTTATTCCAACACTTACTAAAGAAGTAATTAGTTATGGTTAAACCTGAATAAAACAAATCTTCAGAGATGAGAGTTTATTTATTTATTGCTAACTCCTTCATAATTAATGGAATTTTATTTAGTTGAACCAGTGACTCAGTCACCCAGGAGAGCAAGAGCCATCATTCCTGCTGTGTTCTTAGCCTCTGGAAAGCACAAAGCTGAGAGGAGAAAACTCATACTGGCTAATGCCAATGCCAGTAGACAAGAATGCTTAAACATGTGGATATTTGTGAGCAGGGCAACTGCTGTGAGGAGGAAGGAAAATTTATTAAAAATGTGAAATTGAAAAACCCAGTGGCAATCAATCAGAATAGGTAATCAAAAGCAGAGACTTTGTGACCAGGTTCAAATGAAGAAAAAGGAGGTGTAATTCCCTCACCCAATTAAGCCTCAGGACATACTTGTTCAGCAAACAACTGCATTAGGTTTTTTAGAGTCACACCTTTCACTTGCAATGAGATACTGATTCATCCATCATGGCTAGAAGAGAAGGATGTTAAATGTAATCTGTTGCTTGACAATTAATTTGGAGCAGATGATACTTTTGGAAAGGCTAATTTAGACATTCATCCTACATGTTCCAACCTAATAATATTAATCATGGAATAGTTTAGTCTGAAAGGGACATCTGAAGGTCATCTGGTCAAACTGCCTGCTCAAAGAAGGCTTTGTAATTCGAACAAGTTGCTCAGGGTCTTGTCCAGTCAAATTATTATTATTTCCATGGATGGAGATCCCATTTTCCCTACAATGATTCAGTTTAGTGAACACAAAACTCAGGAGAGTGAGGGAAGAAATGAACAAACAAAAGGGTGTAAATTAATTGCATATACCAAGATCAGGATCAATCTATGATTGATGTGCTAAAGAGAGAGAGGGGATAGAAAGCTCTTTTTATTTCCCATAACAGCACAGCAGTCAGAATCTGTCTTGGACCAGTAACTGGAACTTGAGATGCATGGAAATGGCTGACAAACACTTAAACAATAGCTGGAATAGAGAGACGAGCAGACTTTTCTGTGGGTACACTATGAATGAGCACCTGAGGAGTTTGTTGACTCTTGAGGAAAATATTTCAGACAGTACAGACAGTAAAGCTGGAGTTGTCATAGTGTAAGTTCTCCATCATGGGTATTTTCAAAGAAAATGCCAATCTGTCAGGAATGTCTTATGCACAGCTAATTTGGCCTTGCACTTGGAGGACAGACACAGTGATTTGCCATTTCAGCTCCATTTTCCCTGAGTCTGTGGCAGAAGAACAAGAACTTTGAATCTCTTCTAAGGTATTCTCGTGAGCCATGAGTCAAGGATTAGGAAGCAGTACACCAGTTCAGCCCTGCAGATACAAATGCATGAGATAAATGCTTGTAAACCAAGCCCTGTGGAAATTATATACCTTAGTTAACAGTTTTAGAAGTAGAAAATGCTCCATTTATATATTTAGCAATGGCTGAAACACACAAAAAAAGAATATGCTTTCAAATGATGTTTCCTTAAATAAGGCGTTTTTAACAATACAAGATAATTTTTCAGGGCTAGAAAGCTCTGATCATTACCCAACCCTTGTTTTTAAAAACTTTGTGTCTTGGATCTTATTTATAAAGCTAATATTCTTCAGTAGAGAAACATCTTGGGACTTCACAATAGTGACTGAGTGAAAGAACTGGTAAAGCAATATGGAATATTGTTGTTCAAATCACTGCACCAAATCCTGCCTTTACAATGAGTTATAGCCTTTTCTTTTTTTTTTTTTTTTGGCTCTGTTGAGCATAGCAATGATTATTTGCACCCAGATAACAAAACAGCCCAGTTATCAGTGCCTTTGGCAGTCCCAAGAGAGAGACTGAGGACTGAATGGCCATGTAGATTGAATATGTGCAGCAATTTCCATATGGATGCTTCTGGTGTAGCTGCAGTCTCTTTTTACCAGAGGATCCAATACTCAGTATTCTGCAGGAATGGGATTATGAGAGTTCATAATTGCATTGTGTGTTCCCTGGAGATCTATCCAAATGCTTCAGTCCATAAAAACCATTTTTTTCTTAAACTGCTGTGACTAAAACAAACCTACTGCAATCATAATATTATTCAAATGTCAGCCATGACTGGAGAAGTGCAAATTATAGTCCAGTCTTACCCCTGTAGTCAATGGAGCAAGTTCTTGAAAACCTTGACATTCAGTGCAGATGGAAAAGATCCTTTGAATATCTTCAGTGCCCCACTAGTGATTAAAAACCATTTTTATATGAAAGTGAATATGTGTGAAAGCCAAATCTGTATCCTGCACTCAAGAAAAAGGTACCTGCACCAAAACATGCATATTGTTCAGCAATGTTTCTGTCCTGCACCTTCACTTAGAAATCAAATGTTGTCCATAGGTCCAAGTATTCACATAACAGCATAAATCAGATTTACTCAAATTGCCACATTTCTAGGAAATAACATATGACTTTGGGGGATCTCTATTTTGAGCTGCAGTGACAAAAAATGAACAAGACCAAGGGTTTGCTTTCAGTTAGAAAGCGATGTAAGTTGTGCTTTCTGGTTCACCAGAGTTCAAATGTGTGCAAGTGAAGTTTGTAAGGGTGGAAATGCTGTTGATGTGTGTATGAATGAATTAAATATGTTACTCTTGTCATAAAGTGCATGTATTCAGAAATAGGGTTGAATTCCAAAAATTTTGTGCTGGGAAGTTTTGCACTAAATCTCATGTTGTGGTTATATTTAGAAGAGTGAGAAGGTATTGTGAAGGTAGGTCAGAACTGCATGAACTGTTTGCATGATTTGCTTGTTTATTTTTTAAAATTTAAATACTTAGAGTTTTAATATACTGGAATATCTCTGATTGTTAAGAAATTCATTGCAACTAGCCAGGCTGGATATTGTAGCTGGATATTGTTAACTGTCTTTAACACAGTTTTGGTCACAGTAAAATACTCTTTGGCAAATGCCACAAATATACAGAACATAAGATACTTCCTGTGTTTGAAAACTAAGAAGCAGGGAACTGCTAATTGTAACAATGTTTATAATATTCATAACTTGTTGCAAGAGAGGGTGTTTTATTACGGAAGTGGGCTTGGCAGTGGTACCCTGCAGGAGAGAATGCACTAAATATGTTTCTGTTGGCTTTCCTGGTGTTTGTCACTTCTATTTACTACCCAGCATAAAAGCATCCCTAGGAATAGAGGGTTCCTTATTTTGTTGGATCTGACAAATTTCACTCATTTGTGGAAGGAGATTGGGAGAGAGGAAAGAGGGAGAATCTTGAATAAGAACATTCTTTTTAATGAAATGTGTGTTGGAACTCAAACCACACACTCATATTGTTGTCCCATCAGCAAATAAAGCACATGGGGGATTTGTGTTCCTGCTGAGTCTCCCATCTCAAAGGAAAAGGATGGATGGAAGTTTTCCCCATCTTCTATTTTTGCCTATTCTTGGCCCCTGAAAATGTGTTACTGTTGTTATTGTGCTATGGCAAGGTGGTAGCTCAGTTGCAGGACTCCTTGTAAGCAGAAAGACAGAAAAAAATAATGGCTTCTCTTCCATAGAGCAGAAACATAAAGGCAGACAGATGACAGCAGACACATGCAGTCAGATGAGAGGCTAAGATGAAACAGTAAGAAAATGTTGGATGCTGCGACAGCCAGCTATTCCAGCAGAACTGCATCATAATTGTTGTTAAATTTCTCAGTTGTTGCTGTTAAAGTAGGAAAATAGCAAAAGAAGGTTGTAAAGATGGCAATGAATTGGCTTTGCTTGTGTTTTGAATTTGTTCCCTCTAAGGGGAACACAAGGGTCCTAAGAATGTGATTCCTTCCAAACATTACAAGGGAATCAAGGTGTAAGTTGACTTGGGATGGAAATCAGTATTTGTTTTACACTGTTCATCAACAAGTCTGCATGTAAGTGAGGTAGGAATAGTGCTTTCTTTTAGGTTTCTCCTGCAGTCTCCTGGCTTGTGCTACCCAGAATCTCTCCTCCTGCACCTGGGACAAGTTTGGGATCCAGCTGGAGGGTACTTCATCAGCTCTAAGCAGTATATTACACCAGCTCTTCTGTAAAAAGTGTTATGTATACTGCTGTGTTTTTCTTCTGAGAGTTAGAGTTTAAAGCAGTTACCTCAAAGTCTTCCTTTTAAAATTCATATGTTCTGCAAATTCTATTCCACTGGCACTACCAGCAAATGTGCAATGTTTCTACCACACAATTCTTCAACCACTTCTGCAATTTTGCTGTTATCAGTTTCCTAAGGGGATTTGATTTGTTTGTTTATTTCGAAAGAATCCTATTTTTCTAGCATCCCTTACACCTCCAGCAACCTTTAGAATTTCTTATCTACCTTTGCAGTTTTCCCTCTGCTGGTGACAGTAATCTTATTATAATCTATTCCAGCCTGCAGAGAATTCTAATGAAATCCCTTCAGTGTGCCTCAGCACACTTGTTATAAAGGCAGGGTGACTCACACGCTGAAGTTTCTAAGCAGTGTTTGAGGAAGGAGAGAACTGGATAATTCAGAGAACTGGTAAGGTTATCATGACAACAATTTCAGTTTCAAACCTGTTGAGAAGGAATGAAACTGCCGTGGGTTGCTGACTCTTTCATTGGATAATGTGAGATTCTATCCTTGCATTTGCGGAGTACCTTTCACCCAAGAATTTCAAAACTTTACACATGTGTTCAGCCACAGGGAACAGAAAGAAACACAGAAATGAGAGGAAAATATACTGAGATCATCTCTGTAACAGACTGAAATCAAGGACTGTGATGCAGTGTTGTGTCAAGCCAGCAACATATTAATGTGTATTTCCTGATCTTACACTGCTGACTAATTAGGCTTAATATGTTCAGTGTGCTTTGAATGAGGTATTAAGTGCACTGCAGAATATGTTTCAGCTCTTATAACCAGTAGGAGTAATCCTGTTAAGCTGATTGGGCCAATTCCCTGGGTGGCATGCATAATGCTGGCAGTAATTCCAGTATGCTGAATTACCTTTCCTTCATACACAGGCATGGCCATATTTTGCAAACCTAACGTGGAACAAAATGAGCAAGGCATCACCTAGAAGAAGATTCTGCCTGCTTCATATTACTGTATTTTCATAATTGAAATCGTATCTACTAAACTATATTAATAAATTAAATCAAGCTTAGCAATGTTCCTAAGGGGAAAAACATTTAGCTAATATTCACCAGACATTTATTTAGCCAATTTATTGGCTTATATCCATGTGTCCTCTAACATTCAGATATTAATAATTTCTTTTGCTGCTTAAATTTGATTAGCTTTTGCTATTTAAAATTTCTGTAATTAAATAAAATACCTGTAGCTCAAAACTCTCAAGCTAAAGAAAATACTTCTTACTTTCTCAAGTCTCATCAATGCTGAATGAGAAGCATTTGTTCTAACTAATTAAGTGATTAAGAATCTAAACACATTGATTATATTTTCTAAGAGAGGAATAAAATCATATCTATCTATCTATCTATCTATCTATCTATCTAATCTAATCTAATCTATCTTCTCCTGTTTCACATAAATGTATACTCACAGATCCATAGAGATGTTCTATAGCAGAACAAACCATGTTCCCCAAACCAGTGAGGACAGTGCAGAAAGATGATCTTCAATAGACATAACACCAAGCAGGTTATTGCTAAGATAATAAAAATTTATTCATTCAATGTTGGAAAGGAACGAGCTGATTTATCTTCAATAAGACACCTAACTAATCTTCTTTTCCCATTTCCTGGCCTTACTGCTGCATTGATGATACTGCTCCATGCCAACACCTTCCCAGTCATCTTCTGGTCTCAATCACTGTCCTTTCACTGACCTACAGGTAGCTTTAAAATCACCCATTGACCTGGGATTGTCTCCAAGTAATTTTACATTATTTCTGAAACAACAAGTTCGCAGAAATTGAGATATGAACCATGGATGATTTTTTTTTTTTGGCAATGGTTGTGTAAATGAGAGGCAGCCTTTCATTTTTTCTGGGGGGAAAAGTCAACTTGGAAAACCCTGAAAGCAAGTACATTCTCAGCATCTCAGCATGCTTGTGATGGTTAATCCACACTCATAGGGCTTTGAAAAACAAAAATAAAGTGTAGGCATTCCTCCTCCAGCATTCCTGTGGCAGTGTGTGTGGAATAACCTTAGAATTTAAAAAGCCTCTTAAGTCTATTGTCCATTGGAAATCTGTTAGTAACTTTAGGAATGATCACAGCACATTCTTGTCTCAAGTTACCATCAAATATTATTAAACTTGAGAGTTTTTCCTGCCAGCTCTTCTCTGCTTACATGACATCTGATTTCATCCCAGGTCTGTCAAGCTATCAGATCAATGTCTTTGGTAGAGACTTCTAGTACCTTTCTTGTTTTCTCTTAGTTTACTTTCATTCCTTTCTGTGGAGCGTAATTCCTAGTTTTCATCATTACTCATCTATAAATATATCTCACCTTTTACTGACCTGATTTCACACTTGTGAAACGAAGACAGCATCATCACCAAAAAGACTACAAAATGTTAACTGGAGATACTAAGGTCAGTCTTAGGGGCCTGATTACAAGCTTGCTTAGATCTAAAGCTATTCTAAATTGATTCACTTCTGCAAAACATTTTTATATTCTAAATACATTTTATGCTAATGTAGCTTGTGGTTGCATAACATCTTTCACTCTTTTGCCAGTGACATGTGGGCAAAATTGGATCCAGTTCCAGATCTAAATCTTGTTAATTTCTAAACTGAACTCCATAATAGTGTTGCCTTTAGATACAGAGTTGGAGGTTTCACCCTTAAACTACAAACTATTCAGAGTATGGGACAGCTATTCCCAGTTTAACAAAATACTAAGAGCTGCCATGTAAAAATAATCCAGGCTTTTCCAGATATTTGGCATGAAGGACATCCCCAGGAATCTAGAGAGCAGGAACCAAGCAATTATTCCTGATGGCACTGCTTACCTTTGTAGTAAATGGCAAAGTTATAATAGTTACAAAATTGAGAGATAACATTAGAATCACATTTTCGGTACAGAGAAGGGGCTCCAAAATATTCTTGGCAGCTCAGTGAGATACCATGTCTTGCAGTTGTACTCTGCATTCAACTACCCTCACAGATGACTGTGCTTTGCCTTTTAAGTCTTGATTGTGATGTGGTTAAGTCCAGTACAAAGCAGGGGCTTTATTGAACAAAAGTATTTTTCATTCCAGCCAGAGGACTGTATGTTCTATCCAGAAAGGCTCTCACTGCTGGTGACCAGCATTTGAAATTCAACAACTAATTTTGGTACATTTCTTCAGTTTGCTGTTTGTTTTTTGTTTGTTTGATTGATTTTTTCCCAATGGTTTCGTCTCATTATAAACTCAGTGGAAAAATTCCCATGTCAACACAAAACTCCAGTCCCTGCAGATCAGATCACAGAAACAGTCAATGTTCCCTGTTTTTGCAAATGGAAGGGATTGAATTTTGATTGTCCCTACAGCCTTTTCTGTTCTGCTCGTGCCATCATATATCTTCTCTCTAGAAGTATTTCATTCTGTACTGTGACACTTGTGCTTTTAGAAATGTTTTCAGTCATCTTTACAACCATTCTACAAAGCAGACTGGAGATAAGTTGTTCCCCTTACCTTTTGTTGCACCTTTTCTTCTACCTCCATGAAACTGGAAATGTTTTCCTGCTGTTGATCATTTAGAGATCTCCTGGGTTACTGTCTTCTTTATTTAATAAACCCTTTCTTGTTCTCTGCTCTATTTTTAGTTTAGTTAGTCCTATTTTTAGCAGTCTTTAATAAAACAAAGATCGGCCTCTTAATTTTTAATATTGAGACTTAGTCTGATTATACTCAAAAATTACAATAGCTGTTTTTTGACCATTTAGGTTTTATTTCCGCTGTTGTCATTAGCTGTAATTTCCATGAGATTCTTTTAGACTATGGGAGGCTTCCTTGCAAATCTGAATCTGGTTCTGAACTGGCTTTTCCCTTCATAGTGATGCACTCTTCCACGCTAAAGGCACCACACAGGACTGCCTGAAGTTTAATGTAGCCCAGCTGTGTTTCCCTCCTTCTTCATCACTGTTTCAAATGGGGAAAATTTAGTTTAACTTTATGTCAAATGTCTGATGGATGAATGAGGGGAAGAGAAATACTTCCTACATTGATCTGCCCCTTGAATTTTTTTTAATGCAACCTACCTAAGTGTTGAATAGTAGAAGTGAAATCATTGTGGAGTTTAAGCAATTGATCATACAAAATTCCTTAAAGAAAAAAGGGAAAAACTTATATATTATATATATCTATTTCTTTGAGGTGTGTTTCTGGCAGTGTCTGTACCACAAATCATATGCATGGCATGTTTTGCACCTGCTGTACTAGATGTAGCATCACAGCCTTGCAAACATACCAGGTACTTAGTGTGATTTTCTTCTCCATTTTGTTCAGATCATCTACTGCAATTTTTTTTGGAATTACTCCCTTTTAGGAGATGGTAATTGCAGCAATTTCAGAGCTTTGCAGTTCATTACAAAGCTAGGTTTGAAATTATGCATTATTTTACATTGACTGGTAATTGTTCTAAAATCCTCTATCAGAAAAAAAAGCAAAAGCTGTTGTTGAAGTCTTAGGTGCTGTAGGCTCTCATGGACAGAACATGTCAGATCTACAAAGAAAAAAACAGTGGAAAATATGCAGTGCTACAGTTGGTAGAAGAAATTAGATTATGATACATAACATGAATTAAGATGTCTTTGAATATCACTGGTAATCATTAATCCTTAAATGTTGTTTCTCAAACTGTATGGTGTATTTTATGAGGTATTTCTAACAACTCAAGTGCACTTGAATAACCTTCCTCAAAACTTGTGCTGTTTAATCATTCACCCAACAGACAAGCACTATAAATCATTTCAATCATTCAGCCCCACCAGCCTTTCTGCAGCAGCTTTCAAAGAATGAAGAAGTCACAGTAGGAGACTTCCTCAAGTGCACTTTAAATCATGTGCAGCAGGTACGAGCAAAGATACCCTCATCAATGTGAACTCTGTGTGGCTAGGCCAGCAATCACACTATTATTTATTATTTTGGACTCTGTAAGCATCACTGGGCCTCATGATTTGCCCTTGAGTTCCAGAAGTTTCTATATGTTTATCAAAGGTTATAAAGAGAAAGTATTAGAGAAATAGCATATATTCACACAAACAAAGTCTCTGCTAAAGACACAAAATACACTCATGGCCCCAGTAAATATTTTTGCTTTCAAAAAGTCTTCTTTACATTTGATCCTTATGTCTACTTGCTTATCAAGGTCTTGATATGCTTACATTTTAGCAATAAAATCTGGTGTTGGCCAAAGTGATTCTTTCAGAGTGCTTGGCCTCAAAGAACTGGATTGTCCTGCCCCTGACTGTTTGGTCCCTTGAGTTGCAGCAACACTTCCAGGGCTGAATCAGAGCATTGTGCAAGTTTTCAGTATTTGAGATAAAGGAAGAGAGGAAAAGGCATTCTCCCAAATAGCAAATCATTACTGCATTCAACAGCACTATTCTGTGCCTTTAACTAAGATGGTGTTGTTCAAGACAGTTGTCTTACAGAGCATCTCTTTATAACTGTTCATCAGCTGGTGCACCTACAACTACAATTCTGACTGAAAGATGAGGATCTAATTAAGGCAAGCTAAGTGTTTTTTGGCTAGTAAAGATTTAATCTTAAAGGCACTGAACCATGTGGTACCAAATGGCACCATTTCCTTCACTGTCTAACTCAGTAGGTGCAGGAATGCCTGACCAGCCTCTGAGTGACCCTGCTCTGTGGCAACACCAGCCTTCGTTCTTCAAGTTGATCCTTCCAATACCTGAAGCTTTTAGGTGGAAAGGGGATTCAGACCCTCCCTTAGAGTCAGGCAAGTCCCATCTCTTCCCTAAACCTGACCCTTGACTGCCAGTGTAGAGGTAAGGACCATAGAAAGGGGTGGTACCAGTCTTTTTGGAGGAGACAGTGGAGGGAGAGACCATTTCTTGATGGCTGCTACCCCCTTGTCCTGGGTTTGCTGTCTGGCACACTCCTAAGTGGGAGGTAGTGGTGCATTCACTATTCTGAGCTCCTCCAGTGTGTGCTCATGAGAGTTGAGATGTGGTGGGATCATCCATCCCACCTGACATCAGCATCAGCAAAGAGCCAGAGCTTCTCCTCATCACAGGCAAAGGTTTGGTGAAACATTCTGTGTTTCATGACTCCTGCTACATCCACCTCAGCAGGAACACCTTCACCTCCAAAAAAAAGGCATTCTCCTGGGTGAGGCAGCAGCTCCAAGCCTCCAGTTCCTGCTGAGTTACTGTTCAAGTTACTCTTCTGTGCTGCTCCTCCTGCATTCAAAATCATACTGAGAGTTGTATAAGAAAATGCCTTTTTAGGAGAAAAAAACCTTTTTGTTCCTTTTTTCAAGATCCAATCTCTACTGAAAGCATTCAGCTACGCTTTTTTTTTTTTTTTATGCAATTTATCTAACTACAACAAAAAAGATTTAATACTTGATGACTCATTAGAGGATTTAGGGATATATCCGGAGCTCATTCACCTTTCACTCTTGAATGTCTTCAGTGCAAGGTCCATCAGTCTTTTAGTCCTGGAGCTGCCTGTGCTCCTCACAATTTATTTGTTTTTTGTTCATCTCTGCTCTTGAAAATTATTTAGATAGGAATAAAGATGAAAACTGAATGGATAGCAAGAGTGACATACTATAATCCAGGGATTCTTTTTGATGCAAGAAACTTTCTCTCTGCAAGATCTCTTCTGGCAAAAGATGTGTGGATTATGACCTTGATATCTGATCTATAATAGAGGAATGAGCTTCTTTCCTTATCATATTCTCTACATTATCTCTTGGGACTAGTTTTGTATATTATATATCCTTAACCTTAGATTCTCTCTCAGAAGGGAGATATTTTGAGGACTCCAGAAGTTTAATTTCAGTTTGAAAAGGCACAAAAATTTGTTTTTTAAAATGAAAACACAAACATTCATAGAACTCCAAATGAAGCCTCAGGAGAACACTCTTCTTTTGATACTGAGATTCAAAGTCCCCACCATATGTTTCCATAAGCACATCAGTTCATAAAAGCTGATTTCTTATTTCTACAGGGCTTGAGATGCCAAGTGTGTGTATGTGTATTCTGAAAACAAGATTTCAGACAAGCAGATATAAAAGGGGCAAGAAGGGATTATTAAAATTTCAAGACATGAGAAACAGGGTGCAAGGGGAAAGAAGAATAGGGACACTTTCAGTTTAAGTGAATATAAATAATACATGCTGAATTTCTAGTGGGAGATGAACATGTAGGGCCAGGAGGGGATGGGATGGAACCAGCTTGCTCTCCTTAGCACTTTGTCCCTTGTCCACACCTGCATCCAGACAGGAGAGGGTAGTAAGGGATGCTGCCATGGATTAGGGCTTGGTGAGGAATGTGTTTGTAACAAGAATTACAGTATTGCTAAGTTAGTCTTTTGAGCTTCCCAGGGTCCTGCCACAGGAACATCTCAGTGACTCAGACTCTGCTTTGTGTGCTGAGAAATCTGATCAAAGGCTTCATAAATCTTGTCACCAGGGATAGGACATAAGACAGAGTGTTCCTGCTCTCCTGCTCTGATTTTGGAGCAAGAAAGAAAAGAAATTAATTTCAAAAGTAGACTTGAAGCTAGTAATTCTCCAGTGAGAGTTTACCCTTCTTATTTACCCTAGATCTCCATTCCTAACAGGTACATGGAAATAAGAGAGAAAGCATGTCAGCAATGTGCCCAATTAATTTTTTTAAATCAAATCACGGTTTAATTAAAAGCACATTGGTTCACTGAGCTGCCCAGCCTTCATTCAAAACCTCTCTTAATGACTCATGAACAAGGATGTTTACATCTGCACTTCAAAGAGATGTCAGAAAAGCAGATCCAGTTTTAAGAGCAGACTTCAACCCACACTGTGGCGCTCAGACATCACTTTGCTGGCTTGCAACACTCCACATACACAAATGGGCAAGTAATAGATAACTCAATGTTTTTTTTCATGGGCTAATGGTTGGAAAGACTAGAAAAGGGAAAGACAAAGAGAATAGATCATAGAATCATCATAGTATCATAGAATCATTAAATCATTACAGTTGGAAAAGACCTCCAGTATCATTGGGTGCAACCTTTGACCCAACACCACCATGTCAATTAAACCATAGAGTATACTAAGTGCCTCATCTAGTCATTTCTGGAACTCCTCCAGGGACAGTGACTCCACCACCCTCCTTACTAATGGCTGACCACACTTTCAGTGAAAAATTCCCTTCTGATGTCCAACCTAAACCTCCCCTGGTGCAGCTTGAGATTATGTCCTCTTGTCCTGTCACTTGTTGCCTGGAGAAGGGACTGACCCCCACCTGGCTACACCCTCCTTTCAGGCAGCTGTAGGGAATGTTAAGGACTCTCCTTCTGCAGGCTAAACAACCCCAGTTCCCTCAGCTGTTTTTCATGACTTTTTCTCTAGAACCTTTGCTAGCTTGTTTGCCCTCCAATGTTTTTCTTGAAGTGAGAGGCCAACAACTGACACAGTACTCGAGGTGTGTCCTCACCAGTGAGAGTACAGAGTCATCATTACTGATGATCATGACAGACTGATTTCTCCTTCCCCCTACTTGCTTTCCCACTGCCTGTGTGATCCACAGGTGGCTTAGTGGCGATGGACCCACGTTTGCATCCTGATGATTCAGGACCACACACACTTCTTTGACTGGAAATCTACCACCAAAAAAAACATCTTGGCCAAGTACAAATGTGAGCTTAAAATGGCAGTGGCCCACTGCCTGCTTCTGAAGTACTGGAAGTGTAAACAGCTCTGCTGTCTCACCACTCTTCTTTGCAGATGCCCTCTCACATGAAAACTCTTTTGATTTTGGCTCCCAGCTCATTCCCAGACTTGTACAGCAGAGAGGCTCCAAAGGTCACCATCTGCCTTTAGAAAATGAACACATTTAGTAAACTCCCATCAAGGCAACACAGGTGACGCCTCTTGACTTTATATTATTTGGTTGTATTTAATATTCTGTTAATTTGCCAGATGCTTTTTCCAGGGTTTTGAAAGTGCTTCTGCTGCAGTAAAAATCAGCAGTGCTTCTTGGATCTGGTTGCCTCTTTCGACACTGTCCTCTGGAAAACTGTCTCACATCATTAAACAGTTTAATTTACTGAAAACCTTCTAACAAATTCATTTACCAAACAGAGTCATGGAATATACACATATTTTAAGGCTTTCAAATAAAAATGTCTGAAAAAAAGGCCAGGTAAACTGATGTTCTAAGACCTAGGAGTGAATAAGGGATGATAATTAGGCTTTGGAAGTTGTAAAGATGGGTGAGGTTAGTAGAGAAAGAGATGGACATTCAGCAGGGGAACTGTCACCATCTCCCCCTGGATCCTGGACTGGTGTAATTTAGGTCCCAGATGAGTTATGTGGCTCCAGAATACATGATTTAATTTCTCTCTTACTTGCTCAGGACCTTAACCAAGGGCTGGTTTCACCAACATATAATTAATTGTGCCCACTGTATAACCTGCAGCCTTTTAATCTTATCTTCCTTTAGTTTTCTATATATGTTGGTCACGATGTTTTGACGCCACCTACTCCTGTACAATTGAAATTGTACTGAAAGAGGAGCTCTTAGGATGACTATGAAAATGCACAAAATCCATCAAAAAATCTTATTCAAACATAAAAAGACCAAATTTAGGCTCAGTGAGACCTGACACTGGACTTCTATATTAGCATTTGCAGCCTCAGCTTCTGTGCTTGACTTCTTTCTATTTCTTAATTTTTACTGTCCTTTGTCCATTCCTCAAGTACATTTTCTCTGATCAGTTTTTTAGTTTATTTCTGATCCTCCCTCTTCCCTGTATGTAAGAACCCTTCTTCTTTTGCTCTTTCTCTATGCCTTACACTTTCGCTTCCTCTACCTTTCATCATTTTTCTGACACCTTCTTCTTTCCTTCCCTCCCTCCCTCCTTCCCTTGCTGCTCCTGGGGCCCAGCTGTGGCCATTGGTGACTCTACACCATATCCATAAGTGTCTGACACAGGGAAGGGATGTGACCCTGTGCTGCCCCAGCTCAGCCTGAGGGCACAAAACCTCACATCCCCATCTCATAACACTTCTCCTTGGGGAAAGCTGAGCAGATGCTGGACTAGATGGCTCTGGGGCCACCATCCAGCCTGAGTGACACTCATATTGAAGAAACCCTCATGGCTTTTTCCCTGGATTTAGAGCACAGCAACATGGCTGAATGTGAGGCTGCACTTAGAGCAGCCAGAGCCTAAGCTGGTACTTAGACCTCTAGTAAACTGATTTCATTGTTGTTCATGGGGACTGTGAGTGTTTGGGGAGAGTATCTGTACTGGGAGGGCTGATTTAACACTTCTCTTCTCTTGCAGTCGAGATCAAATATAACAGGGAACATTTCTTGCCTAAGGGGTTTGTCATTGTCCTGCTAACAACAATATTCCCTGAATAGATTTTAACATTTTTTTCCTGTTAATTTGAAGTTTGTATTAGAAAGTTTCCTTTAAATGCATTTAGACATCTCCCTGGATGATCAATTATCTCAATTCGTATAAAGTTCTCATGCATGAGCATTTCTTATGATGGCAATAAATTAAATTTAGTAATAAACTCTCATAAATTTATTAAGGTGTCACAGCCACAGATCACCCTTGTCAGTTCATATAATGTTTCCCTAGTTACTTAAAAGCTGTATTACTTGCCATTAAACTTATAATCCCACTTAATATTAGTCCACTTAACAACTTCTCAAACATTCAGAATTGAATTTACAGTCTCTCATCAGTGCCTCTCTGAGGTTTATGGCAACATTTCCTCTCTAAATGTTTTTGTGGTCTGAGAAAGGATTTTTCTCATTGAAATGTCATAAGCCTTGCTCAACAACTCACCTATTTCTCCCCTCTCTATTCTTTATGCCTTTTTGCTTTTTCGTACTAGCTCATTTATTCTGTATTCCACTCAAGCTAACCCCTCTCAATGCAGATGACAGGTTCTGGTTGTAAATCTTCAGTGCAAATAGCCCTAGATCCTGCACACTACCTGCAGGGAAACAATAACTTCTGGGAATGTCATTGCTTTTGTAGCCTTAGCTGCTGTTATCTTGTAGAATAAGCTTTTTATCTCTGCTTTCCACTGATTATTTGTGAAAGTACACAGCAGTCTGAATCTGTGTCATGCCAACACCTCTTCCTGACTAATGACCCTTCATTCAGGTGGGTCAGGATGCTGACAGACTCCAGGCATGTGTTTCCAGCCTGAAATATACAACCAGTTCTCACCTAGTGTTGCTGGATAAAAGAAATTCAAATAGGTTTTGCTATTAGAAAAGCCTCTGGAGTGTGCAAACCACAGTGAACTAGAACTACTGGTTTCTGTTGTCTCCCTCAGACTTAGATCAGAGAGCTTCTAAATTTGCCAGGCGAGGCATGACATGGGTTTTACCTTTTTGTCACACTTTCTGCTGGCAACTTCTACAGGAAATGTCTGACAAAGTTCCCCGTCTGAACAGTTTCCTGGGCAAGCACATAACTCCTCAGGTTTACAGTGATGTTTCTCTCTGTAATGAAGCATGTCAGTACTATGTTGTAAAGCCAGCCATCCATAAACATTACAGCATCATGCTTTTGCACGGACTTTTGTAAAAAATCCTCATAAACCGTGGGCTTGCCAAGAATCTGAATGCAGATCGAGGATGTTCTTGCCAGAGCCAAGAAAGAAGGACCAAGCTAACTGCTGATCCTGTCTCTATTCTTCTGCTTGTCCTGCCAAGAGCTTTTCCCCAGTAACTCTGCACTGGACTGGCTTCCTGCCTTCCACAGCCCTTGCTGCTGCATCACCCCAAGGATGGAATGGCTCAGCCTCTCCCACACTGCTACCCTCCCAAGATCTGTCTCTGCTTGTTGTACAGCTGACTTGTAATGGAATAAGGCTTTACTGACAAAATGCTCCAGCTTTCATGGAAACACTGGAACACACTGTACATGATGTATGGATTGGAAAACAACTCCTGCCTGGCAGGCTGGCAGAGAACACAAGCGCTGCTGTGTGATCCATACTGTTCTGAGATTTTTGCAGCTCTGCTCAGCAAGGGGCAGCCAGAAAGCTCCCAAAATCACCAGAATAAAGCTTTTCCCAAATAACACTATTAAGATCAAAACATGTCTTTCTATATCTGTGTAGAGTTTTAATTAGGATTTTTTTAGCCTGGGGTAGTTTTCCTCCCTCACTTGATGCTGTAGGCTCCAGGACAGTATTTTCATATTATTTGATGAAAAGAAATGAAATTAAATGAAATTAAATGAAACAGTGCCTCAACAAGAGAAAACAAAAGCAAAAGGACATCTTTCTCAGCAGAAGAAAACCAGCCTGATGATTAATCTCTGCCACCAACACAGACACAGCCTCTGGGTGCTGGTAAACAGCCACCCAGCAGCTGCCTGCAAGGCTTTTAATTTGGGATTGCCCCTCTAGCCCCAAGGGGACTGCCTGCTGCTGGAGGATAGCAATGGGGAATTAAAGGCACTCGCCTCTCAGTAGCTTCCACAAAACATCTGTGTCTTTAGCTAAAAATTATAATAAAGGAAAGTTTGTTTAGGGCTTCCATGAGGTTTGAGGATATACTTTGCTCTCCCAGCCCTGCTGCATGAGTAACACTCTGGCAAAGAGGCCAAACATTGCACTGAGGGTGGAATCTCACCCAGCCCTCTGCAGTCTGCTCCAGGGTGCTCCTGCAGCCTCACCTGCCATGCCTGCTCCTGTGGGGAGCTTTAGGTCCCATCTGGCTTGGGCCACTTCCACGAGCAGCAAGCTGGGCTGGAGCTTCTCCAGGGAAGCAAATGGCAGAAGGTGAGCAGAGACAGCATGATCTGGCTCTGGCTCTCTAAACTGCTGCTTTTTTTTTTTTTTTTTTTTTTCTGGTGGGCAATCTGGATTGCCACACAGAAGGCTGTATCACCTGCAACCTACATATTGATAGAATTACACTGGATCAAAAGGTAAAATTTTCTGTGTATTTGAGCTGTAGCATCAATAATTTTGACATTTCCTGAAATCCCCTTGCATGCTTTCTTCACATCAGTTTAAATTAAGTAGCTGATGATTAATATTTCTTTGTTTTGTCCTTATGGATGTCACAGAAGGGGTCATTTTTTCTTTCGCACTTCTTTTTTGTTGGTCTTGTTATTATTATGCTGAGGCTTCAAATAGCCAAGTTGTCTGGAAATTCATATCTCCTCAGAAGAACCATTTGGCTCATCTGGTGATGGCAGAGAGCACAAGTTGGCACACTTTAAAAAGAGAAAGCTTATTTTACCAGCAGCAACTGTGCCTTTCATTCAACCTGGACTAGCAGATAGGAGGCCAAGGGACTTTCAAGGAGTAATTCCAGGCAAATTGCAATCTAAAATCAGTTTTAAAAGAAGTGTGATGAAAGAGAACTCTATTATTCCTTTGAGTTTTATCTTGTCATTTTCCCCCCTTTTGTTTTTTTAAAGAGAAAACTAGAGTGAAACCAGTCTTCATTCAGGAGGAAAGTAGAACGTATATTGATTCAGTTTTGTGTCTTTCAGATTATTCTTCTCTCAGATTTGTGAGCTCCTAAAAGGACACTTTCCATCAGTTTAATGACATGATATGTCTAATATTGAAACTTGTATATAATGATTCCTCAGTGATTTCCTTGGCTTAGAAGTTTTTGGGTTTTTTATTACTACATGATATCTGAAATGGGTTTCTGTTTTATCTAGAGGGATTCTTTAATTCCTTTAACGAAATAAATTTAATTTCAAGTGAGATCATAATCTTGATTCTCTCACAACTTTAGTTGTACTGAGTGGAGGACTGTGCCCTGTGACTACACTTCTCAGAAGGGGAAAAGGTTGCAAGCAGCAAAAGTACAAAGCAGTAACAGTGGATAAAGAGTTCCTTTTTCCTCCCAGCTGATGATCTTGGAGAAGAAAGCAGATGTGTTGCATGTACTGAATGCTGTGTCTCTGTGTGTATATATGTGCTTTTCCCAGTTTATAGCATGGCAAAACTTGGAGCAGCAGCAAACTGTACCAGAGTTTGAAAACCAAGGACTGAGGCAGTAACTGCAGTAGCCCTAATGTCTAAGTCATATTGTTCTCCACCAAGAGATCAAATTCTCTAATTTGCTTTTGCTTTGTGGTCTTTTATTGTAATAGAAGTCCTGAAGAGGGTACATGTGCATGTGGTTCTCCACGTTATGGTGCTGGCACAGAACCCATCCTGCTCGTGGCTGCAGGAGGTTGTTGTGACTCTCCTGCCGTGTAACCATCTTATCAAGGTGGGCACTTGAGTGCATGTTCTAGTGCAGTGCCTTTGCTGTGCAGAAGTAGTCCAGGGCTCAGATGTCCTGTCCTAGGGCCACAGACTGGGCACCTTGGTACCCACCTCAGGCTAGTTGCACTGCTGAAGGCATGATGGACTCGTCCACTTTCTCCTCATCCTCCCATGGAGCTCAGCATCTCTCACAGCTCTTCTGTCACTGTATTTCCCATGATTTGGGTGCCTGAAATAATGCTATGGCAGCCCAGTGAAGACTGTAATGGAAATATAAAACATCTGTACTGTGTTAATTGAAAGATTCACCCAGCATCTTGCCTCCAGCTGTGGCCAGAAACAGATTCTTATGGGAGAGCATAAGAAGCAGGACAAATGCAAAGTAGTACCTTCCCAGCCACAGGTTTCTTTCAAGGGGCTTCCTGAGCCAAAGGTTGCATCCAGACTGTCACATTCCCTCACCACTGGTGGACCTTCATGCTTACACGAATTTGTCTGATCCCTTTTTAAATGAATTTATAAATTTAGCCTCTGCAACCTCCATGAGCCCTTAGTTTCACACTTTAATTAGATGTTAGGGGAAAAGGCATTTCTTTCTCATTGTTTTAATCCTGCTGCTGATAATTGGGGTGCCTTCTGATTCTCATAGTGGGTGGAAGATTGAGTAATTGTTCTGTGTTTACTTCAGTTATCATTATAAACCTCTATTATCTCCTCTCTCAGCTGTCTCTTCTTTTCAGCTGAAGAGTCCAAGTCTAATTAGTCTGTCCTCATTTCTGCAAGGCTGAAACCAGCTCAAAATAATTGCCAAGCACGATCTTAGCACACTACCCAAATCATACCTACTATAATCTGGAGGTTTTTGGGCTGCTTAGAAAACCAATGCACATTTTTGCAAGGCCTGCTGTGAATGCTAAGGGGAATGTCCAGGGTGCTTGGAGCAGAAGGATAACACAACAAATATGTGACATTTCTGTACAAAGCGTCACTTTTGATCAGCTATGAGGTGTAATTGAATGTACTGGTAAAGAACATGTGCCAGCAAACTTGAATCTGGTAACAGAAACACCTGAGAAGATGCACCAAGAGCTAAGATGTTTTGAAAGTACATAAATATAACTTAAAGCTGTCAAGATTATATAAAATCATATTAGTAAATGAACCAGAGGTACAAGAATGAACATCTTAGGTATGCTTCATTTAAACTAGATGAATATCAGAATCCAACTTGTCTTTAGCCAAATCACAGGGAAGGGCATTCTGTCCTTTGATTATATTCTTCTCCATGTTTCTCTTTGCAAACTAATCTTTTAATGTGCACATCCATTACAAGATGTAAAAATGAAACAGACATAACTTCATCTATATGCACTTTAAAATCAATCTGATTTCACAAACCAAATTAAGAATGAGATTGTACTGAGTGTAAAAGGACTCTGCAATCATGAAGCTCCAAATCTGCTGAAATAATCTATATAGATTTCAAGCAAACGGAATTTCTTTTAGATTTCACATGGCACTGCAATGTACTATATATTCAAAATAATCTCAGCAGCCACAGCAGCTCTTTGATTAGTATCATGTACAAATTTCTGTGCACAACCTGACAAGAGTCTGAACTTCTGTTCAGAAACACTTTTCCCTCTGACAGGATTTGTCTCCCACCTGCCATACACACAAACTGTATTTTCACTTCCCATGTGGCTGTCAGGGATCCAGGAGTTTGGGTTCCTCCAGGCACTGGCAGGACAGTGGCACTTTTGCCTCCTGGGCTCCTGGTTCACCTCAGTGTAGGCTATTCCCTTCCAGTTCATACAAATTTAGAAATGCAAACTTTAGAAATCTAGAATACTATTCTAGAATTTTGGAAGTTTCTAGAACACTAGAAATACTGGAACTGGAGGAAAACCAGATTTTGAAACATCCAAATTCTCTGTGAGATAAAACTGACCATCTGTTTCTCACTCAGCTCTAATTCTAAGGCATATTTCAACAAGGCATTTTACCATGTACAGAAATTCAATAACCTTTATAAACCAGAGATTTAAGTTCTGTAATGAGGCCCAAATTTTCAGATCACATTTAGACTTAGAATACGGGTGTTGTCTAGGCTGCTTAAAGGGAGATGGAGGGAAGTTCCTGAATGGACCTGAGGTCTTTCTGCCTTGCCTTATTCACCCTTCATCATTCTGCACAAATCAAGTGCATCTTCACCCACCTGAGTGTAAATTATCTCCCTGGTAGTCAGCAGCACTTGCAAAAATCTTGCTACGGCCAGCATCTTTTAAATTGTTTTATATTTTCTACATTTTGAAGATTATTTGTCCAGTGATTCCCATCTGCCTTCTCCTTATCCTTCTTTTAGAATAATAAAAAAGCATAGTTATTAATATATTCAAGAAACCTGGTATAGTGATTCCTAAGTCTTTGAGGTATCATACCTGGTTATAGAAAATCAATTTTCAGACTCTTGAAATGGAAAGAAAACTCCATAGTGCAGCAAAATGCAACATCCAAATATTCCTCCAGCAACAAACTAAAAATTAATTCAGACTTTGGGACAGAGTCTCACATCACTATTTTCTTCTTTACTTTTCTAAAAGTGATGTAACATTCTCATATATGTTCAAGGACCTATAGTAACCTTCTTATTCTGGAATTGGGATATATTTCAAGGCATACATTTAAGGAAATGTAAATCCTGATATCCCATGGATGGTGGGCTCTTTCAGTTTCCTTAGGGATTCAGAAAACAGGCAGAGGGGCCACCAGTTCTTTTGACTAACCTATAGCTGAGCAGAAAAGCTACATCTTGCAGGTAGCTGAAAAGAAAAACCCTGAGTTTTCTGAAGTGTGAGGCTACTCAAGTATGACACATGGAAGCAGGTAGAGATGCATTGGTCCTGAGCTTTCATCTGGTCACTCCTTATGAGTACAAAATTAATTTGAAGTGCAATCTGGGGAGAGTTTTACAAACACTGAACGTGGGTGTAAGGGATTAGGTGGGCTGGATGTTAGCAGCAAACAGATACTGACATGGCAGCAACTTCTTAACTCCTTCTTTCCTTTTTCTTTATTTGGGTATCAAGGAATGAATTGGGATACATCAGTGGCTCACACCAAGCCCTGTGGAAATGTCCTGTCTCATACATGTGCTGCTCTCTGTTACAAAGCTGGTGACACCCCCCCTTGATCTTTATTTTGTTTTAGATTTCATGTTCAGAAATATTACAGATGTGTTGCACAGTGTAACTACATGGTGTTTTACAAGCTTTTACTGAGTAAAGCAATAAGGAAGGAAAGAATGAGAGCCAAGACAGAAGCAGGAAAAGCATCTGTCAGGGAGTACAGCCTCAGTCTCCAGCGACTCGTGCTTGCATTGACGTCAGTCAGAACAAAGTGTATGTTCTTATACGTACCCTCGTGATTCCTGGCTGTTTTTATTTTCTGTGTGTACTGCATTGTTTTCCCAGCAGCAGTGTGCCCTGGGTAGGTCTGATACTCTGTCAAGGAGCTGAGTTAGAGACAGTGGGGCTGTGTCAGCACAGCAGAAGTCACGCTGGGTGGTGGGGCTGTCATCAGCAGCTGCTCGCTATGCAGCAGGGCAGCTCTCAGGATGCCTGCTGAGTGCCAGAAAGTGCTTCTGATATAATCCCAAGCAAGCAACAAGGTGTATTTTGGTCAGTCTGTAGCTCTTCCAATTACAGATGATTCTGTAATTTTGGAAATCATCTCTCTTCTTTATTACAAACCTAAAACCTCAACCCTTCACCAGGTATACACAGAGGTGGAGAAATGGTGATGCAGAATACAAAGTGATAGATCATGTAGCTTTGATATGTGTTTTGTGTGTTAAAAATCATGAACATCCATGCTCTGAGGGGCTGGTTTTTCTTGCTGTCTTTAGTGCAGATCTAGTGCAAGGAGAAATAGAGGATCTACTGATTCATTGATCTGGTAAGTAGTAGATTGTTCAAGCAATACCCCCAAAGAGAGAAAGAAGAAAAGAATGTCAGTTATTGAATGCTAGAGAGGGAGTGTGGGGACAGTAGATCCAGCAGACATTCTGTGCTCTGTTCCTTATTTCTAAGAGTTACACACATGTTAGTAGTTTTAAATTCAAGCACAGAATTCACTTTCTATTCACATCATTTCAAACTAGTGTCACAGGATAAATCAGTCACTGAACAGAATCAGTTGTATCTTACTAAGAAATGCCAAAACCTGCTGTGTGCCACACCACAGGTGTGACAGGGAAACTGGGAAATCAGCCTCCATTTTAAAGGCTCTGTTTAAAGACTCGCAGTCCTGATCCATGTCACAGACACTGCAGAGCAGAGCTTGTGACCCAGTTCTCACAAAAAAAGCTTGGGCTTTTCTGGCTCATGTGGATCACATTAATGTGATTAAGTGAGCTGAGGCATCCTTCCATTGCAGCTGAACTGATGCTTCCATTCCTCATGGTACTCTGGGAAGCTGAATGTCCTTCATGTGTAGGTGGGGCTCCTCTGCAGGCAGAGCACAGGCACTCACAGCCCTGAACCCAGCAGGGCAGAAGCCCTGAGCATTTCAGCCTTTCTGCTGCTGCTGTTCACAGCAGTGACTGCTGCTCAGCACACTGAGGGCAGCACTGTGCCACTCCTTCCCTGCCTTCCCACCTCAGTCACCTCTCCCCATGTCCAGCTCAGCAAAGACCTATCTATGAAGGAAAGCAGAATTGAATCACCAATTTTTCCAGAGATTTCTCAATGAAAATGGCTTTGTTTTGATAGAGCTGCTCCTTGTGCTCAAAATGTGTAAGCTGAAGAACAGCAAGCTCTTCTCTGCAGCAAGCTCTGGCTGAGTATTTGCTTTTTTCCTTGGCAGATCCCCCTGGATCTACTCCATTCCATCCTGCTCATTGTGCAGTTAAGAACTGAAATGGGAATGTGATCGTTCAATCTAATACTGAGGCCCCTGTGGACAGGCACTTCATTTCTCTCCTGCCTGTTGTAATGGCAAGTCCCCACATTTATTCCCCTGGTGCTCTGCTGTGCTGCTCTGGTGAGAAAGTCATTACTCTTTTAAGGGGAAAAACTCCATGGCATGTCAAGGCCTGAAAAGTCAAAAAGCTGTTACTTTTGAAACAAGAAGGAAAAAAAAAAATAAAAAGGGAAATGGAAAAACAGGTTTTGGAAGCTGCAGCAGTTTTCTCAAGGAGAGCTGTAAATGGCACTTACTGCATACAAATACGAGCCAGCAATGATGAAAAGAAAGCAACAAATAAACAAATCAACAACAGTGCCAACAAAAAAGTGTTCAACTGCCAAGAACATACTTTATCTCTCATTAGCATAATTATTGCTTAGAATTTCAACTCCAAATGCCACAAATCATTAAAAAGTTGTGTTATGCTTAAACATTTTGTCACTTTTTGGCAAGAAGGCAGGCTTAGGGAGAGGAGGGTATGAATCGCATCGCTGCCTTGTTCTATGAAGTTACCTCACTCTTTTGAGGAATTACCCTCTTGCACTGATAAGCCAATGGCAGCCAAACCTGACAGGAGCCAACATGGCCCCTGTGCAGCAGAGAGAGTAGAAGGAGCTGCTGCCAAACTGCAGCAGCTTGTAGATTTTTAAGATGCTGAGGATCTTTTAAGGATTTAAGGATTTTTGCCACAGAAAATTTCACACTCAACTTTTTACTCCCAGGGAAAGGTTGGGAGAGGCAAAGAGCTAAGGTCTGGTCAAGGAAAGTTGTTCAGATTGCTTTTCCTGGATATTGCTTCAGCTGCCTCTTTCCCCAAACCTTTCAGCATGTGTAGACAGAGCCTAGGGACCCAGAGGGGCAGTGAGCAGAAGTTTGGTGTCAGCTGGGCAGGAAGCAAAAGAGCAAGCAGTCTCTCCCTAAAGCTGGAGAGAGGCTGGCATTTCCTAATCTTCCTCAAAGCACTGCCTTTAACTGTTTATAAAATTATCACATATCCCTCCAAATGTTGCCTTATGTTTAGGCAGTGAAAAAATCTTCATGAAGACAGTAATTTTTACCCAGCCTGATCCATTCCATTTAACTTGGAAAATAGTTACTAGCTTTTTGGGTAGCAATGACATTCTTGAGTCTTTTATGAACAGATAAATGTGAACTGCATATTTCTACCTAAATACTGCACTTTCTCATCTCAAGGATGGTCCATATTGTTTCCAAAATAAATTTAAGGGAGCTTTGTTTGTAACTTCTCTGGTATTAAGGTCCTGCAGCTCAGTGAGTCATGTGTAATGGATCCACCTCTGAGAAGTGCCATCAATTAAAAATCAGGTGTGCTGCAGGAAAGTGCTCTGGCAGCAAATCACCATCAGAAGGACTTTTCAGAGTCAAGTCCACCTTTGTTTCATTGCAGGGGCCTGCTGGGTCATTACCTTTGGAAATCAATTCTAAAGTGTGACAGATGCTTTCAGCTTGCAGAACTATGCACTGTGGCAGGCACCAAATAGCTGCAGAGCTGCTGTGGCTTTTTTGGGGTCTGCTGATAGCTGGTGGCTATAATTAGCAGAGCCCTTTATGCAACTGTCATGTCCCTGAGAGAAATCAATGCTGCAGCATTGTTTTACCTTCCTTGCCTTACCTAGGCTGCTCCAAATTGAAATGCAGCCATGAACTGTAGGCTTTGAACCATATTTTACAGATCTTCACTAATGTATTACAAAGTTTCAGTCATAGCATAAGGCAGTGCAGAATAAAACTGTTTGCTCATATAATTGCCTGGGGAATCCTCAGGGCTGGGAATCTTCAACAGGTTAGACAGATGTTTAGCAGGTATGACACAGCATCATTTATCCAGTTTAGAAGCCCCCCAGAGGTTCCTGTTTTCCTTTTTTTTTTTTGCAATGGTTCTGTACATGTGGGGTGGTCAGATTACTAACAAATTGTCTGGCAAACTGGAGAACCAGTAAAGCTTAATTGGGCTCATGAGTGGATTCCCTTACATATAATAACATGGATGGTGTTCACATTTCTTTCAGGAAAAGCATGTACAGAAAATTCTCCCTCCACAGAGTTTTGTGTTGTTGTAAATCTTACAAGACCAAAGCATTGATTGAAATTGGCTGGCTAGTACAGTAGTTATTAAACAAGTGCTGACACACCTACTTGCAAGCAAGCACAGAGAGTGATTGTGAGAGCCCTATTACACCATGAAATCAGGCTGAAATGTGAAGCTGATGCAGGAGCCTTATGAGGCAATTTAACAAATGACCACTCTGTGGAGGAAACAGGAGGAGGTACATAAGGTTTTAATTACACTGATTATGGAGTGAATTTTTTTAGTGCATTGCAGCCATAATTTTGTGCTAACCAGGCAATTCAAAGCCATCAAGAGCTCTTCTTAAAATTTTCTCATTTAGTTTGTGTCACTGGTAAAGGAACCTGGGTGTACCAGTGTATCTAATTCGTTCATAGTAGCAATCACTGGTAAAACACTAAGGACAATAATATGCACTAAGGGCTTATTATGTGGAGTTAAAGCAAAGCAGAGATTAATAGTATTCATTTTATGTGGAATTTTATTTTTGTATGCTTCAATGGCACCTACTCCTGAAGACAGAATGAGAGTTGCAGGTGATGAACTCATGCATGAGTTTAAGGCTGATGATTTTTACTTACAGAAGGTAGAAGTCTTGGGGATGTATTTGACCCCCTGTATAATATTGCAGGAGTATATCCACTGTAACATCTCTCAGAAAACCAAAGGGGAACATGCCAAATAATGTTAGAGCTGTTTTGTTCATAAAACTCTCAATAGTGACAAACAAATTGGGAAAGGTGAGTGGGGAATTCCTTTGAACCTCAGAGGTTGGTGCAGAAGATCATTAAAAAGGTGGATCTGAACACAGAGGACATGGAAGAGGGAGCACATCAAGGAACAGCATCCTGACTAGGGCAGAGTGTGATGCATTCCACACCCAGTGGAGATAGGTCTTTTTTTCCATATCTTCTGCTGACAGAAGAGGGAATAAGTAAAGTCAAAGGAATCACACTGAGACCAGATCAGAGGAGCTAATGAAACACTATGTGGATCTATCTAAAGTACAAGATAGTCAAACAAAACTGACCAAGAGATTCAAGTTTATCTTTTTGCTGTGGTCCTTGCTTTTCCCAATTTGTGCTCTGCTTGTTTTCTCAGTGTGCATTTTTACAGTTTCATGCAAATTTATCCACTGGGTTTCTGAACAAGAAATGTGTAGGTGACCAGCCAGCATTAATGGCAGAATTGGATGGAAATATTTTTCTAATTTTTCATTTGCCTGCAGTAGGTCTTCCCTTCTGACTAAATACCAAAATGGTGCCTGAAAAATACCAAACGGGATGCACTGGAATTCAAGACTGCAAACAGGCTAAGGACAGCTTAAACAGAAAAACAGCTAAAGCTTTTAAAAAAGTCACTCAAGCTTCTCCTGCCTTCCTCTGCACACATGCATTGAGACAAATCATCCAGGGGAAACCACTGGAATTTGATGAACCTTATTCTAGCTGATTTGATGGGCAGGGTGTAGGTCATTGGGAATAAGCCCCAGAAGCACAAGTTAAAATAGATTATTTGTCCTTTTAGTGGCTTGGGGTCTTCTGCTGTCATGTCTTACTGATGACTTTTGCTTTTGCTGGTCTCTTAGATGGAGTGTGATGAGGTTCTATGCCTGTTTTCAGACTGAACTGGGAGTTTCAGACCTCTACCCTTATTCCAGCTCAAAATGGTGAGTGGAACATGCTGCCAGTGAGCTGCCATCCCTCTGTTCTCTCTGGGACATTTATGTGGAACTGGAATGTTGGACACAATGTCCTGCTGGGAATGGCAGTGTGCAGACACCTCTGTCCCAGTCAGACTGCTCAGGAAAGGCAGGGCAGCAAAGAAAATACTTTGTTTTGTGGGGGTGGGATTTGTTTTTTGATACATCTGTTTTTAATTAGCAGCCTCTAGGAAAAAAAAAACCACATTATGCAAAATAGTTTTTTCCCTTGCTTTCTTAAACTCCCTGGTGCCACCTGTTTGTAGCACATGGTGTACTAATGCTGGATACAAGACTCCAGGAGCCAGGGTAGGTAGCATTTTAATAATTCAGCCATTGCTGAATTATTATACATCTTATTATACATCTTATTATACATATAATATATATATTAATATACATCATAATAATATTATACATATTATTATTATACATCTGCTTGTCAGAGCTGTTTTCTCTCTTCTCAACCAGCATAGCAGCACCTTTCTTATGTGACAACTGGAATGTTCCCTCCAGACTACCCTGTGCACAGTCACTCCACACTTCTTTCAGAGCCCAGGCAGCAGATACAAATGATCAAGGATGCCTAAACCTTCAGCATAAGCCACAGCTGGTACACAGTGGAAAGATGAACCACTGATCTCTGGATATCTTCCTGTCTTGTCCTGCTGCTGGCTATTTTAGCAATTTCAGCAGCTTTTTGAGGTATACCAAATCTACGGTTCACTGCTGGTTCTTGATAACAAAGATTCTTGCCAGGGATCATTTCTGATTAAAGGATTAAAGCACGAGGATGAAATTCAGAGGGAATCAATTTCAATTTCCAAGACTTTAGATGCATGAAAGATGTTTTCTTAGCTCTGGATTCAGGAAAAAAACTCTGTCTGTGCTGGTATGTGTCATGTTTTCTTCATCCAGCTGCTGGAGAAAAGAGGCTTCACTCCCTTTGAAGTTTACCCTTCTCAGCTTAGTGCTGGTACAAGTAACTGAAGTGGCAACTTTGCCCTTTGAAGATGCCTCATTTCTGTCTCAGAGTTTCCTTCATTTTTTCCTTTGGAAGCTGATGGAGTTAAGGGAATACAGAGTCAGTGTGAACTCAATATCAGCAAGGCTCTAAAATCCTAGTAATAAGAACACTGTAATAAGCCGAGTGAAGTAGTAGCATTATCATCATCAGATTTCATCATATCTATCCCTGACACAGTGAAAAACACTTTATTTGTTCTGGTCTCTCCATGGAGTAGTGTGGTGTTGGAAGTGACTTCCTCACCATGACTACAGAGGGGTGAGTCTTGTAACTTAGCACTGCCACCACGTACATAGAAGCAAACACCCTACAGCACCCCATCACATCCAAATCACACACCACAGTTCCTCTAGCTCCTTGGAGATATGTGTATATCATATATTCATATGAATATTCATATATATTTATCATATATTTTACATTTTTCATTTACTTTTTCTGTGTTTTTTATTAGCAATTAATTTTACAGCAATATTCTGAATTCTTGATAATTCAAACTTCTTTTCTTTATTTAATATACTATAGAGAGATAAAAAAAAAAGTTAAGAAGTTCAGCCTCTCCCAGCCATTTTCATCATTAATTTCATCCATTTCTCATTTTTAATTGCTGTGTTATCTCTGTAGCTCCATTCCCACTCTAATATATTAGGGGGAAAAAACCCATCCAGACCAACCTTCTGGTTTCTCCTAGCCCTTTTGGCTAACAGTAACTCATTCTAAAGCTTTAATTGCATTTTTAAGTAAGGCTGCTACAGCTATTGGCTTTGAAGCCTTTCATCATGCACAGTATTTTGTTAGCATGCAAAGCAGTGCACTGTTCAACAGGGACAGCCTCTCACAGAGGCAGAGATAAAAAGTAGAGCACGTAATGCTGTCTGCTTGAAGAACCTGGGCAGGAAATATGGAGATATTGGTTAATTTCTTGGCTGTCTCGCATGTTTGGGTTTAATTTAGTCACCTCATCACTGACTCAGTTCTATGCCTGTAAAATATCCTTTCTTACCAGCTAGTGGCACAACTACTCAAAAATAACCTCCTTGTGCCTCAATCATCCTACCTTAACCAGTAGATTCTTGGCACACACCTTCACACAGGTACCAAAAAATCCCTGCCTCAGCACCGACGTTTGCAGGGTGCAAGGATTGCTGCCTTCTCTCACATGTGTGCCAAACCCCTGCATCAGCTATTTCCCCATATCCAAAACCCTATGTACTGCACAGGGCCCAAGAATAAATTGAGTGATGGGGCTGCCTGTGCCTATGCAAACCTTGCCCTTCCTCTGCACGTTTGCCCATCCTTTGTGTGATGCAGGATGGGAGTGCATGCTCTCTGCTGTGGACAGAGAGAAAATGCATCCTGCTCCTGCTGAGTGCTGCAGTTGTGCCACCTTAAGCAGAGTGGTCACACACCATTAATGCCCAGCTAGTGGAGAGAACGCTCACCCGGGTGTGGGTTCAGCGATCCACTATTACTGCTCTGAGTATGACTCATCTCTCTGACCTTGTGGTAACATAAAATCCAGGCTGATGTTAATAGGGGCTGTGTTTAAACAGTTGTAAGGGCACACCCTTGACACTGCAGTCATTAAAAATGGCATTATTTCATTTCTGATAGTACAGAGATTTTAGCTTCCATGTCCTAGCCAAATTCTAACTGAGTATTTACTTTTTGCATCTCAGAGTGGTTTCTGTCATTTTCTCTAGCAACCATAATTTTGCTTTCTACACTGAACCCTATTATTGCTCATAGACTGTATACAGTGCCACAGAGAATGAAGCTGTTAGAGTATTTGTAAATTGGAAAACATTCTGAGAAGCAAAGACAGAATATAATGTTCAAACATAATAGTGTATCTTATTAATAATTGATATATTGTTCTGAGTTTTCATAAAATGCTCTGAGTTTCTCTGATGCAATGTAAACTGTGAGAACAGTCACTGCTTATACAGTGACAAACTGTAATCACAAATGAACCTAAGGTGTCATAATTGCTCTGCCTCCAGATTTAGCAAATTTCACCATTCATTAGAAAAACATAACCAGCAATAAGACTGCAGGGTAATTACTTCAGTAAAAGCAGGGTGGACTTCTTGTAAAACAAGCTAACATACCTATTTTAACTTCTTCAGGAAAATCTCTTCAGGCTTCTGATAACTACTGAGCCAGGAGTTGACTCAAGCACAACATTTAGGGAATTGGTATCAGATCAGCCCTTCCTATGATGAATCCTCTGGTCAGATTCTGAGGAACAACTGGAGTTCACAGGTTCCCCCTTTCCAGTGAAGACAACCTCAAAAAAGAGAAATAAAGCAGGTGTGGAGAATAATTCTAGGAATAATTCATACATAGCTTTCAAAAATTATTAGCATTTTAGTTTCTAGAGAAAACCTGCTGACTCCGATATGGCACCCAGAAAGGTTTACTTCTACAGATCCAGATGTCAGGAGATGTTTGCCCAACTAAACCATCACTTTTGGAAGCTTTTAATGTGTAATTATTTGTAGATCCCTGCTAGTGATTCATTAATGTTATTAATTTCTTTATGAGTCATCAAGTTTCACTATATTCATATATACTAATTTTTTTCAGCTCTCTGCTTTTTCTTGAGAGTCAAAACCCTGTTTTCTGTGTCTTTTTTATTTCTTTTCTTTTTGTTGTTACTTTTTCTTATGAAAAAGAGTTCTAAAATAAATGTATGATACAATGGTATTTACTAGAAAATTATAAACCTTGTAGACTTTTGAAGCACCCTGTGAAGTTTAAAGGAAAACTGCATCTTCTGTAGAATGTAAGAAGCAGCTTCAAGAGAATCACCGAAAGATGTTGGTAACAGTTCAGAGGTTTGACAGCAATTTTCAGCAGAACCTTTTGAATGTGTCCATAATTCCCCTGCAAATTTAATAAGGCCTCTTGGGACAATCTCAGCTCACTGTTTGTTGATGAATTTGCTGTGCATCATTCCTTTGAAAGCTCAATGCTTGAAGGCCAAATTGTTACAAGTCCAAGACCCTTCCCTTTGCCTTCTTTGGGCACTATCAATGGGCCTTAGTAGGAGCATACAAGCAAAAAGGGGAATTACCTGTAATCTTTTTTTTGTTTGGGAAGATAAAAATTATGTATTTGAGAAGATTTTCAAAGGCATGGGAACAAGCCCACTTCTCTGATTTTCAGAGGGTGTTGAGCCAGGCTGTTTCTAGAAGTGAAGTTTCCTTGCAGCTCTTCAGCCTTCAAGTAATCTCAGTAAACCTTTCCTGGCTGTTTTGTGTGCTTTGCATTTTATTTGTTCATCTATTTTTAAATAACCGGACAGACACACTATTATAGTTCAATTTATTCTCCAATATTGATTTTTTAAGCTGGCATGTGATTTGCTCCCATGACTGTTTGCTGTGACAGATCTTTGGAGTCAGGACTTGTTTTGATAAAAGAAATTACATTGTTTCACCAGCCACATGGTAGGTAAGCAAAGAGAGCCAAGCAGGCTGGGCCACCTGAACTGGAAATCATGATTGTACTTACACGACAAGTTAGTGAAAGTCCATGTATATGTCCTAATTAGATTTGAAATGTCTGAACTCAGCATTCTGTGGTATGAAAGGTGCCAAAATGGGAGATGCTGTCTTACTTAAATAATGTAAAAATTGTTCTTTTCTAAAATTTTTATGCCAGAGTTTAAAGTTAATAGTTTAATTAGGTTAAAGTTTCAAGTACAGTTAGAATTCATGTGGGCTGAGGTGTGATTTTTACAGTTCATTTCTGGCTAACAAGGGGTACTGTTTCTTCTGAAAATCAGAGGTCCTGAAGGGGAAATGTTTCAACTGCATTATACTTCAGTTGATTTAAACACAAATCCAGCAGTGGTTGAACACCTGAGAACAACAAGGTGTCCCTGGTACAGGAGAGGGTCAGCTCTGCTCTTCTCAAGGATGAAGGCATCCACATCAGAATTGTAGGTGTGACAAACAATCTACATTGTTCTTGTTGACTCTGCTCAGTGCTGGCTGATGATCTGGCTTTGTGCACCTTTACTCCCCATTTCCTCCCCTCCCTGTGCCTGCCCAGAGACTTATTTGAGGGGCATATCTGAGCTGGTCAAATGTTGAAAATGGAGTGGAAGACAAGGAGCAAAGGATCATGGAGGCTTGCCAGCACTGCAGCAGCTACTACATGAGTGCACAGCACCAGGACATGTGGCAGGGCTGCAAGGTGGCCTGGGGACACCACAAATTGCTTGTGTTTTCCCCCACCCCTTATCTCCACCCTATACATATCCTATGTACTGTAGGTGTATCCAGAAGGCACTAAAGCATAGTAATGTCTTGATGAACTAGCAATATGGTGTCAACAGTTTCTTTAGGAGTCACTTTTTACTCTTCAGTATAGTTTTCAGAAAACAAGATACGATTTGGATCCAGCTACCACAGGCGGATGAGTGAAAAACCTAACCTCATAAGTGCTGGCATTACTATAGGCAATAAAAAAACTCAACAAGAGCTGATCAGTCGGCATTTTTTCTGCAAAAGAACAGCCATATAAATATCTTTCATATTAATAATTTTTTCTTTATTTATTCAGTAAGATTGCAGAATGAGAAAAAATACTACAATCACTGAAATTCCACTGCTCTTTATGTAAATAGCACTTCATATACACAAGCATCACTTGTAAAATACAAAATATAGACATTTATAGTAATATTCTGTACTACCTTTATCTACAGATGAATAATTTTCCTCACAATCTTACACAATACATAGAGAAAAGCAAATGAAAACAAATTATGCCACAAGAATGAGACTGCATCAACTATTAGATTATATTTTACAGCTGATATAAAAACATAATCTCCTGAAAGAATGCTACAGAGCCATAATTTTCCAAAGAGGAAGGCTATATTCTGGAACTATATGCTTTGTAAGGACTACGGTCTGCAGAAATGTTAAAATGCACTGAAAGGAGTGACATTTAAATCTAATTATAGACAGATTTTCTAACTCAGCAGACAATATAATTTCCTCTATAGTTTAGTGAAGTTATTTTAAAAATAGCTTTCTTGATTATTCCATTTTCATAACCAGAACCATTACAATATAAAATGATGAGGTGGAAATGCAGTTTTCTGCTTTAACATGAAGCAAAAGAAATACGTCTTAGGGAGTTCATTTGGGGGGGCTGGAGGAGAGATCTTTTCTTGCTGCAAAGCATCACACCATTTTTCATCAATTTAATATCTAAAAGAAGTGCTTTGGGAGCAAAGTCACAAAAGTATATTGCTCAATTGTATGTAAAATGCTGTGATATATATTTTTCATAAATGTTTAATGTTTTAGGATAGTTACATCCAGATTATCTTTCAGTCTGAGCCTCCCAGAAGACAGGGAGGATTTATATGATCCTGTGGTAATAGCCCATTTTGTTCTCCCAAAATAATGTCTATCTATCACAGAATATGAATGGGAATGTCTAAGCAAAAAGAAGCCTGTGGCTAAAAATTTTGGAGCGTCTATCTTCAAGTTTCAGAACTGGCACTTAGGGAATTAACTACAAGAATCTTGGCTTTCCTGAGCTGTTGCAGGTTCTTTTGTGCAGTGGTCCTTCAGGACTGTTGTCCTGTGGAAAACCACACATGAGCCATATAAAGCCACATGAGGGAGAAGGCAGCAAGCCAGCAGCTGCAATGTCCCTGGCATATGTCCAGCATTTCCACCCCAGCCCAGACACCAGGGGAAGTCACTCAGGCCAGCTCTGCCTAAGGTGCTGTGCTGGAAGGTAAGGACTGCACACCACTAGGATTCTACATCCACTGCCATTTAAACTGGAAACCACTGTTGTTCTTTAGTGGGGTAATGCTTGTTGAATCATTAGCAGAGGAGGGTGTCAAGAAGAAGGGCTGATGGTGACTGGCATCAGAGCAGTTTTGGACATGTCTGCATGCATACAAACATCCAGAAAATCCTGCAGGAATTACTGACAGGTAAAGAACGGGACCCAGAGAAGGAGCAGGGTAAGACTCTGACAGGGAACAAAACTTTCTGGCAGAGGCCAGCTTGGAAATCAGACATCCTTTCCACATTCAGTAGAAAAATACACTTTCCCTGTGCTTTGCACATAGATTTTATTTCCAGGCAGCAGGCAACTGATTCCATCATCGCTTTCTCCTCATGGACTTCAGTCACTGGGGATTAAAGGTTTAGGAGGCAGGCAAGTCCTTCACGAGATTGCAAAAACTACTGCTATCAACTGTACATGTCAACTCCTAATGATGTCAGTAGGGGTTTGCTGACACTCCTGACTACGTTATTAAATGCCTCTCCCCATCTCATGTTGACTGGCTTTCAGAAAGTGATCTTCTGCTTCTATGACTACGTTTTTCACATATAAAATCAGAAAACCAGAATTTCCTTACTCACAAGCTGTCAGGAGATTTAAAGCATTGAAACTTTCTCTCTTTTCAGTGATCAAAATTATTAAGTCATTCAGCAATTATTGCAAAGTAATGTCATATATTAGATAATTTTTTTGGCTGGATAGATTGTATAATAGCATCAGGATATAAATATTCAATAATATTGAGGCTCTTTGCAACCCTGGACCAAATTGCTATAGTTTTGGATAGGAGGAATTACCATCATAATTTTCTTCATCAATATAATCCCATACAACCTCACCCATTCTGTGATTCTTGTAACTATTTCTACCTGACAAATAGTATTTTTCTTCCAGTTGCCTTAAACATTTGAGACAACTCCTTTCACTGATCATGGCTAGGGGAGACTTTTCCTTACTGAAATTCTGACAGGAGATCATTCAGCCTCTAGCTGCTTGCTGCATATTCTCCTTGAGTTCTCATGCTTATTTCCCTTGTGGAATGTGACTGAGAATCTTTTGTGACTAAGGGATCTACTCAGCACTAAACTAAATGCTTAGTATCAGTGAAGTGTAGTGCTAAATATGTATCATCATGCACTATTCTCACAAAAATCTTGCTGAAATATTCTTTCATTACAGTCTGATTCTTCTGGTTTCACTCCTTGGAATGTACTATGTTTTGTATTACATTATTGTAATCAAAGCTCAGATTAACTGAAGAAGAGTATGCAGCCCATAAGTTATTTCTCTATAAACAATACTTTCCCTTTCAATTCAGTAATAGGTTTTAGATGCACTGAATTTCATCAGCAGATTTATTTTTGTTCACTAACAGTGTTTTGTACTGTTGCAGGTAAATGGCACTCTATTAATAATGCTTTTACAAAAAGAAACATTTAATGCGGTCTGGTAGGCACACAGCATATGAAAGCCTTTGTATATTATAGTCAAACTCAACATAGTAAAAATTTATTTGTAGTGAAATAGAAGACATCAGTACAATGTGAAAACTATTCATTTGCCCCTTTGGCTAGTGATATTAAAAGTTACTCCAACACCGAATAATATTAGGGTTTCTCTTTTGTCTTTCCTTCTCTGTGCACTGCCAAATAAACACTTCCCTTTACTTAATAAGCACAAAATAAAAGTAATTGTCATTGCGGCAATACATCTGATTACTATTAGTTATAACTTTATATTAATCAATAATATTTTGATTGGTTTTATGTTGTTGAGGTGTATGACGTTGACTTGGAAACAGAGGTTCACCCAAATCATAAAACCTGTTAGGAAGATTGTTACTAACACTAAGCTGTGTATGTACTGTCCCAAAATTAATTTAACACCAATTCAGTTTCATTGGAAAACCTATGCTAATGGTCAATTCTGCAGCCTGGTTTAAGATTTGATCATTAGTTGTTTGCATTGAGGTAATGCTTAGGATTTTATTTATGAAAGGATAGCTTGAAATATATAAAAAGTATTAATTTTTTTCATTTTTCTGTTTATGAAAATATAGTCCTAAATTCACTTTATGGGTTGTGCAGCAGAAGAGGACTTTAAGTAGGAGCAAGAAAAGGCACAGGTAGGACTAGTTTAAACAAGGAAGTGGGGGAGGTAGAGACAATCACGATGCAGCAGAAAAAGAAAATGCACAGTTGGCAATGTTCAAAAGGGCGCAAATGTTAGGTCCCAACCTAACATCTTTTCAACATTTTTGTAGATCTGTCTGAAAATCAGGTGTGAGACATCAGAAGACAAATGGTGGCACAGTGAGAAATGTGGCTTGTTTTCCCTGGAAACTGGGATATTTCAGTCTTTTATTCTTTACTCCTGGCCAGGCTGGAGACTTTTTGAAGGATGGCAGACTGGATTCTGGGAAAGAGTTTCTAAGAGGAAGGAAGGAATGCTATTCTAGCATATGTTGTAATTGTTTCTTGTATATGTCTCATGAGTCAGACAGAATCGGATCAGGTCACTGACACTTGTTTTGCTGTAACAACAAGAAAATCAGAGTTTGGTGGTGAGGTGTTGTTTTTAAATTGCTTCAGATTTTTGAAAGTACAGTGGAAAAAATGGTCAGGTTTTTAACAGAGGTTCCTCTAGATAGGCCTACATTTTAAGTCATTTTTTTAACAGCTTGTAGGCCAAATATCCTTTATATCTCTGTATCTGGTAAATGTTATAAGAGTGTACAGTGGACTCTGATAGAAATGGGTAAAACAATACTACTATTGTATCATATTTAAAATTAACCAACCCAATAGTATAATAACTGATATTAAACCTGTCTTACTTCACAGAGGTTTTTCTGTCCTGTGATGTTCCTTCTATCTAAGTGTACCTTTCCAAGGAAGAGTGTAGGATTTGGCCTTGCTGAAATTGTATTTTTTGTAAACTTTATAATCTCACATGACTCAAGATTTGCAAAGGTATAGGGCTAAGTGACAAAACCTTTCTTTTGTACTTCTGATAGGTTTGTTAGGTTGATTGAAAGTCAGTGAGTGATAATAAGATTCAGCCTCAATTTTGATTGATGAGTCAGATGACACAGATAAAGTAGGACACTGTAGCTTGTGCTCCCTCTAAGTGGATAAAAATAAAGGACTTAATTTTCAAAAGATTCAGGTCACCGAAATAGGCTTTGGTATTCATTATAGCAGGTTCATGTGGCAATAGTACCCATGGGCTGTTCCAGACACTTGTTCAGTGAGGCAATGAATAGCACTTATTAAAATTTAACACTGCTGAGACAGAAGGGTTGCCTGGAAAATGGACCTGTCCAAATAACATGGCTAGGTGGGAGCATCACAAATTAGATTGCTTTGCCTGCATTTCCTCATTGCCGAGTAGTAATTCCTGCTGACTTCATCGTGGCAATGTGGGCCTTCAATTACAAGGAATAAATGCCATAGCTGAGGGTATCTGCTACAGTGTGTTGGTTTGTGCTGCACTCCCAGAGAAGAACTATTAGGCCTCCGAGCTACCAGGACCAGCCACAGAAACACATGGATTTGCCCTGCAGGAATGATGAGAGAAAGGCGCCTGTCTCAGTGCTCCCCCACCACGGGGAGCACAAAGCCTGTGCCCAGGGAAGAGGCTGCCTGGGTCCTCCATCCCCCTGGGACATTTTCAGGGAAGCATTGGAACTTTTGCCACCCTACAGTTAAACATTAAGTGCCTTTAAACTGTAGGATCCAAGCAGCAAAGGAAATATGCAGGGTCAGACGCAGTGTTATTTTCAGGCACGCCTGAGTATCTGGGTTGGAGTGTATCTTACATATTAGAGACTGCAAAGATGACCCTCTCTTGAAGATTGCCCTCTAGGAGCCTAGAGCCCTGAAAAGCCAAGCTGCAACACATCCTAGCTATCAGCTATGGATGCAGCAGGAAACAGAGATCCTTTCCCAGATCTTCAACTCTACTCCTTCCACAGCTGATTACTTCTTGGGCAGCATCTTGGCAGCACCTGAAACTCATCCTAAGAACTTGCCCCATGTGATCCACATACAGGGATCCACATCCAGCACCAGACTTCCCTACTTCAGCGTAGTATCTTGGTCTGGAGGTGATGTGCACTATACCCTAGGTCTCCTATGGGCTGGATCCATTGTGCTGCAGGCATGAAGACTCTCAGTGCTACAAATGATAACAGCCTCAGAAACATCCCCAGTCACTGGAGCCCAGCTGCCAAAGGCAGAGCCAGAGAGCAGTTAGTGTCCAGACCAGGCTCCAGGACACTGGCCCCAGTACATCCTGTTGTGTGCACATGTTGTTCTGTGCAAACTCACAGCCCAGGGCAAGGAGGCCTCAGAGAGCAGTGCTGTGCTGTGTACACATGCTGGGGCCCAGGAGCACAGAGTCAAATGGAGCTGAAGCTGAAAGCTGTTTTGACAAGTTAATGTGACCTTTCCGTGAATGGGTAAGAGGGTGTGTGAGCTGTCAGAGAGAACGTCACCAGTGAAGGGTCCAAGCTTTTGTCTGCCACTGTAACACAAGTTCAACTCAGCCCATTGCATTACACTGATTTCACAAGGACACAAATTCTACAGTGATGCAAACTGAATAAAAAGAGTCAAAAGGATGTACCACTGCTGCCCAACAGCACCATTAAACTCAGACCGGGACCAGGCTCCTGTTAACCAAAGTCAGAAACCTTGGAAATATAGCCCAACTACTGTAAAAAGTAATTACAAACAGACCATTTAGTCTGTAATCCATTCTAGGTCTGTATGTTTTGAAACTGGCACAGAGAAAGCTGGTGGGCTTTGCTGACACCATCATTTCCTGTGTGCCCAAGAACTGTCACAACATCTTCAATACAAAACCAAAACTGATCCCAGAACTAGTAAGATCAGGATGGAGGCTTGGACACTCACAGCTGTGTGAGCCCACTTCAGCTTCTGCATTCTTTTATTTCCCACCATAACCACCTTTAAGAGCAGACTGTCAAGCTGGGGGAAGAAGGACAAAAAATTCTACAGAGTAGATGGAAGAGATACAAAGTATTTTTTTACTTGAATCCTTGCTTTTCAGTACAAAGTATTAAGTATATCAACAATTTGTCTTTTGCACATCCTGAACAAGAGATTAAAAAGACCAATTCTGCTGGGTGACTCTCACAGGACTTAGAAGGGCAAGGTCACTTTATTCAAAACATTGAATTTTATTTAATTTAATTCTCTAATAAGGTCATGTTGACATCCTGAATTCTCTGAGCTGGTACATTTCTTTAGTGTTAACACAATCCTACAAGTAACGGGTAATTACCTTTCTAAAAAAATATGGCATAACTTGGAATATAATAGTGAGGAGTCTGAAGAAGCATGCTATATATATAAAATTATATAAGACCATATACTTACATGCATAGGTGTGTGTATTTATGTACATACACACAACCCTCATCCCAATTGGACCTATACCTCTTAGAGAAACCATGCTGCTTTCTGGATAATGCCAATGGTAAACCTGATGGCAAATATACATGACATCACTTTTTCCATGACAAAAAATGCTCATCTTAATAAAATGGTTACCTATCAGTTATTCTACCTAGACATCAAGAGCATTGGTTAGAAATGAATACTTATTGCAACTCTGAGGAAAATTATATTTATGATGAACAAGGATGACTCACTCAAGAAAGAAATTGTGCCTGACCATGCATATAAACTTCTTTGATTCTAAGCACTACTACTTCATGATGCAAACCTTCCCCTAAATATAGCTCCAAACTAGGCACATTCATTCCTTTGCTATCACACATCAGTGGTCTTAACCTTTGTGGACAGTGTTGCACCCTTAAGAAAACAGCACAAAATGGAATTTTTTTGAGGAAACCACTAAATTACAAGCTCTCTCCCTTCCCTCTCAAGTAGAATTTAGCCAGGCAGGTTTTGTTGGAAATAGCATGAACATGGACACAGATTTTGCTGACTCTTTTTCTTCCATAGCAATGTATCTACTGTCACCAGTATGGCTGCTGTTAAATTTTGAAGACCTGAATACATCTTTACTCTCTTATTCCATCTCCATCCTCCTGCCAAATTAAGATGTGAATGCATCCCCCCTTCACACATTTTTTTCCCTGAGAAGCCAGGCTCTGTTGTTTTAACTTTTATAAGTTTTACTTTATTTGACCCAAATCTAGATGACTCCACTTAGCCAAAATAGAACACCCTACCCATTGGAAACAGAACACATGGCAACCCATCTGACTGCTTCTTAACTTAACTACCTTTGTGTCAGTGCCTGTGAGGATGTGATTCTTATAATTCACATCCTGCCTGCCCACAGGCCCATGACATTCAATCAGAGCTACTAGCCAACCTTGTACTAACTTCTGCAAAAGCTTGCAAATCGAGTATTTAGAAACAATTGATCAGAAAAATTGTCATCTATAAAAGGAAATGTATTATGTTCCAGCCTTCACTTTATAGATAGAGCAAATAATGAAGGATTCTACTTCTTGTCAGTTTCATTTAAAAAATATTTTAGGGGCAGAATCATTAACAAAAGTGAATTCAGAGAATCTCTCATTTATGGCAATTTTTCTTCATGTATACATAATTCAGGACTGATCAGTCAGACTTCAAACTTGCCATAACCACTAAATTTATATCCATGCCAAATTTGCAGAAGAGTTCTGAAGGACAAATCAGTTCCCTGCTGCTATTCAATATTCAGCTGTCAGGGTGACACAGCTTTGATTCTGCCTCGTGTTCTCTCCACTTAAGTTTTTATTGCCTCCCACGCTGTCCTGGCTCATCCCACCCTTCCTCACCACCACCTCCTCTGTTCCCTGTACTGTGAGGTCATGCTATAGGTATGCCAGAGCAGAACAGGTTTGGCAGGATAAGTAACTGGTAACAAATTTTATTTACCCAGCTTCTAGGACTTAAGGTTTTCCAACATAACGAGAGGAAGAGCTTATTCTTCCAAGACTGATGTAAAAAGTTTTGAGATCAGGCCATGAGACTACTCTTTTGGAGATTAAAAAAAGGAAAATAAATAATCCTTTCAGTCAGTTTGAAGTTTCTGTGCATATGAGTAATTTTCAATTTTCTTTTTGGTGCTGAAAATATTTCATATTCTTGATACACATAACAGTACCAAACATGGGTGTTTTCCTTTCCCCAGACTCATTCTAGTTCACAGACTAGAACTCAGCAATTACAGCAACAGAGACCCCATGTCAAATCTCCTCTTTGGCCTATACCACCCAGCACAGACCAGGCTCTGGGCACTGTGGCACTGCTGAGAGCTATTCTTGCTTTTCACTGAAGCAACTATTTTTACCTATTGTCATTTTCAGTCACTGAACAAAACACTAGAGTCCAGTGATCCCCCTCTCCAGTCACTGTCTGCCACCAGGCTGTCCTCTTCCTCTAGCCGTGATCTCCTTGTCTTCTGGTGTTTCAAGCACTTCAGCATTTCATTGGAAATGTTTCAGTAATTATTCTAGTTAACCACAAATCTCAGACTGCCATTAACACAAAGCCTCTTTACTTCAATTTCACTTTTCCCAACAGAAAATGTCAGTGATTCAAATAGCTCTGAAGGGCCTTGTACATACACTTTCATGTACAAGAGAGGATTTTCTCAGCCTCTCGACTACGCCATAGAAGCTGCTAGTCCAGTGATGTGATAAGGGAGTTGTCCTACCACCCTAGGCAGCAGAGTTGGTAGACTAACTAACTTTCTCTGTGGTTTTCTAGCACCCCAGGACACAAGTGTGGTTTCTGTCTCAGTTCAGTGGTGGATTAGAATGTCTGCCTTCTTTTCTGCCCATGTAAACAGGCAGCTTGTATTTGCATTTTCTGTAGCTCAGAGGGAGTTTTGTGCAATGGAGAGCACCATTATCTACCAATAGTGGGTGTCTTCACTCTGCTTGCAGCTGGTCTTCTCCAACAGTAAGGGCCCAGTCACCACAGAGCATTACTGGTGGACAAACAATGTGATGATGTGGTACACTTTATTAACTGGATAAATGTTTTATTAAGAGGGATAATCACTATAAAATGAAACTTCTGCTGGGGAAAGGCTGTTCTGCAACAGCCTGCTCCCCAATTTCAGTCACTCCCTGCTGAAGCATGTTGTGACAACCTGTTATACAGGGCATAACATGGAATTCAGTACACTGAATCCTTGACTGGCCTAATCTTTGACTAAAAAAACATTAAAATGGATATAGCATGCTGTGGAATGAAGCTACAATGCCATAACTGCATTCACATGTGATATTATCACGGTAAATACAATCACTCAAAATCAGAAAACTGAATATGAAGACACCTTTCTATCCCAAAGAAATCTATAATTAGAATTTTGGGATAAAATACGAATATCAATAATGGTGGCTAAAACTCAGGCTGTCCAGATGGTTGCTTTGGAAGCAAGAACTGAATGTTTTGGTGACACAGCTGTGACACTGGCCATTGCTCCCTTCAGCCCATGTGTCTAAAAAGCTTTGGGGATAAAAACTGAGTTAGGAGAGTATTGCAGGCTCTGTTCAGCAGTGAGTCCTCCTTTTCTCTTCAGCCCAGCAAGCCTCCAAGTGTGAGAGGCTTCTAAAAATGGAGAATGACTGATTCATAAAAATGGAAAACTGAAGGAGGCTGGTAAATAAAACTGTTCAGCTTACCCAGCAACAGTTTCCTATAACTGAAGAGAGGTGTGTTCTTAGGCAAACGTTTTCTACCCTTTAAACAAATATTTGGCTTGAAGGTTGGGAAAATACTGTTTTATAGCAAAGACATGACCACTGCCTATCACGAACAGCACACACATGTGCTCCCAGCACGTCATGGAGAGTCTGCCTGCTTGGCCTGTCTCCTGTGCACCTCCCACATCCCCCAAGTTCTCTACTGACCAACCATTCAAGCAGCTGCTGTTTGCATGTAAGAACACATTTACATTTTAATGAAACATGGGAGTGAGGGATGTGTTGAGGGCCCTGGAATGACCCAGCTGTGGCTGACAGTGGGCAACAGACCAGGAACTGGATGAGCTATTCTGCCAGGCCAGATGTATCCCACTGCTTCATGTAGCTGTTGTATAAAAGGAAATGTTGACATATCATTTTAAGTTTTTAGCATGAAAAACTGTTTTTTACCTTCCATTTTTTTCTTTTCCCACAGTAGTCCTTAAACTTAGAGGGCTACCTCACAGCTTAAGATAGGTTGCTGGATTTTATTTACTCTGTCCAAACTCCCTGGCCCAGCCCTAGTAAATTTCTAATTTACAAGTTACTCCTTTGTGTTTGTATAAATTGCCATCAGCTGAGAGGTGGAAGGGCTATGGCAGAATCTGTGACCAGGGAATCTTCTCTCTCTCCTTTACTAGAAGTAGTCTATATTCACCCCAAGGGATAGTTTGGGAATAATATAATTTTTACTGCTCCTTTTCATCTGGTGGGGAACCTCCTGTGGCAAGTTTACTGTGTGGTTGCTGGTTGGAGTTCGAGATGGATGAAGAAAGAGGCGTTCAGAGTGAAACTTGTGACGATTGCTGGCTGGGGCTGCACAGAGGGATGGCTGCACAGTGCATTTGTATTCACTGTGGATGCTGCTCTGAGCGCTAGCCAGGCACTCCACACCATTAAAAAGTAAATGTCTCCAGGAACCCTGCATAAGAGCAAGGGCTCCTTTAGCTTCTTGGGGAGCTGCTGGAGGTTACCTGGTTCAAACCGCACCCCCAAACAGGCCCCATTTTGAAGTTACAGACTTGAGGGAGGACTTCAACACCTGACATCTGGGTTTCTCCTTGAACTCATCACGTCCTGCACTGAATGAAATTCAGCCTCCTGCTTCACACTGTGTCACCTTACTCTGCGTTTAAACGTCAATGAATGAATGAATCAATTAGTAAATAATAACAACAACGAAGTAAGAATAGTGGAAGGAATTGCTGTTTGGGGGGTTCTTACTGCAGGCGCGGGGAGCAGCAGGACAAGGAAACCTCCAGAGGCTTTTGCGAACAAACGCCCGCCGCGGGGCGGGGGAGGCTCTGGGCCGGCTCCGCCGAGCGCCAGCGCGGGATTCCACGCGTTACTCGGAGACGGGGAGCAGCAGGGAGAGAAGGCGCCGGCGTCCCGAAACGCGGCGGGAGCAGCACCGGCGGCAGCGGTAGGAGGAGGATGGGGGGGGAAGGCCCTTCTTCCCTCCCCGCGTCCCTCCCTCCGCCGCGGTACCTGCGCCGCGCGGCCACGTGAGCGCCACATCAGCGCCCTCAGAGCAGCCAGCGCAGGGGGCAGCCGGCGGCCGCGCTTCCCTTCCCTTCCCTCCCTGCTCCCTCGGCCCCGCTCCCCTCGGCGGCACGGCCCGGCCCGGCCCGGGGCTCCGCCGGCCCCGGCTCGGGAAGATGCTGCAGTCGCTGGCGGGCAGCTCCTGCGTGCGGCTGGTGGAGCAGCACCGCTCCACCTGGTGCTTCGCGCTGCTGGTGCTGGGCTACCTGCTCTACCTGGTGTTCGGCGCCGTGGTCTTCTCCTCGGTGGAGCTGCCCTACGAAGACCTGCTGCGCCAGGAGCTGGGCAAGCTGAAGCAGCGCTTCCTGGAGGAGCACGCCTGCCTCTCGGAGCAGCAGCTGGAGCAGTTCCTGGTGCGGGTGCTGGAGGCCAGCAACTACGGCGTCTCGGTGCTCAGCAACGCCTCGGGAAACTGGAACTGGGACTTCACCTCCTCCCTCTTCTTCGCCAGCACCGTCCTCTCCACCACGGGTAAGGCAGGGGCGGCTGCGCTGCCTCACGGAGGCCTTGCGGGCAGGCCCCGCCGGTGCGGGGCAGCCGGGCCGGGCTGCGGCGGGAGCCGAGCTCCCCAAACTCTCCCGTGCGACGGGCGTGTGTGTGCGGGATGCATCACCCATGGCTGAGCCCCCTGAGCCAGGCTGCCGATTCCCCCTCCCTGAAATCGCTGGCGGTTTCGAAAATGCCCGTCCCTTCCTTTGAACTTTTGAGGTGTCTCCTATGCCTTCTCCTTCGTTTTTTTGGTTTTTTTTTGTTTTTTTTTTCTTCCGGAGGTCGGGTGGGGGACACACACGGGGACGCTGCTAACCTGGTTATAATGAAGTTAAATTTCATTTCATGTTTTACTGCCAATTTCCATTTAATATTTGAATATAAGTGACTGAAAGATAATGCTTCCTTTCTTCCAGACAGCAATTTGCATTGGTTGGTGTTTTGAGAAGCTCGAGGAAATGCTCCTCTGACCATAGTTTTTACAGGCACTTATTTTTACAGTAGTTGCATTTCGCATACAGTCATAGTGGAGAGTCCTCTCCTAAAGGACGACTGCAGGCATTTGTGCTGGGAAGCTGGGTTCTGGTGATTTGAATGCAGGTCACTGACATAAATAATAAGGGCTTGTCAAATAAGAAAAGCTTTTTTAAAAAATCACCCTAAAATTTGTCCAACTGGAGAGGACTTTATGTCTTGGTAGTACATTGATATTACTATAAAAGATGCGCTGTTTATTTCTTTTTTGTTTTTCCCCCTCACTGCTCCAAGTTAGCACTCTTCTATTATGGGAAATTTAATCAGCTGATATTAGTAATGACATTTAATAATTTGCTTACCTGATCATATGTTAGTGCTTCCTGACTGATCTCAAACAGGCAATGTTTGTCCTATAAATAGTTGTCATTGACTGTAGGGATTAGGGTTATAAGGAAGTTGTGTTTTTAAAAAGTAAAACAGGATTATGTGTGTCTCCACAACATCTTCCCTCCCCGCTTCTCAATTACTAGAGTTTGTAAGGAGAGAGAAAGTGGCACACTAAAAGCAGTTAAATGCTTTCAGTGAGTAAATTTCTAAACAATTATCAACATATAGGAATACTACTGATGAAATAAGAATGGAATTGTGATAGTGCTTAAGCAATCATTTTTTTCTTTCTTTTTCTTTTTCAGTAAAGCTATAAAACACTTATAACTTAAGGAGCTAGATTGACCTTATAGTGCTTTTTTCAAAATTCCTAATCAGTTATACTGTTAGGTACTATAAAACATGAATCATTTTGTCCAAGAGCTATTTTTATATTCAAATTAGTTTTTCTGTAGTGTAGTAACTCACATTAAAAAAATGAAAAGATGTTGAAAGTAGTCCCACTTTTTTTTTTTTTAATGGGCTGGGTCTGAGCTGGTAACACCTTAACACTTCCTGCTGATACACAGCTCCAGGATGCTTGGTTTGAGTAGTAAGCTTGGGCAGGGATATCTCTTTCCCACTGCATGTCTGCTGAAGGGCAAGGCATAACCTGGCTCTGCATGTTTAGCTGGCTTGATCATAGAGTTCTTAACAGGGAGAAGACTCAAGGTACCATTGTCCAAATGGAAAACCTTTCAGAAAATGCCACTTAGATGGCATATGTGCAGAAAACCCAGAGGTGTGACATCCATGAGGTGAGTTTCCATTATTTCTGTCAGCTTCATAAACTGAGGCTATCCAGTCACCACTGATGTAATAGACCAGGCATCAAGTGGTGGTGCTTCCTTCTGTGTCTGACAGACCTTTGACTTGGGCCCCCTTTAACCAAATCCATCTGTTCCTTGTTTTATGCAGTGGCCTTTAGCTGTACTTAATCCCTATTTAATATAACTTAGAGTTTGTACAAGTAGACAAGTATAAATCCAGACCAGTATAGTACATCCAATGCTTGTTCAAATTCTTCCCACAGCATGTCTATTTCTGGTGGGGTGCATTTTTTTCCCCTCAATTAACCTTTGTAAGAAATCTTTCAAGTCTCTTGAAATGATCATTAAAGGGGGCGACAAGCTGAAGAACCCGCCTGGCCACCTCAAACAGCTGTTCAGCAGTGTTTGAACATTCAAAATAAGATGTATTGTTATAAAGTTTATGCCTGAAGTGCTCTTCCTTTGTCAAGTGCAGTAAGGGCAAAAGCAGAAAAGAGAACCCTGCTAGTGGTGGTGCCAGCTGAGGGTTGTTGCTGTGCTTAAGTGAAATTACAGGGAGCACCTGGATGTTCCTTATGTTCAGCTGACTGAATTTGTCTCTCATATGTAAACAAATGCACACCTATCCCTTGTACAGAGGACAAGGCTTCTTTCATAGCCTTTCAGCTTTCTATATAAAGCATGTAGGAAAGTGTTTAAATTTGGCAATCCTGACTTTTCTTCTCGTTCCCTCCCATCCTTATTATAGTCTTTGGCTTCTTACTCACTAGAGAAAATCCTTGAAGAAAATTATAAAGCCAGTTAAGAATTTGGGAAAAAAAAAAAAGTCTTAAATGAAATGAGATTGCAGAATAAGGCAAATTGCTGCTTGAAGCAATTAATATTGATGTGCACATGGGCTGTCAGAGGACTGTCACAAGCTGCCTGAAGGACGGGCAAATAAAGGGCAGTGAAATGGACTGGTGGTGAGGCTTCAGCAGATTATAGCAGTGACAGGCAGCAGGTTTCTCTTCTGACTTTATTCCTCCCTATGCAAGTTAAGCAGTTGTGCAGAATGCCATATGAGCAATGTGTAAGGTGAAGCAATTTGGTCATTAATAATTGACAACCTAAACACTGAGAATATTCAGTTGTGTGCATTTAAATAGTGTCTGCCTTGGAGACTCCCTGTAATTAATACCTGACACACATCTATGGTCTGCTTGTCTCAGTGTTAGATGCCATCAAATCATTATACTAAAGCAGTTCTTTCTGGTTGGCTTTGTTGTGGTGCCATATGTACTGAAGTCTTTTATTTCTAACAATAAAAATGAAGTCATTTTTTGCACTCACCCCTCCAGGTGGTGTTTTCATTTGTCTTGGCATGCTGTCAGTATCTAACATCTTATCCCATATTGGTGCAATATGGGAATACTGCTTTACATGAATTGTAAGCAGAATGAAACAACCAAAGAAAATGGTACTGGTTATGTTGACAGATATGAAGAGGACACTGACTTCTGCTTGTTGAGGGGAAAGTAGGGAAGGAAAGGAACTGCCAATTTAGGAACTTGGGGCCTGTAGTTCTGTGTTTGTTTCTGGAAAGAGTCTTCTCAGTGCAAACATATTCCATGGCATTTTATACAAATGGACTGTAAGACTTATTCTGACTGTCCAGCTTTGAGGATTTTTGCCTTCATCTACAAATATGGCTGGAGATTTCACATAACAGTTAGACACCAGAGGGATGCTGAGGAAGAGCTTCTTTAGATCCTTCTCTGCTGTGATAGAGTTGGCAAGATACCCATTAGAGGGAAGTGAGGATAGCCTTGTCCTGATTTAGGGATTTGCAGAGGAAAGGTGAGAAGTTGCCTCTTCTGGGATGGCAATACATGTTTTAAATATTTTGGTTAAGGTCAGCTGGCCTCTCATTTGAACCACAGGAGTTAAGGCAATAAGAGAGGGGAGGATTGTCAGTATTTGACCTCTTCTGGAGCCTGTAACACGGTTGTTTGCAAAGTGGTTTGTGAAAGCTGCATTTTCTCCAGAATTTAGCCTGTCTCATTGTTGGTGCTGAGGATGGATGTATTGTGCTGCATTCAGAGAATGTCACCCAAGATCCATAATGGATTGAATTTGGGTTTCTGCTTGCTGTATTCTGAATGGAGTAAGGAACACTAGTAATTCAGTTGTTGCAGATAAATGCTGACAGAGGCTGCTACTTTGAAAGCGCTTGCTTGAAGGGCTAGTAAAGATACAATATGGCTTTCAGGGAAAGTTTTGCATTCAAGTTATTTAACTGCCAAACTGTATGAGGAGTTAATGCATTTATAATTTGATTTATAAGGGTGTTCTCTGTTAGGTCTGACTCTTATAAGCATTGCTACTGATGACTTGCAAGAGAAACTAAACTATGCCTTTATTTATGACAGGTAACAGGCTGTGAGGTTGTGATATATTGCAAAAGAAAGTGCATAAAAGAAAGTCCTCTGTATGAGGAGACCAGGGAAAGAGAAGCCTGTGCAGTCTGCATCATGTTCTCCGTGTTCTTCTCCTAAGTGCTTGATTTGCTTGCCTTTCTTCCCACTCAGGGGAACAGGCCTCACATCCAGTGCATAGTGTGCTTTACAGATCTTAGCAAATCCACAGAAGATGAGGGAATGCCATGAAAGGATCACATTAGAGCATTACAAAGACATCATAAGATTTGTAGGCTCTTACAGTGGAGCCCTCAGGTGGAAGAAACTACTGGGTCTCTCATACCCTTACAGAAAGATGTGAATATAACTTAGGATAATAAATAATAAATAAGAGGACAGAGAAGAGGCTTTAGGAAAAATAAGGTTTTTTTGTCCCATGCTTGAATTCAATGAAAAATGCATGTTATTTTTGCTGCTGTCAGAATATGTGGGCTGTGTCCCTGGTGATGCCTGTATTATCTCATTAATACACACCACATAAATGTTTCATAATTCATACCAAATGTTTGTCTAGAGACCTGACATAAGATTCTCTGTTGCCTCTTATCTGAAAATACACAAACTTGGTGATGGATTAAACTCAGATCTGTCTCACTGGCAGTCACCCCTGACTCCAGCAGAACACTGAAGCTTCATTGTGCTGTTGCTCTGACTGCAGTACTCATAGATTATTTAAATTGATGTGGTGAATTGCAGCTATTCACCAGGGTGAGGATGTTAAACTTTGGGAAATTTGTTTTTCTTTTAATAGTTGTTTGTTACTTGGAAACAACATCCACAGGGAAAAGGTAATTTGCTGGGAATAATCAAGGAGGCAAAGGGAGGTTCTGCTGTGCTCTGCAGCTGTGTGTTTTTTGTACAGGAGATATTGCAAGAGCAAAGGAAATCATGAGGTAGGTTGAGAAAGATGCTGGAGGAAAAGGATTACATTCAATAAGCCAACTGTTTGGATCTGAAGATAAGTAGTTGAAGCCTACAGGATTTTCTAGGACAGGGTAAACACAGCTACTGGCCCCAAGGCTGTTGACCTTCAGATCAATAGACTGTTGACCTTCAGATCAATAGACTGTTGACCTTCAGATCAATAGACTGTCCTGGGACCAGGCATCCCACATCTTGCATTAAGTGGCATAAATACAAAGTCTAGGAGTCATTCTGTCTGCCTGTGTGTCTGCTTTCTTCTCCAGGGAAGTTCCTTCATTCTATACCCATGGAGCAGTTCCAGATTTGCTGCTGTCATATTTTAGTCTGGCCCCAGGGTTTGGATGCTATCTCCTGGGATGAGGGAAATTTGAGTTGAGTTTGGCTTAATGTTATTCTCAGGCCAAGGATTTGAGCTAGGATTTTCTAGAACTCCTTAGGAAGAGGAGACCAAAAGACCACCATCTGGGAAGTTGTGAAAGAAGCTGCGTGTGTATAGACTAATACTGAGAAAGTAACTTGGATGCTTGTGGTATCTATTCTGCCTTACAACACAAAATCATAGGAATGTTCAATGAAGTAGTAAAAAAGAAAAAAAAAAGTTTAAACCAGAGAAGAAGGGACTTGACAAGTTAAAAAACTCTGCAACACAAACCCCAGCAAACCTACCAAAATACACAAAACAAAAATATGTAGTGTGAGTATCTCCAAGCCCCCTTTATTTTGTCAAAATCAATGTTAATAAACATTTTTGAGAAAGATATTAGGCTCTGGACTTCAGGACAGAAAGCACTCTGTTACCAGAGATGAGTAACAGAGGTAAGTTACAGCCAACAGATTGGTCACATTATCTCTTGTATGCCCAGGACAAAGGTCTTGTTTTTTCTACTGAAGTAAGCAGTAGCAGAGAGGAAATCTGGGTCTCTCCTTGTCTTGTGTTCCAGGCAGAGTGTTAGTTCCTGGTTTCTCATGGGACCACAGCAATCAGCTGAGCCAAAATCCTGCTTGTACTTGCTGAAACAGAGGTGTCAAGAGTTGCTCTAAACCAGCATTTGTGAGAAGTAAAAACCATCCCCTGACAGAAACTGAAGAAGCTGTGGATCACCAAGACTGTATTATTGTTTGTAGCAGTGCTGGCTGCTGATGGATGGAATGTCTTCCTTACAAGCTCTGCCATCGGTTCTATATCCTGCAGTTCCACTTGCCTTGCTAAATTCGCAGTGATGAGGAGCCACCCCAGAAGCTCTCAGCAGGTGAAGGACTGCAGCTGCTGCCTCTCTAGTCTTTCTATGTTCAGCCTAGGGTCATTCTTCCTGTGCTGAAACACAAACAGTTGAAAACAAGAGGGTAATCTCCCCCAGATTTTCCTTTCATTAAACATTTTCTATTTTTCAACCCTTTCATAAAGCTGGAGTTTGTATTATTATTCTACCGGCATCTCCAAATCAAATACTAAGTTACATTTACTTTCAGAGCAAGATTTCTAGAACTTAACAACCAAATCCTGTGGTTCCTGGCCATTACTTAGTAGGATTTTCACTTTTATCTGAATACAATTTTTGAAGGTCTTTTAAACCTGTAGTTTCTCCTGTTCCTTTGTTGGTTGTTTTGATTCTTTCCTTGTTTCACTTTGGCCACTGCATCATCATTTTAATAATCTGTGGGGCTCTTTTGATAGAGTAACATCATATCTATAGACAAATGTCTAATTTAGTCACTTTTCCAGGTTAATTATGAGGTAGGTTACAAGGTACTAAACCACAGGAAGACCAAAACATTTTTTTGGCCTTTGAAGAAGAAATTTAGTGTTTGGAGGAAAAATTAGGATTCCTATGAGAGTTTTGATGCCTTCAGGAATAAAGAACAGTAATAAAAAGTTTATTGGGATTTAGCTACCTAAATCCCTACTGTCTCTCTGGGTCTGACCTCAGCTGCTTGAGAGTTACGATGTTTGTATAAAATTCAACATAAGACCTAGAGTCTTCAGTTAGTCTTCAGTAGTAACTCCTACAGTAGTTACTAATGGTGACCCAGAAGATCTGGGAGAAATGTACCAGTTGTCTTTTTCACTGAAGGGCCTTGCCTGAACCGTAAACAGATAGTTTCTTATGAGGTCAGAACAGCAATGTGGTCCTGGTTAAGAGCAGGACTGAAAGGAATGAATGGAGTAAAGCATTTCAAGTGGCTGTGCTTTACAAAAGCATCCAAGTGCCTCTTGGGAGAACATATGGATATCCTTTCCCTTGGAAAGGAGAAGATACATATTCATCTCTGAAAACAGAATACGCCAGTGTCCTTGTAGGAAAAGCACATATGAATTCAAGTGGTACACCAGCTGTCACCACACTCCAAACATTTACTAACTCATGCTTCCACAGTATTACCGTGGTCTGTACTCTAAACTGAATCTGTGCCAGTCACTGGAGCAGCTTTGGAAGTTATCACATCATCTTTGAGGAAGCAGGGAAATGCCAGTTGCAGGTTGGGCTGAGAAGCAGGTTTTACTAGCAGAACAAGCTGGCCCAGTAGTCTTCCAAGTACTCTTTGCTTTTGAGCCTGTGCCCTCTGACAAAGCTGCATACTATTTACTGCTAGAAACTCTACAGCAGAATTCCTTTCTCCTGCAAATTGTGAGTCCACACTGTTATGATAATAACAAGTAGAGGCTTTCTCCTGTCCTCTTCTACAAATTGAAAACTTCTGGCGTGACCAGAATCTCTGTATAGAATGTTTTCAAGTGTAATTTAATATCATTGCAAATGCAGCTTTTGAGAACACTGGTACTATAAGAATGGGGTTTTGCAATATATTTTGCTCCTCATGCTTTTCATGACTGACACACTGAATATCTTTTCGGAATATGTTAAAAATAACTCAAAATTAAATGGAAAGATTAAAATGTACCTCTGAATTTCATTCTACTTGTAGTATGAGTACCTCCTTCTGTGTCTTTCAATTATTTGAACACTGTTTAAATTGTCTCAGCTGAATAACCTTAAATTCTTTAACAGCAGCTTCTTCACAGAAGGTTTCTAAGATTAGACATATGAGTTGGTTTAAGGTAAAAGAAGGACCAACCAGAATTAGATATTGAAATGATAAGGTTAAGACATATCATTGTTCACTTTTCTTTTTTTCCATTAAGCAGAATGAGAGATGAATCTAGTTTCCAACCTGTGACTTTTAAAAAGAAAATATATTTCAGGCAATACTTAGATTTTGTGACTGATTTTCTTTGTTGTACTGGCTATATGATATGTCTAGTTGTAGTATGTCGAAATGACTGTAAAAGAAGTCCTTTTCTCAACTTTATTGAAAATGTTTTTAGGAGCACTTCTCCTATGGGGAAATGCTGAGAGAATTTGGATTGTTCAGCCTGAAGGATAGAAGATTCTGGAACGATCTAATTGAGTCCTTCCTGAAGGACCTGAAGGGAGCCCACAGGAAAGCTGTAGAGGGACTTTTTACAAGGGCATGTAGTGATAGGACAAGGGGGAATGGCATAATACTGGAAGAGGGTGGGTTTAGATTGGATATTAGGAGGGAATTCTTTACTGTGAGTGTGGTAAGGCACTTGCACAGAGAAGTTATAGATGCCCCATCCTTGGAAATGTTCAAGGCCAGGTTGGATGGGGCCCTGAGCAACCTGGTCTAGTGAAAGGTGTCCTGCCCATGGCAGGGGCATTGGAACAAGATGATATTTAAGGTCCCTTCCAACCCAAACCATTCTATGATTCTATGAAATACATACTAAAACTATAATTATTTCCAAGTGTGAGAAGATTTCTCAGCATTAAGAGGCAAAAGTAGTTCTTCAGAAAATCTCAAATGATGCAGCACTGACTGGAATGGGACTTAGGTATGATTTTATTTTAAAGTCTGTGTTGAATTTTCTCTTATGTGACGCTTGGTCTTCTACTTTCTTTGATGTTTTAAAACTACATGGCACACTATGAGCACCTATATTGCTCTGTTGAGATTTTAAAATGTGATTAGCAGCCTTAGACATTGTAACATGCAGTACTAGTGCCAAAGTGCAGGGCAAGTTAAAGTGTGTATCCTCTTTTGTTTACAGTGTAGTTTGAAAAGATGTTATTTCATAGGCACCAGGTGCAAACACAAGGCAAAAATCTGGTTTCACCTCTTCTCCGATAGGTGAAGACTCTACTGTATGTGACTTTAAAGTAGAAAAAATGTCCTCATGTTCAGAAAGTAGCAATGTATCCAGAGATCTGCTAAAAATTAGATAGTTTGGATGTTTAATTCTTGGGGACTTCATAATAGAAATCTATACATCTCCCTCCACAAAAAGGGGAAAAGAGCCTTAAAAATGATCATTGTATTTAAGATTAATATGGGAAGGCCTTGGAATCTCTGCTTTGTGTATTATTTAAAGTAGCTATTTTCCCAACTGTATGCTGTACAAGAGTGGCATAGACCTTCTCCTTTGAAGCTTGCAGCCTAAAGGAGATGAGAAAGCTCTAAAGCAAACCAGAGAACTTCCATCTCTTGTAGTGTTTTGGGAGCTCTAGGCAGTATGATTTACTAATGGGCAATTAAATTTTAAACACTTCACAGCAGGTCTTGTTACTTATTATATATTTATTTATTTATATGTAATATATAGATTGATGGTTGGACTTGGTCATCTTAGAGAGTTTTTCCAACTTTAACAGTTCTCTGCTCAGTGATTTCCATGGCTCTGTTTTTGGTTATTGTTGGAATGCTGACTGAGCACTATAGCAAAATGGACAGGGCTGAAAGAAGTATTGTTGTGTTACTATTTGAAAATCCCAGCTTCTGTAAACTCTAAATGGTGCACAGAAATCAATGCAAAACACTGTAAATAATTTGAGTGATTGGTACTTAGGAATGAATTTCTCTAATGTGAGGATTGTTTAATTTACCTCTGTGCATTTACACATCTGCTGAGAAATCCAGGACTCCAGCCTGGCTCTTGGTCTGCTGCAGCAACTCTGGTTGGGTAACCAAAGAACTGTGAACACTACAGGATGCTGTGCTGTGTGAATGAACCATTCACGTTGATTAAAAAAAAATCCAAGACTCATCTCAGACCTTAGATTTAGGCCTCAGCTTATTATTATAGTTGTTATGTATTTACATTCTGCCTACCTGTAGTGGAAAGATGCATCTTAATTTTCAGTTGTATCTTTTAGTGCAGCTCTATGTACTCAGTGAAGCCACCTGGATGTTCAGATCAGGTTTTCTAGCTTGCCACTAGGAGTTATTGTTAGCCATGAATCTCAATCAACATCTCAAACAGAAGCTTGAGCTCCAGGTTTTAGCTCTGCATTACACCATGTCACAGGAGGAAGATGGTGATAATCTTTCTCATTATTATGATAATGTTTTATCAGTGAATCTTGAAGCATGTGCATAGCAGAAGCTGCTTTGCTGATTAGTGCGCTACTGTTATGTTCTGCATCATGAGAGATTACAGTGACATTTTTGTATGTATTTTGCTAAAGGATGAACTAAGTCAAAGGGAAAACAATCCTGAAAGACTGTATATGAGCCATTAGTATGGTTGAGAATAGGAACCTGTGTATTTTGTCTTGCAGTTCTCCATTTCTGCTGCTTGGTTGTGTTCCCACACAGTAAGCTGATTTCCCATCCTGTGGATGCACTTCAGCAGGCTTTTAATTTTTTCCATTGATGTTATTTTTTCTTTTCCTTTAGTAATAGCTTTTCTGCTCAGTAATATTAGAGGAAATCACAGCTACTTGAATAGAGGTTTACAGAAGCCACATCAAAGTGTGCAATGTACATTTCTGTATCTTCGGTGGAGAATCCAGAAATATTGCCTCTCTCTTCTAGAGACTTGTTCAGTTGTGTGCTATGTATAGAAAACAAACTACACACCAGATAATGCTGCCCATATAACTGACCAAATGCCTGAGTAGCCTTTGTGACGAGGTGGCAGTATTTTCTCTGCTTTAGCATGCTGGATGCCACTCTTTACCTAGCAAAGGGTTTGCTCAGGGTATTATAATACAAAATGAGCTGAGCCAACCTAACAGCTTTGCCAGTGGTAGGAAGAAGTCTTGGATGCCTGATTCTCACCCTGGGGTCCAGCCCTGTGCTAGGTCTGTTGCCAGTAGGATCACAACAGTAAGCCAAGTCAGTTTATCAGACTGGAAGAAACGTATTCCCTTCCTGCTGGATTAGTTTGCTCTGAATTACTACATTTGAGCAAGCTGCAACCAATATAAGAGGGGGCAGAACCAACAGGAACTGTTTCCTAGCAGTTACTCTGGGATTAGTCAGGCATTTCATGTAGCAACGTGGTAAAAGCACAGCCAAATCAACAACAGATATAAGAAAACAGGTGGTAACCTGAGAAGATGTTTCCTGTACTAATAAGATATGACAATTCCCGGCTGTCCCTTGTAAAGGAGCATCATTTCACTAAGGATTAAAATGTCAACTAGCAAAGCTGAAAGAATTTTACCTGGACTCTTTTTTGCTAATTCAGATGCCATCATTAAAATATTTCTATCCAGTGTATTTCATGTCCACATATCTTCAGGGGAACTTCATTTTTTCCTGCTGGGTAACTACTGTTATGTGGTAAATTGCATTATCTTTGGAGTTAGTAAGGAAGTAATGGAGTCATACCATTGTATTCAGTTTACAAATTCTTATGGTTGACAATCACAAGAAACTGGATGCATTCATAGGACCAGACACTTGCACAAAGAAATCTGTCTCTTGTTAAGATGTGTTAACTATCAGTTTACTCATTGCTCTTCAGTGCTAGGCCTTTCTTCTGGAACTACCAACAATTTTACATTCCCCTCCCCTTTATGCTGAGGTCTGAGAGATGCCTTGTACAGCATACTGATTTCCTTACAGACCACATGATGTGTCAGTCCAGCCTTTTCCATGGTTGTCACTGCAAACACAAGTGCTGGCAGGAGGGTGCTGAACATGAAACCTTCAGCACTAAGCATTTCTGACATGTTTGCTGCCTTACTGGAAAAAGATTTAAGGGAATGGGTCTCAAAATCTTTGGTCAGCATTGATGGTCTTTGGCTGACTTGGTGAGTCCAGAGTTGTGATTGGGCAACTGGAGTATTTTTTGATGAGTTTTCATACTGATTTAAGGTTGCCTGCTTTCATTATATGCATAGCTATCTTATTCTGGCCATGAGAGGTTAGAATTATGTATTTCAACTAGGAAAGTCATCCAATAGTTGTAAGAATTTTTGGAATAATCAACTATCCCACCATGAGAAATTTTTGTACCAAAGTGAAGTGCATTGTTTTAAAACAAATTGCCCTTAGTCTAAACAGACAATATAGGTTTTGAAAACCACAGAATATTTAAGTTGCTCTGTTTGTGACTTTATATTGCTGGCTAAATGTCTTGTGTATGTTGTTTACCTTTCTAAATGTTGCATTCCTATTTATTTCTAAATAACTTCTAAATAAGTGAAAATCTCTACATTTCATCTGCTTGTGAACATAAATAGTATGTGCAACCATAGTTCTTTTTCTTTCCCTTTATTTATTGATAGGACATACAACTGTGATTATCCCTGATGTCCCTATTCCAGTGTAACTAATCAAATTTATGTTTCCCACAATTATTGTTTGCTATGTGGGATGTCTTACACATGTGAGTAATATAATAGGACTAGTATATATAAAAAATGGTTCAGTATGGTTCAGTAAACTAGTTCTCACAACAACTGAAGTGTTTCCCCATTGACTTTTGCAAATTTGTGTTCTATTTTGAAATGGTGAATATATTCAGTTAGACTGTATTCAGATGAGAGTATATAATCAGGAATCATATTTAGGACTGTGATTTAGAGTTTTGAATAAGCCATCTCATCTTTAAAGTATTTTACTTTGGTCCTTATGTAAATATTATCTTGTAATTTATCTTTATTATTCCAGATGGAATGTGCTTGCATGGAAGTGGGGCATGATGTACTTCAGTTATGTGTGTTTTTGTTAGTTGCTTTAGTGATTTTTTCCAATTTGTGTTAAATTGTTTTGCTTCTGTTTGGTTTTACGTGTTGTTAAGTTCTTCATGTTTCTGAGAAATAGCTATTGAAACAGAAGATAGTAATAGGATTTATTCACATGCAAATACATTATGGTGACTGACTTATATATGAAATATTGACATATCTTACAAAAATAAGCAAGGACTATGTGTCTTCCTCTGCCAAGCAAGGGAGCTGATGCTTATAATTTCCCTGAGTTCCACATGTCAAATCAATAACAAGATTAGAAGTAAATATTCCTATTCCCCTGCTGTATCTAGTAGATAACACTTTCTTCTATGAGGTTGCATTTTAATGCAAAGATGCTGCTTGCAGATTTGATTTTAACTCCACAGCGTGAAATGGCCTAATTTTTTAATGTTGTGTGATAATTCCTTTCTGCCCACAATACAAGTTTCCTCCACTGTTTTCAGGCTCTCTAATTTCTGATGGTGCAATAAAGCAATCTTCATTTCAAAGTGGAGGTGGAAAGCCTACTAATTTGCAGCTGGTTGTTTCTTTTTATTTCCAGATGGTAGGAAGAAAAAACACGGCTCATTTCAGTGTGAGAAATTATTAAGTTAGCAAGACTAGATATGTATTATTCAGTAACTGGATATGTGATTAAAACACTGCAGTAAGTGCCACTGCAACACATTCAAAGCTTTTTATGCATCCCAGGCTGCATTTGGGATGGTAACAAGTGTGAATTATAAATTTTTAGAAATCTCTTTTCCAGTGAACTGTACCAGGCTTCAAGCAGAGTGCACAGGTGCTGGGTTCAGCAGCGGCAGCTGGCACATCCCTGTGGTACACCATGCATACACAAGGTCTTTCAAGTGGTGGAAAGTTGAAGTAATCGATAGATCTTTAAAACCTGTTACATGAAAATTAGAGGGGCTGTGGAAAGACAAAGTTGCAGCATTAAATGAATGAAAGGTTGCAGACCTTTTCTGGAAAAAAAAAAAAGCTCTGTCTTCTGTCAGTCTCTTAAAAAAGTGTGTGTCCTCTGAGCTTCACTGCCAGTTAGATGCCAAATATGTCTTAGCTGCTAAAAGGAATTTTTACATAGGTGCAGTCTTCTGGAATTAAAGGAAAAATCTGGATGTGTAAAATCTATTGTGCGAGATATACCACTTCTATGCTGCAGTCAAGGTGAAAGCCTCATCATGTTTTTTTACTGCATCAACACGAGAAATGAGAAGATCAATATCATGGACAAGCTACTGGCTAAGTCTAATCAACAATGACATTTTTACTCTGCCAAAAACATTGTCCAAGTTAAGGTTTTTTTCTTTCCTACTTTGAATATTTCAGGATGTGAACCTCAGAGAGAACTGTAGAAAGGCTTGTACCCTGCCCTGGTTTCAGCTGGGATACAATTTTTTTTCTTCTTAGTAGCTGGTACAGTGCTCTGTTCTGTATTGCCTATGAGAATAAGGTTGATAAAACTCTGACATTTTAGTTGTTGCTCAGTAGTGCTTACCCCAAGTCAAGGACTTTTCTCACGATCTGTCAGGGAACAGGTGCACTGAAGAAGCTGTGAGAGCTCATGGCCAGGACACCTGACCTAAACTGGCCAAAGGGATATGTTGTACCGCAGAACATCATGCCCAGTGTATGAACTGGGGGAAGTTGGCTGGTGGAGGCCAATTGCTGCATGGGGATGGGATGGACATCAGTCAGCAGATGATGAGCATGCTTCTTCTATCTGTCTTGGGTTTTATTCCTTTCAATCTTCTTTTCATTATTATTATAATTATTATTGTATTTCACTTGTTTCAGTTACTAAAATTTATTATTTCAACCCATAGGTTTCACTTTTTGTTTCTAATTCTTCTCCCCACCATGAGGGAGGAGTGAGCAAACAGCTGTATGGTACTTAGTTGCCATCTGGGGTTAAACCACAACAACCACTTCCAATACCTTAAAATTGGTACTGAAGTTCTTATGAAGGTTTTTAAAGAACTTGGTTCTTTGATTGCTTTGATAATCTTGGCAATCGGTGGCTTTAAAAATCCGTTATTATGGGAGTGCTGCTGCACATGTTACTGAACATTCCAGTGCAAAAACCTAATCTTGTTTTCTCGAGTTTCAGAGGACTACAAGTTAAACTTTCCTAATAAAACTCACTCCTATTTCTCTTTTAGCAAATTTAAGTTTCTGAGATGTACGTAGTTTGTTCTATTAGGAAACCTTAATAATAAAATAGTCTGTTGGAGTCCCTACTTTGATACAGATTTTTGACCATCTGTTGCCTAGCGGGCAAGTAAACCAATAAAAGAATAATTGGAATTTTCCTGGCAGAATTCTCAGAGGAGCCCTCAGGAAGTCTCACCTTGCTTTTGACCTGTTGGTTGAATTTTATTCAACAGACTTTTATTATTTTTTCTTCTTTCTCCATTGGAAAATGAATCTGAGATAACAGAAAATAATTGTGGAAACAAAATAAATGTTTATTTATGCTAAATCTTTGCTAGAGGCAGATCTAAAGATTCAATGTTTGTGTTTTGCATAGATATTTTAGGTATTTCTAGAAATGTGCTATTATTGACAGTTCTGTGGGGGAAAATAGTCCAACACCATATGGCTCCTGGTTGGATTGCAGCTAAACCCACATAGGACCTTAAATGCAGGATGACACTAAGAGGAACCAATTTCCCATATAAAGACTTTGGACTTCCCAAAAAAAAAAAAAAAAAAAAAAAAATCAAACAAACAACAACAACAACAAAAAAAAACCCCACAACTGAAAAAGTGCTGTTAGCTTTAAAAAATTAAAAAAAAAAAAAAAGGAAGAAACACGAATTCAAATGGCAGATCCAGAAATTCATGCATACCTCTTAACTCTCATCTGTGATAGAAGTACCACCTGAATGCTTTGGCACAGAGGTTTAGCAGACCTCTGCCTGCTGAAGTCACTCACATTTAGTCTTATTCAGTCCAGTCCTGCCCTGGAGCACTGTGAAGCACACAGAGGACAGGCAATCTTTAATGACACATCCAAAAAAACATGACTGAAGTTGTCAGGGCTCTGTGGGAGCATGGGTCCAGCCTACACAGACTGCATGACAGGCTGGAAGTTTAGCATATCCCAACAAAAAGGAGTTTCTCAACAAGAAGTCTGATAGGAGCCATGTAGCTGACAGGCAGGGTTTGGAAAAACCTGCTCTTGCAGGGGAAGTGGGAAAGCTTTGCCTGCTCTCCAGGTGCCTGGAGAACACAAGCTCTTCCTGCAGGGAACATGTTCTTTATAAAGGCGTATTTACTAGCCCTGAATGGCGAATGTGCCTCACCTGGAGCCCTGTCTCACACATGGTAAGTATCTTTGTGGTGGCAAGGAATGTGTGTTTTCACGTAGACTCTGCTGGAAGGGTGTAACAGTTCCCTTGGGTTGATAATACCTGTTTTGGTCATACATTGTCTATCGAGGCAGGATGAGCAAGACCTGATGTTGGGGGGTGGCAGGAAAGAGTGCTATAATTTTCCAGTTAAAGTTACTGTCTTTTGAGTTGTGTTTCCCTCTGATACTTCTGTTGAGAAGAGATAATACTGCACCAAACACCCACATCATCTCAGATGTGGGGGAGAGATACTGATTTCTGTACTTAATCTTCTGTCTGCATTTGGTTCCTGTGCAATGGATTCCATCTGCTGTTGTGCTGCTCTAGTAACAAGTACTTCCTTGTACACACCTCCCACATCTTAACTGATATGGGAATGACTTGGTCGTTAGCATCACTGCTGTAGGGTTGTGATGTTTTTCACTTACTTGCTGTGGGTAAATACTGTCAGAAATGCAGTTACTGTAAATGGACAAAATGTCAGTGCTTGCTGTCATTTGCAATTCCTATCAGACTGTAGGTGTGCCTTGCCTTGCAAGGTGGTGTGAGAGACATGGATGATCTTTCTGAAGACAAGAAATGTAGAATACTGTCATGAGAATTAGGAGATAATAAAATTTGTTTGGTTTGGCTCAGAGTTATATTTAGTTTCCCTTCAAATAATAGAGTGTCTTTGTACATTATCAAGTGACCTGGGGTTCAGGTAGCCTCACAGACCTTCAATACTGTTCATCTTATTGAGCTATGATGGAAATTCAGAAATGATATGTGAAAGTCTTTCCTCTCAAAAATCTGGAGCCCATCAGGGAAGTGTGAGGAGCTGTGATATTAAGCTAGTCTGGCACAGCTGTGCTGTGGAATACCAGTAGATGAGCCAGGGAAGTACTGAATTCAAATTCTGAAGACAGCTGAAGTCTGCCATATTTCTTGGCCCTGTACCTTGGACTCAGATCGAGAGTGCACTAAGATGATTCCAACTTCCTTCTTTGGTTCACACTTGTAGAGCAGTTTTGGACCATGTAGACTGGATTTCTTTCTAATTAAACAACCTGAAGCAATGGTGAGTACCTCAGCTATTACTGTGCATCCAGTCTTTGTGAACAGAGTAGAGCAAATCTGAAGTTAACCCTGGCTTTCCTAAATATGTTTGAATTCAAGTACATGCTACCACACTATGAATCAACACTTACTGTGCTACAATACTAATGTAAACAAGGTGACTATGCAATTTTTTAGTTCCATGTACAGTGGCTGTACTTTACATTCTAATGGTCAAAATAATTGTTTTGGGGCAGAAATTGGCAGATATCTGATCTCTTAAGTAATATGATCAAATGCTACTTTTTTCATGACATTCAGATATAAGATCTAAGCTCCTGTTGCAACCAAACTATTTTCATGTTTTAAAGTTTTGCTCACAAGCCCGACACAAAAACATGTTTTTTCATTATGGCATCTTGCAATTTCTCCTACTGCCTTGGTGGTATGTGAAGAGTATAAAAAATGATCATGTTTTGAATAGTAAATTACTGTCTATAAATATGTAGTGTCCAGGAATCCTCCCACAGTGACTGCAGATTGTTTCTTGCTGATAGAAATGATAACAAGATATTTGTACTACTTAATGTTTTTCCAGTCGAATTTGATTGAAAAATGTCTTTAGCTTGCATTTTTATATTAGACTTCGGGATCATGAGAGCAGCTAACTCTGAAGTAGAGCAAAGCTTTTTTTCATCAGTCTTCAAGAATGTGTGCTTTTTCCAGTTTAAAAGTCATGTTTATCATTTGATCTCTGCATGACAGAAAAGTATAATAATAATTCATAATAATTTATATTAAAGTATGACAGACTTTAAGAAATAAATAAATTAAAAATTTTTGTGCTTTATTGCCACTTTTCCTGGATATAAAAGGTGACAAGAGTTTCTTCTGCTGCACTATTGGTACAGAAAAAATGGGGAATCGGAAAGATATGCCCAGGCCACAGAACCAATATTCCCACCTTCTATACCTGTATATGTTTATATACGAAGGTGCACAGTAACATTAATAGATTACAGGGTACAGAATTTTTTCCCTGAACTGCTGATTCTCCAGCATTAGCAGCTGGGTTGGAACAAAAGCAATAACCATCATAATGCATTTCCTAGCTGAGAAGAAAGTATTCCCTGGAGATCATGGAAACTGGTTAATGGTAAACATGAATAATGTAAGAATTTCTGTGCTATGATTTTGGAATTATGAAATGTTTTTTGGAACTTGAGAGTTCACAGGATCATTAAGCTCAAAACGGAATAATATTTATCTCTAGAAAAATATAAATGGTCTTACAATAGCAAAAAGATACAGGACTGCTGTAAACAAATGGTTCTGTAATTTTTCTCTAGTTAAGAAAATTAATAGATACATAATGTATGGCTTTATTCTGATCCTACTCATTTGACTCATTTGAAAAGACTTAATGCACTTTCAGTTTTCCTTGCATAATTAATGGGGGCAAGTGAGCCAGCAGCACGCCCAGATGGCAGAAAGGGCTAATGGTACCCTGGGCTGCACCAGGAGTGCTGCCAGCAGGTTTAGGGAGATGATCCTTCCCCTCTACTTAGCACTGGTGAGGCCACACCTGGAGGACTGGCTCCAGTTCTGCACCTCCCAATGCAAAAAAAAAGACAAACATGGAGCTCTTGGAGAATCCATCCAAGATCTACTAAGGTGATGAAGAGACTGGACCATCCCTCCTGTGAGGGTTAGGAGAGACTGGGACTGCTGAGCCTGGAGGGGAGATGTTTTGTGGGGAGCTCACCAATGTATATGGTTACCTGAAAGGGCAGGCTAGAGGAGTGGTGTTGCAGGTGGCATATGGATACTGCTGTGTTGCACACTGCCCCTGTCAGATCATTCTTTCCACCTTTCCATTCATGTTCACTGGCTGGCTAGTAGTTTTTTACTTAAGGTGGACATTTTGAGGGCAAGGTAATATTTTCATTCTGCTTTGGTAGAACAATGAGTATTACTTAACTGAAAAGAGTACAAACACTAATGCTAGTTATTACAGGATACAGAAATAGTTTCACATTAGTTTTAGTTTCTTTTTAAATATTCGTAATTTAAATTCTAAGGGCTTATTACATTTATTTTAAAATAATATATACACAAATTATTTGCTAATTTTTAATGTATTTTTATATGGGTAATTATTTTCCACCAGAAGTGCCTTCTGTTTAAAGGTCCCAGTCAACAAAACATTGTTGTCTCTTCTTCATGAAGGACTTGCAGAGAAGTTAAGAGTTGGGATGGGCCTATTGCAGGATGGCTTTTCAGAGGACTAAGAATATACTCAGTGGAATATTGGAAGCACTACTGCTTTTGTTTCCAGCATAATATTTTTGAGAGGTTTTTTTTATTATTACTGATCACCATGATTTCTGAACGAGAATGTATCACATGTCCATACGCAGTAAACCCATTTTCACACCGGTTATTTAAGCTGACACAGAATGCATAAGAACAGGAAATGAACATCAATATTTTGCTAGCATTGGTACAAATCCATAGGCAGTTTAGACAATACCAAATATAAGACTGTAGAGCAAGCTGTTCTTCATATAAATATGAATAAGTTGTGAAAGTATCCCTTGTCTTCATACAAACATTTTCCCTGGTTTGATTCATTAGCATCCCCTTTTCCCAGCATCTGTGTATGCATTTTCTTTGGGCAGGTGAAATATTGCTTCTTGTGCAGGAATAGACAAGGCAGATTTTGAATGCTTTGCAAGATAAAAATGGTCTGACATACAGCTGTTCTGGTAGAAATTGATTTTGAAACTGGCTTTGGCCATAGAAGAGAATATATCCATGCCTTGTTTCTTTGGTCCAGATATTTCTGACAGCCAAATTGCTCATATGAGTATTTACTTATTATTTAGTATTTATTACTAAACTGTGTTAAAAATAATTTCAGCTTTCCTTGGTGCAGCAGGTGAAATTTGTGAGCTGATTATATGAAGACAGTCCTTTCCAGGGTAAGTCCAAACCTATCTGGCAGGACACTGATTCAGAGGAATTAGCAGTCTTTGACTTTGATAACTAGTGGCAACAGAGAACAGTCTCAGAAAGAATCAAAATCAGATAGGAGATGTATATAAATCATTGTGTTGGAATCTCTTTGGGGTTTTGGTTGGGTGGTTGGTTGGTACTTTTGAAAGAAGCCGCTTGACTCTAGATTCTATTGTGAGACATGAAAAGGTGAGATATTGCTGTGAAGAAGATCTGATCTTCATGGTTGCATTAATTTAAATATAGTTTTACTACTTTTATTCTACTGAGGTTTGAGGGGTATATTATTATTGAAGAGAGCTGTATCAGCACCATACTAAATCACCTCAGCTTGAAGTCTGAATCACTTTTAAATCACCTTTACTGGTTCTGTGAGAGAATGAACCTAATGGCTGTTTTCTTTAGTGGCAAAACTGGTTTAAGAGGTTTCTGCCACACCCTTCATCACACCTCTAATTGTGCCAGTGCAAGTCTTTCAGGGCTGCTTTTATTAGTGAAATGGACTAGTTTTCAAACAAATCTCCTCATCTTCTCTTCTCTTCTCTTCTCTTCTCTTCTCTTCTCTTCTCTTCTCTTCTCTTCTCTTCTCTTCTCTTCTCTTCTCTTCTCTTCTCTTCTCTTCTCTTCTCTTCTCTCAGATTATTTCATCAATTTAGTTTACAGCACCTCTTCCTCTTCACTCTTCTAATGCACACAAAATCAGTTTCAGTAAATCGACTGAGGAGGTAGCAAAATGTAATTTCCAAATGGATTTCCTGTGCTTGAAAATGCCTGTCACAGTGGAATTTTTCCTTCCCATTTCTGCAGTATAGGATGGTGTATTTCAGCCTGGCTGGAAATCCAAGTTCTCTGATTTGTTTAGCAAAACAGTGTGAGGGAACTTTTCCAAAGTGTTTAACAATGAAATACATCTTTATTCATGAAACTGGGTCTCAAACTATTCTCTTCTACTGCAAGGAAGAGCATAGCAGCAACCAAGGTGATTTCTCTTACCGCACAGCTATACCATCACCTGACATTTCCTTTTTTTCTTGGAAGATAATAGACCAGTTCTGAAAAAGGATGTATTTCACTTTTAAACACAGTGGAAAATGTCAAAGGCTTATAGAAATTAAAGTCTAGAAAATATGTAAATGTTACCATTGACCATCTTCATCATACTTCAGTGAGTCATGATATGCTCGGGATGAATTAAATATTTTTGCATAACTTAAAAATGCATAGTACATGATGCACTTAATTTATTGGGGCATTTTGAGATTATGAGCTGACTTAAATATCTGACTTCTTTTCAAGGACACTGACTCAGATCAGCAAAGGGATGAGCACACTTGCTGTGATGCTGCATGATCCTGCCATCTGAATAGGTGTGTTGGGGAGAACACTGGATGTGCTGAACAAAACCCTCTCTGTGCCCTGAGAATCTCAGGGTGCTGTGCAGGTCACCTGGGGCCAGAGGGAGGTGTGACTTGACAAAACCTGTCCTGGAGGGAATAGTACCTCTAAACGATGAATAGACAATGGAAGAGAGAGAGTCACTGCTGCAGCCTGGTACACACCTGCCAGGCTTCATCCCCATAGCCTGGTAGAGAGAGGCTAGCTGGGGGAAGCTTCCTCAGGGCTGTAGCACTTGTGTTTGCCTGTCACTTGCCTCACTTGAGGTCAGATCCATCTCCACCATTCAAAATCCACTCTTTGAGGCATCATCTGTGGATTTATGTGGAAGTCTAGGCTGGATTATTACTATGCAGAACCATGGCACCTCTGCACTCTGGCACTAAATGCTCAATATGGGATCCTGAAAGACCTGTCAGGCAGCCACTGCCTCTTAAGACAGAGAAGGACTTATTAATGAGCTGCAGGAGAGGCTGAACTGTAAAGAGACAAAGCAGTGATGATACACAACTGCTTAGATTTGTTAAAGCAGTGTCTGAGAGGGATGAAAGGAAAAAACACCCACTGCCAACAAGTGCCAAGTTAACAGAGGACAGAAGAGTGTGAAATGCTCAAAGGAAATGCTGGGTTTGACACAGGCTGGTCTGAATTGGACATTGTTGGAAGCCACCTAGAGACTCCGGAAAACAAAGTCTGATGATGTATATAAAAATGGAGGGAGAAAATATATCTTACCTGGAATATAATGGCCAATTCTATGTATTTATCTACAAAGAGATCTAACAGGAGCGATTAGTCACAGCTAAGGCAGAAGATAAAATAACTGAAAGAGAAACTTGCACAAGAGGGATACAACCCACTGAGGAGTGTAGAAAAGTCTTGACTGAGAGTTTTTAGAAAGATGTAAGAGCAGAAGACTAACTTGAAGCACAGCAAGGGGAAAATTTTTTATTGAACACATCATTGAAGTGTGTAACTCAGCACCAAAGTAAGTGTAAAAGATTTCAGTATTTAAAATTATTTATAAAAATAAACAGTTTTGTATGTACATTGTCACTTTTGTGACAACCTTCAGAATTACGTCAGAACTGATAAAGACATTTTCTGTATTTATTTAAGTGTATAATAGTAGAAATATTCCAAGTAATATGAGAGTAAATGACTTTTAAGGAAAAAATCCCCCCATATGAACAGAACTGAAACATAACTGTCAACATCTTGTGGGGTTTTACTCTTTGTGTAATCAATCCAGTATTTTCTGTCTCAAGACATTGAGCAAGATGGATCATTGATCTTATTTCATTTGGCAAATTCTGCTGGTCTTGGATGCATTCTTTTCCATTATTTGTTTTTTGAAGGAATAGGACCTCTAAAGTATGAATAGACAATAGAAGGGATTCTTTTTTGAGTGATAGTCTTTATCTCTAGTGCTGCTGTGAGTAGCAGTGCTTGGAGAGGTTATCTGAGGGTTTGATTTTTCAAAGGTCAGTGCTTTTAAATGGATGATTGTTATTTGATATTTTCATTATACAATATGAAAATATAACATTCAATATATCTTGTTTTTTTCATAATCAGTAATACAGTTTCAGACAGGCTGCATTGATGATTAAATTCTTGTCACCCATAGCAAGTGCCCTTGATAGAATAAAAAAATACCTTCATAAGTAGTGCCCTTCTGGTGAGCATCCTTTTCTCATAGCAAAAATAACACCTTAGGATTGCAACTGTAATGCTTCTGATCATGGTCGTTTCCACTCAGAAAGAGGGCACACACGTCCCTGACGAGGACACAGTACGAAGTACAAGCAGGTGCAGGAGCAATGGTTGGAGGCAATGGAGCACAAATGTCCGTAATTTCCTCTCTTTTAAAGCACGGCTGTTTGGTTTGGGGTGTTTTAATAACTTTTGTACAGTGATAACTAAGATTATAGGCAATATTCTTGACAGTTAAGATTGTCAAGAAAAGTTACATAAAGCATTTGCACACTTGGAAAAAGTAGGAATCCTTTTCTTCCCCACTTGCCATAGCCTCATAAATTGTGACTCTTTCAGCTCAGGATTTTGCATATCATCATTCTGAAGTGATGGCTCTCTTTTCCAAACGCTGATCAGTCATTGCTTTTGGAAGATGTCATTTTACTGCTGCTGATTGAGTGGAGCATGTATTCTCTCCTCAGTCTGAAACTGTCAATGCGCTTTAGAGTGACAGTTCCTGTAATTGATAGGAGCTGGAGAGCAGTGTTCTTCCAGATTCACTTCCTCTGAGCTTAGGTGCACACTGTGTAGCAGTAATTTCTGCCCTTCAGAAAGAATTATAAGAGAAGTATCAGAGAAGTAACAGAATCCCTCCTCAGATCCAAGAAATGAGTTTATTGCTGCCTGGGTCAGCACAGAGGCTGGAATGAAACCACCATCAAGCTGCTCTGTGCATAATGATCTGGCAAATGTGTCTGATGTTGTTTGTATACACACTACAGATATTAGTGTTCAAATTTATTCATTGTACAGTGCAAACATATGTAAATTCAGGATCCTGGAGTTTGCAAGGGACTTTCTAGGTCTGCAAGCTCAATTTCTGCTTGTAACGTATAGCTTCATGTTCCTGCACCATCCACAAAGTTACCAAACTTCATACCTTTACCAGGCTTCATTTTAACATAGGTGTTTGGGGTTTTTTTCACCAGTTCTGGAAAAGGGTGGTTGCCCCAAAACTCTTCTCTGAAGCTGAAAAACCTTTTTCTTATTTCTAGACTAAATGTATTCGTGTTATATGAAAGGGGTTTTTTTTCTTTTTTTTTTTTTCTTGGTGGCACTATTATCTCTCTTTATCAGAAGCATTTATATTTGGTGGTACTTGTAGGCTGATGCATTAAAAAGGAGATACTCTATATCACTTTTCAATGTCCATTCAGTTGTGCCTAGAGAGCCAACTCTTTATCTTCCTCATAAAAAAATCTCTATTCCTGTGCTGGTTTCAGTAACATTTTTCTGCTCTTCTTCCAATATGCTTACATTCTTTAAGCATGGATATTCAGAAAGAGGTAGGTTATTCCAAATGAGGTCTGAACTGCAGCTTATTTAAATAACATACCCATAGTTCTGCTTTATTGAAGACACCTTAATGTGATGGAGCAGTGCATCTGCCTTTTTTTGTGTTTATGTCACATGAATCAGTTTTAATTATCCTATGACACACCCACAACACTCTTTTTCTCTGCAAAACTTGCAGTTGCAAACTTGTCTCAGAAATTATTTCCAGGAAAACTAAGTAACTGGGACTTGCATGGATTTGATGTGTAAAGGTAGCAAACAGAGTAGGAGAAATGGTTAGTTCTTGAAGGAATGGCTTGTTCATTCCACTAAGGATTGTCACAGGTGGTGTTCCTTGCAGATCTGTGCTGTTTGACTTATTCCTAAATGACCTGGAAGAGGAAAGCAACTAAGTTTACTAAAGATACAACATTAATTAAGGCAGTAAGGATGATGGAAGAGCCCCATGACACCTGGGATTAAAGTGTCACTTAAAAATGAGTGTGGATAAAATCATGGTCAGTCATGTTTCAAACATTAAGTGATGAAGTATGCCCTGGTGGATCCAAGATCCAAGAGTTCTGATAGACAGGGCCAAGAATGCGTCAGCTTGGTGGTAGTCAGAAATGCCAGTCAAACTTCCAGCATTATTAGGCACAGAGTAGAACATTTCCCTACAATTTCATGAATCTGATTGAGCTGCTCTGTGCAGTTTTGATCCTCTTATCTCAAAGCAGATAAAGCAAACAGAAGGTGAGCAGGAAAAAAAGCCATTAAGTAATACGATTTACCAGGGCTCAAAAGACTGAGCTTGGGTAAATTATTCATAATATCATTAAAATTCAAGTACAACTGAAATTCCCTGTTGGGTTAGCTAACACAGAGAAATTCTACCTCATGTATTTCTTCTACAAGACTTTGTACATTGTAGTGATAAGACATTTTGTCAGCCTCTCATTATCTGGAATTGTCTTTATGCATCTTAAGAAAAGGAAATGTTATTTTTTATTTACTCCTCTGGAAAACTTAAAAAGCAATGATTCTATTATTAAATCCATCAAAGTAGAGAAGAAATCTCTTTTATTCATATAAAACTTGGAGGGACTTGAAGGGACTTGCAGAACTGCCAGTTTCAAAGAAGAGCAGGCAGCGAGTTCCAAGGAACCTCGTGGAATGTCTGCCCAGTCTAGTGCAGCACTGAGCAGACTGGAGAGGTACAGACTGAGTCCAGTTCAGAAATCAGAAGCAGCATAACCCTGAATTGACTGGGTGCTCTGGCTGGACTGCTCAAGATAGCTAGTTGCAGTAGGTCTGGAAAATGCTGTATTGTACAGCAGTAATATAACCAAATGAGCTGGCTGATCTGGAGCATTTCCTTTTCCTAGCTGCAATGAAAACAAAGCAAAATACTTTCTTTTTTTTTTTTTTTTTTTTTTTTTTTTTTTTTTGGCAAACAGAAGAAAGCATTCCTGATTTATGCTGGATTTACTGTTCCTTTCTGTGGTGATGACTTACATTTAAAACCAAATGCTGTCTGTCAGGGTATGCTTTGACATCATAGTCACTTGCACTGGGTACAAGTACAATTGCACAGAATTGTGACATTAGGATCAATGGCTGTGATCAGCCACTACACTATTCTGTACTCTGCATTCATCACTATTCATCCTTCTGGTGTGTAAATGATGAGGCAAAAATCTAGCCACAGTAGCTACATCCTTGGAGGTTTGCTGTGAAAAATGTTTGTTCGGCTTTTAGATACCTTTGATGGATTATAATCTGTTGGACGCGTGGAATTAAATAGCTTGGAATGTCGATTATAGTACTTCTATGTAATTTAATTGATTGTCACAAAAGGTGTTAGAGTGTGTTACTACTGTAGATGTAGGAATACTTTTCTGAAGTACGTATTATTCCAGTTTACAGGGTGGGTAGAAAAGTTGCATCATTTTGTAAAACTAAATAAAAAGTTCAGCAGGAAAACCCAGAATCAAATACAAATTTCCTAGCATAAGCTTCCGCTCCTGACTAGGCCTTTCTTCCTTCTCCGAAATAAGCATTTATGCAATGATGTTCACAATTCTAAAATATAAAAATATTTGGGTTTACTTGCTCATGACCAGTACTGAGTTTTGTTTGCCTGCTTAAAACAGACCCTTGAACAGCTTTTGTCAAGAATAGCGGAATTCAGAATCATTGGTAGCACAGCTTATTCTTCTTGATATAGCCAATATCAGAGTGTCACCTGATCTCTAGCTTTAACTCAGCTCACGGCTGCTGTGCTTTGTTGCAGGTTATGGACACACAGTGCCTTTATCTGATGGGGGAAAGACTTTCTGCATCATCTACTCGGTCATTGGGATCCCGTTCACGCTGCTGTTCCTGACGGCCGTGGTGCAGCGCATCATCGTGCACGTCACCAGGCGGCCGGTGCTGTACTTCCACATCCGCTGGGGCTTCTCCAAGCAGGTCGTTGCAATCATCCATGCTATGATCCTCGGCTTTATCGCTGTCTCCTGCTTCTTCTTAATCCCAGCAGCAATATTTTCTGTCCTGGAAGATGACTGGAATTTTTTGGAGTCTTTTTATTTTTGTTTCATTTCCCTGAGCACCATTGGTCTCGGAGACTATGTGCCAGGAGAAGGCTACAATCAAAAATTTCGGGAGGTGTATAAAATTGGAATTACATGTAAGTGTCAAGCTAACCAGCTAAGTAAAAGGCATTTTATATTAAAAAAAAAAAAAAAATCAACATCAAACTCATAATTAGACTTCTTCTCTCCATTCTGTGAATAATGATCATTTGTCAGCTAGCAAACTGCTTAATTTAGGTAGCTCTATAAGAGTAAGCTGTTAAGTAAGGTCAGTTTTCTTAGTTAAAAAAGAAAAAGCTAAAACTAGAATTCTATTATTCTTACCATAGCTATTTACTCTCTAATAATAGAAAAAAAAAGCCCTCATGTAACTGTCATGGAAATGGTTAAGAGTATCTTGGGCTAACATTTCAGTGCATCACAGAGCCAAGATGATCTGTGTAACCTAAGGTCATCCCATAAGGTTAGATGACAGGTGGATAGAGATGAATCTAGAAACCATGGAAAATGGGACTGAATAGCAAAGTTTCTGACTCTTGTTGTAACAGAAGGTAGCTGAAGCTGGCACTGGTACATACCAGCTGTCAAAGACTGAGATATTGGAAAAGTAAGACCATGAATGCTAAATTTAAATTGTTTCATTGTATTTGACACAGAAGAAATGATGGTGATCAGTGATTTTAACAAAAAGAAGTTTTTTAAGAAGAAAATTACCTTTATGTTGGTATTCTGAGTAATGGATGCTGAGGGCAATATTTTTCAGCATCAGTGTTTTGAAACATTGCAGTTTCTCATACAGCTTCAACCTGAGCAGTCTTTGGGTTGTCAGAGGCATCAGTTAAAAGATCTGAATAGCCAAAGCAAACCTTTCCTGTCAGGTCCATTTCTTAGGCTGGTCTGCATTTGGCTGTGCCTCTGTGCACGATCCAGCAATCATAATGGAGGCAAAGAGTCTGTTAACTCGGTTTTGTGTTTTACCTGAAGAGGGTTTTTTCATTCCTTGAAGCAGGGCCTTGAACTGTCCAACAGAACACTTTGTTTTATTATCCTGCTTGGCCTGTTGCCATTGCAGATTTCCTCCTCACCCTGTCATGTTTATCTTATGAATGGTAGCTTTTAATTATTAACCTGCTGATCTGCAGTGTTGATTTGGGGATGCTAAGTGGTGAAATGAATGGAAAGTCACACATGGCAAAGACCTTGTTACAGACTTGCTGTTCTGAAAACTCAAAATCTGAAAAAAACATTATGGCTCAGATTAAAGCTTTTTCAAGCTGCAGAACAATTAGGAAATACATTGCAGGAAATACTAAAAGGAAAAAGTAGCTTTTAGGCAAAGTTATGACCTTAGAATATCTAATTTCAATAGATTTTAAGTTTATAAGTTTTAAATTATTATTTTTAATTTAATGTGAACAATTCAAGGAACCAAATAAAATGTTTTCTCCTGAAACATTTATAAAATAAAACATTTATAAGATAAATTGGACTTCTACATTAGAAAATGCTTAATGAGTACTATAGGCTTTTCAGGACTTTTTAGAAGAACACAAATCCCATTCTAAATCAAGTGGCAATCAACTGGACTGAATTTCAGAGATAATTACAAATTCTCAGTGCAGATTTATAGATGCTTTTAAATTGATATAGCTTTGTCAGTTCTTCCTTGTCTTAATGCATAGCTCCCATTTGATATTATGATATAAAGTTTAAAAACATTTAATAAATTTTAGCTGTAGTGCTGATTTAGATGAGTATTCAGTATTACAAAATTGATTAATGGTACTCCTGGAAAGAAAAGGAGAGTGTTCCTGCCAGTGAATAATCTGTAACTACAGGTGAGATATTTATGCCTTTAGGTAACAGGACAGTGACCATATGGAAATTATAATCATTAATCTGTGTTGATTTTTCAGCACACTTAATTTTCAGCCCTTGGATGAGTGCATTCTGCTAATAGTTACACACTCAGCATCTGCTTGATTTACTTCATTGAAATGATAAAATAACTAAGTAGTCATGCTCCTCACTGAATTCTAATGATCAGAAGTAGGGTTCTAATGAAACACTGAGATTAATAAATATTCATTTTAACACCTTCCTTTAAAATATACACTTGTATGTTTGGAGAGGATAAAAAACAGAGCAAATTGTGCTACTGGTCATGATCTCCGTTTTCAAAAGTCTCAGACTATGAGAGCTGACTATTACCTCTAAAAATAAGTCAGATAGTACACAGCTAAAGTAATTTGTAATATATTTTTGATAACACTTCCAGGTTTTGGGTAATCTCTGTACCTTAGTGAAACATTGCAAATATCCCCAAAACATGGAGTAACTGTGTCAGGTTTTTCAAATTCCAGGAGTAATTTTACAGTAATCTTTCATTTTAATTTTATTAGGTTTGTACATGTTTCTAGTTGCTTTGTTTTTCCAGGTATTTCAGGGTGTTGAATATGTAATAATTTTAGAGGAAATTAATTTCAAAGTTTTCATGGAATACTAAGTGATTTGTCCTGCTAAACTGATACAAATAACCAATGATCATAATTAACTCCCATATTTTTACTTCTGCTTGTAATATGTAGGAATGTTGTGGTAAAATTTTGTTTTCCAGCTTTTGATCAAAATCTTTTGAAGGGCACTTAATAATGAAAGTCATAAGTGAGTAGGGGAGTGTGCGTATGGTAAATTTTAGTATTCTGTTTTTTTAATACCTTTATACATTGTTTTACTTACACAGTTGTAACAGAATTGAACCAGTGGTATTACTTTTTCTGTTAGAGTGAGGTCTTGCCAGTTTTAGAATTAAAAAGGAAAAAAACAAGGATATCACAGTTCAAAGCTCTGAAATTATGCCATAAAAAAATGAACATACTAGTCAGAGATGACATGAGTGAGAAAAGTCACAGGCTTAGAACTGGTCCAGCCCTACCTGGTTTGCTAATAATTAATTTTCTTTTCTTTTCGTTGTTTGCACTCAGGTTATCTGTTGTTGGGCCTTATCGCAATGTTGGTGGTTCTTGAGACTTTCTGTGAACTCCATGAGCTCAAAAAGTTTAGGAAGTTGTTTTATGTGAAGAAGGACAAGGAGGAGGACCAAGTGCATATAATGGAACATGACCAGCTTTCCTTCTCTTCCATCTCAGATCAAGCAGCCTCCATGAAGGACGATCAGAAGGCAAACGAGCCTTTTGTGAATTCCCAATCCCCAACTTCCAATGACAGCTCTCTAAACAATTAATACACGGGTATCTATACCAGTGTTTTGGTGCATTTATGCTACTTACCATAAGAAATAGCAAGCCTCATATTTTTTTCTCAAAATATAAAAGCTGGAACTGTGCTACTTTAACAAGGATTCATCACTTCTGAAATAGAAAAGACATTTGGGAAAAATGTGGGAGCCACCCTGGGAAAAGGGAATAAATATAAGATGTGGCTGGGAACATAAGGCCATTTTGGTTGAGGGATAAGGATTTAGGTGTACCACAATTAGAGATGCCAGAGAGAAAGGCTTGCACAAGCAACTTCATTGAACATCTTTAAGAGACTAGGCCTTCACTGACATCCGGCTCATTGAGTTGCACGCCCCATCTTGCAACTGGTTGACAGGAGATTTTGTTGCCCCATCTTGCAACTGGTTTTGACAGCAGGGATGTGCACTTTTGATAGTCACAGTTTTAATCAAATTAAAGCTAGCATCTTAATCTGGAAAACGTTTTCAGAGCAATATCTCTAGATCTGGTGTAGGGGGAATATCTAGGTCATCCCTCTATTACCCAGTAACTTCTAGGAATGCAAAACCAAGACTGAAGTCCCTCCTTTGCCCATGCCATTTACATCTAAATTTCCAACTTCCTTAAAAGGTCCTTTAATCACCAGAAAATGTTGTGCTGGAAAGAGTGTGCCTTGAGTCTTCCATGCTGTTTGTTTTTTGTATGAAACACTTTTCTGAGAGGTAGCAAAAGCAATTCAAAATTCTGGATAAGGTGAGATGCTAGGGAAGGAAGACAGATGCATTTCAGTCTTCAGAAATAGGCAGGGGTGGGTATAGAATGGAATGAAAATGAATTGGCATATGCCACACATGACTGGCACAGTCATGCTTATGGCATTCTCTAATAGGTGGTTGGAATCTGTTCAGCAGAAGGACTTCGTGCTGTTCCTCCCACAGTCAAGCCCAGTGTGCTCTCTGCTGAGGAGGAACAGACACAGCATCACCTTTGAACATTGCTCCTATTTCTTCTTTTGCTTTTCTAAATGCTACTTGGAGCACTTTGGAGGAGAAGGAAATGTTTCAGGGCAAAATGATTTTTCAGTTTTTCATATGGCAAGAAAAAAGGAAAAACGTCACATTTGGTTCGGATGGAACCGAATTTTTTTCCCCTTGGGAAAAATCACTAAAAAGTCAAGATCTCGCTCAACTTCTGAAGCTGGAACCTCTTTGGCTGCAATGGGAGAGGTGTTTTAGTCCAGCTACCCGTCACTGTGCTGAATGCAGGGACCTCAGAGTGAATTTCAGTGAGCATGAGACGAGATTTAAGTGGTTGTAGTACTTTCTCTTCTGGCCTTAAGAATCTTACGATAGGGGAATCTTGACAATGCTTTGCAATGAACAAAAGATCTGGAGCACAAATAGCCATATTAGGACAGCCTCCCACATAGGAACAGTGTAGAGGAGAGCCTTTTACCTGCAGTGCAAGCATGCCAGATTGCCTGTAATTTGGCTTTTAGTGTTTAGAGCTGAATAATAATTTACTGTAAAAGAAAAAAATGCAGTGTGTCTAGATTTAGCGCACGTTGGAAAAATACTTGAAAGTAAATAACCCAAAATATACTGTGTTTGAGCTTAATTATAGCTAGCATCAAACAAATTTTTATATTTTACTGGAAAACTTTATGGTTAAATCAGCTGAAAGTCTTCAATTGAAATTTATATTTATAGAAAATCAGAACTAAAGGTTTTGGTTGTTTTGTGTTTTATAGATTAGGTGAGAGCATATTGTGTTTGCATGTTCCCAGGAAAGTGGCTATTTTTATACTGCTTAGGTTAACACAGGTCTATTTATAATAAATGTTAACCAATATATATGTACATATATACATAAATATATTTATATACTGTACATATATCATAAATCACCAGAGTCTAACAGACTTAGGAATGGCATTTTAGATAATTTTTCCCCTAGTCTCCTCTTTATACAGTCAATATTTGAAAACAATGGCATTAAAATGACACTGACATAAAATTAGAGTACTGTACTATAAGAAAAATTTATACTGTTTTTTCCAGTGGAACTTTATTGATTGTTTTCATTACCTTAAAATTCAATTTTTTTAATTTCCTTGTTATGTTAAGCTCTAAAGGATATGCACAGATGTTAAATTATATACAAAGTTACTTTTGCAGCGTGCACACAAATGCAAAATGTAGACACGTGAAATGAAAGCACAGAATTCAAGCAGAAGCGATAAACTAAGCAGTATACTGTGATTGTAGATGAATATTTGTTATTTTAAAGTTAAATAAAAATCTGGCTTTTGCCTGCCTGCACTATGAAGTGGGAGTATTTTCTTTAGTGGAGTGTGTACCTTGAAGAAATCCTGTTTGTGTATCCTTTAGTTAGCCTTCCTCAGCCCAAGGAGGCTCTATTAATGCCACTGTTGTACCTAACCTTGGTATTAATTGTGGCTTAATATTGTGCTGGTTATTTCTTTAGGAAAAAAAAAAAAAAGGCAATCTAACGTATGTTTGATTTTGTTTCAGATGCTGACCGATTATGGCAAATAAAAAATAGTGACATAGCATTTGTCATGTCCTTATGAACCAGCTGCTCCAATATTTGAGAAACCTGAAAAACTGATGAAAATAATGGCCCTCATTTCATACAGCTTTTACATCTTCTCATGAGGCCAGCATATGAGTTAAAACTGGAATCCAGATCAGAAGGAGAAAGATTATCATGCAAGTACTTCAGTATAAAGTGCATCCCTTACCTAAAGGCAAACTGTGAAGCAGGTGCATGTAAACCCAGATGGAGAACGTGGCTCATAAAGCAATGGTGCTGAAAAAAAGTTGCAAGAGAGAGTGAGAAATGCAAGAAAATTACTTGTACTTATAAAAGAATTGCCTGGGTTCTGTCCTCACTCTCCTGACTTCAATTGTTTCAGACATATATCCCATTTATAGCTTTATTCCTGTGCTACAGCTGACATTTGCCATCTTCTCTTTGTCTGTCAGCCATTAAATATAAACTTGTTTTGCTGTTATTTTAAGAGGAAGAACTGGCAGGATATTCATTGTGTTGGAGGAAAGAAAAGGGAAAAACCCACTTGAGTTTTGATTTTGGAGCTGAGTGACAGCCATGTTGTCCTTAATTAACATGTTCTCTTCCTCAGGTTTCTTCCCAAGGTTCATCAGTGGCACGTTGTGTGGGTGCTGAAGATTTGCTGGAGGTTGAAATGAGTTATTTTCTGAGTAGGTAACTCCATACACTGGGGCAGTTTGCAGCCCTAATGTCAGCACTACAAAACCTCCCTAGCTGGGTGCTTATGTCAGAGGAGTTGCATAAGACCAGCAGTTCTGGATTGCATTAAATATTTGTTTAGCCCAGTGTTTTGTCTCTGGCAATGGCCAGGAGCAGTATGTGAACTTGTATAAGAAAGGGGCAAGTGTATAGCAACCATTTGCCAGGATGTTCTCCTAGCTCCCAGCAGTGTGCAGCTCTGGATCCATCAGACAGTATCTAGGAGGGATGGAAAGTCAATGTAGGTGTGGTGTGTGGAAGAAATTCTACACTGAGGTGCCTGCTCTCTGCTTTGATCAGTGAGAGACTGTCCTGCACAGGATCAAATGGAGATTTCCCACAAAGCTGTTTCAAGGTAGGTGCTTTGCAGTTAGCAGGTAACTTGCATGGGATGGGCTCTTGAAAAAGGGTAGGAAGGGGAAAGCTTTTTATGCACTGTTACTTGGACAGTGCTGTCCTCCATGTAGGTAGGAGCTTGCACAGAACCTGTTTGCTAATGCCAAATCTTGAATCTCCACGTTAAAATTTGCTTTGTAAACAGTTGCCAGAAATGTAGTGAGATGAACCATAAGCTGCTAAAAATACTATTGCCCTAACATGATTCCATTATTATTCATTTTTCTAGATTCTGCTTTCTACTGAAGCAAAATAAAGTTACTATAAGGGGAAGCAGTGCTATACCAAGTGTGCACCAGTACAAGAGAATGGGGTTTCTCTTCTCTGCACTACTATCAGTATTGCAGCATGCATCAAAAAGCACCTATGTAGCAGAAAAAAAATTCTTGTTTCTTGTTTTTGAGATCCCGGAGACTGCCTCTGCAAAGCTTAATGCAGATTAGGTACTTGGTGTATGTAATTTTAATGCCAGCCATGTTAGTCTCATGGCTTCCTAAGTCACCATTCTACTTACTTTTAATCACAGAGTTCTTATGATAATTATCTTCAAAGGTCATCAGGTTACCACTTAGTATGAGGACTGTGCTTGCAGTTATTTTGCTGGTGATGATGCAGGTTTGCCAGAGCTGTTGCCTTAGATGATAACAAGACGATCTCACTTGTGGCAGCTGGGGCCAAATGACAGATTTAGGTAATGAGGAAGGACAGTGTGGCTGGGTGCAGGTGCACAGGCTGACAGCCAATGTCAGGGAAAAATCATTCTGGCAAACTGCTAAGTGACCACACAGTTTTCACTGGGCTTCATTGCCTGTCACTAGGAGTTAGAGGAAGGAAGAGCAAGGACGTTGCCAAAAGTCATCTGAAATGAAGTTTATAATGGAAGTAAGTTTTTCACCATTTATCTACAGTCTGTAACTTCTGTCACATCATATATTCTATGAATCAGGATAATGGTTTGGCATTTTCCCAGTGTAGATGGCTCCTGTGGCCCCTGAGGCAAGTTATGCTTGTTATCCTAACAAGTTTTTTCTGTTTTAAGTTTACTGAGTGTTCAGAACCATGAACAGGAGTGTAGGTCAGTGTCACTGCTGAAACTTTCCAAGGGCAAAAGTGGCTCAAGGCACTGCCTGGCCTTGGTTCAGCCTTTCATTTTGGTGCCTAGGCTGTCTGGAAAGACAGGAGTGAACTTTGCCTTAAAAAGTGAGAAACCCACTCTTTTGGGAGGCTCAAAACTTCCCAAATCCATTTGGTGTTGATCCCAGGGGTTTCATAGTCTTGTATGTATAGTGCATATGTGTAAGTATCTGGAGTAGCACATAGAACTGCTGCTTCTTTTCTCTATGCCTGTTTTTTTCTGAGACTGGCTGACCCCCTTCTGAATTTCTCTTCATTTAGAAGCATGGCTCTTAGTATCCTCTGACTGTCCTTAAGCTCTCACTAGTACCTAGCTGGGCCATATCAACAGGTGGCAAGGTGAGATTCAGAGAGTAGAGAGGGACTTCATGATCTGCCCTAATGATGGGGACTAGGTGAGGGGACAGGAAAGTCCATCCCTGCCCATTAGCTTTAGCTGCAGCCACCACTTTATTTCTAAAACCATTTCCAATGTCTGAAACTGTATGATTCACTCGCCTGCACTGTGCATGTCAGCCAGTGCTCCTGCTAATGGTAACATAATGACATAAAAACTAATAGCTCATCTAGAAGAATTAAACTGTTCTATTTTTCTTTTTGAGTGCATTGCTGCTTTGCTTATTAACATTGGACTGATTGAATCCTGGCCTGCAATATTATATCTGAACATATTATCCTACAACGGTAAAGCTTCCATCTCAGTCCCACGTGAGCAAAAATAAATTCACATGTTTGCATAAACAGAAGACAGCAAACTGTAGTGTCAGTTTAAATAGGAATTAGCAAATCCTAATTCTGCATTTCTGGGCTGGTTTCCTGATTATGGGAAAAGATCTGTTAAATTTGTTTAGCGATTGCCAGCTGTGATCTGAGGCATGCTTTCTGAACAGAGATGCAAAAAATATCATTGCCCAGTAATGAAGTACAACATCACCTTTGGGATAAAGTCCCTCAAATGTTTAATAGACTACTTTTGCAGATTATTGCTATTTGCATGGGATAATGAAGCCCTGTTTGAAATTTATTATGCAAAAATGAAAATCCACACTCCATTAAACTCAAATTCCTACTGCATGTTCAGTGAAGAGAAAAGTCAATAGGGAAGAAGAAAATGACTCTTGTTTTGTACTCCCTCTTCTGGGGAGCTTGACCTGGTATTGCTGACCCTGCTGAGAGCTGAGGAAAACCCCCTGGGCTTCCTGACCCATGCAGAGCCTAAAGTCAGGCAGTCTGCTCCAGGAAGGTTTGCAAGCAACATCATCAGCCTCGAGAAGGTGGAGTAGTGCAGGGAAAGCAGCTTCCATGGGGCACAAGAGGAGAGACCACAGCTGCTCTGAGGACAAAGGTAAGTAGCAAAAATGGCCAGTGAAGGGGGGCCACAGTGGGACTTGGAGGGTCAGGGGCAGTCAGCCTGCTCCAGCCCAGCCCCTGAGGAGGGGCCTGTGTCCAAGGCAGTGTGAAGAGAGGAGGAGAATAATTTGAGAGCAGGATTATCAAAGAGGTGGTGTCACTAATACAAAACTAGTCAATCTGTTATAAGTAGAAGGTGTGGAGTGAAAAGATTAATTTCTGTCTTTTAAAGGCAGAAAGGACCCTTTTGATGCTCTTCTGTGGCCTCTTACAGGAACCAAGACACATCTGCAGTATTAGAGTAGATAGGATTTCCAGGTCTGACAGAAACAGTCCCAGCTCTCATCCTCTGTCCCTGATGCTAATTATTTTCCCTGTCAAAAAATTCCTGTTTTCTTTGGCTAACTGCACAATTTCTGATTGTTCCAAAGCCAGCTTTGCTATAGGACTTTGTTACTTGTTGTCTGATAAGTGATAGACCATATTATATTAGCTACCAACTTGCTCTGAAAAGATGATCATTCTTCAAATGTCCTCTTTAATAGGTGAAGCAGGCCACGCTCTTCTGAGCACTGAACATGAGCATCTTGTAAAAGCTCAGCTCATTCCCAGTCCAGTTTTCCAACATGCGTTTTTCAGCACAGCACTGAAACCAGGATGCCCCACACTCATGCCAGTACCCAGGGTGGTAGCTCTGCAGAGAGGCTGTGCTGTGGCTGACCATGGAGTAGAAAAGGGAGATAGCATTAGCCACCGTGCCCTTACCTCCATGCTTTCCCTCTTTTTGGGGACCCCCAGGTTTCCCTTCATCCCTCTCCTCACTCATGGAGCACACCTGATACTTGTGCCTACCCCTACTAACCTGGGGGAGATGGATGGGGGCAGAATGCCTGTGGCAGCATCTCTGTCCTAGATGGTCCTGTGTCTAACACAGAGACATTGATTTTAAACAGTCTGCTGCACCCTACAAGAGCCAGGAGCTTTGTAATTGTCTCCTAGTCCATCTGCCAGCCTGCTGTGCAGAAGCTGTTCACCTCTTGTGTAGACCCTTGGGATGCAAGATGTCAGAGCTCAGAAGAAACATGGGCAGACTCGCCAGAAGGGTCAATTGCACATTTACTTCAGACACTCTCAGAGCACTCATTTTGGGTGATAGGGCTATCTCATCAATCCTCCTGCCCTCCCTCAACAAAATGCTGAGAGTAAATATGAATGTATAAATGCACCCTTGTTCAGGAGTGAAGCCCCTTGCAGGGAGGGCATTGCACAGAGAAGGAAGATGTGTTTTTATTAACTTCAGGGTACAGGTCAAAAAAAAAAAAAAATCTTACATCCACTGGAGCTACTCCAGGGCTGTAGCATCCCCCTGTGATATACAGTGCCCCTGTGATGCTCTTGGGGACACTTGTACTACTACTCCCTCGGTGAGGTCTAGTTGTTATTAAAATGCAACTGAGGCTGCAATTCCCTATTCAAGATGAAGCAAGAGACTTGACTCCAAGGTTCTTGTGTGAGTAAGGCAATGTCCTAAGTCAGGCAGCGAGGTCCCACCTCCAAACAATCCAAAACCCTGTGACTCTGCCAAACTACTGATAATTTTGATGATGCAAGTATTGCTACCACGTCTTCTCAAAAAGGAGGCTAATAAGAGTTGCAGTTTTTGATTTGCAAGTCATGCATTGAAAGATAAACCAATCTCAACATGAAAATAGTTTTTTGAGAAGTTTTAGACCTGAATGCCCTTAGATGTGAGCTTGGTGACTAAACAGAGTAATGTAATGATTGATATGCAGGCAGGAGACTGACACTGAAAGCTTGAACAAAACCAGATCCCCTGGGCAAATGGCTACCCAGGACTTTCATTCCCAGCTGCAAAATGTATGTCTGGATGAAACTCCCAGAGGTGGTAGCTGGAGCAGAGAAGCAGGGATGAATGAGAAGCACACAACCTTGATTCAGTAAGACCCTCATTAAGATAATTTCATTGAATTCCAAGAAACAAGAGAACGTGTATGCATCAAACTGACCTAGAGGACAGGAAAGAAAACAATTTGCTTCTGCTATTTCTCTACCTTTATGTCACTATCACACTTTGCAGCCATCCTGTAATTCAGAGTGTCACCCTTCTCGAATGTAATATAGTCTTGGTTTTAAATGTTTACAGAGATGTTACATCAGCAGCATTATGGTGTGCTAGTGCTATCATGATGGCAGCTCTGTGAGGCATTCCCTGAGGTCATGTGGTCAATCTGGCATTTTAATTGCATCTCATCGTTTAACCTCATATCTTGTTTGATGTGAGATATAAAATCAGTAGAAAACCTAAGTGTCAAGTATTGCAAGGAATTACCACTCCAATTTCAGGCTGTATTTTTGCATCTCTCTCAGAAAGAACCCAGTTTATCTTGTTAAATGATTTTGTAAACCCTTCTTCTTGGTAGACCATGCTTTTACCACACTTTAAAAATGCAACCAGATTCTGTCCCCTTTGTATTTGTGTTGCTATTTTACCAGAGGTTAAAGCATTGTCACAAACAGTTTAACCAAGAATCAGAAACATGTATGAGACCTAGAGCTTCTCCCTCCATATCAAGAGCCCAAATTTGTCTCTGTAATGACAAAGTGGTCTCTAATGAACTATGAGGAAACCAGAACAGGCAGTGAGATCAGAGGTGATTTTCAGTCCCTGTCTTGCTTAGATCAAATGCATATTCTTGTTGCAATGCAGTGCACATTGCCATGGAAGTTTAGCAAATTCAACATAAATTTGGCCTATTTTGCATCCAAACTTCAAGGCCATGCACAAATCAGAACATTAACTGCTATTTTTATGTGTGGTACTGTTTAGCCTCAAACCCAGTGAAGTGGATTACAGGGAGTTATTTGTAACAGTTCAATTTGAGGGACAAATTCAAAACAAATAGATACTTAGGCTTCATACCAGCTGCAGGTATATGTTTAAGCTACAGCAGAAAATATGCTTGTAACAGGTTTAACTCTTACTCAGTTATCAGTCCTCTGAGAGATGCTGCTGTCAAATGGTTTAGGCTAAGCACAGCCAACATGTTTAATGGCTGCCAAGACTGGTTCTGAAGGAGATTTTAGCTAAATAGTGCTTCTGCTGAGGAAAGGAGACTTCATGCCCATTTACATTACAGATTAGCAGCTGAGAAATATTCCTGGGCTAAAATTGTGCACTTTAAATAACAGCTCTGTTGGTTATGTGTAAATGAGTTGTACCTTTTCGGGTATTTATATGCAACATTTTCTATTTGTTGTCACTTAATGGGATTTGGTTCTCCTGTTCTAATAGAACAAGAAAACCTGGATGAGTGTTCAGCTTGGGAAGGGTACAAACTGAAAGCCATACTTTACAAATAGTCATGGTTTCTGTAGGCAAATTTTCCCCAAAATGGGAGGATCTCTCACAACCCAGATCTAATGATGTGTGGAAATCTTTGCAGGACTGGACTTGGTACAGATCAGAGGAAAAAGCCTCTCAGTTGTAAGGACATCTCAATTGCAAATGGCAGTGCCTTTTTTCATCATATTCTTTTTCAGTTTCATGATCTGTCAGCTGCCAGACTCAAGAGTCTTCCTCTATTTTATCTAATGTCACTTAAAATTTCACACAAAAGACCAAGCAAAATTGCTTGCTGGACCACTCTGAGGCCAGGGAGACACAAATTGGTGCACTGACAAAAAGTTGTCCCTGTGCCACTGAAGTATCCACGTACCTGGACCAACATCCTGATGCTGGCTGAAAAAGCTGTGGTGCCCTAAAGAAGAGTAAAATTCAAACAAACCCAAAACAAACAGCATCAAGAACAGAAGAGAAAATCTGTCCTGGCTCCAGGGGATAACCAGGAACCTGGTCTAGCATGAGATTCAACAGCTAAATCTTATGTCACAAACAAATGGGACTAAGTCTCCTTTTGACTGGAATTCTGAATAACACTAAAGCAATTGAAACCCCATATACTACACCATCATTTCCAAACCCAAGGACCACCCCTCTGTTCACACAATCTCTTCTGTAAATTAATCCCATGTTATCTTGTAACAGTCAAATACCTTCTTCCAGCATCCTTGTTCAAAGGCTGCTCTGGCACTTTATTTCTGAAAGTTAAATATCTTCTTTCCAAGCCAAATTTCAGGGTCAGTGTACACCTGCTTAATCTTGTAGCAGCTTTTATCTAAATGGAAATAATTCCTCTCACTTCCTGTATTTATTGCTCAAACGTAATGCAACCTCTCTCAATCTTCTGTTGACACAGCTACAGAAGACAGGCTATTTGATCTTCCCTTCAGAAACAGAAAAACTCAACTCATGTTTCTGAGTAGCCCTTTTCCCATTTATCTGTTTAAAGTCATCTCTTTGAAAGGCAGCTGATGAGAGGAGCACACTGACAGCCCAGTGAGGCTGTTGTGGTGCCTCAGCCAGTGCCAGGACCACCCATGACACTGTGGAAAACTTCTCACATGATGCTTCCTGGATCTACTATCACGTCTTTCCTGGCTGTGACACTTAGCCTAAGCAGCAGAGTATGGTTTAGCAGTGTAACCAGATCCTCCTCCTCTTTAACATCCCTTGAAAATATCTCAGCACAAGGCAACACACCTTCTTCTTTGACCCCGGGTGAATAACACCACACTTTTTCCCTATCACATTCCATACTTTTACTAACTCCAGGAGTACCTAATTCTTCCTATGACAGAATCCTGTAATCCATTATAAATACAGGCCTTGTCTTGCACCATAGGCATGAAGGGAGATGGGCTAATTTGTGATTTGAGATACCTCTGTGGGCTGGTAACACCCCTACCAATTGATCTTTTTATACTGTCCTGTTTGCCCAAGTCCTTAGGTTGTTTGCAATTCTTGAACTACATCCCAACTTTGCAAACAAATTCTTGTGAGTCACTGTACTAAACTCTTCTGTTGACATGAGGCTAACCAATCTGTGCTATTTGCAAAACACTTCCCATCTGTATGTATTAGACAGATATTTCTACAATCATGTATTTTTTTCAGTGAGCATGATGGATTTTGCTGTCTTCCAGCTTTACCCCTGCTCATTGATAAAGTGTAACAAGGGATATGAAAAATACTGTGTGCGCTTGAAAGAAAAAAAAAGGAAGTGTTTGGGTCTTGATGGACACTAAAACACTGGCTGTACATGTGAAATGAAAGATCTTAAATGGTTTAATCTATTGGGTATTTCTGCTTGATATCCTTCCCTTTCTCCCAGTAAGAGATGGTCATGGTGAGCCCAGATCTGCCTCTGCTCAAGTGAGCAATGTCTTTTGTTTGCACCATTTCCAGCAGGTCCCCAAGTGCTCAAGAGTTAAATGAGATTCCCTGCATACGAGAAGTGGGCAGAAGCCTGTCTCACCTTCTCTTGCCTGTGAGAAGGAATACTGGCCAGGGCCTGGGCTGGCTGCTGCCTTCCCATTGCTTGGCAGGCAGGATCGCAGATGGTCCGGAAATCAAACCTCCTTCCACTCAGCTCCTCTCCCTGCCATGGTCATTAATGAAGGTGCTTATGCCGCTTTCCTCAGAAAGGTCAAACATATGCTGGCTAACAGCTCTCACCAATTCATTTTTCCCCAATAATGTAGAGTTGCCATTTGTGGGCTTTCCTAATCTGCAGGCTCACCGCAGAATTGGCTTCCCACAGAAGATGACTGCAGCTCCATGTTCATGCTGCTTTAATAATTTCCTCCTCAGGGTGAGGGTTTGTTTGTTTGTTTGTTTGTTTGTTTGTTTGTTTGTTTAATCATCTCCTGCTCTGTTGTGCTGAGCTCTTTCTCAGTGCCTCACACTCCCCCACTCTGTTCCAGTGCCTGCTGTTATTCTTGGCACCCGAATCAATGCTAACTGGTATATAATCAGCCTGTGTTTTACCGACCAACATTTGTTCCACTGTCAGCTTTCATTTCAGCTTCTGCTCTGATGCCAGTTACTGTTCTGCTCTCTGGTGTAGAGCTCTGATTGCTCTGTGGGGTGCTGTACACCACTCTTTGCGCCTCTTCTCATCAAGTTCTTGTCTGTACCAGGGAAGCTTGCTGTCCAGTGTTCCACCCTCACTTCTTCCTAGTCTGTATACTCAGTCCACTTCTACCCTGTACCTGCATGTCCCATCCTCTTGTATCTGCAGGTTTCTTCATTTTAAGCATAATATGCTAAAATATTAAATAAATGTCTCATGAGAGGCACACGCAGATTATCAGATGACTCTTCAGGCATTGTGGTATGGAGCTACTTCACTACATTCTGCTTGTGATAATGAAAATGCTAAAAGCCTATTTTACTTGATCCCCACTTATCCAAATTTTTATTTTATTGATCACTGGATGCATGTGTTGTTCTGAACCAATAGAAATGTAGCCATCTAGGCATTTGTCTATATATTGCCCATGCTGTGTGGGACCAGATTACATAAATCAAACTTTGATTTTTGTGAATAAGAGGCCACAATTAAAATAAAGGAAATTTGTGCATAGGGGAAAGGGTCTTGGTGCTTGGGCTGGTGGGGAAGGGCACAGTGGCCAGGACATTAGATCTATGGTTGATAAAGCAGGAGCAATGGAATAATGCAGACAGAACAGTTGGGCTCCTGTGTCACCCATTCTAGACTCTAGGAGTCTTTCTTCTCCAGCATCACATAGCTGATAAGTTCCAGGCAAACTGGAAGGAGAACACAGAGTTTCACCATCCAGAATGTGAGAAAAGTCTGCAGGAAAGAGCTGAGCATCCAGGAAGGGCACTCACCAGAGAGTGAGAGAGCCAGAATATAAAGGGAAGCTGAATATACTTTTATTTTTTTTTAAGTTTCCTCAATTTAAGAAGCAATGATGTAAAACACCAGTAATCAAATAAAACAAATCACAATTCTTTGCTTTTATGAATAAGGAAGAGATAGAAGAGTGACCAAGGGATAAAATATTCTGATAAGGATGCTGCAGTTCATTTTAAAATAATTAAAGATGACAGCCTGGATCCCAAGATAAGGAAAATTATGATATAAAAAGGAACCATCAGCTCAGTAAGAGTCTGGAAGCTCTTTTTGTGGCCTGATGTGTTTTCAAAACTAGACAATACTGTCTGTTGGGCAAATACCAGCAAAGAGTAAACAAAGCTGTATTTTTTTCAACAGATAAAGTAGGTACTGCCTTAAAGGGGGAGTTAATATTCCTCAACAGACCAAATCCTTCCCCCAAATCATACTCAGTGCTGTCTTTAAGATGTTGTAATTTTCTTTTAGCTAAACATGTTTGCTAACTTTACTGGATTAATGTAAGTGTATAGGCACAGAGTGATCTGCAGAGCTCCTTAAAGAAAAAAAAGTGTGTCCTCTGGGATTCAAGCTGCTCCACCTCTAACTGGCCTCAGTGAGGCCAAGCAGCTGATGTAAGTGATGGCAATCAGTGGCTGGGTGGGGAGGGGTTGGTTTGAAGGGCAAGAGCTTCTCCTCTGTGGAGAGATTAAAAGGAATACCATGAAAATGTAAGGAAAAAAATCCCAAGAAGTCTTGGTAGCTTTAGCCATGGAGTGAGGGCTTGCAGCAGGGAGTGATGGTGGCTCTTACCAGTGCTGGCAGGTGCAGGAGGTGTGAGCAGCCTTGCAGGTAGATTATCCAGGTCAGTGCATCCATGGATGTTCAATGGCCTCGCTCCTGGAAAAAGGTAAGACCCAAATGTGCATCTTTTGCTCACTGCACCTTTCCTTCATTCAGGACCAGAGCTGTGGAGCATCCTGGCCCTGGATCCAGAGGTGCCAGGGTTGGTGAGGGGCTGCAGCTGGTGCTTGGGGTGGATGCAGTTGTGAAGGACTGAGGGTGATGCTGGGGAGTGAGTAGCTGAGACAAGAAGAGAATCAAAGGGCTGTGCTAGAAGCTAGTATACAGTAGAAGATCAATTTTCCTTTTAGATTCTCAGAAGTTCTGTTTGGAGACTTAGAGAAAAAGGCTAAACTTCCCTGGGACTAAAGGATGAGTTTTCTATCTGAGGGAAATAGCAAGGCAAGGATAAAGCCCTTGTTATGAGAATAGCCAAATATATTCCTTTGATCTAGCTGGGTTTAAACTTCATTCATATGTTTATTAGCTTCCTCTTATCTGAGCCATATGCCTTCTTGCAGCTTCATTCTCCTTATCACACAGCAGTGGAAAAGACTCAATATGCCTAAAAAGCATGTCACTCTTTGAAATGCTTCATAAAATCCCAGCTGTCATCTGTATCAATGTCATAAATGATCACAAATGTCTGTGACTGCCTTATGTCCTCCTTGCTTTCCCCTTGATTGCCCACTCCTTTCTCCTCCCAGTCTTCCCTTCACCCCTGTGCCCTTCTCTTGTGCTGAACCATCCCCTTCTGGGGATCCCTTGGGCTCTGCTTTCCTCTGTCCCTGCCCAGTTCACCAATTGAAACGTATTGGGATGCAAAAGTGCCTTCATGGCGAGTCTCTGAGGTTACCAACCCAGCTGGTCCAGACACTTCCCAGGAGAAGAAATCCCCCCGTTGTGATGCCAAGTGAATACCAAAGAGCTGACTGCCATGAGGTGTCAGGCATTAGGGTTGAATGTTCATGAAATTCCAAAAAATGAAGCAACCTTCAGCAAAATGTAGGTTGTCAGAGACTGGAAGTCTGATATGTCTATCCTATGCATATTTGGGAGAGATTTTTGCATGGGATATCCTGTTGTGGGAAGGTGGAGGTATATGCCCTAAACCACACCTGTAATGATATGGCCTTTGTCCAATCTCCTCCTGAGGCTGGCACTTGGCTGTGTTTGGGCTACTCAAGTGCATTTCCTGCTCGGTGGTAACCTGTAAGAGTAGGACATGAGACACCATGACAAATGTGCTGAGAAGATGATCACCTAGGGCTGAGGCACGGCAGTGTACAAAGCAGCTGGACAGCCAGGTTGAGTCTGAGCTGGTATGAAAACCTCACCCTCACCATGGCTTGTGGAGCATATGGAGGTGTTCTGAGGCTGTGCTTGGCCCCACAGCCCAGCAGGAGGCAGGACCTGTAGCTGTGGAGGGAACACAGCACCTTAGCACCCCAGTAAGCATGAGCTGAGGACAGGACCCATATCTTCTCTCCTGCATGAATTGCATGTCTCTTGGCACAAGGTGCTTGTCACAGCATTCTGACTGAGGGTGTCCTGTCAAGCCCAGGCTCTAGTGCTGCTCCTGGAGGACCAGCACAGGGCACAATGAAAAAGCCCACATGGGAACTCAAACCAATAGGGGTTTGAGCCCTTTTTGAAGGTACCCTGCATGGAAGTAGTGTTTGGGCACCTGCAGTTGCAATGACAGGCCTCCACCTGCCTGTAGCCCTTCCCTTTGGGTTGTTTTCCTTAAGGCAGGCTCTCTGCCCACAAGGCTAGGATGTCGCAGATGGCACCTCACACCAAGCAACATGGCAGAGGAGTCAGGGGGGTTTAGTTTTGTTTTGTTTGTTTTTTTTTTTTTATTGTTGCACCAAACTTCACTGATGGAATTGCCTGAGACATGCAGAATTACAGCTTTTGTGTGTTTGATTTGTCAAACCCCCCTTCATATGACTAGATCGGGAAAAATCATACTGCATGGCTGCAGCCTGTCAGAGCTCTTGCTTCTGAGTTTATTCTTAGCTGGCATCTATTTTATTGTTTTTTTTTTTCCACTAAAGGATTTTTTTCTCTCCCTAACTTTCAATATGGAGTAAATAGCAAAGTGATCCACCTGCTGAAGAAAAGACTGCACCCCCAGGATTTTTCTGTATTGCTAAAGTTTCATTTCTGCTCTGCTAACCAGTGAAAATACTAGACAGGGAATAAAGGAGGAAGAGAACAAGGGCACACATACAAGACAGACTGACACAAGCTCCCATGTACTTCTTTACTGAGGCAGATCCAAAAACTGCCCAGCCTTGCAAAGTCCCTCAACCTTCCCAGAGCAGAGCATTAATGAAGGAGGAAAACAAGTGGGACAGGGTACAGGCAGAACACCGAGGTGTGGCTGGAGCACAGACATCATTCTCATTTCTATGCTCAGCTAGGGCTGCTACAAAGGACAACGTGGCAGGAGAGTATAAACAGGCTTAGACCAGTGTTCTGCATCAACAGAGCTACTTCTAAACACTTTTTCTCACACTAAATCATCATTTAAAAAATAAATAACAAAGTTGGGTTGGTATTAGGAAGATTGCTCAGGACCCTTGATGTTAAAGTGGTGTTTGGTCCTTCCTCCAGCCCCATCCAACCTGACATTTGAGTTCACCCTCTTGCCCCCTCTGACAAGGGAAGGAAGCCAGATGCACACAGCATGGTTACATCAGCAGGTTTATTGGCCTGCTCCAGGCTGTGTTGAGATGTTGCTGCATGGATGTTTGACAAGTAATCCACAGAGCCCCAATCACATGAGTTGTTTCACCTAGCAATCCCTTTTCACACCTTCCCTTTCCAAATAACCAGCCTGCCTCTATTTAATTTTCACCCACAGGGCACAGTTTTGTTGATTTGACCTCAGTGACAGCCAACAAATCAGCACCTCCCTATCTCTTGGGGTTTCACCTAAAGGGAGTTTCTAATGCTCCTGTTTAATTTCCTGGATTGCCTAGTTGTTTTTTCTGGTTCCTGTTGGATTACTGGAGTCCCAGGTGTGGCTGCTTTCCCTCTTCTCTCCTGTGCAATGTTTATTGCTTTTCCACACTGTTCACCTGTTAGGGCAGCCTAAGGGCTGGTCATCTGTGCACAAACCTTAAAGCTGATACTTCCTTCTAAAGACTGTGGAGTGCAAACCCTTTATGGCTATATTTAAGTTTGTTGCTTTCAAAAAAATGGTGGTTTCAATTTTCTATTCTACCAAAACTCTAAGGCTGAGTGAAAGGAAAAAAGGTAAAATACTGAATCCTGTGAGTTCTGTGTGCAGAATGCCAGTGTCTCCCAAGCTGTTCAGCTGGCATTAACAGTACACCCAGATTCAAGGTTTCACACATTTGCAACTTTTTTTGGCTAAAAAATACTGCCTTCAAACCCAGACCAGACTTCATAATAAATATCTGGTGTTCACTGGAAGGAATAATGCTTTTTCAGACACTGTCAGCTCTAAGCTTTCAACAGCTCATCAGTTGGGCAATTTGCTTTTTATACTCTCTACAGCCTCACTTGCTCTCTGTGCCCTGTGTTTGCTGTGGGACAAACTGTACATCACTTGACAGAGAGATTGTCAGGGCTCTTGGGCAGAAGAATCCACTGCTTTGATTGCTGGTCTTGAAGACAGCAAAAGAGAAGCCACTCTCTTTGGACTTTCTGTCCATGTCTGCAGCAACCTGGTGTGCTGCTTTACTTTCTAATGTGTTTGGGCACAAGTGCTGCACAAAGAGTTGGTAGAGCTGGGTGAGGTCCTATGGGAGCAGATGGTGCAGCAGGAGTCTTTCAAAGCTGAGCTTACAAGTTGAAGGAAGCAGGACAGGAGAAGAAAGACACAGAATGGGACACCAAGTGAGAATGACTTGGAACAGGGACTATGCCAAAAGGAGCCAGGAGAAAGTAAGACACAGAGAGAAGGGGCAATGATTCAAACTTTTTTAGATCACATGGACAGAAAGACTTTTATTCTCTACAATTTCCTTTTGCCAGTGACAGCTTCTGAAAGAAAAGTGCAAGAATCTTGTTGCTTTTCCTCATAGGAAGATGCAGTTTTGAGAGTCAAACCTTTCAAAACCCATGTTCTAAGCCTCTAAGAGAGGGAGCTGTCTGGCAATTAAATGCTGATATCAGGCAAGAAACTGCCTTCAGGCACTGAGCTCCTGCCTAAATCACTGCTTTGATACTGTGACAGCTCTTGGGAACAAAGAGTGGCCTCATTCTAGAATTACCATGTATAATCTCCTAGTAAGTGTGGTGTATTTGCTTCTGCAAGCCACAAACAGAACCATAAACAAAAAGTTTTGCCTGAGTACATGGTCCATGAGTAATGAGGATCCACCACCCCTGTGAGATACAACCTGCTTGAGCCTCCTTCTCCCACAGCATGAGCTGCACTCAGCTGTTTCTGCAGAAGCCAAAACACCTCATTTTGCTGTGTGGACAAATACTGTGATTTATTCCCCCTATTTTTGGATATAAAACTTACAAAGGCACTTACAACACTCCAACACACCACTACTAAATAGGAACCGGGCTTCAAATCTACAGGTGGTGCCTAGGTAAGGTGGCACTGGGCTATGACAGGACTGATGCTCCCCTGCACAATGCAAATACTGCAAACCTTTGTGCCTCTCATTGCTGGTTTGCCTACAATACCTGGATTAGTTCAAGTCTCATCATGCCCACAGCACATCTGCTGTTACAGAGCTCTATCATTATCACTTGTTCAAGCTGGCATAATGTGAGTGCTCTATAAGGAGAAATCTCATCTATCTGAAGCTGGCCATGCCATGAATGGATGGTGTGACATTTCAATTTCTCTTTATGCTCCACCTAGAAAGGGAGAGAAAGCAAAAGTCCCTCAACACCATATTTCTGGGGTGGTAAATGTATACCTATTTTTTATGTACTCAGATATAACAGTGTGAGTGTGCAGAAAAACACAAAAGAAGTAACAGTTTTCCTTTTATGAAAAAAAAACAAACAGAAATAGCATGGTCAGACAAGACAAGGAAGGTGAGATAAAATGCTGAATAGCTATATTAAGCAAGCTCCTGCTTTTTTCAGTGTACAAATGAGTCCCATAGGAAAAAGCAAAACAAAAAGCAAGTGGAAACCTGTAATTCAATACACTGTTTGAAAAAATGACCTCAGCTGTAATGTTTCCTAGCATCCAGATAGTTCAACCAATATTACAAGACCATTAATGTCATAGGCTGTGTTTTATTTTACTCATAATCCAAGAAAAGGGAATGAGAAAAGAGATTTGTGGCAGGTGTGTTCAGTAGAAATTCTCTACAAAGGTAAATGGCTGATATGCCAGGAGATGGTCAGGCTTAAATTTATAACACTCTCCCTAGAACTGAATAATGCCTGCACTGCCAATGCCATGCAGCATGCTACACATTTGGCACGACAGGTAAAAGAAAGATTGTATGTAAAAGTGATGCAGCTGAAGCTACAGTGAAACAGCACTTTGGAAACTGCTTTTAGTGTGGGAAATCATGGATTTGAGTGACAGGACTGGATCAACAGAAGGGCTAGGGGAAGAGGCATGGAGAAGTTCCATGTGAGTCAGGTTTGTCTTCTCATCCCTTGCCTCCTCTGTTCAGTCAGCATCACACAAGGCAGTCTCTCATACAACAGATTATTCTCTGCTCCCTACAGTCTGGATGAGATTGCTAATGGAATGGGGGTCTTCCTCCTGGTTTGATGGCTGAGCAGAAAAGGAAAAGAAAGAAGTACTTCAATCTGAAAGGAAAAGTTCAGCTTTGTGGGTTCTTGACAGTTCGGTATGAAAAGTAATCCTGTTGTGAGGGGAAGATTTTAATCATCACTTTCTTTATTAAGTGCAGTTATAAATTTGATATTTTAAAATTAATTAAAGGAATTAAAAAATATATACTATTCAAAGAAACCATTTCTGATTTAAAAAAAAAAGTTATTAATCCCATTTTTTTCAGTGTGTTCAAAACTAGCCATTTAATTTGACCAAAAGTGATGAATGAAGTTCTCCTAAGGCATCTTTGAACACTGGAAGGGCTATGTGAGGTATCAAATAGCAGTGGCTGCCTTCATTCTTATTGTATTGGCCCACCCGACCCAAAAATTAGTATGAGTGCCTCTTCTCTGGATACAAATATTTCTTTTTCCTCCTTTGCAGAGAGTAAGGAAGCACATTAACTGAGCATTGCCACACTCTTGAGGGAGGGTGTTGTCACCAGTCTCATATCTTCTCCCAGCTTTCCAGTGCACCAGTGTTAGCAGGTATGAGCCAAGTCTTACCTGAGCACTTTGAACACCTTGCTGTTCCCTGCCCTTGTCATCAGAAGGTGACACCTGCAGAGGGCAGAGGTTTGGTTCTGCATCCTATCTGAGTGCTTTCATCCTCCAGCAGGTCCTCAGTGCCAGTCTGGGACCAGAGCCTTCACACCTTGATTTCTCTCAATTAGTTGAGCACACATGATGCCACAACTTGCTTTCCAGGTAGATGGTTTTATTTGTGAAAAAAAACAACAAGTTATGCTGTCCTCATCACTTTGGAGGGCAGATGTGTATCCACCTTCACTGAGCCCAAATGTTGTACACATTTTCTTATATAAATGGGTTTTTATCTTCAAGTAATCGATAGGCTGAAGTTTTCAGATGCTCTTATCCTGTCAACCTTCACCAGACACATAAGTTACCTTTTAGTTTAAATATTGGAGGGATGATTCTTGTCAAAATGTTGCCAGGCTGCTCACTGTCTGCCCAGGCCAGCGCTGTCCTGGTTTCACTTTCAAAGTCTCTCTTTCCTTCTGGTGTTTGGGTCAGCACCTCAGTGCTCTTTTGATCTGCTAGTTGGTATTTCCATCCTTTAATTGCAGTTAAGACACTCTCCTTCTCACACTCACACACAAGCCTCAATCCCCACACCTGTTTCTCACAGGTAGGCTGAGCAGCCACCTTAATTTTCCTTTTACAGAAGAGCATGGCTCAAAATCTATGGAATATGGAAGTAAATTGGAGATCAGTGGAAGTCATGTTTTAGCTCTACTTTTTTTCTGTGTTACTTACTATTCATAGATGAATTGCATCTACCTAATAAGCATGAAGAAATTCTCTCACTGGGGAAAAAAAGGAGATCAAAACATGCAGCTAATGTGAAAATCTGGAAATCAATAGTAAGAAACTGGGCTCATGTGTATATAGTGTATAAAAGTGGCATGCAAAATAGGATTTATAAATCCTATTAGATCTTGAGAAGTAGATCTTCTGGGATTGCACTTTCCATTGCAAATTTCATTTTTTATGTATACATACCATTAAAAAATATATATTTTCAAATGCCTCGAGTGAGAAAGCAGCCTTAGGTTCAGAAGCTGCAGACCACTTGTGATTTTCAGAAATCTAAATTATCTATTGAGTGTCTAATGAAGATTTGGAATAACAAACACTGACAAACAATTTGATCTATATAATATGTGGAAATTCTTTCCCAACCCCCCCTTCCACTGATACACAAAAAAAAAAGTCATAACATGCTGGGGCATCATTTTCAGTTTGCCATAAATCTGGATCTATTAATGTGTTGGGATTTAATTTTTTTTTCTTTAATTGGCACTCTTGAAATTAAAAAGATAAGGGTGGGCCTTGGCTGAACCACCAGCTGGTGAAAGGCAGAAGAGACCAGCACTTTGCACAGGTGTGATGTTATCTGCTGTAATTACTGACAAATAGAAGAGGCAGGGATGGAGTGCCCCTGGTTCAGTGATGGGGTTTCCTGCCAGGGTGTCTGCATCCATGCCTAAATGAAGGGAAGGACGGAGATAAGCAGCTCCTTTGTGTGCAGAAAGGATCTGCCATTGTCACAGAGAATTTCAGGTCACATACCATAGGGCTGTCCCTGCCTATGGCAGAACACCTATCAAACCTCTAAATATTACTTTTCCAAACAAGGTGTTGCCACTGGCTCAGGATTATTTCGTGCCTGCTAGACAGAATTATCTCTAAAAACATGTTTCTACTTCAAAAATTAATTTCTACAGCTGCCTATGAGGAAAGCATGATCACACTACAGTTTTGTGCAGGAGAAGAATGTGATTCTTGGAAAAAAAACAAGAAGAGCTCAGGGATAATACTCAAAAGGCAAATGTGCTACAGGAAACTGAGTTTAGAGAGGGTTAGGTCACAAAACCCCCAATGTTAACAAATATTTTAAAAATCATTATTTTGATATTTAAATATTGTAATTGCTTTAGAATGGTTATGCCCATAAGTACTTTTTTAGCATATTGATATCCCTATTAACACACATATATTACATATATGTATAAATATATATATCATTGTTATTTTTTTACTTTTTATTTTCACTATATTTTACTTATTTAGAATCTAAAGACAGACATTTGCATAATAGAAGCATGGACAGTTTATTTATTCAAGATACTAAACTGACCAGTACCATTATAGACCTGTTTCATATTCTGTAAATAATATTTAATTTTTAAAAATAACAACAAGAGTCCATGATCAATGAATATTAAAGACAAAGAGAGGGACTGAAATCTGATTAATTTATGGATTTGAATTTTGTTTCCTGAGGGGAATCACACAGTATACTGCTCTGATGTGCATTGTAGCACTCTTCAAATACCTGTTTGTGACAATTAAGAAGCTACCTGTTCCTGGACCAAAGGATGTATAAGCAGAGAAACATCACATGAGCAGAAAGAAAATGCTTTTTCTGTACAGGTTAATAATACCACCACTGCAGGAATAAAACAACCTGCTGTAGAGCTAATGCATTTTGTGCTGTGCTTTGCTCAAAAAAAAAAAAAATCAAGAAAAAATTTAATGGCAGGAAAAAGATATAAAATTTAATCTATTTGCTTATTGTAGTTGAAGGTTAAGAGGTAACATGATCACGGTCCACAGGTATGTGAATGAGAAAGGTGTTTGGATACTTAGAGAGAAAAGTTTACACAAAAAAAGAAATCTTTGGTAGTTTAGTGATAAATTATCACATCTCCATTTCCTACAAACTGGAAGTCAGATAACTTCTGCAACTTAGCCTGTAATCTACTAATACAGATGTGAAGCAATTCTGAAATCCTCTTCTTATCTCATGGTTGTTCAAAAAAATATTAAGTCATTAAACTAATGACATCAGGAATAAACAGGAGCACCCAAGGGTAAAAATAATTTATTTCTCCAACTTAAAGCAGAGTCCCCAAAGACTGTCCTTTAATTCTTGGTCTTGTTCAAACATAAAGCAGATTTATTTCTGAACTAAGCTAAGCTGTCATTCTTCTGGCTGAAGTGTTTCCCTATACCTTCAAAACCTGCATTTCAGGGATTCATGAGAAGCATTGGAGGCCAGGAGAAATGTTACTACAGAAAGGCACAAGAAAATTTGTAAGCTTCATCAAGTGGCATTTTCAGAAGTCTGTTTGGGTCATAAAGAGCTCTTGTTCACAGTCTCTTTTGGAGCTTTGTGCTCAAATAAACAACACAGAGATGAAAATCTTGGTTTGTTTACTCTCCTGCAGGCTAGTGGCTGAGGAGAAGTCCCCAGAGACATGCTAGAAGATTCTGAAACAACTCGATAAAGAAGAAATGCAAGTGTGTTCCCTAACTGGCATCTCATTTGTATGGAAATGGGATTACTTACATACATTTAACTCTCCTGGCACCAACATCTTTCCCATGATCAACCCATCACTCTCTTTTCTCTCTTCATGGCACAAGAAGTCAAGCAACTTTAAAACCTATAGCTGTTAATATAGCTCTACAAAATTGTTCCCAAAATGTACTAATGTAGATCCTAAACATGACATGTACTTCATCTTAATCAGATGGATGGAGAATAAATCCAAGCAACTCCAAAACTTACTGTAGGTTGTTATCATTAAATGAAAATTGCACATCTCTGGTTGGCAAGGTCTGGCAGAACGGTTTTTTCTGCCATATACAAACTAGAGTCTCATTGAATGTATACTTTAAGATGTTTTATGCCCAAAGTTATTCTTTATGCAGGTCTAAAGCAGTCAGTTTGTGATTATTTGTGGTCAGGATGATTTCTCTACCTATTTTCTGAAAGTACAGATTATCAGCTAGTCTCTTGTGGAAGTGCTACCTCTGCATGACACATTTTCAGTCAGATACGTATGGTCTGAGTCTAATTAAACACCTGCTATCTGTACTTCTGTTAAAAGTGACTCCCTGATGTTTCTTGCTGTCTTTCACTTTCAATCATGTGAACTCAAAAGGAATTGGCTTCTCTCTCTTTGATATCATACAATTTATATTCGTATCTTGCAGAACGATTATCTGCAGAATTGATGTGATTGCTCTGAAAATTGCACCTAACTCATGAAAGCTGCAATTGATTTTAAAATGGTGACTATTCTCACTCACTGTGATCTCTGATTAGGCTTGAATACAGTGAACTTTGTCTAAATTTGCTGGGCATCTCTGTAAAAGTGTTTCACTAATAGGAAGGTACAGTTATCATTCGCAAGTTTTAATGGGTCTGTAACGTCCCATGATATCACTTTGGATCTCCTATGGAAACTAATGAGAATTGCTTTGAGAGAATAAGAAGCTCCCTAAGAGTCTCTGCAAAGACTCATGCAGCTTGTGAAGATGGCTGAGTTGTATTAACACCCACAGTGCACAAATAAATACTGTTCAGATAGAGTGTTTCTGCACAAATCTGCTCTGATCTCCACCAGAGGCAGTCATTGCCTGCCATACTTCAGATCTTCAGCCTCCTTTGTCCTACTCTTGCCTCTAGCATCAGCAGCTATATACACCTGTGAGAGAGCAAAATGCATTAATCTCAGCCCACCTGAATCTTGAGTCTTGAAGAGTTTTGCAGAAGAGCTCCAGTTGACACAAACTTGTTCAACATTACTGTTAAGGCTGGCCAAAAAGCTTCAAATGCAGTTTATTTTTATCCAGATGCCAGTTTGACTTACAGTTTATACAAACACACCTTACCCACTGAAGACAGTGGAGATTGGCATGGAGTTTTGCATGGATTATGGGATCATGAAATAAAAGGTAATATCTGACATGAGTTTGGCAGGTGAGCACTAAGGATCTCCTAGACTGAAAATTTGTATGCAATTTGTTGTTGCACAGTCTTTCTATATCCACCCAAAGTACCATTTAAATGAAGGCTACATTAAGGCATCCAGAGGCAACAAAATATTGGAATTTCATGGTCTGTCCCAATGTCAAGATTTTCTATATGATGGTGTTTGCAAAAATAATGCTATCTGAATGTATTTTTTTAGCAGCACAGAGGCTACTGATGCTGCAAAACTTTCTTCAGGGTGGTTTTCATTCTACTGCTGGTTCCAGGCTAGATTAGAGTTTGGAGTGTTTTGGGGCAAAGCAAAATAGTTAGCAACTATAGCAGCTCCTCCATACTGCACACATCAGTGCCTCCAAAGTAGAAATTCATATTTCTGTGGCATTAAAGAACTCTAAACCATTAAGCTCTATGGTTTTCATGTTCACAGTATTAGCCTGATGAAAGATGTGGGAGGAAAATCCTGAATACAAAGGGACCACTGCTCACTGTTACCTGCTGTTAACTATTCCAATGGGAAGGAGCAGCTGGGTCATAAGGACTAGCCTGGGTTTTTGGGAGCAGTCACTGATGTGGGAACAAACACCCTTTGCAGCTCAGTGCTCTGGCAAATCCAGCCCTGGATCTCATCAAATGCAGCTTATTAGTGCAAAGAGTTACACTAGGTGACTTGTAGCACTTCACAGTCATCTGAGGCTGAGACAGTGACAGGAAAACTGTATCCTCTGCAGCATTAATCTGCTTGAGCCATGAGCTCATCCTTTCTGACTCATCTGCTGAGTACTTTCCAGTTCCTGCAACTTGCACAGCCTCAGTTCACTCTGCAAGCAGGTTCATCCCATGATCTGAAGGAGGAAGGTCCTGTGCAGAGCACTGCCTATAAACACATGCCACCACCCACAAGAGAGTGTGCAGTAAACACACCATGATAAAACTGCGAGAAGAATAGTAACTCTCTCCCTTCTTCATTTCCAAATATTTTTCTTTCCAAACCCCTATTCTACTCTGGTGTATAATAATTTTAAGTGCAATATCTCCCCTCACCATTCTGAGCAGCCATTGCTACACAAGTAACCCAAAAGTTAATTAAATTGTGCTTATTCAAAAAGTAAAATCTAATTGTCCAGGATTTGTCAGTCATCTGCTTCATCTATTGTATTTCTTGCTTGGAAGACTGCACTGTCTCCAAATTCCTGCTCCTGCTTCAGAGTACCATGAAGAACAGCAATAAAATTCATCCAGGTATATAATAATCTGTGCTATAGGCAGATGATTACCATTATACTTTTAAATATCTTTCTGTCTTTATACAGAACACATCAAACTCAACATTATTTTTAATATTATGAAAATCAATGAAAACATGGTGCAAGAATGGGCTTATACTGGCATGAAATAACCGAAAGAGTCACACAAGACTCTTTTTGACAATACAAATTTTTAAATTCTTTACTTCACTCCATCACAGCTCTTTAACTTCATCCTCCCTCAGATAATGCTATTTGAGTAAAGGGCTGTTTTCATGAAAGATCTTGTGACAAGGAAGAGTTATATTAAAATTACACCACTTACAGAAAGGCAGCATAGTCCTTCCTTTTGCATGTGATGTTTGCAGTTCAAAACCTTTGAGCTGGTTATATGTTTTGGAACTGGTTTGTTTCATGGTTTAAAAATCCCAGTGTTTTGCTTTCTAATACCTTAAAATATAATAGTTTAGCTTAATGATCCCTCAGAGGCTGACAAGTTTCAGTTAGACTCAAAACTATATCCCCACAAATTTCAGGGAAAGTGGGCTGGGATGTTCACTATTCAGAGAGAAGCTGAGATACCCTTCCAAGGAGTGTGACCCAACACTTAACTGGCTTAGTCTTGAGGAGAAAAAAAACTCCATAACTTTTCAATCAGTTGCAAATGGACCTGTAGAAGAGAAGTGCTGAAAAGCAGGACTCTCATGGCAGAAATAACCAGCATTCAGTCTAGGCAGACAATGGGGACCCTGCATGAAAAGATGCTTACTGCACACATCAATTCTGATTCATCCCACAGAAACGTGGAGAGGCATTTCAACAAATATTATTAGGTTTATTCTTTTAGGTTTGCAGACTTTACCACAGTCCAACCACTAGGAGTGCACTGGTTTTATTTCAGGCAGCAAGGAGAACTTGACAAGTAACATAGACATTATGTATATTGAAAAATAAATACCCTTATGAATCCTAGTGAGAGCAATTAAGAGTCTTCAAATGAAAATAAACTATTTTCTCAGGAATAAATCTTATCTCTGTCTATTTCCCAGGGTTTCTATCCATACCAGTGTGAACATCATATTATGAGTGGTCATTTAGAACCTGTCCATCCATTTTATTATTGTAAGTGAGCTATAGGTATAGTGATGTTTCTTACATACAGAAAAATACACACCTTCTACAGTGCCTTCTTTTTTAAGAAGATGAGAAATTTTCACATGTTTTCCAGTTCAGCAAAAATGCTGAGATAAAATAGAATTCTTTAGCTTATTTTATGAAGTCCAACACAAAAGATGTTGAAGCTGGAAAATCTAAAGTCTTAGTACATAGAAAACTGTGTGAAGAAACAAATGGACACTTCAGCCTTCATACCAGTTTTCAACTGCTTTCAGTTTTCATGGTTTTTAGTTGCTATGTCCCTGGGTTCAAATACCAAAAAGGTGCATTGAAATAGACTAAAACCTTGCACATTGCCAGTTCAGAAACAAGTAGCATGCAGGGAATTTGGCATATTTGGAAGTAATAATCAAAGTCACAGCAAAGATTATGGTTTCTGTGAGGTGATGTAAATGTGATTGCCAGTTTCTGATTATTATCTTGAAAACTCTGATGAGAAAAATACCTAAAGCAAGGACAAATACTTACAAGTTCTCTTAAAGTTATTCTCAAGACTTTAGGGCTGCAAAATGACCTCTGCAGAGCTATTTGGCTCCAGGTGTAGGAGCCATGACATAGACATCTGTCATATCCACAGGTGGTCCTCCCATTAGTACTGCTCTGGTTTTTTAACTCCCCAGGTTACTTGTCTCTAAACACTGATTATGACAGTTTTTGCTTGCCCAGATTAATACTACTGTCAGAGCACAAGTGAAAGTATTTACAGAATACAAACCACAGAAAATCATGGAGTACATTGTACTTGTAGCTGCCGCTTTGCCACAGTTTAGCTTCTCTCTGTGTTCAAGGATTATAAATTTAAAACAGCTGATTAGCAGTAGTGAAAAGGTTACTATTCCATTACTAATGCTTATTCCCAGGTTTTATGCACCTTTTTTCAAGTTGGTAAAAATGTGTAAGTTTATCTATGTATGTATCTGTTCAGATAAGTCAACCAACAGCTATGTGATACTGAAACCTGGAGCCTAAGCACTGTTCAGCAGTGTTTGAGGAGGATATAGGATATCAGAGGAGTCTGTATCCTACTGGCAGATATCCTAAATCCTCTTGATAAGCCACATCAGCCTTTGCTCTATCTGTTCCAGATCCCTGTTGGAGCAAAAGAGGCACAAGAGCCCTGGGGCACCTGGAGTGCAGCCATGAGGTCCCACAGCAGCACAGAGCACAGGTCCCACAGAGCACATCTGCCAGAGCTCTGCTGCTCACTTGGCAGCCTGCTGGGTGTTTGTTACCTCTTCCCAGGTAATGAGGAGAGTTGTATCTTCCCTGGTGACTTCTGCACATCCTGTGTAATGTCTCTGTGTGTCTCTCCTTGCCTTCCCCTATCTGACAAGCTTCTGTCCCCTGTGGCCAGCACTGCACAAAATGAGCATGTGAAAAAAGAACTCTTGGCCTTGTCTTGCAGCTTTGAGATGTGTGGGAGTACTTCTGCAGAAAATTGCAGGCAAGGCAAACATAACCCCCTCTAATCACAGAATGGTTGAGGTTGGAAGGCACATCTGGTGATGATCTAGTTTAGTTGAGCCTCCTGCTCAACAAGGCTTTCACTAGAGCAGGTTGTCCATGACCATGTCCAGATTTGGGACAGTTTTTAAAATAAAGAAATAAAGGCCAGAATAGTAGTCTCCAACATCTTTCAAAATAGAAGGGACAGTCTACAGAACCCCAGCAGTGTGTAAGACTTTTCAAGGACACAGAGTATAAAATAAATCAAACACCTATATTCTGTGTAGGTAATCTGTACTGACCCATAAACTCACTGGAAAATAGGATGGTTCAGTGTGCATTCTGCTCTAAAGATCTGTTTAGATGGGGAGAAAAGGCAAGGAGATCATATTTAGAAAAAATAATGGGAAGAATTAAAGGCTCTGTTCTCCACAAACTAATTTCAGCACAATGAAAAGACTGACTGAAATACACTGATCCTTCTGAAAGTGTGGAGGACCCCTTGCAAAGAGTCAGCATGAAGGAACTGCACTGTGCCATTTTTCTGTTGTCAGGGAAATGCAAAAGGATGTCCAAGTGTTTCTGGAAATCCAAGCAGCTTGTCTATCACATTGGCATAAAAATAAATGCTCCTAAGCATTTGTACAAAGGCACCTGCAAACAAGAAAAGTGTTTCTCAAAACTTGCATCCTATGAAAAAGATACTACATGGTATCCTGGAGTGTATAGAATGGTTTAATTATGAACTGAAATGATTGTGTTTTAGAAAAAACACCTTTGCCTTCTTTTTTCTTGTGAGATATTGCCCTGCCCTACCAAATAAAAAGACCATTTCATCCATTCTTTTCAGCATATTTCAAAGATATTCCTCCCATGCTCAGTTATTTTGGGGTGGGGAGGGGCTGGTTTTGGGTGTTTGTTGACATTATAAAATTGTAAAAAATATCATATTTTAGTAATATTAAATGTCAGTCAGTATGTTCTTTCATTTTGGTTGTTCTTTATAAATGAAACAATCTGCTTTCTGTGAAGAAAGATGTTTCAAATTCCAAACATTGTAAGGTTCCAAAGAATTAATCCAGGAGATAAACCAACAAATTCTTCTGAAGACATTATTGTTACTATAGAAACATATCTACATCCAGAACTTCACAGTGAGGTAAGAAGGGAGAATTTGCTCCATTAATCATTTTTACTCTCCTGTCACAACTTGGTCGATGGGGATGACAGTTACCACAGGGCAGAGAAGCACCAAGGCAAAAGCATCTCCTGCCCTCCTCAGTAAGAACAGACTGAGCAAGAGGCAAGTTGTTGTTCAGAGCTGGTGCTGAGGAGCCTTGCCTTCAGCCACCAGTTGTGTGTTACAGATGCCAAAACTGTCTTAATCATTTCCTGCTAAAAGAAATCTATAACTGTGTAGTTATAGCTTCAAGATTAAAAATGCCAACCTGTAGCCCTTGCAAACCTGCAGTGTGGTCATGCCCCTGCCTTCTTGCATCCTCATTCCAAAATATTTTTTTTTAATTTGATGTTTCCTTAAGCAGACTTTAGTTAGCTGGTGGGTTGCACTGCTGCAGCAAGTCACTGGGGCAAGTACTATGGCATGAATTTTTGAATTGAATGGACAATATTATTATTAAAGTTTTATCTACTATAGGAACACAGACAAAGATGTAACAAAATCCCATGCTTTGGAGAGTATGGATGCTTTCCTCTGCCATTCCACTAATCTTTTAGATTTTAATAACACTGCACATATGCCTCCACCTTCCCTGTTGTCATTTTTTCAAGAACCATTGAAGGCCATCCTCTACATAGGCAAAACTCCCCCAGAAGCCAGAGCTGGGCTGTTATTTCCCTTAGATACCATTCCAGTTATTTAGTTCCAAACAACAGGTTGTGAGCTGAGTTGTTGGCCAAACAGAACATAGAAAGGCAGGATGTGCCTGGGGTGGAGACTTCCAGTGGTTTTACTTCTGTCTCTCTGTGGCAGTTTCCAGAAGCACACCATGCCAAGATGAACATCCATAGAGTTGGTACCCATGGCACTCTTTGCTGGGAGCAAAAGCTGCCTTGCTGAGATGACAGCCATACTCCCTGGCCACTACATTCACTTCACTGCAGTTTGTTGGGTTTAGAACTCAGGGAGGAGCTAAGAAACCCAAAAGCATGCTAGCTGAACTTTCCATTAAATTTTTCAGGCTCCTTGCAAATCACAACAGAAAATCTCATGTGAAGGTAGGAAAGGACTCTTATGTACAGATCCTCAGGACTAAGTTAGAAAGGAGAGGGAGCTTGCAATGGCCATTTCTGACCCAGGGATCTCAGATTTTCCAAGTAGCCAGGCCACATCCACATGCTCACAACTTCATTTTGAAGACAGACACACAGCAGCAGGTGCTGAGGAGGAGCCCTGCACCGCCCTCCATCCAGCGTGTCCCCAGCCTGGCTCCCCACAGACTGCGCAGCCCAGCACATCGCCACCCCGGTGTCACCTGTGCCACGAAGGGCAGCACCCTGCTCCAGAGGGAGGCTCCTCTCCACACATCATGAAGAAGGTAAAATTATGCAAAAACGGACACAATTTCAACCAGAGTTAAACTTTCTTGAAAGGCCCTTTACAGGGTTTAATATAGATTAAAGCAGTAGACTGCTTGAAAAGCTATTGTCAGAACTGCAGAAGTTAATACAGAGTACCTTCTCTACTGAGATATTTCAAGAATATCAATTTAAAGTGCAATTGGAAAGATGGTTTAAGTTCCCTATGGATATTCAGAGAACTTTCTAAGGAGATCTGCCATGGAGAAAACCCATTAACTTTTATATCAGACTCTCTAGGAATCTCCCATAAATTGATTAGCATTCAAACCAGAAAGTACATGACTTTGGCTCTGTTTATTTCTAGCCCTCCCCTGCCTCTTAGTCCTAAAATGTCTTTAGAAACTAATAATCCTTTCTAAAAAGATACTAAAAATTGGGTTTCTGCCAAAGTCATAATTAATAGTCAAGCAACCAGACTCACATACTTGCCTCACTTAATTGTTTTTAATAAATACATATTCTAATATGAAGAGTTTTTATTGATGACACAGAGGTATCATGGTTTTTATATTAAGAGAGAGAAAAAAAAATGTACTACCAAAATGTACTACCTGAAATGATGAAGATAAAAAACAAAAAGAGGAATACATTAATTTGTTTCATGGGTGGTTTCCTGGAAGTTAAATTTCATGCAAAGCTAAAACATAAGCTTTGTCATTTGAATTTTTTTGTTGTTCTGGATGACACAGATAATTACTACAGGGGTTTGTTTTCTTTTTCCATGCAGACAGCTATGTACTAGAATCAATATTCTTAGGTTCATTATTGACAAAATAATTGAACTACATTTTAAAATCTTTCCCTGTGAGGAATTTGCTTCAGCCTTTTAATCACTTCACAACAATTCTTTGCATTCATTTGAATTTGCAACATTCTGGAAAAAAATAGGAGCAGGTAAGCACAATGCTCTATTGCAATATCAGCCTCACCAGCCCACAAAGAGCTCCCCTGCCTTCTGCACCCTTTACCCCTAGGCATCAGATCAGCCCACTTTCCAATACAATTACTTTAATATCTCATAACCCATGTGGAGGTACAAGCACCTTTTTCTTTCCCCTGTAGCAGCCTGGAAAGAATTAACGGGAGCCTGCTTCCTCCTCTTGTCCAAACTGCCTTTTAGGCAGGACTTCTCTAGAAGGAAGCTCCTCAAGACAGTCTGGAATGGGTGAAAAATGAGAAAGGTTCATGAGAAAACTTTTTGCAGGCTCACATTGGAAGGGTGAGGGATGTTATTTTAAACAAAAGTCGCCATGTCCCTCATACCAACAAAAAGGAGGTCCAGAGTCCATCTGCTGGTTTGAAATTCCCACCCTCTCTTGCTCTAGTATCAATGGTGTTAATTTGAAGTCTCTTATGTAGGGATAGGTACCTGTGGGTAAGTAACTGTTCCCCAGGCACCTTGGGTGAGAGAGAGACCTAAAAAGCCCTTGCCTGGGGCTTCTGCAGGTGGCTGCAGGAAGAGGGAGATGCCTGTGCTTGTGCTGAGTAGCACAGCAGGTGAAGGCTATTGGAGGAGGCACAGCTGGGAGATGTCAGCTCTGTGTCCCTCTTCAGAAGCAGTGCAATTGGCAGAACTGCACTTCAGGAAGCTGCCAGCTGCTGACAAGTGGTGAGCATAGAATGAGTGATCACTGGTGTGGGTCCTTCAGCCTGCTCCTGCATGCAATTTCTTCCTCTGGTTTGATCTAGTAGTCCAGAACAACCCCCTGCTTCCTCTCCTCCCAAAACTTGGTAGTTGGCACATTGTGGTTCAGTGTGGGGAACTGTTGTTGATTTTCCCTGTTTTGCCTATATACAATGTACAAAATGAACTTTGCTTCTTAGGGTTTTGGATATCAGGAACACACTGGTGAGAGATTGGATGGGAAAAGAAATTACTCACAGCAATTATCAGTTGAAACTAATACTTTTTTATGAATCCCTGTTTCCTGCACAATCTTATTATTGCAAGGTTCCTACACTAATTGGAATCACAACTTGAAAGTATCAATTTTTAAAATAATCAGAATGAGCAATTTCTCAAGCTGCCTTTTAAGTAAATATTATATTACTTGTTTCATAGATTTTTTTTTTTTTTAAATAATGAGGTTTGGGTTTTTTAAAAATATCATTAAGTGCAATCTTGCTTTCACCAGGGAGACTATGTTTTGTCAGAAAGACAATTGTTCTTCTGGAAATGTTAGGCTGTGAAATTTGTAGGAAGTGCTTGTATGGATCCCTGAGACCTGAACTCATCTGTAGTGTTACAGCTTATGCTCTGTAAAGCATTGTGGTTTGCTTTTTTTCTTTTCATAAAGCTCTACTAACGGTCCAGGTTGCAAATAATGGCAAAGATCTAGGAAAGAAGACATAATTGATTTTCCTGATGAAGCAGCAAATTGTAGTAAGATAACTTGCATATTTCTTACTTCCCTACACTTTCCACCTAATATTTTTTGGGCATTGTGTGAATAGATTCATGCAAAATACATTCCCATAGGCTTGTTTGAAGACTGCCAACCACTCATGCTGAGTTTGTTTGGACTCCATCATTCTATGTCAATCATACCAGAAATAAAAATAAGATGTGTTGCCACTGAAGAACACACCTATAAATTCACATAGAACAAGAGAAGACAATAGACCAAAAACTGTGAGGGAGCTGGAAAGGGAAGAAGTAAGTTTTATCTGACTGGACCATATAAGACACACAGGTTCAGGACCCTCTTGTAGTGGTTACACCTCCATTGCACAGCAGGCAGCAATGATGTGGGATTTTGAAATAGTGTGATTAAAAACAATTGATCTCACAAGGTTTGAGGGAGGCAGCTGCATACACTCAGGCATCAAGGAATAAATGTTCTTGCCTGCGTATGTGTTTCACTTCCGTTAAACTTTTGCTAATTCATTTTTTTTAACAGCCTGTCAGACCACAGGCAGCACATTTGTCTTTTCAAATTTAGTCTAGAGGTGGTCAGAGCTTCTTGGCCTTATGTTGTACAGTCCACAGACCCAAAGCATCTGCAGATGAAGGTTTGGGTGCATGGAGTACATTGTTCAGTGTCTGCTCTTCTGGGCAAAATTAAGACAAAGCCATCCTTGGAACTACACCAAACTGATTCCATGGAGAAGGGGCTTTTTTCTGCCTCCCCAGCCACCCACTCCACCTGCCACACATTTAATGAGGTGCATGCAAAACATTATTTATCAGAGGTGCACAACTCTGTTAGAAGCTGTTGTCAGCATAGGTAAATTGATATGTGTGTCCTCTCCTACCCAAAAAAGCAATAAGGAACTACAGAACAGGGTACATGGTAGAGATCTGTACTATGATTTGCCTTTGATGTTTGTGTCAAATATTTCAATATTGGTTTCAAGCTTGATTTAATTCCCTAAATGTGTTAACAACTAACAACCATCAAAGTTTTTTTTCTAATGCAACTTATTAAATGCACAGTATAAAATACAGTAAGGATGGAATTACACAGGTATGCGATCATGCTTGTAAAAATGTATTACAATGAGTTTTACAATTTATAGGCAGGAAATGAAGTTCTGTAATTACATGACAACATAAAATCAGAGCAGTGAAATTGGAATTTGGTTCTTTCTTTTTTTTGGTCTACTGTCCAAGACACGATCATGGCCCGCTCTCCCTTCCATATAGCTCAAAAGAGATTCCTGGTGAGAATCCAGTGCTAAAACTGGTAATTCAGAGACTTGAGAAGAGTGTGTCATTGCCCAAAGTGCAGGGGTATCTTGCTCCAGTGCTGGTGAGCAACAGGGCAATGCCCCACAGTTTCTCAACTCCTTCACTCAAACACAAGGTCTTTTAGAATATAACATATATTTTAATTACAATAAATCACCGCTCAACACAGAACAATTAAAGCTGGTTTTGGAATATGCTCTGTTCTGAGGTTCACTCATAAGATATACTTATGAGAGGGAAAAGTACAACATCCACAATCCTTCACAAGACTTCAAATTGTAAGTCACAGAGGATGAGCGTGTTGAACCTTTGATGCTTCTTAATTGTGAAAGTATGGTTTACAAAACACAGTAGTGACACCAATATGACATGATAATGCCAGTTTCACATAATGCTTTTCATAAAATATTTGACAGAAAGGCTACAAGAAAACCAAATTGGTACTTTCTGAGTAAGGGATTCATTCTTATTTTGGAAAAAAAATCACATTGAATAAGTATTGCACCTACAGTATAATGAGCTCTTCATAACAGTGGTACTCTCTGAAGTAAACTATAAATTAAAGGATTACAATTAGCTCCATGTTTCCACAAATACAGTCTGGGCCTACTGCACCTGTATGAATGCTTGCTACTGAAGTGTATGACCCTCAAAATAGGAAGAGCTGTGTCTGAAAACTCTCATTAGGAATTCTGCTTCAGCTGAAGTAATCTGTGGTTACTTTTGTGATTATTTAACCGCAGAGACTGGAAGACAGAAGGAAACAAATGGAATAAGGTCTTTGCTGGAGCTTCAGCCTGAAAAGGGCTGCTGAAGGACAGGCTGAGTTGCCAGAGGAGCTATTCCTTGAAAAACTTGCTTCTGCTCTGTGCTGGGGATTTTATGCCAATGATCAGTTAGCCATATGCTGAGAAATACTGATAATGAGTGTAGGACTGGGATTTCTCATGGAAAGCAGAGAAACCCTTGTTAATTGCTAGGAAAACCACAACACTCGTTCTTCATTTTAAAGTAGCCCTTATTAAGATACTTCTAGTGATCTCCCCCTTAGAAGCTGATGCACTTCAGGCACGCTTCCAACTCTACAGAAGATGTTTTATGTGATCACTGAATCATAATTGACTTTTGTACAGAACTGCAGAACTTAAACATAACATGGACCAATGCTGATTCCTACTTTGAGTTACATAATTCTTATATGAAATTTCTTTGTACTTGTGTAATTGTTTTCAGTACTGTGAGAATAGAGAGTATTTGTAATCCAAGCAGTTAATCTTGATTAAGCTGGAAGGGGCAGCCACTTATCCCATACATAATGCATTAACTGAGTTGTAAAAGCTTTTGAATCAGTGATCTCTAGCAGGTGCATTCTGTGTTAGGCTGCTGTTACGGTATGATGCTGTGTTATGGTTTACTTAACTTAATAGGAGGAATATGTTACAACAATTTTTATCTGTCTTAACAAGAAATAGAAATACTCTGTTTTTTCTCTTCATGATCAGAGAACCCATCACAAGTTACTAGTGGAGTACAAATCTTCATTGTGTTAACAAGAAGTAAGATATGTATCTCTGCAATACAGAATACTGAACACTGAAGTATAGATTTTTAATGTGGGAAAATAGATATTGCATAATCTCTGTTAGTAAAGACAAACCTTCCAGATGGTTCAAACTGTATTGCATAGGAGATTAGAGTACAGATCTCTTGCTTACTCTAAAGTCTTTGTTTCCTCTTTGCCTGAGAGGATTGATACTCTTAGAGGAAAAATGGGACTGAGGAAATGATGTATATCTCACTAATATTGTCAGGTGATTGTTTGAGTTTATACTCCTATCCAGAGTGAAAAGGAGGACTAACATAAAGCTGGTAACAGTGGCTGCTCTGGCACATGATCTATGTGCTCAGCAGGTTTCTATTATCGCTATTGAGGGATCCATTTGAGCCCATCCTCATTCTATTTCAGTTGTTTGGGTAAGTTGTGTTTGATCTTGGTTTGGTTGGAAAGCAAGCATTATTGCTGCATCTTAAAGACTGCAGTATAAAGTCAACAAGATCTCTGCAACAGTTAATGCTGATCTGATGGAGCTGCAAAATTAAGAGATTTGTCTTGTGGAGCTGTGAAAGCTATAAATAAAGCTCAGTAAAGGGAACCCCTAAACATCTTTGTGTATTTTCCTGTGCACACTGTTTTTTCAGATTGCCCTCTCTTCCCAAGCTTCGAGAAAACCAGGACGTGAAATTTCCCATCTCCTTGATACTGATTTAATAATTCTTTCTTTTTCTTGCTCCTGAAGACAGATATCTACAGGAAGCTATCCTGAAAACCCTGTAAATCCTGTTGAATGAGTTGGAGAAGAATTATCTTCATGATGATCTCAGAGAAGATGCCTGACTTCAAATCACAGTAATGCTATCTGTCTGGCACTGGGAATGCTCACAGTTGGGGCAGCAACACTCTCAACCAGCTTGGGACTCCAGATAGCATTAAAAGTGTGATGATGAAGTACTGAGCCCTTCCCTACATTCTTTTCTGAATGAAAGTAAGTGGCTACTGCTGAATACAATAGTTCATCTTCTGAAGTAATCCTAAATAGGCAGCAGTAGATGTATACACAAAAAGGAGCTGATTTTATACTTCCTGAATATCCTGTCTAGGGAAAAAGTATATTAAATACCAACAAATACGTTATTTCTAAAAGATTCAGGTAAACACCCCATGTTTTTACTGATCAAACTTTTCCAAAATCTAAAGATCTAAATGAATGCAACTATTAATATTTGCATAACCACAGCACCTGCCCAAATTCTTCTCCATATTTTTAGATCTCCTATTCCATGTGAAGAGTAGACAAACACTTTAGTACTAGAATACAGTTTGATTCTACTGTACTCCAAAAGGGCTTTTTGATTAAAATTAACAATTGAGCTGCTAAGAATAGGTAAAACTAAGTTCTGGTTTGTTTGTTTGGGGTTTTCTAATTAAAAAATTTAGATGGGAAAAGTCCTCTGAGATCATCGAGTCCAACCTATGACCAAACATCATTTGCAAACTAGACCATGGCACTGTCTCATGCAGTCTTCCCTTAAACACCTCCACTGACTCCACCACTGCCCTGGGCAGCCCATTCCAATGTTTAATCACCCTTTCTGTGATTAATTTTTTTCCTCATGTCCAACTTAAACCTCCCCTGGCACAGCTTAAGACTAAGTCCTCTCATCGTGTCACTGGTTGTCTGGGAGAAGAGACCAGCCCCTACCTGGGTACAGCCTCCTTTCAGGCAGTTGTGGCCCCTGAGCTTGTTTCCTCCAGGCTAAACACCTTCCTCAGCTCTCCCCACAGGACTTGTGCTCCAGAGCCTTCACCAGCTCCATTGCCCTTCTCTGGACATGCTCCAGCACCTCAATGTTCTTCCTGAACTGAGAAGCTCAGAATGGGATGTGGTTAACTTGTTAAGCTAATGTGCTTTGAAAATCAAAACTTGGACGCAATCTTTCTACCTGCAGATTAATGATATTTAAGTTTCCAGTTCAGGCCAGGACAGTGAAAAGTTATGTGCTCCTGCTAGGAAAAAGAATTGTCTACAGGTTGCGTTTTGAAAATTAGAACAATTTTTCTACTTAATGTCTCTGACATTTACTGATATTAATAAATACCAACTATAAAAAAAGCTTACACAGAGAAAAATTGTATTCTAGACTGCTTGAATGGTCAAGCAAATGTTTTCAGAGGTGTTAATTGCGCCATTCATCTCAATAGGATTTTGGTGCTAAGGCTGAATAGTGACAGTCTTTTAATTTCCTCACAACTGATCAAAGCAGGCAAGAGGAGAAAAATGCTGTTAATTTTTTTTTTTTTTTTTTTAAGATCTTTATAAAAGCTCATCTAGTTGAGGCAAATATATCTGGTATTTTGGAAAGTATAGAAGAGTTTGATCTGCTTTCCCTTCTGTTCAAATGCATTTTCTCCCTGTAAATGAAGAGTATGTATGTATCAGTATCAGTCTTGATATTCTAGCAAAACAATTCTTAGAATTCAAGTAGCTCAATATTTTTCACTACCAAAATTCTTTTTTGTGATGGCTAACTAGAGAAATGTGGTGGGTTGGTACTGGCAGGACACCAGGTGCCCACCACAGCTGCTCTATCACTCCCCTCCTCAGCTGGGAAGGGGGAGAAAAAAAGCATAGTGAAAGGCCTGTGGGTTGCAATCAAGACAGGGAGGAATCACTCAAAAATTACTGCAAGAGGCAAAGCAAATTTGATCTGGGGAAATAAGTTTTTATTTACTACAAATCACATCAGAGTAGGATTCTGAGGGAAAAAAAAATACCTGCAATCTTAAGATACCTACAACTCACCCATCCCTTCTTCCCAGGTTTGATTTTACTCCTAATTTTCTCTACCTCCTTCCTCGTGAGCAGCACCAAAGGACAGGGAATAGGGGGCTGTGGAAAACTGCATTATATTTTCTCTGCTGTACCTTCCTCAGGGGAAGGAGTGCTCACACTCTTCCTCTGATCCAGCATGGGGGTCCTCCCATGGAGGATAGTTCTCTGGGGATTTCTTCCATGAGAGTCTTTTGAATGGCTGTAGTTTTTGACAAACTTCTTCATCATGAGTCCCCCCTGGGGACTGCCAACAAACCTGCTCAATGAGAATCACCTCCTTCCCTTCCTTCTCTGACCTTGGTGTCTGCAGGGTTATTCCCACATATTTTCACTCCTCTCTCCAGCTGTAATTGCTCTTGCACAGTAGCTTTCCCCTTTTTAACTAATTATGTTATCCCAGAGTTGTTACCACTGCAGTGCTCTCATATATCTGTCCTTAGTAATCCTCAAGGGAAACTGGTGCAACTCCACTTGCCACAGAAAATAATTTATCTCTCACATTGACTTTAGCTCTATAATCTGATTAAAGGTCAGTTCTAAAGCCCTTATTGAATTTCTGTGATGGATAAAGGTGATGATTCAAATCTTGAATATGCAAGAAAAAGACACTGAACTGCATATTCTAGAAGCTGTTGTTATTAAGCTGGTGAGTGTTCTTGGTCAGAAATCTCAGCTATACAGCTCTGATTCCAAACCTCCTTGGAGACCAGAAGAAATATTTGTCTTCTAACAAGGCCAGTTGTTACATTTTAAGAAACTGGGTAGCAGACTAGTCCCTCTAGAAAATGCAAGGCCACTGACTTAAAAATGTCAGGATGGAGATGATGACAGTGTAAAAGCAGTGCAAGTGGGAGACTTATTTTTGCATTCAGTGTGTGCTGGAGGATGTTCAATCTCACTCTTTTCCCTCGGTCAGTGCTATAGCCATGTCTCCAATGTTCAGGAAGTTAAAACCCATTCAATCAAGCTTATTAGTTTCTTTTATTCAGGTATGGTCAGTGAGGCATTTAGGAAGAGAATTAAAAGCAGAACAAGACATAATCCTGAAATTCTACAATGTCTCATTAGTGATTATGATAATCACTAATAAATGATTAGGATTTCTTCAGGAAACAGGACACCTGTGTGGACACCTGTGTTAAGTGAAAAATGTTGAGAGTCCTGGTGAAAGCTGCAGACGGTTATCAGAGAAGTGACTGGATGTAACTGACTGAAACAATAAATAAATGTGAAGTGTTGATGAAAGGCATATTAATTCATGTTTTAAAAGCATTGTTTTCATGTCAGAATGAAGGCATGAGGTATTCTGCTGTTTTAAGGGGTCTTCATTTTTTGAGGTGCAAAGTGCTAACATAAAACTTCAATGTTTCCACAAACACTCAAGAACTCAAGAAGCCAATCTAATTTTTTATACCATCAAGTCAATAAAAAAGCTCTGGAAGACTTTTACCTAGCAGTGCTGGAGGTGCTGAACACTACCACCAGCATGGTGAAAGACATGTGACAGTCCCAGCCAGCCTGGGAATCCTAGGATTTTATTCATCTTCTGCAATCTTTGTCTTCCATTCTTACAGCTTTCAATCATAATTTCTGTTTTGTTTCTTTGGTTGTCTGTTTAGAATTTACCCTTCCCTGTCCTCTTTGAACTGTTTTGCTCTCAGGTGGTGCTGCCTATAATGAACTCTGTAATTAATAATCAAAAGGCATTGCATTTAATTTTCATGTTCACCAAGTCAGCACGCACCATTATTTCCTCTCTCAGAAGTTTCCAAAATGTGTGGTAGAATGCAATGTAAAATTCCTCTAATGAAAGCAGGTGATGTCCATGTGATTACAGTGACAAACAGCTGTAATATTTAGGGGCAGTGGTGGTTTCACTACTGCACTTTGTAGGCCATCGGATCAAAGCATTTTGCTGTTTCAGGAGATCACTCTGATCAAATATTGGGTTCTGAGATGCACACTCAGGTTTTTTTTGTTCTACTCCAAAGTTCTTGGTCTTTGATTCCTGCAAGTTTTCATAGTACTAGAGGTAAAAATTGCTCAGTTAGTAAGCTCAGAGTTTGCTTTGGCATAAACATGGATTCAGGCTTTTAGAACTGCTGGAGTTATTTGATCAGTATCTTTGTAGACTCTGTCATGTTTCTAATTTACTCTAAAAATGAGGGCTCTGTTTCTTTTAGCTTGAAGTAGACATCAATGCCCACGAGCAGCCCCCTTGACACACCAGCTAGGGTTAATATGCAGGGCTTTTTCACAGCAGAGCTATATTGTAGTTTTGTATCTGTAGACATAGAAAATCAATACAGTCATTGTAATCTTCAAAGCACTGGAAAACTACAAATGCATGAGCAATGGAAAACAAAGCCACTGTTATTCTAACAAGCATGTACCTGGTGGAATGAAGATGTTTGTGTCAGTGTGGTATTGCTGATTTTTATTCTAACGCTCGATTTTGTAGGTATGTTTTATTAAGCTAATATTATCACATCTTAAATTAATATATTTCATTGCATGGACAAGAAGTGCTAGTAATTGAGTGTGGCAAAATGTGGCAGCAGCAGAATCTTCTGCATGGAGCTTTGTGGTAAATTCACCCATTCAAAGCCTTGCTTTTGCACCACCTGGAGGATGTAGGCTTCTCTGAAATTAACCTCTCCAAACCTTTAAGAAATACCATTATTTACTTATGTCTATTTAGACAGCTTAGTTCTTGATGCTATATAACACCAAAACTCATTCCACTGGGATTCCCTTCTGGTGTTTGTGCCTGTTGTCACCACAAATAATGCTTTACAGTAACTCAGCATAAATTTGCCAATACTACGATGGTAAGCAAGTCCAAAATTAAAGTCCTCATCTATTTCCCTACATTGTTCCTGACAGCAAACTCTTGTGCTGTTGTTTGAATGTCAAACTATTCTTATCTCCAAGGTGAGCTCACCTGACTTGACTGTTACTTATGGATTTTTGGGTTTTCTTTGGTTTGGACAAGTCACACAGGTGACCCTGTAGTGAAGTGTATTACAGGATTACCGGCAGCTCCTGTGAAAAATGTGTGCTTGAAGTTTCACTGTCGTTTACTGGGTGTCATAGGTTAGATGTCAGAAGTAGGAACTGGGCTTTCATTTCCATGTCAACCATAAGGTCTTGGTGATACTAATTAAATTTCTATCTTAGGCCCTACTATCATAATCTCAAAGAAAAAGCTGAAACAACCTACAGCACTGAGAAATGTTTTGATGGAAGTGATTCTCGACTAGGCACTGCTGTAGAAGAACCAGTGACATAAAAGTTGAGGCCAATTCCACTACCTTCTGCCATGAAGCATCCAGTGTTGCACCTCAGGGATCTCCTACTCTTTATCCCCAAGTCAAATAGAAATTTAGGGATCACTTTAGGTTCAACTTAAAATGCATATTACTAATAATTGTTTTGCAGTTTTAACGAAGTCCTTGGTTACCCATTTATATTGCCTGACAGTCTAGAACTAGGCAATCCATATGAAGGATTATTGCAGTTCACAATCATGGAGCTGCACTGGAAAGGATTTATGACTCTGTGTGCCACAAGTTGTTATCTTGTTGCAGATAAGCTGAAACTGTTAATTCATGTTGATAATGTTTATCATTGCCTAGAGATTAATTAAACACAGTTTAAACATCTAGTTTCTGGAGAAATAGGAAGCCTTTCTTATATGACTCCTCAACTATCACTTTCTACCAATAATATGTTTAGAAAAAGAAGATCAAACGCAAATACTTATGCATAAATGACTCTCAAATTCTGAACCGAGTTAATTACAGTTGCATCTAATCATGGTCCATAGAGTTGGGGTGGCAGAGGGAAGAAAGGAAAGAGAGGAAAGAAGACAGTCATTTACAGAAGCTTCTTAGCTTGACAATTGGAGCAGAAGCTGTAGAGTAGCCAGAACTAGAAGCTGCACAATTAATTACCAAGGCCTGGAAAACTTCATCTCTTCCCAGGAGACAAGCAGAGCTGAAAGTTTCCAGTTCTGTCAAGCACAGAGTGCCCTTACCTCTTGTTTGGTTCTTTACCACGTTCCTGGCTCACTGCTGGAGAGAACAGCCTCCAAACAAAAGCTGTGTCACCTGCCCACCACTCTGCAGCACTTGTCAGTTTCATTTTAAGTGATGGTGTAGCTCAGCATCCCTACTTAATGTTGTTATGGAGACCGTGGGAACCTAATGCTGAGCACTGCATCTGTCTGTTTCTCTGCTGCTAATGATCCTCCTGTGTACAGCTTCAAAAAGAACAGAACCAATGGGTTGTTTTTTAAAGCCTGGATGATCAAAGAGGCCAGCAACTACAAAACTGTCCTTCTATTAAAAAATTTATGCTTGAGTCAGATGCCAGGTAGAGGAAGGGAGGGTAGATAAACCTCTTGGTATATTGGATACAGCTAGATCCTTTGCTTATTTAGGGCCTGACCATGTTCCTGCAGAAGATGGCAAAAATGCTCCATGTGAGCAGCCTCCAGTGGGGCCCACAACTGGTACAGCAGCTTGGAGAATGACTGATCAATGCCATGGTTTGGAGCTACGTGTGTGTGTGTGAAGACATACTTTATTGGGAAAGCACTAACAGAGGGGAAGAACAGGTATATGCTGGCTCATACCTGGGCAGTTTCACATTACAGAATTGCAGTTCGCAGGGGATATTTTCCTATTATCCCTTCAGATCTTCATGCCTTTTGCTTAACAATGGCAATTGAATCTATGTAGGTAAGTAACTTGAAATTAAATCAACAGGTGCTTAGGAAGGGTATAGAAATGAAGAGTGGGTTTAAAAAAAAGGACATTTTTTAAACTCAATATTTAAAAAATATTTGATCAGTGAACAGCATAATGGTAACCTCTTTTTCCTCAGCCACGGCCACATGAGAGGTCTGTCTTACCTCCTTTATATTCCAGGAACTTTCTATAAATCAGATTAGTTCTCTCCCCGACCTGTCCACTGTATATTTGCTTGTCTTGGTCTGTGTCAAGCAACACCACAACACAGATGGTATGAGGTGCAAACCCCTGCAGTAAGATGGACCTCAAGTGATAAGCAGGTGCTCTGCAGCCATCCTGCCTATTCTAGAGCAAGGTAAGAGAGGGAAGGCTGAACTTCAGAAGAAAATGGCGTGCTGATGATTGTTATCACTGGTGGACAATTATGGGCCCCCTTGTATGTTGCTCAGCTATTTAGATTCCGTATTGATGAGTTCTCAAGGATGTTCACAATTTTTTCATTCCAAAATGTCCTTTTCCTGATTCTGAGTAGTGGGAGGACTTTCTGGTTTTATTCTTAGTACTGTTTACTTTTCGCTTGTGATTTGTCTGCCTCTGCTTTGTCATTTTGATCATTGCCTCACTCATGTGCCTACCTGAGTTCAAGAAGCATTGGGACAGCATTCTCAGGCACATGGTTCGATTCCTGAGGATGGTGCTGTGCAGAGCCAGGAGTGGGACTTTATGATCCTTGTGAGTCCCTTCCAAACCAATATGTTCTATGATTCCATGTGGTGAAATTGGAGCCACAGAAGCAGGCAAGCAGTGCTCCTCCTGCATGCACTGCAGACTGCATGGAAATCTCTTTTGTGCTTCATTTTTATTATTACAAAATGTCACCAAAGAAGCTTTCTGAAAGTTAGTGCTATAAACAGCATTTCTGAAAGGTGTGACACAGACAACACTCTGCAGCTCTGAGCTGCCTCATAGGCCATAGAGCTGATGAGCTTCCATAAGTAAAGCTTGAGAATCAGGAGTAATTAAATTTTATCAGCTGAAAGTATAACTCTGGAGGGGGCTGACAAAAGCCTTCATACTTAAGCAGAGAATGGGCATTCAGAAAAGGGAAAACAAGTCATTACACAGCCCCATGATTTATTTCCTTTCAATCTTGTTTGACAACTAAAATGTAATAAAATGGAAAAAGCAAGGAGGCTGCAAATAAAGAGATAGCTATTGACTAATGCAATACAAAACATTAAATGGTGTAATAGCAGCAACAGCAGCAACACCTCCCTCAAAATCTAATATTGAGTCTGTGTTTTTACTGGCGTGATTTTGGCCTGGCACATGAAATAACTGCTGCCAGTGAGCAATGGAGATTGATGGCTCTGCTGTGGAGAAGAGATGGACAAGACTAAGACTGAATTCATGCCTTGTTGTGTGTGTCCCACTACTTCCATAAGGCTGATGGAGGCTGCAGCAAACACGCCTAAGAAAAGCGCTTTGTTGTTTTAGGATGGAAAACTGCTCTTGGTAAACTGCATGTTTGTTGTGTATCTCTTCAAAGTCATGAGCGTGGCTGAATATTTCTGCTGAGTTTTTTTTTTAAATTTGGCTGTTAAAATTAGGCTTTAAAAAATGGCTTCTGTATAATGCAGTATCTCTGGTTGTGTATGATATTGAGGAATATTATATCAGGTAAAGCAGAGAACATCCACAACTACTGGAGGAAGGGGGAAGGGAGCCTGACTTGGCTCTGCAAGGACAAGGTCATTTTTTATGGACTAATGCAGCCAAAGTGAACTTGAGGCATGGAACAGCACAGCCACCTCAATAACTGCATTGTGTGGGTGGGCTTTTGTCTTGCATGGTATCATAGTAACTCACAATTCAGCAGGTGGGAGGAGAAGCCACAAAAAAGGCCCTTTTATATAAGGCAACAAAAGAAATAAATACAAATTTTCTCCCTAATGGATGTCAAAAGTCAGGCTAAAATATGTTAGGATGAGAATTTGTTTTGTTTAGTAGAAAAATAAATGTAAGGTTACACGACAATAATTCTAGTAGTAGCTGAGGGTTAAAACCTTTGCTACAAATGTGTATGAATACTGGAGGATAGCAACACAGTATCTGCAGCTCAGTGTTCAGGAAGTAACAATGGTTGTGTTTTATTTGGGCTACTTTATTTATTCTTTAGTGTTTATAAAAGTGCATTCAAGGCAATATAAAAATCCTATGTGAGATACAAAAGGTGCAAGTTACATCTTGATTGCACTGTAAAGCATAAAAAGTTGCTGTTTTTCAACTTTTTAATGTGTGAAATCTCAACTGCTGGAGAACAATAAAGGAAAAATTATTTATTCTATTTATTTCTCTTTTTAAGCTATTTGATACAACTAAATTTTTTATTTCTGGCAAGCATTAAAAAATACAACTAGAGAGGTTTGCAATATCCTTGTTTTCTCTATTTAATACAGATTCTAAATGTCAAGGCTAACATTTTCACTTATTTCTAAAGCCAAATAATTAAAAAACCCATTGAAGAAGACTGTGAGAGAGAAACATTCTTACAAATCCTCTGTTTCACAGAGCACTGTCATTTCCTGGAGTGCCATGGAGCTCTCTCTCTTAGGAAAACTTTTAATTTTTGGCTTTGAATTACTCTTTCAAGGACAATATTTGTATTGCAAGACAGATAAGGTCAATGTTCCTTTTCTAATGAAGATATGTAAGCATAATGTGATCTCTTCCTTACCTACATGCATGGCTTAAGTTTGCCTTCCTCATATTTATCATGTTGTTAATAGACCTCAATTTTTTTTAAAGTTTCTCATATTCCCCACTTTTACTTTAATAGGAATTTTGCACAGGTCAGCAAAGGAAAACCTTTATATGAGGAAATTTCCTTTTTTATAAAGGAAAACCTTTGTTTTGACCTACCTTTAGCTCAAAACCAATAAAGGTAGCCTAGAAAAAGGAATATAAAAATGTTCTTCAGAAGAAACATTACCAAGAGAGGAACACAAGGTTCTTTGAACTTTTAAGACATTTTAATGTGCTTAGCAAAAATAGAAGGAGTAAAGATATTTGCAATAATATTTTCTTGCAGTCACATTTCTTTTGAAAATACAATAAACAATCGATCACAAAAATCACGTCACCCTTCACAATGAGAGCCTACCTGTGAGTTCAGAGACCATTGGAAGCAACTCTGCTAAGCTGGTGAAGTTTCACCAGTATGGAGTAGGTTAATTGAGCTTAGAGGATAACTGCCATAAATTTTAATTACTTGAAACTAGTGTGCTTCTGTTGAGAAATGCAGTTGCTTGTGTCTACAGAGAAAAAAACTATTTCCATCTAGATGACCAGAGGTAAATAATGTCTTAACTACCTGGGACATTGACTTTATTTAAATAATCTAGCCAGTGTTTCCTAAACAGAAGGTTGAGATCTGTTTTATAGGCTGTTGTGTATTAGAATTGTAATACAATTTACTTGACAATAAAACTTTCTGTAATTATTGTGCCACAGATGAATGATTTTAAACAACAATGATGTAATTAATCTTGGTCTTTGTGATGTTTTGATAGGCGTGATTATGCACACATTCTTTTCATCCACTTAGTCCATGTCTTTCTGAGCTGTATTTGCTTATACAGACTGTGAGGCAAGAGTTAAAGTGGTCCGGTGCATCTGTATCGATTCTTGTAAATGAAAATTTACCTCTAGACCATCAAGTGATGCTAGCATACTTCCAGCTACCAAAAGAGAGAAAAAGAACAACTAAGACACAAAAATCCTGTTAAAGGACATTGGCATATATGTTTTTTTCATAACTAAACTTTTGCATCTAGCTTTTCAGTCAGCATGCACAGCAAAATAAAGCCTGATGCATTGAATTGCACATGGAGAAACCATACTACATAACATTCTGTGCAGTAAGCAGTTCCAGCATGAATGGGCAGGAGGGAAGTCTGGAGAGTTCAGGACTATAGCTTTTGCAAGGTCGTCTACTCCTGACTCAACCTTTAAGAATATGATTTAAAAGCTTTCTGACTTTCTTCAGCAAGTGGCCTTTGGCAGGATTAAGCTGCACTGCTGCCAATCCAGCTCAATACCAAGCATGTTAATGAGGTGTCTTGGCCTTTTTATTAATTCTACAAGCAGGGTAGTCCATTCAGCAGTGACTGAAAAAGTTTAATCAAATAATCTCATTGTTCCAAATTTATCACCGCAATAAAAGAATCTACTAAGGAAATACAAGATGAAAGAACTCATTTTTAATGCTGTATCATTTTCCACTAAGAAGCAGTGCAGCCTTGAGGCTCACAGCAGTGCTAACGTCTGCCTCTCTGTGGGTATGCAGTGTATAGGGGTATTGCAATCTGCAGGAGCGACCTGCATAGCAAATTGTCTGCTCCTGGTTCTTACTGTTGGTCTCACTAACAATTTATACTCTAAATAGGTTTACTTTTTCTAATGAAGTGTAGTGAGATACAGTCTTTGTCCATTATGAAATCTATCCATTGTACGTGACAAAAGGTGAAGAAATTTTGCATATTATGGGGAGAAGTGAGGTCTGAGTTGGTGTAACAGAAGAGTTACAGTAGCTTCCAAAATTAATTCCAAGTCTCAAGAAATAAGTATGGTTAACTTACAAATAGGACTTAAAATGCATACATGGAAGCAAGTGGCTTTGCCCCACACTTTGGAACCATTTGACAAAAGCATAATGCTTTTTTGATCTTCTATGCTTCCAGATCAAAAATTCAGCTGTGGGTTTTTTAATGTTTCCGACACATGTGCAGCTTCAAACTGCTGCCATTAATTTTATACAGTAAAAATTGCCTGTCAAATCAGTTTCCAAGAGCTCCTTTCTCCTCAGAAATCTCCCCTGCTGAGAAATCTGTGCAGTCCAAGGCTAGTGACACATTTTTTTGCATCAAAAAAAATTCAACTTTAAAAACACCTTCAAAACTAGAGAACAACCCATAAGTTTATCTGGAGGGTGAGAATTGTCAGGTTTTGCTTGCAGCTAGCACAACTTCCAGATAAGCAACTTTAAACATAACATGAATATTGTGCTCTGGTTTGCTAAAGAAACTTCCTTCCCTGAGCACAAATCCAACAAAAGTTTTCTTTCATGCTCTTTCTGGAGTCCTTAACTCTCTTTCCTATATCTTCCCCCTCTTTCTCATTCCCTGGTTGCTTGGCTTGCCTCTCAGCAAACTTGTGGGGCAAGGGCGAACTAGGAGTCGTCCACAGCCAAATACAGAAAACTTGCAGTACCAGTATCTAGCTTTTCCTCAATCTCAGTTTTGTAGCCTGTTATTTCTAGCACAAATAACATGAATGGCAGAACATGGAGGTATGTCAGGGCTATATAGTATGCCAATGGACTTCAAGATTGAAGATTCTGGCACTTCTCAAGATGTGGTATATTGAAGAGGTCTGTTCTGTTTTCTCTCATTAACATCCCCTGCAGTCCTTTTGGGGTCTTGCTGGAGGAAGGAAATGTTACTGTTTTTCTGCTCTTTGCATTTTGGTTTTGATTCGAAGTGGGAAGAGAGGCATTGGCAGAGCTCATATGCCACTAAGACATGATGAGTTGTCCTAATTTTTTTTCTGCACCTCTCATCTAACAATGGATACGAAAACAAAAAATAGGTCTATTTTCCATTCCAAATATAAAGGACTTCTATTTTCCACTGTGTCTGTCAAAGAAAGAAAGTGAACAGTTTATATTCAACCACTTCAAAGTAGCAGATTAAAATAAGCTTTCTATATTGTAGGAACTATCTCCCAGGAACTGGGACACTAACTCTGTATGGCCCTTCCTAACTATAACAGTCAGCTAGATTGTGATTTCCAGAGCCTTCCAGCTGCTTTCAGCAAGGTGTCATGGCAAAAATTCTGATGCCTATTTGGTTTTGCCATGCAGTGCAGGGGGATAAGAGCAATGTGAGACCTCATGTGAAAAATTTGCTCCCACTTATCTTAAATTCATCTGACTGCTCTCTCAAGCACAGTGTTGGTTTCTCTACTTAAGAGAACAAGGGTGATTCTGTTGGAGGTGGTCAGGCTGACTTTTGTTTGTCATTCAGTCTTCATTTGGCCATTCTCTGCCCGATGTATCATTTTTCTTGGTTCTCTGGTTTTATTTCAAACATTTGAAGATGATATTAAGTATTCAAAAGCAGGAATGCAAGCAAGTATCTAGGATGGACTAAACAGTTTCTGGGGTTTTTTTTGTTTGTTTGTTTTTGGTTTTGGGGTTTTTTTGCTGTTGCTGATTCAAAATATTTTGTATGTTAAATGAATTGTGCTCAAAGTTGCATTCCTATTCAATCTGAACATGCTATAAAAGTATATTTTCCTTTGATATGGTGTCACACTGTAGAAAACATAATGCTAATATATCTCAGTGGTTCTGCCTTTTAAGAGCTGAATATCAGTCAAGCATGTAATTTCATGTAGTCTGGAAAAATATAAAAAGGAGTATCTAACACGACAGAATAAGGCACCACACTCTAGAATAATTGCTTATTGTTTCCTTGCTATAGAGGTTTGCCTTTTAAAAAAATACACTCTCCTAACCCTTCTGTGTTTGAATGATTGCAGGTGTTTTACTAAAGTAATAAACTCTCACTAGTAAGAGGTTCAGAGAAGCTGTTATTAGTGGTTCCAGCTTGGTGATGCATACCATTTTGCTCACTATTCCTGAAGTAGGTATATTCTGCTTAGCACCTTTTTTTTATTACACTTTGCAGAATTGCTAGAATACTAAAATATTTTGTCTCCTTTTCTTCAAAATCTTAAACAGCTCCATAAATCTACAAATTCCAAGCCATGTGGAATCCCATACTTTATGCTTTAATGTCCAATGCCGTATAGTAACTTTTCAGTTTTAGCTACAACGCTTGAACATAATTAAAATAATATTCATGAGAATTTTTTCTTGCATGTCTCCTGCAACTGCTATTTTTACATAGCTTACAGCAAGGTTTGGTAAGATCTTAAGAGGTAGCTGTTGGTAGATGTTGCTGTTGCAGCTTACTACAATTTTGAAATGTCATCTTTAATAAATGTTTAAGATGTTGACTCCCATGCATTTTTTTCCTCTCTCGCAAGATGAATGCTCACTTCGAGTTTGTCAGTGCTGCCACCCAAGCTGTCCAAAGTCACTTGTGTGCGTGAGAGGAGAAACACCCATCCGTCATTTCATTTACACCTTGGATGACAGCAGCTGGGGAGGAACAAAACAGCTGAAAAAAATTTATTGGATAGAAGAATAAGATGGTTCTGACATATTAAAGTGGATATGTGTGTAATTAGGGTCTCTGACTTCCACAGCTACGCTCTGGTGCTATAAAAGATGGGCAGCTAACACATCAGTGATAGAGACAATATTTCTATCAGGGCTGAACCAGCCTCTGCTACCTTGCACCAGCCCATGCCAAGAGGCAGGTGAGCGCTCAGCAGGTGTCAGTCACTATTGGCTGGTAAACAATGTTGGGATTGCTTCATTACTGGAACCTTTCCTGGCTCTGAGACTATATTTTATTTCTGGACCTATAATCGTGGAGGAATTTTACACTAAATACATGAAGTATTACAGGAAATTCTCAGAATAAATCCTATTGTACACCACTGAAAGCCAGAGAGAGCATGGACTGTGCATACCAAACAATGCTGGTGCAGAGATGGCTTTTGGAGGCCTGACTGAAATGATTAATCCCATTCATGCCTGTTATCACCATTCCTGCCCTAAATGCCCTAAACAGACTTAAATCAAGACAGTGATCAGTATCCTTAGATTTAGTGAGCATTGTGCTTTTATCCCCTCATCTTAACCAAAGTCATCCTTCTGCATTGATTTGTGTGCCCTGCAAGGGGTTCTGTCATTACTGGCAGCCAGCATCAAACACCTGCACAATTTCGCTCTGCTTGTACTGTTAGACCACTGCTGTTCACCTGTAATGGATTTTGGAACTGGCTTTCCTTCACAGGCTCAAAAAAAAAGGGTTGGAGAGGAAATAAAATTAACTTAGTGCTTTATTCAATACATGTGTACTTAAGATGATAATTAGTATGATTTTTTTGTCAGCTGGATTTTTTTTTTTACTTTCTCTTTCTGATAATGGTGCAGTGATGCTGTAATGTTCCCTTCAGTGACAGTGAAAGGTTGCATTTAACTGATCCCGCTCATTTCCACATTTGATACCTTGTTGGCTTAATGTTCCAGGTAAACTGAGCTAGTGAGTGCTGAAAGGTAACAACCTTTTCTCCTTGGACTTGATTTTTTCCCCCCTAAATATACATGGACACATATATACAAAACACTCTTTTGACTTCAACTATCTATACTTTCAGGTGATAAAATTTTGCCCAAGAATCTATGATCATATTTTAATCTTGTCTGTGAATGAATTCTTTATATAAGATAACGTTTATGCTCACATGTTCATTTAACCTTAACTGCGTGTTTGCCACTTAAGTTAGGTGGTGTGTTAAAAAAAATAATAAATGAGTTGATAGAAGGCTGTGTTGTTCCGGCGCTGGTTCGGAGCCCTTACGGGGTAACCAGGTGGGTGCCCTCGTCAGATGGGGTCTGCGCTCACTTCAGAGCCGGCCCTGCTCGGGCTGTCCGGCCTCCCCGCGCCGTTCCGAGCTTGTCGGCACCGAACAGAGGTGGCAAAAGCTTCGCTGCCCGGCCGGGCAGGGTGAGGCTGTGCAGGGGGTGAGGCAGCCGGGGCAGGGTGAGGCTGTGCAGGGGGTGAGGCGGTGCAGGGGGTGAGGCGGTGCAGGGTGTGAGACGGTGCAGGGGGTGAGGCAGCCCGGGCAGGGTGAGGCGGTGCAGGGGTGAGGCTGTGCAGGGGGTGAGGCGGTGCAGGGGGTGAGGCAGCCCGGGCAGGGTGAGGCGGTGCAGGGGGTGAGGCCGCCCCGCCCGAGAGCCGCTTGTGGCGGCGGCGGGCCCGGGGTCTCCCCTGCCCGGCGGCCGGCGGGAGCGCGCGGGGTGGGGGCGCGGAGCGCGCCCTGCCCTGCCCGGCCCCCGCCGCCGGCGCTCCGCGCTCCGCAGCCGGCAGCGGCTCGCAGGCGGCAGTGCTGGCCCGTTCGTCTCTGTGTCTCCGTCTCTCCATCCCTGCTCGCCTCTCTCCCTGCCCGCCTCTCCCGCCGGGGGCAGCGCCAGCCCGGGGACCCTCTACCACGGGGGCGCCGCCTCCGCCGCTCGCTCCTTTCCTTCCTTTCCGCCTCCTACCCGGCCGGTGAGAGCCGCCGGCTCGCCCCGCCGGGAAGCCTGGGCGCCCCCCAGCCATCGCTGCTGCTCCCCATGGGGATCCGGGAGTTCCCCAACGGCGCCGCGCGGGGCAAAGCCGCCACGCTGTGAGTACCCGCGGGGCCGGGCGGGCGGGCCGGGGCGAGGGGACACCCCACACCGCCACACCTCCCCTCACCTCACCCTGGCCGGCGGCGCCGCCCGCTCCCGGGGGTCGCTTCGGTGGAGGGCGGCGAGAAAAGTTGCGGGCGCGGGCCGGCTCCCCCTGCCGGCGGGGGTCCCGCCGCCCGCCGCCAACTTCGCCCCGGGCCGGCGCAGGGCGGCGGCGCGGCCCCGGGCTGACGCCCCTCTCCCGACCCGCAGCGGCATGCGGCGCTCCCCCGATGTCAGCCCCCGGCGGCTGTCCGACATCAGCCCGCAGCTGCGGCAGCTCAAGTACCTGGTGGTGGACGAGGCCATTAAAGAGGACTTGAAGTGGTCCCGCTCCGTGGAAGACCTCACCAGCGCGTCCGTGGGGCTCACCTCCATCGAGGAGCGCATCCTCCGCATCACCGGCTACTACGGCTACCAGCCCTGGGCCGCCAGCTGCAAACGTGAGTCCCCGGCACGGACGGGCGTGGGGGGTTGCCAGGACGGGGGGAGCGGGCGCAGCCCGGACCCGGCTGAGGGATGTGGGTTCGAGGGGCCGATCGCTTTACCGCTGGAACACACCTGGCTCCGTGGAAACAAGCGCTCTCACTCTCGACGAAGGATTCTATGCCCGTGTTGCCTTAGTCCTTTGGCCGTGGCTGGTTCACGAGAGTGTGGTGCTAAGAATGATGACAGCTAAATTCTGCTAAGAAAATAGGTCAAATATTTGCCTTCATGTTGCAGGCACGCTTAGCGACGGTGATTACCGTGGGTTGACAGCTGTGTAAAAGCCCCTGCACGCTCATGCACATACCATTTCCACAAGTAACCGGTTATCAGCGTGTGTTTCCGTTGTTTTAGGAGTCTGTCAAATTTTCACAGCACTTGAGCTGAATGATCTGTCTTTTCCTATGTCGAGTGGAGCTGTTTCTTCTGTATGCATACACTTGAGAAAGAAACTTCAAAAGATAACGATACAAAGAGAGGTGTAGCTGTATTCCTTCACATACATGATTTACAAAGGAAGCATTACCTCGAGTCGTTGTAATATATCAACTAGTATTTTTGTGTGTAACGCCCTATTTCTTGTCCATCTTTCATCATGTGTGGGTCAATTGTATGCATTAAAAAGTTCGAGAGTAGGTTACCAATTAATCGAAGTCATAACATTATTTCGGTAGTCTTAAGGTCGTTTGTAGCATCGCAGGGGGTTTTGTTGATAAAAGGATTCTGCTGTAACAGAAATCTTTGCTTTGCTGGAAACACTGGCTCTCATAAAGTAGTTGTTTTCATATTGTAGTTCCCTAAGTATTACGTGCAAATGTTTGGAAATATTTCCTACTGGATTATCTATTTGGCAGTGTGCTTAATAATGGAATAGAATGATACAAGAATGCATGGCACACAGTACTTGTTCAGTTTTTCTCTGAGGGAGAGCTGCTCCTGATTGCCTGAAAATAGGACTTTGCTAATAAATATTCTAATAGTCTTCTGTGAGAGCCTTTTAAAATTTTTTTTTGATTGCAATTATGAGAAAAATATCAGATATTTGCTACTTTACTCACTATAAGTATGGTATTTCTATAAGAGCAATTCTAGTGCCTGGATTGGGGCTGTTCTTGAGAGTAAAGCTTATTCAGGCCAGTTTTAAGGATCAGATCATATGTGGATGTCAGACTGAGTTGGATGTTAATAGTTCTATCTGACAGAGTGACTAATAGTCTAGCTGAAGTCACACTGAGCAGCTATGGCTGAACCTTCTGAAATAATAAAGGTCATGCTGGCTCCTCAATTATAACCTATTTGTTGAAATTTAGAACTCTGTCTGAAAAAGTTAATAGCAAGCTTAAGCCTGCTATTCTCGTTACATTTTCTCTCCTAATTTGATCTGAATAACAAAATTACATACTTGAGTTATAATGGTGAGGAGTAAATATACAAAGTGTCTGAGTTTCATAAATGTGTCTAAAAATAATAGGTTATGTTAATTTGTTGCCAATTTAAAAATCTGAGTTGCTGGGAACATAGATGGACACGTAGAAAAGATACATCTCTACTGCATGGTTTAAGGAGAGCCATGTTGATCTGCATCAGCTGAATAGCTGACTGAATACCATCTAAAGTGGGAAGACAACTTTGTCACAACCTCTTTGAATACTCCTTCAAGTTGGGCTGATGTCTAATTTTGGGATATGGACTTTCCTTGTGACTTTGCAGTTAGAAAATTTATTTGGCTCAAGTACTGCTAACAAATGATTTTTTTGAGCTCAAATTGCAACCTGTACTGTTTGTCATCTTATTTTGCATCCTTGTAGACATTTGGGTTGTAATTATGATTTTAATTATGGACTGCATTAATAATGAACCTGCTTTGTAGAAAATAAGTCCATAATATGGCCTGATTTAGATTTATTTAGTCTATCTCTCTTGGTGACATTCTTTTTATTGTAACTAAATTGCCTGTAGGGCCAGATCTATGTCTTTTGCACTGGAATGTATTCCTTTTGTACATTATTTAGACTGTATATATATATATATATATATATATATATAGGTGTATGTACGGGTATATGAAATTGTTTGAGAGATTCAGAAAGCTTTTGCTTGTTTTTGTTTTAGCAAAACTCCATTAGGGGAACTACGACTGATAACCTGAGATAATGTTACCATGGCCCCTAAACTTGCTTGGAGAACAATTTGAAACATACCCAGATGCCTCAAGGTTATGTAGCAACTCCAGTATTTAATATTCTTATAAATTAGTTGGAAAGAGAGGAGGAAGAAGTGAAAATATGCTAAAGACACAAACTGGTCTGGATTGGACAGAATGAAAAAGGACTTGTAAGATTACCCTAGGGAGTCCTGTCCCAGACAGGTGACTTGCTGAAATGTCAATAAATGTCATTCAGTTATCACAAACAGAAGCCTCATGTTTCCTGAAAATGCTAAAATTGCCTGCCAACTTTCACATTACATTGGCTGGTGATTTTGGGACTGTATACAGCTCAGGGAAGACCTCTGCTGTTTGACTGCACTTGCAAACCAGATTTTAGGAACTGGAATAATGTAATGTAGTTCTGGTGTGTTAGGATGCCTTCAGCAAATTTAGTGAGATACTGTAATTATGATTATCTGCTCTCAAAAAATATTACAGGAGGCTCTGAGATGAGCAAGGAGAAAGAGTACAGGCAATCTGTCAAGAATCTGAAAAGCTTTTGCTGTTTACCTCAAAGAGGTTGAAACAAAAGTATTGGAAGGTACTGGCACATGTTGCTTAGGCAGGTATTTTTCTTCTTACTGTGTCATAAGAGAAAAAATGTAGACAGGCAAAGAAGCTGAAAAGCCATCAATTAAAGACTGATAGAAAAAGAAATAATATTGAACAAAACATGTAATTTATTCTTGAGATGAAGATTTCAAGGGATTGTAATAGCAGTGACAAGATCTAGAATTGTGATAAAATGGGAAACATATTGGAGAGAATATTAAACTTCATTATCCAGAATTTGAATTAGTCCTTCCTTAGGCTATGAGAAGACTTTTCTTCAGGGTTTCTTGTGCTTCCCTCCCATAGCATCTGCCAACCTTTAGAAAGAGCAATGTTCCCTGATCTAATCTGGTAGTTATTTTTCTGAATTCTTTCATTTCCAGAGTAACTAATTGTGGTTAACTGCTCTCCAGTCTAAATCAAATATTCATATATGTCCTGTGGGGAATATTTTGGAGAATTTGATTTGGTTTTTCAAATATAAAGGCAGAGGGGAAGAAACAGATAAGATGCAGTCAGAATGTAGAATCATACTCTTATGAAGCTACAAATGTAACAGAGTTCAATATTTGTGAAATTCTCATTATCAGTAAGAGGTATGTTGACTTTTTTTTTCCCTTTTAGCTAGAACATAGGGATCAAGGACTTTAATTAGAAAAGCTCCCAAAACAATGTGATGAGATTTACAGATCCCATTGATAATCTTCTGCTGTAAGGAGATGAAGCTGCTGTTAGAGCTGTATTAGCACTGCCGTTCTCTTCCATGAAGGTTATGTGAATTCTCATGATTTCTGCCTCTGGAAGCCTGGGACTTCAGTTGAAGAACAGAGGCAAGTTTGGAGGGGAACATCCATATTTTAAGTTTCCATTTCACAGCATTGTCAGTTGGAATTAGTTTTCTAAGTATTTTTTGAAGTGTAGTTCCCTAGGAGCTTTTCTGCACTAGAGAAACAGAGGTGTCACAAAACTCTTGGACTGTCCTCATGGTCAGTATGGAAGGCTTGTCTATTTTAATGATTGTAGCAATTGGCAGGGTGTTTGTTTCCAAAGGAAACGTTCACAGCTATCACCTTTGCCAAACATTCATTTTTCTCTAACTAGGTCTATTTTGTGGTGATTCAATATCACACTGTGTCATTATGTGATTAGTAGTTTAAATACATTCACGTGGGCTTGAGCCAGCTATCCCTATTTTGCAATCTTCTTCCTACAGATCACCTGCTTCTACTCCTTGTTTAAGATTAGGGTCTTTGTTTTAAAGGGGGGACTTTGGTATATCCTTAGCATGTGTTCATAAATACAGACTTGTTATGGACAAATTAGGATTATATGGGCCTTGGCCTCCCTCTTTTATTCACTTATATTTTTGATGTGCTTACAGACATTTCACTGCCTGCAGAAGGAAAATCAAGAGAATGGCATATAGTTTTAACTCCTCTTAGTTCTGTTTATTAGGAATTGACTGCTGTCGGTGGATCATGGCTTGTGAATGTATATTTCTCTGAGACTTCAGCCTTGTGAATAATTCCAGGTTGTTCCAGTGATAACTTTTAAGAGACATGGTGTTCATGTGAAAAGGAAAGATTGTGTCCGCTAAATGAAGTTCTCTGGCTTTGCTTCTTCCTGCTACTTTAAATATAAATTTTAATGTTTTTTTCAGAAATAAGAAAATAAACCATATAATTTTAATGCACAAAATTTCAATATAGTACTCATCCAGTGTGTAGCACATTAGGTCTTGACCTGAATGAGAAATTTAAGTGCTGTCAGCAATGTGAGTAACATACTGAAACACATTGGCTGAATAGCCTCAAGATTGCTCAAAAAGCATAGTTGTCTGAGTATGCCAGTCACAGATTTATACCACAGAATGATTTGGGTAAGAAGGGACCTTAAAAGTCTTCTAGTTTCAAACCCCCCTGCTATAAGCAGAGACACATTCATTGGACCAGCTGGCTCAAATCCTCATCCAGGTTGGCATTGAACACTTCCAGAGACTCCTTACTTCTCTGGGCAGACTGTTCCCAGTTATAGACTTTGACAGCCTTTCAAGGTAAGAGTTTAGTGTTGGCTTTAGCTAATTAAATGTATGATCACTGTACTCTTATAAATATTAGAGTATCAGTTATACAGCTAAAGACCAGTGTTTCCAACTGGTCCCCAGTGTTCTTCCTTGTGATTTTCTTTTCATGTGCCACTGAATGCTGAAATTTCACAGTTGCTAAAAGCAAATCCAGTGAGGATAAGAATCAAGAGAAATTTGTGAAAATGTGATTTTCATCTTATTTGCGTCTGAGGGAGAATTTAACTTACTTTTTGAGGTGATGTACTCCAGAAGTTCAAAGACATAAGTTGAAGACTAGAATTTTCTCTGGGGAAAGCCATTTTCAGGCCAACTGTAAGCAATTAATTTAAACTGATTGCTTGCTTTCCAGTGCATAAATACTGACTGTGGTAAGTTTATAACTAATGCAAGACTTGATAGTATCATTCATGTTGCTGTTTCTGAGGTGAAATGATTATGTGAGAATCTTGCTTTTCAGGTGAAAACATGGAGTAACCTCTAGGTGTCTTGCTTAGTGCATCTATCTAAGTTTCTCTTCCCAGGGTCAATCTATAGGTCAACAGCCCTTCTACAACACCCAATCTGTATGTCAGCAATGAAGCTTAGAAGATGAATAAAAAATGTGTACTTTATATCTTTTTTTTCTCTTTCTTGTTTGTTTGGGTTTTTTTGTTTTTTGTTTTAATAAAAGCTTGTGGTGTCTGAGGCCTGATTTATTTTTTTAATCAATGCTCTTCAATTCTTAATTGTCAGTACTAACATCAGTAACTTTCTTGCTACCAAGAAAACCTAAGAAAACATGGGAACACCTACAGGCGAAAGAAAGTGGTGATGAATTACATTGCAGATTTAAAAGTATTGTAGCATTGTCGTTTCAAATGTCAGCTGCAGTTACCTGCTGAAGGCTAAACCTACATGTGGTGATACATGAACCAGGCATATTCCTGACTTGTGTCCACGTGACAGCTCACACAAAAACTTATTAGGCACTTTCCTTATTATGTAGTAGTCACTGTGGCTCAGAAGAGCTGTCCCCAGAAACAATATAAGTATTTTGGAGACCTAATCGTAAGTCTGTTTGCATCCCAGATACTACAGGATATGTTTCCCTTTTGAAAGGGAACCCATTAGCTCTTGTGGGTTTTAGCTCTCTGGGTGGTCTTGCAACTGAGAATGAGCACAATCTGGCCACCTGAGGCAGGCCAGAGTAGTACAGGTGCTGAATACTGAGCAGGTGCAAAGATACCAGGTGAATATTTAAAGAAAAAGCCTTTCAGAATCTTCTTTTTCAAGACAATTCCGATAGGGAAGAAAGGTGAAGGTTCTTAGGCTTTTGAAAATTGGTAAGACTTTTTTTCCAGTACTAAGTAGAAAACTGGTTCCTGTTACAATATAGAGCTTAATTAATCACAGACTTTTAGTTTTAAAATTTTTGCTGGCAAGCCAAGCAAATTCTCATTTAAACTGCTTTGCTAAACATTTTTGATTGTTTAATAAATATTTAGTAAATGGGAAATGTTTAATGAATATTTAGTAACTTGTTTACTTAACAGTTTTAATTGTGTAGAGTTAAGTAACCACCACTTTTAACTAGGCAGATAAATAAATATTTTGTTTTGTATCTAGTTTTCATAGTGAAGAAACTAAAAATTGCTGCCTGCAAAATGGGCCATCTTTTTTTTTTGTTTGCTGTTTAAACAAATTAATTCATTGATTTCAGCTTTTTTTTTTTCAGTGCAGCTTTAATTACATGTCATCTTCAGCCATTTATGCAAAACAGTTTGTGGGACAGCAATTAAGAGTGTTGATTTCCAACATTCATTTCATACCCTTAATAAATGTTATCATAGAATATACCACTGAAGTCTCCACTGTGAAAGCCTACTGCTAAACCTAGCTGTACATCTTTGCAATGTCAGGGCCCCCATTTACAGTTTTTGAAGAATGTTACCTGGCATTTGAGAATCCTTCCACTGGAAAATTGCAATTTTTAAATAGAAATGTGAATATGTTCACTAAACAATAATAATGGATGGTTGCTAAAAACATATGCTATTCTGAATTGGTATGGAATAATGAGGGAATAAGTTAATTAAAAAAAAATAGTTTGAAAACTACCAAGAATTATGAAAGAATAACTACTTTTATTGCAGACCCTTCCTCAGGGTAAATTTCTTTAATGGTTCTGGAGTGCACTGTGTGATTTGCAACTCTAAATAATGATTTCTTTAATAGAAACAATTAATTGCACAAGATAATAGTATTGAAATCAGACTACAAAGCCTGTGTTGTCCTACTGTGATATTATATACTGTTGTGTTACTAGTGTTACTGAAACACGAAGCCACAAAAGGACAATGACCAGCAATGCTCGTTAGCTTAATAGCTAATTTTACTAGATTTTAACTCACGTCAGGGCCGTCTTCAAGGTGAGTTTTCATGCCCCAGTCTTTCTTCCATATAATGAGGTTTTTGTGTTTCATATTCCTTGTATAAATTGTTGATAGTTTCTGCCCTTGAGATAAAATTAGCCTCAAGAGAAGGAGAGGGATGGCAACCAGATATAGTGGCAGCTATCCCCTGCCAATGGCAGGAAATTGGAATCACGTGATCCTTAAGGTCCCTTCCAACCCTCATTGTCCTATGATTCTATAGCAAAGTTACATAAAGGCCACTTTGGCACTTTGGCGAGCATCATCCATTGGAATGTGAGGATGTAGTTCTGTCCCTCTTGCTGTTTTGGAAGCTGAAGCCATAGACTTTCCACTGTTACTTGTGAATGATGACTACTCTGAGAACAGTAATAAAATGAGCACTCATGTTAGTAGAAATTTATCTGTAGATCATGGTTCCTGCCTAAGCAATAACTTGCCTTCATGTGGTACATCTTACTGAAACCACTTCCAAGTATTTTCAATCCCGTGTTTGTCTTTGCAAGGTACATGTTCTTTCATCCCTCAGCATATCCTTGGAAAAAAAAAAATGCTGTGATTTTGTTAGAGACCATAGAGAAATATTTTCTTTATGAACCACTACATGAAGTATTCCTTGGACAGAAGGGATACAGCGGAGATATCCCTGGTTTCATTTTCTTCAGAATTTGAGAAGCTTGTTCTCCACTCAGTAATCTCCCCTTATAAAAAAGTGCATCTGAATGGTTCCAGAAACTTCTATTTTTCTCTGAAACTTGAGGGCCTAACAAGGTTCATTTTTTTTTACCGAATGAGCCTTATTTTCTTTCCTGCCATTTTGTTTCTGTAAGTATATCTGGACAATAAAAGAGTTGTGTTGTTTTCTGAGAAAAGCTATTCCAGCAGTGCTGGAATTTAGAAACATATAAAAATATATGAATATATAAATAAATAATTTATTTTTAAAATTTGCTATTAATATAATATATAATTATATTTTATTATATATTAATAATATATTAAAATAACATTAATTTTTCCAAATAACATTTATAAAAATAACAGTGACATCACATAGCTGATAGGATATATTAACTCAGCAAGCCAATCATCTGAGGCAAGAAAATTTGAATATTTGAGCCTCTCCAGGATAAGGGAATGTAACAGGCTTCTAGTGAAATAATAAGGTCTTAATCTTGTAATTAAATTTTATTTTTGCTTTGCTGCAACTGGCCTCTGTCAAATAATTCATGAAAATTGCCTTTTATGTCTAAAGGAAGCAGTCAGATTTTAATTTTTGTGCACTGGTGCAGAGTCCTGTAGATTCCATCGCAATATAAATACTGTGTCAGAGCTGATTCAATAGTGACAACCCAAAGGGTTTTTTTCCTTGACTTAGATCAGAAATACCACAAACTTGGTGCTTTTCCTCACTATTTCTTCACCAGCTGGTACTACCAGCTGAAGTACCAAAGTAGTGTGGAAATTGACTTGCTTGTCCACTGTCCAAGTAGATCAGGCCAAGTCATTCCACCCTTGAGCTCACTGTTGTGCTGTTTGTAGCCCTGGGAAAGCCCAGGGACTCTGCCTTATCCTGGATATCTTGCTTTGACTTTGCCAAATCCGTGCAGTTTTGTGGACAGAGCACAGGTTTGTGCTCAGGTAGGAAGTGAAGCAAGAACCTGCTCCTTCAGAGCTGATGAGCTTGTGTGAGGATGGTGATGGTGTATTCATGGTCTTGTCCTGAAAACCTGGAGTTGTCTCTCCTTTTTCGAACAGTAACTTCTTTCCAGACAATCTAATTCGTTGGGTGCTCAGTAGGAATTATCTGCTTACAAATTTTTGCCCTAGTTGAAATATGCAGTGCCAGGATTAATATCAATGGTCCAGTGTTTGCACTGTGAAACAGGAAATGCAACTTCATGGCTTTATGATTCTCTTGTCTCTTCTGCTCACTTTATGCAATGCTTTTTGGAACCTTTGAGACCGATTTAATTAACATGCAGCCATTTATTTCGAACAAATGAAGATGGTAATCATGTTTGCTTTTCCAGCTTAGATGCTAGCTACCCCCTATGGTTTTGGTTCGCACTTTCCATGGAATGGAAATTAATGACAGAAACCATTGTTCCTTATACTTTTGAAATGATTATTTGCTGAAATGATTTTTTGCTGCATTTAGTGTTCTGCTTGCCTGGTAACTTCTCAGTTGAAGGTCTTTCTTTGCTTCAGAAACAAGACATTTTTAATGTGAAGAAATATGTTTAAGTTTGATTACCAGAGGCTAATTAAAGAGAAGAAATTACAAAGTAATGTGAAGGTAGAAAAAGACAGTCAAGAAACAAACCCCTTGAAGTCAGTGGAGCCATAGAAAATGTCTTTAATTAAGAGATTTGATTACTTTCAAGTTGAGCAAGAGGAGTGAGAAAAGAACAGAAAAGGCTATATTTTTTTTAAACAGATTTGGCTTCCTGACACTTCTATATCATATGTTTTGACTAGAGGCCTCTGTTTTTCAGGACTTATATTCCAGCTATTTCTTAGATACATTGCAAGTGTATTCCATGGGGCTGAATTTGGGAGCTTGGGTTTCATGCAAGCCAGAAATTATGCCCAGACAAGGTGAATTCTGGTGCATTCAGGAGTTCAAAAATTATTTAAGTTTTTTCAATAGACATGGGAATGAGAGATGGGTCTTGACTTGGAAATGAACATAAGCCCACATTCAGTTATTATTGTAGGTATAGCGTGGGACTCCTACATACAGCCCTGTGAACTTTCTTCCAATATATGGGAAGCAAAGTCCTCTTTATCAGTCTGGGAATTACATGAGTTGGCATGAAAACTAGGTTAACATGAAGGAATAGAGCTACTGTGTGCATGGCTTCAGGGATTTCAGTAGGATATCTGATTCCTGCCTGGTTTGTCCAGTTTACTAGGTTGTTGTGGGAGAATATATGAAGAATGCACAAAGGCACCTTAAATGACTGCCTTCCCACAGTTGTTTGCTTGTAAGACTTGCAAAGATTCTCTTAGAGGGTGCAGTGTGGAATTTGATCTCTAGTTCCAGTTCATAAAATTACTTCACAATTTTTGGGAAGTATTATTTGATAAACAAGTTATTTTATAAACAACTTCTGTATTTGCTTTTCTTGTTTCAAAGGCAACTTGCTTTCAAACTTTAGAGCTTAGTAATATGTAGTTTAATATCTGTAGGAAATTCCTTGTCTTGTGTAAATAGTGATTTCAAGAGGTAGAGGGCTGTATATGTGTTATGACTTCACCCAGGGTGAGAAGTGGTTTTGTGTTTTATAATATTTCTCAAAATGGAAACAAATATGGGAGTAAATCATAGAAGTACAGATGAGTAATTTCTTTGTAGAGAAATGCATGGACAAGAAATACATCTTGTACTGGGAACAATACTTTGTGCCTTCTGTGCCTGCTGTGTGCATGGTAAAAAGTGCATCTCACTGGAAATCATTCTTGCAAACAGTATTAGGCATTCTGTATTTATTTCTACAAAATGAAAAGATTTTTGCACAGCATCTTTATAGGATTCTTTGCTATTACTATTACTTCAAAATGATACTCATATACCAGGCAGTGTTTTATCTCTGCATGTCAAATTCTTTTACACCCTACAATAACGTTTCTCTAAAGGTACAGTATCTCATGTCTATATAATGAAAATACACTGGAAGTGGTTCTGAAACTAGAAACTTTAGAGTGTAAGCCTAAACTCTCTTATGACTCTCTAGGTAGTTTTTGTTTCGTGATGAGCTTATTGCACAAGGGAAACAGGGACATGCATCTCCAGTACAGCGCTTTTTAATGTATTATTTAGTTCTGCACTGATAATAATGGGAGAATTAGAAAAGCTTTTGAGATGTATCCCTGACTCCAACCAAGTTCATGGTACTTTTCTCAGTAACTTCAGTCAAGACAGGTTTTAGCTATCAGGCTTAAGTCTTTGAGTTTGCCTTTTAAACAGGCTACCTGCTTTGTATGCTGAACATTTGTTCCTAAGGCAACTGCATCCAATTACACCTACCCATACATGGTCTTTATTTTATGTTCCTTAGCACTACTGAGGAGCTGAATTTAAATTATAGAATAATTATTTCTTTTAATAGATGTGCAATTTAAAATTTCTTTAAATTTGATGTTTAGTTAGTATAGCTTGTCCCAACATGAGTAGAAAGCATCTACAGGAATTGAGAAGAGGCCACTCTTTCTTCCTATTGCCAAGAAAACTGACTACCAGAGTCCAGGTGCTGAAAGGAGAATTAACATATATACAATATTTTGCAGCTTTAAATTAGGAGTGAAGGATTGAGACTTCTAACAGGGCATGCTATAGAAGCACCAGTATAGGAAAAAAAGTCCTCAGACAGGTCTGTTACCAATAGAAAATTTTGTACTGTCCTAAGCTCAAACTCACATTTTTACTAAATAGTAAAACATTGTTCATGTCTTTCCACTTCAGATGTAGACAAACAATCTGCCTGTACTAGAGTGGGTGTCACTGAACAGGTCTGAGGCAGAAACCTTTTAAAACAGTAAAAAAAAAGGCATTCTAGTTCATCATTTTTATAAGCAGCACTTAGGAAGTTAGTTTTTGACAGCCCTGGCTCAGTTAGGTAAGGAATAAGAACATATAAATGCAGAACTCCTTGCAAATGTAAACAGAGAACAGGGTGCATGGGGATGGAATAACTGTTTTTTGAGAAATTTCAAATCCTCGAGGTAACAGAATGTTGTACATGCAGCTTAGGTTTTTGGTTTTGTTGCTGTTTTTGTTAAATTATCCCACCACAAAGCCATACATGTGATGGGCAGCAGGTGGCTTGGAAAAACTGGTAAAGTTTAAAACCTATGTAATGAAGCTGTTTGAGTTAGTGCATTATACTCTTATCTCTTTATTTTCAAAGGCCAGAATTGTTTCATTTTCATGTTGGTAAAAGTGATAGAAGCTAAGAGGAATTTTGCCTAACAGAAACCAGAACTAATGGCACAAAAGAATACTGCAGTCCTGAGGGGAAGGAGGGTTCTGATCTGACTGTAATAGGTTTGTGAAAGTTGTGCAGTTTGCAAGTTTGGACACTTTTAAAGCTTCCTCTAGAGAGTCCCAGAGCATGCTCACCAAAGTATTTTTACAAACAAAATACACTATCTCACAAGGCTAGAGTTTCTTTTGCAATGAGAACTTATTTCCTTCTTGTTTCCTTCACTTTTTTTCCACACAGAAGGCAATTAGACAGTTGTTATTCTTGATCCTCCAATTATCTATAAGAAAATGGTCCTTCTTATTTATGCTAGGTGAGAACAGCATGGGTGCAATGAAACTGCCTTTCTCTCTGAAGCAGTTCAAAGCAGGAGGAGGTAAAACAATCTCAAATATTGAGGTAATTAGGATCATGAAACACTTTTTTGGAGGGAGGTTTGTAGAACCTATGCAAAGTTACATGCCCAGTTGTAGGAATTGTACCAGAGAAATAAGAGATCGAGAGGCATAAAATACCCTGGACATTGACTGCTGTAGCTCAATTACTTGCATTGTAGAATAACTGGAAATCAGCACCTTGCAGAAAGGCTTCTTCTACTTGAGATGTATAACTCTCGGTAAGTTCAAGGTTAAAACAGTTGCACTGTAATCTGCTTTGTGTAACAGCAGCTGATTTTACTAAAGATAAGTGATTATATAAATCTCAGCTCAGTGTTGAAGCTGATGAATTTCACTGACAGATTTCAATAACCAATCTTGCAAGTCTGATCTTTCTTGAGTTTTTTGTTGCTGTTATTTCCCAATAGGCTGAATTATTGCCATCTCATAAAGATGATTTCTTTAGGGTTTTTTTTTTTAATGTTAAAATTAGAGCAATTCTCAACCATTACATAATACAAATAATATAGGTCAAAAATTTTTGCATTTATAAGCTTTTTGGACTAACTAATGAATGAAATGAAAACATTATAGAAGTTATGAGAAGGTAAAACTTCAGGTATGTCAGCATTGAAGACGCATTTGGACAAACCCCATAATAATATGCATAACTTTTGGTCAGACCTGAAGCTGACAGTTGGATGAGATGATCATGGTAGGTTCTGTCCAGCTGAATTTGTTCAATTTTTTCCTACTTTTCATCTCTCATAATTTTTTCATGCTAATGTTACACCATTAAAATATAAAGGACCTTATCCAGTAACCAAAATAATAGCTGAAAACACCCATGGGTGTAATTACAGCATCATGCATCTGCTTTGCAATTGAAAAATAGGTCTTTTTATTCAGTTAAGTAATGAGGAAGCTATATTTTGTTGGAGTTACTGAGTTGCAAGGAAATGTCCCTGCAACATAAGTTTCAAGCCTGCAAAATTACATATGAGTAACTTAAACTGTGCAGAAGCTGTGTGGCTAAAATTATTTGGTTTTATATATATTAACTTTGAGCATGTTAATTATTTGTATTGCCCAAGGCAGTTGGTTTTAGCCAACAGTGAATGCAATTTTTTTGAAAATACTAATTTAATATTCTTCACATCATAAAATATAATTTTTATTTGTCTATGCTAAGTATAGCTATCTAGGAGATTACATCTTCACTCTCATATATAAATTCTAAATCAATTTGTGTGTGAGTAGACTGTTTTTGGTTTTTTTTGGTGCAAACATAAATAATGCCATGCACTGTCAAAACACTTGAATTCTCTTAGTCATTTTGTCCTTTTCAGTGAAGTCACTGATCTATGCTTTAATTTTTTTCAACAGTCTGATCTTGTCATTTTTCAGAATGTAATAAAATCCAAAGTAATTTGCATGTGCTGGGCAATTTAGCTTGACACAAAGATCTGTCTATATGGAAAAATTCTTGTGACAGGGTTTCTTCGTGGTTATTTAATACAAATTAAAACCTGTATAATTTAGTGTTTTGATGGATGTTTGACTTATTTCGGAAAAATGTATTTCTTCAGGTAATAAATCTGAGTGAGAAATTAGACATTGTTGCAACATGTTGAGAATTTAAGTCTTCGATTCCGTGTTTGCAAGAGGCACCATTTCCTTAAGCGTAAAATCCTCTTCAAACCAAATACATCATTCATTTTTATTTAAATTGGTACTCTGTTGACCTTAATGAGGTAAAGTACTAATTAAGCAATGCAGGCTTGTAGAATACAGCTTAAAATAAGTCACTTGAGAAAGACAAGTAAAGGAAATTATTAGTTGTAGGGTTTGGGGGAAACAGCAATAAAGTTTCAGATTTCTCTCTGAAATGAAACTACAGTTCAAATGCCCTGGATCCCAAATGCAGCATGGGACAAGAAACTGTAGCTACCTTTTCCTGGTGTTTTTGTTTTATTAGTTTGGTTGCTTTTTGTTTGTTTTGTTTCGGGGTTTTTATTTGTTTGGGATTTTCTTATGTGTTCAGATTTAATTCTGGGTCAAGTTTTTGGAAAGTGATTTTGTTGCTCACAAGTCTTATAGACTTGTAGACTGTACAAGATTTATAGTCTCTTATGTGGAACACAGCTCTTGTTCTATATAAACATCACTTAAGGGACAGCCATCTTTAAGTAGCCACTATTAACCACACTTTATTTGTGAGTGATTAGCTGCAATTTGAGCAAAGAGAGTGTGGGGAGATGGAGAGAAATTAATCTTACCTGCTGGGAGGTGTCCTGTGGGAAGCTGTTCTGTTGCTTTCTGTTCTCCAGCCAGGTCACTTATTCAGAACCTTCAGCTTCTTCCTTTCTGCACGCTCTACTCCCATTTACCACTTCAATTGTCTTTTCTCTCAACCACCGATGATTTTTTTTACTCTCCTGTTTAGGTTTCTTATCTGTCATGGTGAGATCTCCTTCATTTTCTAACAGCTGGCTGTACTTCCAGCTGCAGTACTGGTCATGTATAGATAAAGACCAGACCTAAAATAAAAGGAAATTCAGAAACTCTAACAACATTCTGTTGTTAGATGTGCTAACACTGATGTGCTAAAAAAACCATTGCTAATATGTTCTGAATTTTCTGTGGGAAACCCAAAGAGATAAGGTGGCCAGTGCTAGAAAGGCAACTCTCAAAGCAGTTGGGGAAAAATGGCAAAGGGGGAGGCTGATAAATAATTAGTTATACCAGTTAATTTTAAAATGAGTGAACAGAGGTTTCTGAATAGAGAGGGTTTCAAGTTGCTTTATGGTAGGATCTGTACAACTCATAGACACCAGTACAAATATTATGAATGTAAAGCAGCATCTGTCCTGCAGAGGAATATATTTGCCAGTCTGTTTGTGTGTAGCCAGTCATCTCTATGAATGAAATGTTAGTAAATTGTATTGAAGCTCTCTGCCTCCTTTAAACCAGTGTTTTTTTAAGTGCTGGACAAACTCTGACCTTCCCTCCCAGCTCCTGCAGGCAAAATGAGAAGTGTCAGTTCACATAGCAAATGTCACTTAACTCACCTGAGTTCTGGTTTTGATAGTCATGATGTGCTGGGCTATCCATATGCATATATATGACTGTTAACAAAAACAATTTCGGCAGTAACAGAGCAACAGGGATAAAATATGGAAATCTAAGGAAAACACTGAATCAATTCACTAAGTAAAAGATTAAAAGCAAAATAAAACACAAAGTGAAAGAGATTTTTATGGAAGTGTAAGAATATGTGGGTGAGATGCCATATGGAGCATTGGAGTTGCGGGCAGCCGAATTTGCATCTGATGTGAGCTCTGAAAACGTGTAAGGAAATAAATAGGATAAGAAAAACATGGAAGAAAGCAAAGGCATAGGAGAGGTCATGAAAGTTTCAAACAGGTCTGAAGAGCTGGAGCTGGGAAGAAAACTAGTCTGTTGAAAATCTCAGAAATGTCAAGGTTTCTGGTATCTTTATACATTTGTTACACTCTTATTTAAATACATGATGAACTCAAACATTAACACATGAACTGATTGCACCCAAAACAAGTTTTGTTAAGAGGTGAGTAGTAGCAGGGCTATGTTGCAATTGTACAATCTTGTTTTGTATGTAGGCAGAAAGAAAAAAGCAGCTTTATCTGAAATAACCAAATGAAAAAACCCACACAGTCTAATATCAGTCAAAAAGTACCTTTCCATATAACCATATAAATACTTAAAGAGAATATAAAGAAGATTTCTTCAGTTTAAACATTTCCTTCTCTGTGCTATATCCTAAGCATCCATAATAAACAAAAATAGTGGTCAGATCTTGGTTGCGCATTTTTCTCATCTGGTATTGTTTCATGACTTAGAAATTTGTTGGCCAGCAAACTCAACTGTTCCTGATAAGGGACAGAGAAGAGACATCTTCTCATGGAAAGTAGATTTTGGGGGCAATGAGGTACAATTGTGTGATTTTAGAACAAGCAGCAGGGTCTACTTGTTATTTTCTACAGACATTGTTTAGACTTGTAACAGTCAAGGATAATAGGAATAGAGGGAATAGAGTGACATATTGAGATGGTCTGTGCTCTAAAAGTGTTTCATACTGGGAAGTTGTCTGAGAAAGGTACCCTTCCTTCCCAGATAAATTGTTCCTGGCAAAGTAATGCTGGAATCCACAGTTCTCTCTCCCTCCCTTGCTTGGTGGCTGAGCCTGACCATATGCAGTGTTCCAGATATCCAAATCAAGATTTTAATCCTGATGTTATAGTGCTCTGTGCTTTCCATTGATTTAAATATAAATATGATTCACACACGTGCAAACCAAATGCATCTGTATGCAGTGTTAGCAGCCAGTGCTGTTGGGCTTTTAGTGTTACCTTGGTGAAATATGTGTCCCTGAACAGAAACAGCTAAGTTTTATCACAAGTGCCACAAGAGAACATTATGTAGTGATTCCCACTGACATGTTTGGATGGCTTCTTTATGTTAACTGATTGTTTTTGCAATTCCTTTCCCCCTTTCCCTTCTAATAATTTAATTTGTTCACTTGTATAAAGCCCATTAATTTTGCACTGAATTTATTGTCTCTATCCCAGCCATGGATTTGTTCATCTCCGGCATTTTGCAAAAGTCTTCATTTAGCCTTTTCAACAGTTGCAGCAATGAATATTGCAGTTTGACAGCCAGTTATTTCAACCTGCATACAGCACTACTTGAGTAGTGTTCATAGAGAAATGGAAAAATTAGTAAGTGAGTTTGAAAGAAGACATAGACTTATGTACTATGCTTTTTTTCCTGGCCAGGAGAAACAAGGCAAACCTCTTTACATAAAATCAGAGGGAAGGCATTAGGAAAGAAATTTGTTCCATTTTCCTGTGACTAAGCTGTTCTGCTAAGAAATCTGTTAGCACTCACAGTGTACTAAGATCCATATTTTGGGTGCTCAGTGGAATTCAAAGGCAGATTTTTTTTTTTTTTTTAATTTAGAAATTGGAATGTGCATTGAAAATTTATTTCAAAATACTGGAAATTGTTATGTAGTCCATGATGCATAATATTGAGCGGGTGATGGATTAAAGCATAATTTGAAATAATATGACAATACTTATAATGAGGGAGTTTGAATTTTTTAAATGTCTTCTTATTCAGTAAGGTTTAGGATCAACAGACGGGGTATTGTAACCAGAAAACACCACAATTACATTGCCAAGCCCCAAATCAGATGTATTTTTTCTGGGCTGGTATAGTCCTTTTAATTTAGACTTTCTAACACCTGGATATAGCCCGTTAGCTGTTACAGCACTTCTTTCCAGTAACCCCTGTTACTTGAGGATAAAAAGACAGGAATTGCTATGGTTGCTCTAAGTTCCATCTAATTGTTACTTCGCTTTGAAGAAAAAGCAAGGTTAGGCAGATTTGAGAAGGTATTATGATAGAACCTGTTCACTAAGTTGCTGTAGTTTTTTATGTTTTTTTTCCCCTGATCCCTTAGAGTTAGCTGGTAAAAATAGGAGTTCACATATTTAAATTCAGGTTTTGAATGTTTTGGCAGGTGGTGTCTTACAGGTTCAGATAGCATCTTAAAATAATCTAACAGCTTGCCTATGTATATTTAAACTGCAAAATAGAATATATTGTTCCAGTTATGATAAATTATATGGAATAATTATCTTTGGCCATGCAAGTTGCAGTGAACTTTATTGATTTGATTGTCACTGATTTACTTCAGAATTCTCAAATACCTGAAAAGGTAGAACAGGATTGAAAGACAACAGCAAGCTGATCATGAAATCATATTTTCCTAAGCAGTAAAAAAAGCTTAGCTGCCGAAGTAACAGTGAAAAAATATCAGAACATGATGTCATCCCCCCTTATGCCATGTGTCTTAGGAAACAAACTTTTCTGAAATGGGAACACAAGCCAGGTGAACTAGATAAAGTAGTATATCCTAAAATATTCTCCTGTTTTAAAAGTATAAAAAGTAGCTGCACTACACAGTTTTGGTGAAGGACAGGAAGATGAAAAAAATATTTAATTTTCAGAAGTATAATCAGAAGATAGACTAATTTTCTTCTTGGTATGTTTCTCAAATTAAATTATGTGGGTTTTTTCCTAAAACAAGGAGGCCTTTACAAAAGTGTAAGTACAGTTCAATTACAGGGGCATTCATCCTCATTAAGTAAAAAGCAAGCTGGTCACATACTTAAACTGTTGAAAAATGCAAAAGATCTTTAAACACAAAGTGTAAGTAAAAAACCATTTATTCTGTGTCACAATATTACTCTAGTGAATGTTTATCTTTATTGGAGTTCAGATTTTCAGTTATTGTTATGTTTTCTAATGTATTTAGCATGTTGTACCTAAACCCTGTCTCTCATTCTAGGTTTTTTCACATACTGTAACCACCCCCTGAAAGTTTCTCCTACATGGTATCTAAAAAGACCTGTAACCTGATAACAGGTATTAGTTTTGAATATTGCTCCCAGCTTGTCCAGGCATTAGGTACATTTTGTGATTTTTGCCACTGTTTCCTCCTCAGACCAGTTTTGTTTGTCCCCTCATTATAGCCTTATTTGATCCTGTTTATTTTGTACTACTGGGGGAAAAGTGCTCTAAATAATAATTCTGTTACTGATACTGATGAATCCCAGAATCCCAGTTTAGCTGGATTTTGAGTTTACCATAATATAAATATTAATAAGTTATACCCGTTGATTGTAATGCCAATGGTTGGTGTGTTTCTTGTCTGACGAGGGGAGGCTGCAGCCTTGCAAACCTGTCAAATGCCATACACTGTGACATGGCTGGAAAGGAGGGTTTGTGTGTGGTTTATTGTTTAATGGGAACTAGCTCATGGAGCCAGACAAAGCATTTGGGTTCTCCTGGTTTTACTGGAAAAAAGACATCTGTATTAGTTGCATAAATGTTTTTCTTTTCTTTAACAGAAAAAGGTAATTGAGAGAACTTTCCTGTTTATACCATCTATAAATATGACATGGGGTGTTTGGATTTGCTGTAGAAGTTTGTTACAAAATGACTCGAAGAGGAATGCTATTTTGTTTTCACGTGTCCTGCAGGATAGTTTTGGGCCTTTACACGTCTTCTTGGGTGACCTGTAATAATCACACTGGGAGGTGAGTGACCTCAGACTGAGGACAGCCTCCATCTTTCAGATGCATGCTGCTCCACAACTTGGATCTTTTACAGATTTAAAAAAAAATTCTTTTTCACCGATTCCAAGGTGACTAATACATTTAGAAAGATTACATCATGTTAATTACCAAGAAGTATTTGACAAGCTATGTTCTTTCCCAGGGTGGAAGTGTGAAGTGCGGGAACATAAATCAAGCTTTTTGCAGAACAGGCTGAGATAGGAAGTGACTAGAGATAGGATAGACAATAGTCTTATTTTGTTATAAGCAAATTAAAGGCATCTCTGAATGTAAGTTCAGGAGGAACAGAATGACATTAAACACTATTCTTGGCTGTCACTTTTCTTAACAAGTGATGAGCTGACCTGTCGACAGATATGTGCAGGAAACGGTGACAACCCAGCGAGGGAATTGAACAGCTTGAGTGATGACCTCTTCCCTCTCTGGTTACTGTGGCTGATAGCTCCCTCCTGTATGGTTTTTCCCATTATTTAATTCTTTTATGAATTGCATAGGAAAGGGCGCATACTGCGCCAGAGATGAACCTCTGAGAAAATTTCTGGTTTTGATGTTGATGATTCTGCTGTATGATGGCATCTGCAAGGAATGTGTTCTCTCTTGTTCTATCAGGCTTAACTATCTTCTATATGATACAGTTGAAAAAGATATTTTTCACTGCATGGTGGTCTTTTTGGGGAGGGATACATTTGGTGAAGCAATTTATGAAGTGATGAAATTATGTTTCAGTTGAGAAGTGTTCTGATGTAGCAGCAGAGGGTCCAGTGGTCCAGTGCAGAGATTCCAGTGGTCTGAACAAGTGAGCAGGCTTGTTTGATTAGTAGCATTGCATGGCATTTTTCTCCTTTTACAGCAAGAATGAGGTTTGCAAAAGCCTAAATTCTGAAGGCTAACATTGCCCATTGGTTTTTTTAGAGGCTGTGCATTATGCATTTCCCTTGCACCTTTGGAAGTTTACTGAATTGCCTCACATTCTTAAAGGAAATGAAGCCTTTCCTCAACTCCAGCAGAGTGGGCTTTTCTTTCAATCTTAGATTTGTTAGTGATTGACATGGTAAACTGCAGTATCTTTTCTTTCCTTTATATAGATAGATAAATATATAACATTATTTAAAAAGTTACAGAAAAGTCTCATAAATAAAGCCTAATTTTGAAAATTTAGGGGACTTTATGCCTAAGTAAATACATTATCATCTATTCAGAAAATTCCAAATGAGTTTCTAAAAGTGACCAGTGTAACAGCTTTGTGTTGGTGCTGAAGTGTTAAGAAATGTCAAAAGTGAAAGAGGTAGCAGTCCCTGGTTGTTTAACCAGGACTGTATTTTTTGAATGGCTGAACTTGCTTTTGGTATTTGTAATCTATTCTGGAGGAGTGGAAAGAATTTTCTTTTGGTTAAATAAATCAAATGAGTAAGCTTGGAAGCTGAAGATCATATTACAATAAGAAGCTTCTTTTCTGCTCTATGAATGAAGATGAGGTATGTGATTTTGATTTTGGTTTTTTTTTTTAAATTTTTAAATGATATACTATCTCTCTAGATTCCTCTTGAGCCTCCTTTTCTTTAGTCTAAAGAATCCCAGTTCCCTCATCCTCTTCTTGTAAGGCTTGTTCTCTAGATCCTTCACCAGCTAAGGATCCTCAGAAGTTCTATAAGAATTTGTTGACAGTTTGAGCTTATTCCATCCGTTCTCATAAATTTCGATTAAACAAGCAGAAATGAAAAATAAAGAATTTTAACTAACCTGACTTAACATCCTTTCTCCTTAATGAGAACATCCCAAGTCAGAAACTACTGTTTTAGTCATGTGTCATGATTCCACATCCATTATTTTTCTGTTCTCCATCAAAACCTGAGGAATCTACAGTTATTTAACATGAGGAGAAACACTCTTCCTATATTTTATTTGACACCTCCTTCTAAGCATCCTTCATTCTTTATGCAGAGAGAATAAAATACCAGCTTTATTTTATTTGTTTGCTTTTTGCTGTGTTAGTCATCTGTTTAGGTTCTTGTCAGTATCTGAAGATGTTTTCCTTCCATTCCAACTTGTGCAGGTGATTTCTTTTTTATTTGTATTATTACTATTTTTACTTCCTTTGGTAAGAGTAGTTCTGTATGTAAGTGTGGATAGAATTCAATGCTGTTTTTCAAGTCAAATACCTTATTTTGTTCTGGCTTTGTCTGGGATTTTGAGACCTAATAATTTTCTTTGTTGGCTAAAGCAGCAAACTCAGAGATCACCTTTATTTGGAAATGTCACTGCAATGCTTTTTTGAACAGTGAGAAAAGTTTGTTTTCTGTTGAAAGGAGTGTTACTGTTTGGATGAATTTATCAATATTTCTGGTGATTGCTTAAGTATATTTAACCATGTGGCTTGTCTTCAGTTTTTTTATACTGCCTAGGTATAAATTAATATATTATTGTGTTTATTGGAGAAGAAAAAAATGCCACAGAACAGCTGTATCTAGTTAACTTCTAGAGTTCCTCATTAAATTATTTGTCATTTGTTGTCTTGATTGCTACAATAAATTAACTCTAAGTAGGTTTATCTCAAATCTGTTTTTTTCCTTTTTCCTTTTTTCTGCTCTCTTGATATATTTGGTATTTTTCCTAGCACCTCCTGTTTGACTGCCTCTGCATGTTTCCATCTTATGTAAAGTATCTGCAATTTCATTTTCATTAGACCTAGGATACAAGGTCTCTTTTTAATTAGCAGAGGAAGACATAATCATCTCTAATTCTGACAGAATTTTTAAGTGACCTTTTTAATCACTGGAGCAAAATTAAAATAAACTTTCATTTAGACTTTCACCTGGAAGTTTCTATCCATTGCTTTTTCTTACTTTTCTCTTAGAATAGTAGAAGATTTTCCTTATGTTTTTCCTTTACTACCTTAAAACTTACAGCTTACTAGATAGTTGTGTTAATGTTCTCGTTGTTGTTCTGGGGGACTTTATTCTGCAGTCAGTGTTACATGCATAAAGCAATTTTCTTGTGGAAGCTGTTAGGTATGTACCTAAATTAGTGCTCTTGCTCCTAGTGGATCTTATGTATTATGCCCACTCTTTTGCAGTCTTCTTGCTTGTCTTGTCTTCAGAACCTGCATCTGGCTTGGGGGTATTGTAACCTGTAATCTCAACACATCTCTGCTGTTAATGCAAACAGAAAGTCTGACGAGCATGTTGAGTGCTGGATTCTAAATGACATATTTGCTGCACAGGAGTGCTGGTAGCACTGTGCTTTCCCAGCACTACTGTTCTTCACAAGTAATTTCAGGTTTTAATAACATTGCTTAATTAAATATTAATCAGATGCCCATGCAAACTATTGTGTAAAATTTCTGTAATTAAGTTTTAGATCTGATGAAATCATCTGCTTCAAATAGCATAAAGGAATTGTTTATTTTTCATAACTTAACATGCTTTTACTATGAACAGGCCAAGGGGGTGTGGAGGGTGTTCTGTGACACAACCAGGTTACATTATTGACAAATTGGATTTTGCTGGAATTTTTATGGTGTTTTTTTTTTTGTTGTTTATTCAGCGTTTTGTTGTTTTTGTGGTTTGTGATTTGTTTTCCTTTTTAATCTTATTACACAGTCATTGGCACCTGTGAAGGTGATTTCCTAATTAGTTAACAGAATACTATTAAGCTGTAACAGTCATGATTTTAAAAGAGCAAAAGTGTTAGTTGTTCTCTGGTTGACACGTTACTAAAAGATAGGAAATTCTGCCTTATAATGAATGGTATCTTTTCATTTTCATCTGTGAATCTCTGCTTAAATGGGGAGAAGAATTATTGGAGAAATTAATATATACTGCTAATACACCTACACTTTAAACACTAAGTCTATAGAATATCGGTAGGGAAAGTAAGTAATATAAAAATACCAAAACAGTTTAGATATATGGCAGATGCAAATGCTGAATTTTAAAAATTGCTAAGTCACATACACATTTGTGAGAGTTTTACTTCTTACAGTTTAAAAAAAAAATCAACATAAGTATTTGTTAGGAGGAGCAAAGGCCTGCAATGCAGCAGTACTGAGAGCTGTCTGACAGTAGGAAAAATACCATGGACATAATTTTTTAATGAGATATATATGGAGGAAAAATGTGGCTTTTCATGCATCATCATCCCATCCTGGCAAAAAGGCAATTGAAGCAATGAGGGAATTGAACTCCTTATATACTTAGTTTAGTTCTGAGAAATGTCTCCTTGGTATATTGTCAAACTTGAGTGAACCCAAAGGAAATGTATTTTCTATGAGGTGTCTCCATGTTGTAAGAGAAAAATTGTAGAAACTAATACAGAATTAAGAATTAAGAAATAGAAGGGACAGAAGTACAACACATTCTTAATTTAGCATTCATGTCTCTGGACATAGTAAAGGGACAATGATTCTGCTGTTCTCTATGAAGATTATCAGAATCATCATTACCTGAGGCAAACACACTCAGGAGTGGATTTGATGTGCTTTTCTGGCTGAGAAGTATCAGACCTTCTGGAAGAAAATGCTTGGGGACGTCTAACTGGAGTTGTACATCTTTGGTTTGTTAGCGGTCACCACATGACTTGTAGTGCATCTACTGAATCTTCTTTGTGAAGGAAACTACCTTAAGGAGTTCATGTGGTACACATTCATGTACCAATGACATGTTTGAAAAATAGGCTCTGCTGTGTTTGCAGGCACATAAATAAGTTGTACCTTTCTGCAGAATCTTGTAAGTTATTAAAAGACCATGTAAGGGTAGAAGCTAGAAGAGATTTATATCTGGATGTCATGGGCTGAGACAAAGCAAATGGATCAAGGACATTGAAAGACTGAGGAACTCCACAAATAAGTGAGTCTCCCTGCACACTTGCTGCAAATAGCTAAACTTACTTTGTTTTCCAGGTCGTTTAGGTTAATTAATAATGAATTTTTACCCATAATCATGATTGATGGCATACCTCTTTGTCCTGAGGTTGAATAACCAGATAGTATTCTTGCTGCAACATTGCAGAGATTCCCAATCACTTTAGCTCACTTCCTAATAGAAGAATATTGCTGTTTTTACTAGGCAGTCCACTTACTCTTAAGATATTCAAGTATTCTGTCAAAGATGTCATAATCTCTAATCTTGTGAGTTGCATCAGAAACCATTGCTTAGAAAATTTAAGGACATAGTCAAAAACATTAATGGGGTTTTTTGAGATAATCTCTATGTCTAGCACACTTTCTCCTTTCTGAAGAAGTATTTTAAAATAAAATGCTTAGTTTTTCACTAAAATATATTTCTTATCAATGGCTGTAGTTTTTAATACAATATCAAAGCTGAACTTGCAGTTACGTTTTAAAATGTCAGCTTTGCTTTAGAAGAGAATCAGTTGTGCATGATTGTAATTAGAATGAAATGCAATAGTGGAGAATTCTAAGGTCAATCAAATGAGATCACATAAAACTCACTTTTTCATGCAGTCATTTCATATGCTTATTTTTTATCTTGCTGTTCTTTGGGGAAATTAGATTTTCTACTTTTAAAATTATTTGGAAATAATTTTAAGAAATATTTTGCTTGAATCTTACTCATTTTGTCTCTGTTTCTCCTAAGGTCAACATATCTTCCTTTGGTTAGGTTTTGGTGTACTGATGTTTCATGTAGATCAGTGAGGTCACATCCTGGAATCTTTTTTCTCTTATTCCCTATATGAGATGTTTCGAAACATTTGCTTTGTCATTATCTTTTTTGGATTGTCTGAATATGACTTATTGTGCACTATAGTGGGCTTGTAGGTAGAAGACCTGTCCTATACTACACCACATGGTAGGGAAAATGTCAAGAAGCTTTGGTGTCATCATCTTGGAAAACTTAACAGGGAAGATGATGGATCTTACTTGATTTACTTTGTTCCCATAAACGTCAGTGGTAGAATTCTTGTTTCAGAGCAGCCAACACCAAAAACTATACATGTGCAGAAAGGGGCTTTCCAAAGCATCAAATAAACACAATTTGATTACCTAAGTGCCCAGTAGCCCTGAGGAAAGCAGCAAAACAAAATCTGTACTTGCCTACTTTCCACTCACTTCTTCAAACCAGTGGCTGTTGTAACTTTGTTGAGCAGTTGTGAGAGGCATATCTCAGGCGTATTATGCACACAAGTTTTAAGTGCTGTCACCATAGCCTCATACCCTGTGGCAGACTTGGCAAGAGTTACTACTATGAAAGCCCCTCAGCACAGTCCCATTTGCAGTGCATGTTCTTTGCTCAAACCCAGTATCACCTCAGCTTTCAGCTGTTTCGGCTCAGATACTTAAAACCAAAGATTTGCATGGGAATGAGTGAGCCATAGGTGCCTATTCTCTTCTGCTGCTGTGTGGTAGGGCAGGAAGCACAGTGGAAAAAAGAGCTGGAAATAGTGAAATTGTGCACTCCCATGACAAGATTGCCACAAAACATCTGTTAGTACTTTGACAAGTTGTGGAGGAGCTGGATCATTTACTGTATTGTTGGTGAGGTTATTGATAGTGTGTAACACTGCAACTGATAATTGATGCCATGTAGTGGTAGGAGTATCCATCCACATGGTTATTAATTGGGCTTGTCTAGTGTTTTTTGAAGAGAGGCTGGGAGATACTAAACATGGTGGAAATTATGCATACCTCATAATGCCAATAATTTTAATAATAACTGCTAAATCAGTACGATACCCTTTATGTTTATTAATCTCTTGTACATGTTTTCCCAATAGAAACAGAATAACTTAAGCATGCAGAAGAATTCCATGTATTTATCTAAGAATTCCCATTCTGTGAAGTGTCATTGTGATACAGGCTTGGTCCACATGAGGATGAAGAATGAACATCATGTCAGTTTCCTTCCAAATGATGCCCAACCTGTGTATTTTTCCAACTGTTGTTTCACCTACTGTAATTTTAACCTACTACCAACTCGAGACATACACCACAGTGCAAAGCTTAATTATAACCATCTGAAGAAAAGTGACGATGAATCAGCTCTTCACCAGGCTGAATATTAAAATGACTCAAAATAAGATATTTGCAGCATTTACAGATGTAAAAGATTCTGTGGTTGCTGAGCAACCAGGGAAAGAAAAGCAAACAGAGAACACTTTTCTTCAGTAGTGATGGGGAGCACTGGTGCTTCCTTGTCACTGGCAGTAGTCTGAAATAGAAGACCACTTCCTGCTAATGTAGGTTTCCGCTCAGATGGACGCATCCACCACCTTCTGGACTCTCTGACCTTCGCAGAAGGTCATTAGCTAGAAGATCGATCAGCCGTGGAAGCACTTGCACAAATTGCTGGTTGTGTAGCCAGCCTTGCTAAGGAGAATGTGTGGGAGTCATTTCTGTAGCAACTTCATTGGACTTTGGGTCAATGCCTCTAAGAATTTAACTTGGCTATGCCTGTGCTTGTTATTGTGTCATTAGATGCCTGCCAAGGTGATGAATAGCTCATCACAAACATCAAGCCTGGATTCATCTGGCTGTGACTGAAGCTCACTTTTTATTCTTCCCTCCATGGATTGCAGACCATTATTCCCTTCGCCCTTGCAGCACCTTTTCATGTTTTGTTAGGGTGTTAATATCCTTGTCTTCTCTATTTTGCATCCCTTTGACTTCTTTTTGTAGGTCACTGTTGCCTGACTTCTGATAGTCTGATTCTGTCCAGGTGTCTGCATTGTGGCTGGCAGCTCCTTCAGCTGTGGCCTTACCTGTGCTGAATGTTAGGAGCTCCTTTCCTAGGTGCTGCTTAGGCTTCAGGACTGCTTGAAGAGGTTGCAGGTGGGTCCCTCACTGTGCCTGGGACACCTTCTTTGCCACAGCCTCACCACAAGGGAAAGGACTTGAAGCATATCTGTACTAGATGTATCCAGGGAGTCTCCAGGCTTCTCCTCTTCAGACATCCCAGAAAGCAGTATGGTCTCAGTAACTTCTGTTCAACTTATGATGCACAATAGCCTGCATTTCTGCAGAAATACTACTTGTTCCATATCAGTGTTACTGGGTTTTCCCACCAGCACTTAGGACCTTGCAGTTATGCTTGTTGAACAGCATCCATCCTTCCCATCAAGGGAAGACAGCACAAACTCAGGTGGTGTTTGGACAGCTGTTTCTGCTTTCCCTTGTGTAGCAAATCATGTATTGGATGCCAAGTGAACCAGGAAAGAGAAGTACATAATCACATAGGGAAATTATGGCAATGCCTAAGGATGGATTGAGAGTAAACTTTAGCAGATGCTTAGTGATTCACAGGAGTACTGCCAGATTCCTCTGCTCTGGATTTAATCCCAAGGAGAAGTTTGAGTGATGAGATGGTGATAAAGTAATGGAAATTCATGATATTATTCTCTTACAAAGTAAATGGAAATGATAGTTTCATAATGTAGGAAAATTCAATATTGAAAATCTATTTTGCTGTAGTTCTGTAGTGTGTGCAGAAAAGCTTTGGTGTACTTGCTGTTTGATGCGACCATTAACCCCTCCTTCTTCCCTTTTGAAATATATTAAGATTGGTTTTACTTTTCTTCATAGCAGAATAAGACAAAGATCACACCACTGTTTTTTTCCCTTTGTGAGAGTTCTGCTGGTAAGAAAAACTATACAGGACAGTGTGACTTACCTAATATTCTGGCTGGTGCTTAACAACCATCTTCTCAAATGGGTACTCATCCCTGGCCCCACAATACAGTCATTTTCATAAGTCTGTGTTTCAGAACTGGCTTTTGTATTTTCCCAGTGAATTCCTTCCACACGCCTGGATAAAACTGTGATTAAAAAGTGAGAATCTTGCAGGTTCATTATGTTCTGTGTTTTGTAAACTGAAATGTGCAATGTCTATAGATTGACTTTTCTAATTTTGAAAGCCTCAGTTTGTATAGGTTTTTCTAATATTTCAGATTGTCAGAATATTTTTTCTTACTAATGTTTGGTTTTAAATGCTTGTCTAAGCCACAAAATGCAGTTCCAGGGCTTCACAACTATCAGTAACCCAGACACATTATAGGCAAAGATGGGAAGTAAATGTTGTGGGTGATATTTTAACTACTCTTGCTATGTAATATCCTGCACTTCTGTGTGTCTGAGTGAGAGTTCTGGGGCTTGTGCTTCCATGTCACTTGTGCTTCTGTGTCACTTAAATGCTTTTGGGAACTTTCCTCAATGTGTTTGAGCATGAGTTCAGAAGTCACTCAAAGGTTCTTAAATCTGTCTGTATTTCAGAAATTCACCATAACTGTGCTGAAAGTCTGAAAATCAGAATTACTTTCCTTTCTTAAGGCTGTACTGTTTTGTTGTAATGGAATTAAATCTTGTGAAATTAAAAAAGAAAAACTTAGCTCCTGATTCTGCAGTAATTATACACAGGCTTAATTTCAAGGACAAAAACAGTTTGTGAAAGATTTAAGGAATAATAATGTGAGTTACATTTCATCAGTGTGTGTTTTGCCCACGAGATTGGGTTTTTTTTGTAAATTGGAGAACCATTTTCAATTTCCTTTATTTCAGTTGAAGAGGAGCCTTTTCAATCTCCTTTATTGTGGAAGTTTATCTAGAATTAGAGAAGTAAAATTGTTCATATAATTTAAGGCTATGAAAAAAAATGATAAATTATTTTTTAAAGCTGAAGTAATTTCAAAAGGCAGGTGCAATCACTGCTCTTTGGGTTTTTCAGTAATGTCCCTCCTCTCCTGCCTTTCTTTTCTTTGCTGTTCAGCTACCTCCAGGCCATCTTTTTCCTTTTCCACCCATTCCCTGGTTGCTGTTATTCTTTCTTATCTTTGTTTTACTGTTCTGTTGCTGTCTGATGCAGCATTTCCAGCACCTTTGATTTTCTTAAACAAACTACACTGCAAAAACAGTACCTGTGTGCCGCAGGTTTGATTTGAAGTCTGAGACCTCTCTGAGATCCCATTGTCCTTCAGCATTGAGAACAGCAAATATTTTAAGGACATGCTGCTCAGCAGCTGTAGCTTTTTCTCTCTTATGACTGGTCAGCAGGATTTTCCCTCTAGGCTTGAATCTGTAGGCTCATAAACTCTTTTATGAAGTGTCTGGCATCTGCTCACAGGAAGGTGATTCAAGGATAAGCAAAACTGGTGTTGGTAAATGAGATTATTCATAGGTGGCTTTAATAAATGATCTTGTATGTTGAATAGCAGATGTAATTAATTGTGCTTTTCCTATCAGTGGAAATATTTCAGCAGCAGAAATAATCTGTTCACATCCATACGAGTGCAGACATACTTGGGGTGCTGCTGCTAATTTTCCATCAGAGCAGTTTCCCTGGTAATTTTAATAACATTGCCAGAAAGCTCATGGGGAATTCAAAATGAACAAGCAGATCTGCACATGGCAGAAGCTGCAGCATATCCCAGCACAACCCCTTTTCCTTGGCTCTGAAAGCAAGCAGGTGACATAGGCCAGAGTAATCTATTACCTGTCAGAGACCAGATGTTGCCCAGGACCTGCTGCTGCCAGCCAGGCCAGAGTGGGTTTGTGCATGTGTGAGGAAGAGGAAGGCTGAGCAAAGCAGTGGAGCTGGGGGCCTCAGGCCCAAGAGCCCTGGGATCTGTGTGAGGCACTCTTCTGTGGTGTGAAACAAAATGTGGTGTCTACTGTCTTTCTGCCAAAAAGTTGAAGGGCCTCTCCCCAGGAGATGAGCCCATCAGGAGGGACTGTGAGATGAAAACATTTTTCTAGCATCTTGTCGATACTTATTCAGGTTACCTCCCTCTTGCCATGCCTTTGTTTTCAGATTTAGTATTAACAATGGCAGTAATGTTGAAGTTGTCTGGCAATGGGGCATGCACACAGTCCCAGTGTCTTAAAAAAAATTGATTCAGCAAAATTGGGCAGGCAGTGCCATTGGCAAGATGACTTAGTCGGATTGACATCCAGTTTGTCTTCAGCCAGTGTGGCTTGATGGTTCCTGCAGACCTGACCTTTGCTGCAGGAAATGCTGAACAATGGCCATTTGTCCAGAGGGGATCCGGGTACTTTGCAGAGGTAGCCACCTTGGAAAACGTAATACAAGGAAGTTTTAGCAATTCTTTGCATGACACAGACAAGCAGGTTTATATATTTGCATATGAAGATAATTTTTGACTAATCTGTATATAGAGGCAGTGGTCAGATAAAGTGCAGAATGCAGCTTGAATTAGACTTAATAGCCACCAAATCCATCAAGCAAGAAGAAAAAAATGGTGGGGATTTTATGGTCAAAAAGCCAATTAAAGCTTTACAGAGCTTATAGAAGAGATTTAAGCTTAAAGCCTCCATGAAAGCTTGCAGAACACGTGCCAAAGCAGAAAATTAGCAGCAGTTTGCAATAGCTAATTGTTTTATCCAGAGTGAACTCTGTCATCCTAAATTGTTCATGTTTATAATCTGAATTGACTATACGTGTTTGAAAGCAAAAGCTGAGGTGGGTAGATAATGGGGAAATACAAAAATAACTGCATGTGACCAAACAGCAAAAGTGAGTAATACAGGTCTTTAGTTAGTAGAATAATGCCATGTTCAAGGATGCTAATGAATAATTTTGTTTAAAAACAAATTCTTGTACTATAATTCACTTGCTGTTCTTACAAAGGTCTAGAAATCTGTCTTGTTAAAGAATTTGTTTAGAAATACTTTCCAATACCATTGTGGGAGGTGGAAGGGGGAGTTTGTGGGTTGAAGATTCATAATCCCAACACTTTTAAGGATTCTTCTTTTTTCTCCTCTTCTTCGAGGAGAAAACATTGGGAACCACAAAATATTTTGTAGCTTTTAAATGAACAGGTTTTTTGTATGTAGGCTGTTCCTCTGGAGAGTGCATTGTGCTGCTCCTGAATATATAGAATTGGAAAAGGGATGCAACCAAATGCTTCAGTAGGATTAGTTCTCAATAGGTGATACTAATTATGTTCAGTAGGTAATGGGAACTGTTGCTAATGCTAACAACCAAAGGTATTTTCATTGGGAATGGGTATTGGAGGCATCCATCACCTGTGGGCCAAGACACTGCTTCTATTCACTCGGTATAAAGTGCTTAATAAAATGTTTCATTCCTCTTTATGCATAGCAAAAGTGTGTTTCATATTAATAGCAATAACAGTATCTGGCAAATAGAAGCATTTAGTAACCAAATTTATTAGAAAAGAAAGTGTCGCAGGAACCTTGCACTGTATCTTTGATGCACTGTAAACTTTTCTAAGATTTGGATTCTAAATATTCTTAGTTATGCAGCTGGAACAACCCAAGGACAAGGATTCATGTGGATTCTGCAAAATACAAGGTTTATGTGTATCTGGGTCAAATTGATCTCCTGGATTTGTTAGGATTGATGAGTAATACAGACTGTGTTGGAACTGGCATTGATCTACATGAGTTTGGGGAAAGGTTTTCTGAAATGCTTTCCATTTGCTCTTAATACTTTTTCTAATCAACAATCATTATAAAACCTCAGATGATAAGGCCAGAATTATCATCTCAGTAGGTCTTATTCCATTTTATCTGTTTCTGCCATTCGCCTATATTTTCTGTATTTCTCATATTCTTGGCTATTGTCAGGATCTAAGTGTTTAAAATTGCATGTACTTTAAAATTTTTGTTTCTATTGCCAGCTCAATTTATCTTTTAAATAATCCATCAAGAAAAAAATAAATCCCTTGATTCCTTGATTTTGGTGGGAGATAGACTTACAAACTTACTTTCTAATTATTTCAGTTATTGCTTTTAGAAGGAAAGGGAAAGGCTAGGATTCAGAAAATGAGTTAACAGAACTGTGACTGAGCTAGCACAGCCAAGAATGAATCTGGTATCTAGAGACAGTCACGAATGGCCCAGACTATGGAAGGTCAGACATCAAGGCTCTTCTTGGGGAAAAAACAAACAAACAAAAGCCAGCAGAAAAGTGGTTCTGCTAAAATATTCTCCCTTTTAGAACTGAAAATGTGGTCCAGGATTTATGAGTCTCAGTATTCCTTAAAGTTAACAAATAACTATGAAAATCTGTACTTCATGCTTATTAGCCTAAACTAATCACATATCTGGTGTCAATTCTTCCCCTAGTTCAAGTAACAGAAAGTCCATCCAGAAATATTTCACCTGGCTTGAGTAAAGTTTCAGTAAGATGCGGTAAGATTATTTTTTTCTCTTTGGTTTCACTTTAGAAGTAGCAAAACACAGAGAAATTCTAATTTAAAATAAAATTACAAAGACAGAAAAGTGGAGTAATTTGCAAATGCTAGAATTTAAGTTGCCTGTAGAACCTGCATGTGACCAGTTTGTGTAGGTGGCCGTCAGAGTTTCTGAATCCAGGCCACTGCAGCCTCTGTAGCTAGTCAGAAGCTGGTTAAGTAAATCTTCTCCATGTGCTTTTACTCACAACTGGCCATAAAAAAATCTTTTGATCCTGTATTGACCCTCAAAAAAAATTGGGAAAAGGATACTGCTCATGTTTTAAGTTCTGCAGTTGCTAAAAATTTGTTAGCTACATTTTACCTAAAGCATACCCCAAAGGAGGGACAAAACTGTGTTGTTATTCGGGACACAGAGTGTGGCATATCAGAAGATGCATCACTCAGCCACACAAGAGATTCAAGTGCTGCTGGGAATGCCCATCCAGATATATAGAAGGTTTGATCTATAACCTTTCTCAAAGGAAATGGGAGAGAACCCTGTTAGACTTGCCAGGAGGAAAAAAATCAACTAAACTAGGAAAGACATGGAGCAGGTCTCTGCCTGCACCCACCACACAGGTCTTTGTTACACCTTCCTGTTGCTCCAGGACAGGAGCATTGCAAATGCTCCAGGAAGGGGGTTTAAGTGTCACTGAACCTGCTGAAGAGGTGCCTTTCTTACCGCCCACCTGGCCACCTTCAGGATGGAAGGCTGAGCAGCTCTATGGGGCCTGCAGGCCTGCATTCTGAAGGTGACTCATGGCATTTTTACAGTGATGGTTATAAATTTGTATTTCTATCCCAAGGTACCACTACACCTGTGAGCTCTGGGAGGAGCTGACACTGCAGCAGGCTTCCAGCAGCATTCCAACAGTACGTCCTGTTTTATATTCCTCTGTTGTTTATCTGGTACAGATAGAGCTGTTACTGCAGGGTCACTGTAACAAAATGGAGTTTCTCTTATGTAGCACTACTTGAAGCTTGCTTACATCTCTGAACTGACTGCTGCATTGTTTTATTCTTTTTATCCTTGATTACATGATTTTTTTACAAATAGAAGAACATGCTTTCTTATTTGCATATCTTTGTGTGTAAAGCCGGTTTGCAGCCTTACGTGTTCATAGTAATGCTGTTACCTTGTGTGTGGACCAAATGTTGATCATTCCAATTTTTGATTCCCCTTTGCCAGGCAACTTTAGAACTTTCCGTGTTGCTTTGTTGTCTTTTCCAAAGTCAAGCTAGGGGTTTTTCTAAGTCTAACTAGTTTTGATACAAGTTTTAGGAAGTGATTTTGTGGTTAGAGATTATTTTAAATGCAACTGGTTTGTTTAAGACCACAATTGGAATTCTAAAGTCCTTCTGATACTCCATATGACCCTGTTGGGAAAAGGAATGTATGGTGTGGAAGTCAAGCAATGTATGTGAACAGTTGTAAGCGCAGACTGGAAGGAGAAATTCCTTAGAAGATTTTTAAACTGAGGTTTCTTCCTGCCTTATGATTGTCAAAGTAGTAATTATTCTGTAAGTGTAATAGTTGAGTAATATTTGGAACAATTTTCCATTTCTGAAGTTGTCACTGAAGAAGTAACTGAATACATAATGGTGTGGATTTTTATTTAAAGAAAAGAATCAATGAACTTCTTACCAAATGCTGAATAGTAACTTTTTCATGTGTGTATATGAAGATAAAGGAGAACAAAAAAACCTCTGAAAAACAAATCCCTCTTTTGCAACTTACTATTTTCACTTTGCATATAAATTTCTTAGGTTTTCTTGTCACAGAAGAAATGTCAAACAAAGATAATACAGAAAATGAAGGCTTTTTAAAGAGGAAAAACTTTATTATTTTGCTGAATAATATGAGTTATTATGAGGAGAAATGGATAAGAGTGAAAAAATAAAATCCTCTTTGAATAATGCAGGGTAATACAATGAGGAATTTCAAGATGAATGAGGTAAAAGCTGTCATTTATAAGATGAGATTAAGGTGTTTACTCATGAGCACATCTGTGAATATATTGCACTAGTCAGAACATGCCTGAAGCTTTTATGACCTCTTAAGACAAAGAAAGTATTAAGAATATTTTTCTAGATTACAGGTATTTTGGTGTTTTATGAGGAAATTATTACCGCCATGTTTTCTTAAATCCATGTGAAAGATGACATGAGTGCAGACACACTGGTAAATAGCCGAGTTTATGCTCCAGATTATCTCAGTTTTTCTTGCCTGGGATTCAGTCTGGAATAAATCACAAGTGAAGAGAGTCTGGGACTCTCATATTAGCATTCCCTAAACCACAGCATGTGTTACAAAAACAATATAGACTGCAATACATATATATATGCTGTGTTTCCAGCCATCATCTGGAAAGCTCCAAGAACAAAACCAGACTTTAGATCGACTGTTTGGACATTCCAGACAGTGTTGTGAAGAAGCTGGGGGTAACAGTTCCAGTATGAAACCTCTGTTTATGCAGCACCCCACCCACACTGGGTCTGACTCTTCTCTTGTACTAGTGTTCATAAACATCCCTGCTTACAAGATTCTCCAACAAAGTATTTTAAAGACTAGCAGACGTATATTGTGCATCTCCTCTCAGCCTCCAGAGAAACTTCCATTTAGTGTAAACATTAGGCAAGTATGACAGCCTTCTTCCTGTGAAGACGATGATGAATTCTGACTTCAGGGGCAAATACAGCTCAGTTATAGTCAATGGCAAAACTCCAACTGACTTGAGCGGAACTACTATTTGGCCCTTGGTGTTCATCACATATCTAGCTAGCTAAGGACAGAGGAAAGCCTGGAAATCCATGTGTTTATACTTTGCAGTTGTTCCTCAGATAGTTTTCTGTCAGCTCCTTAAAGCTCTCTGTTGTGTTTTTTTCAGCTCAGGAACTTGAATTGCTGCCACATTTACACTTGGAAAATCTCAAGACTTTCAGTGTAGTCCTACCTACATTGAAAAATGAGTGTGTGGCTCAAATTGGTACTGCCATGGGTGTTTATTTTAGAAGTTAAAGCATGTTCTTAATTTTCCTTGCTCCTACTTACCTTGCAGAGTGTATTCACAATAGAGCAGGTATGTATCATTACCACTGTTGCTGTCATCAACATTTTTCCTTTCCCTCTTCTGTAAAACCTCCCACAAAATTTCAGTTGATGGATCACAAACACCTTTAAACTGCATGAGGTAATGACAAGGACATTGTACTGTGTCAGTGTGGCTCTGACTTTGCCAACAGAACCTTGGAAGGGGGACAGAGACATGGGATGCTCCCCGCCACTACTCTCTTCACTTCAGGACTGCAGAAGTAGGTCTGTCTGAGCCACAATCTGAAGAGGTCATGTAGATATTTTGGAACTCTTGTTTCTCACACTCTGCATCTGCACGTGGCTCAGAGCAAACCATGCCATGCATGTAATCAGGTAGCTAGAAACAGATTTTTAAAGGAGAATTGGAGACCTCAGTTTTACCACAGGAGTTCAGAAACTAGGGCACTAAACATACCATATGAAATTAGAGACACATTTCCTTTGGTCCAGGTTGAGTTTTGGATGCTAGAAGATGGAAATTGTTTTTTGTTAGCAAGCCAGGTAGTCTTCATTCTATCATATAGAGTGCAGCTCATTAGCTTTCACTTTTAAAAATTATCTTAAACATTTTTGCTAAATGATTTTCATAAAAATATTTGAATAGGAAACTACACAGGAATATGACTAACAAGACTGTCATTTTAAAATGCCATTAGAGATGCTTGCAAAGAACCCATTTTATTCTGACTACTTGGATATAGGTCGCAAGAAATTACAATTTTTTTTTCCTTCAGAGAATGTATGTTGTTGAAGATCATAAATAAATTAAGAAATTCCCATTTAATCCTGGTTGGCTTCAGTGATGGCTTCAGTTGGCTTCTTTTGACCTGCAACCTGAGAAGACCATTGATTATGTTTTGCTTATTGATGTTTTTCTCTAATTACCACCCCCAATTTGGAAGCACAACTTGATAAAAAACCATGCTACAAAACCTCTTCATGAACAAGCAAATCCCAAACATAAACAAAACCCACACAAAACAAGCAAAGAAAATCCCAGATCTTTGTTCCATCTTGGTGTGGTCCATTTGCCTCTGACTTGCATTTATAACTTGATTTTTCCAACAATTCGACCATGTAAGGTAGGACCATTTAAATACTGGATATCATTGTGACCTCTGCTAGAAAGTCTGAAAAGACCCAAATATCAATTAAGGGAGGAAGAATATGGCAGCAAATGATTGCTTAGGATGTTGAAATATTGCAAATAGAAGAAAGTATCCTGTGTTTCTAAACTGACTCTGGGAGGGAAAAGGGTACTTTAGAGAAGCTTGAGAGAAAGAGGCCTAAAGATACCTTTTGCCATAATTTTTCCCTTACTTGAAACACTTTCTGCCTTGGGTACATTGCTTCAAAATCTCCCCATCTTCTGCTCTTTCAAATCAGTCCACTAAACTATCAGCCATGCTGAGTCTTACTGTCAAATTTCTGAAAAATGTTCACAATGGATTTCCATATATGTTTGCTGTGCTTGTTACAGGATGGACATGTGGGATAGTAAAAATAATTGAATGAAAGCATAAGCAGGGCATTTTAGTGAGAGTTTCAATAGGTGTAAGTATGTATGAATGTAGATTTTTGGTTGGAAGTGAGCACTAAAGGGAAATGAGAGGATAAGAACCAGATAGATGCATAGCAGTACAACAGGAAAACTGTTGTTGAGGTGAAAATGCAGTAAAGGGGTCTTGATTACTTAAATTCTTGTTGGATGGCAGTGAGGCTGAGAATGAAAAAAATTTCATCTAACTTATGGAAGAAAATATTCTTGTTTCATACTGTCTCCTCTTGCTCTCAGTCTCTGTGATACCATCCTTGTTTGTATGACAGTGTGAAAATGTGACAGAAGCTGAGCCCAGAAAATATATTGGAAATGCAGCTCCCACCCTGACCATCTAGGTATAATTTCTAGAGAGTTTTGAGATTAAGAAAACTATAAATGTTCAGTACAGTGGAACTGTAGAATCAGTGGAGGAATTAATTGGAAATTAAGAGAGAAGTACAGAGGAAAAGTTATTTGTATGCAAGTAATGCATTAATCTAGCCATGCTTCAGTTTTGGATGATAATTTGGAATCTGTGAGGAAACAGCATGAAGAGGATCTTCAAAGTAAGGATTTGACTTTGCACCAGAAATGAAGAAAATTTGTGAATTTCTAGACCAAAGATAGGGCACTTACAGATTAGGGCTGAATTACAGATCTTGGGGAAGTTCACAGGGAAGGTAGACATCAAAGTTTATTAATGATTAGATCAGTGATTTTAAGCATTATAGTTCAGTTGGTGGTCATTGGCTGGCAACAAGTTGGTTTATCATTCTTCCTTTTGCTGGGCACTCCTGGACAGGTTTACTATCTCTCTCTATCCATGTGTTTCCATATAGAAGAGCTATCCAGACTGCATAAGCATCGTTTTTTTGCATTACAGTTCATTTAAAAATTTTGCTAAAATCTTAAGGTGCTAGAATGAAAAATACTATTTGTTTGAATAACTGTAGGTTTCTAACATAGCATTATGGATTACTTCAGTCTTTTTGCATAATACTTTTGTTATTTGTTCAGTTTCTGGATAAGTCTTACTAAATGAGTTTCTTTCAGGATGTGACAGTGATAGATTATTGTAAATGTGAACATAGAAAAATGATAAATTTATTAAGAACAAACTATTTTTCAATATATGTTTGTCTTCTACCTGAGAATATTTCTCATGTACTTATCTATCCAAGATTTTCAGTCCTCCTTAACCTTTTTTAAATCATCTTGTGTATATGATGCCCTTTGAATACGCTTTTTTTTTTTAACTGATGTCTGAATGCTTTTGCAGTCTTTGTTCATCTGTTTGCCTGTTTGCCACAACTCTAAAATTATGTTGCTGTAGCAATACAGAGGGAGATGTACTTTGTGCAAACCTGTCAACTTTTTTCTGACTCAATGTAAGACCATTGTAGAAAATCATAGGTCAGTCTAACTTTAACGTGTTATTTCTTGGAGTGATTATTATCAGATATTTTGAGAACAGAATAAGAACAGGGCACACATAAAATAGTGGTTTCCTGGTAGGGAATTATTTGCCTGTTCTTGGAATTAATTTGCATAGGGTCTTAGGATTTCCCAGTGAAGAAAAGTACCTCATTTCACCTGAACAGGGGGAGAAGAAGCAGCCTGACAGTCTGAAAAGGGAGAAATGCTGTGAACAGCAGCTGCTGGATAAAACGTCATGAGAACTGAACCCCTTTGTGTGGGTTTGCCCTGAAGACTGTGGAGTGCTGTGGTTCTTCCCTGCTCAGAGACCTCCTGTGCCTGAGGTGGTTCACAGATGAGCCTCAGCAGCTGTGCTAGCTGAGGTAACAACAGGGCAAATTTAGCATAAGCACAAGCTGACATTGCTGCCCATGCAAGGCGCTGCAAGGGTCCTAATATATTTTGGTCACAGTTCTTATTTTCTCTATGAACCCATCCACACATAAAGCACATTCTTCTCTGTAACCCATGTAGGTGCCCCACCTACAAGATATAGACTGTGTTTTTTATTATCTAACTAGTTGTGAGATTTTTGTTCATTTTGTCAGGCCTTTTTTCTCTCTGGTTGAAATGACTACTTAGAGACTTCCAAGTGGCATTCTTCTCCCTGTCGCATTTCTCTTGGCATTAATTTGTTCTCTTGCTTCCAAAAGGGGAAACATTTCAACCAATTTTGTAGTCCTTTCATTCCGAATAATAACTGATGCAGCAAACAATGTCCACACAGCTCTGACAGTATGGTTTAAGTTGCATGACTGCAAAGATTCTCAGAAATGAAAGTTCACATATTGTAGCTATAACTTAAAGGCTGTTTTCTTCAGATTTTATTCCACTGTTTCCTGACAACAGAATGTTTTTTTTGCCTTCATCTCTTTACTAGGTACTAAGTTTTGGGAATACATTTCCAATCATTAAATAGGTGAAAGTTAGTGCAAAAAAAAAAAAGTCTATGCATTCTTTTTAGAACATTATATTCTTAAATTAATTTGTTCTCTTTCTTTTGTAACTTCTCTTCTAGAGTATTTCTTATGTGCTGTAGGTTCTTTAGCCAAAGGCAAAAGTCTAACTGATAACTTGAAAATAAATGATTGCTACTCTCTAGATTAACTATATCTCATCAGGAAATAGTCTCTCAAATACTGGTAGATATTAAATGTAAATGCTCCTGGATATTAAATGTATATAAAGGAATAAACCAAAGTAACTCAAAATTTAGCTTCAGGAGAAAACATAAAAACATTCACTATTTTATTTAGGATATGTCTGAATGCACAGTGTTTGATGTCTTGCTTCTTTAAATGCTGACTTACGCTTTCTCTTTTTTTTTTCTTTTTTTTCCTTTTTCTTTTTCTTTTTTTTTTTTTTTTTTGATGTTCAGTAGTTCTGTCCTTGAGAAAGTGTGTTATGTATGAGAAGAGCTATACTAGGTCATATCAAAGGCCCAGGTACTTCAGTATCTTCATTCTGTCAATGGCTGTGAACTGTTCTCTAAGGAGGAGTAAGATCAGGACAAGCCTATACTGACACCTGTTTCTAATGCTGCATTCAATATCTGCATCTCAGTGACTTCCTGGGTAAGATGTTGCTCCACTCAGACAGCATAATGAATACTAAAAATAAACATAGATGTAATTTGAAGCCCTTTTTTGCCATTATTATTTAAATGCTTTTGATATAAGGGATAATCAGCATCATTATTTTGAACACAAATTTTTTTTTATTGTGGCTGAAAAACAAAAAGCGTAAACTATTAATTGTACTATTAAGCACAATCTGAGGCCATTTCAAAATGAAGTTTGCATGATCATAAAAGAAGCATTGCTATTCCTTTTTCTAGAGTATACTGTTCTGTTGGATGTGTCATTAGAAGTTGGGCAAACTGAGCATAAAAATCTTCTTCCCCTTAGAATATATTTCAGCACAGACTGTTTTGCATTCCCACTCTTTGTTTTGCTGTATATATACAAGTGTCCATTACTGTGAAGAACCTGACCACATCTGCAAGTTTTTTTCTAGCTTTTGAACTCTCCCAGATCTTTTCATGTATTAGTTGCATTCAGATTTGCCATACTGATTTTATTTTTGTATACTAGTGTGTGACATCTTTAAAAATCCCCAGACAAACCCAACCCTTGATGTTCTTTGATGATCTGCTGGGCTGTCTTTTATTATGAAGTTTGCCTTGGAAAGAAAGGATGAAAAATATGTGTTATCCCTTCCTGGTGAAAAGCAACAGAGACCATTACCAGAGTATTTCCCCTCTTATGCCCAACTATCTAGGCACATAAATATGTCCTTGCATTTTCCATAGGACTAAACATTAATGGAAAGTTACTCACCTCTGCTTTCAGGACTACTTGTTTTTTGATATTAAACACTCTAGTGTTGGTTGGAACATTTTGTATGTTTGGGAAGAAGAAGAAAATAGTGAATTTCAATGATCTTTTGGATCCTTGTATGTGTCTTCCTCTACAAGTGCATTGGCTTCTCAAGCAATCTTTCTTCTGTGTTTCAAGGATACACAGCTCTGTTTCCCACAACTTGTTACCTTTTTACAAGTGGGAATGGCAAATCCATACCTCAGTTCCAGATCCATCTGTAAGTCAAAGTCAGGGCACTCCACTGGGCTGTGTCCTGGGAAGCCATCTCACCCTGGCAGTGCTAAGTGCAGTAACAGGAGCCACAGGGAGCCAACGCCAGCTCCTGATGTGTCCTCTACGCCCTTGCAGTTGCTGAACTGCCTAATTTCAGGGCCTGTGCTAATCTGTACTCCCCATTCTGTCACTCCTCTCCCTCTCTGTGGGCCGGGACTGGATTCTGCTCTGAAAACCCAGCATCAACCTATCTGCCATCTTTTTGTGAAGCAAACCCTATGTTTTCAGCTCTTAAAGCGGAGAAATGCAAGTTAAAGACATTTTAAACTCTCTTTGCAATGCCAAATGTGTTGCTGTGATTAGACAAAGTATTTGTGCCAATGTATGGTATCTCATGAATCATTCAAGTAGCTAATAATGGACAATCTGTATTCTGTAGTTTAATCACAGATTTATTTTTTTGCAATTCTTAAGGATGAAATGTGAGCTCTGCTGATACAGACTGTGTCTCATCCTTGTCGGTAATAAAAGAGCTAATAAAACTTTCGACATTTCATTAATTTAAATTTCCCTGAATCACAAATAAGGTGAAGGCTTTTCATTATGCATGAAGAAAACTTAGTAAGTATCCATTTCTCATCCAATTGACTTGTCTTTTCTGCTGAACTGAGTTTGTGGTGGGTTGACCTTGGCTGCACGCCAGGAGCCCACCAAAGCCACTCTATTACTACCCGTCCTGAGCTGGACAAGCAAGATTGTTACTAAGTTGTTGTAACTGCATCCTAGGCAGCAAAATTTAAAACAAAAACAAAAACCAAACAACAACAACAAAAAAAACCCCAGCAAGTAACATCCGGACAGTATTTTTTATTGCCGGTCAAAGAGTTTAGTCAGAACAGGAGGAACTGTGCTGTGTGCAGTTACAGATCCCTTTCTAGCACCCAGCCACAGAATTCCCTCCCAAGTGAAGGCTCTGGGAGATGCTGCTTTGGTTTCTATAAAAAAATCCTTTTTACTGTCATTTCCAGGCAAAATGCACAATTACATCAGTATAAAACTGCAAGAAGCTGTTCCATGTATAACTTTAAATGTCAAGTAACCTTGCTCCTTCCTAACTGATACAGACAAGTTCCTGTTAAGCCCAGGTTTGTTGCTTCATTCATTTCCACAGAGCAGTTGGCTTGCACCTCCATGGGCAGTCGTGCTCAGGGAAAGAGGGCAGAGAATCATGATTCACTTTGACAGTGCTGTAAAACTGAAACAGTTGTTCTATACACACAGAGGACACCTGATTTACTTCATGCTTTTAGGTTCATAACTCAGGAATCTCTGAAATTTGCTTCCTAATATTATATATAAATCAATTTACTTTGTTGATCAATTTGTATTTTGTGAAAGTACAGCCAAGACTGTATCATCCACAACTACCTGCACAATCCTCTTAATTCTCAATGCCACTATGAATTCAGAACTTTCATATTCAGTAGCATCATTTAAACTACGCTCGAAACTATGTAATCGTATATTACTAGAAGTTTCAATGTCATTTTACAATGGAAAGCTATTTCTGCAGACAACTGAACGTTAATCACTAAAAATAGTAATAAAAAAATATATGTTTTTTTAGACTTGCCTGGATAGTTATGATTTATACCAAAGAGGTATAAATCACAATTATGGGGTATCTCTCATTAAGCACAGAAGTTAAATCATGGTGTACATTTTACTCCAGTGGGCTCATGCCCATTTTTAAACCAAGTCACTCATGGTGGTATAATTCTGAGGATCCTACTGTGCTGTTTATAAAACTATTCCTAAGCATGTTCCTAACAGTTAATTCCTAATTGTTCAGATCATTTTCACAGAGAAACTTCTGCACTGGATTATCATCATTTTTTTCTCTGCAATGCTGTAGAGAAACACAAAAGTCATCTCATGGGCTTCTCTTGAGTATGATCTTCTTTCAAATTGCAGCAGTTGCAACAGCTATGTAAGAGTTGGTGTAGGCTTTGTATATTCTCTCAGTATTGACCTTCATGCAATTGCTGGAATTTTTAGTAATTTTTAAAAATAATATGGGGATGTAAAACATGACAAACCCCAAGCTAGAGCTTGCTGGAGTCTATCTCTCAGAGACATCCATCTTGAGTTATCACACTTTGTTACTAGGGATCAGGAATGTGTCTTCACTTTTCTGCTGCTGTTCCAGCTGCCAGTGATAGCATAATCCATTGATCCTCCTCTTTTTTCTCAGCCCATTGGATCAGAGTGAAACATGACTGGAAATTATAGAGGTTAAAAAAAAGCCTTGATCTTTCTTTTCTCTCTGTGTTTCTATTGTATAAGATATTGTCTAAGATAATTTCTTTCCTGCTCTGTGAACTTTCTTTGTGTCATGAGTGTCTCTGAGGATACACTAATCTTAATACTCACCTGCTCCTTAGCAGAGCAAGTAGGCCCAAGTTTGTAATTCTTTGCTGATCTAAGTGCCAATTCTTAGTTTTATTTTATATCCTTTTATTATTGTAAATGCATGAAGGTTAATTTTTTGTTTTTTTTCCTGTATTGACATTTTAAATGTTGATGTAAAGATACTGAGAGGAGAAATATCTGGCACTTGGTTAACTGACTCTTCACAGCAAGATTTTAAAAAAAATCTACACACTCCTTTCTTAGTCTTGGAAGAAATCAGTAGGTTTTATTTGTGCAGGAAATGTGGCCAAGTGTCCTCAGCACAAGTTAAGCATCCTTTAATCTTCGACTCAGGAGTGCATTCTTGAGGTCAAGTGAATTTGCTTCAGCTATTTGCTGAACAAATTTCATCTTTGAGGTCACAGAAAAGGGAGATCTTTACTGGAGTGGTTGGGATAGTGAGATTTATCCTGTATCCATTGTGTACCAATGACATGGGAACTTCCTTACCAAAGTTAATTTGGTCCAAGAATTTCATTCTCAGCTAGATGGCCAAAGTTATTCCACCTGGTAGTGAAATGATAACCATGAAGTAACACTTCTCTACTCATTCTGCATGATGGTTCTTTTATCACAAGTCTCCTGAAACTTGTAGTACTTATTCTTTAAATTTGTGCTTGTGAATGTAAGCTTACCTAATATATTGATGCACAGTTTACCTGTGAGTGCCACCCTTATGAGCTGCACTGGGATACCCCAACAACATTAACAGCTGAAGATCGTAGTGCAGAAATGAAGCTCAGAGTGGAAGTGTGGAGAAACAACAACTCTGTTCCCCCTTCACTCTTTTCCTCAATACATCTGTGACAATTGAGGGTCTATTTAATTAACTTCAGTGCAAAACAGCCTCCAAAACCCTTATTTCATAACACACTGAAGTAGCAAAGTCTCTTGATTTATATTGTTATTCAATACATATTCACTCCCAGATTACATGAAAATGAATTTATTAGTGAAATTATTGTTCTGAAATGTGAGTCCAGGAGGTACAATCTTGAAGTGAGTTGGCTTAATATCAAGCAGAGTAATTTCTTTAAGCTGTATGAATAGTTAAACTGTCAGCATCCAAACCAATGTATGCAGTTATCCACTCCGAGCCTGTGGGAACGGTGTGGGTGCATAAATCATCTCTCTTAGAAAGAGTAGTTGTGTAACTGGATTTTAAATTTTTACTGGAAAATGAAAACACCAGTACTTGTAGGAAATGCCCTTCATTTTGATAATTTGGATTTTTCTTGGGCCATCAGAAAAGGTATTCTGTGTCACAATGTAACATCAGAGCCTTCAGCTGCTCAAAGCTATGAGAAAATGCTCAATACTTCACAGTGTTTTATACCTTTTCTTAAAATATATTCTTTTTGCATACACACTTCATTGCCTTAATACAAAATATTTGAAAAGTAGCTTAAAATAATGATTTTTTTTTTTTTTCTGGAGATCATTGAATTGTTGATCATAGTTGCTAATATGCTGATTGGTAATTTTACTTTGAGGGTAATGTCATTATTCCAATTTGCTTTACAAGACAACTTCAGTGAAAATTAATTTTTACTCCTGGTTTACCTTAGATTCTACTGCCTGATATTTAGAAAATAAGAAATGTCTGAATATTTTCTACGTAGCTACATAATATAAGTTTCTTTCTTTCAAGTGACTGAATTAAAGAAAAAAAAAATTCAAGTTAATTTTTTAGGATATCTGTATACTTTTTAAGCTCCTCTATAAATTTGGCTTGTTCTAGATGAAATTTAAAAACCTGAAGTAGAAAAAACTTCTCTTGATAATTTTACTTTCATCTGGCTCTACTTTGGAGAAACTGTATTAGTTTAAAAACTATATTTCTTTGCAAAATATTTTCCTACAAGTAGTGATTTCCTAAAGATTTTTAATCTTAGAAGTAGATGATATGCTACTTTGCAGTCTGTCATATTTTTCTCAATTTGTTATTTTTACAAGTTCAACTTACAATGAAGGTCACGTGTAACCAAAGGTAATGAAGGAGAAAATTAACTTCTCTTTATTCAGAATATGACTCCTTTGCATATATGGTTTTAAGAAGATTACTGTGTGCTTTAAATCATTTTCCATTCTGATTTACAGTATATTTTTACAAATTAAATGGGGAAGAGAGACAAAACGAGAAAATAAATAGTGCAACTGCAGGTACTACCCAGAGGAATTAGACTTACATTGTAGCTAGAGGGGTTTTTTGTGTTTCTTTTTCTTTCTAGAAATATCAGTAAGGTTTAAAATCCCCTTTTCCTTTTAAAATTAGTCTATATTTCAACATTTTTATCTGTCTTCCAATTGAGTTTTCTTCTTGTATATTTTGTAATTCAAAAGCTTGCCAGAATGCATTCATGTATTTTGCAATGGTTGTACATTCTGCAATATGAGGAAGTTGAGAATCTGATGAACCTAGGTACATGTTTCCATGGATGTCCTAGCCTTTATCCAGTTGTTAATAATGAAACAGAGGAAGATGTCTTTCTAATGCATAGCACAACTACATGTTGCTTAACTATGCAGCTTTGGGTAGTTTTTCAACCAGTTTGTTGAGGAGGAGCTGGCTACATCCTAATCTGAAAGGTATTGGGGGGTTACTTCTAGGCCATATCAAAAGCAGTAGAAATTGTGCTGTATCTTTTGAATGGAAAACTGAAGTAGTATCTTTTCTCAGGCTGATGATTTAGTAGGTTTCTCATCTCTGTGAGCTCATAAATATGATTTCTCTCAGTGCCATGTGGCACAGGAGCATCTGGCCTTTGCAGTGTTTGTGGTGTACGAGTCTGTAGCTGCTGTTTAAGCTTCAGCTCTGTATTTTGCCTTGGAAGGGGAGTTGTGTGCGTGTATGCAGCTGCTGTTTTGAAGTCAGGACAGGGAATGGGAGAGCTCAGTTAATATTTTTGAACTCTCCTGCTACAAATGGCATGTTACTAATACCTTTGTGGTTCAGCTTAACTAGGCAGTAGTCCTATAAACTCCTACACAATTTTCTGAAAAGTTTGAGGTTTAGGACTAAACTTCCAAAACCCCATTTCTGCTTTTTTCTACCTGTTTTTGGTTTTTAACTGGCCATCCACTGCATCAAACCGGATCATTGGTCAGCAGATGGAAATAAAATTTTAAAATATATATTACCTTTTCCAACATTTGCAGTGCTAAAGCCAAACAGAGCTGAAGAGGTATATTTCCCTAGCTTAAAACATCTTTTAAAATTTACTGCTTTGAAGTTCGAAGTGTTAGAACAAGTCCTTGTCACAATGGATTAGTAAGCAAGGAATATATCAAGCTGTCACCAGGGTGTTAGGACTCAAGAATGGCTGTGACAGTCCAGACCAGAGATCTGTCCAGCACAGGATCTTATCTCAAACAGTGCCAGCAGCAGGCTTTGAGGGTGCAGTCACAGACAGGGCAGGAATGCAGCTTCAGCTCCCCAGAGTATTCTCCCCAGCTCCCATGGTTTGTGGCTCAGGGACTTTTTGAGTATCATTGTCATTGGTTGCCTTTGGAAGGCATTGTAAATGTGTCACAATATGCTGCCTGGGCATCTGCCCTCCAAGGAAGCTTGCATGTGTATCAGGACATAGCTGGTTACTCAGCCTGGTGTGCCTAGCAAGGAAACATGCATCTGTACATGAGTTAGGAGGCAGCAGGTCCTTGTCAATCACCGTGGGGTCTGCATGTTCTGGAACTGCTGTGTTTGTTGACACTCGTGTGAAGATTCATGCTCATTGTTGAATTTTTAAGATTTTTAAGAAAAACCAGAAGTTAAAAAAAAAAAAAAAAATTGTATGGATAGATGTCATAGCTTTGTTTCCATTATTTGAATCCTAGACCTTACTTTACTAGGTTCTGGTTTCTTCAAATTTGAATGCCTCCTGAATGGTTCACTGTCTTCGGTTCACAGTATTGGACTCAGCAGTGGGACAATGCACTGTGGGACACAGTGCTGCAAACTTAGTGCAAAGGAAAGCCCCGTGGAAGCTGAGCCATAGCAGGGTGAGAGCCAGCTAGCTGACTGGAAATGCCTGTAGTGTATTGGTGAATTCAATTAGCTACTGCATGTGCACTGCTTGGAAAGACAACCCACGTGGGTAGACAAGTTCACAGCTGGCTTTCTCCTTCCCTAGCAGTGACTGGGAAGCAAGGGGGAGGATTTGCTTCAGGCTTTTCAGTGTAAACAACAACAACAACAATATTTTATTGGTATTTATTATTTTTATATCTGAGATACTTGGGAACTACTGATCTTGCTTTCCTTCTTGTCAACTGCTTGTCTGAAGTCCATTTTGTGCTCCCTGAATTGGCGGGAAACATCTTTTGAGTCTAGTAGGCAATGTGAATAGGAAGATTCTACCCTGGTTTTCTTGTTGTTCCTTCTCTCTTAAACATAAAGGATTTTACCATCTTTGTATGTTGTGTGCACGCAGAAAGAAACTTGACCTTAGATGCTTTGCATATCTGTGCAAAAAGAGTGCTCAGAATATAACATAAATGTTACGTTCTCTTTTCAGGATGGGTATAAAGTGTTTTCAGTGGTATAAGGACAAAGGTATCAAAAATCAGAACGTAAAAACATGAAAACTAAAGCAGAAACAATTAGCCAAGTCTGCATGTAGGTACAGGTTGAAAGTCTCCCTCTGTGAAGTAATGATGGAGCCAGAAATATCTTTAAAGACCAGAAAGTCTTCTCTAAATGTAGCCATGCTGCATTCACGTAACTGTATGTGACATTTCTTTCTTTTCAGGGCTTACTTGAATCCTAACCCTTACATTGTACATTAATTTCTTGTTAATCGGGGTCTGGCAAGTCACTGGTTTTTACCATTTCACATTCTTTTGATCGAAAAGTCTTGAATGCTGTGACTTATCGCTCAAGGAAATCATGCTCATGATGTCTCACCTATACAGCACATTATTTTCTTGATTTCCACCTCCTAGCATTTTTTGGTGCTTATCTCTGCAGTATCTGAAGCATAACAGCTTAGGAGATTGACAGGAAACCTTCAAGGCAGTGTTTCATACAGGGTCGTTCCAGCAGTAATTTTGAAAGAAAATAAAATAGCTTTTCTGTCATGATAAAGAGCATTCAGGAGCAGGAACAGAAAGAAGAGGGAAAGAAACAGGAAAGCCGTTGTTGCTTACATGAGGAAACAAAAAGATCAGTTGATAGGAGAGCTAGCACAAGTAGTAATTACTCACAGAACTATGGATTTTTCATACAGGCTTGAATGATTAAACTCTAAGATGTGAAATGGGAATGGTGAGTGAATTTTAAAGAAGTGTCCAAAGTCATATGTTTGATAATATTAGCTTGGTTTTTAAAGAAAAGGCATAATGATAACTTGTTTCCTTCCCGACCCTGATTTGTGGGATTATTTTTTCTCTTTTTATGACTAAGTGTCATTTATTTATTTCTTTTCAAATGTCTGTAAATGACTGTCTAAAATAATGAGGATAGATGTTGCATACTGTGCAATATGTTTTATCACACACACACACATATATATATATAAAAATTCTGGATGTGAACAAGAAGTAAACTCTTTGGCATTACAAAGCCCTGGGCTCTGAGCAGTTGCATGGCTAAAGCAGAATTGAAAGTTGAATATGAACAGGAGATCAGACAACAGAAATATGTCCACAAACCCAAGGACATGGTCAGTGACACCTCCACGGAAGTGTTTCATATGAGTTCTGCTTGGTTTTTAAAACGTCACTTGCTAAAACTGTTTGCTCAATAAAAGGATCGTGGCCATTTCTGTTGCATAATGCCAAAATCATCTTTCAGCTAACCAGATATATATTTTCAACCTTTTGTCAAAGTTTGGCTGTATTTGAAAAGGTGCTGAAACACATTTAGGGCCACAGAGGCACCACTGGGATTTGAAAACAGTCAGGGAAAGAAAGCACCACCTCTGGTTTGAAGCCAAGTGAATGTTGTAAATTACTCTGCATTTATCTTTGCTTTTTTTCATGTGCCAGTTCCTTCTGCAGATCTCATCTTACGCTTCCCTCAAAAGACCACCAATCAGTATGTCACAGTCCTTTACAAGGTCCCTGTGATCTCTGAGAGTTTGAGTCTACTGTGGGAGAAGAAAAAACAGCAGGGTGCCTCACTTCCAGGTCCCTATTTGAAAAATGGCATTGTTATACGGTGGGCAGAACTATCAATCTTCTGGAATCTGGAGCTTTCAGTGTAACTTATAAAACAGAAAAATTGGTTTTGTTATTTGAGCCTCAGACTGCTCAAGCAGTGAGAAATTATTATGTAAAATTTGGCAATATAATACTAATGTGATCTGCATTTAATGAATATCCTGATGTATGTAGTTCATTAATACTTAGTGAAGAACCTGAGTGTGCTTTTGCACTTGGCCCACATACCTTTTGCATATTCCTTCACATGTACCAAATTCTCCAGAATAAAGGGACTAAAAACTGTGGAAAGAGTGTGGCCAATTAAAGCTGAAAAATTTCACACACTTCAGATTCATGAAACCACTGTATTTGAGACAGAATCATAGAACAGCCCAGACTGGAAAGGGCCTCAAAAGATCTGGGATTACCTAGCACCCTTTCCAGTGCATCTTGAGCAGCTCCAGTGATGGGGAGCCCTCAATGACATCTCAGTACCAGGATATGAATAGCCTGGGGAGAAAGCATTCAAGAAGAAATGCTAAAAATTGCCCTAAGGGGGAAGTAAGAGTCATTTTTCCTTGTTCATTTTATGTGTTAGAAGTACCTAAGTGGGCCAAATATGAGTTGTCTTGTTATCTTTTGAGTACAGAAAGAATACTTATAAATTGTGTGCTGGACTTCGCATCAGGCAGTCAGTGGAGTAACAAAAGATGATAAAGTGCCATCACAGCAGACCAACAGAACAGGAATCAAACAGCTGCAGGTAACTTCAAGGAGGTTATGAACTTCAAGGCTGCACTATACACATTTATTTTTTAATGGAATAAGTTAAAGTGAGAAGAGGAAACTAATTGTACATGGTCTTGATTTTAGCAGGATTCCACTGAGAAAACATCCTGCTGTAGACATAAAATTAGGCTGGTTTGGCTTGCTAGAATCTGTCTTTTCAGATTACATGAAGATGCTTCTGAGACACAAGAAGTGTTGCTAAGGCAAAATGCATTAAGAATTACATTCAGTGCTTCAGGGCACTGAATAGGTGTTTTTTATCCTTAGAATTTACTTGCTTGTCTGCACTTTTCACAAATTGCACTCAACTCCCAGGTGGAGCTGGTGGTGGAGAAAATAGCCAGGTTTATGTAAATTCTTGATCTCCAGGTAGAATTGCTCTTTCTGAAACATGGAGATTAGTTTTTCATCATTAGAAAGAAAAATTTGTGCTGAATCTGATATGAAAAGTCTATTGTGAAAAGAAATTTGTATCTTCTATTCATAGTCTTAGTTTGATCATAATAGCTACAAGTTTATCAGCCAGATTTCAGAACACCTCCTCTAGAGATGAAGTGATGGATAGTTTTTTCTAGAAACCACATTTCAGATTATGTCAGTTAGTGAAGAAAAACTAAGGGGCTTAGGAACCTCCTCGATGACTCTGTGATGTTGAAGCTCACCCAAGAGGAGAAGACTTTAAAAAGATTTATTAGCTCTTAAGCTTAGCAGAGTTCAAGGGTCTCAAGGAAGGGAAGGGCCTCTCTAAACAGAGAACTTCTCTGTCTGGAATATAACTTGTCTTATGCCTGAAGGGCTCAATTGTGACATTTGAGATCTAATTTTGCACTGAAACTCAGCTGCTTCTTGTGTTGGATTGGGCTTCTTTTAAGAAAATGAATTGCCTTAGGCTGTCTTCCTTAAAATAGGGCTCTTCCAGATGCCAGATTTTCTTAAAGGAAAAAAAAGCCTGGTACTGGCTATGTTTAGCAAATGCCTCTCCCAAGAATTTCTGCAGAACCACTTACTGTAGATCTGACCAGTTTCAGCCCCAGGCTTCTGGGAGATTTGCTTAGTGCTTGTCTGGACATCTGAGATACTTATTGGCTCAGCAATGCTTTTTATTGTGAAAATACAAACCCCGCAGTGTCTGTGAATGCAAGTAAAAACACACATGTATTTGGTGTAATATTCAGAGTAGAAACGTGGATAGCATGACTCTCTTGATCATGGGGCATCTCTGTAAGGTTTTGTACTAGGTAAGAACAGTAATAGTGGTGAAACAGAATCCCAGATTCTTCTTGGTATTGAGTGGCTACTTCTAACCCAAGTCAGCTGCAGACACCACCCATCCACCAACACTGCTTACATTGTTCAGACAAGCACGTTTTCCTTCCTATGCTCTAGAGATGCAGACTGTGCCGAACAAGTGGGGATTCTGGTCTGGTCAGCCCTTGGATACTGTGAACTCTTTTGGGGCTGACTTCAGGAGGGATTCCCAGTAATGTTGTTTGTGGTTGTTCTCGTGAGGAGCAGAGGATCCATCCACTTTCCTAGTATGATTCATCAATTTTCTGTGTTTCTTCAAACAGTTCTAACAAAAATTGTCTCTGCTTATGTTGCAGAGGGATTATGTATGAATAAGCCTTGCAGCCACTATCAGCCTTGAGACAAATAGGTTGTGTCCAATGCATGGATCAGCAAGCTCTGAAAAAATAAATGCCTAACATGAAACATCCTGCAATTCTTCTTCCCTTGAGCATTTCAGCTACTTTGGCTTCTCTTAAGAATATCTTGAGTCTCCATCCTTTGAGAAAAGCTATAAATTGTTCCATTGAGAGCAGTATTAATGTGGTTTGAATGTTTCCTGGTCTTCAAGCCCTATCTGTAGACTAAGTGGTGTAGAGCTGTGTTCTGTAGCAGTGACAGCTCACAAGCACAACCGTCAGCTTCTACAAGAAAAGCAGTAACACCGTTAGAAAATATGTAGATTTTTGCAAGTGAAATCTTCCTCCTGTGATGGTGATACATACTGTGAGTACACTGTATCAAGAAGATATTCTTCACTGTTTAGAAATCAGAAAAGAGTTTTCTTATCTATGCTTTACTCCTTTAGGTGATTTCTTAGGGACCTTTATATTTGTAACAAATACATTTCTCTGTCTTTAGAAATCTCACATACATTCAGTGGATTAAAACGCCACTGCTGGGACCTTTTAACAACTAGTCTGAAAGAATAGCAGGAAAACCTCTTCCTAACAGAGGATTAGGGATCCTTAGGGATTTTCTTTGCTGTCTTGCTTTGTGTGTCAGGAAGGTTTCTGTAGTGGTGCATACCCTGAATTCTCTGGTTTTGCACAAGCCATTGGGAGCCCTTTCAAATACTTTCTTTAATATCATCCCAAAACACACTGGAAAAGAAAACTATTTTAACTTGTGATTTTAGACAAATATGTGAGTGTTGACCATCAAGGTCTTCCATATCCAACTTCTTTGTATTTCTAAAGAATACCTACCATGGAGGAAATTCACTGTTCTCTGCTGTATGAACATTCAACCATGGAAAGATTTTTATACAAGGCTCTGCTTATTTCAGAGGATCCCTTGGGAGCCCAACTCAGAGAAGCCCATCAGGGATTTCTGAATGGTTTCAAATTGCCTCAGATGTCATCATTGTTAGAGGCTTCTTCTGGAAAGCCTGAGTTATTGCCTCTATCAATTGCAAGTAAAGGGGGATTTTTCATCTTATCAACCAATTTTGCTAACAAGTGTGGCTTGACAGCTCCATTCAGGATGCTGATAGCTTTTATTCCAGGCTTCAGAATACAGTGCCCAAGGGAACACTCAATGAGCTACAGCAATTACAACTTTTAGCTGTGCTTTCTTCACTGCTTATTTTCAAGCAGAGGGATTATCTGACGTAAGTTTAACCCTGTCACCAGCTGACATATTTGTTTCCCAGGGTCTCAGGTCACTGCTGTTGGCACAGCGGCACACGCATCAGATTTCCTGGTATACGTGAGTCAGACTATATCTTTGTGGTTAAACCAAATTGTTTGGCCACAGTTTAGTGCAGGCTGTCACAGACCTACAGTTTACAGAGTGCTCCATCTAGACTAGTTTACCCTGCCTCTCAGACAGGCTGTTAGGCTTAGGTGCTGTAAGAAATGCCATTAAATGCCAATGACATGCCCAGGACCCAGTTTAGCTAGTTAAGAATTAGTTTGTATGTCTCCACTAAATTGCATTGTGCAGGGTAGGAATTAACTGAACTCCTACATATGTTTTGTGAGACAGAATTGCTTATTTGGTATTTCTTGTTAAAATTATTATAGGAATGTTCTTTTCTTGAATGCTTGATGTGGGCATGCATCTGCAAGCCAATGGGTACTTCTTAATTGAAAGTTTTCTCTCATCATGAGTTGTCACAAGCTGTTCATATTTTTCCTTTCAGTTGAGAGTATTGGATTGTTTTGACTTTTCTGTTCTTTCCTGGCAGTGAATGGATTTTGTAATGGCACTCACATGAGAAGGAAGTTGTTCAGATTTGTTAGAAGCTGCTGCTTTCTAAGGCCAGTGGGTTATGTTACCTAGCACTATCCCTGCCTGGCTGGAGATTTCAATTACAGGTACATAGCAGGGTCAGTGATTATGAAGAATTTGCCCACTGTGGAGTCCTGCATTCATGTTTAAAGCACAAGTTCATAGCCATAACACATGGGAGGTAATAACATGGGTTGGATCTGAAAGGAAATAATGTTGTCTCACAAGGAGGCACTTTTATCAATATTCTGTACTTCCAGATTACTCCTGAGAAACATTGTCACTATCCAAATTAATAACAGAGACTTTCCTACTAAATGCAAGTGTTTTGCAGGTGAAAAGCATTACTGTCTCTCTTAGCAGTCTATTAATTACATTACTCTGGGGTTTCCACACTGTATTAAATGTCTCAAACCTGCCTTTTGATGTCAGCTAAATAGTAACCATTTTTCAACTATAACCCAATTCTGAATTTCTTTCCCTGCTGCCTTCACAGAAATCTCTGACACTGGGAGTTTTTTTCTAGAAGTCTAGTTTTAATTTTCTTCCCTTTTTCTTTTGCCTTTTGACGTTTACCAAGGTGACTTGGCCTGGTCGTAAATTTAGGAACACTACATTCAGTCTGCAAATAAACCAACTTTAATATATCTTGATCTCAATAACATACACTTAATCAGCAAGAGAGCAAATGGTTAAAAGTTTGTGAAGGTGTGCTCCATACCTTGGAGCATACAGGGAAAGTCATTACAGGGCAATCCAGTTCTTTGTGGAAGAGCGCACAGTTGCCCTGAATGAGCCTGCTCTAGAGACAGGAGCTCTGAAATCGTTTCAGCAGTGCTAGGCTCAGCCTGTGTGATACCATCAGGGAATGGATCTGATAATCAGTCTAATGACACCGCACTCTTGGGTCTCACCAGACACCAATCTGTGCAGAAGTCCCTGTCATTTGTTTAGTTAGCAGCCCACATGGACATTCCCAAAGCAGTGTTCACCAAGCTGTTGAGATATACCCACAGAGAGCTTTCAAGTTAGTCCTTTGCTACCTACACAGCAAAGCAGTGCATGACTTTGTGGTCTCTTACAAATGTGATGTTCCACATTCAGTTCACCAAAGCCCCTTCTTTGACTTTCCATGCAGTGTTCACAGGGAGGTAGCACATGCAGTCTGCTTGCAGATAACTTGTAAAGTGAGTAGGGGACAGGTGTGAAAAGTACAGGGTTGCAATACTTTAAAGATTATACTGAAATTATTATTATGATTTGTCTCATATCTCTTTCATCTTTAATTTCACTTTACTGTGTAATTTCAAAGTAGTGTGCTCAAAATGAGTGGTGATGGGGCGTGGAAAATCAGAATGAAGAACTAAGCATACTGTCCTATCAAAAGGCACATATAGCTTCTTTTAGGCAGCCTGAGTGTTGTTCTCATTTGCATTGAAACCTCTTTCTGTAATTCTAATCATGTGAAGAAGCATTAGAAGATACATTTACATGTAGTTCATACCCAGAGAAGTATAAAGGGGTGAAGGCAGCTGTCATGAATACAATTAAGACTTTCAATAGAGGAATATTTTAAGCTGTAATGAGCAGAGCAATATAGAGCATTGGTACAAATTTACTAAATTCTCCCACCATAAAGATTACTTGGGAGCTCAAGCTGTCTGCTCCAGAGGGGTGACAGCAGCAGTGTTAAGAAAACTCCTACTTCTGTTTTCAAGCCTTCTACTTGTATGGCTCCTGTCAGGATTTTGGAAGTAGATAAGGCAGCTGCTGGGGCTGGAAAAAGGCCACTGCTGCAGGCCAATGTGTCAGACTGCTCAGGCAAAGCTGTGAGTGGTGGTGGCAGGAAGGATGGAGAAGGAGCAGCAGTAAGGAGGGGATAAGTAGGAGAAGCCAACAAGAAGAGGCTTGAAGACTCTGGTTAAGAGGAATTAACAGTAAATTTTTAGCATATTGCTATTGCTCAATATTGAGTTTGTTGCTTTAATATGGAAAGGTGGATAAATACAAGATTCAGCAGTCCCAGGAAAAGTAGTTTGATATAGCCCATTTATATTGAGATGACTTTATAACATCCTTACAGTTTCAGGAGCTCCTTAAAATTGATGGAAACATTGCGATTGCTAACCATTATGCTTTTTCACCCTACAGAGCACTGGGAAATGAACTCAGTGTGACTCAGGAGCAAGTATGTTTCTCCATACCTAGAGCTGGCAGCCAAATGGGTCATGTGTAAGCTGGCACTGACTGTGCAGGTTGCTGTTTCTATTCCTGAGCACCAGCTGGGGAAGAAGCAGACTTTTCTCTCTTCTGAGGACAGCAGCACTGAATATTGGCAAACATTACTGTGCAATTCAGGAGCAGAATATTATGCCCTTTCAAAACTCAAATCCTTTATTTAAAAAAAAAAAAAAAAAAACAGCTGTATTTGAGTGTTGTTTCATGACAAGATGCTCGCTCTGTCCCCAAAAATCCTTGCAATGGGATTGTTGCAGAGTTTCTGTTAATAATAATCTTCCCAGTCAAAGTACGCGAAGAAATGGGCTTGTGCATATATCATAAGACTTAGACACCTGGTGATGCATAATTTGCAATTATTTTCCAACAATTTCATAGCTCTACAACTGAGTGAACTAAGAGATTAAAAATTAATAGGGGACTGAGAAGAAGTGGAATTTGTTAGTGTTGCTGAGAAGCCTGAGACCTAGTGAGAATCTTGCTGTTATCCTGCTGTTGGCATTTCTTGGGACTTACTAGCTTGAATGCTGGGAATGCCACTAATGGGGGAGTCTGTGCACTGCCTGGAAGGTCCATGTTTAATTTCATTTTCTGACTAACTGGTTCTCTGAGGATCTTGAAGCTCTCACATCTTTTGATTTGTGATGAAACTGGAGACATTTTGTTTGTGGTTTTTTTGTTTTCATTACTCATTCTCTCTGTTGGAAGGAAGAAGCCCTTCTAGTCCCCTGTTGGTTCAAGCCCAGATTTTTGGGATTGTATACCCAGGCCTCCTTTCCACTTTATACTGCGCTAGTAAATTCAGTAGTTGCATCTGCTGGTTTTTTGGATGTTCAGTATTTTAATCACTAAGCTTTCCAGAACTGTCAGTCAGAAATCCACAAGGGAAGGCTTGAAAAGCAGCATATGTAATAACAATAACAATAATAATAATAATAATAATAATAACAACAACTACAATGTAACATTTTATTTATCTTACCTATTCATTTTGTCATCTTGTGACTGAATCCCAGAGTGCATGTGCATCACATTTTTGACCATGTTTCCCTGGCCAATAGCACTAGGAATGTTTTTAAAGGTGTTTCAGATTCTCACAGGGACACATGCACAATTGTGGTAGAAGCAGAATAGCAGGTGTCTTGAGAGTATGCATGAAATTGGGAGAATTGACAATGCTATGGATTTCCCTCAAAGTCTGGCCTTAATGAAACTGATATGATTCTTTGCAAAAATATTTCATTGTGTTTATTGCTGCACTGGGACTTTTTGCAGCCAAAAGCATATGCTTCTTTTTGGTAGTGTCACAATACATCGATACTCTGCTCTCCTGTGTAAGCTAGCTAGTGGGTAATTGTTTCCTTCTTATCTTAAAAATCTGCAATTTCCAAAGGTACACTTCACAGAACCCCACATACTGTAAGCAAGAGCATTCCCATAGGATGCTCTTCGTGCTGTGCTATACCCTGCATGTCTCCTTTCTTACCAGACATGACAATTTAATGCCTTCTCATCACTGACACAATGTGGTTTTGAGCCTATGACAACAGAGTGGGAGTCAAGCCTTCCAGATTACAGCAGCACAGAGAAATTCAAGCAGGCATGTAGCTGTTCTGCCTGGGGTCAGAGCGCAGCAAATGGGAATGGCTCAGTCTGGAAACAGTAACCACATTCAGCTGAGCTGAGCCCTTCAGCAGAGGCACAGGGGTCTGCACCCAGAGCAGTCTGCACCCATGAGCTTAAAGCCCCCAGTCTGTCCTGCCAGCCCCTGTCACTGGTGCAGTCTGGCCAAGATCGCTGCTGTGTCTCTGGTGTTTGATTGTCCCCACTTGCTGAAGGGAGATTTCCTGCCTTCTTTGTAAAGGGATAGAAATATTCACTCTCCTTTTAGATGTGGTAAAACACACATATGCATGCATGCATGCATACATACATATAGATGCAGTGCATGTACATGTACACATAAACTCTCTAGCGCACCAGGATTTGTTTTGAGCAAGGATTGAAAGTTCTAACTTCAGGTCTGGGGAATTTTTTTGTATTTCTGAAGTAACCATAAATCCTGCCTGATTTTGAACTCTTATTTCTCAGACCCTAAATCACCATCCATTTATCTTCAGATTTCATGCATTGTGTGATGAGGAGTGTTCTGAATTTCCAAACAGCTTCCATAAATTATTTAGAAGTGAAAATGCCACGTTTAAAAAAAAAAAAAAAATTGAAGTAGATAAACTGAGGATCTTTGCTGGTGATGGAGCTATGAGAATAAAAGCAGAGGGCTTGTGCTCCCTCTTTCGACCATGGCCTGGTCAGAATATCATGAAGCTCAGGACAGAATCTTTGGCATGGCAGAATGTGGAGAGGATACATATGTCAAGAGACTTTTCATACTTCAGAAATGAAGCTGATTTTGCAGCAGCCACAATCTGAAGTTAGGGAGAGAAAAGAAGGCAGGTGTCTTGCAAAGCGTTTGGGAGCCTTCAGATTCTTCTGCCTAAAGAGTAGTCACTGTGTATGAATGTTTAGTTCAACAAATCCAGACAGGCACCTATTATTAAAATTCTACCAGTTGCAATGGTATTCTGCAAAACACAAGCTCAAATTAGCTGAAACGTTGGAGTCTTTTGTCTTACATCTGCTCTCCTTCCCATCTTGCTTTTTGAATTGTGTTCTACTGAATCTCACAGTTTTTCAAAGCTGTGGCATTTGGTAAAAGGAAAGGCTCACACATTCACACTTCAAATATTTAAAGTTCTCTTAAAACTCAAAAAAGTAAGTTGTACTCTAGGGTGGAGGGGAGCTAGGACTGCCTAGTGCTGTATTATCTCAGCTGCTTCCTCTGGAAATGCTCCCTTCTCTCTGGCAGAGGTGGAGAAGGTCCTGGAGAACCACATTGGGGCTTTATGGGGAACACTGATACAAGTTGCCCAGAGAGGTTGTGGAGCCCCCATCCCTGGAGATATTCAAGATATGTGGATATGGTCCTAGGAAACTGGCTCTGGCTGACCCTGCTTGAGCAGGGGTTGGACTAGATGATTTATAGAGCACCCATCCTACCTCAACCCTTCTGTCAGTCCTTGATGAAAGTGGCTTTTCATATCTTGAAAGCAGTGACTTAATTCAAGTCTTCCTGGCTTGAAATGGCACTCAGTAGCCTTGTCACTGAAGTGGGGACAGTCTGTGTACCCAGAAGTGCATAGCAGCAGGTCAGCACTTAGCAGTGCCCAGCAACATTATTTATGTGCCTGGTTACAGCCAAGGTGTGTCTGGTGGTGGTACTGCTCACGATCCTGAGTCATGCTGCCATCTCCTGGGATAGCCAATCCATAACTCCTCCTGCCTCAAGCTACCTGGAACCTCCTGGTTGCTCTCCTGTCCTTCCTTATCCTCACTAAACCACAGCATGCCTCAGTGAGATCAGCAGTGTCACAGAGGATGCTACCAGGCCATGGGAGGTATTTCAGGGTTTGCTATTTCAGAAGGTCAGTGGCAGGGGAGGTGCTTGTGAGTTGGGTAAAATATGAGGTTTAGAAATCTCTGCATCGTGTTCCATGACTCATTCCCCAGGACAATGCCCATATGGCTTTGGCACCCTGGAAGGTCTAGCTCTTGTTGGGTCCCTTCTCTGGAGCAGCCTCACAAAGCTGTGCAGGAGTGAGCTCTGCCTCCCAGCGCTCCGCAGGAAGAGCGCGGCAGTGCAGTTAACTGAACCAGGTAAGCTTTTCTGATCCTAGGCTAGCACCAAGTGGTGCTGCATGTTTGATATTTGTACCACAAGGAATGAAACAGAGTCCCATGCCCAGCTAAACTCCTGTGTCCACCCTGAATTCCTCAAAGCTGCATGGTAGATGTTGATGTATCTCCTATACATAAATTCTGGTTTATATGCACCATTGGTGTCTCTGCTGGATCTGGAAATCCTTGAACTGTGACCATTAAACTTCTTTAAAAATATGTGTAGATGTAAATAACATACATTTAGGAACAAATCTGCTGCTTTGAGGACTTGAGAACACCATCTAGTTTCTTGTGATGTAGTTGAAATTACCATAATATGCTGATCTTCAGTAGAATTCTTTTATTAGTGCTATTAGTTTTGGGGGAAATTTCAGGGGATTTTAATTACTATTACCTACACTTTCCTCACTGTTCTACTCTGGAATTCTGCAAGTTTTCTCTTATAGAATTGAAGTGACCTACTTTAGTGTTATACTGCATATAAAATGACTGCTTATGTTTTCTCACCAGAGTTTTTTGCAGTTAGAAGTGACTTGCTGGTAAATTTAAAAAAAAATTCCTCTGTGTGGAGAGAGATTAAATCTGGACCTATACTTGTTTATAGACCTTTGTGGCCTATTGTAGTCAGGTTAATGTAATTTGCTTGAATGTTTTTAGCTAAAACTTTTCCTTGAAAGTTCCAAAATGCAGAAGTTCATTCATTCTCCAGGGAGTTTTCCTGTTTCCCAGTTTATTAGGGAAAATCCTAAATGCCAGGTGCTGTGGCGCTTAAAGAATATCCCAGCTCTAGAAGAATCTGGGTTCTGAACTGAGGTCTCTGGACCTCCTGGAAGGAGTTTAATGATAACACATGAGAGAAGCAGCTTCTCCAGTGTCCAGGAGATGTTAAACTATTCTTGGGGTGAATCAGTTTCCAGGGCTGGAAGGCTTCATTGGCACAAATAAACTGCTGAAGGGTTGAAAGGGTTAGAAAATGTATCTGAACACAAGATGGCACTGTAGGAATTAAATTTACAATGTTTAATTCATTTTCTGAGTTAATGGGCATTTTTGTGGTGCTCTTAATAGGCCCACTGAGAGTATTCTTGCTTCCACATCTATGTTTTCAGGAATTTGTAAGCACATATTTACTGTAAAATTAATAGGGATCAACCACAGCAGTGTGGCTTAGCTGATCACAGGCTCTGCAATTTTTGCTCTGGAAAAACTGAACAATCACAATGCAAATACTAACCCCTTCCCCACCCTGTTTACAAAAATGTGTAAATATAGAGACTGAGGAGCATCTGTGGTGTTGACTAACCTACTGACTTGCTAAGATGGACTTGATCTCTATCATCCATATCCTGTCCCTCTCTTGGTTGCTTTGCCCTATGTGTAAAATGGATGATCATTGGACTAGTGGCATTACTTTCATTCTACATTGCATGCTGCCTCACGGGGCTATCCAGTATTTGATCAGATTTCTATTAAAATATACATCAGTTTCAAGTTAAAAGCCATGCTTTTAACTATTGCCAGTCTCAAGAAGTTTATCTCAAGGACTCTTTATCTCAATATCTTCAGGTTGTGATAGCCACTTAAAAAAAATCTGTAAGTTGAAGTCAAACTTACTTTGTTGCTGATTTGGGTCTGGTGATTTCACATCTCATTGGTTAGAAATGTAGTGGAACAAGATGTTCTATTGAATTTACAGAAGATTTTCTGAAGTGTTTCTCATTCTTTCATTGCTCTTTCATTTTCACAGACATGAAAACATTTATAAAAACAAATCTGGTCACTGCCTTGTTGGATGTCATAAAATACACCATGCACATACAGCATTTGGGCTGGGGAGGTGTCCAATATTTTTTTCAATGTGTTCACAAATGCTGCTCCAATTATTAGAACTTGGAATCCTATTATCACCCACAACATTCACAAACTGTGAACTGCTCTTCACAGTCAAGGCATCATCTCACAAAACAATATGCTTAATTCTTCTACCTAAGTGTTGTTACCATGTTTTTTGAGCCTGGTTTCTAAGGACACAAAATTATACCTAGATGGTTGGTTCAGAACTTTTCACAGTGTTATGATCTATAAGCATTTTTATTGAAAAACCTTAAAATGCTCATGTGATCAATTATCCAAGAGCTGGAACTTTAGCAGAAGAAAATATGTGATAAAACAACTGGAAATAACTGCTGGAAACATGTTCAAAATTTTTTTGCACAACTGCCATGGCACTAAAGTGTGGAGCTGTGAGTTTCTCTGTATCTTTTTAACAAGATTATTTAGCTATGGATTATTGCCTTCATACAATTAGATAGTACTTTATTTGTCTGTTGTATTTTAGTCCCAGAACTTGCTGCACTGCCTGGCAGTCATGGTATCAATGCTGATATCACCATGGCTAAAAGCAATGCCTGTTGTTATATGGTGCCAATGCCTGCCAGTGAATAGCACCTCCAAGTTACTACTGGGAAAGATCAGGATCCAGCTACTAACCTAAACTAAAAATTTTGGTCTTACTTTTAGTTTCTGGTTCCATCATATGTCAATGAGTCCATGTCAGATAATTTTATCACTAAAGTTTTGTATAATTTTCAAATAAAAGCTTGCATATAAATATGTGTGGTACCACCCAAGGAAGTTTGAAGGCTGATTACTGATCTGCTCTTCCTTTAAAACATCTCTAGTTTGCACAGTACTTCATAATCTGGAAAGAGAGAAATTATATAAGGAACTGCTGAAACCTCCCAACTCAGTGCTAGTGCATTGCTTAACCAATTCCTGTCAGAGCCACCAGACAGGTAATCTCCAAGACACTCAAAACCATTCCTCAGCTACGGTATTCACAAAGTAAAAACTTACAGGTGTCTCCATGTCTTTCCATCTATAAATCCACCAGTACTCTGAGAATGTCTCACAGCTGGAAAGAAGTGGAGACACTTGTGCCAATAAATAATCTTGGGTCCTGGGAAGCTGTAAAGTTTAGCCCATGTTGGATCTCTGAGCAGCTAATTTGCTCTCAGGTGGCACTGGTCCTGAGGATGCCTTGTGCTCAGCTCAAGCTTCTGGGACAGTGAAGAAGAAGTTTTGAAGGTGGTAGTGGTACCAAATTGGTGTATAAGCACCTTCTGTGTTCCTTTTAGTTTTACAATCTGGGCCTCAGTTCCTAGGAGATAATTTGTCCTGCAGATGTCAGTGACACATGCTGGGAAGGCTTGGCTTAGCTCTACTTTATAAGGAGGATATGGGTTTGGCAGTGATTCGTAACTGAATAGTTACAAGCCTTTATTCTCAAACTACTTTGAAATGTGACAGCAGCAAAACTGAAAATAAATAGAAAACCTGTATTTCTGTTTTTCTTTTTTTTTTTTTTTTTTTTTTATTAATTTATTTTTTAAAATTTTATTTTACTATTTCTAAATATGTGAAAATGAAGCCCGGGTGAATATATGTGTATTTATTAGAACACCTAACTAGGAAATTTCTAGTGGAATGAATTGTCTTATTTCTGAGCAGGGGGCATTGTATAACTAGGTGATCTTGAAGGTCACTTTCAACCAAAACCATTCTATGATTCTATAGTATCAATAGTTGACAGTGTCTTTGACAGTTTCATGTTGAGTATAGAACAAAAATACATATTCACAAGTTGTTTTTCATATTTTCATAACAAATTAGGGAAATATTCCAATTATTTACACTTTATGCTGTTAATAATTGTCTCACTTTACTGTTGGTTGTAATAACCACCCAGTTAAATTAATATGTTGTATATACTAATCACAGCAATGATCAGTGTAAGACAGTTTTGGTGATATTATGTTTACTTTTTGATACTACCTGAAGCAGGTACAAATTTCATGTGGCATTCATTTCAATCTGCAGCCTCTGCTATACAAGAAGGCACCTGGTTATCAAATAATAAAAATCAAAAAGTAATAATGGTTGGCTTAATTTTCAGAATGCTTTAAAATCCTAAATAAAATGTCAGCAATGAGAAATTCTCAAAAAATGGGGGCACTGCAGTGGGAAACAACAGAAAAGATTGTCAGTACAAAGGGCTGAATTCTTGTTTTTCCCTGGTTTGGGCTAGCAGGTATGGTAGGAGGTGGGCAATAAGAAAAGCATATTATTGTGACTTAATGAATGAGTGCCAGTCAGCCCAGCTGCACTAAGTGCCACGTGCACAACTACTCGATAAAGCAGTTGGACAGAGGTCCAGGCTAATGCATATTGCCACCCTTTTGGAGTGGGTGGTGAACACCTGGAAGGCGCAGGGCTGTGACTGTGTGGTGGGGAGGCACAGCACCTCCTTGGGCACAGCTGGTGAGCAGTGGGAGTGAATATCCCCTGCAATTAGGTGGTACCCAAGCCTGGTACCTGTGATTGCACTGGATGGATTCTGGCCTGGAGCATTCCTAGTTATCAGTAATAGAAAAAGGGAATGAAAATGAGAAGTTTGCTGATGATAATTCAGTGCATCTCAGCTTTTTCTGAATACAAGTTAAGACCAGTAGTGTAAATGGCATGGATTAATGTCACAGGAACAAAGGCTTTTAAAAATAAATATTTACAGTTACTTCTTGAAAGCTTGTATTACGTAGCTGAGAGAGAAGGATCAGCCTGATTTTTATTTTTTTTTTGTAGACAGAATAAAGTCTACTGATGTCTCTGTTGACATACCCAAGTAGATACTGTCAGGTCTTATCTGAAGTGCTCAGTGATATAAAGATTCCTTTGTGTTAGTCTGCAAGGAAAGGAAAATGATCAAATGTAAGCCCTCAGTCTCATTCCTCAGTGATAGATTTCCTCTGCTTTGTTCATATCAAATTAAAAAGACATTGAAAGCAGGAAGGTTTGAGATTTGATTTGGAAGAAGTAGAACTCCGGCCTATAAATAATAATTTCAATTGATCTATAGTAGTTATCTGCTCATGGTACAGTGTTTCAAAAGATGAAAACTGAAGTGTAGGTTAGAAAAAGCTCCATGTTGCAATAAATAAGCCAGTCATTTTTTGATGAGACAAAATTTCTTTCTTAGTCAGGAACTTCTGCAGATGTCCTAAATGACCTTGGTGAGACATCCCTCTGTAACTTGTTGCTCTGCCACTGTACAGGGCGTGGGCCCTTCTCTGGGGGGCAGGTGCTGGCTCAAATGTTAGCCACTCTGGAGTGCTCCTGACCAAAGGACTGGGACCCATGGGGATGCTAATTTCCCCCAAGCCCTCTCTTGGGCCTGAACATATGTTTCTACACTGTGTTTAAGTAAAGCAGGTGATGCTTTTCAGGATCTCAACATTAATAATTAAATTGAAGTATAGCAGTTCCATCCCCATGCTTCAAGGAGAATGTTTCCTGCTCTCTTTCTTTTAGGCATTTCTGCCCTGGCCTCTCTTCCAGAGGTTTCTGTATCCTAGAACGATGAAGCAAGATTTGCTCCTCACTTGGGCACACTGCAGCTTAAAAAAAAAAAAAAAAAAACAAACAAAACCCAACCAAACAACAACAAAAACAAAGGGAAATCAGGGAAAAAATTGTGAAATTTAGAGATTAATTAAAACAAAAGGAAGCTTTGTCCAGAAAGACTGAGAAGTTCACATTCAAGGTAACATGGTCATGGTTGACTCCAAACTTTTCCCTTAGAAAATACTTCCTGTAGCAATATAGAAGTCAAAACACCTGTCTTGTATCACATACTTACATAATTTCAAAAAAGCTCTATCGTCTGACAATGCTGTTATTCACAATTTTTTTAGCTTTAAGTAGTCCTGCAAGGAGCAGGGAGTTGGAATCAATGATCCTTATGGGTCACTTCCAACTTGAGATATTCCATGATTCTATATGCAACAGGAAACCTAATGAATTTACAGCTGGAAAGGACCTGCTAAACAAAGAGAGGAAGATAGTTTCTCTTTCACAAGGCTCTCTGGCTGCAAACTGCTGGAAGGCAGAAGGATACAACCAGAGATACCACCGTGTATTCCCTCTCTTCTTTACTCCTCCAATCTCCTGCAAATGGTGTGCCCAAACACACCCACAGGTGGGGACTCTCATAGATACTATACATACTGAACAGTTTCATTAAGTTCTTATTTCTGTTTTTCATGCCTGTAACGCAGCCACACCCATTTCCTTACAAGCTCCTCTGCCTCACAGCAATGTCAATGTTTTAATTGTACAAATAATAATAATACGTGTAAAGTTTTGCAAAGTGGCTGCCTAAACTCATGGCACATTCATATTCTAAGTTTGTAGTGGAAAGAGTTCAAAGGGTATCTAAAATGAAAATGAATGAGATTCTTACTTTAAATAGTTAAATTACTGCAAAATTTCCTGAAGTGATTTTATTTCACTTATGATCAAAAAACCCCAATTGTTTCTCAGTAATAGCACTGCATTTGTGATTTCTCATAAGCACTGCGCCTGTGGTAAGTGGTACAGAGTGATGCTATTTCTCTATTCTAATGTGAGACAGAAAGTCTTAATACTTTGTATTTCTCAATAAAGAAAATACAATGGGTTGGTTTTCCTATTGAAGGAATTTGTATTCACTGGAATGACACAAAGGATCATAACCTGTTAATGTATTCCCATCATTTATTGAACATCTTATTAGTGAAAGTCTGGGCATTTGCAATCTTACTTTACCGTAAGAAAAGAGATAGAGCAATCAAGATATTTCTAGAAAGTCTCATAGGAGATCATCTTCCAGGAAGCTAACATAGGGCCTTTTTGTGAGCAATTTGCCATTGGCAAAACTTGGAACCCTGAAAAAACTGATTCACAGTAGTAGAAGCTCTTTTTAATTATCTTTACGTCAGGTTTTGTGTAACTTTCACCCCTTGCAAACCAAAGAGAAAGCAAATAGGAATTAACAAAGGTGAGAGTCTAGACACTACAAACCTTTTGCCACATCAGCATCATCTGGGCATCATGTGTATGCATTGGGACACAGGAGAGAGGAGAAGGTCACTCTAAGGGCCTGAGCTTACCCCTTTTCAGCTAAATTGCTGCCAGAGACTTTGAAAGTTTTGGATTAATGAGATCTACAGGTATTTTTTAACAGCACCAGTTTCAAGCCATGAGGCCAGCTCCAAGGCAATACCATTTGCAGCCACTATACCACCCTCTCCCTGTATTGAAACAGAATGTTTCAAACTTTGTTGGCTGTAGCTGGCATCTTAGAGCTACATTGTAGAATCACAGAGCAACTAAAACACAGGATACAAATGGCAACAGAGTTATGAAGCAAGCTTCAATAGCAACTCACGTTCTTAATATATGATGAACAAAACCAAAACCGTAATTTTAAACAAGTTCTGTTTGCAGAGAGAAAATGCTTGCCTTATTAGTAAAGTAGCAGCTAAAATGTGTACATCCTACATGTATCTATTGTGTCTATCTAGCAAAACCTACAAACAGCAACATATTATCATAGGATCACAAATGGGTGTGGTGGATGAGCAAGCATGAACCAGAGCAAGGCAAAATTATATTATAAACATCTATTTTTGTTTAATAAGTATGGTAAAGGACCCTTTGTAAAGGTCTGACAGCTATTTGCTGATGCTGGCTTCTTTTTTCTAGGTGAAAGAAAACCATGTGGATACAGTTAGAAACCTTTTCATTTACTTGGGATTATTGGTGGTCCCAGTGTAGTAGTTTAACATGCAAAATCTTTCTGTATTAACGAGTTAGATTTTGCAAATTTAGAACATTCTAGCCTGTGTTAGAAGATTATATTGTAGTCATTGAACTCTCTCTTTTTTCCCCCAGACATTGACATCCTATTTTATTTTCAATTTAAAGTGTAAATGTTTTTCCACCACTCACACATGCATAAGCACACAGATTGATGTATTTGTATACTAGCTGTCTAGGCCAAATGGAATTGTAATGAAAGAAGAGCATGTACATGGATCTGAATATTCCATCTCAGTTTGCAGGGAAGAGGAGTAGTTCTTAAAGTCTGATTGTCATGTTCATCCATTCAGGTTTTCCAAAGTACATAGAGAGCATATTATTGACATGGAGATAAAGATTTGATTTAAGAAATTGGCCTGTAACAGGCAACTGAGAAGGAAAAATAACAAAGAAAAGTGAGAAAGGAAAAAATTAGAGTGGCTCAAAGCTCTACAGCTTCAGGAGCTAGTGTGCTATGTTTACTTTTGGTTGATCATTTTAAAGAGCAGGATCCTGTTGGCACTTGTTCCAGTATATTTGCTTTAATCTTCAAAGTACTGAGTTGAGAAGGAGGTGTGGCAGGATAAAAGAATTTGAATTAGAAACTCTTAAGAAGCCTGTTAAAGAGGTTTACAAGATATATTTGAATTTCCCTACCCTAGAACTCTGAGTGTCTTGCTTTCTTTTCTTTCACAGTCTGCCTTAGAAGCTATTCTGTTAATTAGGTAAAATGTTAACCTTTTAAATGCTGTACTGCCCTTGTTCTTGTAGGTCACTACTCTTTCCATATCACTTAATTTACATGATGCAATTTTTTAAAAAATATTGATTCTTGTAAATATGTAATAGTCCTTTCTCTACATAACATCAAATTTAGAAGGCTTGTGTTAGGTCTAGCTGTTCTCATTGTTCTTTTACATCTGACTCCATTGGAGTTGTCTCACTTTGAAGGTGATTCCCTCACATTCTCCAGGGATCATGGTCTCTGAGGGACAAGCCAGCTAGATGTATTCACAAAACAAACTCAGTAGGTAAACACTACAGTAGCCAAACATTTCCCCCTTGAGAGGTGGCATCTTGTGCACCTGCACTGTTCCACCCACAGCTAGGTGTCTTCATGTGTTTGCAGGTTTTATGTCCAGTTGCAACCTTTCTGATGAGTTTGTGGTGTTAGCAGCCAAAAAGTCAAAAGGAGATACAGAAGTGGAGGGCCTCTGAAGCATCTCAAAAAACAAAAGAACATCTCTGCTCTTTTCTGCACTGTCCAGGCACATGAAGGGCTGGCAGATGTGCATGAATATTTAGGCAGCTGCGGAAGCTTCCAGATCAAGTGCAGTCCTTGAAAAGCACATTTGGGGTGGAGGGTTTCAATCAAACTACAGGACGACTGATTTAAAAATAAAACTATATACAAATGTAGTTTTAGAAATTTTAGAAATTTTAGAAATTTTTGAAATTTTTTAAATTTAGATAGTTCCACGAACCTAATTCTTTATAGCAAGCCCTTCCCTTGTAGTTTAAGTTTTAGAAGTTTACCAGCAATACGGCACTATTTCAGTGAGACAGTTAATCCTACATTTAAATGTTTCATCTGTTTTTATGAGAGATAATAAGCAAATATTTTGTGTTTGAATATTGTATCTTGGAAAAGTCACTGTCAAAATTAGTAAGTCTAATAATACGTATTTCAGAAAGGACAGCAGGAATTAATTAATTTATTTTCCAGAATGCACATTAATTCCTGGTGAGTAATGCTTCATACAGAGTGATTAGTCCTATTTTTATATCCCCCACAATTTATCATGATTAATGATAATCCACCACGTTCCAGATGTATTCAGAGCACGTGAGCTCTTGTTTGAGAAAGCTGTCCACAAAGCACTGTACAGCTTTGATTGACTCTAATCTGTTAATGAGATTTTCAGATAATTCTTTCAACTTCTTTGGAAGATGTTTCAGCATTCAATTGCTTCACTTTATTTGAAATCTTAAGGACTTTTAAACAATATAAGACACAGATAACAATGCTACCATTTAGTAGTTCTTCTAAAGATCTACAGACCTTCTTTGTGTGACCCCCATAAGAATGAATTCTGAGCAAGTGTTTAGCATAACACCTGCAAGAAATAGGAATGTGTGGGAAGTGCAGACTCCTGTGATTTGTGGGGTGTGTTAGAACAATGCTGTGAGGAGCCTTTGCAGAACAAGGAGTAGCTGGGGTGCAGCAGAGTTCTGGACAGCAGTCTGGACATCTGCTACCATCTCAATAGCAGCTGATCAGCTGAGCACATCTGATAAAATAATTTCAAAACCAAAACATTTTATGGAATGCCTATAGAACTGAATGCATGCACTTTCAGAATATACATACTTCTATCTTGAATAAAAGTATTGTTTTATTAATAGGGAAGCGTTCCCTTCAATTTTGATTTTACTCCTAAATTTAGTGTCATTTTTACAATTTTAGTGTCATTTTACAGTTTTTGTCTTGCATGATGAGACTATTCAATCCAAATTTGTATCATTTAATTACTTTCCAACTTGACTTCAAAATTCTTGGTTTGGAATTGCTTCATTCTCTTTCTCCGAGCTTCAGAGTGTATGCTCCCTCATTCATTTGGATATTGATACTTGACCTCCTTTCACTGTCTGTAGTTGCAGGATGAAGTTGCCTCATTACTTCGCTTGTGCTGACCCAAATACAATCTAAGTTAGAGACTCCAAAACTTTTCATATCAGGCTGTTTTTCAGGTTGACAGCAATACACAGTAATTTTCCTTACCTACTTAAATTTTTAATATTTAATAAATCATATTGAAATGCTAAAAATAGTTCAGAATCTTAATGGCCATTTGAAGGCAGAAAGACCACTGGGAGAGACATTTCACTTAAGGCCATCTGACTTTCATAAAATGTTAATCATATGGGGTAAGACCCAGCTTGAATCTGTGTATTGCAGCTCTGCATCTGTCTAGCTTGGATCTAAATTTTAGATGTCTAGTGAAGAAAGCCTCCTAAAATAAGCACCTGCCTTCCGTGTCAAATGAATGGAAATCTCTAAAGTGCTCCAAAGGGAGAACATGTCTGCTTGAATTCAAGCATCTAAGTAGGTATTTATCTCTCAGCTCAGTGGTGAAATTGAAAAGGTAAATTTTGCTTTAGTAACTCAATAGGTAATCTCTCACCAGGTGCAAAAATGAAATAAGCAAGTAAAGATCTGCTTATGCAACAGTCACACCACTGGCATGTGTAGAAGAGAAGGTATGATTCTACCTAGAAACACTACCAAAGGCATTTTATCTGATGTCTTTTTTTTTGGCATAGTTCAAAAATGATTATTTGTGAAAACTTGCTTTAACTGGAAACTAGATAAACCAGAATAATTTCTTCTTAGAAAATATATTTGCCTCATTTTAAAGGTACCTTTAAAGGATGTCTTTTTTAAAGTATTATTTATAACAATTGAACTATGGGCTAGTTCAGCAGCAATACCTATGCATGTGAATTTCACCTTAAAGATGTGGAGGTTTTTTGTAGTGGTCTAAATGCAACACTGTCAGCAATCAGAGTTTTTGATTGATAGAAAAGATTCTTGTTTGTGTTATAAGATTGTAATTTAAAAGTAACCTTTCAGAAATATTTTCCAATAAGAGATATGAGAGTCCATCCTCAACAAGTAACAAGAAATAACATTAATAAGCCTTTAAAGTAAAAACATGAATCTCAGTAGAATTTCACATTGCGGTAGTACGAGGCAATTCTATTTTTCCAAAGGGGGTGGATAGCATGGCTTCTTAAGACAATTATTTTAATTGGTTTCAGTTTGACATGGGCTAACATTATTGACTTCAATCTGAAGTGCTCTGGAAAAGGTTGAGTCCAAAGAACAGACTTGAGTTTTAAAATAAATAATAGAAGAATACCTGTAATCAGAATTTGACTGGTGTGCTCCTGTTACTTTGAATAGGCTTTGATTTTGCTATGGTAGTTCTTATTTTTAAAAAAGGCTGTCATTATATAGAAGTCCACGAACAAAACAGAAGATGAAAGGCAGTGTAGTGACCAGTGCTGCACCAGCAAAACCCTGTGTGAAGGACAGGCACCCTCCCTGGCCATGGCCAGCTGGCAGCTCAGCACTGTAGACTGTCTGAACTACTTTGGTAGTTTCCTGGGAAGAGGGCAATGGTTGATTGGTTCAGCACTGGGATCTTGTTTCTTATCTTGTCTCTTCCTTAATGCCTTCAGTTTAAAAGGAGAAAGTACTTGACTGAGTTGCACATACCAGCAGAGGCTGATATGGGCCAGAAATGTGCTGCTATTGGGTGTCTGTCCAGAAGCCTGACAGTTCAGAAAGGAGGGGCCAGAAACATCCCCTCCCAGCCCAGTGCATCCCTTTTCCTGCTTGCCTCTTCCCCACACCCACACTGGCAGGGTCATCTGTGTTGATGCAGTGTTGAGACTGGAAAGTGCACGGGGATATGGACCACAGTATTGAAAATATACTCAATCGAATTTATGTTGTTTTTACTATTTCTGCTTTGCTCAAGAATGTTGTCCATACTGCAATTTCACATTGCTTTCACGTAAAAAGTAACAAACTTTTTATCTATTTACACGATGAAATCAGCATTTCTTTTACTTCAGTAATTCTATATTTCTTTTAAAATTTCTGTTTTGGAACCTTTTTCATGAGTAAAGTACGATTTTGCAATAAGCATATTAGGTCTATGGAAATGTGCATCAGATCTATAGTCAGTTAAGATGATACATGTGAAGCTTAAAAGTAAAACTATTGATTTGAAATTTTTATTGGAAAAGAAGCTGCGTGGATGTTTATGAATTATGGATGTTTCCCGTAGCTAAATATTGCCAGCAAGCCTAATGTTTCCTCTTTTACATTTATTTCAGTTTTTGTATCTATTGTAATACATCCTAGGATTTAAATAACTGGAATAATTTCCAAACAGGCTGTCATTGGTGTATTCAGTTCTGAGCTAAATGTCAATTCAAGTGCAGAAAGCAGCAGCTGTTAAAGGGGATTACAAAAGTCAATATTTAGACTATTACCAGTGCCTAATAAAGCTGATTCTTGAACACATTCACATATACATATGAAATGTATAGAAGGAAGGGCCTATTTGTCTACAAAACACTTGAAAGAATAATTCTGCTGGCAAACATTTTTAGAATAAATAGCCCTGTATCAGTACCTTCTGCTTGAGGAGTGTGTGTGTTTATATGAAATTAATCAAATGTTGATCTTTCCCATTTCAGTAGTTTTAAAACCAATTCTAATAATTCTTCAGTAAGCATCTGTCTATTCCTTATGTACCCTTGAAAACCTTGCCCTTCAGTTATTATAACTTTAAAAGAATCTTTGGCTGATGAATTAGTCAAGGAACATTTCACAATGTGTTTCTTTATAATTTTTGAATGATCTTTGTAGGAATATTTTTAAAGCTTTTATATGCCTGATTCCTCTTACACATGGTACTGACAGCTGAAAGATGGATTTTTGGCCTGACATTTAAAGTTAATGAAGCACCTGAAGCTGCAGAGAGACACCTATTGTTATAGATGGAGTTTTGGGGACCTATGCATCTTTGATTTCCATTAATTTCTGTGGAAATTTGGCATATTATCAGCTTCTGAAGTTCCTCATCTATGCATTTGCTCCTACATTGCTCCTTGAACTTAGGTACTCAAAATTCTTTCTGGGAAGATCAGCATTATAGCTGCAATCACTTGATCTTACAACACTTCCAATGGGAAGATAAAACTGTAGCTAAGACAACACTAAGATTTTCTTTGGCATGTCCTTCTTGTGCGGCGTGGCACAGCGCTGACTTTTGTCCCACAAGGATGCTGTGCCCTGAACAACGCGCTCTGGGGCGTGAAGGCTTTGCAGGAGCAGAGGTTCAGCTCCTGCCCTTGGGAAGCACCCTGCACCTCTCAGGGGAGGGACAGTGGGTGACTGGGGATCACAGGTTACAGCCCCAGAAGTGAGAGGAAAAGAAGACAGCCTAAGTGGTGTAGAAGTTAATAAAAGGGGTGAAATACACTTTCCGTCTAAAGGGCATTTGCATTCTACACAGAGCACGTACTGGCATGGCTCAGCCTAGTGCCAACCACACAGTGGCAGTGTCAATAGCCTTCCATCTCTTCTTCACTGCAGCTGCAAAGTATCCCTGCTCATACTGTGGCACACTCATACGCTGAGAAGAAAAATGTAATTTTTATGTTTCCTACTGTAAAACAGGATTTCATTCAGTGACTTGTTTCTGTAGAATTTTCCCAAAATTGTCCCTCCTATTACTTTGGAAGCCAAGTCTATTGATGCCTTGGTTTGACCTTTCATCTGTAGGCTGGGGATTTGGCCTTTTCCTATTACTAACTAAACAGCAAGCCACTTTCAGCAGTTCATAGAGCAGAACCCAAGTCATATGTTGTCTCCCCAGCTCAAACAAAACAAAACAAAACAAAACAAAACAAAACAACAACAAAAACAACAACACCACCAAAACAAGCTGAAAATAAGAAGAAAAGAGAAGAAATGAGAAGAAAGGAGAAGAAAGATAAAAAAAGAGAAGAAAATACAAGAAAAGAGAAAAAAAAAAGGTATTTGATTTATTCATTTCACAAAAGTCTGTGAAATCAGAAAAAGTAACTTGGCAAAGAAAAAAATTTAAATAATAGATTTCAAGGCTCAAAATAGTCTTCTCATAACATCTAGGAAGTGCTGCTGCAGTTCTTGAGTGTCTGTAAAATTCCAGTGAATTTAAAATCAGTAAGGGGAGGGAGAATTGTTCCTTCAGCAAACTGGGTTATGGGGAAGACCCCATAAAAAATCAGGATAGTTTGGCAGTTGCCTTGTAAGATTAAAACCAAAACCAGTTAAGTGAATAAGGTTCTGTCAACTCAGAAGTTATAATAAATAGTAATAGCTAAATTATTTGTGGCAATAAAATGATCCCAAACTGACATATTTTAAGTCTCCTGGAGAGCACTGGAAATCACTGTATATACTTCATATCTCTGCAGATACATTGCACATCTGCTGTTAATCATGGACCAGATTTTGTCTAAAAGTGACCTTTTATGACATCAGACACAAAGAGTGTGTGTGTCACCACCAGTAGATCACAGTCATAATGCTGAGTTTGGAGTATCTGGTTATGGATTGCTGTCAGGAACTTCAGAAAGAAATGTAACAAGTAGGTTCAGGTTGTGCAACTTCTCAGCACATTTGCTGAGAATGTGGTTTAAGCACAGGTCTGGGATCCAAGAGGTCTGGATCTATTTGTGGCCCTGTGCTCTGACCTTGGGTAAGTCAGGTTATCCTTTCTGGACTCCTGCACATCCACTATTGTATCTATGCTTAGATAAACACATTGCAAAGTGTTTCTATTGTGATCACTACACTTCTTTTCTGAAGGCATCTTTGCCTTCAAGGCAATGAGAATGGTAGGGGAGGAGCAGGAGAAAGTTTGGGGGTTTTTCCAGGTTGAGTCAGTAACTTCTCCAAGTTCACGTGTGATTAGCTTCAGTGTTATGTATGTTTTTCCTCCAAGAGCTAAGTGTCATCCTGCATGCCCACGTCAACTTTCGTGGGACTTGGCTGTTCTCCCCATGTGGTGAAACAGATGGGAATAAGTAGTGCATGCCTAATATTCAATAATCTGAACTCCTTGCAATGCTCTTCAGCAGCATGTAAACTTCTCTGCCAAAAGAATGCTGAGACGAAGCTGTAGCAAGACTCTCTTCTTATTTGTGGACACTAGAGGGCATTAGAGGAATATTTTACTATATGTGTGAAAAAAAATACAGGGCAAAATAGTTCCCTAAATCTCAATAGTATCACTAGTAATGCTTGCAGCTGGAGGGTTGTACCAGGGATTGACATTTTTAGGTGCTTACCTGAATTGTTAACAATCCATCCAGTACTATTCACACAACATTGGTAATCATATGTAACACATCTCAGGTGTTACCTACAAAGGACACTCAAGGTTCTAAGATATGTGACTAAGTAACATAATTGTGGCTGAACGAGGTGAAAAAAGGGGATTACAGATTTGGTGGTTCATATTGTGGCTGATCATATTCCCAACTGCTTCTACCCTGTGCTTCCAGATCAGGTGGTGGAGGAGAATTTCACAAAGGTGACTGCATCTTTCCCTTCTGGACACAGATAGAGGTTGATATTTTGCCTTGTCTCTATCCATGGACTGGATACTAATAGTGATGTAGAAAACCAGAAAACAAACAATTAACCGAAAACCCAAAACTAAACAAAAAAAATAAAACACATAAAGAAGTCAGGAAAGCTGGGTCACTAAAGCCCCTGGAAGATGACAGTGTTCTGTGTGCAACTCTGGGAGGTGGCTTTTGTGCAGAAGGTGGTGGGTGGTTCTGATTTTCTGCTACCCTCTGACAAAATAATAGTTGGAATATGAAAAATAAGAGCTGTTTTCTTTACTCGCTGAGATAGGGAGCTATGAAATTCTGTCAGTATGAACATCGCAAAAGGTAGAGCAATGTTTTCATTAGTCTGTTCTGCTACAGTTTTTTTTTTTTTCTGCAGCTGTTCTGACAGATAGAACAGCAGCAGGAGAGAGTAAAATAAAAGGAATTGGTCTGAATTTTTACTGCAGGCTTTTCATCACAGAACACGAGTGGGAGGCAAAAATAATAGGAGCATACTGCCATCAGGTATAAAATTCATAATGTAGAAAACTGCATAAGAACACACACATTTGATGTCAGATGCTGTGTAATGGGGTTTGGCTCTCACTGGTGCTCATGATTTTCAAAGAAAAGCTGAGAAGAGGCCCTAATGCCTGAGCTCACTGCAAACACTGATTATTGAACCTGAAGCAAGTTTTGGAATTGCTATATGAGTCACAAATTTTGAGTACATTTAGTTTATGATTGCATGAAACACCTGTGCTGAGACACAGAAAACACTTCAGAAAGCTTTTGTCTGGTTGTCTTGACATCACCATCAATACATTTGTCCCCACATCACTGTCATGACAGACTGATCTTAGCTCGAGTTCTCAGCTGTTCCTGTAATCCAAAGACTAAATCCTGCTTCCCAGCAACCATGCATGCTACTCTTTCTGTTTTAGGAGGTTTAAAACTTTGGCAGTTCACAAGTCTGTGACCAGTGGGCTGAATGGGCTTATTTTACTCGGAATGTAAAAGCAAGTCTCTATCATTCTTTGTTGTGCAAGTGTTGACAAACTCATCCTTTGCCTCTACTAAAGAAGGCTTGACTGAAGTGGCTGCACTAGCGGAGAACAGCCCTCCTAAATTTACTTCTTACCAGGAGTGACTTTTTGCCTGTACAGTTTAATCCAGAAATGAAATCAAGTAGGTTAGCAGAAATGTTTCCTGCCAGTATGATGGCCATGCTGGGCCATTTTCTGGGAAAGTTGCATACTTTATGGACTAGATATTGTTTCAGTGTCTGGACTGGTGCAGTCATTCAGGTGAAGCCTCTGGTGTGTAGGTGAGGTCTCACTGATGCCAGGGGCTGAAATGAGTAGTTGCAGATTTCCTCACTAGACTGGGGCCTGGAAAGGAGAGGCAGGTGGTTCCTGCCATTCATTTTGGAAGTCAGGGGAAGGAGCAAGATCCAAATTTTTCTGATACTAGAGCCCATGCTGAATAAACAGGGGACATGTCCATGCATAAAACAAAAGTGTGACACTAGCTTCTTTTCACGAGCTTGCTCCAACTAGCTCTGAGGACACAGATTTAAGCAGACAACCTGCCTACCAAGATCCCCAGAGGCTCCTGGTCCCATCTTTAGCATCACTGCTGCCATCCCTCCCCTGTTATGGTTCCCCCAGTTAGCATGACTGACCTGACCCTGGCACTGCCTTTGCTCTGAGCTGCCGCCAAGCCCTCAGTATCCTGCACAGAGGGAAAAGTCTTTTGCTCCACCTGTACAGTGCTGTGATGTTTAACTTCTGGGTCTGTGTGTTTTAAAGACTTGAGAACTCACACTGTGTCCCTGGATAGCTGATCTTTTCCTTATGTTATCTTGCATTTCTTTGTAGCCAAGCAGTGTTGTTCAAGTTTTCTTTCTTTCTCACACAGAAGGCCAAATGGTGATAAGCTCCTTCTCCCCTGCCTTGCCATCAAGGTCTGCTAGATATTTACCTACCCCTCAAATTGTAGTTTAAGTGGATTTTTTTCATCCTTAGGTTGTTAATAAGTTCCAAGCTGAAGACTTTTCTCAGATGGCATTGCAAATGTTATATCAATTACACACTATTGCATTCAGGGCACTTCTAGTGGGATGAGATTGCCTGCCACAGAAATAAAGTGTTATTTACAGTAAAGACAATTAATGGATGTTGGCATATGTCTTTATAATGTCATATCTGCATGACTGACAGTGAATGCCAAAGAGAGCAGCAAAGGTTTCTTTCCTACCTTTGACTCTCCCACTATTTGGCAGAGGAGAGCAGACAGCCTAGCTCTCAGAAATACTATTTTTGTATTGCACAGAAGCAAGGGAATGAGACTTTCAGCTGGCATGTGCACTTGATGCCCATTTTCTATCTACTTGAACATGTGCAGAAAGAAAAACCATGGTAACAGAAACTAGTTATGGATAAAATGTCCTGGAGTAATTTTTGAAAACAGTATTCTGAACTGTCTGAATAATTTCAGTTCCTCCTCTCTGTGGTGCTTCCATCATATCATGTTCTGCAGTGTGGTTTTGCTACTGTGCATTATGCATTACTGATTTAATTCCTACCACAAAAGAGGTGCCAAGTCATTTCCCAAGATGCACAGATACTGGCATGAATTTAGACAGGAAAACTGAAGTGACAAACCCAAACTAAGCAATACAGTCACCAATGGATTTAAAAATCAACTGTGATATGGCAAATCTTGTCCAGACATGAATGATATTTTGAGAGTTTCAATTGCATAAAGTTTATTCTGATCACTATTTCAAATTAATACATAAATAATAATAAATAATAAATAAATAAAAATAATAAATAAAAGCAATTAGACTGGGAATAGGATCTACCTACAGTAATGTTGAGAGAGTGTTTCACTCAATGGATTGTTGTTAAAGACCAAAAGTTGGAATTCATATTGAAAGCAATTGGAATTGAAAGTAATTGGAAGTAAAACAGTAGAGTAGTAAGCCATATGGAAGCAGTTGTGAGTGTTATGAACAACTGATAGGATACAAATGTCTAATTTTGTCTCTTCCTCCAGTAAACACTTACAGAAGGAATCCAGCTTCAAATTGTACACTTGCTTTGTGTTAGCAATAAACAGCCATTTGTTAACAATGATCTGTTTTGGTAACTCTGTTCTTTGACATTTCAGGGTTTCTATCTTTGAAAATGTTCGTCTGTGCTACCCAAACTGCAGTTAACTCTTCTCAAGTCACTTACAGAAGAGCTAGAAGCTCATCTCCTCAAATTCAGTCATGCTGTATCATAACCAGAATATTTAATCATTTCAGTTTTAACATCTGCTACCCCAGGGTGGTTCCCAGCACAGTTAGCAGTGCCTCTATATGGCTCAGGTAAGGAAATGAGGCTTTTCAGCCCTTTACAACCTCAGAAGGATTGGAGGAAGAGAGGTTCAAGCTGCAAAAGCATTGACTTGAAATTAAGGGACATAAATGTGGTAGAAGAATGGGACAGGAATGAAGGGGAATCATGTTTGTTTATTTGGCTGAGGCAGAAAGGGGTCACCCAGCAAACACATAACACAGATCATGACTTGCCAGGGGACACAAGAAACTTTCCAAGGAAAGGCAAGCAGGATCCTGCTTGACTTGTTAACTGGGTCAAAAATCAGGGATGAAGACCAGAAAGGGCAGGCAAAACACAGGGAACTGTTATGCATAAATCCACCAGTGTGACGCAGTTCAGGTTATGGGCAGTCAGGCAGATGCTTCCTTGTCTCTCTCATGGCTCATTCTGATTACTGGAAGGTAAAGCCTACTAGGCTGACTGTAACTTAAGGCAGTAGCTAATGCTTTAAGATTGTTCAGAATCTACAGCCTCCAGGGTTAAGTACTTGTGTAGCAATATTACAGAGAAAACACAGAGATGCATTAGATAACTTTTTGGCACCTTCCTCATACTTGCAAGGTGACCAGAGATGGCAGGGCCACCCTAAGCACTCTTGTGTTTTCATACTGAAAATTACTACACTGTTGTTACTTTTAACAATGCTTTGCACTTTCTTGAACACTCACCTGATTCAAAGTTCCACTAAATAGTTAAGGAATAAGGGATTTATATTTATTTCTGGTTGAAGGGTGAAATCATGAACAGAACAACAGCTACTTCCTCTGTTTAAATTTCAGTTGCTTTGTTTGAAACTGAAGCTCAAGGCAGAAGGCTTTCAAGCTTACCTTTGGTTAGTTATTTTAAGGAACTTGTGGGCTGCAGCAGAGTAGGAGGGTATCACTGGCAAATAAGCTTTGTATTTTTGACAGGGAGACTTGTGGCATTTCAGTGAGTTGGATCCTTTTGCAGCAGAAAGACTGATATGTGTGGCAGCATTTCTGATGTGTGAGGTTTTTCAGCTGGAAAAGAGCCCCCTTCCTTTTGTAGTAAGGCATCTTTTGCATCATTCTTGCAGGATGAGAGAGGGAGACTTACTGGTTCAGCTCCTGTGCAGGCTAACATCAGATAGCATGTCCAAGAGACATACCATAGGTTCTGCCTGATGGTTTGTTGGCAATGCTTAAAAATCTAGGTTGGTGTAAGTTAGTTGTTCAAGGAGACTTCAAAATAAAAATAGGCTTTACACTGCTGGGCAAAGCTTTAACATAACATAACTGGGTTTTAGGGTTTCCATGAACTTCAACATGTTCAAATTATTAACTTTGACAATGGAAGTTTCCACTTCTCTCTCTAAAAGGGAGACAGCTTCCATTAGTCTGTCCATATGTCTTCCCCACAATGTCTGCAGAGGTTTCAGCTCAAAACACATACGGAGAGTGTATAAATACTCAGTAAATTTACAGGAAAAACATGTCATTGTTTTCTTCCTGAAATATAAAGTCACTTGGGATCTTATGGTAGGAAAGATTTCAAAACAATTACATGTAATGCAATTATTCATACTAAAGATTTTAAAGTGAAAATTACCTGGAAAAGATTGTTGATGATGTGCAAGGCAGAAGACAATCTCAAATGTCTGCCCTTAAAACTGTGGCAGCTCTGTAGAGCTAAGACAAAGTTTTAGATTGTGGTTTTCACCTGAAATGGATGAATAACAGGACACAAATGTGTATTTTAATAATCACTTTGCTATTACTCAGTAGCACTGGATAAAGAAAGTTAGAGATGCACTTGAATTCTGGACTTTGCAAAGTACCATGGTCTGGAGATGTGGAACAAGATGAAGGGCACTTATAAAACATTGAGGGTTTGACATAGTTGCACTCAGGTGCCAAAGAAATTAAGAGTCAAGGGCACTCATTCCTAAAAGCAGAACTTGGTTTAGGAACACGTGCATTTTGGGGGATGTAGAATTAACAAAATGATGACAGAAAAGGATACCATGGTTTATTTAAAATATCACAAATGTAATCCAGTATTTGATAGCTTTTTATCCTACAGACTTCATAGCCCAATTGAAATGCCTTCTTCTTGAAATATTTCTTATTTGCTTAGGTATTGAGTAATATGAGGCAAAATATGTTAATAGCTGGTCATTAGGCAGTTTGGGGGGTTTACTCCTATCACACATGTTTTTTTCATGTTACATATTCTTCCTACCTTATCAAAGTTGACAAACTTATGAATGGGGCTACTAAAATTACTTTTACTTCATACTGCTTCTAAAAATGCATTATTTTTAAATATACAAAGATGGGTGAGTAGTCCTTATTTTAAGGAGTGGAAGAAGAGGCTGCATGTTTCAGACTGTTTTCTGACTTACTTTGCGTAACCATACTGCAGATGTGCACGTCCTGCCACTCCTAAGAAAGCTCCTTATTTGCAAGATGTTCAGGGGAAGGTCCTGATGATGTCTGAGAGAAAACAAAGAGGAATGCATGGGGAACAGAATGGAGATGTGTTATTCTTGTCTGAAGTGCTCGCTTGGTGTAACCCTTTCACAGGATGTGCATTGCATGAAATCCTTTCCCCCACAACTAAAGCATTTCATCTTCACTTCAGTGCAGACACAAATTTTACCCAGGAGCTTTTTCCACTGGTGCTAATTACCTTTGGATCATTCTCTCTGCATGAAAAGATTGTCTAGGGAGTCAGTAGTGAGGTAATTTCCAGTGCTAACAGCTCTTCAGAAAACTAAAACTCAAATCCCAATTTAAAGTGTTTGTCTTTTGATCTGTTTTTAATACTGTCAGCAGTGGAAGTGCTTCTACACTTTGCTGCCACATACCCTACTTTCAAACTAATTGATGTACCCTGAACAGCTCAAAATAACTAAAATCTGCTTCTCTTTCCTCTAGTAAGGAGAGATTACTTATTTATCTTCCAGCCTTACAAATTTCTCCCATTTTCCAGGTTTCTGGAATACACATATTTTTCCATGAAATTATATTTTTGTTAACCTGAGGGTCACCCAAGATGGTAAATGAACAATTCCTTACATACCTTTGCCTGTGAGGCAGGGCAGATTTCTTCCTAACACTTGGTCATAAGCACCTCCAGGGCCTTTGGGTCTCTTCACAGATACCAAGCTGCAGGCACAGTGGGTTTCTGCACACCCCTTTTGTTCTGGATTCTTGACTACTCAGGAAGCAAGAAAACCCAGGGGCACTAGGTTGTCTCAAATCTGTTTCAAGTATTAACCTCAAATACAAACCCTCCAAGTTTTTTCTGGTGAAGAGAGGTGCTCCAATAATGTAAAACCAAACCAAAATGAGAAGAGGAAAACAGCAGCCTGCACTGTCAGAGTACCCCATCTGCATGGCAGCCAGGGCTCTGAGTGTGGACTTGACAGTGGTAGCCAAGCATCCTTTAGGCAGCAATCCCTTCTCCACAGAGTGAGTCTCTAAAACTACCTAGCACAACAGGCAACTTAGTTTGCCACTTTGATTTGCTTTGGGAGCTCTCCTACTTTTTTGAATCTACCCTGTTCCTCTTATTGAGATGGATTCCCATCTTCTGTCATCTCAGTCTTGCCACCCACCATCAGATAAATTTTGTGCTTATAAGCAAACAACTGTGATGAAGCAGCCTTTTACCTTGCTACATGGCACCAAGCTCTGAAAGAAAATTATGCTAATATAGCAAGTGGGGCCTTTCTTTCTCCCCACTGTGTTGCTTAATTAGCACATTCTTTCAGGTTTGAATGGTTGCTGCATTTTGTGAAATAATAACTGTGCTAGTTACTCACGGTAACTACATTTCTAGGACAGTATCATATTTATAAATCATGTATCTGAAATATTCACTATGCTTGTACTAAGAGACTCTAAGCTTTCTGCCTGTTTTGAGTTATGCAAAGGCAGCACACACAATGTGCAGCGATACAGGTGATGCTCTTACCAGTACTCTCTCCATGCACCATCCTCCCCCCTTTCCGTCGGGGTTTGCTCCCATCACAGCGTTGTCGCTGCTTACGTGACCCCACACTAACAACAGCCACACAAGACTGCAGCAAATGCCAAATACACCTAGTAATACTGCAAGCAGAGTGTCTTGTCTCTGCTCTGAAACACATAACAGAGCCAAATCAGAACAATCTCAAGGTGATTGTAACAACCAGCCAAAATGGTTGAGTGAGGAGGGAAAGCCCTATCACGCTTTGTGTGAAAGTCTAAAGCATTTTGGTGACTTGGAGTCCAATTGCAGTGCTTTGACAAAGATGTTTTATAAAAACCAGAGCAGCAGTTTCTGCTGCCTTTATAGGGAGGCTCAAACCGAAGAGAAATATTTGAGATAGGCCATATCTTAATTGCAAAATAAGTCACTCTACAGTGTATCATGGATTCTAATGATAATCTTCTCCTATTTGTTTATTGTTGAGCACCAGTTATACGTGAATGCAAGGACATTTTGAGGAAGAAAAACAGTTGTTCTGTCACTAGAACTACTTAAATAAAATTTTCTGGTTTTTTTCTCTCTTGCCTTTTAGTTCAAAATAACAGTGAGTTTTCCATGTAGTGTGTCTACTATTTTTAGTGAAGATTATTTTACGATACATTTTAAGATGTCATATGTACAGGTTATAAATATGATGTTCTGAATACACAATTTTTCTACATTTCTTATAACGTTCTTTTATCTGGAAACCCCATGTCTGATAGCTGTTCACAGATGAGGCATGCCTGATGTAAATCTTTTGCTCTGGTTCTTTCAATCTCCACTGAAAACCTTCTACACTTTCCAACACTCCCGATGGTCCAGTTCATTCCTGAAAAGGTAGTGATTCACTGAATGCTTCCTTCTGTGTGACTTCTTTTCTTCTACAATTCCATGGACTTCCACAGAATAGACCAAGCCAGGAATAAGTTTTCCAGAGATGGCAGCAGTATCTTCTCTGTTGACCTCTATGGAGTTTGGATCTTATCTTCAGGACCAGGCTGCAGATACCTTTCTCCTGGAGGTTCAATATACATAGTTCACACAGTCAGCTTGTAGGCTTGTACAGATATGCTCTGGAAAGTCAGGACATCTCCTCATTCAAGTAGCAAACTGAGCTTCCAAAAGGGAAAACAGAACCTTTCTGCTTCACTGAAATTGTTTGAACACATGTTTATCCTTATATGATCTGAAGAGAAACCAGAATATACATGCACAGAAGTAGCAGAGAGGGAAGTACTCGGTCACAAATTTTACCTAAAAGCACTGTCAAATGCTGTAGGGGTTTGAGGACTTCTCCTGGGATGGCTGAGCAAGACTTTGTACTTGGAGAGCTCCTGAGTGTCTGGGTGCACACATCTCCTTTCTCCAAATGCTTTGCAAGAGACTTGTGCCTGTGCTTGCCCTGGGGAGCTGGGGCAGCTGTGCTCTGTCACAAATGGGTTTCCACCTGCAGCACTTCACCCACAGCAGTGCACCCTTCCCTCAGCTGCTGCTGCTTGGAAATCCAACCTGTGACTTAGTCTGCTGGCACCCACAGCCTGACTGTAGTACTGCTTTATTTCATCCTTTTGCTTCTGAGGAAGTAATTTATCTGTCTCAGGAGATTTAAATGGTGGGCAGGCTAAAGTGAAGGAAAACAAGTGTTGTCTAGCAAAGCAATAGGTTACAATCTTCATCAAAAATATGAAAACAGTTATAAATAAGAATGTTGAAAAAGGAAGATGAGATAAAATCATATATATATGTGAAATATTCTAACTGTGTTCTAAACTTTTTCTGAGACATCTCTTAACTGTTACAGCTGAGGGCTAATCAAGAGAGCAGCATGCTGCATTGTAGAGTGTAATAAATTGTGGGCTCTCCTTACACAGTCTCTGTCTTGGATTTTCTCTAATACTTAACAGTTGTCAGGATTACAATGTGTATAAATGATATGTCAGAGCAATTCTAGGACCTCTGCTTTCCTATTAATCCATTTAGGGAAATGTATTGTATTTGCAGCCTGGCTTGGCTGCAAATGTGCTTGAGACATTATAATGGATATAATGAATGTTCCTGTAGTATTGTTCAAGCCTGTCTAAGTTGGACTGTGCAAAGCTTCTCTTCACAGGAGAGGTGACCTTTTTACCAGAGACATATCCTCCTGCTAATTACATTGCAGTCTCTTTCTGTCCCAGACAGAACAACTATAATGTGAACATTCCTCCTTTCTGCAGATAAATGTGATTTATGTATTATGAAAGGCAATACCTGTACAGCATTCTGGTCTCACAAATTCACTTACAGAAAGACAAACATGTAGCCAGTTCTCTGTCTCCCTTAACATTCAAAACATTAAAATGTGACTTTGTATTTTCAGTTCCTTCTTTTCTTCCTCTGACTTCTGTCAAAGTTGTTAGTAGGATTAATCATATTAAATCAGACCACTAAATTTAAAGAAACACTACCCTCCCAGTCTTTCTGGGTTCCACACTGAAGTAGCATAATTCTCCATACGTATAAATTCCTAATTTTTTACATTAAATTTATCTATTGTTCTCAGTTTGGACCAAGTGTTCATGGACTAACTTCAGCAGGAATAGGAGAAAACATGAGGAGGGGAAAAGACCAGAATCTCAGAGAAGGTCCAGAATGAAGAGAGGATGGAAAAACAAAATTATTTAATTTTGAGAAGTTTTAAATAGGAGAGAGCAAAGTGAATGCAGGGAAAATTAAAAAAAATTGTTGAGGGATCATGTTTCAGTCTTCTCCTGTTTGAATTTTCTCATAAAACAAGAAAAAAAGAGAATTGTATTGGAGTACTTAGCCAGTAAAACAGACAGGCAGCAGCTGTGAAACTGAGAGTAGTGTTTTTCACATGAGGCAAAACTAACCTGTAGGAGTCCTGCAATGAAAAATATACTGAGACTGTAAGTTCAGCAGGACTTTTAAGTTCAGGAGAGGATGGGACTTTTTGGGTGGAGTTCAATGTAGTCCTAGCAATATCAAATGAAAGTGTCAAGGGTTAAATATATGACATGGAGGGAAGGAAGTGAATCAGCATCAGTAAAGCACCAATGCACATTTTTAGCTTTGAATATCTGCTTAAAGCCACTCAGCAAATCACTTTGTAAGGAGCTACAGAGCTCTGAAGATTTGCTCAAGTTGTTTAAGCTGAAGCTTCATTATTTGGTATTTTGATTATATGCCTGGGCACTTCTCCATAGTGTGGAGCCTGAAATTGAAACATGCTGAGGGGTGATGTCGACAGCAAGCATAATAAGCATGAAATTACGAACCATGCAATACAGCAGAAAAACACAGAATGCATATGTATCAAAAGGTGTAATATTTGAAAGCAGTCCTCCTATTGCCATTGCTCTGGCTTCAGATATTAGACATAGAGCCTGCTTAATATACATGACTTATACAGAAATCATGGCATGATACTGACGTGACAGATAAAAGTGTATGACTTACAATATACTATTTTATATGACTATAATAGAAATAATTTTGTTCTGTACTCACTTTCCTTTGTTCTTGTTAGTCTGAGACTCAGTTCAAGTAATTCTTGGGATCCATGGCAAATTCCTAAAGCTCCTTCACATTAAAATATGTACTGAGAAAGGAACATCTAAAAAGAAAGATGAGAACAGATTAAATAGGCCCTTGGTTGAGATTTATATGAAACCATTCTGACACACTCTTGTCTCTTATGTATTATCTGCATTGCTTTACCTTTCTCATCCAGATATATTTGCCTCCTCCTTCTTATTCTGCTTCTCCCTTACTTAGGCTTTGGATGCTCATAATCTTCCTTAGTGCTGAACAGCAAAAAAATTTTCTGCAAGCCTGGAGGACCTTCTCTGTTCCCTTTCATCCATCTGTATTATCTGTAACAGAAGTGATTTAAATTATGGAATTTCTGTAGTCATTAACATTTTATAAATGATCTGTTTCTTCTTTGAGATGGTCCTATTCCAGCAGCAGATATTCTGCTCACATTCTCCTCTGTTACTGTTGAGGATTTGTTGAGGATTTGGCATTCTTCAACCTGCAAATAATCTCCCTTCCCCATTTGCCACATTCATGGGTACCATTTTCTGTTAATCTCTTTTTAAAGTGAGGTTTGTTAATGCTCATGTGCAGCATATAAGCAGGCAGGAGAATATCAGAATGTTAGTAGATAAGTGAAAAGGAAAGCGTTAATGATATCTGTTTGCTCTTCAATACCTTTCACCTCAACGTTGTGCAACTATTAAAAAAAAACCCAAACAAAATAAAACAAACAACACTCCCCCCCCCAAATATAACTGCAACTCAACAACCAACCAACCAACCAACCAACCAACCCTTCCACCCCCCAAAACAATTACTAGAAGCCAAACTCTCTAACCACTGATCAGGCAATCATTGGCAGTCCCTTTGGGTAGAAATTTCATCACACGAATACTTTGTACTTGTTTCAAGTTGGAAATAAAAAAGAAAACATAATTTCTCCAGGTGAAACACAGAAAATATACACAAGATTAAAGAACTTCTCCAAAGCTCCTGCTGGTGGGGTTAAAAGAATGAAAGGTAGAACATAAAGGCCCTGGTTTTGCCAGTATATAGGGACATCATACTACCATTTATAGCAAGGTTTTCAGCGAGTTTTGGCGACTTCCCTTGAAGCAGATAAAGCAGTTTTGAAACTACAAACTATCTGGAACTGAGACCAATCTGGCTGAATTTGTTATACATCTCTGCACACTGAAATGTAGTCTTTTTACTGGTAATGCAATAGGATGTAGTGTCTCTTCAGTTAAAGATTTTTTTGTTAAAAAAAATCAACAAACCAAGAAAGACTCCAATTAATAGTAGGAAGAGCAAAACTCACTGTGAAATAAAAAGAACAAGTGATTTTTTTTTTCCACTGCAGTGACCCAGGAAGGGAATGATAGGAAGAAACAGGGTATCCACACCAGAGATAAAAGGCTTTTCCAATGAAATTAAGATGCTTATCACTGCTTCTGATGGTATTCAATGATTACAGCACATGATAAACAGATGATTTTACCATTAAGGGTGAATTGTTTAGGATTAGCAATTACATACGACAAAATTATGTTTGATAAGATAAAGGGGAGATAGGGATGTAGTGAGATAAAAACAAATAGCTTGGCTCAGTGCTAAAGTACTTAAAATGATCAGATAGAGTGCCAATATCTAGGTGTTGGCTTCATTGAAAAACAACATGTGTTGGAGCAGCTGTATGGTTATATACAAGATAAAGAAGACTTCTTTTTAAGTAGAAGGACTTAAACCAGTCCTGCTCCTTAGGGATTTAGACAGTTTGCAGTCAGACATCAACTGGCAGTTAAATTGGGTGAAGTTTGTTGTGGGTGGTATGGATTGACTTAAATGTAAACATCTTATTTTCTTCATGTACATTATACACTGACAGAAGAGAAAAAACAGGGTCAGAACTCTTCTAAGTATATAGCATTAACTTAGATGAAGCATTATTATACCTATATGACATGGACTGAAGCATAGAAATTAAGGGCCAGTTTTCCTCTAAATATATTCCCCTAAAAGCTAGACTTTATTTTACACAGTGATTATAAGAGTAGCTCTTACATATAAGAATTTCAAAAACTGTTCTGAGATCCTGGTTAACAAGTGCAAGAGTCTTTTCTCCTGTTTGACGGGCAAGAACTTATCTCAAGCTTAGTCATGCAATGGTCCTAACTCCTTGTAGATTTAAAGCTGTGTTTTTATTCTTTCATCTATCTCACACAAGCCTTCCAGGCATAGTTCTGCAACCTCCCTTGTTCATCCAGACAATCAGGAAAAGAGCACAAGCTTTTCTGATGGGCAAAAAGAAACCAAGAAAAAGCTTGTTGGTTCCCATACTAATAATAAATAATCTTGTGTCAGGGGAGTACATATGCTTTTTTGATTAGGGTTTCTGAAGTTCCTTTAAATGCACTAGCTATGGCCTATACAGTGATTAAGGGCTTCAACAAATAGGGCCTGAGAGGCCTTATAACCTTCCAGTCTCCTATAAATGCATTTGCTTACTGATTTTCCCTTTTTTTCTCAATGTGTCTGCTGTTGCTGTAATTTTAATCCACTCTAGAAACTAGTCAGTCTTACAGAAATGCCATTAGTGGGGGAAAGACTGAGCTAACAGCAAGTTTTATGCTTACTTCTGGTGAAGTGCTGGCTTATTCCTAGTGGTCTCTGAAAGAACTAGAGAGCCTGGACTGAGTCTAAAGCTTTAATTTTTTTTAGATCTCAGTAAGCAATACTCTGTTTGTAATTATATTTCGCATTAGAAATACCGATATCCAAGTTAGGTATAAATTGACACTAAAGAGTTGTTTCTTTTCAGTGAGTTGCTACATGAAACAACTGTAAGTTATTTGCAAGGTGTTTTATACTTGGTTAATCAGGAATAAATTGCTTGGCTTTTGTGCTGTTTATTTCCACCAGGTGGTATGCGATCTAGATTTATGTTTTGAAGCATTGAAGGAATGTATATTGCATTGGTGAAGGCTTTAGACTGTTACATGAAAGAAAAGCAGTTGAAGAAATACATGCTGCTGCCTGAATTTTTACACATATCTAAATAATAAAGCCCTAGCCACATTGGCCTCTTGCCTGTAACTGCAACAAAAAGTCCTGGTGATTTTAATTACTTAGAGCAAAATTCAAGTGGTTTATTAATACCAACATGACCCTAGGACAAAATTATAGTAATGTTTTATATACACCTGTTGGAAATAACGTGCAAGGTATAAATCTGCTCTCCTGCTGCTTCTCAGTGGAAATTTAACCTGAGATTCAGACTTTCATCTGCTGGGAGTGGGAGAGGGAAGAAGACCACAAACAGTCAACTCGGGGAGTTTCCTTCTTCCAAATCTCAGGAAAAAGTTTCTGCCATGGGTGCAGAGGCTGGAGCCCGTCTGATGGTGGCTCAGTACAATTGAGAGGGAGATGGATAGGCTGTCTCTGGCCCTCAGGTCCCTTGTCCTATGATCACCCAGGCATCTGTGCAGTTCCTAGCAAAGATCAGAGCATGCCTCATCCTACTGTGACACCAGAAGCTGATGCTGCCCCACGGTTATGCTTAGACCATTGGGTACCAGCTAAGGGAGCCTCTGACAGAGGGCAGTTGTCTCCCCATTATTCCTACTTTGTGTCTGTGTCCCATACAGTAAATGCTCCTATGGAAATATCTGACAAGACAGCTTTGCATGGCAGGAAGGATACAAATGAGCTGGATTCTCTGAAGGATTTGTCTGGGTGACTGCAGTGAGGAGATCAAACTGCAGCTAAAAATGAGTCTGAGGTCTCTTAGCACAAGGGCACATTAACTCCTAACAACACATTATAGGACAAGGAGCCTCCTTGTCCTCCTAAAACCTATGTTTTTAGTAGCATGTTTTTTAGTCTACATGGAAGGAATGGGATCTGATTGGTTCCCCTGCTCTATCCAAAGCACATATGGACTTTCCTCACAGTAGGCAGTTGTTTCAGTTTTTCTGAATTAACCTAACATTATTTCTTATTCCAATTATGTTTTGAATTTGTTCTGATGCTTGGCCAAGCTGTCATCCAGCTGTCTTTGGCTTATCATACCTGGCAGTCCTTACTTTCCTTCTTTATCTTGGATTTTTCTGCCTAATGCTTTGCCCTCTTTTAGTTTTTCCTGTGGATTCCTATCTTAACATGACTGTCCCTCCAACTACTCTATAAGCTAATATTTTTTGTTTGTTTATATTTTAAATTTGGTTTCCTTTTTGCTGTTTTATTATTACAGTTTTATCAGCAAAGACAGTTCCCACACAGAGTGCATTGAATGCAATAACGAAGTTCCCATTAGTTCAAAAGAAAATCAACTGAGTCATGGGAATGTAAAACCATGTGCATAATCTTATTACAGATATCCCTGGTAATGCTAATTAATCATCCAGATTAATTCCCCCAAAGCATTAACCAAATCCAGTCTAGAAGTTGGAGGATTAATGATAAGCAGCAAGAAGGCTTTATAAAGAGTTGTCCTGTTATTGTGTGAAAGTCAGGGCTTATAGAATAGAATGACACATCTTTGGTGCTCACAGCCATTGTTACATAAGCATGGAGCTTGGAGTTTCTACTCCAGCATTTTAAAAAATTGCCATGACTGTTTGAACAAGATCTGTAAAGATTTAGCAACTCCTGCTAGCAAGAGCCAGCATGAACACACTATAACTTCTTTTGTCTTACTGCAAGGAAAAAAAAGGCAAGATCCACCAATGGATATTCACATCCCAAGGAAGGTTTGGATCCTTACAGATCCTAAGGCTGTGGTTTCTCTATATCTGCTGAAACCTAAGGGAATGTGTAAAACCTTCTCATCAGTATTTGACCTATATGTAGGAAATATTTAAGAGCTAGGCTGAATTTCCTATCTGAGAAATTAAACATGCAAACTTTTTGCTGATTTCAGATTAAATTCATCAAATAGAAAATATAATGTTACAATCCTGCCTTGTTCATCCAAAGTAAACTATTGGAAAAAGCTTCCCATTTTCCTCAGTCTCAGCCCTCTGTTGAAGGCATCTACAAACGCAACGTTACTGTCTAAGTAAAAGACTGAATTTAATGCAAGATATTTGGGGTAGATGATACTCTTTGCTGACCATGCATCCGTCTGATATGGCTACATTCAAATCTGTGGAATTATTCTAGTTTTGCATAGTTATGAATCTCCTGTCTGTATCCATGGTCCTTCATGTAAAGTACCTTTTTTTCCAAAGGGACAGAGCAGCCCTCCTAACTTTCCAGCCACAACCTCAAGCCAGTTTCCTATCTTTAAGCCAGCTCTTTTAATCAAAACTCCCATGGCCTGGAACCAGCACAAAGGACTTATTCATTCTCTATGGTGTTGCCCATGAATAATAGTCACCCTGTCTTTGCTGTAGGCATTCATCTGACATTGCATTGTTCAGCAATGCACTTGTGAGGTTAAAATAATTCACTTTGTAAAGATGTATAAGATTATGGATCAATTTATGAACATCTAGAGTATTAAGAGAGTTACTTCTTGGTCTACAAAGCACTGTTTCACTGTAATTTCAAAAATTAATATTTAACATGTGACCCAAATATTTTAATTATTCTCACACTAGTGATAAATAGCAGTAATAATATATTCACCCTCTACACGAATAATAAAAGGCATCCTCTTCATTAAGAAACGATAATAGATTACAAATATTAAGCCTGGTAGATATATTCTGAGTGTTGAATAACTGTAATGCTTGGATGTTCTCAAGGCTTTTCAGCATAGCATCTCAAAAGCACATGAAGAAAGTAGGCAAGTTTTGTTCCAAGGTACTTGTGAGTAACTTGTGGCAGCAGCTTAACTCAGGCCTGGTGCCACAATGATGGCAGAAATGGATGAAATGGAGTGGGAGGATTGCACTGCCACTGCTCTTTGCACACACTAGTAGGTACTTTCAGGTTTTACAATCGGCATTTCCACCCCAGTATTTTTCTCCCTTTTCCTTTTCCCAGTGTCTGAAGGCAGATACTCATCTAGGAAACTGGCTTATATTGCTATCTCACAGTAAGATTAATATGTGCCCTAATGGCAGCTAAAAGAAGTAAAAGGAAAAGATCCCCACCCCCCCAAAAGAGAAATTGCCAGTGGGCTCAAGAAAAACAGCTGGCCTCAGTGAGAGTGGGAAACTGGAGTGATTAGGATAGCAGGATAGGGAGGAAATAATTACAAAGCACACGGTGCTAAAGGGGCCATCCTATATAATTTCCTTTAAATAATATCTATGCTTGAAGGGGGAACTCAGTGTGCCAAACTGATTGGTCTCTCTGAGGGCAATCAGCACAGCTACTCACTTTAGCATTTCAGTGAGAGCTCCCTGGAAAATTAACCTGTTTGCTTCCAGAGATCTGACTTGTTGCTTCCTGAGAATTAACCCAGAAGCCCACTCTGCTGAACTTCCCTTGGAGCTCCTGTGAGGAAGCAGGGCAGACTTGGAAAATCTGGGGAGAGACTGTGCCTAGGACAATATTTTTAATCCTCATCTTGAATTTTTCTGGCCATAGCACCATTATTGTGCACAGTCAGAAACTTAAATCACAAAGCAATGGGTCTGAGAGCTTGAGAGGTGCACAGCTTCTGGACAGCTACAGCAAATTTACTTTGAAGCTGTAAATCATGAGGTCTAAGACACTTCCAAAAATCCCAGTACTAACAGTTAAGGGTTGTGATGGACATAAACAGTTAAAATAGAAGGCACAATTGAATGTTTTTTTTTCTGTTTGTCTGTGTAACTTTATAAGTGGATGTGGCATCCAACTGATATTGCAAGCTCTTTAGTATCGGCACTGGGAAGAATTTGACAAAGGAAAGACATGAAAGAGAAAAGACAATGCAAAGGAAAAAAAGAACCAAAGAAATACTGACAATAAAAAATAAGAAGGAAGACAAAGTGCAGAGTATACACAGGAGAACAGGAAAGAATGTAGTTATTTAAAGTGTTTAAAATCAGTCTTCCTGGTAAAAGGGCAACACAGAAATCAGTCTGGATCTGCTGGCTCTTACACATCCTTGTATATTAGGTAGGCAGCAATTGTCTTCCTGGCAAATATCTGGCAAGTTATTTATGTAGGTTGAACCCCTCTCCATTTCACAGGCCATGGGGAGTGCTTAAATGCTACCTAATCTTTGGTTCAAGCAGCTGGCAGCAAAACTCAGATTGGACAGATTTCGTGGTTTTCATCCTAGAGCACTGTCTGTAAAAAAAGTGACTTGAACTACAGAATAGATCTCCTCAGAGGTATCTTTACTGTTGTTTTCTGAAAGATATTTAGATGCCTCTTTTAATCTCATCTCTTGTTCCTGTTCTGCCTGATACAAATTGGGAAAGCAGTGCAGAGTTCTGTAAATATTCAGGTGAGAAGATGAAAAAATGTGATTCTGTTTTCAGTTCTTATGGTCTGTTTTTGAATGTTTGAGGCCAGGAGCATGTGCTTATTTGCTCAGACAGTTCTGGGAGAGCTTTTTTTGAGGATAAAAGGTCTCCTCACAGACTGAATTTATTTATTTTCTTTCTGAGTCAGGGTCTGAACAATAGATATTTTTAACATTGTGTTTTAGCTTTCAGATATTTTAATTATGTTTTCATATATTCGAACTTCAGATGTTATTCACCTACTTTTCTTTCAGTGCTCAATGTGTGAGCTACTGTCAAACATGGTCTCCTGGCCTTTGCATCTGTTAGAAGTCAAGTCCTCCTAAACTGGGGTGTTTCAAGAGTAGAGGTTTAACTCAGCTTACACACTGTTTATGATGGCAGAAAGCATGCACAACTACATTGAAATGCATTTCACATTCAGTGTTTTACAAAAACATCTGGACAGGAGTGGACTGGAGGTGAAAGATGTAGAGGTGATGCCCAGTTATTTTTAATACTGTATGTATCCTAGATAATTAAAGGGTTAAGAAGTAATTGTTGCTGCCTTGTTGATGCTGATGGTGTAACAGTGTAATTTTTTATGATTTGAGGTGATTTAGGTCTTGTAGTCAGACAGTGTCCCATATACAAATACGCAAGGAAAAGCAATTGCCAGATAAACCCAGGAGAGTGTCAAAACTCAGAGATTAAATCTAGCTCTTTTCTTACATTTTGTGGAATTCACCAATATTATTTGAAATGCAGCTGTTTTTTATGCACAAAACCAGGAGAACTTCTCATAAAATATTGGAAATAGTTAATATTTTATGACACTTGGAAATAAAATCCAGCAGTGCTGTCTCCTCCAGTAATGCTTACAGCAGTTATAAACAGAAGGTTTAAAAAAATGAGAGAGGAAGATATTCTCACCAGGACTTTGCATCTATCTCTAGGAACTGTTGGATATATTGTCATGTAGACAATCTGCAGCCCTTATGGACACCTCACATTTCCCTGTTATCTGTAGCACTCTCTTCTGATCAGATTTGAAGAGAAGGCATTCAGGTAAAGCAGTAACTCTACAGCAGCGTAGATTACTCCTCTTCCTTTCTCCTTCCCCTCACAGCCTTGTTCTGTGAATTCAAGACATGATACTAAAAGTAACTGCACTATTTTGGAAGAGGGAAAATCGGAAAGAATTTGTCCTTACAGCTAGGTTAATATTGCGGAGAAAAACTGTATGTAATTTTGACAAAAATGTGAATTTGTTCTGAGTGGAGGCTGTGAATGTAGGAGGCTGCAAACAGAATAGTGGTGGATGGTCACCAGATAGAGCATCTCAATGCAGATTTCAGAATGATTGCAGGATAGCAACCATTACTTCCAAAATAGCTAATATTTGTGTTGGAAATGTGGTTTTGACATCTGTGTTTTTGAGAGCTGGGAAATAGGAACGGATTATAAAGTTATTAGATCTTGTAGCCGACCAAAAGTAACACAACATTCAAGTAGAACAACCTCCTCACAAAGAGACTAATAATTATTTGTGGAGAATATTCACCAAATTACTTCAAATATACTAGAGGAAAGGATAATTTTTTCCTGACAGATTGTGACCAGTGTTGCTTTTGTATGTGTTTGACTTCTGGCAGATGAATTCATTCTGGTATGAGATGGAGTATATTAGGAAATTGGCTACATGAGCAGAAGTCCACACTCCATTTCCTTTAAGGTTGCTAAGCACAAAAATTATTGCCCTCAGTGGTAAGGCAATCACATAAATTAATAAATGTCCTATTAATGAGTACACTAAACATGAAAATGTCTGAACTGGGGAAATACCAACTGTGCCTATTAGCAACAGGGCACTGTATTTCATGTTGGTTAAACAAACTACCTAATAGGATAAAAATCAAAGGCTGTAGCACACAGAACTGAGAATTTACTTTTGTCTTGAATCTACCTTTCTGTCTGAATAAAGAATCTTTCAGGAGAGTGTTTATGATCCATAGGTTTAAAAGCAGTGTGATGCTGAGTGTAAGTACACTTGTATAAAAATTTATACGTACATAACCAACCCAATTACTAAAATTTTTAAATCTAAAATGAAGAAGGGTAACCAACTCTAATGGAAACTTGTTCCATTAAACTACAAAGCCTACAAATTCTTCAAACTGGGCAAATTCTGACTGCCTTATCCTGAATTTTTAAGTTGACTTTTCCTTTTTCACATCCATGCTCTTGATTGGTAATGAAAATCTGCCTTCTCCAGTTTCCAAGGTTTGAGAGTTTCTCTCTACATTTGTAAGCTGTCTACAGCCCAGACATCCACCAGTTTCTCCTCCACTGCCTCCTGAATACAGGAGTGGTGTTTTAAAAGTGAAAAGACATAAATTTGACTTGAAATTTTACCCTGTGTGAATCAATTTTGCATTGCTTATACTGCTTATACTGATTATGCTAAATGAAATTAAATGTAATCCAGCAGAAAATGTGTTAAGGCTTGGGAAGTGGGGATGCTGCAGTTACAGAAAGTAACAAGCCTGCTGCCAGATGCAGCTTTCACAGAAGAGTCCCTGGAACACAGCCCTCAGACACCCTAGTCTTCATTAAATAAACACAACTTTTTTGTTATTGTGATATGTGGCTGGTATTTTTATGCACAGTGTAAGACAGGGGCCTAGTGTGGATCTCTGGTGTAAGTGTGTGTGCCTGTAAGGGCAGCAAGGGAAACCAGAGACTGTTAAAATGCTCTGGGCTTGGAGTTGAGCAAAGCTTATACAAGTCAGCTGTGCTTCACACACCCGTGGGGCAAAAGGTTTCCAAGAGCCCACAAGAGGATGAAGGTCCTCTCCCCAGTTTGAAACAAGTCTCAGCTGGATACTGAATGTCCTCAATGGCTTTGGAGCTTCTCTGAGTGACTAAACTGAATACTGAGGAGCAGAAGCTTGAGTGCTGTGGTCGTGCAAGGCATCATCAGAGGAGGAAGGAGGACAAGATGCCTCTTAGCTCTCCTGCAGCACCTGCTGCAGAGGGGGCCAGCCAGCCACAGGAGAGACTTACTGCCATACATGTCTTTGATGTTTGGAGTTCTGGGCTTAAATAAAACACTGTGAGCCTGAAACATGTTAACAACTCTGCAAACCCTGAAATAGTACACATGTGCAGGGTTAAAGTAATGTGCCATCCAAAACCTCATTTTTTCAATGTGATTTTCTAGGTGAGCAGTACCACCCTCCCAATTAAATAATGTACTTACTGTGTCTTTCCTCTAACAAATAAGAGAGCGTAAGCCTTCTGGAAGGAAAAATATAAGCACTCACCAACAAAAGACTTTTTAATAAATATCCTTTTAATTCTTATGACCATCCCATTGATTACAAGTATAACCAGAAGTGTGATTATCCTTGCACAGCCATTTATCTCCAGGAAAAATTGATGACAATTGGATGTAAAATGCAGATTTAGTGTTTTCTTCCTTCTATAGCAAAGGCTGAGATGATCCAGGAAGATCTGCTCAGAGGAGAAGCCACACAGAGTTCTCCATGTTCTGGTGTTACTTGTCATCTGATTCTAAGGGAGTCTCTTAAAGTATGTGGCTGTAATTCAGCTACCAGTGAGCCTGAAGTTTCTTCCCAAAGGCAGTGTAAAATGAGTTAATATTTTATAATGTGCTTTGAAATCATCAGATAACAGGCACTGCAACATTGCAAAATATTACATGGACTGAACCATCTGAGGTGAAATCTGCCTCTCTTTATGTAGCTTTTTTCAATAACCAGAAACCAATTGGACTCTGAGACTAAATAGTGCCATGAAACAAGATGGACCTCATGTTCTCAAATGCCTACTATCTGTAACATCCCAGGAAGCTGAATTGGTCAGACAATTCTACTAAAAATCTTGGAAATAACCATGAAAACCAGAATTGTCTTTATTTCATTTGACCAGCTGATATTTTGTGGTCTTAGCACTGAGTATGTGATTTTTTTTTTCAGAAGAATCGCTTTGAAAGTAGCCTAATGATTTTTGTATAAGGTTCATCCCAAAGGTTGCACAGAAGAGGCATAGGAAGTGCAAAATATGCTGGAGCTTCATCAGACTGCAGATCAATCGATGAGACCCATGCAAACTAATAGTGTGCGTCTGACCCCTTGAGAAAGCTCGCCTCTTAAATATAAAGAACTTTCTAGCCAGCAGAAGTAAGGTGGTGTTTTCCCACGGTTTCCTGAAAAGTCTGTCAGGACTGATTTTCAATAGCTACTATTTATATAATTAAAGAATACTTCGGAATGTTTGTGGAGTATTGATGGCTGCCCAGTCTTGTTTGCAAAGTACACTCATTTTAATTTGACCAGATCTTAAGAAATGTTGAGTATTTGTGCCCTGTCTGCTGACGCATCTCAGTGTGGAACCTGGTAAATCTGCAGAGTATTTTCATATCCACAGAAAATATCAGAAGGAGCAAAGGGTGCTGAGGTCGCTCTGCACAGCATGTTGTGAATTCTGGTGCTTTGCTTACAATGATATAAATCTTTTTTACATCTTTCATACTCATTCATTATGATGTGTTCTCTCCCGAATCCACTTGCATTGTCTTGTTAATTAATGCCAGTTAGATTTTTGTGCTCCGACAGAGGGGTAGCTCTATCACACGTTGTTGGTAGGTCATGATTGGGGGTCCTAAAAAAACCAAAAACACCATAAAAGGTTGCTACACACAAGCAGCATCCAGTTGTGACACGACATTTTATTTAATGTGTGTAGGTATGGACATACTTCATTTTGTGCCTTGAAAAGAAGTTGTTGAACTGTGTTAAGGAAGCTGTAGAGTATGTGACTGCAGGTATTGGAGTAATGTTGGTAAATCCATGGAGTATCTGATCTTGGCTGCTGGGTCGAGTTTTGGTCTCCCTCCAAAAGGATACACTAGGAGCAGAAAGGCTGTGGCGAGGATGGCAGAAATTACTAAAGGCACGGATGAAAATTGACCCAGAATAGTGGCTGGACTTGAAGGAAAGCAAAGGGCGGATCATAGTGAGTCAATAATGAATTGGTTCGGAGAGTGTGAATTCTCCGTTTCCCGCAGACAGTGCGAAGAGAACTGAGCAGAGCGTGACGAGCCAGGAGCCCTTTCCGTGCGGTGCACAGCCCGGCGCCGGCAGCCGCGGCCGCGGCCGGGAGCGCGGCTCGCTCCGGGGAGCGCTGGCGCACCGGCGGCACCGGGAGCGGTGTCCGCAGCCGCATTACGGTCCCGGCCCCTGCCACCTCCGCCGGAGCCGGACCGTGGGCCGGCGCCGTCCGAGGGCTCCGCAGCGCCTCTCGCCGCGGCGTCCGGGCGCCTCCCCGCCCCGACCCGGGGCGGCCCCGGAGCCCGGGGGCGGGCGGGGGCCGTGCCGGTGACGTCGGGTTTGCAGCAGCCCCGAGCGGCAGCGGGCGGGCGGGCGAGCCCCAGCCCCCGCCGCCCGGTGCTGCGGCAGAGGGCGGCGGGCCGGGAGCCGAGCCGGGAGCGCCGCCGAGGAGGGCTCCGGCGGCGCCAGGATGTAGGCGCGGGGCGGCGGGGAGCTGCCGCCGGCGACGGGCTCGCCATGAAGAAGCATTCGGCCAGGGTGGCCCCGCTCAGCGCCTGCAACAGCCCCGTCCTCACCCTCACCAAAGTGGAAGGTAAACGACGTCGCTGGGAGCGGGACGAGGGTATCCCGGGAAGACCGGGTACCGCGCCAGGGGATGCTCCGAGCGCGGAGCTGGGGCGATGCCCGGCTGCGGGGACTGCGCGACTCGCGGGCGGGCGGTGGGCACCCACGGGGGCGCAGCTCCCCCGCCCCGGGCACCGCCGCCGCTTCCCCTGCCCACCGCCCTGCTCAGCCCCGGGTCTTGCCTCGCTCATGCTCCAGAGGCAGAGCACCTCTCCGGACCTCCCCTCGGGGCTCGGGAGCAGCTCCCAAACCCGTGGGCGAGTACCTGCCATGCAGGACCCTTGGCGGCAGGGAAGGAAGATGCTCGGCAGATCTGTTCTCCCGATCGCAGTCCCGTGTTCCAACCATCTGTCCTCACCTCTGTTTGCCAATCCAGCTGCTTGGTAGCCGTGGAGTTGGAGTCTTATGGACAGGAGAAGCATAAGAGCCAAGGAGCAAAGGGGCCTGGCAGACCTTTAGGGACCGCAGGGACCTTTGAATACTTTAAGGGATCATGGCTGGGGACCTTGAAAAGGACACTGATGTGCTCAGGAGGGTTCCCCGGAGAAATCTGAGGGTGAGGAGCTGTTTTCTTGGGTAGAAGGAAACCTGTAAGACATGTCCTAGAGATGGAGGATATGAAGGCAGGGTGCAGGTCAGGAAGAAGAGCCTGTCTGAAGGATGGATACAGAGCTCAGTTCCTGAAGGAAGAGCAAAGGGAAACCTGCTGGTTTGGGGGATATCACTGGGGTATGTCATTGGTTGAGAGAATGGATTTGGTGGAAGAAGAGGGTTGGCCAGGGAATAGAAGGGGATGAGCAGAGTGAGGCAAAGAGGAAGAACAGCTAAAAAAAGGGAATGATTGAATGGTAAGATGTAAAATGTGAATGTGAGACTCCAGAGAAAGCTTATGAAAAGAAAAAACTAATAATGAAAAACCGAGAAATGAATAAAGGAAAAGAAAAGATGGTAGCAAAAACTCTGTGGAGCAGAAAGAGAGAAAACACAGAAATGTGCAAGGGGAGAAAAGGAACTAAAAACAGCAAGAGTGGAAAGTAAGATGTATCTGAAGGTTCTTATTTCAGTTCACAAAATATTCAGCTGTTGCACTCCCATAAAATAAAAAAAGCACCTACTGCAGAGATGGGAAAAGGGATCCCAGTTTTCTGATAGAAAGAGCAGGCCTGATCTCCATTACACTATAATTAGAATTTTAAAAAGCCTATGGAGTTGACCCCATGCACGATAGAGTGTTTCTCTTGAGGTTTGCATTGGAGGCTCCTCTGGGTAAGGAGCTCGCCTCCCTTTCTTTTGGTGCACTGCACAAGCTTTATGAATCATAAATAATAATAACCTACCAGGTTCCAGCTTTGAAATGTGGGTCATCTCATTCCTCTTTTACCAGTTCAAATACAGTTTATTACCTACCTTATATAGAAACAGAAGCAGAGCAGTCTTTCACTGTGCCATTAAATTGAATCCTTTCAAGCATTTCCACGTCTGCTCTGCATACCAGCTCTCAGATACCCTATTGCTGCCCACCAGGGACTTTGTTGACCTAGTTGGACTTTTCCTTCTTTACTTCAGATTCCTTTTTCCTTTATCATCAGTGGCAAAAATCTAAATTCCCTTGGTGGTGTATGGTGTTTCTTTCCTTCTCTTTATGAAACAGCCTGTTTGAGAGCTTAGTTTTCGAAACCAATTGACAACATTTCCTTCCGGACTAATGTTGACTAATTCTGCCAGCTGGTGTCAAAACCATATGAAAAATAATAATATAATAATATGTAGTTACAGGCAAAAATAAAGTGAGACGGCACACTGTGGACTGCTGACTTCCCTTGGCCTGGCTGCTGTACCTCTGGCAAAGATTTGTCTTCCTCTGGTAGTCCAAGTCCATTGCAAAGGCATGGATAATGCTAAAAAGTAAGACAGCAAAAACTTTCATTTGCTTCATAGTTATGATTATTTTCTCCCCTATCAACCGCCATCAAAGCATTTCAAGGATCTTTGGCAGAACCACTAGGAATATGTTTCATTCTAGGATGGTTAGCCAAGAGGAGCCTTTTATTGATATGCCTTGCTGTAAAGCCCTCCAGCATTCCTTCTAGTTTCCTGCTGGTGCAGTGACTTCTTTGCTTTAAAAGGAAGATAAGGACTTTGCGCGTTCGGAAGCGTGACTGCCATTTCGAATTATTTTGGAGATTGAATCATCAGTATGCTCGAAGCCTGCTGTACCAGCACTTTTCAAGACAACTGTGTCTACAAGCATTGCTCAGGCAGGCAGTAACCATACCATGTGTTTTCTGTGCCTGGCACCATTGTACACCCTTCATATTATGAGAAATGTAGGCTTGGTGCCTGTTTTGTGCTTGTTCTTCCTTCTATTGTTGTTTTTATCATTAATTTCTGTGCACACTGTGGTGGCTATTCCTCTCAGTCCAGCCAAGGGACTGGTTTCACCCTATGTGCTTTGAGGACTGACTTCTCACCCTCCAAAAGGTAAATATCTCTATTCTTGCTCTGCATCTTGGGATCTTCCAGAGACAGGTAATGTCAGCTTTGACAAAGAACTGCAGAACAATCACCACACCAGAGAAAACACATCCTCCACCTAATTAGCCCTTACTAGGAGCTGCTTATTCCCAGGCTTTCAGCACCAAGGAAATGCTATTGCAGCCTCCCCTATAGCACATTTCCTCTGCACTGTTCTGTCAGGAATGAATGACTGGTGATATTTCAAGTTTCTTGTAAGGCAAATGACACCTCTCTGCTATCAATTATTGCACATAAACATCTAAACTGAGTTGCCGTGGAACCAGATGCTGCCACATGTTCAGCTAGAGTAACCTTGCCTGCATTGCTTGAGTTGCAGGGAATTTGTGTAAGTACGAATGAGAAATAAATTTGGCCTTTAGTGTATTTTCATGCCTGCAAGGAATTCATCACAAGCATATTAACACTGTAATCACTTTAATAATAAATCTTTTTCACTTCTTTAGCAAGCACAAACTAAAGATCTCAAGCACAGCAAAAACTTCCATGCGTAGCAGTCGGCTTCTTTAAGAGAGGAGATTCTTATTATCCTCATTTTGCAGATGGAGCAGCTGAGAAACTGCAGAATGAAGCAACTTGCCTAAAAACAAGAAGCACATCTTTTCACAGAGCAGGCAAGAAAAGACCTACAGCAGATAGGAATGGATACCCAAACTTCCCACACTTACCTTTGTGGCCATGGGAAGCCCATGAATGGATGCAAAAGGGGTCAGAGAAGCCTTCGTTTATTAAAATCAGTGACTAAATCTTCCTTTTCAGGAAATAAGCTCAAATGCTGCATAAATATATGTCTGAATAAATACTGTGTAACTATTAGCAGTGTTCTGCTGGTAGCATCCAAAGGTTTTGGTAGTCAGGCAATGCTTGTATGACTGGGTACTAGGGCAGGCCTTGATCTTACTGAGGACTTGACAACTGTAGAAACAAGATTTGGTGGCCTCTGATCCTTTTGTGAAAGACCTATGCAGTGCTCACACATCCTAGACAACGGAAGCAGCTGGTGTGCAGGAGAGGCTGGTGTTTTGGTGGCTCAGCCAGGGCCGTGGTTTTGGGTGTGCTTCCCCACTGAAGTAGCCTTGGCAAAGAATTTGTGTTGGCTTCTGCATGAAGAACTTAACTTTCAAAGTGTTTGCTGTTGTTCAGGCTACCTCTCTGCCCAGAGGACAGTGTTCAGTGTGAGCAGTCAGGGGCTTTAACCCACCTGGTTCTTGCTCCTTAGCTGTGATAGCAGTTTTCTCCCTCTCCTGATTGGAACTGGTGAGGGTAATGGTGATGAGGGTTTAGTTTTGCTGTGTGTCTGCTTCTCCTTTGGACCTACCAGCATGCACCCCATTACTGCAGGATAAAGATAATGTCACTTACTCAGCTGACAGAAAAGCAGTACACTCTTCTCTGGGTACTGAGTGTTAAGTACACATGGACAGTAATTACACTCTGGCTTTGACCCAAGGCAGCTTTTGCTCAATTTTTGTATTCCTTGCAGTATTTTCAGTTAGCACAACAGCATATTTGAGCAGATAGCCAAGATCTTGTTCCAAAGGCGTGAGGAGTTTCTTGTTGCATAACACCTGGCTCACTTCCCAAATGGCACCATGCTTTCTTAGGCTTTAAACAGCCTCAAAATGAGCTGCTCTTAGCTGTGCTAGCTTGCTCAATGGGGAGTCCCTCTAGCTTATCATGTCCCTCTGGTTGTTTCATCTACCATCTCGCCTGAGCAAAACCATGAGTTACAGGTTTGGAGGTGACTCATTGCTTCTGCACTGTGTCCCCTCCTCAAATGGTACAAAAATAAAATAAGACCATTTTGATGTTGCTAAACTAATTCCAGAGCAGGAGTTTTAATGTATCACAAAGCAGAAAGAGAGTTATTAAAGATTGATCTAAGCTTCCTTACTTAGTGGCTGAAAAGTGACAGTATGTACCCAGAATGGACCAACAGTAGTTTCATTTACAATGACAGAACTTAAGAATGACAGCCTCCATTGGATCATCTTCTCAGTCCTTCCTTAGATCACAGACCATCACCTTTCACCCACTTATCCTTAAATGAAGTAAGGTGCATTTCGTAGTCATCTTGAATCAATTTAGGCATTGCTTTCAAAAAATAAGCAGATTACTAATCCACCTATTTAATTATAGACCTCTCCCATGAGAAGTTGGAACAAGAACCAGTAAAAAATAAATATGAAGTCACCAGAATGCATTATTCACGATCTCCTGTATTTTAATTTTAAAAATCTTGTAAAAGAAATTTTGTCCTTCTTTCCTAATGGCTGACAATTGTAAACAGTAGGATTCGTAGTTCACTGTAAAAGCCAGAGTTCTGAAAGGACTCCTAGTTCAACATAAGAGTTTAAGTTAGCTCAATATGTATTGCCCAGCAATTTCCCAGCAACAAGGCTCATGTATACGATTATTTATGTTGTTGCTTTCCTAGCACATTATACTCAGTACAGCACATTCACTTATGTAGTAAGCAGCTCTCTCCGCTTGGCTGGAGCACCACTGCCAACCTTTAGTCCACAGCCCAGTTAATCTCTGTTAATTATAAACCGTGAGATGCCACTGCAGACCTGGATAGCATCCTGCAGAAGCAGGAATTTGGCCAGTGAAAGAGTAGGTTTACTTTGTAGTCTTCACTGAGCTTTGCTGACAGCCACTGCGGCATAAGATCAAAGGCAACAGGAAACAAGGTGTTTTTAGCAGTGCAGAGCTGGCTTCTAGGCAGAGCTGCCCAACATCTATTGGAGAGATCAGGTACCCAGTTTCCCATGTTAGCTGCCTGGTTCCAAGCACATGGATCCTCTCTATCTGGACATAATGCTGGGGTACCCAGCCTGGAAATTTTGTGAGCTCTGCTCAAGGCATGAATTTTGAGAGGAGATCAAGCACCCTTTGGTTATACAAAAGTTGTATGTTGATTCTTCTGGAAGTATTAGGTATACATTTTGTTCAGTATCACTACTTCTGACCCCAAGCCTCCTCAACTGAAAAAACCTAAACAAGTGTGAACCCTGTAAGCCTTGTCATTCAGTCATGGAGAGTACAAAAGTGAGGAGGTAAGAGCTTGGAATGCCTTTTCCACAATCACCTCAAATTCCCTAGCACAACTCTCAGTAAGGGTAATATTTTATTTGTGACTGAAAAAGGCATGAGTCTGTCTTCTGTGGCTGCCTGAAACAAGTGAGGAATAGTGGGTTGCAAAAGCTTTTCTCACTGCAAAGAGGATGAGGCAAGTATCAGAGAGAAAATAGAAACTAGAATTTTTGCATGTAACGTATTTTTGCTTGGAGTTATACTGAGTACCTCAGTGCCCACATGGGCCTAGCCAAACCTGTATTTTTTAAAGGAGACTCATTTTGATGAGTTTGCTGCTGAGAGGTGAGGAGGCATCTCTTCCAGGAGATCATTGAGTAAATAATGTGGGGGCTCCTGTGGATATGTGTGCGTTACTCTAACCAGTGTGAGCATGCTCAAGTCCATGTCAAGTCCCCACTAGTATCTAGTTATTGGTTGACAGAGAACAGATGCTCCAACTATCTTGATCTGAACTTAAGACCTAAAAAAAGCATGGTCTTTGTGGTTCAGTAGCAGGTTAAGACTTTAGCTTCCAGGAGAAAAATCGGGTGGAGCTGGAATTCACTGTGGAAGAAACCAATGGGCTACAGCAGTCTTCTGAGCTTACTTGAAAGCCAGAAGCTCCGAGTGCTTGAAAGCTCCTTAAGAAAGAAAGAACATTGTCTTGGTTTTGATAAAGAGCATTCAGCAAAGCCTTCACAGTTATCACAGTTATCTCTCTGTATAAATGCACTGATATAAATGTGCTCTTTATATTAGTATATCATTAATTGAATTCCCTTGAAGATAAAACTATTACTCAAGAAAGATATGTAGCACTCGAATGCCTGGGTAGTTATTACAGTAGTTTCCTGCAGAGAATTCAGCCTGGTTTTTTACCGTCTATCAATCCTTTGTTCAGTCTGAAATTTGAACAGACTGATCAAAATTTGCCCAGAATATAGTTTTGATTCTTATCTGATTTTTTGTTCTAATAGAATTTCTGCTTCCATAACTCCTCAAAGTAAGTGGTGGAACTCCCAGTGACCTTGCCAGGTAATTCACTGTAAGATTCAGTCCGATTTTTATTCAAGAATGGAATGCAGAATAATATCAAGAACAGGGTTACTCCTTGCATGTGGTTACTTTCCAGTCCCACAATGCTGCTACTGTGAAAAGCACCCAGTATCTTCCATTTTCACCTTGGACTCTGGTCATGAATTCTGTAAGTAAGAAGGACAGTATTTAGGGGAACTCCTCACTCATAAAATTCAAAGTAGAATATCGTAATGAGGCCCATTCGAATGCAGCACTTTTAATGGAATTTCAAGGCAGTTGCCTCTGAAGATGAGTAAAATGTATTAAAGTCCAAATTGCTGCAGTATGAAATTGATAACTTTTCAGTTCTTTTCATATGTCACTAACAGGAATTAGAATATGTATTTTGCAGAAAGCCTTGCTAGCACATTTGACAGAGGCAGAAAGGCATATGTATGCTAGGGAGGAGAATTTGGCATATCTTCAAAAATATGTGGAGATCATTTAATTCCAGCTCTTAGTAAGTTTAGATATAATATTTAGCACAGGATAAAACAGGAATTAATATATATTAACCATCAGTAATAAAACCCACTATATCTGTGAATAATACTTTAGGATATGAGAGTACCTGCTACAAGAGACTTAGGCCTATTTGATACAAATCAGGCTATATGAATGATCTGGTGATATCAGTAATATGGGACAGATTTCCACAGAACAAAATCACCTTGATTGCCAATGAACCAAAAGTCCTATTTTCTACCCTGCTGAAATTAAGGTGAGATGATCAGAAAAGTTCGAATAGCCTGCATAGATTCTTTTAACACTTTAATAATTAATTAATTTATACTATGAATTTCAATAGCAGAAGAGGGTCTGAATTCAGAATGCTTTTTTCTTGTGCTTTTGTTCGTGCAATTTTACCTATTTTCATATACCTACATCCCTTATTCTGCAGCCTCAAGCAAATTCAGACCTTCTCACCTAATAGGTTATTACCCTGGGTGTGTTCTTTAAAATAATTCTATTGTGGACTTTAAAACTATTCTCCATATTATTTCATTCTTAATTTAGTAATGCTATTTCATGATCAAATTAAGTAAAATTATTTTTATCTCATACTCTAAGAGCAAAGTATTTAAAGAAAGAACTTTAAACTTTTCTCAAATAGCATCTAAAAATCCATTCATGCAATGCTGCGATGACCAAATATTCTAATTTAAAAACTGATTTAATAAGGTTTTATAGGGTTTTGTCATTTTTACATTGTGATACATTAATTGATATTCAACAAAAAATAGAGTACTGATCTTCTAGACCTTCAGCCCTGACCATGATTGGAAAACTGGGGAACTGTGGGCAAACCCAAAGTCATTCCAATGCTGTGTTACAGTCTCACCCACCAGCCACCCACAGGGACTCACAGCTTTCCTGTAGGAGCCCTGGAGCAGCTTCCTCAAAAATCACACACAGCTGCCATATGGGCCTGACCAAAAGTCCATCAGGTCCTGCCTCCAGCCTGGTGGAAATCAACAGGAACATGTATTTTCTAGCTATTCATCTCTCACAATGTGGGTGTGCTGACAGCTGCAGCTTCCCTACATGAAGAAAAAGAATTTTTTCTGCTTTGTTCCTAACAATTTTTGGCAGTTACTTTGCTTTTTTTGCTGTTCTTGAACACTGAGTGGCCCTTTTCTATGGAGCATCATAATCCTGATGGCCAGAGCCCATCACTGCGCATGCAGCGTGGGTTTGTTTACTCCCACCTGCACCTCTTCATCAGCACAATTCTCCATCTGCCAGTGTATGACCCAGTCACATCGTCTGTCCTCCCCTGCAGCTGGCCACTGCCCCTGCTGACCTGCCTAACTTCACAGCATTAGGGAACTTTGTCACCTTGTGGCTCACTCCCTTCATGAAGTAACTGTGGCTAATGTGCAGTTCCCACAGCAAACCCCCGTTGCTGTGTATACTCCTCAATGGTTTCCTATCCTGTACTGAGCCTTTTTTCCATTCCAGCACTTTCCCTGTGTGCCCATTTTCTGTAAGGCTCTTTGGAGTGGGATTTTATCAGGACCCTCTTCAAAACCTGGAAAGGGTAGCTGTGTCTCCTTCATCGATGTGCCTGGTGACCCCTGTCAGAGAACACTGGTGAGGTTGCAGGATGAATCATCTGGTTTGCCCAGTACTCAATGCTGTCCTTTATGCCTCTAAGATGTCCATCCTAAGTATTTCTCACTCTCGTTAGCACTTACCTCTCTGTTTCAAAGCTGAGTTGGCAGGTAAGTGGCTGAAACCTTTCCTTCAAAAACTGGAGGTGGAGTGTGTGCCCCTCTTCATTAGCTCAGTGCAGAGAGCAGCCTTCCACCCCTTTTGCTAGGAGCAGGAAATCCGTCTGCCATAGTGTCCACAGGCCCTCCCCGGCCAGGGAAAACCCAGATAACAGCAAAACTGGTTGGCTCAGAATAGAAAACATCCTTACTTAGTAGGAAAGCATAAATTCAGAAAGTCATTTGCCCAGGAGGAGAAAGAGTGAGGCCCTAGCCTTGTTCCAGTGACAACTTCAAATACAGAATGGAAATATTTCTTGGGAAATGACTCCTAAAATGAGAGATGGGAACTCTCAAATGTGTCTTTGAATCTTGACAGGGTCTGGGTGTAAGAGAGGTATGGGTGTTAGGAGTCATGGTCCTTTGGCATGCCCAGGAACAGATTCTTTGGCATCTGATGAGCTCTAGTGGGATTGTGAGGAGGTTACAGCTGCTACAAGCAGCTTTGGCAAAGCTAGAGCTAATTTGGAAAATGAGGGAATGTCCCTTGATGCAGAAGTTGGTCTGTGCATGCTTTCATTACAACTGGGCAGGAAGATTGATACATGGAGATTACTGGCTTCCAAAATGAAATATTAACAGTTTCTCAAAACCAGACACCAGGATGAGCCATGAAAGGAGAGGCCACCATTGACAATGGCACAAGAAATCTGGACTGGGTACTGGTAGGCAACCAGGGGGTCCCTGAGACCTCACTCTTTAACCTGACTGTGAAGAAAATGCCTGGGCAACAGATCTGAACAAATATCAGTATTTCAGGTTTAGACAGCTACAGTGGTAATTAGAGATTTAAATCACTTAATGAATTTGGTATTTCATCTTCTCTTCACAGGATGGTGCCTCAGGTGGTTTTTAACAGCTTAGTTCAAATAAATGCATGGTTAGCATGGTAGGAACAGGGTAAAAACTGTGGTAGGCAGGAATGGGATAAAAACAAAATTTGAGGAGTTTGTGAGTCTGCTGCTGAGGCAAATACTACTGGGTATCCAGAAGACCACCATCAGAAACCATTGTGTGTGTTCTCAGTTATGTTGGAACTAGTTGTCTCCCACTGATCTCTCCATGACATAGAAGCTGAGTGAAGAAGTCACACAGCATTTAAGGCTGTGAGAATATGCCTTGGGTAGTATCTGGCCCTGATTCCCCTGCATGTCACAGGTTTCTAGAGCTCTAACCACGCTGAGGATCAGGCACTGTCTTACAGGACTTCCCTCAGCTCCTTTTCCCTCTTTATGATAAGCGTATATTTTTGCAAGCTTTATGAACTTGTTCTATGCAATGCTCAAGCAGTTACAAAACATTTGACAGGCTGGCAAAATGGAAATACCTTCAGGATGTTTCCTTTATAGTTGTCAGAGAGACCTGTGAGGGTTGTTCTTTTTATCAGAACTTGTTTTCCAGAAGCCTGATTTAAAGAACTGTTTAAGGAGATGCTTACTTGGAAGCACATTCCTAGCCTGGGAAGCCTGGAAGAGTTGTGCCTTATCATTAGGTACATGTTTTGGTCCCTATAGGCAGGATCTTAGTCTGTAAGGGTCACTTTCTCACTCTGAAGGGCTGGAAAGGGCACCCAGCACTTGTGTAATGCTTCCTTCCCTGAGTTGCTGACTAGCTGACAGCAGCTAAAGCAGGTCATTGATGACAGCTAAATATGTTCATGTGGCACTGCACAGCTCTGAGTCCACCAGCGCTGTCTGTGGTGGCTTTACCCTCTGCTGCTGACAGCAGTGGTGGAGAGGTGGGGCTCATCTCACCCAGCTCAGACACCCACACCACAGACACCTACTTCCAGCTTGTCGCCCCAGACTGTTTAGAGCTGGTGGAGAGAAACAAGCACTCAGAGGGAGTGATTCATCTGGCTCTTTTTAATCATCTGCTTTAGGAGGAGATAGATCGTGCTATGGAAATGTCTTTTTTCTGTCTACTATCTATGCAGAGAGTGTAAATCGCCGTCTCAGATACACAAGTCGGCACGGCAGATGTCTCAAACTCAGAAGGTGAATGCCACCCTTGGTTTTTGTCAGTATCATATTTTTAATATACACATTTAGGTACAGTGTGGTCCTCCAGTAAACCTATAGCTGTCTAGCTGTGCACAGGAGTCTTAAGATTCTTGTACAGACTTCAGAAGAGGCCTGACAGCCTATTTAAAGGTGTTACCTTTAATGGATTAAAGGTCTAGTGCTTTGCCATGTCTCTTTTGCTTCATGGCCTGTAGCTGGGCCTGTGGAGTAAATAACTTGGGTCTAGATGGCCCAAAGATGGTATCCAAAGTCACCTGAGGGGGGTCTTAGCCATAATAGAAGAAACAAAAGGACAGCTGTTTTCTGAGCCTAATGGCATTGGCAGTAGCTTTGGAGATTATTTCCTTCATTAGTTTCTGAATGCCATGAGAGAGAGGTGGGACTGAAAGAGAGGGAGGAGGAATGGTTCCATTTGGGATTTATGAAAAAGAAAAATGCATGAACAAAAGGGACAATGAAAAACCAAAATTAGTAAAAGCAAGATAGGCATTTTTTCTCTACCTCGGTATCTTAATTTGTTCTTTTGGGGGATACAGTAGCATACAGAGCAATTTGCTGCAGGAAGCAATAGAAGAAACACATTAAAACTCTGCAGATCTTAAATTCTTCAATGTCCTGCCTCATCAATTCTAAAAAGGCATTTTGCCATCTTTAAATTCATGTGCATTCTGTTGCCAGCTGACTCTTGTGCAGTATTAGGGAGAGATAAGCTTTTCAGCCACGTGTGGGTTTAGTGTCACCCCATCTGTGCACTTGTGGTTTGGGTGAGGAAAATGTCCCCAGAAGAGACACAGGGATAGACAAGGCAAACTACAGCCCTGAATTTTGTGTTTTGTGGCAGCCAAGTGCCCTCCACAGTAAATCAGAGGATGAGATCACATGAATGTATATCATGTGTAGGGCCCACCCTCTCTGAAAAAAATCTGGTTTTGGGGGACAGATTTTGTCACAGGTATCCTCCAGGTCAGTGTGCATCCACAGGAAAAGTCTGTGCCCATTTGGCATCTAACTCTCCAGCAGCACAAGCAGTCATGAGGACACAATAAAATTTGACTGACAGATACTACAGATACTGACTTACAAGTCTCAGCTTGTAAGTGTTAATAATCAGTGATTTTTACCCCTATTGTCATGAAATCCATTGTGCCTGGGATAAGGTTTTAGTCCCTCCCATCTGTAAATACATCAAAAGAATGGACCTAGAAAGTTAATCTTTCAGGTGCAAGTTCACTTTAGAAGTTATACAAGCAGTATTGTCCATTGCTGAAAGCAGATGTTTCTGTTGGTGTGCTTAACACAAAATTAAATATACCTGGACAAGTAATTTTGCCTGTGTAGCACAGAAAACATCACTAAATTCAGCTTTAGGGGGAAATTGCTGTGGAACAGAGTAAGGGCAGTGATAGTCATGCAAGCTGTCCAGATGAACTGCTGGCTTTTGTGAACGTGCACAGTGCAATGGGGACCTGGGCAGGTGGCTTCAGCCCTTATGGGGGGAAGATCTTCATGTGTAGTGTCTGTAATGGGCTGTCTGTAAACACTAGATTATCAGATGTTGCGTGTCTGATGCATCAGACCATTGTGATTGATTCTCATTTTAGAAAAAGATTACACAGCTTCAGTGTTGTGATTCAGAGCACCTACTCATCTTAAAATCTCATATACCCTAATGGCTTTAGGCACATTCCCTAATGTTAAATATCTCAGAAGGAGTGGTTAAAATCCTGCTTTCCTGTTTCTCTGTGGAGTAGCTGCAAAAAGATGTGAATGGCAGTACCTACTCTCTGTCTCAAGAAGGAGGACCGTTTTTGTCTACCTCTCCAAGCAATTTCAAAAACGTAAACTCTGAGTGAAGTTGCATTGGCACAGAGGCACAAACTCCCTTTAGCTTTTATTTGGCATGCTGGCTTTCTGAATTTGTTTTTTCTGTGCCCAGACACCTAGTGGTCCAAGGGAAGAAGGATCATGGAGTTTAAGGTGTGTTTGGTGTTGCAGTGAAAACTCTCAGAAGAAAATCTTGAGTGGAAAGGAAAAATTTGGTAGTCATACTAGGACTTGTGTGGTGGACAGCAAAGAGGATGCTGGCAACTGCCCATTACATGGTGAAGTTAAAAGAAATAAGTGTATCCTTGTTTGATATTAACTGAACCCTGACACTTGTCTGTGCAGCAAGTGAGGCAAGAGGCATTAGTTACAAGCAATGTGTTGCTAAGAAAATGCTTTAAAACTATTTTGAATGAGCTGAGTGTTTGCAGGCAGTCTGTTTGTCAATTCAAACATTTGGCAGGTGGCCTGTAACCTTTCCATTTTGTGTTTAATACAAGGTCACCTTAACTTTGGACAATTCATTGGCTTGCTGGTGCAACTCTTGCTATGTGGGAGGTTGCCCACACAATCTTCTGTTGAAAAGTGAAATAAGTGGAGAGATCAGAAACATCCTTATCTCTATTAAAGCTACACAAAAAGGCTAGATGTTTATATCTTTGCTGCTGTACATTATTTTTAGATATCAGGCCATCAAACAGAGGCCACAATCCTCCTTTTTATAAAATACAGCTTTACCAGGCAAACTAGTGGTACTTTTAGCTCAGGTCATGCATTTTTTATCTGTAGGGAAATAGCTAAATAGTTGTTTGTTTTTTGGTTTTTGTTGTTTTTTTTTTTAATAGAAAGAAACATTTTCTTTCATAATGTATTGGGTCATGTAAATACAAATTTAGCTTAGCTTGAAATAAAAGATTTTTCCATATCCACATAATTCACACCAGAATAAGGAATAACGAAGGATTTTTTTTTTTTTAATGTGGGCCTCTCTTTGTCTTGAATATATATAAATGTTTGGCAGTAATACATTCTCTCATTATCCTGGCTTTACTTACATGTTTTCACCTTTCAATGCATGCAGTAAATTCTGGACACTTTTGAAGTTGTAGATTCCTGGATTTCAACATGAACTACTTGTACTTGCTGCTTTAGGTGAGTGGACCAACTAAACTGCAGTCAGCCTCAGAGAAATCACTGCTGAGTATTGTGTGGGGGTGACTGACAACTTCAGCAGGTGTTGAATGGGGTGAATTTAAGAAAGGCAGGTAAAAAGCCTTAAGGGCAGTGGCCTGCTGCTGAGGTCTGCCAGCATGTTTTGATCTCTGTGAGAACTCAACCAGCTAACCTCTCCTTGCTCATTCATTCACAGACTGAATACATTATTGACTGACAGCTGCAGGATAGCAGGGCTATAATAATTCGTGTTTGAGGGTTGAAGGGGTAAGGATTTTAGTTGAAAAATTTCCAGCAGCATGTTAGGTTTGGTTAGAATGGGGCAAAGCTCCAGTCCAGCCTCAGTTTGTGCAAGACTCAAACTAAAAAAGTTGGGATTGCCTGATCAGAGATTGACTTCAGGGCAGCCTTGGGATGATCTAGTTTTTGCCATCTGGCTACAGCCACAGGAGACGTGTTTTTCCAGGGATCACTGAAATGCCTGGTGATCCAATTCAGCATAAATCACACTATTTATGTTGCAGTGATTTTGCTTAACTTCAAGATTAAATATGTTGCCCTCCTTCACTTTTAAGAAACACCATATTCAATAAACTGGCCATTTCTGCATTTTCCAAAACAATAACAATTTTAAGTGCTGTTATAATTCCATTTGCTGCTTTATCAAACTCAATACCACATTTTTTATTCATTTACACATCACAACAGCATGACTTTAAGTGGTGTGTTAAGCCTTTCTATGTACATCAAAGCAACATGTAATTTTCACTTCCATTGGCTTCTAAATCTAGAGGTGATAATTGTTATTTGCATTCTAATTATGCCTTAGTTCAACCAGAGGCTTTGCAATGATCTAAAAACAAAGGACATTTTGTGGCAAGATCCGGTGGGTTCCTTTGCTTGTAAAGCTCCACTTGACTTCAGGAGGGCCTAAGACTTGAAAACTAGAATGCAGGATGGATTTCCTGAGTAAACCATGTGTTTTCTCCTCCGCAGGGGATGAGCGCTCCCGGGAGTCCCCAGCCCCAGCCGAAGCCCAGATGCAAGCTGGGGCGGAAGGCGGCGGAAGGGTGAACCGCTGCTGCTGGAAATGTTCCGTGACGCAACTCAAGAAGATTTTCTGGGGTGTGGCCGTGGTCCTGGGTGTCTGCTCCTCCTGGTCAGGTTCAACCCAGCTAGCAAAACTGACCTTTAAGAAATTCGATGCGCCCTTCACTCTAACGTGGTTTGCAACAAACTGGAACTTTTTATTCTTTCCTTTGTATTATCTTGGACATGTTTTTAAGTCAGCTGAAAAGCAGTCTCCAAAGCAAAGATACAGGTAGGGGAGCTTTTGTTTTTAATCCCATGGCTCTTGCATGCTGCTCTACATTTCACAGACATTTTGTTCAAATCAGTCAGTTGCATCAAACTTTGCTTTCCAGGTTTGTTTAAGGATGGTCTGAGTTCATTGTGTGTCCTATGTTAGATGCTATTATTATTCCTAATATAATTTCACTCCAGCAGTAAGAAATCCATATTTATTTCCAACACATGCAAGTCATGTAATGAAAGTCTGCATTTTCTGCAATTATTTATCCAGAGTTTTCTGCAAACATTTTTTTTTTTTTTAATAATATCTCTTTCCCCTACCCGTGGCAGACTTCTGTATCAGTCTCTGAGTTAGCTAAGTAAGCTTTTCTTTTCCAAGCTCAGGACTAGAGCAGAGCCTTGAATAGATGAGTAAAAGGTACTGCAGTATTTTCCTGGCACTAGGCCCTTGACATCAAAGGCCAAGCTCTGATCCCAGTTAAACTTGAGCTGTTATGTTTATTTCCGGGAGGAAGCACAGTCATAACCAAAGGCAGCACTTTGTCTTCAGCACACCTTGTCTTTATAGCAATCCAAACCCACAGAGCCTGGATCTCTCATGGAAAGCCCTGGGTGCCCATCCTCTGTGAGAGGCTGAGGATGCTCTGTCTGATTGAAGGACTGCCTCTCACTGAGCATCCCTCGGCTCTGCCCTGCTTGTTTTGGCCTGAGAGGTGTCTGGGACAGATGGGATGACTCAGCCATCAAGATGTCCCATGTCAGAGAGCTTCCCTGATACGTGGAAGGATGTGAACAACCCTTTCCCCTTCTGTCACACAGTGGGGCTCATAGACTTTTAATGAAGTAGCTCAGAAAAGTAAACATTAAGAAGTACACATTTCTCAGCTCCCAGCTGCGCAGCAGCAAGGTGGAAACTTACTACAAAAAAAAATCTAAGAAACCAGATTACTCAGGAAATGCTCTGCCTCAGGTGGCTAGGGTTAAGAAATTTTACTGCTTAGCCATCATTATGGTTTCTTCATCTTTTAAATAATGTGGGGGCTGCAGATAATGGATATGACCATTCACTGCAGGTTCTGGAGCAGGATGCAGGTGTTCTAAAGGCATTTTCATAAGTGCCGTGTTTCCTGCACTTCATTCTTCAGGTTGTATCTGTTTATGGCAAGTGTGGTTGCTTCAGAGGTGAGTGTGGACGTTACAGAAAGCTACAGCTTAATCTAAAAACAGCAACAAATGCTAGCCTAAAAGCAAAAACCTTTTTGTTTCTTTGGTTTTAAGTATTTTTCTTCCCAGCTGCTCTCAGATAATGTTTTAAATACTGCTGAATCCTGGGGTGAGTGGTTGTGGTTTGCCAAATCCCTGGGGTTAAAAACCCAGAGCATTGTACTCATTGCTGCAGTAAATTGATACAGTTGGCAGTTTTATGTCTTTCATTAATTAAATGAGGGCTGAATTGAAGAGCAGGTGCAAGCCCTGCAGCCTGTTTGGGATGCAGGGGGATATTGTTAGCAGTAGGCTTGCCCAGGCTTCACAAAGAGTGTGTGTTTGTGTGTCTGACAAGCAGGCTGAATAGAGTTAACTTAGGTTTTTCTGAGTGTCAGAGATGTGTGCATTTGGAGATACGGCTGTGGCTCCCAGCTTTGCTGCAAATTTGTTCTGTGGTTTGGAGCAAGTCACTGCAGACCTCTGATTTCCTTGTTCTCTCTGTTCTTTTGGAGGAACCAGTCCTTTAGGCAGGAGGGAGGACTCCCCTTTACCATATGTTTATCTAGTGTTTGCCTCAGCATGTCCCCTATCTACACTGAGGCCTTTTAGTGGTGCTGCAGCAAGAGTTACTGTGAAATGATTTACTGTTCCTCTGCTCGCTCCATTGCAGCTGAGATGTCATGTGTATACGTCAGTAAACCCGAGCATTGCAGTCCAGCCTCCCCTCCTAAGTATTCCTCCTTTTTTCCATGTTATATATGTGTGCAAATATACAGAGAGGGATACACGGTGACTTTGCAGCTCCATATGAGGCATCACCATCTTCAGGAAAGCTTGGAGCCCAGGCATGGTTGGACACATTAGGAAGATATTTCACAGACTTCTGACCTAGAACTGTAAAGAAACTGGCATAATCTCTTTCTACTTCTTTCATCCTTCACTTTCATCTGTATTTTATATCCTATCTGAGCTCTCTGGCAGGAATTTGGAACAAGATAAATTAAAAGGCAATAGCGGGAGAAGGTGGAAATATAATGTCTAAGTCACCTTAGCAGGGAAGTAGAAAAGGAAGGGGTTCTCAGATCTTGCCTGCTCAGGCTGCTGAAATCCACAGGTCCCTAATGTTTTTTTGGCAGCAAAGCTCTCCTAGGACACCTGCCCACCCACCTCAGCAGGACTGGGCTGCTTAGCCTCCCCTCCACCTGGCACAGGCAGAGCTTTCACACCAGCCCTTCCTGAGGGCACCAGAGCCAGCAGGGGTGCTTTGGGTTTCTCCCTGTACATGAGAGGGCATGCAAAAAACAGCACCCACCAGGAAAAATACACAATGGGGGATCATAAAATGTAGCAACAGTGAATAGATGTGCAGTCCCTCCTGCATAGATTATGTGGTTTACTATAGCTTTTTAATTCCTGTTGTATTGTACCAGTATGTATGCTATGCTGTAAATACACGAATTTTTATGTTTTGTAAGAAAAGCCTGTGATGGATATAAACCAGTTTTTAGCTGGTTTATGACAGAAATCCAGATGGTTTTCCCCTTTTTATAGCATGTATAAATAGTAGTAAATTTGCCACCAAAATTTTGTAATGACACATTGACTGTAAGAACAGGCTTATTCTGTTTATTTATATGATTTTGAGTATTAGGCCACAATGTGAAGAATTAAGGACTTATGATTGAACCATATTGCATGGTAAGGAACTTGCTGCTTTAGCTGAAGTAGACTATCAGTGTGTCCACACTGTGAGGTGAGAGTCACTCTTGACAGCAAACCAGAACTCATGCATTCACTTCCAACTGCTCCATACTCCCTGAGCAGCTCCATCAAATGCTGCCAGGGTTGTGCCCAAGTGTGGACTGCTCAGGGAGAACTTCTCCCATGGTTGCTACCAAGGATGTCATGGTGCAGAACTGTGTGCATGGAAGTGATACAGAGACCTCTGGAAGGCCATGGAAGAGCATGCCACAGTCAGCATCACTCTCCTACTTCTTGGACAAGTTCTCTCTACCTTAAAATAAAATTACTGTAACTAAATTATTATTTATTTCAACCATTGTCCAGTCCAGAAATAACACACGTAATGATTTGTGCACTTAATGCATCATTTAAGAGTACTTCATACTTTTTGCTTCCAAACTGCTTTATAAAATGACACATTTAATCCAATGAGCTATCCCCCATCATACCTACATTATTAATTTATTAGGTAACATAAATTAAAAGCACTAGGGCTTAAAATTCGCTGGCTACATGAAAGATTAAATTAAAATCTCTGCAAGATATTGCTTAGGTTTGTGTATCTCTAGGCAGAAACATGCCTTTTATAAAGATTCACCCTCTCTATATAAAGATTTCACAGCTGGGAGGAACAATAGAGAGGTTTGTTCTCATTTTAGGAAAATACCTCAGAAAGCTTGTTTATTTTTATGGTATAGTCTTATCTAATGACTTTTTTTTGAGAAGGAAAGGACTTTCAAGAATGGTTTGCAAGATTTTTTATTTATTTATAATTTAGATTTTGATTTTTATTTCATAAGGCTTTAGGACTAAAGAAAACACCAGAAGTTAGAACTAAATCTCTTCTGTAATCTTCAATACACCTGATGTGTTGGGTGAATGAAAGAATCATGCCAGTACAGGGACTGCACTGATCTGCAACCACATTTGAACATGTTTCAGAATGTTCTTTTTCACTGATTCAGCTTTGTTTCTATGTTGCCCCCAAATTATCTGCCCCTAATCTTCCAGAATTTGAAGATTTTTCTTTAAAAATAAGGAAAAGGTCACATGTAACACTAAAGTATTGTTATGTCTTTGAAAGTGAATCAAAATACTGGTGGAACAATGGTAGAGGACTAGCATAGTAGATCTCACTTACTCTAATATACCAAGGAATTGACTTTACAAAAGTCACTTTTGATCTATATGCCCATGGGCTCAGAGCTGAGATTTGGTTCTTCAGGAGCCATGAAGTTTCAGTGCCACAGTTTCACTTGAAGTCCAGGAGAATGTGGGCCAGTTTCTAAATGTGTTTTACAGGTATTTCTACCATGATGGAAAAAGATGAGACACTAGCTATCACCCCAGTAATGCAAGGAGTTGAGTCCATTAGTTTGATCCTGACTCATATGAAGTGCAATTCACTGCACTGTGGGTACTGCCCTCCTTTTCTGCAGCAGGCAGAGAGCCCCACTGGCAACCAAACCCCTGGCCATGATGAAGCTCTAAGGGGAAAGAAGGTCAGAGCCATTTGGCATGACTGGATGCTGTTTTACTATTGATTTTTCAGTGGTTTGTGTTCATGAATCTCTCTTACCCAGCAGCATTAAAACGTTGCAGTGTGGTTAACTTTTGGCATCCTGCTGATTTATATTACTACTTAGATGGGAGCTTCACCACCAGAGCAGACAGCATTAAGAGACTCATAAATAAGTTGCAGAGGCATCAAGACATGACAAATGTGAGTGTTTTTAGCAAATGTCACCCAATGAAGCGTGTTTTCTTTCAAAAAACTTTGGTTTATAAACTCTATTTGTCTAATTCAGAACATTATCCTTAAAATAATACCTATTTATATAGTGTTCCTCAAAATAAAATCACTTTACAGTTCAAGTTCATATTAGCTTCTTGGGGAAAATACAAATGATAATTAAAAAAAACAACCAAGGAACAAAATAAACCATTGAAATTAAAAGATAAAGCATCTGATTCTTACCCTAGTTTGACATTGACCAGTTAGGAGTAACTCCATATTAAATAAGTTTGATATCTACAGCAAGAGATTAGTTTGATCTCTACAGTTTTCTGTCAGGACTCACCTTTGTCCTTGGTATCAAAACAATTTATTTTAAAAAAAAGAGGATATTGTACAGTACTGAATGTTGTACAAGAGGTTTATGATACTTGTAGTCATCTTTATATTTCCTGCAGATTATCTGAGCTGCTGGTAATGTTGTGTTATTGAGGGACCACTGTATCACTTCTCTGACTGTTTTCAGTGAATATGCACTTTTCTGCCAGAGGTTCTAGCTGAAGACCAGGCCAAATTGTACAATTAGCAAGTAGCAGTAGTAGTGAAGCCTTCTGCTGGAACAGCATGATGTTTGTGGTGGTGGCAGTGCTGGTGGGCATGTTGTGTCCAGTGTCCAACCTGCTGTCCTTATGGCATCAAGCTTGGTCATGGAGCATCCAATTTGGCTTAGCTCAGCTCAGAGTGATGCTGTGGTTAACTTTCCCAAGTCAAGTAGTTACCACTGCCTGGTGAAACCTGCAGTAGCTGCTGTTTCTGGCCTTTTGAAGAGGGAAGTGTGTCCCCATGGGAGGTGGGATGGGTGTGCTGTCACCCTACAGGGGCTCTGAAGGGGCTTCTCACTGCTGCCTTGGCATAATACAGCTGTGCTGTACTATGGCCAGATGATTGCAGGAATTGTGGTTTCAGCTGCTTCTTTGGGGAGACTTGTGTTCTTAGGTGATTAAAGACTAATGTCATGGTCTCTTGGTCCTTATATCTCCTGAAACAAAATTTTCTCAGCCAGCTCTCAAAAATATGCTCTACAGCTGCCTGTTCCTGAGAAAATAACAGCTCCAGAATTTTTTCTAGAGTAGCCTCCTGTTCACATTAGTCTCCTCTGAAGACAGTATCAGGGGTTGGATTAGGGAGGAAATGTGCCAGAGCTGGCTTCCCAGTGTCACACTGCATATTCCAGCACTGCCAGCTCGGAGCTGAATGTCTGGTTTCCCCACAGAATTCAGGGAGGGCAAAACCTACAGAAGAAACACAACTGTGAGGCATGTAAGGCAAACAGCAGGAAAGGGTGAGGAGAAAGAGAAAAAGGCTGTGGTCCAACTGTCTGCTAGTGGGAGCCCTCCACCATCCCAGATTCAGGCGCCTAGAACTGAGATACTGCTCCTTTTGATGTTTTCCATTGAAAAGCTTAAAAAACTGCTCCTGGGCCGTGGTGAAGGTGATAGCTTTTCTCTCCCTCAAATGCATGGTATGGAGCTTGGTACCTGCATCAGACTCTTGATGTGAGTGGTTGGCAGAAAGCCACACAATTAATAGTCCAGTCCTAGCTTCTCTGGAGGTAGCTCTCACAATGGTAATCCTGCATGGTGGGCTCAGTAATGCAAAATAGGATTTATATGTTTACATCCCTTTCTAAATCTCCTGGAAATACTTTGAGAGTTTTCTTTTAAAATTCTGTTTGACTAATTTGCTAATTCCTTCTATTCAGGTAGCTAACACTGTCTCTGAGAACTTATGCTCTTCTGAGAAAATGGTTATGGGTCCTTCTTTAGGATACCAGTCCTTTCTAATTTACCCTCACAGATAATACTTGGAGTTTGTATTTGTTTTCCAGACCATGATGTTCTGAAAAGAACTTAACATTTGTGTCCTGTGAAAAGATTTCCCTTAATCTAAAGAGCCTTCATCTATTAAGAATCACCTCTTCTGGGCTTTTGGACTTCTGTGAAGTGCTAATTGTGAATAAAAATTGGCTACTGCCTGATCAGGAGAAACCTGCATTCTTTAATCTTGAGCCTGGTTTGCAAAATCATTCCAAGGATGATTGAATTAAGTAATGTCCTGTAATTTTGTCTTGTTGTTCCATTATTTTTGTCTCCTCTGCTGTGGCTTGAACAGATGCTTCAAAGTAATTGCATTATCTGCCTCTTCTGAGGTAACAGTGCTTGAGGCAAGAACTAGAAAGAGGTAATTGTTCTTGTTACCTGCACCAGGCATGTGCTATGAAACAGTGTATTTATGTAATGGCTTTTGCTTGGAAAAAAATTTGTTGTGTAGTGCAGCACTGAATGATCTCTGGTCAGTAGTTAAACTGTACTTCATTAACACTGCCTCTGGTTAGTTAAGCAAGCTGCCAAGATCCCACACTGCTAGCTAGGGCTTTTCCCAGGAGACCTCAAGAGCACATCTGCCTGTGCTGGTCCTACCAGGATGATCTGACCTCTCTGCACTCACTGAGACCATGGGACAAAAGCAAGCCAGGCTGAAGGGTCCTGGGGTCATCTGCTCCCTCTCCTGCCTCCAGCCATGACCTGCACACACAAACAGAAAAGTAGCTGCATTTTATGGCTGGCCAAGGAAAAAAAAAGGACTGGGAAAAGAGTGTGGGATTGTGTATACTGCATAGAGAGGGGAAGAAGCAGAAAGCTGAGGTGAGCATGGATTTGCTGTTTTTCTGATCATCATAACATGGAAGAAGGTTTCACAGGTGGCCTTTTTGCAGAATGTTGTTTACCTTGATAACCACACCAAGTACCTTGACCCCTAGTGCCCAAACTCATTAAATGGGGACTGTCCTAGATAGATTCTCCATTATGTTTACAGTGGCAACAAAAATAACAACAAAACCCAGGAAGGAGTGATAGGGAATTCTGCTTTTGTTTTTTCCAGCCCATATCTGTGTCAAAATACCTTGAAGGCATCTACCTTTAAAGCTGCTTTAAAAAAGGAAAGTGCATGTATGGCAACAGACTTTGTAGCTATAATTAACAGCTCTCAATAAAGACGGATGATACAGTGAGAAGTGTTGGAGGCTGGCAGTACTACAGAAGTGGAAAAAACCTATTTGTCCAGCTGCCTAGTGGTTATGGACTGTGTCCAGATTTCCCAGGATTGTTTGTGTTTGTATGAAAAGGCAGCCTCATATAAATGCACATGTACCTGGCTGAGGATCCTCTTCAGTCCGGGTCTCCAGGAGCTGGCCACCCTTGCTTGCCAGACAAAGCTATAAGTGGTAAAAAGGGACAAACAGCCAAAGGTGGAGGTTGGCAGCAGTAGAGGTGTATGAACAGAGCATCATAAAATAGAAAACCCTGTTGAGTAGCTACATAATGTTGTCTGTGAACATCCATAAGGGCTTTTGGAGAGCAATAATGTTAAGGTATGAGCTGATGGGCAGAGAGGTTCATATATGTGTTCACACACTCATGTACAACCATTTTGTGTTTTCCAGTGCTAAAATACCTTTCCATATAGTAGCTTTTTGCCAGAGAATCCGATCAAAAAATGAGGAAGGCAAACAACACATGGTTTTGTTACCTTGTTCACCTGCTTTGGGTGACAGTGAAGACTGCTTCTCTTCATCCCAACTGTAGAAAAGGAAACAACTCTCTTGTTGGTTTGCCAGTCCTTGGGGTCAAGGCTACAATGCAGTGAGTTTTAAGGAAAGAGCCTCATTTACTTTATGGCTTAATGGTCATTGCCACATCATTTGGGTCTTTTGGCTAAGCAAGCCTACACTAAGTCTCCTGTGGCTGCCTCATCTGTTCCCTGTTCCTCATATCTCTGACTGAGCTCTTCCCCACCTAGAGCTGATGTTGGTTGTTTGTGGTTTGTTAATTTATAAATTGTGTCCCTTCTCTTTGGAGCTGGGAGCTGTTTACTCATTTACTGAAGCTGTTCATTCCACAAGCAGTTAGAGACTACTGCAATGTTCCCTTCTTATCTTCAAAAACCTTCCACTTTCTGAGTGAAACATTCAGGTTCCCACAGGGGGAGTGGGCCTCTGGAAGCCTTATGTGAAGGATGGCATCCCCCATCTCTTTCAGCATCTCAGCTGTTCAACCTCAGGGATCTCAAGCCCCTTCAAGCACCCATGAATGCCCTTTAGTGAGAGTATTATTAACCTTTATGTAGCACATTGCTAAGGTGAGACACCTTGGGTGGTATGAGTCCAGGTCAATTTGCTAGAGGAGGACTCTATGTCTTTTTCCTCTACATCATCTGGCATTTTCCCTTGCATTGCATCTGAAAAAAATGTTTTGCTTCACCAAAATACTGCGTTTTTTAAACTTAAATCTTCACTGTATCTTAATACTTCTCTGTACCTATCATTAATGCCAGCCAGGCCAACTGAAAATTGTATCTTGCCTTTTATGCGCTGGAACTGCAACTTTCTTCGCTAGTCTGGCTTATTATACCTTCAGCTGGAGTACACAGAGATTTCCAAGTACAGAAAGATAATTCTTCCAAGATGAAAAACCCCTGTTCAATAGGACACTAGAAAATAGGAAGAATTTCACCTCTACTTTCAGTACCTCTTAAGACTGGAAGGAAAATGAAGCCACAGCTCTGTAATGTTGTCTGATATTTTTCCATCTAGCAAGTGGTGGTCTTGTTAGACCATCTCACCATGATCCCTGAACATCAGGTCATACAATCATGCCATGATTCTAGCTGCTGGGGACCTGGGGAGGCAGCTCTAGTCCAACCTGCTCAATGCAGAGCCACATCATACCTACCTTTTAATTTTGTTAATGATTAGTGGTCTGCAGATGCTGAATGAGGCATAACTGTTATTAAATTTAGGTGTGCTTTATTACATCTTTTATTGTGCTGTCTCTAGGATGTCCCAAAATTACATATACCAGAACATATTGCTGTGAACATACCCATTCTGCTTCTCTTTTTCCTTTTTTGCCTGAGCCATCTTAAATGTTTTTCTGTCCTCAGGCAAAGGTATGTTGATTCAAACAGGGAGCATTTGATTTATTTTTTATTAACCTTGAAATTTAAAAAGAAATTGTATTAAGCCACTAAAATGAGAGCTTAACTTATTTTTAATGATCAAATGAATTTTCACCTAGCATTTTCAGTATTTTGGTATAATAAATGTGATGGGTACAGGCAGCACTTGACCCTATCTAGAATAATTCCACTGAGCCCCATGACAGATTACTGATTTCATCAGAGAATGGCAGGGATTTTAAAGATCATCTAGTTCCAACTCCCCCACCACTGGGAGGGAACACCTCCCACTAGACCAGATTGCTCAAAGCCCCATCCAACCTGACCTTAAACACTTCCAAGGATGTGGCATCACAGCTTCTCCAGGCAACCTGTTCTAGTGCCTCACCACCCTCACAGCAACTAATTTCTTCCTAATTTCTATCAGAAAGTGTCTGACTGAGTGAATATTAAAAATATCAAGTTAATAACTATTTAGATGTATTCTGCCTTGCAGAGGGGAACTCAGGTTTTGAGCAGATTGAAATTCACCCTGATCCTCCACATTACTTTTTTAAAAGCATCTTTTGATTCTGGAGAAGTGAAGTAGAAAAACTTAGTGTTGAAAAATAGTGTGTCAGAAGAAGATATAGTGACATACAGACACATGATTGGCTGCTTTATGTTAATGCAGACCTGCCCTTGCTCCTTGCTCATGAAATTTTTAACAATTAAGGCCAACCATCTGAAACTCTTACCACATTTTACAAAGAGCTCTATTGATTTCATAGGTTTTTCAGACAATTTACAAAACCATGCTCTTCTGTAGTTCCAGATAGATCCTATGCCATAGTTTTCTGCCTTACCAAGTTCCACATGGATTTTTTAGCAGAGTTGTACTCATGATTATATGAGACAGATAATTGTACAGGAGTATGATAAAGATCAGCTAAACCATGGAGGTGAGGAAGGTGAGGAAAGAGCTAAGTGACATCAAGCAGAATAAGGGAGGTATTTGAAACAAGGAAGGTGGTTTCTCTCAGTGTGCTAGTGAGCTGCCAGGAGTCTGGAAAACAAGAACCTCAGAGTGGTTAGTGCATGCTTGGGAATCAGAGATGGTGGGCCAAATGTTGTGTGTTGTGGAAGCAGAATGCATGAGTTCTGCTGAAATGTAACATTTGCATGATAGTACTTAGAGCTGCTCTTTGAGCTAAGCAGGCTCAGTAAATCCTGTGTGTGGACAGTGTGCTTCTCGTAGTATTGCTCATGCTGGCTTTTAGCATAGGATATACCAGGGCTTGGTTTGGTTCAGCAGCCATCCAAGTTATAGAGGTCCAGATAAGTCACCCAGAACTACCTATGGAAGATGTAATCATACCACCAAGAGTTACTTCATGTGTTAACAGATTTGTTTCTTAACAAGAATGAATGTGCAAGTAAAATTGGCCAAACTTCTAAAGATATCTTCTTGCGGTCCTTTCAAAAGTAAGCAGTGAATTTGCATTATTTTCAGGTGAACAGGAGTCATAATGAGGAAATTGCTCTTGAAAATTGGGCCAGTTATATGTATAGTTAATTGTGGATTTCACTTTTGGCTGGAAAGTTGCCAACTAACTTGTCTGCTGCTTTATATTTCTTGAGCTTTGCTTTGTTTTAAAGATTAAAACAAAACAAAACAAAAAACAGCTGGCTTCCCGGATGTGTTTGCTGCAAGAAACCAGACACAAGTGGTTTTGAGAAACTGGAGACAAGTGTGTTTCCTCCATAGCAATTGTGCTAAAAACAAACTGTTCTCTTTGTCAATGTGGCTTCAGACACTTTCCACTATTATGCTGCTGGTATCTGGAGTCTCAAAAAGCTTTTGTCTAGCACAGAACAGTAAATAACCACAGGTTTTGGGGGCATGTAGAAACATCTCATTGGGGATATTTGAGAGAGAGATGACAAATAAAGCCTTGGTATCAATCTCATGTTGTGATCTCAGTCTGCAACAACAAATTATCCTTCCTCAAGTAACTCAGCTACCAAAGGCTACAGATGGGTTTGTCTTCAGCAAAAAGCTCAGCTTTTGCAAGCCTTTGGGCTAACAGCCATGACCACGCAGCTCTTCCACATGACGCATACTGATGGCATCTACTAGATGTTGTGCAGCTGACAGGAAAGATGCAATAGTTCATTAGTTTTTTCATTCTGTTTAATTCAGACATTTTCAAAAGGAATGGCACTGAAAGCTTTGTAGTACTGAAGGTGCATAATAATTGCATTGAAATTGCCCATCTGCGGCTAAAGCAAGATAATTGCCTAGGCGTGTTCACATTTGCAGAAGAGATTTTGAATAATAAATGTTTATAAAGCCCTTCTGTCATCATGTTATCCAATCCTCACCCATGAGCCAAACTCTCAGTTCATTTACACTCTTTTCAAACCAAAAATATCTCACATTGGCACAGCTCTGGGGTGGGTCAAGATGAAAATCTGGACTAGTGTAAGTTACCTGAAACTGGCTTCCAGCTCCCCAGCAACATTTAGGAACCAAATGGAAAGAGAGTAATCAACAAACCCTGCTTATTCCTTGCTAGTGTTATTTTCTGTATCTTTAATAATTAATTTGACTAATTACTAAGATTTGGAAGTACCAGTCCTGGTTTTCAGTGATGTTGAATGGCACTCATCCTGAGGAGCAAAGCTTGTCAAAGGGTCAGAGCCACAAAAAGGCTAAGACACATTCCCCATCCTGCAAACAGCCATGAACATCTATGTGTGACTTCCAGCAGACATTTCCTCCTCCTCAGGAGCCTCTCTTCTCTGCCAGAGGTAAAGAGTAAGCAGATCCATCCATCCCCACAAGCACAGACAGGCTGAAGATACAGTGGCACTGGCAGCAGCAGGTGAGATGCAATCTTAATTTGGCTTCTCATGGCTGATCTAACCTACTCCAGCAGATAAGCTCCTTAGCACACACTCAGCTCACCCAAGCCTTTGAACACAGTCCCTCCATGCTCAACAAAAAGCAGACAGCTGAAACACTGTAAGTGCATGCTCACCTGGTCTATCCCTCCTCAGATTATAGGCACTTGGTTTATAGCTGAGTCTGATGCTTCTCCTTTTCTGGCAATTAAAGATGTAAGTAGCACTGACCAGACAAGATCTGTTAATGCAGCTTTGTTTCTTCTTCAAGAATGAATTAATTGATTTTTCCATTAGACTTGGTACAAATCATGCTGATGTCCCCATAGTCCTGAGTGTGCCTGAGTGATTCCCAATAGCTGTGTTACAGTCTTCACAACACATCTCGTGCCTCTCCCCTGCTCACACAGAGCTGGTCATTCCAGCCCACCACTACACAGTGAACAAGAGTAGGTGATTTGCAATGAGATGGAAAATGTCTCCAGCTGAATGCCAGGTTCAGCTGCTTTCTGCCACTCCATGCCACTGGTCTTTCTACTTGAATAGTAACTGTCATTCCTGCTGTGAGATCCCTCCAACAAAATAGCCACCTGCCTCCCCCATGACCTATGACAGTGCAGCTCTTCAGCTCATCCTTGGTGTTGTAGTGACATTTCAGCAGGCTATACCTCCTGGGTAACCCCAGCATGGCCATGGCAAAGCTGACCAGCTCTCCAGCACTGGGAAGGTAGCCAGCAACCCTAGGAGATAACTAAGCTGGTGTCCCCAGCTACTTGGAGCCCTGTGCATCTCAGAGTGCATTGCCCACCTGCCTTGGTGAGGTGTTTTAGATCCCTTCCCTGCAGTAGCAGGCACCTGCCAGAGGAGCAGCACCGTCACTGCTAGGGATCCAGCAGAGAGTAGGGCAGCAAAGCAGGCATTGCCTCTGCCAGGTTTCTGAACAGATAGCTGAAACCACATTGCTGCTTTTGTCACTCTTCCTGGGAAACAATCTGTAAAGAAAGTCAGACTAAAATTAGTAACAATATGAACTACTGTTCAGTACATTTTTTTGTCTCTCAAGGGCTTAAGCTTATTGAGTAACCTCCCTTTCTTTCTGTTTCATCACAGCGCATTAAGTTTTGAGAAAGGGCTGAGTTCAAACACTGAAGCTCTTTATTCTAGTTGTGTAGGTGCAGTATTGATAGAGTCAAATTTAGCAGATTCCCTAGTGCACATTTACAGTAAAATGAGCCAGATTTTGTGTTAGGTACCTTGGGGAGAGAGGGGGAAGGGAATGACAGATAAAGATATCACAGGGCACTGTGACTCTGAATTACTCTGTTGCTGAGATTTAGTAAGGCATCAGGATATTTTGGGTAGCATTTTTGAGGTTCTGCTGCTGGATTTTGCATTCTTGCTGAAGGCTGTGGTAGAGCTGTAAAGATTCATTTGGAAAGAGTGGTGAACCAGTAGTAAAAGCTGTTGGAAATGTCTCCTTGTGGTGTACATGTGTGTGTGTGTATGTATGTGTGTATATAGGCACCATTTGACGTCAGCTACATGCTGAGCCCCTTTATCCTACACGAACAGGGATTTCCCAGGGAGGTAACAGACTGTTTTTCTTGTGACAGTCTTCATAGAGCACTCTGCAGATCAGAAGCTCCCCTGCAAACTGCAAACTGTTGAAAGGAAAGTGAAGACGCAGATTTTGTGCTTTCTAGCTCTAGGATGAATGTGGGGTCATGCTCTTGAATGGGGTGGAAAAATTCCCTTGTGCAACAAGTACCTTACCGTGGGGGTCTGGATAGAAAAGCACAGTCTCCAGGACTAGGCCTGAGTTTGTTTGCTGAGGGAGCTGACACCTGCTGAAGAAGGCTGCTCATTCTCAAGTATCTGCAAGGTGCTGCCTGGTGCTGCTCCCAAATTCCCTTCCTCCTTGCCTGCACACAGAACTGAAGCCCCAGGACAAAGGCAAGGCACTCCCAGTAATCACCTGCCTGCAAACTTTCCAAAAGGAAAAACTCTCCTTTGGAAAAGTTTTTTGACTCTCTCCTGAAATGGTGGGACTGCAATCCCACCATGGCTGATGCCCTGTGTGACACACTGTACTTAACCTTCCTACATCTATTTTAAGATCCAAATTGATCACCCATAATTCCTTCTGAAGTCTATGGGTAACGACAGTCTTCAGCCCACTGGAAAAGACAGTTCATTATCAGTATGAATTGATGTTTTTAATTTGATCCTCCTAGGATTTCAGTATGAAGGTGGAGTAATCCAGTAATTTCTTGCAGTTTGCTCATTTGTGCTGTCTGTGGATTATTTGTCAAATTATTTTTCTATTATCTCGATGAGAAATTTAATCAATCTCATCAACACCAAATCATTTGTGTCTGTTGGTTTACTTTTTAGGGTGATTTATGCATACATTAAATGTGATAGTGAGCCATTTCCTAACACATGCAAACCTCAATTGTCAAAGATCTCCAGGGATGCTCTAATTTTCAATATCAGTCTCACATAAAACACATTTACCCTGTTCTGGCAGTGAACATGAGTAAAAATGGATATGGGGAGTTACTAAAATAATAGTTTATTTGTCGTTTCACAAATTATAATTAGTGAAAACTCCCTTCTAAGAATGCATTGACCACATACCCTAAACTATATACAATATTCATCCTTGTTACATATGCTATTGATAATGAAAAGGCTAAATATATTTTTACTGGAAAAGCATATCAATAAAATAAAATTCATATCAAAGAGCAAGTATTACGAGATAGATTAGTCTTTTCCTATGTATTTTGAAGATACTATTCCACGTTTTCTTTCTAGACAGTTGACATTGTTTGCTTTCATCTCCTATATAATCTTGAAACTGCCTGCTCATCCTCTCTCACATGCTGGGATTATTTTAGTTTATGGCTCAGCCCACCTATCAACTATTTCAGCTCCTGAGATACAGTGAGCTAATTAGTGCATCCATCGTCTTACATGTTCTTCAGATGCCATGAGCAATGAGGAGACTTAGCCTTAATCTTTGATGTCTTGCTTTTTCTTCCAGGCTCAGGGCTCTATGGCTTAACTCAAGCCATACACATTTTCATTGCTGAACAGTCCATTCATGTATTTTTGTCCTCTATTTATTGACTTTGAATTCCCTTCCTCTCCTAGAGACATGCTATATTAAATCTCCATTATCTAAGCCCATGTCTGCTTTTCCTGGCTCACACAGTCATGCAAGTATCACTGTTGTTTAATATTTGCATGAAATTAGCACCCAGCAAATCCTGATCTGGACCAGCTTGTGCTAGGTGCTTTTTCAGCAGGGAAACAAACATAGCACCTGTGCCAGTTTGCCATCAATGCTGAGGCACATCTGAGGCTAAAACCTGCCAGTTTTCATTTAACTGGGGAGGGCTGACTTCTGCTGCTGCTGCTCAGCAATCTGTGGAGGGGCTTTTGTCCCACAGTACTTGCCAAGGGGAGGCCATGTCCAGAGAAGGGCAACAAGCCAGGGAAGAGTCTGGAGCACAAGTCTCATAAGGAGCAACTGAGAGAGGTGGGGTCATTTGGCCTGGAGAAAAGGAGGTTTGGGGGGAACCTTTTCACTCTCTACAAGTACCTGTAATGTTGTAGTGAGGTGATGATCAGTCTCTTCTCCCAGGTAACAAGTGACAGAAGGAAATGAAATGGCCTCAAGTTGTGCTAGAGGAGGTTTAGATCAGATATTAGGAAAAATTCCTTAATGGAAAGGGTTGTCAAATATTGGAACAGGCTGCCCAGAGAAGTGGTGGAGTCACCATTCCTGTTAGTATTCAAAAATATGTGGCTATGGCACTCGGAGACATGGTTTAGTTGTGAACATGGCAATGGTGCTTAGCTGAGGGTTGGACTTGGTAATCTTAGAGGCCTTTTTTGACTTTAGTGATTTTATGATCCTTTGACTCTATGGCTGGACAGAATGATGGGGACATCAGGGAGATGCTTTTCTCATCTCTTCATGGACCTCACCATGAACCTAAGTAACACAACATGTGATGCAGTAGCAGAACCTGGCAGGTGAACAGGAAGGGAAATAATTAAAAACATCCTTGTAGATGCAAATAACTCCAGGATTTTCAAAAGGCCCAGTTCCTCTTCTTCCTGAGATCTGCTTTCTGCCAACATAACGCCTCAGTCTCCCCCAGTTCATGTCAGAATATGACATGAGGTGTCCAGATCTTACTAACGACAGTGACAGGGGAAGCCCTGTGTGAGAAGCAGGCAAATGATGAGTCTCACTGCAAAGCTCCCCCGGAGAGCTTGCAGCACTGAGCTCAGTCTGGCTGGGCTGGCTTAACCAAAAGCAGTTATGAAATAAAAGGTTAAAAGAAATCTTAGAGTCTTAGAAAGATGTAAACATGCTTTTCCAGACAAAGCCAACAAGTTATTTGGTTAAATTAATCTATGTCTGAACTTAAACTGAGGTAAGTGCTTACAGAGTATGTAGGCTGTGATAAATCCCCAGCAGTAATTCTGTTAAATTTTTCAACACCCCCAGCTATGCATGTGTAAGGATTCACAGGCACACTGAAACAGGCCAGCTAACTATGCTTGTCTCCTCTGCTTTTAACCACTCTCAGAGCAGCTCTGTGCCTCCTCCTCTCAGGCTTTCTGCTATGAATTCAACCATTTTCATTTTCCAGGTTCACTATACATGGCTGCAATTGTGCTTACCATGACTGCAACCAGAGGGTATCTGATCCAAATTATGTAGCACGTTCTGATGTTGGCCTCTGGAGCCACAGATCTGGGAGAGGGCCAGAAAAGCCATTTTATAATTATAGACTGTCACGGGCCTTAAAAATTTGTTATTAAAATGAAGACAGAGCAGGCACACCCACGGGCAGGCATTAATCCTGGCTAGAAAAGGTCCACTTCTCTCCTAGGTGGCAAGCTGCAAGGTTTCAGCAGGAACTGGCTTCTGCTGCAAGGACACCCTGTGCTTCTTTCCCTCATAGTGCTTTTACTCTGTAATAGCAGGGAGCAGATTTTTCACTGCTCTCTGTGCAGCTGCTCTGGAAATAGTGTGATGCTGGAAGCAAGGATCACAAGGTCATTTTCCAGAATGAAGGAAGGAATAAGCATGTCACAGGAGTAGAAGGTGGAAGACAAATGAGCCCGGTAATTTCGTATCTGGCAAATACTTGGCTCTCCTCACTGCAGCTCGGCTTTCAGAACCAACAAGCAGGAGGGAGGCTCCTTCACAGCCCTTCCAGTCTCACTCAGAAAATCACAGTCCCTGTTCTCCCTCTACCCATGAAATCCAAGAAGATACCATAAACTGCAGTTTTTCATTTTAGCCAAAAGTGAGTGCTGTAAGAAAGGGTATGCTGCATGCTTCACTGATGTATATTGGAAGGAGCTTTACTCTGTAGTCATAAATAGTCAAAGACTTTTGTGACTTTAAATCAGGTTGTAGTACACGAGGGTCTTCCCTAATATTCATACATTTTATTTTAGAAATCTTCCCTCATGAAAGGATGTTCATCTGTGCTGCAGTCTATCCCATGGTATCTGAGCATCTGAATCTAAGAAAACTCTTTAACAGGCTCTATTCCAGACATTTTATTAAAGCCATTACCAGAGGCACATCAAAATGTAATAGCACAGAAGCAGATAACAGCCAGAACATTTCCAGCATGAAATGCATGATCTATTCCGATTAAGGGAAATCCACATTAAAAGTTGTCATTTCCATTTGACACTTTCAAATGTCACAGTCATATTTCTGAGACAAATCCAGATACCATGTTTCTGAGTCACCTCAAGTTTACTGTCAGCAATCAGTCTCTGCCACTTGAAAGCAGGGGCTCTCTTTGCAAGTCTCCCAGGAGCTCTCACTAGACAGTGTACCTTCACCCTAAATAATCTGTATTCTTCCTCTATCTGCTCTGCGAATTCCCTACAGGTAATGATACTGTTTTCTCTCCAGAGATGTAGTCTTAGTGAATCCCAATCATCCTGCACCATCACAACATGCAGTATGGATGGTTTCTTGTCACAGGAGGAAGTCCCAAATTTGTCAGACCAAGCACATGCAGTGCATTCCTAGAGGGTGACAAAGTCCAAGCCGAGCTGTGCAGATAATCAGGAGCTTACAACAGCTCTGTACTAATACCTGAGTGGTTCAGAGTGCTTTAACTAATGAGATTTTAATTAATTTTCACTGCTCCTGAGCTGCTGGGAGCTGCATTGTGTTGCAGGCTGAGTGAAGGTACAGAACTAATGCATCCAAGGTGGGTTAAGCAGAGCAGGAAGAGAAAGACAAGAAAGTGGCATCTTGTCCTAAGGGACAGGTTTCTTCACATGTGCCTGTGCTGTCAGCAGCTGCCAAAGATAGGACAGGGCTTTGCTGGACCCAGGCTGGTAATTCCTGTGGGTACAGATCCATCTCTTCAGAGGCACCTCTGAGTGAATGCCTCACTGACACAGATTGGGCAGAGAGGGAAGGGACAGTTTATGCTGTATCAGTCTTTCAGTAATTTTGTTCCCAAAAAGACAAGTATGACATTTGGACCAGCAGATGGGTTTTCCAGTTCATTACCTCAGGAGTTCTGCATCTTGTGCCAAAAAGTTCCTATGTTATTACCATTACAAATAAGGACTCCTTTCTGTTTTTCAGCTTTTCACAAAGTAAATGGATATGTTCAGCAGTGACTAGGTTGAAATCCTCGTTTGTGGGTTCACAGCCAAGATCAGGATGGTAGTGATTATATGCTAGCAAGGCAGCAGCTTGCTCCTCCTCAGGGCAGTGTGCAAAGTGCTTCTCTGAACAGAACTGTTTTCTTTGCACTGAGGTTCACACAAAGCAGAACCAAAATAAATCATTTAGTAGGCAATAAAAATATAAAATAAAAAGAACAAGTACATAAAAAATGTCACTAGGAAGGAGAGCAGTGTGTGCTGTAACATCCTTATCCAAACCACACTGACATTCCCCCCACACATGCACAGCAATGACAAGATGCAACTGCTTTGTATTTTCCTACTTCTGTGGCAATGGCCTCTGGCCAAAGGCTTTCAGTGCTTCACCACCTCCTATCATGTAAGAGAAAGACCTTAAAAATATAAAATATTTCATATAAATAATATAGCATTTTAAAACACACAGATGAGTACTCTGAAGCATTGTATCTGTGGAAGGCTTCAGATTCAAAACAAATTTCTGCCTGGCCTCTGAAGAATAGCTGTGTATTCTGTCCAAACACATAAATAATAATGGTTAGCATCCTGTTCAGAGGGACTCTCATGTCTTCCAGCAATTTTTAGTCACAAGCACCATTTAACTCCACCATCTCAAATTAAAGTCTGTTTTTTAAATATGGCAAATCTTAAACTACCTTAAGTATCCCCCACTACAGTCCTCATTTCTGGTCTTTCCAGGGACTCAATAGATCTCATTTTCTTACAATCTCTAGGCAGTAATCACCACTACTTATTTGTAGAATGAATTAATTTCTATCTGATCTCTCTCTTTTCTTACATTTCTTCTCTGTTCATTTTAATATCACACTTGCTTTACTCCCTTCTCAATGAAGCAATTGAAGGCTAATAACCCCATTAGGTATTAATGTTACTATTTTCTGTTCAAGGAGGGTGTTGGCTAAAAAGTCCAGAGTGGGACATTGACAGCAGAAGAAAAGTCAGTGCCAAAGGTGGCTGCTCTAATAGCCAGCAGTGGAGGCACAAGGGTGACCCACACATGTGCCACTCCACCCTTCCAATAGGAACCAGGGAGGTAGATGAAGCTGCACCATTCAGGAATTCAAGTGAGCATGAGACTTAATAGCCATGGCAGCTGACATCTGCTTTAAAGACCTGATCCACTGCATCCATACCTGTCACAGGGACATTGCAGCCCTTTGAATCTGTGGTACATGTTTACTGTTTCTCCTGTTTCTGGAGCCCAAGTTTACACCAGCATCATCAGGCAAGGCTCTGATGGAGTTTGTCATTCCTGACACTGCTGGAGGTCATCTGCATCTGTCACTGCCTGTGGAGTGCTTCATAGTTCTCCTGTGTCAGTGGCCACATGCTGGAGAAAATGCTGATGGGCATGTGGCTGCTCATGGCAGACCTTGGGTGATATCTTCTTTGCCCTGTGCTTTCCCTGCCCACAGGTAGCCCTTTCTCCCATGAAAATGACACATCTCTCAAGGGGAGAATCAGCTGTAGTTTCTTTGGAATTGGAGGCTGCTGGCTTGAGCAGAGGAGGAAAGGCAAGGGTTACCTACTTCCACAATTCTGAAATGTCAAGGGCTTTTCACCTGGGGTGTCTGGGGAGCTGGAAGGAGCTGGAAATTATCTGAGCTGCAAACTTAGGCACAAATCATGTTCCTAGAACTGCTCTGCAGTAGTTCAGCTTCCTTTCTAGAGGGGACTGTCTGTCACAAAACCTAGTATCCTGCTCACTTCTTTGGAGTGTATAAAGGAGAAAAGTCACAGCCTGAAGATTTATGGATCATGAAACTGAGATTCAGCTTCTGAACCATGTAAGAATGAGTGGCCCATTGATCCATATGCATAAAAGGAGCTTGAAAGAATTATGAAGATGTCAACCCCTCAGAGTGCAAGAAGACTGAAAGACAAATGTGTCTTGTATTTATCCTGTAGACCTGCCTCTCATGCTCAGAAAGAAAATGAAGTTGATGCTCTGTACACTTGTGTCTTGGGAAGAGTCTTCAGAGAAGATTTTGTTTTTATATAGGATCCTCATATAATACTGCATGTAATTTTACAGATTCCTTTATAACTCTGTAAAGTAGGGAGGAGAAAATTCCTTGGAGACAACGCTTCTGATCTGGCATGTGCATGATCAGGTTTATTATTTCTTTTTAATATTTTCTCCACAGGTCTTATTTATTAAGGTAACTATAAACTATATTTTAAGGCTATGGAGGGTATCATTCCCCTCCCTCTCTTTAAAAAAGTACTTTCTTGGCTGTGAAGCTTGGGTCAGCAGTGCCTTATATGCAGTCACATAAAAGAGTTGTTAAGGGATAATAAAAAGGGTCATTATTAGACTTTGATTTCTAGGATGGATTCTGAAATTTTAAAAGAAATCTTGTTCTAAATGGATGACAGGCATCCAAGAGCATACAGAGGTGAGAAATGAAAATAAAACCACCTTTCAAGTACAATACAATCTGGCCTTTTTTTGGTTATTATTTTATGCTATAGACTTTGTTGATATTAATTTGGAATTCAAAAGACAAATTTCACTTAAATTGTTCAAATCAAAAATTCTCAAAAGTTGTTTCAGAATTTTTGTAAGTTTTTCGGTAATCTGTACCCTTCTTCAGAAGCTTCTGATTCAGTGAATGGGCATTTTGTTTCACTCCAAATTGAATTAAAATAAACACGTACAGCTTTTCAACCAACGTTTATAGAACAATATTGTAGAAATGTTATCCTCCAAAATCCAAACCACACAAGTGCCTGCAGCCCTTCACTGGAGTTGTAACTGCCTAATCCTTCATGAGTACAGTCTCTTCAGCTACTATAGCTTCATTTCTGTGCTATCCGGTCCTTTAGAAATACAGTAGGTGTCAGAATTTTTTAATTTGCATGTTTACTGTTCAAACAAAAAAGTGCTTATATAGGGAGCAGAAAATTTCATGTTTCCCTTGGACAGCAGAAAATTTCTTTCAAGCCATTCTCGGTTATTGTATGCCCCTTGAGAGACTTTCATGTTCCAGTAGCAGAGATGAAAGCCATTCAATTTCTGTTACATATAGCTCTGTTTTTGCCACTTAGATACTAAGGTGTTACACAATTTTAATACAACTAGCAACATCAATGTTTTTGTAGGATTAGCCTATTGGGAGAAAGGTCAAAACAAGTGAAACTGCTTAGAAATCTCAAACTCAGAAGCAATGGACATCGTATTTTCTAACACCCTCCCTTTTGGCACCAAACTCATCAGCTGTACTTGTTCACCTCATGTGACTGCTGAATTTCTCAGTCTTTCAGAGGCTGCTTTTCAAAGACTGCTGTGCTCTGAAAGGTGCTGTTCAATCAGGCTCTGGGATGAGGGTCGATGCCATCACAGAGTCTTGAGACCTCCTCCCTCACTTCCATGATCCTCTCCTTTCTCTGCTGCTGTGTGCAGGATTGGGATGACTTTGCTGAAGAACAGAAAGTAAGGGAGTACAGGGCAGACAGTGCTCTGGTTTTGTGTTAAATGGACATCAGCAGTGCAACTGAAAAGGCAAACAAATTTCAAACAGAAAAGATTCACCTGTTCTTGAGAGGAGGTACTCTAAAAATGACCACAAATACAAGTACTTAGAAAAGATTATTTCCTTTCTATATCCCGTTTATTTAATGCATCTAGGGGCAATTTGTGCATTGTAAATGTCAGTTTCTCTGTTATGTCAGCAAGCTCTCAGCTTTCTTTTTTTGTATAACTTTCTTTCTTTTCATAGACTATCTGCCAAGTTAATGGTGTGTCTTTTGGTATCTCCTGACTCTTGTGCCTTCCTGTTCCCAGCTATCCCCAGTATCCCATCATGGTCCTGAACAATTACCACTTAAGCTGTGAAGTTGGTTAGTTTATGCCCTTGGCCCAAGGCTGGCAGTGCCAGCAGCAAAGGCTAGCAGGGCTTTGCCCAGCTGGAGCCATATCTCCACACAAAGACTTTCTGACAATCCACAGCATAAAGATGCAAATTAAATATATGTAACAGGTGTCTCAGGGTGTTTGCATACCCAGTTTTATCACTGAGATATTTCTCTCCTCTTTGTTTTGCCTCTTGTCTTGTTCCTTCTCCCAAGACAAAGCAGCACTGCTCCCCTCCTATCAGCACAGTATTTCTATATCAGCAGAGCACAAAAGCCAAGACAGCAACTACTAGAAAAGCATTTTATTCTTGCATACTTTTTTGGTCTGCCTATGCCAACCACTACAAAGAACCAATTTACAGGTGGCCAGCTTGCCAGTTTCTCCTAAAAGTTTCATTCTGACTATTGCAAAAAAGTACTAAGTGGTTCAGGTCACAGCTGAAGAGGACAAGCTGGATATAAATCACATCAGGCCATGCTTAAGATATCCACAAGCAATTGCTGCACAGTTTCAGAGTCTGCAGGTCTTTCACACCCAGAACATCCACTGACGTCAATGGAAATTTTGGATGATGATGGAGAGCAGTGATGATGTTGACTCCGGCAGTCAAAGCCTTGAGAGTCCAATGTTTAGGTTTTCTCTGCCTCAGTTTGTGTATGCTGTCCCTCACCACACGCCGAATGCTGCACAAATGCTTGACTGCATTTACCTCAACACAGCCCTGGGAAATAGCAGTGAGCCTGTACTTCATACCCCACTGCCACGGGGGGACACACTGGCTGGGGGACTTGTCCAAGCTCACACTGAAAATTTGTGACAAACCATCACTGTGGACCTCAAATTCAGCCTCCTGCTGCCCTTTCCAAGTGCCTTCCCTGGAAGGCTTTCCATGCTTTTCATCTTTCAGCAAATGAAGTACTGAGGCATTTGTAAAGTGCCTCTCCAAACTGCTGGGACCTGCAGGGAATTGCCTAATCCACTTACATTAAACATAATGTGGGTTTGTGGTTCAGGTTTTCTTCCAAAAAACAGTTTGATTAACTAAACTTTTAAAGGCCAACATTCATACTGGGCCATTTATAAAGGCCCATTCATACTGGGCCATTCAGGACACAGTTTAGTTGTGACTTTGGCACCAGTGCATCTCCCGAGCCACTCAAAACACAGCCCCTGCTCCTTAGTGCAACACCCACCTGCAGTGGGCAAGGAAGGAGGCTCTGAATCAGATCTGACAGCTGGGATGCCCTTCCCCAGAGCTGGGTGTGCCCCCAGCTGTGCCCAGGGGCTGAGGAGGCTGGTGATGCTGAGGAGCTGCAGGGCTGTGCTGCTCCTTGTCCGGGAGAAGCTGCACCTGCAGAGGGGAGGGGCCTTCCCTTCAGGCAGGCAGAGTCCCAAAGGTTTTTCTAATTGCAGCTGCAGAGGATAAAAGTGAGGAACTAGAGCCTTCAGGGGAATGGTCCCTCTGGAGACACAGCAGCTCCAGGCCACTTCCATGTGACTGGCGCAGTGGGAGATCCTCAGGAAGGTCTGAATTCATCAGCACTAAACTGGTGCAAGCAGCCAGTATCCTGTTTTTGAGGATGGCAGCAGTCATTAGGTGAGTGGTACAAGCAGGAGCACTCCTGCTGGGCTTAGGCCTTAAGGACACCTGTTCCCCAGCCAGTCTCCTGGGATGAAAATACTTGCGAGTGCCAGCATGTTCCTTGAACTGGGCATTCATTCCCTGTCCTTGTTGCTTCTTGATGAACCCAGGAGGAGGAAGAGGTGCAGTCTTTAACCAGCAGTGTAGTCTTTTACTAGCAAAGGTCATCTTCAAATTTTATGGCCAGCCATAGTCACTGCACAAATTGGGTTTAAAGAATCAATGTGACATTTGCTGTGGGCAAGAAGGTTGTTTTAAGGGAATTACCGAGCCCTGTTGTGAATTCCCTATTTCATTCTTGGGCTGTTTTGAATTTGAGTAACTGCTGTGTGGTGGTGCTCATTTTCTCAGCTTGCTCCTTAGCTCCCTGAGGACTGTCATTAGCTTCCATACAGATCATTAACTGCTGCTCACACCCTGCCAGGGCTGCCTGTGCCTGGCTGTGTGTGGTGCAGTTGGAGCTGGCAGTCCTTTACCTGTACTCCATTTGGGTGTGCTGGTAGGTCCCAGCATACTCTTCATCGCTCCCCAGCGTGCAAATGGTCAGTTCCCTCCAGCTCAGCTTCCAGCCCTGTCTCAAGCACCAGCAGGGGCTGTCCCTCTGCTTGCACTGTGGGCATGCCAGTAATCCCCAGGAACTTTTGAAGCTTTCATTCCCTTCCTGCCCCTTTCAGATTCATGCACTGCTGCTGTGGAGGGGAATATCCAGTGTAAGTACCTCCTGGTCACTGCTCTGGTGGGCTCTAACAAAGATTTGAGGCCAGTCCTGACTGCTACACCAGGTCAAGTCAAGGGCTGCATTTCTTAAGGGCTCAGAAAAAAAGAGGTTCCACAAAGCAATCATTGAGTGTAGCTAAAAAGCTCATTTCTGTGTTTAAGTGTGATGCCTGTCTGGTCTGTGGGTGTTTGGAGCTTGCACATAGCAACAGCCTTACATTTTATTTGGATAATGCTGGTTGTCTAGAAGAGTGTGAAGTGCTTCAGGCTCTGGGTAGCTCTGGGGTGTAAAGGCAGAAAATTCATGAAAATTCATCTGCCTGGCTGCTGAAGGTATCTTCTCATGTTAAAAGCTTCTTCTTGCCAGGAATACTCTTGCTGCATTTTCTGAAATGTTGTTTGGTCTTGTTCTTTTAAACTTTTTTTTATTTAAATGTTAGTTTAAAGAGTGTCCCAATAAAGTTTCTGAGTCTGTTCTAAGACTTGTCTTGAAAATGTGTATTCAGGTAGTTTGTAAGATTTGTATTATTTGCTTCTTTTGGAGCCATTCTGGTGTATTATGTAAATCCATAGCTAAGCATTTCCTGGGATCATTTATTGTGCAAATGTCTAGTATGGTACGTGAGCAATGCTGAGCAAAAACCAATTGCTTCTGTCTCTCTAGTTCAGAGAAGGTCAGTCTGTTGATTTTTTTTTTTTTTTTTATTTCATTTGTTTTTTGTTTAATTTAAGAGAAGACAATCTTCTTGTTCCATTGCCTATCAGAATGTATTTTCTGCAAATGAGCTGGAAACTCCCAGAACAGATAAAAGTTTAAAGGCAGAACACCAGCCCCAAACTAAGTGTAGAAACAAATAATCAAGGCAGGCACAGACATTTAAAAATGGCAGATGGATGCTTGATTGGCTTCTGTGGTCATTTCTTGCATTTAATAATGTGCTTACCGAAAAATATGCATGTGATGATGGGCATTAAAAAGCCATTAGGGTGTTTTATATAAGCCACCCTTTGCATCTGTCTCCAGAAACCAGTGCTGTCACTGGGGCTGATGTTACTTCTGGGGCTGCAGTGCTGCCATTCCCATTAGGAAGGGTATAATGAGAAACTGAAGGGCAGGGTTTGCAGCCCCAGTTCAGTTCCCAGCACAGACAGACTGGACTGGATAGGATAAGTACAGACATCTCTGAGGAGCAACAGGTCCATGGCCATGGGCTGTGGCATTCCACTGCAGGCAGCAGGGCAGGCAAAGCACACCAGCACACCCAGGACAGGTCTCAGACCTCTGCCCTATGGAAGCTGAGGAGAAGCTTGTGCTCTCCCAGCATCTGGAAGCAGTTTTCCTGAGGAAAGCTGCAGGCAGGGGTATACAGGTTTTGTTGTAGGAACCTCAGACCAGCAGAGCAATAAAAGCCATGGCAGGAGTTCCAGGCATCTCTCTGCAAAGTGCTGAGGCTAGCGGGTTTATTCATGGCATTTATGATCTGGGACACACCACAGGAGCCTCTGTGCAACTGTTCTGCTGGCATGTGAACCTGTGGTGACTCAGGAAAAAGGTGCTCAGGGACTGTCTTGACAAGTAACAGGAGCTATAAAATAAACATGCAGGGAGAGCAAATCCCCATCTCTCTGATGGTGCAATCAACAGGCAGCCCTCATCCTGCCACTTGAAAGCACCCAGGGATTTTGCTTCTCTGTGCCCCAGCTTGCACATCTGTAAAATGGGTTTCATGACCTCACTCTTCTTGTACTGCTTTGAAATCCACCCACCTGAGAGACTGTTTTTGTCATAACTACCCTTTGGGTCAGTGCTGGCTCAAAGGGGAAGGAGGCAAAGCTGGAGGCATGATCCTTTTTTCTGCAAACATATCTTTACTTTCCTGGACACCATTCTTGAAGAATATATTAACTTGCATTTTTTATCTGAACAGCAGTCATACTTACCTCCACTTATGAGCTTAATGCATGAGAGATGCTTTGGTCCTAACAGGATGAATTACAAAAAACATCCTTGTGGGTTTTTTCACTGGGAGAAATTAAACTTGACTCTAGTTTCCTTCTCTCCTATTACTGTCAACGCATCTTGTCTGTCTGCTTTGCTTTTGTTTACTACAACTGGCTTGCATGTCCTCCCAGAAGACACAGCATGACATTTTAGTCAATGTCTTTTTTTTCTGTACATTGACCAGAAAATGTAAGACTGTTGCACATCTGCAGATTATTTATCCATGCAGGCCTAATTGGTGCAGGGATTAGCAAAACATGTTTTGCCTGCCAATCTCTAATCAAGAAGACAGATTCACTGGCACGGTGGTGGCTTTGCTGTGCTCCAGGGAGGTGATGCTCACTCTGCTGAAAATCAGAAGCAATTTAGCCAAATTCAATTTGCAGGTACAGACCTTGCAAGGTCAAAGTAAGAAGCACAGTCTACAAAGAAATAACATTACCCTCTAAGAGCAACAGCAGATCCAAATCTGGTTTGGAGGAAGAGGCTCCAGTATGAGAACTGAGACAATGAAAAAATTCTAGCAAACGCTAACAGTCTGGAAAGGAGAAATAACTGGCTTGTGCAAAGTATTCCCTTAGGATGTGTATTACTCCCAGAAATTTTCTACTTTACTGCAAATTTCCCAAAGATGTAATGACACTTTCAATGGCTTACAAACCTTTTTGTCATAGGTTTGTTCTGCAGGGAGTATCAAGAGACCAAACTCCTGGCCTGAGGCATCACACTGTGTGTACTTTTTCTAGTTCATGTCTACCTTTCCTCTTCATAGGTGGGATTTTCCTTTTTCAAAAAAGGGGAAAAGCACTATTCCCTTGTTGGCAAGATTTTATGAATTCATTAGCACAAGGTTCAGAGAAGTGGGGAAACATCATGAGTGCCTAGCAATGGTTAAAGACAAAACAGGCAGCGGAAGGTGAATAGTGTTAAATATGTAATTGTGAACTCAGTGGGGAAAAAGTGGAGCTTTACTGTCATATTTCATTTGCAAGTTTTATTTGACTGCAACACCTGCTTTCAATATAATTAACTCTTACTTAGCATAGAATTCTGGCTCTGACTTCTGATTTACTTCACTGGGGATGCTTAGTTCCAGTGACAGAATTATTTTGCTAGTATTGTGCTAGAGACTTGCCTAATGGAGTAGAGCTAATTTGCCATTTGCTGGGTTAATGAAGATACACACTAAAAAGAGTGTGAGGACGAACAAGACGTACGTGAAAGCTAAAGAAACCAGCAAACAATTCAAAGACACCAACAGAAGGTTGCTCTGCCTTAGGCTTTTCTGTAGTGTCTTTTACCCCAGTTCCTGTAGTACCATAGCAGCCTTGAGGTTGTCTGAATATGGATGTGGCACTTCTAGGTGGAAGCAAACATTTCTATATTGCTGCTTTGACAATTAAGCCCATATGTTTCCCTTCCAGTCTCCTTCCTCTGACATTCCCATTCCAGTCTTACTCAGACCTTGGCTGTTGCCTTTGTTAATGCCTTGCATTTATATTTTAAACCAATTGCTGTGATTGCAATGGAGCGCCAGCTCATGATGGCAGAATCGGGGAGAATAATGCAGGAAGATCATTTATCTCAAAAATACAGCCTGCAATGCCACAGCTCCTTGCTGTGTGCTGCCACCTTATCTGCACTCAGCTAGGCATTTTACTGCAGGAATTTACTCCTCACACAGACAATTACAGAGATTAAGGGGGAGATCATCTCAGCAGAGGGGCTCTGCAGGGTGGCTTCTCTGCTGAAGAGCAGACATGCTCTTGGGATTCACAGGGCCAGGGCACACCTGAGCTTTGCATCAACTTTCCCCTATAGCCTTTCTGACTGTTGTCCACACCCAGAGTCCCAGTGTTCCATGGGCAAAGCAGGATGTTCCCAGCAAGCAAAACTGTATTGTCAAGAGAGCGCCAAAGCTTTCAGGAGGAGGCAGGTGAGAGAAGCAGATGCAGGATTTGTGGTAAAGTGACCAGAAATAGGTTTGGTCAGTCTAAGATGACAATTTCTCTTACAACACAGTGTGGGAGTTAACACAGTGGATGTGTCTGTGCTGGGCCCAGAAATTAGTGGACAGCAGGAACAGCTGTGTTCAAATGTTCTGTCAAAATATTTAAGCTGAAGGTTGTTTTTTCTGGAGTCATCCCTGACTGTTTTGAGCTTACAGCATAGGTAATACCACAGTCCTGCCTTGCTTCCCATAACTCTTTATCTATGGTTACTCACTGAAAACTCTCTTCATCAAATGCTTCCTGGTATGGCTTCACAAGCTGCTCTATGGCACCAAGGAAAAAAACAGTTTTCCCAGTAAGCAGTGGCAAACCTGGGGAGACAATGATTGTGAGAGGTTTATGGCACATAGTGGTGCACAAAATATGCCACATTCAGCCAGATGCTCCTCATACTTCACTGAAGATGCCAGGTCCAAGGCAGTTATCTAACCCATCTGCAGAAGTTCCCCTGTTTGGAACAACAGGGCTCACTGTGGATGTGTGTTCATGGCAGGCAGCACCCTCCACAGCCCTAGGAGTCCTTAGGGAGAAGCCTTCTTACAGCTCTGTGCTGGGTAAGGAAATCTCTGCCATAAGGAGGTCTCCTTTGAATGCTGGAACCAACCTATGAAAAGTACTTCACTCTTGGTGAAGCCAGCCAAAACAGTTAAAAGGAAGCTTTATTGTATAGGGCAGAGAGAGACTCCCAAAGTGGGCACTGCAGCTCAGGGTCACGATCCATGTCAGGGCAAGGCTGTCGTTTGGGGCAGCATGGCACTACACTGGATGCTTCAGGAATCCAGGCTGTGATATCACAGGAATCCAGTGGTGTTTACTAAACAACAATCAGACCCACAAGAGAGTAAAAGTACATATTTCTACTGTATAGTGATAGCCAGTTCTATATGAGGGGAACACATTTCTGGCAGGAGGAACTTTTTTTCCCAGGATGAATCCCAAAATAAATTCCATTTTTGTCCTTTCCTTTGAGTACAGCCTTCCTGTTCCTCTCATACCAATCTTGACTCATGTCATTTAATTTAAACTGTGCCTGTGTTTTTTGTTTTCAGAGCATGAGGCTGGCTGCTTATGACATGCTGTCAGTGAAACCCTCCATGGTGTCTTAGGAAGCAAGTTTAAGTCTCTAATGAAGTTTGGGACTGGCTTTTTCAGCATGTCTCTGCTTCCTTTTGCAGTCCCTGTATCTCCTGCAGCAAGTGTCTGGTACAGTCAGCGCTGTGCAGGACTGAAGGCCAGACCTGATGTAGATATAGTGTTTGTGGAAGGGGAGAATGGATCTGGTTGTATGCTGAGCACAGGCAGCATCTGTCAGGGTCACGAGCATCCCTGAGCACCCCAGCATGGCTGCAGCAGGTGGGAAGTTGGGCTGTGGTTTGTAGTGCAGATGGGCAGCTCTTCTGCTGATTCAGAGTGGCAGTTTACAGGTTTGGCAGGGAATAGGCTGCTGCCAGCAGGCAATTTTGCAGAGGACAAGGGACACTGAGCAACACAATTCAGAACCAGCAGCTCAAAAGAAAGTGTCCATGTGCAGCAGCCAAAGTACAGGGTCATCACATCCAGAGATGGGTAAGTTCTGCATAGCTATGATTTGGTGCAAGGGACTGGCACACAACAAAACCAAATAAACACAAAAAAATGTGTTTCCTCTACCTTGAAGTCTTGTACCTGCTGCAGCAGAGGGGCTGTAGGCTGATGTAGACTTGTGGATGAAGAGATCTTATGAGGCTCAAGGAATGGATGGGGGGGTTTTTTAGTTTAGTTATTCATCTGGTACAGCCCTGTCTTCTGGGAAAATGGATCAAAGCAATGCCTTCATCAGTGTCTAAATAATGATATTTACATGCCCAGTCTCAGGAAAGAAACAGCTTGAAATTCACAACAGTAGTGAAAACCTATTCATCCACCATTGTCAGCAGGAAATTTAATTCTGCTCAGATTTTGTCAAAACACCCCAATAAAGAACTTCAGGGCCCCAGGAAGTTTGCAGGTTTGAAAGTGAGCAATGGCAGTGCAGGCCAGGGTACTGTGCTGGTTGCCCCACACACACCTTGCTGGCCACAGCCCCAGCCCTGCAGGCTGATTCATTCCTTCTTTGTGTCACTGAATTTCCATGCAGCTGGCAGCTTCCAGCTCTGCTGCCAGGCAGGCACAGGCTGCAGGCAGGTTTCCCCCCACCCCTGCAGCCCCATGCTAGGGCCAAGCTGCACCCCATCACCTCCTGTGTCCTGTTGCCCACTGCTACATTTGGGACACAAACAAACTGCTGTTTCTGCTCTTTGTGCCAGGGCTGAACATGCTCGGGCTGCCTCCTGCTCAGGGGTTCACAGCATCCCCAGCCTGGACTGCACACATGAGCTCCTGACTCCCCACTGCTGTTCCAGTGTGTCCCCAGGTGCTACCATGCCATGTTCTCACCTCAGCAGGAGCAAGCAGCTGCCTGCCACCCCCTCCTGCCCCTGCCCTGATGCTGCTGGAGATTTGAGCCACGTCCCACCCCTTGGGTGGAAAAACCCCAGACCGGGCTCCTGCAAGGCTTCTTCCAAGCACCACATAGCAGATCAGATGGGCACCAGCTTCCCATGGCTTCAGCAGGAGCAGGCAGCTTGGGGCTTTGCTGCCACCCCTGGGCCCTCAGCATCCTGGTGCCCACAGGGCTGCAGGGAGGAGGATGGCCCCACACTGCTTCAAGATGTTCACTGTGAAGGGACTGGTGGAAAGCGTGAGATTTCCCCTCCTGTCATCACCTCTCCCTTTGCTCTTTCTTTGCAGCCCCCTCCCATGTTTGCAGTCCCTGCCTGTTTGTACCCTGTGCAGGTGCTGGCTGTTGCAGCAGAAGCTGAAACTTGTTTTTTTTTCTCCTCTCTAAGGTGTGTACCTCTCTTTCCCCAAAGGAAAAGAAGAGGAGCAAAAAGAGCCACGTATTTGCTGCAGACTGTGACTGGCTTATGTAATAACACTGCCTTTCTCTCCTTGTTTTAGGGAGTGCTGCCGATTTTTTGGAGACAATGGCTTGACTTTGAAGGTGTTTTTTACCAAGGCAGCACCCTTTGGTGTTCTTTGGACACTCACAAACTACCTTTACTTACATGCAATAAAGAAAATAAACACTACGGATGTCTCCGTGTTGTTCTGCTGCAACAAAGCTTTTGTGTTCTTGCTTTCATGGATCGTTCTGAGGGACAGGTTCATGGGAGTGAGGGTAAGTGACTCCTTATCTCTGTCTCCCCTCTTCCCCCTCATCCTCGTGTCTTTCCTTTACCCCTTGCCTCGTGCAGCTGAGTAAAGCAGCACCCTTGCCGACGGCTGTGCAGGCACACAAGTCCTTGTGGAGCAGGGATGCATCCTTCCTTCCCTGCAGCCTTCCCAGGTGCCTGCGAGCTCCTGGAGCCCCTGGCTGCCCCAGCCCAATGCCTTTCCTTCAGGAAAGAGGTGACTTGCTCCAGAGTGTGTCACAAAGGATACATGGGTATGTGTCACAAAGGATATGTGGATGTGTGTCAGTCCATGCCAGTGCCTTCCAAGTGACTATTCCCAGGCTGCCGCCAGACCTGGCTGTTTCTAACTGCACATTCTCACAAGCCCTGCCTACACACAATGCACTTCTGGTCCCATGCCAGGTATTTAACAGGGCCCTCACCTTTCTACGTGTGGCAGCAGGCTGGCAGGGTGGCACAGTCATCTTTTGCATCCATGTCAGGGAGCAGCAGCTGCGGGCAGGAGAGGAGAGCTGGGCTGCCCTCGCCCACCTGTGGCCGGAGCGTGTGTCTGCATGTGATGGAAGGTTGGTGTCCCAGGGATCTGTGTTTGGCCAGCAGCTCTAGGCTGCTCTTCTGGTGGCACCCCAAATGTTTGCTTACTTTAGTGCTGCACCCCATGTGAATGCTGCAGCAGCAACAGAGCCACATGCAGAGGGTTTAGCAGAAAATCCTTCAGCTCCCTGCTGACCCTGCTGCCATTCTAGCAGCACATCGCATCCTTGGCAGCAGAGTGGGTGAGTGAGTAACCCACCACCCCAGGGTCAAGGAAGAGACATCACCACGGCAAGGAAAAGGCACCAGTGGGTCCCTCCTTCCTTGCTTCACCAATTAATTAATAATCAAGATCAACAGCAATAACTGTAATTATTCCTGTCTCCTGCCCACTACTTGAGGAGCTCCCTGCTCACCCACCCAGGCTGGTAGTGCTAAGAGGAGGTTGTTGTATGGAGTAGCTGAGAGTTAACTTTTCAGGAAGTATTCCTCTCTGACAGGAGAATTTGGCAGGAGAGCTTGGCCAGCCTTTCAGTGGTGGCAGCCAAGAGGCTGCTCAGGGGATAGTTGCAAAATGTACCTGCCAAAAGCTCAGCGTGGCCAGCTGGTGTCTGCCCACCGCTCTGCCCAAATAGTCCTACCCTAAAAACAAATTAACTGTGATTTTTGAGTGCAGAAGCAAGGGCATCCTGAAATGATCCTGGAGCTAGGGAAGTCTCACTGTTATCAAAGGTGGATGTGCTGGCCATTTTGATAAATGAAAATTTAAAAAGGTATTTTTGTGTCTTCATCTCTCTTGTGGCACTGTCAGCTGGTGGGACACCAGGAGAGATGGTGTATGGAGGGGTGACCTCTGCAGTCTGCACCTGCACTTGCTCCTCAGTCTGAATATGCCATCTCTCACCATGGGATATGGCTGTGGTTTGGAGGGAAAGAAGCCAACCTGTGTGTGTAGGGATACCCACATGGGCACATATGTGCTGCAGTAGAGGTGCTTCCTGGGCTCTCCTGAGTGCATGGCTGTGATGGAAGAGCCAGGATGGTCAGGGACTTCCCAGGAGCTTCTTAGGTAGGTTGTCTTGTGCCATGGCAGGGGACAGCACTGGGAGATGAATCCTGTTCTGTATGCCTCCCTTCCCAAAGGGGCAGAAGGAGTGGAAGGAGGAGAGAAGCAGACCCAAGTGGTGGTCCCAGCCATGTCCAGCTGTCTTCTGTTTCCTATATGCACTACTTTGGGAAAGCAGCAGAGAAGCAGAACAGGGGCCAGGGCAGTGGTGGCTGTTTGATACTCCTGCCATGTGTTCCAGCCCCTCCCTGTGGAACCTGGAATTGGTGAGATTGTGCCAGGGGGGCTTCCCAAGAAGGAACAAACTGTCTCCTGAATCCAAGAAGGAACACAGCTGTCTCCTTCTGAGGTGACACACCAGCAAGGGACCTGGGTGCAGGGAGAAGGGGTTTGCAGATATTTGCTCTTAAGCAGTTGTGGCATCCTGACCTTTGGCAATATGAGAGTGAGGAGGTACTTGTCCTTAGGGATTGGAAGGGCACATGGCAGCACAGCAGTTCTACTGCTTAGCTTTATGGTGTAGTGGGAGTGCTGGGGCACCCCTGTCTGTGGAGAGACATAGCATGGAGATTCTCTACAGAGAGAATAATTTTCTTTCCTCTGTTTTCTGTGCAGCCCATGTGAAAAGCAACAGGCAGAAAGAGTGACACTGCTGGGGGATAGCCTCAGGTTGACCTCAACACACCACCTTCTTCTTGGGACTGGCTACCAGGAGGAAAGACAGCTGCTAGGGCTTCACTGGGAGTGACTTAGGGGCTGCAGCCACCACACAGCCCGGCCCCAAAGCACATGGTCCCCTCTGACACATGACCATGTCAGAGCTGCTGACCCTCTTGAAAGCACCCTTTGAAAGGGTATTTGGCAGACAAGGCTGCAAGGGGGAGAGTGCCTTGCCCCAGTCCTGCTCCATCCCCATACCAGTGCAGCAGGATGAACAGTGCCACAGCAAAGCTCTGCACATTTGGGTGTCCCTGTTCATGCCCACTGACAGAGGTGAGGTGAGAAAGGCAGCCACTCAGTGGGGTTAAAGCAAGTACAAGTGTCCTCCCTGGCCTTCAGAAGTGCAGCTACTAGCTCTATAAGCACATAAATCAAAATTTAGCTGGAATTTAAATGTAAGAGCAATTACAGGTTTCCATCCTTGCCCTTCAGATACTTCTAAGTGTCCTCATCTCCTGTAATGAAGTTGAGCTTTTCCCCCTTGCCCTTCACTGTGCCCAGAGAACGACTGTCTTGGCTGAGAGCTGTCAAAGGCACACATAATGAAGCTGTCGGTGCCTGAAGCACTGCCTCTGCAAACCCTGCAGTGCTGTGACATCTGTGGGCACTGTGGTGTGTGAGCAGCCTGCCACTGCCACTAGCAACGTGCTTGATAGAAAGGCTGAAAGGCTTTCAGACAATGTGTATGCGACACCCCTGGCAGGTCAACAGGAGCCTGTGAAGTGAGGCCAAGACTCATCTGACACTTGTGACTTGCTTGATGGAATAGGCAAGGACCTCTGCCCCAGCAGAACTGTTTGCAGACTTCATTTATTTGCTTTGATCTTTGACTTTGGTGTTTCCCTCCATGCTACAGTGAATAAAACAGCTCAGGATCCAAGAGAGCCATCACCTGCAAGTGCCTCCTGTGTACATAACATACAGACAAGCACATCTGCCTGTGGGACTTGGAAATACATATCCTATCACATCTCAAACTGTAGAGACATGCTGTCTTGGAAGGTGCTCTGAAGCTGATCAGCTCCTGATGTTAAAAGCAAAGCTGGAGACTTCTCATTCTGCAGGTCCTGCATGCACCCCCCAAGTTTCCAGGGCAGAGGCATCACAGCTGCCTGTAGGGGTTGGGGCAGGCTTCCTCTGCGGATGCACCTGCAGGTGCCAGGTGGATGCCACAGCCTGGAGTGTGGCTGTGGTTCTCCTCAGCCCTCCAGTGAAGGCTGGGCAAGCTCCATACAGCTCACAGGAGGACAGCCACACCTGGAGCAGATGCTGCAGGAAATGCTGCATCTTCCACTCTTTGTCAACTCATCTGTAGCACAGGTGATGTTGAAGGAAGGTGTGGAGTTGCCATCTTCCAGCTAAGCCTGAGCCATGTACCTTGCAGCTCTCCAGAGAGCCATAGTGAGTCAGAGTAAAGGTACCTCTGCCCCAGAAGCTTGCCTGCAGCAGCTGCCTGTAGTGGGCACCTTGAAGAATCTGTCTAAATAGGAAAAGCCTGTAATGATATTTCCTTGTGAGACTTTCCAGCCTCCAACAACTTGAGGCTCAAGGACTTCCGGAGATGGAAGCAGTGTTTCTATAGCTAATAGTTGTGATGGAATTTTTTTCTTCCATGAGTTTATCCTTGTAAAATTTCACATCCACAGGGTGCAACAGCAAATCTTTCCTTCACTTAATTATGTGTTGGGTGAAGGCAAATCTCTTTTTCCTTGTTCTGTACCTGCCTCATGCTAGTCTCATTCAATGACCTTTTTTCTTGTGCCTCTGAAGCCACACAAAGTGTCTGAATTTTTATTTGGCAAGCAGTGGCACACTGGTGAGAGAACTGCTCCACACTGCTGTAGAGCCATGCAGAGGGCTTTCTCTCCTTGCCTTAAAAAAAGCCCGTCCTGGATCATAAGGCCCAGTTACACCACCACAGAACTTCACTTTAGAAATGCTGTGCATGGAGAGACCAGATGCCAACAGGGCTGCAAGCAAAGGTGCTGTATCTGAACCTCTCCAAATCTGCAGTATGTATTCCCAGCCTTTGTAGTTTGTACTGGGCTCCACCCTGATCAAGTCATGGATCAGCATTCTTCCTTATGCCACCCTGATATTATACAGCACCACCTGTGTGGAGAAATGGATAAGGTTTTTTTGCAAAAATAGGCCATTTTTGTGTTGGGGAAATTGAAGGTGTTGGTGTCAGCATGCAGGAAGGATCTACCTGGGGATTATCTGGTTTATGGGTGTCCCCTGGCACCAGCCCCAGCTCAGCCCAGGGAAGAGGCTGCTGGAGCTGCTGGTGTTGGGACCTGAAGCTGGTAAAGAGGCTACCTCACACATCTTGCTGATCAGCCAGCAGCAGAGCTTGGCACACAGACTCCCCCCGCTGCATCTTCACAGCAGCCCCAGTATCTCTGGTGGGAAGCAGGAAAGATGAGAGGAGGTTCATGAATGTGTAGGCAGCTGCAGCCTCTGGATGGGGCTTAAAACCCCAGTCTGGTCCTGGGAAAGGGGACAGTTGGCTGGCAACCATCTGTGGATCAAAATAAACTAATGTCCCAGTCATCCTGGAGGCATCAGCATGACTATGCAGCCAAAAGGCATGTGCTGTAAGCAGGACATCTCTCACAGCCCTGCAGAGCCAGGAAGAAGGAGCATAGAGAAAGGCCTATTCACCCCAGAATTAACACCCTGAGAGGCTGAAGGTATCTGGAAGGACAGTCCCAGAGAGCCAGAGGTTTCTTGCTGACCCTGGTAAATTGGGGCAGTGTGTCCCCTGCCTTTGTGAATGCTCCCTCTGTTTGCAAGACACCCCTCAGGCATTGCAGTGTGGGTAGCTGACTGAAAAAAAACCTCCTCGTACTCTCTGAAATGACTTGTCTAGACTGGAAAGTAGCATTAATTTTATTTCCCTGTTTATTTCTATAACCTTTTTCCTCCAAAACTCCAACAGGACTTGAAACCTTTTCTGCAAGCTCCAGGGAATTATTACTTGTGTATTATTGTCATGCACAGGCTGCAGGGACCCACTGATGGGGAAGCTCAGTGACAGAGATTAAATCCCTACTTCAGCTCAGTCAGAGGCACTGAGCCCTGCAGTCTGGCCTGTTGCACATGCCTGAAGCAGCCACTCCTTTGCAGCTCTGCCTGCAGCTTCCCTGCAGCCAGGGAAACCACGAGGGCATGCAGCATCTGCTCCCTGGGTATTGGCCCGGGCTTGCTACTATTTTCTGCATAAGCAGATGATGCAGAAGTACTGCACTGGCATGTAAATCTGCCTCCCTGTTTCTCCATCGTGGGGGTTGTCTAGTAACACTTTCTTGCTTTCTTTCTTTGTCTCCAACCAGATTGTGGCTGCTATATTTGCTATTGCAGGGATAGTTATGATGACGTACGCCGATGGGTTTCACAGCCACTCTGTTATTGGGATAGCCCTGGTGGTGGGCTCTGCCTCAATGTCTGCTCTCTACAAGGTAAGCACACCTGGCTCTTTCCCCCTAGAAGGATGCCTGTGCCCTTGGTCACTCACTTTGGCTGTTTCTGTCTTACTTGCAAACCTGTGTGCAGTTTGGTGCCATGTGCCCTTCTGTGAGATCTCTGCCATAAACACACTGGCTCTGCAGCACTGCATTCAGGTGCTCACTTGCTTTGATGTCTGCTCTCACTTAGGACAGAAACTCCAATTTGCTTGGAATAGTCTTTGGCAGTGCTCCTCCACCAGGGGGAGGATTTACAGATGTCCCACCTTCATGAAAATTGAGGCCACTTTTCCATAGATTCTGGATTTAAGCACTCATTGTGGATGCACCCTGCAGAAATTTAGCTTCTTTAAGTCACTTTGTTACCTCCCCTTGCCAGTCCTCCTTCAGTAGCCTGTGTTGGGCTTAAAGCATTGTTTACCATGGAAGCGATCGCATCCTTAAAATGCAAAGCACACAGCTATGAATCCAGACCTCATCCTGAGCAGCTGGGTAAGCTGCACTAAGTGTAAGTGCAGCCTTCTCTGCTGCTCATAGTGCTCAGAGTCACAGTCCACAGTGAGGAATTAGCATTTGTAGAATGCGCTTTGCCCACCCTGGCTCGGATGTGTAGATTAGGAGAAGATGTAGACAGCTTCATCTGGTCTAATGAATTGCACTGTACCAGTCATCCAGCAGGAATTGGCCAGGAGAGCCCTGCAGCCCGAACACCAGCAGTCCAGGGAGACTGGCCAAGCTGAGAAGCATCAGCGTGTGCCCCTCAGCACAGTGCTGCAATGCTTTCCACTCGCTTTTTCACATCAGACAATGTCTTACATTAGGAAGGTCATGAAGTTTCATACAGCTCATTCCTCTAATGGAGCATTTCCGTGCAGGACCAGAGACATGGCCCAATAAACCAGAGAAAATTAAAGGCTGGAGCCTAGCTGTGTTCCCTTTCCCATGACACTGCTACTCTTTCTGGGAATGGGAATCTCAGGGCTGCTTCACCAGAGCTGTGCACAGGAGGGTGGTGGTGGCAGTGCCAGCAGGGTGTCGCTCTGCAGAGTGCTCTGCATGCCAGGACAGATGAAGCACTGCAGCTTGTTGTGCAACACATGCTGCCACTGCTGCTGCCACCCTGCTCTTGCTTTCCAGAGTCTGGCTCAGTTTCCATGAGCTGTGTGTGTGCCAAAGGGGCAGGCAGATCTGCAGGCAGACAGATCTCTCCATGGCAGCAGAGCCACTGCGGATCTGGGGAAGGAGGATGGGTGAAGGTTGCCCTGCTGGGGCAACAAAACATTCTGTCCTCAGGTGGCAAATGAGGAGTAAGTGGCTTTTGGGACACTTTGCTCCATACTGCACAGCAGTAATGCATCTGCACTGGCCAGTGATGCCTGTGGGATGGTGGAATGGGCAGAGCCCTGCTGGCATGGCAGGGTTAGGTTTAGGGTTGGGGTTAGGGTTAGGGCCCAGTTCCAGCCCAGTCATGCCTCATGCAAGGACATTCTTCATCTAGTTTGCTTTGTCTCCTCCCCCTGCTCTGCTCCACAGTGTTTTTAAAGTCAAGTTTTTTGCAGGTTCAGAAAAAAGGCTGAAGGGTCTAAGCTAGGGTTGAAGGGTTTAAGTTAGTAACCTTTTCATTCAGGACATGCATGGACAGAGGTGCTGAATCTGCTTTCTGCATGGACCCAGTTGGCAGCTGCCTCTGCCTGTGTTCAGGGGGTGCCAGGAGGTTGGGCCACACAAGCTGCTCAGCACAGTCTCACCAGCAGCCATCCCAAGTGTCTGGCAAGATTCTTTACATAATGGCCAGAACAGAACACCAGTTTTCCCAGGATGTGGTGCAAGAGAGTTAAACCATATATTTTCCTCTTTTAGGTTTTATTCAAACTTCTTTTGGGCAGTGCTAAATTTGGAGAAGCTGCCTTATTTCTGTCTGTGTTAGCTGTCTTCAACGTCCTCTTCATTACCTGTATTCCTGTCATCCTTTATTTTACCAAAGTGGAGTACTGGAGCTCTTTTGACATCATTCCTTGGGGGAACCTCTGCGGATTTTCAATTCTCTTATTGAGTGAGTAGTTGGAGGGGCTGTAACACTGCTCGGGGTGGAGGAGGGTGCCAGATACTGGCCACTGGTGGAAACTGCAAGGATCCCATACTGTTTGCTTCTGAGCTGTTTGCTTCTCAACTTAATTATTAGCTTGAGATATTAGGAGAGGGCCCATTCCGGGAGGCCATATAGACCTCACTTCTGCTGTTATTGCCACACCAAAACACTCACTTTAGAGGCTCTCTTTAGAAGGTGCTGTGGGACTAAACTGTAAAGCTTGTCCTAACTCCTACTCATGAACTCTGTGTGACAGAGACAGGTAACACCTGCCCAGGCTGTGATGGACCCCAACAGGAAGGGATGCCAATCTAAGTTTTAAAGGTTACCAGAAACGTGAGTTTGTTCATTGTTAAACTGATGTACTGACTTGCTACCACAGTTGGTCCCTAAACTGGCTGATGGAATCCCCTCTCCTAAAACATTAATTTCTACTGGAAATATCTCTTCTCTACCCCTGTCTTGAGTCCCAGCTCCTTGTACCCTGAGCAATCACAACTTCAGAAGTGCCTCCAGGTTACTTACAGTGGACTCAGTGGAAGCTGTCTGTAAAAAAGGTGGTGCAGAACTTGGCAAGCAATCCCTGATGTGTGCAATACATGGGTACTACTGGAAGACAGTCAAAGCCACAGCTCCCAACAAGCTCAGTATTGGCAAGGCTCTCCTGACTCTGCTAAAGCTGATCACCTTAATACAAGAGTGAATTTGATCCAAAGCAATTATTAATTTGTCCTGAAGCACCCCACAAACTGCCTATGGTATTACAATGGAGTGATAGTATAATCATTCCATAGCAATGATACTATAATTTCATAGTATGAAATTATATTTAGCAAGTTCCTGCCTGGAAGAGGGTTAGATTTACATCATCTTCCACCTGCAACTAGTGACAGCTTTTCTACAAAAAGGCACCCAGACAGAAGCTCCTGTTCAGCTGAAATCTCCCAGATGAAGTGTTAAGTCTTTCAGCAGGGCCAAGGGGATCACTGGATCAGTATAAAGAGTGGGAATTATTGCACATGACACTGAGACAGGCTGTAACCAAAACCCACCCTGATCCTGCCATTGGACTCCAGAGGGATACATTGCTGTTTCTGGGAACAGCAATGCCTCAGGCAGGCAGGTGGACATGAGGCACACAGAGCTGTGTCCTCTGGTATTTTCAGGAAAAACAACAGAAGCTGATGTACCCTTTATCTGGGCAACAAATAGAGTAATAAAGCATAAGTGTTTCAAGTGACATTCCTTCTGCCTAATTACACTGTACTGAAAGGCATTTTTCTTTCCTTCATCAGCATTCAATATTCTACTAAATTTTGGGATTGCTATTACCTACCCCACCTTGATTTCTCTTGGAATTGTACTGAGTGTCCCAGTGAATGCAGGTAAGATTTTCTATCTTTTGCATCTTAATGAGTACATTAAATTGGTGGCCTTTCAAATACACAGCAGGGATTAAAGAAAATAGATTTATCAAATATGCTTTGCACCTTTTCTCAAAGACTTACAGAGATGACACTGATTAAAAAATTATTATTTATGCATTAAATATGTATTGTATAATATTACATGAATATTCATAATCCCTAAAATTGGTTTTTAAATTACTGTCCGAAGAAGCCTGCATACTGAAAAACAAAGTAGATTTGAAGACATTCATCTCTGGGCTGGAATAAAAATCCATGGATAAAGCAGAAATCAGTTCTTAATGATTTCTTCAAGGCAGGCTTAACATGAAATTCAAACAAATAAAATTGCTTACATTTTAGAGCAGGTGTAGTACTTCAGATGTACTAGTAACTCTGCTTGCCCTGCTAAATAACATAGTGGGTGTTTATTAAGAACACTGGACAGTTCATTTTTGGATATGGCCTGGTACATTTCTCTGACAGTTTTTCTGAAATTTAGTGAAAGCCAAGAGACTGCAAAGTCTGAGAGACCTGGGCAGGGAGTGCAGACACAATCTCAACAAAAGCAGCTCCTAAAACCCAGCATGCTCAGCTGGTGCCACGGTGCAGCTAGCAGCTCCCAGCTTCAGGCTGACTAAGTGCACATAGTGCTCGGCATGGCTCTAGCAGACTTGGCTACCAAAAGGTGTGATCCCTCCAGAGCGTGTGGATGGCTTAGCCTGAGCAGGGTTTCTTACTTCACAGGGCACTCAGGGTGACAAGAAAAATTAGCAATCAGGAGCTACTGTGCAGGGAAGGAAAATGCCCCTTTCTCAGTGTCCCTGCACCTCAGCAGAGTTCCTGTGCTGTTGGTGGACATACCCTGCTCAACCAGCAGGAAATAGAGCCCCTGCCATCATTGCTTTCATGGCCATGTTCTCCTGCCACAGCCAGCCCCCAGAGCTGGGAGGTGAGGGGGCGGGAAGGGGGTACTGTCCTAAAGCCTTTTCCCATGGAATGACACCCGTTCAATGTCCCACACAGTTGTTGATCACTACACGAGTGAAATCGTCTTCAATAGTGTCCGAGTAATTGCCATCATCATTATTGGCCTGGGCTTCCTCCTGCTGCTCTTGCCAGAGGAATGGGATGTCTGGGTAATAAAGCTCCTCACACGTCTCAAAGTCCGGAAGAAGGAAGAAATTCCTGAAGGGAATGGAGACATTTCTTCAGGACTGCCTAACAAAAGTCGGAGAACTCGCCCTTCCATGTCGTCCTTTGCTCATTAAATGCTCTTTTTACCAAAACTTTGTGGTTAACATTATATATGATGATGCAAAGGTCTTTTCTTGGGAAGAAGCACACCTGTCCAACACGGTGTACATACCTGTACAGTTTTGATATGATCACCATCTAAAGCATCGAGTCTTGGCATGTCCAGTTTGCTTGTACTTTTTTCACATCTGACCTTTCACTTAAGTAGTACACTGAAAAAAACTGCAAACCAAGAACCTCTCTTCTCTTTTTAAATGAATGTAATATATAGTCAAAATATATTTGCATAGGTTATTTTAAAGAATGACTTTCATGAAAAGCAGGGCAGACATTTTGAGCATTAGGTACTGAATGATGCATTGCACACTGTGATTTAAAAGAAACAAATGCTATGCTACATCACATGTTTATTTTTGACCAGAGCTGTACTTTGAAAGTTTTCAAGGAGAAAAAAAAAAAAAAAAAAAAAAAAAAAAGAATCTTTTTGGAGACAGAAAGATGGGGGGAAGAGTGGAAGGAAGATTTAGAAATCACTCTATGTAGATGAGCGCATGTTGCGCTGCAAACAGGGAAAATTCAAGCGCAAAAAATGCTTGCACTAAAGCATAGAGAGAAAGCAGTCTAGAGCCCAAATCTCCTTATTCTGCATATGACTGTAGTCCACATTTAAAATCATGCAAGAGAAATCCAGTGCCTTCTACAGAACTCTTGTCTTTATCCACGCAGAACCAGGTCCTGCTGCGAGGCACTTGCAAAGGCAGGGCTCAGGTTTGTGGCCCCAAAGGACTCCAAATTCCCACCGACATCAGGACGTGCCTCCCGTGCACGCCGTGGCTTCCGTGGGAGCGTGGGGCCCAGGGCACTGCAAGCTGGAGCGCAGGAGACCTGGTTCTCGTCTCACTTCACAGGTTTTACCCCTGTGTGGAGCTGCGCTTGATTAATGCCAACGGGAGGAAGGGGAAAGTCTTGGCCGTGGGTGGGACAAGCCGACCGAAAATGATCCAAGGGGCTGGCTAGAGCGTGGTTGCTGATGTACAGTCTGAGAGCATGGACTAAGGGGGTGAATCGCCAGTTGCTTTTACTCCATAATTGTGAGTGTTAAGAGTTAAAAATGTAAGATATTTACATCAAATGTAACACTTTTTATGAAACTTGTAAGCACCAGGATGTTTACTTACGCGATTTTGGTTCGCCATTAAATTTCTATCTGTGATAGATCACATGCTATGTAAAAAAGGGGGGGGAAGGTTATAGTTTACTATTTTTGAAGTTTACATTGTTGCATACAAAATTAAAAGTGTTCTTTTGAACTGCTGCCATAGCCTAAGGTCCCTGCTGCCACTGAGGTCCTCTTTGTCTCAGGCAGGGGTGGCATCCACTTCAAAACATTTTAGCAAATCAACTTCAGATTCCATTATCTGTTTGGCAAAGCTAAATAATAAAAGATTTTAAACTCAGCCTCAGTCAATGCTTTTACTTCTCTTGACTGAACCTTTATTGCAGTTCTGCTGTGGGTATTATTTGGCCAAAGTGGCCAGAAGGGAGATACACGATTGTCAAAGCAACCAAGGCTGCATCTCAAGGCACTGCTAGTGCATCTGTCCAAGACTGCAAAGGCTGCTCTACACTCATGGACAAATCCATCCAGAGGGATGCTGCTAGGCATCTGTCAGGAAAGACATCCAGCAGAAGTAGACCAAAGGAAATACTGATCTTTGCATGCATCATTGAGCAGCCATACATCCATATGCTAACAGGTGTTTAGGGCTGTGTGTGGGACATGAATCTGTACATTAATAACCAGGCCCTAGTCCAGGCTGTATGCTTGTCCTGACCATATTGCTTGATGACCAGACACTAAAGACTTGCTAGCAGAGATTACACCCCTGAATTTGTATATCTATTTCTTTGGGAAGAGGAGGGCAAAGGCACAAGACAGGAGCACAAGTACAACACCAATAACTGCACTGAAAGGCACACATAGAGACTTGACCTTAAAACTCCCAGATTCTAGTTTATTCCATCTCTGGGCAAATCATTTTGTCATCCTTGAGGATGTCGTCCTCCCCAAGCCTGCTCTCTAAGGCCAGAGAAGAATATATAAGCAGTCCTTCATTTTCCATAGTCCCATAAAGTGGCATCTTCTGTGACCTCCACACTTCTTTTTATTGTGTGTTTGATGCAGTCTGTAAGTATTCAAAAGGCTCCAATTGCCATTTTTTAAAACTGCAGCTAATGTGCATTCTTAAACCAAAGGGAAGCAGTTTTTTTACCATTCAGTATGGATTGTGGGGGAATTTATGCACCAGAATGGATAGCAGCATTAGTAAAACTGTGATTTACCAAATGCAACTAATTCATTGCTTCTGTTGGCTCATCCTTCCTGAGAACAGGCTTAACACATGCAAGGGCTGGGATTTCAAACAGCACTTCATGAACCATCTCTCATCTGCCTTGTGTTCCTTTGTCCTCGTGCTGTTGTCTCCTGCTGCTACCTTTACAGTAATTTTTTATTGCAACTCTCCACAGTGACTGCATGAGCCTTTTATCAGCACATGAGTCACAGATGGGCTTATTTTAAAAAGCTTTTCCTGATCTTCTGTCTAGGCTGGCTGTATTCATATCAGTAGTCTTCAGAAAACAGCCATGAAGGGCAGAAATCCAACCACAATAATCAACAGATGAACAGGAGACACTGAAACCAGTGTGTAGCTTAACTGCTTTGGGAACTGAGGGTGGAACAACAAGACCTGTAGATCATCAAGTTCTGGGGCTGAATTTATGTTCCCTGTGAGCTCAGGAACAAATCCCTCATCCCCAGCTCTCCAGAACAGTCTAAAACAAAACCAGTGCAATATGGAGCTGGTCAGACTTACTAAAGATACTGTTTCTTCAGCTTACAGAGAAGGCAATAGGACCAGACTGACACCATTTCTGGTCAGAAAGCTGTCTGCTAAGGTGTCTGCAGGTCCAAAAACAGAGGAGTGAAGGCTTCCCTGTGCAGTGAGTGAACACAAAAGCCTAGATGGATTTGCATAGCTCTGGATCGTATTCCAAGGAAACTCACAAATGTGCACAAATGAAAAACATATAGAAATACCCTTCTCTTCACTGAAAAGGATGTAGAATCTCCAGCCCTTCAGAAAGCCATAGGAATAGCACCAGCCACCTTGCCTTGGCTCTGTGGGCTCAGACAGCAGCCTGGGACTGGGCATTTCTTCAAGGAAGGGGGAAAGAAAAGCAACCAGAAACAATGCAGCTCGTGTGAGCAGAAGCACAGGAGAGCTGATGATAGAATAAAAACAAAATGCCTTGTGTGAAACACCTTCCAGGGCAAGATGCCCACCTGTCCATTGCAATGACTCCAGTTTGAAGACATGGAGTCTGTGCACATGCTGTAAAGCCATAAACTACAGCAAGTGTGGCTCCATGTCCCCTGCTTGTACTGCACAAAGGATGGAGCCTCCAAGGCCTCCAAACCTGAGCCATTCCTTGGTAAAGGCCAAGGCTGAGAAACTTCTTTCACAGCCCAGTCCTAATGCAAGCTCTCTCTGCAGAAACTGCCTGCAGAAATGGATTTGATGGATGAGTTTAATTACCTCGTAATTATTAAAAGAGAAGCAATGAGATGCTCTTCTTTAGCTGGCATGTTCTAGGGCCTTTCCATAATAATCTGCACCTTATGCAGAAGTCCTGAACATTAAAAAGGAAGTAAGAAAAAAAAAGAGCCTAAAAATCTTCCAAGGGGAAATCAAACTCTTAAGGACAGGACCAGTATCTTAGGCTAATGTTTCTGAAAATAATAAAAATCATACTTTTCTACCTGAAACTGTGTTAGAGGGATCTTCATATATGCACAAGACCATTTTAAAGAAGGTGGCAATTAGTATTTATCTGTGTACTTTACAGATACACTAGGATGCAATCAACCTCTCAGAAGTGGAGAGTGGAACTTCTAAGCAGAGTTACAGTTCTGAAAAAGGCTTAAACAAGAGAGGTTGTGAAGCTCTCATTAGCAATGTACTTAGGAACCTCTTATATGCAATCTTTCCAATGACCTGGAGATAATTCTTTAATCCTACTGCTGAAGCAGATGATCCCTTCAGAAGAGAAATCAAATTTTCCAGCTCTTTATCCACAGGTTTCCCTCCTCTTCTAGGTTCAGTCTTCCTAACACCTCAAGATAGCCATCAGTGCATTGATTGGGAGCAACAGCAATCAAAGAGCTATCTTGCTGTTTGGCTACATGACAGTGGCAGATCCCCTCTCAGTCTCTTGAATCAGTAAAAAAGTATTATCAGTAAAATGGTTTTTTTGAGCAATCATTTGACCAATCAGTGACCAAGAAGACTGTCCTCAGCACAGCTGCTTTGGTAATCTCTCTCCTTTTGAACAGCAAGTATTTTTTCCTGATATTTTTTGCCTCGCTACTCAGTTATTAAGCCACAAGAAAATGTCCTTTTGGCTTCATTTCTTTGGTAAGAAGCATCATTAAAAGTACTTCAATAATCTAAGTGTAGCATTTCTGATTAGCTCAAAGAGCCAAGTCAGCAGAAAGTCATCCCTCCTTCCAACTCCTTCTAAGGACAAGGAAATGAAAGGACAAGACAACTGAGAGACTGAGACTTCATCAACATTTTGCCTTTCCTTAAGAGAGGGTTTTCTTGCCTACATTCCACAGAATATTTACACCAGAACTCCAGCTTCTGCATATACCCACTACTGGCCCAGACACTTAGAAGATTCTTGAATTAGGACCTGGATTCCTGTGAGTTCCAAGCAGCAGGATTTGTAAACACTTCAAGAATGTGAACTTGCCTTTCCTGGCTATGAGCATACATTATGGGCCAGTGAATGTAGCTTTCCAGGCTCCCAGCAATAGGTCTCACTGCCCTTTGGCTTCTGAAGCTGCCAAGTTTTTAATGACTGCAGCCTAGAAAGCAGAGTAAGCTCAATAATGATCTCCTCATGATTTTTGACCAATTATGCATTTTAAATGTCTTCCTGACTTGTACACATAGCACTGCTCTTTAGTTGTGTGATTTTGGATTTGGTCAAAGGCGTGTCACTTGCTAACTTGGCTGCTAAGAAAATTGATCTTGGTATTTGATGGCAACAAATATCATGTTTGAGAAGGATGCTGCCTTTGTGCATGTGTAAGCAACCCCATTTGGTACAGTACACCTACATTGCAGATAATGTTTATAGTGCACATAAGGTAATTGGTGCAGCTGATGAGTTATTAAATACAATACCTGAATGCAAGAATGCAAATACATAAACAATTATAAATAATTTTAGGATATGCTTCAGTCTTAGAGAGAGCTAGGAACCACTTCCTTTCTTCAGCATCTAACATGTCAAAGAAATTTGAAGACATCCAGTTAAACTCAAAATATGAGTTTTCTAATTACATAGCTTTGAAAACTTCAGTCTGCTTGTAGAACTGGCAGATTTCCAGTTTCCCATCTAGTTTTCTTGTGAAAAGCTGAGCATCAACATTGCTGCAAAGCAAACTGGTCTCATCCTTGGTCAGCTTGGAAAATTGCTAAGCAGGAACCAATAGAAGAAAATTAGTCACTCTTCCCACCATTGCCTGCTTTTCCCAAAATACTCCTTTTTCTGTTTTCTTCCTCTCTAACAACCAAACAAAAATGGAATTCTGGCATTAAAAACAAGTGCCTATAAATAATGTAAATTACTTAATCACCCTAAAAGAATCCAAACCCTCCAGGTTTTGGGCTTTTTCTTTACTGCAATCAACACTTCTCAAGGTAGCTAGTGATTTTCAGACCACACTCCACAGAATACTCCAGTGATAAGACAACCCACATGATAATTCACATCTCCTTAGGGATCTGGAGAACTGACTTGCTAAGACCACCCAACACAAGCTACAGTTTTCTTTCTCCTCATACAGTCCTCCTTTTTTATTCATGCAAAAACCAGAATTTTTGCTAACTCATCTGAAGTTTAGGCACACTATTGTCAACAAGAAATTCACAAAAGTAAAACACACAGTGAAATCTTTTGAAATAATGCAGAGGAGTGCTTTGCATAATGTCATAGAAAGTACAGTATATACTTCTTAAATGTTTCCAAGCTAAGATTACTGTATGCAGTTCATGAGGCTTCTTTGCTTAATTTGCTCCTTTTTAATAATAAAACCAGGTACAATTAATCATTGCAATGATTTTTTTTTGTTTTGCTTTTTTATAATTATTTTCTTTAACCAAGCATAGCATGGAACACTGTATAGCAAAGGAGTCAGAATTATATCCTTAATGGACATTTAAGAAGCAAAGTGGGAAGGAGGGAAAGAATCTTAATATATGGTTTTCTTGAACTACGTATTTTTAAATTTTATTTTAAAAATTATTGTTATTCCACAACAGGAGAAAATGCCCCAGGCTACCTTAGGTAAGTTTTTTTTTTTTATTTCCAGCAATATAAATAGTTAGACAAAGGCCTATATTGCTTAAAGAACTAATTTTTAAATACAGTTCCCTGAAAACCTGTCATGGATAAATATCATACATCAGAACATTTCAAGGAAAGAAAAACAAACTACCTGAACTCCTGGTATAAGCACACAGCTACAGTACAAGGATTGCTTTTGTTATTGGTGTTGTGAGGACACCTATAACACACTAACTGCTTCCAAAGTAAAAGGAGAAGTCATTACAGTTACACATGAAGAATCTGCCAGGCAAATTTCAATTAAATACAGGGTTAGTAAGGCTGTAGGTGAGGAGTGAGCTGTTAGGCATTAACAGGAAGGCAAAGCACGCACAATTCCCTATCCCAATTAGCAAGACCAGGCACAAAAGAGCTTGAGAGCTGAACCACTATATAAACACCACATGATTCACTTTAACATACTGCTGGCAAGAGTTTCAGTGGGAAACTGGCATCTATTTCTTTAACATCTATCTCACTAACTGCTAAATGGAAATGTAATTCAAAGGCATCAACTGTGGCAATCAGCACACCTAACAAATCTGGAATTTTTTCTCCATCTTTCTAGAACAGTAGCCTCTTTCTATTACTACAAATATCCCATTTATTACTCCCTAGGTGCATTTCCAAAAATAAAAGACTAAAGATAAATACTTAAAATTGGCTAACTAACAAAAAAAAACTCCACCCCCTTACAGACAGCAGTTTAACCAAATGGAAATATTGCCATTAAAAATTTATTATCTGAATCGGTGTATTTTTTTATTCACGCACTTTCTAAAACCATATCACTAAATTTCCTTAATATCCATTTACACAGCGTTATTTACAATTGCATGCAGTGAGTACTTTTCAGGCTACAGGTCATTAAAGAATAAACTATTTATCACAAATATCCCAGATGTGCTATTTGGGCTTTGTGATTAATTATATATAATCACATTATCCCCTCTGTTTCATAAATGCAGTAACTAAACAACTTTACACACATCATAAATTTTGAAATCTAAAACACAACTGGCATTTCATTACTACATTCCATTATCACATGTTCCAGTCTCAAGATCTAATATTAATTTTCTTTTCAATATTCAGGCTTGTATAAAACGTTGTGTCACAAAAGCCTGAGTGCAAAAGGCTTCTAAGCAAGCTACAATACAAATTTACTTCTACATTAATTCTTTGCAACATAAAAACAACTGAAATTCTATTTTTTGCAGTAACTTTAACTCACCTTAAACCCCTGGTTCTATTGTTAGAAATTGCATGAGTGCATTTCTATCTCTTCCCTATCATAGTGTAGCAAACAGAAGACAAGGCAGAGAGCATGGACAAGTGTTATACACCCCACAGTGCACAGCAGCAGTCACATCCACATTGCTCCAAAAGAGTATCCCTTCCAAAGGGATGCTTGGGCTTTTCAACAAACAAAACCCCCTCCACATCTGGCTGCTTTACGAGGGGGCTCTGCTGAAGAGGTGCAAATCTTTGGCCCTCTCCTTAAATAGCTCTCATGTACCAAGATGAGGGAACCACCTTCAAGGAGGACCAGGAAAGGATGCCCACCACCTCCAGCTAGAATCATTTCCACGTGCTGGGGAAAAGAGCCAGCTGGAGGCAGGCTGAGCACACCCACCCAGAACCAGCGCTGAGCAGCCTCTCACAGACACAGCATCGCCGACCAGCAAACTCCCAGGAAACTGCCGGACATCCTGGGGGCTGCCAGGAAAAACAGCCGGGAAAGCTGCCCGGCCATCTGGGAGCGTCCAAGGGCTCAGCAGCTGGCAGAGTTAGGCTCTTCCCAGCTGCCAAATTGTCACCTTTCCCAAAACTGCAGTGTGTTACTATGGGAACATGTGCCATAGCTTTCAAAACTGCAAAAGTGGTCCACATTTCCAGGTGGAATTGATGTATAAAAGGAGACCGGCAGTTCTCCGCCATACAGGAAATGCCACCAAGTCCCACATGAAACACTGGAACAGAGTGTGCTTCTTTCTGGATGCTCTCCACCAGTGCTGCAGACTTCGGTCACCACCTGGCTGCCCTCAAGCTTCTCTTGCTCTTTTACCACCTTGACTACGGGAACATTTTTCTTTCCCTGGGGTAATCAGCTTGACTCTGTGACAGAGCCCGTTCCAAGAAACCTTTCTAGAGTGGTTTTTGCATGCTGAATGAAATCAATAGATCAGCTCTCAGGAGGAACCTGCTCCAAGGAAAACTGTCTAAAATGCATTATATGTATATGTAATCTTTATCAACCTGCCCAGTCACTACCGTGCTGTTATGCTATTTAAAGTGTGGCAAATTTACAGAGCTGTAAATGCTCTCAGATTTTTCTTTTTTTCTTTAATTCATTAAATTAACAAAGCCTGAAATTAGCTCAGACCACGTCATTGCATTGGAACTCGAGTTCCAACTCCTTATAAATACCGCATATGGAAACTGGTCCCGGCTCCAAACATTTGACACAGTGGTTTTATCCAGCTGTCTTTCCTAGGCGTCAAAAAGGAAAGCAGAGACTCTTCGCTTCTCTGAACAGAATGTATCCGCAGGCACCGCACGGAACTCAGGGGAACAGCTGCTTGGAGTGAGCTAAATAACGAAGGATGGCACCGGAAAGAAATCAACCACAGAAAAGCACATCGGGCAGCTGATACTTCCAAACAGCTTTTGCCACCGAGAAGTTACAGCAGCCTTGGCGGGGACGGGATGGGAGAAACCCCGTGGGCGGGAGGATGCGGCAGCTCCAGCAGGGCTGTGCGGTAACCGCGGGGACGGACAGGGGATGGGGAGGGACAGGCGGCGGGGAGGGACAGGCGATGGATCCCGCTTCCTGCCGTGCCCAGCCTGGAGCTGGGCAGAGAACCCTGCACCGAGCCGGGCGTGCCTTGGTTTGCACACTCCTGTCTGGCTGGGAACTAAGAAAAGCAGCCTTAAGAGTATAGTACAGAGAGACGGGACAATACGGTCTCAAACGCTCAGATAAACACACAGGGTTATTGTTTTCATTTAAAAAAAAATTATACTTGAAAGCTTGTAGAAGTACCCAGGAATTCCTGTTTAAAGGCCTGTACAGAAAGGAGCTGGCACACAGGCCGTGTAGTGCCTGGCATTTTAAGACAGGTATCTGATCCCTTGTGCATAAAAATACCTTTTTCCCACGCAGCATAATTTCACAGTAAGGCACCTACCTGCATGTAACCCGTTGATGCTGTGTTATTTAGTTTCCTGAACTCAAGCTGTAAATATTTTTAATAGGTATTGCCTTTTAGTAACAGTGGTGTTTGAGCAGTTCCTGTTGCAGGCAGTGGACTGAAGTCATTTGAAAAGCCTGAGCACCTTCACAGCTGCTGCACTGACCCTTTGAACGGTGCAGTTCTGCTGTTTGTTACCTCCAGGGATGGTGGTCTCATCTGCAGTGCTTTGTACCGTGCACATCAGCAGAGGTTACACAGGCTGTGATGCCATAGAAAAGCTGCTGGACTTACCTTTGCATCACAGTTTTTGTTCAGAGGAGTGAAAAGCATGTAAGTTCTTCATGAAGTAACAGGGTGGTGAACTTAAAAAAACCTGAAGTTCACTTTCAAAATGGTAAAGAACCCCCCAAAACTAAACACACCACTCTTTAGTCTTAAACAGAAGAAACTAACTAGTGCATTAAAATCCACCTTAAGCTCAGTGATCAAAGAATGTTTACACAAAGCCCCTTCCTCTTGCTAGTTTTTTCTAATGAACATTGTTTCTCTTTTTAAACAGGTTAAACACTTTGACAAAAGAAGAGACTTTTTAAAATACAAAAAGAAGCTTGAAACAGAAGGGTATCACCCTCCAGAAGCTGCTGGAAAGTCTTAGGAACTCTGCTCTCAAAATAAATCAAGTGAGATTAACTACAGAAGGAAGAAGCCAGAGAAAGCAACAGAAGCTGCTTGGGTGCAAGAACTGGTAATGTAGCAGTCGCCCTGAAATGCAGACTGCTCTTCTTGTTGCTAGGTCTCACATGTCTGCTAAAAAAAAAAGGGTCATTGACAGAGTCTGATGAGTTTTTATGTCAAAGAAATACAGTGCAGGGCTGTTCACAAATTTAAGGGTTTGAATGTATAATTAGTAAAATTGTTTCACAGAAAGAAATGATTATTTAAAAGTGCAATGTACATATTCTTAAGAGAAAATGAAATTGTTTTTCAGTAAGTGAAAAGTAAAGCTTTTTCCTAAAATAAAAAAGTCCATTCCAACTTGCCTTTCTTGTCGAAAGCAGTGGGTTGTAAAATAAAATTTGTATTTGTCATTTCCAAGTATTTTGAAGTATTTTAAAACACAGTTTAAGCCAGATATTAATTTATACAACAGTGGTTATTAGAAGACCTAAAGTGTCCTGTGGATATGACATGCAATTTTCTGTTTTGAGAATGCTACTTTTTATAAGCAATAGGAATTTTTACATAGGTGATAGGTTTTCAGTCACTATCTCTGCTAGAAGTATATCTAGCTATTTATCACAATTCTCACATTATGGCCTTTTATAGAGTCGGATTACCTTAGCAATGCAGCTTTATTTAAAGGCACAGACTGTTTACAGTAGGATTAATAAATGTGACTGTAGAAGACATTTAAACAAGGAGCAGCATTTAATGTAATTATATAAGTGAAGCTGCCTTTCAAAAATTATATAATCTAGCATATCTAGGTGCTAGAATCATTTAATACTATGGCTAAAGGCACGACTTCAATTTCAAGCACAGTCCCCACAACCAAAGTAACTGCAGTAAAAATCCTGTGTTTTGAGTTTGGGATTGTTCACAGTACTATGCTGACATTCAGCAGAAAAACCACACAGGCCACATGCCATATAAATAGTATTTATTTCCAATGCAACAATTTAAGGAGGTAAAGTATTAAGGCATTTAAAAATCACTCTGAGCACTACAGAGAACAGAACATGCAAAGTTAAGAATCCTTGTTCACCCTGAGTTTGTATCTCCTCTATTCAGAATTTCACGTCGTAGCACCATAGGAAGCCATCCAGCTGTACAATAAGGCACAAGACTGGGCAGTCACTGCTGCTGTTTTTGCTTGATCACTTGTTGTCTTGTGTACTCCCAGATGAGCAGAGCTCCGCTCACATGGACATTGAGTGACCGAATAATGCCCTGCTGAGGAATTTCCACACAGACATCCAGATGGTGAATCAGGTTGGCTGGGATTCCTTCATGTTCATTTCTAGTAAAGAAGAAACAGTAACTTGTATCTGAGAGAGGGCATGTGTGTTCCAGAAAGCAAAAAATGCAAATGTCAAAACAGCATCCAAACACCTGTTGACAAATGGCACATCTGCCTACAGGGTAACCAATGACAGGAAATTAATTTTTTAAAAACAGCAATACATTACAAAGAAAACATGGAAAGAGCTGACTTAAGTTTTGATGTCAAAAACCTGGTGGAAGACTCAATTTTCAGTTCACTGGTCCAGCAATAGCTGAGCACCCAGCATAAAGACTCTGCTTTTGTTTTTAAACTCCATATATAGTGAAATAACCATGGTATGAAGCTGAGAGCACAGCAGGAAAGCTCAACTGCCCACTTTACATTTAGGTCTTGGCACAAAGAAACATCAAAACTGTCACACCAGAGGATACTAAAGTTTACTGGTAATTAAGACTGCTGTTCTTAATTAAAAGAGAACAAAGTGATTACGAGCGCTCCATTTTGAAGACAAGCTACATATAAAAAACTTGGAAAAAAATTATCCTAAGAGGATATCCAGGCCCTTCTTCCTGGTCTCACTCGGTAGCCCTGCAATGCCAGGAGCTTTCTTCACTCAGGTGCTTTTTTACTGTGTATTTCTTGAAGTAGCCTCCCCCTCTTTGTATCACATCTGAGGCTTGTCTTCTTACAGAAGCTGGTAACTGCTTTTCTCTGAAGTTGCCCCATGCTCTGCTTGTACAGCAAAAACTTTGGACTTCATCTTGTGCCTCGTCCTTAACTTTCAAATCATCTCCCAGCCATGCATACCCAGTCTGTGTCACTCCAGTCAGAGTCCAGCCCTGCTCACCAAGCTCAGCAGGGCAAACTCAGCCTCCTCCTCACTGAGCTCACCACAGACAGGGCCCCACAGAACTACACTGAACAGATGATCTCTTCAGCACTCCCAGAAAAATACAGCCCATGCTGTTGCTACCTTCACCCATTATTAAAAGGTGCTACAGTATATGGATAGGTTATTAAACGAGAAGGGTCATTCAGCAGGTATCTATACCTATACTGTGGTCCTTAGCACACAAAGCCAAGGACTGCTCTTTCCACAATCATTTCCCATCCCAGAATCACCTTTACCAGTGTCACTTGGTTGTCATATGTCCAAACTGACTAGAGAAAGGGATGGACTGCAAGAAGTAGATTTACAAAACAGAGTGCAGAGAGTGTGTGCTCTTACCCCAGCAATAATAGTGATTTCTCTGGGAAGCAATATTCTGTAAGATCAAAACTTTTAGCTGTCTGCTCCACACCAATAATAGTGTAGCCTTCTGTTTTTTTCTGCTGTAAATAATCAACAAGCTGAGATGGTTTCACCTGTGCATTAAAAGTAGAGAAAAATATAAAAATATTAAAGTATCACCTTTTGTAAACTTCTGAAGTTCTAGTGAAAAAAAATTACTTTGATACTTTTTAAGATTAATGACTTTTATCCCCGAAGACTCTGTCCATATGCATAGCTTAACATTTTAAAGGCTCTTCAGCAGTAGCACAGTTAGGTAATGCCACAAAATACCCCCATCAATACAATGAAGAAAGATGTAACAATGATAGCTCACATAATCAGTTTATCACAGCAATGATTACAAGTATTTTCTAATTTTTTTTATAAGGTTGACCCAAGACATACAAGATTAAATCTCAGAGATAACAGCAAGAGTTTCCATTAAACAAAAAATTTTTTTTTCAAGGTAAATATAAGACCCTGAACTATGCATCTGACAAACTGAAGATGCTGAGTACACTTTTTAGCTATTAAAATGTTTCCATTCACCTCGACTAGGGGGAGCCACTGCTCTGCAGAAACACTCAAATGCTGAAACTGCTTATCCTGTATATAATGAAGACTGCCAACAACTAGTGCAGATGCCCCAAATATTTCACTTGTACGACATAAACCTACAAAAACAAGAAATAAAGTGATTTTTGTGCAGAAAGTAAACACCAAGACAGAACACCAAGTGAAAATGACAAAAAATGCAGAAGACAAATGGCTACTTTAGTTATCTATTTTTAATTAGTATCAGGTCTTCCAAGCCACACCTTGTTCCATATAAATTACAGGGAAAAAAAATGCTCTGTAATTTAGCAGAAAGATAAAAATTAGAAAAGCACTGGGTCTGACAATGTGCTTTTACAAGACTAATTACACAAAGTAAGGGATTAAGTGTCCAAGGCTTAGCAAGGATGGATGGTTTGACACATCCACACACAAGCTTAAGCATTAAACCCAGTACCTATTAAATGGAAGAGGATGACACATAACAGCATTACAATGCACACAGCACCAGCCTGTGGGCTTTTCATTACTCACTGCAGTTATTGAAACTGCTAACACAATGGCAATAAAGTGTTTGCAGGGTTTATTATGTCACAGCTGACAAATTGTGAAGGCAATCTTAATCAGGAAATGGGACTCTGCTGTAAAACAGACATGAGAATCTTGTAGGTTTACAAGATTTGGTGGGAAAAAATGAAAAAGCAAATAATTTCCTTAAACTGCATACAAAATTGAAAAACTCAACTGCAGCAAATACAGAATCAGCAAGAAAATGAGTATGGTTGGCAGCAAAATTCTACTTGGTTAATGCATGCTATGTGTAAGTACTTCTTTTTTTCCTAAAAATATAACTGTAGAAGACCCCTCTCTCTGAAGTGGGTAGGATTTTCTTTGGCTACCAGTTTCTTTCAGGATAGTGACCTATTTTTCTGAGCAGTACTTAAATAATTTTCTCATTATCAACATGAAATGAAATTAACTTCTATTATCTAAGTGTGCTCCAAGGCCTAAAGTAAAAGTTTGAAAACGTGCAATCAATCTTACCTCCTAAATTGGTAGGTTTATCAATAAGTGAAGCCACCACAATCAATCTGCTGTTTGATTTGCCAAGTTTAGCAGCACGATCCTCAAATGCTGTTTCCAAGTCTAAGCTAGGAGTATTGTTCTTCCAGGGTATGATCTTTTTCTGAACATCAGTCCACTCTGCCTGGCTGTCTGCTTCAGCCAAATGTGAACCTATAACAACAAATTGCACGTTCATATGGATATGCAAGTGGGAGTGACACTTCAATAAAGAAGATAATCCAAATGGTAATACCAGAGGTACCATTCATCATCTACTATTGTTTTATGGTTCATGTTCTGCTCACATGGGTGCAAGTTTACTTCAGCTGAAAACCAGAGATCAGACTGACTATAACTGTACACAGCTACTCCATACAAATAATGCAAAAGAATGCAGACTGGCTATATTTTACCCATGTCTTGCTGAGACCAGTCACTTGTTTTCAGATCACGAAGTTCTGCTCGGGACTGGCACCACTGAAATGCTGCTGGCAAAGGAATGTCAGTGAATCTGTCAAACTTAGAGAGGGAGATCCATTCATCTTCAGCGAGTTCTGAGAGGCGGGGAAGTGTGTAAAATATTGTCTGCAATGCAACACACTGTTATCAGCAGAGAGTCACTAAAGCAAAATCAGATCATTCAGCCCTGGTGGTTTCATGGAACATGTCTATTATTTAGCCTCCTTTGCTTTTAATACTTGTTTTTTCTTGGTACTTAATACAGCTTACCAGTATGTCTCTCAATATCCAAACTTCAATATCCAAACTTTTGCTATCCAAAACTTCCATAAATTTAGACTTTTTCTAATTAAACTCCTGAGGATCTGCACTGATTACTGTTCTGAAATTCTAGAATACCAAAGAATTAACACTATGCTTCTCAGCACAACGGTCTAGAGAAAATCTTGTATGTGTAACACTAAGGAGTTTTCAAATACTCTCACAACTTTATAGTAAAGGATGTGGATTGATTTAATGTCAAAAGAAAAACAGTTGAAAGCATTAAAACCTAATGGTAAAATTCAGTTCAGCACAACCAATACATCCAGCTAACCATGATTTATCAAGGAGGAAAAAACAGACATCCCAAGAGAAAGACTGAGCAAGTCAGAGTTTAAAAGCCAGACTTTGTTTATCCCAATGCACCCTTCAAAACAAAGGTGAAGATGCACCCTGAATACATTTAAATGCTTCACAAATATTAGTCTTGCTTTGTTGGGTTTTTTCCTCCTGTTTAGGACTTCTACTTTCCACTATTTAGCATATTTGTGTTCACAAAACAATATCACAGAATATCAGTTAAAAGAAAAAAAAATTCTTCTGTCAAAGGTGGCACTGTTTCTGCAAAAACATACACCCCATTCAAATCCACGCTCATCTTGTATTTTGAGATTAGTTTTTCTGTCTCTTCTATTTATCTGCACCTTTATTTTTGCCTCCCATTTTTAATGATAAAAAGTTTATTCAGCTGTCAGTTATTTGAGCTATATCAAAAAAGGTGGATGGAAAAGCTGCTCTGGAAGTCATGTATCTCTATCCCATTCACATCAAGCAATCCAGTTGAGCAACCTCAAGTTACTCCTGGGAACAGATGTCTTAAAAATCCTAAAAAACTGCCTCAACTGAGTAGATGCTCTTCAGCTACTAGAACAAACCTCTCCAGTCACAAATATAAAACCTGATTAATTCCCACAGATAGGCACATTCCTCTTCCTAACTGACCCGGTTTTTAACACAGTATCAAGCTGAAAAAATAAGATGCAATCTTAGTCTGAAATCCATCACAATCTTGGCAAAGTAATTTTCTGGGGGGTGTAAATGAGTAATAGTTGATAATTTCACGCCATATTAGAAGATATCAAAAAAAGATAAAAATACAGTTGTAAAACTAGACAAATGGCATGGTGTTGGACTTGCCTCTAGACTATAATCCTCAACTGGATGAAATGTTGCAAAGAAGAAGTGATCTTGGATTCGCTGCCAGTTCCTTTTGGCATTCCTGCAAGTGCAGAAAGTAATGTACGATACATTAAAAAAGCAACGTGCTGGATATTTTTAAAAATTCAATTGTCAGATTGGCATTAGGCAACCTAATTTATTTACTATATATTGTATAGGAAAGAAAATACTTCAACAATTAAGTAAGGGTCCATTTTTAAAAAATGAACAGCATTCAGAAAATTAAGCTTTATTTATGTTTTAAGAAAGGTACATAACACATCTCCAAATGCTATTATCAAAAGGAGTGAGTTTGGCAAGAAGTAACCCATGGAAACTGGATACTAGCCTATGACTCAGTGTCAGCTTTTAGCTGTTAAAAAAAAAAAAAAAAAAAAACCAAACCAAGTCAAGATTCTTCCTGTTGCTGGCTTTTTTTTTTCCTTGTATTGTGTCTTCCCATAACAACTTCTTTTTAAACAGAAATAAAAATCCCCCATAAAATTCCATAAAAATTATCAAGTGCCATTTTAGAAAATTTAACTTGTTGCAAACAGCTCAGAAGTACAATGTTAAGCTGCAAAGAATGTTACTAACCCTGTACCATGCATGTTTTCCACTTGTTGGAGGCTAGATTCAATAACTGGTGTCAGAGCTTCAAATTCTTCCACATGCAGCATTCTGCACATACCCCAGATTTTTTTAAGGGCATTAATGCATAAAGTCGGACGCTGAAATTATGGCTGAAACACCACTGCAGAACAACTATGAGGGCTTTCTTCAAAGCTGGCTTCTAAAGAAACAAGGACAAAGAAGTTTCTTTTATGTTAAGTTTTGATGCACCATTCAGAAGTTATAGGCCAAAACCTACAGCACCACTTGTTCTTTGAAAATCTCTTCCTTTGCTTTAAAAAAATCATTATTCTGCCTCCAAGGAAACCTCTGCTTCTGATCAAAAGAGCAGCAAGAAAAACAAACCCAGGTGCATCCATATGTTTACTTAAAAACCAGAGTAGCTATTCTAGAAAATTTCACAGGTAATCAGGCTCTATGTATCCAGAACACCTGCTAAGTTAGCTAATTTTCCTAAGCCAAATGTTTTACAGAGGTGACAGGAAGAGTTAGTGTTCTGCATAACAAAGGATACCTTAGTAGGAAGTAGGTATTAAAGAGATATTTAAACCATTTTGGAAGTCTGTTTTCAATTCAGAACTCTGTATGTACACTGGGAGTGAATAAAGAATGAGCACACTTAGAGAAATGTACCTTCTCTGAGGTATTTTCAAGAATGATGTCAACGTGGGCCAACACAGATAAAAATGTGCAGATGCTTTTTTTCAGCTTTTCTTCATCCTGAAGTAAAAAAGAATGTAACAAGAGATATGCATATATAAAATGTTTTTATACTTTATGCATTTTCACACCACGTTCTGCACATGCAATAATATTAACACTATTCAAAATCTACGTGTTCCCACAGCCAAATTTATGAAAACACAAGATCAATATTATTAGGATTTCACTCTTCTTAGAATGCTATTTGCTTTTTACTAACACATCAATCAGAAGGAAGTATATAGTGGTGTAGGTGAGCTAAAATTCAAACCTAAGCTCACTGTATTCCCCAGGAATACAAAAGGTCTGCACCATTCATTCTGGGACTCCCACCACCCAGAGCTCAATCTGCAGCTCACACTGCAGCTCACACCTGCACTAAACATATTCCTCAACACCAGGAGAGCCTCTGAAAATGCAGTCTGTATTCCTTTATCATAAATCTATGTGTTTTCTGCTTGCTCTGATGGTTTGAATGGGCCCACTGTGATTTAGTACATTTGTTGTCAGCATGAAATCACTTTGATCCAACAGATAATCATCTACTAAAATGACAGCAATTCCAACAGCCTGAGCTTTTGGAAGGAACTCTGAAATAGTCACCTCTCCTCAGTCAACCCTTTCACGACTTTTGGGTATCATCACTCAAACCCTGCTTCAGTCTTAAAATCTCATTACAGAACTCCACTGAGATAGAAGTCCATATTAAAAGCTGCAAATTGAATATATATTATGCAAGGCACGTTCTCATTGACAAAGAGGATGTGACAAAAAAGACAAAGATGGGCTGTGGAAACCCCAAGTAACTTAGACCTTCAGACTCAGGATCTAGGGCATCCCTGTGGTGCTGATGGTTCTTATATTGCACTGCTCTGACTCACTATGCCAGCTCTACTCTGCCTGGAATAAAACATCATAAAAGGCAATCTCTCAGCAGGAGCAACTGACTTTTCCTTGGCCATTTTTAGGTCGCAAATTTCTAAGTGTTTCAGATTATTGCTCAGACTCACTTCCAAGTTGAACTACTCAACAGCCCACTGCTTTTAAAGGAAGACTGGAATACACAGAGAATAAGGTATGGGATGACAGACTGTACCCTCTCTGTCCACATTACTTTTCAAGTGAACATCAAAGGTCTTACTTACATGGCAAAAGCAATCCCAGAATTTATCAAGGAACTGGGGATATTTACGTAGACACAATATAACAATCCATTCTATGAAGTATTTCACAGATGCCTGATTATTACTGAATCCAGCCTGAAAAACTCTGTCAAGAGTTCCACACAAAAAATTCTGAGAAAACAAAATAAGGCAATACTTCAGTATATGGTTGGAGTTATTTCTATGAAGAAAAAAAAAATTAAATAGAAGAACATTCTCAACTTTATCATAATATTAGATATATAGTTTAATATGCAAATTAAAACATTTTAAAACCATCTAATTTCTTTATTATACTTTTCAAACATTTTCCTTTGAAGCAGCATTTGATGAAAATAACACTTGTCAATTTCTTGACTGTTCATAAACGTTTTTACTAAATGAAAAGCTTTCAATCAGGTAGTCAGTACAAACTTTCAGCTAGCTTTAACAGGAACAATCTGGCCTCCTAAAATTCACAAATCTAAGAATCAGATTCCACTGTCCTCTAGAAATGCATGACAAATCCATGATTTCTGAAAGAATGAAACTACACAAAAGTTCTACAACACAGAACTTCCACATCAGCTACATTCCTTTTCTACCCTGCTGCAATTTAACATACACAGCTTGCATGACACCAAATCAGGTCTTGAAAGTAGGTACTTATTTATTTATTTAAAAATTAATAGTAAAGAGCAATACCTGGTTAAGCTTTGGGAGAAGAACTAAGAGTGTCTGCCATACCCGGGTTTTAATTCTGTGCTGCAAAGAGTTTGCATAATAGCGTGTTCTTGACCTGGATACCAGTTCATCCTAAAACAAAATTAAAAGGTTTATTGTATATTCTTCCTTTAAATTTGAGTACATGTAAATACACTTTTCTGTACTAAGAAGGTAGCACCTACACAGCCGGGATCAGCACTGAACATAACTTTGGAAAATATATTTACTTAATTTATTAAGAATTAAATAAGCTTATAATTAAATAATAAAGCAAGCAAATATCTTCTAAAACTTACTTTTCCCTGCTTGGTCAATCTCACAACACAAATATTAATCATTTTTCTGCAGTACTTAATTGAGATGAATGAGGGACCCACCCATTCCTAGTTCTTCAGACAAAAGCAGGATTCAACAGTACCAGAATGTATGGATGATGTTCTAATAGCAGCTGCAGTAATTTACCACTGCCTTTAGACTCCTGCCAATGCATAAGCAGCTATGATATAAATAAAAATTGGACCCCAGCCTTCTCCATTATTTCTATCTGTAAAGCTATTCTAAGGAGACAATAGCTCTCTCAGTTTAAGAGGTAGTCTGCAATTGTTAAAGTGAAATGCAGTGCTTCAGAATGCAGCCTAAAGGAAGATTCTTAATGGAACCACGGTTACAATTTGGATAATGTTCCAGGAAGCCAAAATCCACTAAAAGGAGAGAAATAAACCCAAAAGGCAGTTTTACCATTTTGGTAGAATTAACTTCTGTCTCATAACTAAGAAAAGCATATTGCTCGGCTACACAAACAACCACAAATGCATCCTGTCAGCTGTAAATATTTTGCATTTTACTAACTGTACTAACACTACATTTATATACCAGAAGAAATTAATTTTACCTTATCGAGTAGTTTGATGAAAATGTCTTCCATAAACGTCTTATGTGAGACATTTGATCCATCCAACAAGCACAGAAATTTAACAGCACAAATGCGAACGTAGTGATCATCTCGATTTGTACTGTAACATGTTAATAAAAATAAAAATCAAACTCTACTTGTTTAGACATAAAGATAATTCCTGAATTATAAAAAAGCAGCAAACATCATCTTGAACATACAGTGAGACAACATGCAAATACCCAGAACCAGAATTTTAAAATCTGTTTGTCATTGTTGATGAAAAAAATTAGTGACTTCACAACTTGACCCTGAGTCTACCTAGAGTAACTTTAGTAACATCCAGGTGTTTAAAATTTTTTTCTATAGAAAAAGCTGGATCAGAAAGTTTTTGAAATTTTGTGCCTCTAAATTATAATCTTTTAACGACTAATTTATGCTTACAAATATCAAGTATCTAGTCCCAAACAACATTTTATTCCCATTAGTTAACTACAGACACCTAGAATAATTAATGGCAAGAGTAAAATTAATGACATTAGAGGTTGTGACAGCTGCAGACCATCACAAGTAAATATATGACTACTAAAAAGCTCTTGGGAGAAAATACAGGAATAGTGAACTTTTGCAGAAGAATTTTTTTAAAGCTCAGGGGGGGTTTTGTTTTTGTTTTGTTTTGTTTTTTTTTAAACTAGTAACACTTCTGAAAACAAGGTGACAGAACTTTTTCTCTGACTTTCTTCCACTGAGTAAAAATGGGAGTGAAATTATACAAAAATTCACCAATCCAGCAGCTAACATCCCCATTTCAAAGGCTGGAGGCAGAACCTTTGGGCAGTACACACACAAAAAGGGCTCGAAACCAACGTTAAAAAGCCAAGCTCAAAGTGTGGCTGCATTAAAACCTGAGTTTCTTAACTGTCTTACTTGCAATGACAAGGTATGTATTAGCTCAGCATCCTAAAAAGTATGACTTTATTGAGGTGAGACAATGAGGAAGTAGTTATTTCAGTCACAGTCAGATTAACAAATGGGATATATTTCCCTGAAAATCCATTTTTCTACAGTTTGGATTTGAATTATGAATATAGTGTGACGTGCAACCCCTTTCCAGTATTTTTAAAGGTTGTGAATATATTCCTTGTGTGTCCCTTCCAATTCATGATATTCTATGATTGTGTGATAAGCAGCTGACTTAAAAATCAGCATCTTTCCGCTCAGAGCATCAACAAAGACACAGTTCACACCAAATACTGTAAAATGTATCCTCAAAAGCATTACCTTTCTGTAACAACATTTGCTGCACATTTTTCTCCAAGATTTTCTATGAAGGCATGCACATCCTGAACGTGTCTTCAGAGATGAAAGAAGACAAAGCAACAAAATTAGCAGAATAACACACAAAACCTGTTTTCAGCTTTTCAATAGTTATCTCAAAGTTTAAAAGAAAAAAAAACCACACAAAAATTGTAAAACAGAAATCACAAAGTTGTTTTTATACCTTTGATCTTTCCTAAATACAGTTCCAAAGACACAAGCTTCAGTGATAAGTTCACTGTAACTTCCAGCATTTAAGAAAGCATTTCTCAAGGCACTTCTCTCATCAACAGTGGGAAATATCCAAGACTGACAACAATGACTAAGGACTACATTGAAGACTCCAGTCTTTGTAGTGGACAGATCTATGAGCTTGAAAATTATCTGAAAATTAGAAATAAAAGATTAAAAATCCAGTTTTCAGAAGTGCCAGATCTATTAAAATAAAATTGCAGTGGTATCTATTTTAATAGGTCTCATGGTCTTTTGCATCCTATCTCTGCTGAGGTTAATGCTGTCTTCAATCTATTTATAATTCCCTGATTATAAGAGCAGGTGAATATGGGCAGCAATTGGCCCAGTATAGGCTTATGTTAAGAAAAACCAGAACTGATCTTTGCTTAAACAGATATAACACCAGATGCTTTAAGTGGAACAAATGAGCCAGGGCTTACTTCATAAGCCCAAACCTAGTGTTTTAATCAATCCTTACCAATTTAGAAAAGAAAATTTAAACATTAAGCAAAATTTCTTACATAAGTAGCAATATAACTAGTTTTGTTCTTTAAGGAGGATTACATTCATGTCAAAGTTCACATCTAAGATAAAGTGCAAAAGAGTCTTTGTACCTTTTTATTGTTTTTAAGGAGGGCATATTTACTTTATTTGAAACTGCCAGCTAAACCTTCTCCAAAAAGAAAATTAAAAAAAAAAAAACCCAAGAAAAATGGCCACAAAATATTACTTTCCCTTCCTTAGGGTAAGTGCAAGAGTAAATTTCACTTACAAAGTAAATTTTTTCCAAGAAATTGCAAGCATTTGGGAGAGGGCAGGGAGATGCAGAATGAACAAGTGAGGTTTTCTAAGAATTTCTTTTTAGACATCAGCCAGAGCTGTCCATGAAAATGGTTTTTCAAGTGTAACAGCTCCTAATAGACAAAGCTGCTTCACTGCCCTACATGGAAATTTTAGTTTTGATAATGTTACAATTCTTTGACAGTAATGATGGTTTTATAGAGAAAGTTGTTCTGAATTGCTAAGCATTAAAGCACCAAGAAGCTCATGAAGAACTTAAAAGTGAAATACTGCAATGCAGTCTGAAGAAAAACTGCTGGAAAGAAAGTTCTTCTACACTAGAAGCATGTGGGGTTTTTACCAAGAATTCAAACCTATTCTCTAGTGCAAAGACAGGCATTATAACCTTCCTAGTAACTCCAAAACTGAGCTATTGTTTCACCTGTAGGAAAACTGCACAGCATTTACTACGCATTTCTCAATCCTGAAATTTTTTTTTCAACTGTTTCACTAATACAGTAAAAGTTCAGCACGCACAAAAGAAATTTAAGATATTTAAGTTCTAGCACAATTAACATATGAATTATCCCAAAGAAAAAAGAAGAGTGCAGCAGAAGAAATTAAGCTAAAGAACACAGTGCTCTGGGTACCTTCTGTGGAAGCCCTCCTCGATATTACCATAGTGATACTCCCTTTTTTGACTCAAAAATACCCCTTTGTTCCATCCCTTCCAACTATTAAAAATACAGAGTGCACTGTGGTAGACAAAATTAAAATTGTGCTTCTGTGACAAATCAACATCAGGCAGGTCTGTATTTTCTTCTCTTTAACTACCACTACACAGCCATTGCACAGAGGGTCAATGGCACCAGGGACTGCCAAGGACTGGAATAAGAATATACATAAGTAGGCACTTGCTTGGACTTTATCTTCATTTTCTTATGAAGGGGCAGAAGGTGGCTCGACCAGATGCCCTTTGTTGAGTATAGGAGACCTTCATTAGCTCCTTGATGCCTGCTGTCATGGTATGTCCCACTGCAGACAATGGGATAGCTGTCACACGGACTCAACACTCTCAACATTGGCAAAATACACCTTACATAATGCTTGAAATACTGATGCTGAAGTTAAGGCAGTAATTCTAAGAATTTAAACAAGTTTTAAGATCAAGAGAAATAAAATACTAACTATAGCTCATTAGCTGTTACAACACTGAGCATACAATTAGATGTTACAGATATTCATTAAAAGTAAAAGCCAACCAAGTTCTACAACAGAAGAGATAATTTACCATCTTTACATACATATCTTATTCTGCCTTGGGTCCACAGGGAGACTACAAATGCAAAATGTTTAAAATAGAGAACAGTAACATTCATTTGAAGCAAGTTTTTAAAAAATTGAAGAAAATAAATGAGAGTACATTTCAAGGTAATTAAGGCTAATATGGATATATCACAGCAGTTCTAAATAGCTACTTAGTGTCCATTTTTCTGTATTTTATTAAAAATAATTTTCATGTGTCTGGGCTGAAAATAAATTTGAGACATTTGCTATTACTTACAGTTATGAGTGACACCAGGACAGGGCTACTTATGGTGACTTCAAAGCAAAACTGCAACCCCTCCTAGTGTGATTTTTGTGCTAAGGGCAAAGCAGCACTTGTGGTAGTAATCTAAGCAGACAAATATACTGGTAAATAATTCACAATGTATTACTGCCCTAGTTAAAGTCTTGCACTCACTGTGGACTGCTCTGCATAAATATTTAATTAATGCTTAGAGGGGGAAAAAAAAGAAAAAAATCCCCAGGAAAGATTATGTAGAAAGAAATAGCTAACAATTTTGCAGTGTATAAAGCCAATAGGAACCAACACCCCAGTACTGAATACAGTTTTTGGACAAAAAAAAACCCACTATGACATATGCAAGAACTCCTGGAGTTCTGGCAGCTGCATAAATCTTACAAAAGAAGAATGAAGATTGTATTTTTCTTCTCTGAAAGCAGGTCTACCATGCAGTGTTAAATGGAACTCTAAGGTGACTGTGTGTTTTTTTGTTTTCTACACCTGGACCATCAGAGGAAAAGAAGCCTTTAAAGAAGCAGTAAAAATGTTTTATTCAATAGCATCTACAAAATTTTGAACTGTTCTAACTTTACCTCTTTTATTTTGGTATATGCTTGACCTTTTGCACTTGCAGCAACAGCTAGAACCTCAGTATCAAAGATGAACTGAACAAAAGCCTTTAGATTGGCCCAAAATACCAGCTGTGTGTTGCTCAAAGAGGATGTAATTTTCCAAGCCAAATCAAATGCTTCTATGCAGAGAGCCTCTGACGAGTCCAGGAGCTGTAAACAAAGAGATAAAAAAGTGTTACATGTAACAAAAAACCACACAAAAATCTACTAATACTGTGCAGGTTTATCTTTTACCTTGGGAACAAGGACTTTCATGCAGTCAAACACAGGTAAAACTTGGTCTGAAGGAAGAATTGATAGGGCTTCTAATGCAGACTGCAGAATTTCTTTTGACCTTTCAACTGTAGACAGTGACATTACTGAAGTTTCTTCATACCCTTGAGCCAAGGTTGGAAATGAATTTAAAACAAAACGAAGGCAAACCCACTGGTCACGAACGTAGCGTGCAACGATTTTCCCCCATCCTTGAGATGTTGTTTCTTCATATAAGCTGTGAAAAAAAAATACTTTTCTTAAATAAATATTGTGTTAAGTTTATCCTGCACATTCCTACTCCACCAGGAAGTGCTTAACTGTACAAACTCACTGCACTACATCAAGATGCTAAGATTTATACAGTCCAAGGCAAGAGTGGACAAGTACATGGAAAGGAAATCTAAAAATGAAGTGGTATTTAGAAGAGAAAAATCAATTTTGGGCTTAGTCAGTCTAATTAGTCAAACACCTATGAGAATACTCAGAAACATCACTAAGTTCTGGCTGTGTTTTTTTGTTACCCAAGTATTTGGGTTTTGGCTCTTTAGCCTCCCCCAGGTCTCCCTTCTCAATAGTCATAATTTATACTTAAACTTACTTGTGTACGTGTCATGGCTTTCTGCAGTGTAAATATATTTATTCTGGCCTAAGGGTAAGCAGTGTTCATAGCTAGCTCTGGCTTCACAGAACCAGAGGACTTAAAAAATCCTCTGGTTTGATCAAATATGACTGCTTTAATGTTCTAAAACCTGGATGTTAAAACAAAAGAGCAACTGAGTGAACAGTTTGTGTACAGAATTCTTCCTTTTAATCTTGGCAAGATGTTGTCAAGGAACAAGAAAAGCCAACACCTTAACCACTGCTTCACAATTATCAAGTTTATTCTAGAGAATTACTGAAGTTTTAGCAGATGTACCTGTTCTTTTCTTCAATATAAGATGGTTTCTTTAATACTTCATTGAATTGAGAAAAGGAAATGAATTTCTTCAGAGCATCCACAGAAGGCAAAGGTTCCAGGTGCACTTCCAGCTTCCCACCAATTATCTCACATACAGCTGCAAGTGAAGCCATGCTAGCTACTTTCCTAATTTGCTCCTTAACCTTGGGCTCCTAAGTAAAAGCAAACCATACATGAACAAACACACATGATACAAATAACATACCAATACTTTTAATAATCCTCCTCTTTGCATCACCACAGACATCATAAGGTAGCAACTCTGCATCTTTCTCCTTCTGTATTTTCTTCCCCTGAGCCTAATGCAGCTTTGCTTGGGCTGGGTCAGTGCAATCACTCACAAGTCACAAGCACTGACAGAAGCATAAATCTTCCAAATTACAGTCACTCAGGCATTAAGTGCAGCCAGTGTGGCTGTGATGGAACACTCCTATCTTGCCAGGTGACAGCTGATACACAATTAGAAATAAAGATGTGGGTCCAGTTAATCAGAAACCCAACCAACATGACAGCTGAAATTTGGAATACAACACAGTAGCTGCTCCAAGCACCCAAAAGATCACAACCATGCCATGGTTATTTTTTGTGATAAACATATATATTCAAAAAGGCATTAAATTAAAAGTCTCATTAATAAGAAAAAAGCCAATAAGCATATAATGCCTATATAGTAAGGAAACTTTGATGTTATTTAAATATCTCCAGAGCACAGAAAAGACTTTTCTCATCTGTAATTACTCAGCATTTGCTTCTTTCTTCTGAAACTGAAGAGGAACTGTAGGTGCAGCTGAAGAAATCACCATGAAAATAGAATTCCCCTGAATTCAAAATAAGTTGGTAAAGGCCCCCAGTGAACACTAAGTTTGAACCAGAAAATGTTTACTTTGAAACTACTAGAAAAACCATATAATTCACACAAACAAAGGAAAAAAATTTAAGTATTGTTCTTTGCTCCCTTAAAACACAAACCTAGCTAATCAAATACTTACAATCTTTTAAGGTGTTATTAACTGTTCTTGAACAAAACAGTAATACAAAATAATAAGACCAAAGTTTATACTGCCCAATGAATCTTAATTTAAATCTCCTTTTTTTTTTATAGAAGTTATTAATGGTTTTTTTACCCTTTTAAAATTAATCTGTTTCGGATCTAGTAGCCTAACACATAGAACTATGAGACAATCAACAGAACTACATGAAAACACCAAAGCAATGCTGGGTTTTGGAGTTTCTTTTTCTCTGTATGTTCCAGGTTTGAAGTCAACAAACACAAAAGATATTTTCATTTAATAGTTAGTCTTACTTGATCAGTAAGATTAGTTTCATATTTGAGGAAAAAAATCTTTGAGTACATAAATTCATTATTACAGTAAGAATTTTACTTTAGCTATAAAGACTTCTAAATAAAGCAATATAAAAAACCAAAGTACTAAAAATCTTAGCTACAGACATTACATATACATTCATATCACACTGCCAAATAAAGATACATGTTAGGGAATATATATGCACATACACATTCACACAAACTATCATTTAATTCCACATTATATATAATAATATTATGCATTATAAATATCACAATAGAAACAAATAATCATATATTAACATGTTTATAATATGTCTACATAATTATTAATGTAATCAAAATATTATATTAGCATATATTTTAATTTCTATTTTAAACTACTTATTGGCTTGTTTTATATTAATATTTATTGTTGTAAATAATGTTAAATTACCTTTTCAGAATTTCTCTCCTGAAGATTATGAATAGACGCATTTATCAGGGAAGAAAGGAAATTCTTGATAGATGGCATTTTCTTCCAGTTGACTTTCAAGCACAAATTCACTATCTCTGGAATTAAAGCCAAGTACAGATCACAACGATCCAGGTCGCCAACCTAGAAGTGAGGAAACATCCGTAATCCCAATCAGTAAGAGGAGGAAAACTGAAAATCAGAAACAAAACTACTGGCAACAGTGATAGCAGAAGGAAAACTACAACAGCAACTAGACAACTTTTAATTTGGGGGTTTGTTTGGGGGAGGTTATTAACCTCTAAATCTTAAAAACTGATTTTGAGATGCCATTCTCCTGATTCAACTCTAACTTTTGCTTTGCTGAAAAAGTCTCAGGTTTCTTTGGGATAGAAACTTAAACACTGGGCACAGCAATGAGCAAACAGTGTAACATAGTCAAATAAGGTGATAACCAGGCTGAGTACCAGAAGTCTCCAAACAACTAACAACTTATGTCCACAGCTACACTAGTAGGCATCATGCAGTATATGGTACTCAGGATTTCCTACTATATGATTTCTTTAGATTTAAGAAGAAACAAGAAATGCAGGCAACAGACACTAAACACTACTTGTGAAGACATTTTTTTTTCCTTCTGACTGTGCCCATTCAAAAAAATTAACAGAAGTTTTTCTATGCAAATGAACCTTCCCGGTGTTTGAAGATTTTTTATTAACTTTAGGAACTGGCAAATCAAATTAACAAGCAAAACCACACCAAAGTGTGTCTCATAATCATCACTTACAGTGCTTAACTCATTGGTAGTCAGCCGTCGGAGAACAAATTCAAGAATACTCTCCACAGGTGTCACAAGAGATTTCCAGATAAAGAGCAGTACTTCATCTGTGTGGAGGAAAAAAAAAGTATATTTACAGAAATACAGCTCCCTTAAGAATTTTATTATATCATGCAGATATACTTATGTTACAAAGTTAAATAGTAATAGTTCTCAAATACCTAAAAATGACTTAAAACAGCTCTGTACTCTTTGCAATGTAAGCCATAAGGCTGAAAGAATCAAATCTGATTATATTATTTTCTGATATTCACAATGTATTAGTGAACCAAAAACCCACACAAGACCAGAAGACCACAGTCCAAGTTTCCAACTTTTAATGCACACTTTTATCCAACTCCTGACCCTCTGCATAAACAGCCTATTAATGAACTTAGTCTTTAATAAAAACCAAAAGCTTTAATTCAACGATTAACTTTATGTGAGAAATACATACTTTTCCATTCCTAATATTATAGACTTGAAAACTGATTTTGGGGGCTTGCTGGTTGTTGGTCTGGTTTTTTGATGTTTAGGAATAATTCATCTTTGGAAATAATGTAATCTTACAAGATTTTAGCCCAGTAGCTTCCAGGCTTAACATTGTAAATGGAAATACAAAATTATGACACAAAATGTGGTATTGTCTACAAAAAAGGCTAGGCTACCAAGTATCCCACATGTACATAGCATTTCACAAAGACACAAGTTTATACACAAGGGAGGTAGGTTACTCTGGTAAAACACAAACACACTTCAGTCTGTGTTTCAAGAGTAAAGGCTAGCTGAAAACCAAGGAAATAATACCTCAGTATGAAAATGGAGTAAAATACTCTGCATGGCCACCTTGTTTTAAAAATTCCACTCATTAGTTCCAGTATTTAGGAGAATTACCCAGAGGCTTCAGCTGCTGTTTTTTCCTGGAGCTGACCCTGAGTAACACTTCATGTAGCAAAACTATTATGAAATGGAAGACCTTCAAAAAGTAAAAATATAAAGGGAAATATTTCCAGAAGTTCCAAATCCATACAGTACTTACTTTCAATATTCCCTACTAAAATGGCTTATTGGACTACATTTCTAATGGTTAAATTGCTTAGAACCAATGGTTTAATTATGTCAGATTATCATCATGTTTTATCATAAGTCTCAAATCACTAAAACATCTTCTGCAATTTATATTCATAAAAATCTTCAGATAAGCATGTTGGACATAAAACCCAATTCATTACCAGTATCTCTGTAACACTAGCAAAAGAAAATAATTACCAAAATCTTACTGTTTAAAATAATGAAATCTATCAACAGTTTAGACAGCAGGAACTGCAGAAGAATACTGATGATTTCAGCATGCATTTCAGGCATGTCTATCCCCATCAAAATATTCTTAAATAAAACACTTTCCACTTGTTATCATTTTTGTTTTACAAACTTAAAATACTTTATTACTCCCTACTATTTTATTGTTTTCCATTTGACAAACAGAAACATAACTTTGGTATTACACAGTATTAATCTTCCCACCCCTCACCTCAGTCGATTCACAGCTGCAGAAGAAAAAGATTTATTACTTGGTTCTCCTGTGCAGAAGCAAGAAGCACAAAAACACTGTAGAAAATAATTTTAAGAAAAGTAATTCTTCTTTAACATAAAACTACAATGCAATTCAGAAAGCCTCTCAAAAGCCTGACCATAGGCTATACTGGAGCACCTCTAGGGACTTTGAAAGGGATGGGGACACTGCAGTGCTCAGCCTTGCCATACCTTTGGAACTCTGTTAGCATAGCTCAGTGTGCCATGTCAGGTGTCAAAATTCCCAAAGCAGGAGCAATCCATTGCAGGCACATTAGCAAGCACCAAGAAATAAAGTACACAAGGAAATTATAAATAATCAATACTAAAAAACTAGTATGTGCTTGCATGTGTTTTGTAGGGTTCTGTTTCAGGCTTTTCCTATCCTTATGCTGTAGGCTGAATGGACAGTGGTAGCTCAGTGGATACTTCTTCCAGTTTAGCTCATTTCAAGGAACCCACTTCAATAGCCAGAGACTGTGCCCCAACATGAACTTTAACAGCCTACAAAATCAGTGCTCAGTATTTCACACAAACAGCTAAAATTTAAGGGGGTAGGGGGGTTGAATGCATACAACACTTGTTAAAATGAGGGTGGGCATTTATTTTGGGGCTGTACTAAGACATGTACATGAAATCTGGACATATAACCTGAAACTATTTTTGTTACAACCAAGAGCCTAGATATGGAGCCTTCCCACTCCAAAACTACTCTTCTATTCCATGTTACAAACACCCTGAAAAAAAATCCCAAAATAATCTAGGGGAGCAGAAACTAAACACCAAGAACCCTCCTATTCCCATTCAGCATCCCAATTCAATTAAAATAATACTGGAATTTTTCATTTGCTCTCAAGAAAAACATTTAGGTCTATTCTGGTTATGATCAAGTTCTCTCAAAAGGAGCAGTAAGGACTCAATTGTTTTTGTTTAAACTCCCCTGAAAGGTCTACAAGTTAAAGTTCTCCATCTGTGGGGGGCCAGCACTCCCAGACAGACAGATCACCAGGCTTGTGTTTCAGTGAGCACCTCTTACCCTACCAGTCAACTCAGAGAACAGGATGTCCAGCAGGATCACTTCATGCACTCAGGGAAGGCTCAGGCTGAACCTGTGGCAACTAAGCAAGTTCGGCTGGGCTTCTGTAGTAACTCCTTTCTGAAGTGTCTAAATAATTTATGGAATTCATTCATTTGCAAAGAATAGGCCTATAAATATTTACAGTACAGTCACACTCTTTTTTTTAACTGATAATCTAATCCTAATGGATAACAACTGCTTTCTCAGAAGGCTTCCACATTCTCAATTCCCAGTCCTGAGCACACCTGTAAGATTGGACCCACAGCTCAAGGTTTATAATAGACACGCCAGATTGCCAGCTTTTACATTTACCCTTCTAGGCCAGTATTAGCTTGACACTATAGCCATACAACAGGTAAGAAGCTCAGCTGCAGTTAAGACTGTAAGGAACAGAAGACACAGTAACTGAAGATGTCACTAACCATCTTGTGCATTGGAACATTTTAACCAACGGGTCTGCAATAACTTCAAGAGAAGCTGAAGGCTTTTATCTGTTCTCAGTGTTGGTATGTAAGCATTACTGCCAAGTTTCATCAAGACATCCAGAAGAGGGTTCAAGAAAGCCTCTAGTTCAATCCACTCTATGTTGCTTTTTCCACTACACAAAAACAAAAATCAAAAAGAAAGTCTTCTTCTGAGTATCTGCCTTAAGTGCTGAAGTTACTTATGGAAATAAATAGGACACGTTTCCAAGACACTTAAGTATCTTTAGAATGTTACCCAGTATGCCTGCAGCAACAGTTGGACAAGGCCTAAGGAATGATCAGGCTGATCCAAAGTCTACAGAGAAAAGAGGACAGCTTCCCACTTCATCAGGCTTCTACTGGATCCTTCAGGAGTGAGGGGATTGAAAAAGACAGAAATGGAAAATAAGGTATTTCATACTTACCTGTATTTATTCTTCATCTGCTCCACGTCAGCAGCCAACAGAATCATTGTTGAGACAAGCTTAGCTTCAAACCAGTCAGGCATAAAGCAATTTTCTCCTGATTAAAGATATTTTAAGGTTTCCACAGTAACTAAAAAATACCTTTGCATTCATTTCTAAAACTTCTGGGTTTGTAACTTCTTTTAATAAATTAATAGTACAAAAACAATTCATGCTAACATAAGTATTACTGCTAATTTTTGGCATTCTTTATCTAGACAGCAGCTAAAGTCTCACACCATTGGCCTTCAGGCTCAAGTAAATATTAGGCAATATGTCACATAGTATCATATATTTTATAGCAGTTCACAACAGACTTTTCTGTAAAAATACATTAGCATATACAAATGAATTTAATGAAGAACATAATTCCACCATGCTTCATCAGAAACATCAGCTGTGATTTTGACCACAGAAGTTACATCAAGAACTAGAACTGTTCCATATAAAGATTATAAAAACACTAAGTGAATTTTCTCTTTTTATCCATCTTTGAAGCAGAACTACATCATTATACTTTAAAAATTCTTTTTTGAATGTCAGTACATACATGGTTTTAGCAGTTTTTTAACTGGTATGTTTTTGGCTTTGGGAATTTAGAGGTCCAATTTAAGCAGCTGGACATGGTACTCTTTTTTCCTCTAAAGAGCTGCTTATTAGTTAAGTTTCATATAAAACCAGAATTACAAACATCACTTTTTGCAAGTGAAATGCAGATGCTTGCCATGGAATTGCAGATAATACAGATCAAGGACTAAACAAATATATCAGGAAGGAGAGAAGATCTGCCAAAATTTTTAGCAAATTTACCCTGGATCATCAACAAAGAGAATTTGCTTGCTACATATCTCTAACAATAAGACAATCAAGTGAAGTTTCCCCATCTGCAGGAAGTTTCTGAAGCTATTTATGATCAGCAAATTCTCACTGAGCTTTTTTATCTCATGTACATATAATACTTAAAAAGTGTTCAGCTTTGACTTTTGACAATACAAAGCTACATAAAATCCGCTATGACTGCAAATCCACACAAAAGTTGAAATATTTCAAAACAGATCTGCCATCCCTTTCAATGTCTCTGAAAGAAGACACAAACCTGACATGGTAAATAATCCAAAACGTGACAGTGAACAAGGAAGGCCCTTTGTAATTTATCTGCATATTTATACAGCCTAGAAAGTACCTTCCTTGGTTATAACGTGGCAGCTCAGCTCCTGCAAGCTGTCCAAGATCAGAAGAATGTAACAACTCAGGAAGGCAGGTACAATGAGCTGAAAAGGTGCCTCACCCTATGGCCTGTCCCTCTATAAAAAATACTTGGTCATTTTACAAAGCTCTACTGAGAAAGGTGACAGACCCTGCATGGGTTCATACTCCCTTGTGCTTTCCTCTGCTCCCTGCATTCCAGCATTGTCAGACACCATCAAAAGAGTGACAAAATAAATCTAATGGACAAGCATCAGGGCAGCATTAAAATGGAATATCAAGACTTAATGTTCAACTCATACTGCAGGACTCTAATTTACAGAGGAAAGCTGGAGTTAAAAAATAAGGTTCAAATTCAAGAATTGTGAATACACAGTTGGGTAAAACTTGAACAGGTGCCACATAAAAAAACCCATTTTTCTAAAATCCAAAGGATTGCTGTATTTTTTTTTTAATTCTTTTAAAAATAGTGGTTTTTATTAATACACATTTAACTTACCTTCAGATGCAGCTGTCTTAAGGTACTCTCCCACAAGACTGTGCACATATTGACATAATGGTGATGCCTCCTGACATTCAGAATCAGAGGTTACAGACTTCCTGAAGCACCTGTCATTCACTTGCAGCCAGCAGCAAAGCTGAATGAAGAACAGTGAGTTACTCCTTGACCACATCTGCAGCTGTGCACTGACATCACTGATTTAACACCAGAGCACTGGTAAACACAAACTCTCACATCAGCAAACCCACACACTTCAAGAGATGCTCACCAGAGAACTACTACACATGGAAAAATGTTCTTCCAGAGGGCAGCTCAGAGCACCCAAAAATCAGTGGTACCAATATAAGAAAAATGACAACTCTTAAAATTAAGCAAGACTGGTAAAAATTCCCTTATCTCAAAAGGGTTTCTTCCAATGAAATGTTATCTAGGGAGACCAGCTTTTTTTTTTAAACTTTTATGCTAAAAATGAATGGAGCAAGATGAAATGTACAGGATACATGACAAGACACTTTGCAAAAAAATCATTTTATTATTATATGGCTGCACAAGTAGCCCAAAGTTATGGCCACATGATCAGCTGGCTCCAGTATATGCCATTAAAAACTTATTTCATCTTTGAACTTTTATTCACAGCATATTACATCTTGCAAAGACATAAAATATGTATCCTGTGAAAATTTATGATTTACAATCTCACTCTACATGGTATGCACATTTTTCTCTTTGAGATTATCCTGCCAGTCACATTATTTCTACCAGTGATGGGTTTGATGAACATAAAACCATTTTCAGGTCTCACCTCTGTCCACAACAAAGTATCTCTCCTTAGGGACTCCTCTGGTCTAAGGGACAGAAGAAAGCTTGAAACTTCTGGGAAGGACACTTTCTCCTGAAATTAATCAAGAAACAATAGCTGCCAATATAACATACAACAAATAATACCTATATGACAAGTCAAGAAGTTTTCCTTTATCTGGCAAGTTTCAGTAAAAGAAATTTACTTTTTCCTTTTCATGATTGAGACTCATTTCTGCCTCTTTGGGACCAACTTATCAGTAACCAAGGAACAAAATTTAATTTTCCCAAGTATTAAAGTCTCTCTGAAAATAAATCAATGACTATAAGAATAGTACTATTCACTGATGACACCTTTTAAATTAATATAGGTAAATGATAGAATCACTCATAAGTACTATTTCTGCATTTCTAAAGAAAAATTCAGACAGGTTTATAGCCATAACACACAACATGGAATACTACTTACTTAGAAAGCTAGCTATAAAACAAACAAAACATGAATACTTTGATTTCTAAATAACTAAAGTCCTGCTATTTCAACAATAATGGTAGTTTTATCATTCTGGTATCACGAATACTTTTATTATTAGGATCTACTGGAAAGTCTATTTAGTTTCTATCTGTTAAAATCTGAGCTGATATAGTAGGTATGGAATAATATCCTGTTACAATAACTACCACATGAAAAAACCCTACAATAAAACATCAACTAATAAAAGATAATGAAAAAATATTTCTTATGGAAAACCAAAGGTAACAGAAGCATACCATACTTGCATAGTACAATTTAAATAGTCATTAAAAAAACTGCAAATCCAGCAAAATCAATATAAATACTGTATTTAGCAATTTTTGAATACTGTTGACCCTGTAAAAGGGTCACTGTATTTCTATTACATCAGAGAAAAAGAAAGAAAACCCCACAAAATCCAAAACTGACCACATCTGTCAAATGCATAGTTGTTTGAAGAAGATAGCACTGAGCAGCTCCACGCAACAAAATCTGATGTGTAATCATAGTACACTGGAGGACATCCCTGCAAAGGGAAAAATACACACTGTACAAATCACACAGTTAAAAATGTAACATTTTCATATTTTCTAATTATTAACCATTTTAAATACATTAGATTGCAACAGACTTAACATTCTATTAAGTGTGATGCAAACACCGCCTGATCAGAACACAAACAATCCAGAACCAAGATTACTGTTACATGTACTTTCAAAAAACTGATAATAAAACTTGGATAGGCATAAACCAGACAAAACAAAAAGGGGGAGAAGAAAGAATAAAACAAAAACTAAAGGAACAATCCCCATGATCACATTAGTTCAGATTGGTAATTTAATATTAGTATTTCTATCTGTAACAAGTATATAAATGTTTGCCATCGAAATCTCACTCAAGCACAAAGCTGGAAGAAACTTTCAGTGATCTTTTATCAGCAATGGCATGCCCAACATTTTTTCATTTTGTAAACTGCTTCTATCCAATATTCATTCAATCACCAGCAAGATTTTATTTGAATACCCAAATTTGATTAAACTGGAATGACAATTGATTTTTTAGTGGCTCTAGGAAGTGAAAGCAGTCACTTAGGAAATATCAGTGTGATTAAGACCCATAGTGAGACCAAGACCTTTTATCCAGACTTTTATTTAAAAATCTTTCAGTTTCCAGCATTGTGGGCTGCCCCCCACAATGATATAGCTTCAACTGCTATTAAACAGGTTGCAATGTAACTAGAACAAAAGGAAGAAGTGTGATATATATCAACCAGCAACTGTGGAAGAGCAGGGAAAAATTATTCTAAAAAAGTAGCAAGAAGATCTAATAAAGATCTAAAATGCAAAACCTCAAATTTTTTAAGCTTCATACAGAGATATAAGTACATTAGTTCTTGAATTGCTTTCCTCTGCAAATTAGACATAAAGGAGACAGAACCTTATATTCCCATGCCCAACAATCCCTTCAAAAGTAACAAACATGAATCAAATTCTGGCTCTCCAGATTGTCAGCACTTTTATTTGGAAGAAGTCTGTAAGAACACAATGCAGTATATATTTTACCTTAAGGCATGAAGTCCTTCAGCACCAAGTACCTTACATGCAGGGATAGATGCCAAAGCCATAGAAAGAAACAAAATAGGAACAGCACACCAATGCCTACTTGTCATCTTCTGAATAAATTTTAACAGGAAGCTACCTTAAAATAAAAGCAAACAAAACAACCCTGAGTGATTTTGTGTTCTCCAATGCTTTTAAATAACATGAACTCCAGCAGAAGAGTGCTTTTATAATTTCTGGCAATTAAATGAAAAACAACAGAATAATTTCTTAATTATTTAAATGAAAAAAATTACATTCCAAAGAAGTCTGTCAATAAGGTGATATGATTCAGAGACAAACAGAAATAAACCTAATTTTGACTTTGGTCATCTGCACTAATCACTATGTTCAGAAATGGAATTTTAACTCAATTGTTTTGGGTACTAAACAGTGCCTTTTTATAGTTGCTATTGAGTGTGTGATATGGCTGACCACAGTGATTCAACCAGTTAAATGGATGCTGGAATGAGCAGAGCAATTCTCAACAAGCCACCACATCTATAGTTCACGGAAGCAGGCTACCCATCTCAGGATTCCTAATCACACACCCCCTGTTTAGTGATAAAATACTCTGCCTTGGGACAGGGCAGAGAAATAGGGCATCTGTGGCACTACAAATATATAAGGTGTTCCCTCCCAGAATATACCTGTACACACAAGGTGCTGAAGAGATTATTCTACCCTTATTTGATCCAGTTAGACCAGGAATTAACTTCTGGTTGCCTTCCTTTCAGCCTACACTAGCACCAAAGTTCAGAACAGTCTCAGAAATCTTCCTCCACTCAACTTCACAGAAGAATCCTTATTCTGTTCCAGCCCTTGGACTGGGCTTTTTGGATGTGCCACTACACAAGTCAAGAATAAAATAGTCTGGCAGATAAAGAAAAAAGAATCTCCAAGTACTGTTCACTTCAGATTTTAGGAGCTTATTTGGGCTTTCTACTTTTCCATTAATAAAAACTAAATCTGCTTCATTTTGCCCCTAGAACAATTGTGCAGCTTATTACTGGAGGATACCTTAAAGTCCCTGAAGACCTTTTTCTCTGGAAACTCCACTGTCAGGACAACTACTCCTTTTTTCTCTCAAGTAAACACTTCCATGACATACCAAAAACAGCTCCATAGTTTTTATTTGGTTTCCTTATTTAAAAAAAAAAGATAAAGGTGAAACTGAAACATACCTTTTTCTTCTTCTGGAAGAAGAGTGAAATAAGTAGCCAAAAACTTCTGCAACCTCAATCCCAAAGGAGGACAGGATCCTACTGACTGACCTGGTGTCCTGTTGGGTTTTAAAACATGATACACAACTGGCATGTTAACAGCTTTAGTATTAGATGTAACAGATTTAATCTAAAATCTAACAGATTCAGAATGTTTAGAATTGCCCCTAAACAAAAACAAAGTCTCATTCAGTGACACTCCATGGACCAACAGAGACAACCTATGGCTCATGGGAAGTCTCAGGATCCTGGCTACTAAGGATTAGCATCAGTCAAGAGATTCTATAGCTTTCTCTCAGCTTGATATTAACTGTAACAACCTTGTATATTGTTGGTGCACTCAAACATGCACCCTCCTCTACATATGCCAACATGTTTCACCAGAAACACAGAGGCTAAGAGAGAAGATTAGGATCATGAAGTATTGATTCAACACAGCTGTAACATATTGAAATACTTGGCATTTGCTCCACCTTCTGAATTCCCATGCATATATGTCCATGGAAAGATACTGCAGACTGAGAAGAGAAATGCTTAACTGCTGCAAGAGCCTGCAGAGCTCACGTTTGTCCTGCCATGTTTAGATGAAACAACCTATTGTGACTACACTTTATTCATAATCACCTAATCCAAACTGTCACCAGTGACAGTCAGTTTTAGCCCCCCAAAAATAAACATATTAATCCATCGAACTCTTTGTTCCATGAGCTTCCCCCACCAGATCAAGACTGCAACCATCAATTCAACCAAGAGGCACTGAAAATTGCAATAATCAAATCTTGTCATTAGATCCATACTTCATTTGTTAAAGTCACCCATCTCTCCTGAAGAACTCTCCCTGTCATTAAGTTCAGGAGCATCATTTTTTATTATTGTGTTTTCCTTTAGCTATGATTTTACCAACATACTTAAGCCAGCATTATTAGAACACATTTGCAGCAAATAAGAAATTAAATAAATAACTGATCAATTAAACCAGTGGGTTACCTGCTGTAGAGTGAACTTTCTGAGAGGGCATCCATTAGTGGTCCAATAACAAACTGAGAAAAGAAGAAAAATGGTGAAATGTACATTTCCAAGGCACTAAGGCTAACTAGACTTATTTAGACTTTAAAGGACAGAGGCAGAAATCAGAGAATACTCTTATTAGTGGTAAATAGTAGAAGTAAAAAGAGGAAGAAAACAAAGAGAAGGAGGACCAGGAGAGTAAACAAGAAAAGAGATTTTTCCACTAGGTATATTTCACAGTCTTGTGAAAGATGAAGGGAAATAAGAAATCCTTTTGGGAAACAGATAGAGAAAATAGATTTAAATGTGAAATAGAAGAATGACAGAGCCAACATAGCTTAAAAGATTTACGTGTGTATTAAGGTTGACTTTATTTCAAGTTACTCATCAAGAGCCTGACTTAAATTGTATAAATCAGGAATGTTAACCTCAGAGGGGAATGAATGCTCCTATGAAGTTTAAGTAATATAATGTACATCATTCCTTACTAAAGTGTAGGCTGGTTGGACAGTCAATACACACGTAATAAACAAGGTAATAAAAAAATAAAAAAAACCTTTAAGCTGTAATATCTTCCCATATAAAGAATACTTTAAAGTGTGGGGCTTTTATGTTTTATGGATACAGTAATACACTGGTTAAACTACAGAGACAGAATTTGGTCAATTCCAACTACTGAAGCAATTCGTGTTAAGATCTGTTACAAATTATAACACTTGTTTGTTGTGGCAAGTAACAGTAACACACCTCTGAGAAATCAAGGGAATTTGGAAGATGCTTTGTTTCATAAAGCTCCAGAAAATGAAGAATTCCTTCCTTTGTCAGTGTTTTATTCTCACTCTCAAACATCCGTCTATAAATGCACACATGCCATGATGGGTGAAACAGCCAACAACCTGTTTACAAAAAAGAAATTCTTCTGAACTGACACAGAAATGACAGTGACAGATTAACACATAACATACTGACATTCTGGACAATGCTATAGTCTATTCACAGGATATTTCAAAAAGGTGACTACAGCTATTCATTTCATAAAAACACCCTGCTAAACCTATTTTTAAAATTATCACAGTTTTCCAAAGTTACTCTCTACTTTATTAGTAACAAATAGAAATTATTAAAAAGTGCCACATCCTTCTTCCTGCAACTCTATACCAATGTATTTACCTGCAAAAGTTTCACTTTAATAGTCTTTCTACTTTACAAATCTCTAACATTTTGCACTACCTAATTACATGTGCTCATGTGCCCTAGACATGCTGCCTCAGCACTAGTTTCACTTATCCTCTCCCCACTTTTAACAAATTAAGTTGGGTTTTTTTCCCTCTTTTACAAAGTTGTGCAGGTGAATTGTCTCCTACAACCCCAAAAACCTCTGGCTTGATTTTCACATTATCTTAAGAAAAATACAGTGGGAAATGACCATTTATTTGGATTTTCTGACAGAAAAATATTATTCCAAGACAATATAGTAAGCAATAAACATATGCTAGGATTTCTGCTCAGAGCAGGGTGGTTGCTGCCTATGCAAGTTTGCCAAACAACCTATGCATAGAACAAATCCACAAAAATTGGAACAACCACCCAGAAAACACCTAATTTGAGAAACAGAATATTACAAAAGCTGCTACTAAAACAGAAGATGCGAACAGACAGGCGTAACTTAACTGACTAATATTAAAGAGGTTAAGTAGAAAAAGTTCCATCTTACCTTTATCCCCTGATATGGCAAGCTCGTATAAACTGTTTAGTTTTGGCAATACTGGCTTTATGACGTGGATCTGAAATGCAAATCAGGTATAAACAGTTTACACCTCAAACCCAGGAGCTGTCAGTCACTCAGACTGGAATTTACCATCAATAGCATTAATACAGCAATTGACAATAGAAGTACCTTGAAATAAACCTGCAAAGCCTGAGGTATGCAACACTCAGTTAAAAAACACCTGATGCTTCAATACTACTGTATTTTAAGAATAATACTTATTAACAACCATTCTATTCCTAAAAATTGAAACAGCACATACATCTAAAATTAAGCATTTAAATTAACAGTATCTCAGTTACAGGACAATCATGTACAAATAACATAAAATAACTACAGGGAGATGGGCACACCAATACCATACAATTATGGAAGTCTCAAGTCAACAGGAATCTTTCTGCCAAGTATGGCACTACGGACCCACAAGACAGTTTTAATCCAAGGCCACAGGCACCTTACCATATAGACACAGTCCCCTCTGTCCAACAGTGCAATAACCGGATTTTTCACTGAGCTGGTTACCCTGGTCTTGCAACCACCTGCACTTCAGGTTTCTGTCATTGCATTAACCAAATGTATTCCCATGACAGAGAGGAGCTCTAAATTTACTCCTAATGAATGACACATGCTGTGTTTTAAATATTCAAGAGTTGAAACAAAAGTATTCCAGTTAATGCTGACTTCGATACCCTCAGTCACCAAAACTGGAAATACTCTGCCCTACAAAAACATTCACATACACCACGTGTGAGGCAGCACATCTATCCAGGATGGGCACAGATTTCACAGCGCTCCTACCTGGTTTCCTTCCAAAGTTTCCATTATCAAAATGTAAGTTTCCCAAAACTGCAGGAGTTGCTCGTTCTTCTCAGCAGACCACCAAAACAGACTGCATTCTAAGGACAGAAAGACAAGTTCGCGCGTTTCCCCAGGTCCCGCTCGCCGCGCCGCCCGTGCCCCGTGCCCGCCCGTGCCCGCCCGTGCCCGTGCCCGTGCCCCCGCCCGTACCGTGCCCGCCGTCCGGGTCGCAGCGCAGCTCGGCGCGCTGGCCGCCGCTCAGGTCCAGCGCTCGCTTCAGCAGGTAGCGGGCCCGCTTGCGGCACAGCCCGTCCCGCTCCGTCAGGCCCTCCTGCACCAGCCGCCAGAAGCGCGGGCACAGCCGCGCGTCCAGCCCCAGCCCCGCGGGGCCCGCGGCAGCAGCGCGTCCGCCAGCGCGCTCAGGGCCAGCAGGGCCGCCCGGCCCGCGGCGCCCGGCCCGCGCCCAGCAGCCCCCTCCCAGACGCGCGGCAGCGCCGCGCCGTTCGCGCCCAGCGCCGGCAGCAGCCGCCCGGCCACCAGCGCCGCCGCCGCCTCGCCCTCGCTCTCCTCCCGCACCAGCGCCAGCGCCGCCGCCGCGCACCGCGACAGCAGCTCCGGCTCCTCCAGCCGCGGCACCGCCGCCACCAGCGCCTCCACCGCCGCCTCCTGCGCGCCGCCGCCCGCCGCCAGCTCGGCCAGCGCGTCGCGGGCCAGGCGCGCCGCCAGCGGCGCCCCGCAGAGCTGCACGCAGTGCCGCAGCGCGCCCCGCGCCGCCCGCGCCGCCCGCAGCCGCTCCGCGCCGCCCTCCCCGCCGCCCTCCCCGCCCCGCAGCAGCGGCCGGCACCGCTCCAGCGCCACCTCCCAGGCCGCCCGCCGCAGCGCCTCCGCCTCGCCCGCCGCCGCCGGCCGCCCGCCGCCAGGCGCTGCAGCAGCAGGCGCAGCGCCTCCGCCCGCTCGGCGCAGAGCGGCGCGCTGAGCGCCCGCAGCAGCGCGGCGCGGTCCCCGCAGCGCGACAGCAGCGCGTCCGCCAGCACCACCTCCATGGCGGGGGAGGCGGCGGAGCGGCGGCTGCGCAGGCGGGGCGGGCGGGGCCCCAGGGGCGGCGGGAGCGAGGGCCTGAGCGCGGGTGACTGGCTGCGTTGGCCGTGTGTGTGTGCGCTTGAAATGCTCACCGTCTCCAGGTCATAGCCCGCTGCCTGAGTGTTCCAGCCGTGGTGGCTGCTAAGCACAGCCTGGCCCAGCACGGGAGGTGTCCCAGGTGCGAGCCGCTCGCCGGAGGAGGTGAAGCTGTGTGCCAGGAGAACTCTCTCTACTCTTCATGCGCATTACAACGCAAGATGGGGCAGCAGTAATACACAAAATGCCTAGTTTCCCCGCCTGCCGTATTTGTTCAAACCGTTTATGCCCAAAAGTGTTGCTGAAACCAGTCACTGTTCTCATCACAGTGTACCCAGGGTTTGCCTGAATGCCTTGTGTCCACCTCTGGTCAGAGACATTCCTGGATGCTGGCTCCATGCTGTTGGCCTGCTGGAAGGGCCCAGGCCAGAGAACAATTCCTGTCCAGTTCAGTGCACCAGTGAAGCCAAAACATAAGAAATCAAACTGATTTCCAGTAAGTCTAAATTCACCATGAGAAATTACAATTCTCATTAAAAAAAACAAACAAAAAAAAAAAAAAAAAAAAAAAAAACCCCAAAACAACCCAAAAAAACCCAAACAATAAACTTAGAGATCTGCACATCAAAAGTGGTGGTGAACTACTGGCCTAGAAGATGTGGTCATAGGAAAAGGCAAACCTGGAACCTTCTGTGCCTGTGAAAGTAATGGATAGCAAATTCCCTGCACAGCACAACGTGGTTTCTAATGGGTGTGGGCATTATCTTGGCCAAGTTGTAGCTTCTTAGAGTCTAGTGAAGAAGAAAGGCTTACTGCAAGTTTTCCAAATTATATTCCACTTAATCACTCCTCTTCAAATCCCGTGAGTAGTCTCTCATTTTCCTGGCTATCCATTTTTCTCCAAATGTTTTTAGAAATCTTTTTATCTTTGAGAGCCTACCAATTGCAAAGTCACTGAATTTTCTTACTAGAATTGGGCCTGTACTGTGACTATATATGCAATATATTCTGGAAAAAGAAGGTGGAAATGAATTATTTTAAACCCTCTAGCTAACACAGTTTACATGTGCCTTATCACTCTGTGTGTGTTCTGTCGCACATAAATTACAGAATTTAGTAAAAGCTCAAGAAAACTGTTCAAATGATACATTTTACTCAAATGTGAAGTAAAACTTAGTACTTTGTTTCACACACACTGAAACGTGTCATCTGAGAAATTATTACAATGTACTTTAGTAAATAGGATCCTTACAGATGAAATGTCTTACATGCCATGATATATTTCATTTATCTATTTGCTCTGTAGTAATTTTTTGATTTCCACTTTTAGAATGCAGTCTGATGAATTGTGGGAGTTTCTTTTGTCAGGCTTGAAACAATGCCAAGCAGGGGATTCCTTCTTACATGGTTTTACTCTGCCCTTCCTGGCGTCTGTAACTAAATGAAGACTCGATGGTCTGCAAAACAACCAGTAATCAAAACAGAATCAAATATACTATGTGTTGTGTTGTTTTTCATTATTGTCTGCATTCTGCTCTGCCTTTAGTTTTATCACAGTGGAGTGCCAAATCTAAAATCTTATTGCACCAATTTAAACAACAGCATTTAAATTTGAACTGTTCCACTGTAGATTGTCTTATCAGACAAAGGAAGATCGGGCTTGGGGAGCTTCTGAGTGGAACATTATGACAACAAAACAAAAGAAACAAACAAAAACAAGCCAGAAAGGTGGATATGGAGTTAAGAAAGAGAAAATGAGCAAGCATTTTGTAATTTTCAGCAATGTTTTGTAATTTTCAGGTGTCAAGAACCACACCATTCACATCCTCATACTGTAGTTGTTAAGTGTCTTCATGCTAGCACCCTAAATTTGTGCTTTCCAAATCTACAATTCCAATGTATACCCCTGCATCACCCAAGTCCGTGTCCTGTTCTGTTTACTCCACTTTCCAAGCTTATCCCAACCACTTCCTGCCTTCTTCCTAGGGCAGCCCTGCTCTCAGGCCCCCAGCCTGCCAGCTGCAGTCAGGATCCCAAAGCCCTTTCAGCCTAGGTTTGCTGCACCAGCCTCAGCACTCAGAACATTCCACACCTGCCAATCTCTCAGGTATTCTGCACTCCTTTTTACAAGGTATTCTGTATTCCCTGACCTCTCCAGGCCCCCTCCAAACTCAGCATATGGCCTAGATCAAAGGCTGAAATAGCTTGAATTTTGTTTTGTGGTTTTGTGGGGTGTTTTTTGAGACGACATCTTGTAGATGCTTTCTTTATTTCTGTCTTACAATATATTTTCCCTCAATCAGATTACTCTATATTAAAATGTAAGACTAAGGAATTGCCCAAAGCATCAAAAGCAGTCCACTACAATTAAAGGCAGCCCTGAAATAAATGGCCAATCTGAACATGTCCCCTTCACAAGTCACTGCTATTTCTTGGCCACAAAATACTTCTCAAGTCCTTGAAACTCCAGATGTAGAGGTTACTTCACACTCTGCTGCCTTAACCAGGATCTCTCTGTGTCATTTAACACTATTACTGAGCCAATGAGAGGCAGGACAAAGATGAGAAATGTATTATTGTTGATTCTTATCTGAACTTTGAACCTTTGCTAATGTGTGAGTTTCCAGCACATGATAACAAGTTGACCAAATTTGGGCTGATTTTACATTTAAATGCTTTACAGTAGTTTATTGGTTTTCATCAGGACACATAATTCTACACCAATTTAGTAATACAAGAGGACTGAGATTCTTTCCTTGGACTTGTAGTTTAAAAAACAGTGCCTTTAGTTACCTGCATATTCTTTTGGACAAATGTATACTTGCTCTTATGTGAATGCTTTCCCCTGTGATCACACAAACAAGCAATTCTGTACTAGGAAAAGTTTCTGGATGATCATTCTAGTGGTTGGTTAGCTTAGACTAACAGTACAGTTAAACTACAGTATAAACTACAGAAAATTAGAAGTCTTGGAAATCACCACTTACAGTTTTGGAAGGATGTGTTATGCTGTTGCCATAAAGCCACTGCTAAGGTGCTGAGGCTTGTTTATTAGAATATCTGATATTCACCACAGATTATTAGAACCCAGACCAAGTCTATGTCTTTTAAAATCTTAGTTTCAGTGATAGTTTTAGGTCACACAACACACACTTGTTCTGATGAAAGTGCCATACTTCCACTGCACATTTACAGGTAATTCTGCACAGTTCATAATAAGGAAGGCTCAGCTAACAATGACTTTTTTTCCTTACAGGAGTGTGTTTGCACAGTGTAAGGTCTCTAGGGGAACCAGGTACATAACATAGCTTTTTCTTCCCTCTCCCACTGCATGAAGAAGGAAATGGGAAATTTCTGGAAGTTATGCAGAAAATTTGCCACCACATCTCTCCCACACAATAATGAAATTAAAAGCCCAGATGTGCTCCATTCAATAAACCTCACCAGTTATTATAGTTACGTATATTCATGTTCTCTTCTAGATTTCCTCAGTGCTGTTGTGCAAAAAAACAGCAGCACACATGGCTTTAATATGACTCTCACTCTGAGACAGCACTTTCTGCCAGGGGAAAAGGAAAAATAAATTTGCAGGAGGTGAGAAAGAAAAAGAAGAAAATTGCCTAATTTTTGTCAGTTTGCCCTGAAGTCCATGAACCCTCTTGCTAAGAGAGAGAGAGAGAGGCAGAAGTGTTCTAACTGAAAGAGGAAATCATTGACATGCAGCCAGGAAAGCTGGTCCCAACAATTTCCACAAGGTGGTTATGCTGTTATGTCCTGATCCTCCAGTGCTTGTTTCATTTGCCACCCCACCCTCACAAACAATTCTTCCAGAGCTTTCATATCACAATGCAAACATGGATTAATCTTCATAGTTTTAAAATGAGACTCAGCTTGTCCCTCCAGCTAGTCCCTTCAGCCATCCCCTTCTGTCCCTCCTCCCTTTCCTTTCTGAACTTGCTACCCACATACAGTGAGCCTGGAGTTTGTCCTCTGTGGCATCCCAACCCAATTCATATATTCCAGTTTGACTATCCTGTCTACTGTTATTACAGTATATCAGCTGTGACTGCTCACAAGCTATCTGTTGGGTTACTAGCTCCACATTTCTATCCCCAAACTTCTTTATGAAAGATGAATAAACCCTTTATATTGCCAAGGCCATCTTTAGAATTTCCCCAAAACAGGCACATTCCTATCTGCTCACATATTTAAAAATTGCTATCTGATCTGTTGGTGCATCACATCCACATCCCCATTCCTGGCTTAAGAAAAGCAATCTTATCCTAATTAGATCTTGCTGTTCTGAAGATCTGTTTCTTAACCTGCTGTTTTGACCCTGCCACCTCTCCCTTTATGTCCCTCTGCTGCTTCCCTCTTCTGTGCTACATCAAACACATGGTGTTTCTTTTCCCATTAGTCTATCCTTCCTCATCCTCCTATCTAATACAAAGACAAGAACTTCACACTGACCTAGCCATGCTGCCAGTCTGAGTTGTCCATATATTAGTCTTTCAAGTAAGACCTATTGTTTATCTTGTGCTAACTCCCACCTAATTTTCCTCTATTATACCCCAAACAACCCTTTGTTGTCACAGTGGCACAAACTTTAGGAAGCACTGTTCTGTGACCTTCTGTGATCTGTGGGCTTCTACATGGACTGATAAGCTGACCCCCTCTCTGTGTTTATCTTGTCATCTTTTGGTGCTGTGTATTTTCCCTGTTGACAATTAGTACAGTACTATTGGTAGAGAGTAAGAATAACACTAATTGTGATAGATAGATAAATAAATAAATGAACAAACCCAGAGACCATCAAGCTGCAGGAAGGAACCTAATGTTTGCAGCTGAACTTTTATGAGGAGAGGAATAAAAGACAAACGTAAAGTCTCACAGAGAGAAGTGCTATGAGAACTTTTTTGTTGCTTTTCACACACACATACTGCCCCACATACATTTAGAGTTGTTGAGACATTGAAACTCATGAAGAGTTAGTTCAGATCCAGCAGCAGCTCCAGATTTTTCAATCAGACCCATGTCTGAAGCACTCATAGACACGAGAGTGAAGCCTGAATGATCTCTGCAGAACAGAAGATGGTGCTGTTGTCACTGACATGTGCCTCTCGGGATTTTTTCTGGTGAAAAGAAAGCAAGTGATAGCAAAGAAAACGAGAGGAGAGAAATTAAAAGGAAAGGCACAGGAAGGCAAGTAACTGTCATTTCCTGGATTTTTTTTTTCACTGGAGAAATTTAGAAACTCAAAGGGAAGAATTATAAATGCACAGAGGACCAAAAGGACTATCTAAAAGAGCAGCTAGGAGGAGCAGAGAGGGCAGCATAGATGGATCATATACTGGATACACTCCTCCTCATTTCTCTGTAAACTACACTTAGGAAGGTGCTGAACACCATCAGTTTCCCAGTGACTCCATAAGGAGCTATCATTGATAGTCAGCACCTGGGATCATCAGGGCAGCATGTCTCAAGCCAGGTGCTTGAAAACCAAGACATCAAAAACCTGTGGGAATTTTTAAAAATAATGTTAAGTGGTGGAGTGGAGAAGAAGAAAGGGCAGAATGTGGCAGGCAGTGAGGAGCTGTGACAGCAGCATGGTCCCTCTCACACTGCATCACGGACTGCACGCTTCCAGCATTATCAGGACCGTGCTACATGGCTTCCTTTCTTTGTCTGCATGGGAAAGCACAGGAAAGAAACAGCAAGGTATCTTAAGGACACTGCTGTTAGTGTTGTGCTGTGAGATTGTGCACATCTGTGTAAGAGATTCCAGCGTGAAATTCTTCTTTGACTGAGCAGGACAGCTACATTCACCAGAAACACTACAATATTCCTGGGCTTTTTAGCATGTTTACTTTAAAAATAAAGTTAGAGTTCTACTGTTGTAATGCTGTAAACATCCTGTGTTCAGAAGCAGCATTTAAAGGCAGCTGATGAAAAGCAGTTGTGTCCAATTAAACATTCCTAATGATGGGAAGTTACAAATCTACCATGTGGTTTGTCACTGTAAGCTACAGAGGGGAAGTTAAGCTGGTAAATCTCTCCAGTTAGACTGAGTGCAGCAGAATGGTCAGGAAAAGATGAATTAGGGAAAAAGAATTAAATATAATCCTTTGCCATCTGTCTTTATTTTGCAAACCTACTTGACAGGATACTACTGAAATCTGCAGACATTTTTTATCTGCTTCATGTAGCTGAAGAGCATTTGCTGTACAGACTGGAATTAAAATGTTTCCCAATAACAGTCAGCCATCCCACGTAATGTCCTTGTTTGCTTTCTTTTCTTAAAAAAACCCCGAATGCTTGGGATTTTTGCTTCAGCCTAGGCTGCACCATTAATTTTTGACCTCTCCCCTTCACTAAGACTCAGAGCCAGGTGGTAAAGGTTAAATAGATTTCACCATTGGTTTTACAGGGAAGCAAAAGAGCTGTTGAAATGTATGTACTGCATTATTCTCCAGCTTTCAGCCTGAAAAGCATATGTAGATCTGGAAGAAATGTGACACTCGAGAGAATGTCCATATGGTATCACAGTTTCTCCATAGCAGCTTTTGTCTATAGGTCTTCATCTAGCAAACCATGTAAACATGAGCTTATCTCTAAGCACACGCCTGAGTATTTTGCTGCCTCTGGATTTCAGTGTATAGGGGATTCTGCTGATAACAAACCAGATAAGAGGATCTACTACAGTGGGGAAAATACGCTGTAGCTTCTGCATGAAAAATTACCAGTGGCAACTCTGGGAATCTTTAGTCTTTTTTAAGCCTGGTGTTATTTCTGGGAATAATACTACAGGAAGGGGGTAAAAAAAAAAAACCTGAATATAACTAAGTCGGCTCTCTTACTTCCTTGGGAATACAGAAAAATGCCACTTTTTTTTTTTTTTTTTTTTTTTTTTTTTTTTTTTTTTTTAGGAGGAGGAAGGAAGAGAGGATAGAGGCAGGCAGGGAAAAAGCTTTCACTTTATTTCCAACTCCTACACATATTTTTCTTTTCAAATGTAAAGGTTTGCATGTCAGTGTCCTTTCAGAATGAATGATATGAAGAGCTTTGTAGCTCCTTGGCTTCAGAAAATAGAGCACTGATGATTAGCTTTTCACAGATGAGCTGAAGTTAATTTGTCCCTTCTGGAAGTGTAGAGATGGCCTGCTAGGTACAAAGTAGTTATCTTTGGTTTTCAGATCAGTGGAGGAATTTGTCAGGCACTGGTTGAGACCAAGGTTATTTCCTCAGTGGGAATTCAGATTATGAAACGGCCACACCACTGCTGCCTTCCATCTCCCACAGTCTTCACATCAATGGGGAGCAAGGGAAAACAGCTTTAAAATATTCTCCTTCATCTTCCATACTACTTTAGATTACACCAGTTTAACTAACCTCACAAGGAAAAAAGTGTGACTCTGTTGTGCTGAGATGTAATTTTCACATTTTGACTTGTGCATCTCACTTCAAAGAACTTCTTCCAAGTTTATTTTGAGTTTCCCATGCTAAAAATAAAGACACAGAACAAATCAGTTCAGTTTAGCTGAGAAAGCAGTTTTTTAAGCATTAGGCAAGAAGAAGCTCTAGTGTTTTCAAAACAGCTCCTAATGCTGTTGTCTTTAATGGGGATGGCTAATCCCCCCTGTTTTCTCATATTCCCAATGATTCTCTCTAAGTGGAAGCCTGCCAGTTATTCTGCAAAACTCCTGACTCATTCCGACATCATTTAGGGCCTTCCTAATTGATTGCAGGATATCTTCAAAGTCAGAAGAGAGCTCTTGTTTGATGCTGCAAAAGGTTTGCCAAAAGGTTACAATCTCTTCTGTTTCTGTAATGTACTTTAAAGATATTGGAATCAAAGGGAAAATCTCCAGATCAGCTAATTCTTAGAAATACCTTACTTTTACAATCTCATTATAAAGACAGTGGGGGTTACTTACAATATTTTTCAATTATTCATTAATTAATCTACCTGGGTCTTTCAGGTTTACTTTGGGTTCTTTGCTGCCCATACATGAACAGTAAAAAGAAGCACTTGTCATATTGTCAAAATATTTGTTTTTTCCTTCACCCCTTAAATTTCAATCTTGTAAAAAATGATAATAGTAGTCTTTTACATACTTATGAGGTCTTCCATTAAAGTCTATTTGAAGCATTTTATAGGCAATAATGTATGAAGTCTCAAAGCACAGTGCTGAGGTATTTATTACCTGAGTGTTTTTACACCTAGGAGAATGTACCACAATAATCCCACAACTTCAGGACCACAGTAACTAGTTGAGAAGTTTTGGGCAAAAGGAAATACTTCAACAGAACCCAGTATTCCGAAGCTGAAGCATTTTCTAAAAGTCTGGCTCTCCTCTAGTAGCTGCCCAAAAATGAAGGCATCCAAAATAATTCTCCATCTTCAAGAATCTCAACATTAAGATATTTTCTTTGACCTCCGCCTCCTGTCACTGCATCTAATTACTTCTTGTTTTTAATCATGTTGCATAATTCTGAAACTTTCCACTGTAGAGGCATAACACTGTATTGTAAAAACTTTGCTTTCTTCAGGAAAAAAAAAAAAAGATATGTCATTTTCCAGAAGTATTTGGCCTTAGCCTGCACTCCCTTCTAGTTTTCACTGAAATGACTGAATATATATCAATATTCATTGAGCAAAGCCATTTCTTGGGAAGTTTTGCAATCTTTTTCATGAAAAACTGGTTTTATAATACATGCTCATGTTGGAGTTACATTTGTAAGCCCACTCTAGGGATCTTTGACCATCTGTGCTTTTAAAAACCCACATTTTCAGATCATGGTGCAAAGTTTTCCTCACACAGCTTTTGGTTAGCACTGCAAGGAAGTTCTCAGACAAACTATCATAATACCTGCTCTAGATTTAGCTAAAATGTGTATTCCTTCTTTATCTTTCACATGAGATCCTCCCACATACCCAAAAAGGCATGTAGTTTTTTACAGTATATGTATATAAATGCTGGCTAGTTCCATATTCTGGACTGTAAGGCACTCTAAAATGTGCTGCAAATAAGAAAAACAATTCTAAAAATAACACAGAGGTGTGTGTATGTTTGACTTTGTGCGTGGAAGGGGAACACTGCATTTCTCATCTCTTGATAATTCTAGGTAAATATACCCAGTTTATATTATAGAAATACTTCTTCCATCTAACAGATTCGTCCTGGACTCTTAAAAAGAGAAACATTTGTGTAGATTCTAATTTGTGAATCACTGTTAATAAATAACTTTTGCAGTAGATACTTGGTTAGTCATTGCTTATGGTATGAAGTCCAAGCCAAATTCCTGTTCATCCTGTTAAGATCTGTAATACAGAATTAAAGCAGAGTCTGTTAGGTACAGGAAGCAACCTACTTTTGTCAGCAAAATGTTCTTTCATTTTAGAAATAAAATTAACCAAAAATGTTGTTTGTTTGTTTTTTTAAAAAATCTTTATAAAATCAGAGAAAACCTTTCTTTATCTTAAAAAGAAACACCTCCTCTGGCCATAAATCTGGTAGATACATGTCAGGATTAGCAATACTGCTTCATTCAGGGCCTCATAAGTGACAAAATAAACATGACAGATAAAGGATAGGGGGAAGATTAAAATAAGTAATCTTGTTCTTAGAAAAGAACCTGACTTTTAACTCCTGCAATAGCAAAGGAAGCCCGGCAGATGGTGGAAGGAGACCACAGTGCTATAGGAGAGCTCTTTGCATTGTGCTCATTATAGACATTAGTCCCTAAAGGAAGTTACTGACTTATTTTTCAGAATGCTATCTAAGTGTTTAAAACAAAAATAGGACCACAATTGTTTTGGCTATGCATTTTGTGTTCAAAAATCTCATTATTTTGACCAACATGTCAAATATATTTTTTTTCACTATGGAGCTGAGGCTTTGTTTTAAAGCCAATTGACATCAATGACAGTAAAAAAAACCCAATAAAAATACTGCTGGCTGCCTTTATTATGTGTTGTGGACGTGTTGTATTGTATTTGTTTGTTTTTTCGCTTTTTTGTTCTTGTGGGGGGAGTTTTTACTTTGCCAGCATTTTAATTTATTATTCAGGTGCTGCTGAAGATCATATCTGCATTACCCAGAGCCATAACAAGAAGAAAAAGACATTACACTTTTCAGACCATATTTGCACTCTGAGTGACAAGACCCTGCAGAGCTCCCTAGCTGCAGCAGCTTTCTGTCATGAGTGCCAGTGAAGACCTGGATTCCAGCAATATGTCTGCTCTAATCCTAAGAAATGTACAATTGGAGGCTGACATCTTGTTTTATCTGGTTCATTCTTTAAATATTCTCTCTCTCTCTAACTTCTGTCTGGCTTATCTCATATCAAGATAGACATTAAACACCTGAGAGATGATCCAGATCAAAGGCACCCCGAATTTTCTCTGTGAAGGATCAACTATTACATAAAAACTATCAGTGTTACTGCAATTTTGGTGACACTTTCAGTAATTAGATGGGCTTCAGAAATGTGAGGACAGAAATGCTAGCAATGGGAACCCCTTTTTAGGAGTGCTAGTGCAGAAGCACTGGATGACAGGCAGTAGCTCTGCCATCAGTGGCAGCACGACACACCTCTTCCTACTCATCCTTTTGGCACCTAAATCCCACAAGCACCCCAAGCATTTCTTGGCCTTAGAAGACCCATAAAAATACATCCCCTAAATAGTTTTCAAATGACCAGGCTTATTTTATTACAGCAGGTAGAAAATAAAACTGTTTAGACTCTTCTTTTGATTAGTGGGCATTCTATTGTTTTTGGGGGGGCACTGGGGAAAGGGCATTTATCTTTTGCTGGTGACTCTAAGTGGGCTTATTTTTTTTGGGCACCTTTTGCAGACTTGGTGGCCAGGTGCTCAGGTGCTCAAGCTTGAAAAGGTTGCTGTAGGCACTGTCTTTTACTGTCTTCACAATGAACAGCATTGCTTATTGCTGCCCTCAGTACAGCTCCCCAAAATGATGTGTTTGTAAGCTGCGCTGCCAAGGCCACCAGAAATGTGACTCCTCCTGCTCTCTGCAGCAGGCAGGGAAGCCTGGCTGCCAGGGGTTGTGCTCCCCTAGGGACTGGGACTCTGCTGCTCCCTGCCTCCCCTGTGCCTCCCACCTGGGCTGCAGCTGCCTGCTGCCTGCAGCTCAGCCCTTCCATGCTGCCGGTTTATCCCTCCCTCTGTGCCCCCTGTGCTTCTCTCACTGCTGTCTGAGGTGACATTATCCTCTGCCAGAATATCCAGGTCCCAAACAGGTGCTTCAGTTTTGTAGCTTTAGTCACATTTGAGACCACAGCATGAAACATGAGAGAACCTTTACATGTCTTAATATGTCTCATTTCATAGCTAATGTACTGAGCTGGGGTTTTGTTTTTTTTTTTTTTTCCCTTCACTTCTTGTGGGAGCAAGGTTATTTTCCTCTGTGTTTGAAGAGGCTATTCTTTCATGCCAGGGCACTGAACTGCTTTGTGTGTACACCTGGAAGCAGCCTTCATGTTGGAGTTGGTGTTTTGTTCACTTGTGAGCACAGATGACTGCATTCTGCTTGAGCTCTTCAGCAGTGTATTTCTGGGGTGTCACATCTACCCCCACAGTCACTGCTCATTTGCTTTGATGTGTGCCCTCTCAATCAGGTCTGCAGAGTGCATAATTCACTGTTACCTTTGTGTCTTCTGTGCACAGCAACTTAATGTATTTGAGATTTCAGGGAAATACACATTTACAAATGCTTTATTACATGAGCAAGAGCTTACATGTTCAATAAAATAGTTTGCATCCCAGAACATGGTATGTCCAGCAGAAATAATCTGATAAAAATACCTTGTCCTGCTGGTAGTTCTGTGTGGTCTTTATTTCATCAGTCATGGGAGGCTTTGTCTTTCTTGTATATCTTCTGTCTGTGATTGCTTTCATTGCTGTTAGCCACATTAGTAATGCCACTGCTCACAGAATGCTGGAAGCAGATTGAGCTGGGTTTTCTGTGTGATTGTTTCTCCATTCAAGAACAGAGATGCTATGTATTTTCTTCGTGTTCTTTAGCATTAATAAAATTTCAGGCATTTTAAGTGCTAATTTGACTTTGCCAGTTAGTGGCAGTGCTGTGGTGGTAACTGAAGAGTCCATTTGAGGATGGATTGCAAGCAAACAGATGTGGTCCCACTGCATAGGATATTCTGCCTATTAAAGTATTTCATTGCTTGAAACTCACCCACTTGACTAGAAGTCTGAGTAGCAGCCCAAATAGCTAAATTTGGGGTTGGGAGGCAAATTTCTGTTCTCCCTGTGGATGGTGGAAAGAGCAGTGTGCTTCCACTTTACGTTGCTGGTTGCCCTAAACACAGCACAACAGACCACCAGATGTTGGCTAGCCTCTGTCATATTTGGCAAGGACAGAGTATTTCTGGTTTCCTCTGCACACACTGCAGATCCAGGGGAGAGCTGGACAATTCCCAAAGAAAATGTTCATTCCCTGCAATCTGGGTATTGCGATTACCTTCAATCTGTTTTAGTAGATCCAGTACTCTTGAAAGTGGAGGCATTTCCTCCTGCTTTATGGCCTTTCCAAAAGAAAAAAATTGTTTCTGTTTGGAGGTATCTCCCTGTTCTGCTGGGGATACTAAAATTAGGCTGCTGGTTAGCAAGGGGAATATGTCTTTTTCTAAGGTGTAGAACTGCTCACTAGCAATATGGAATGTATCTGCCTCTTTATTAGAAGTGGGATAATTAGGTGTCTGTTTTTTCACATGGATGATTGGTGTATCCTCTGATGATACCAGTTGTCCATATTGCATCTCTGTTCAGGAGCTGTATCAATGACTTGCACATATGTGAAAGCCATGGGAGAAAAGTTGTCAGATAGGTTGCAAATCCCTACGGACTCTGGATGGAGTGTGTGCATCTGAGAGCAGGAGGCCTCTCTATGCTCTAAACTGCTGAGGTTGGTCTGGGCTCTTGGGAGATCAACAGATGTCTCATACAGGATTCTGTAAACAGTGCCCACAGCAGGATGGTTTAATTCAGCTCTAGGTCTGTTCCCTGTCAGATGCAGGTGGGATCATGGTGTGTCAGAGCTTCTGCCACAGGATCTCTGTGTCCCTCCCCAGAACACAGCAGCCACTGCACTGACCCCTCAGAGTCCTTTCTGTACATCTTGCTGACAGCACTAATGCTCTACCACTTCACATCTGATCACAGCAGTGCTCACAACCATTTGCATATACTCTTCTCCTGGATGTGGAGAGGCAGTTTCTTTCTTTCCCCAGAAGTTTTTGTCAATACTCTATGTACCATTAATGTCTTTGTTCTCACCAAGCTGGATATTCCCTCATTTGTAGGAATTCAGTTGAACAGCCTGTTCCTGCTTGTTGAAGGTACTTCAGGTTTCAGAAAGGGGTAGGTTGTCTGGTGTCTCAGCATCCCTAATGCTTGTGTGACTTGTTACCTAACACTACTTAAAAATGCCTTCCTTTTCTGTTCCCTCTACTGCTCCAATTATTTTTTCTTTTTATTCTGTAGTCACTACTGGAGGCACAAATTGAAAAGATAGAAATAGATGAAGGCAATTGTATGCCTGGAAGACATCCTCCCCTTCAAACACTTCTTGATATGCCTCCCAACAGCTTCATTGTGAGCATGCTAGTGAATATTGCCAGCTCGGCACATGTAATTATTTTTTTTTTTTAATTTGTTCTGCCTCCATTGCCTGCATGAATTGTTTGCTTCAAACTTAAAGCCCCTGTGTGGTGACAATTTGCTGGGTGCAGCCATAAGTAGAGGATTTGTTGTTGCCAGCATCACTGATTCAACCTGCAATTTACTTTGCCTAATGGCATGGGGTCATTGTATTGCTTAATTCAGTTTTGCATGGTTACAATTCCTCTCCCTCCTTGGCATAGCTGCAAGGAAGCCTTTGCATCCTAATACATTTAGTAATGCCTTGCTGTCTCCATAGCATTCATTTTTCTAACTAAGTGCTGCTGCTCTCTCTTGGCATATAGCTCAGAGTTTTGTTTTTGCCCTTTTGCACCATATTAATATCATTGATGTGCATTCTATCATGTGCACATTTTTCTCACAGCACTAAAGGTCTTCCCTGATGTCTTCTGCTTCATATTTATGAATTTGCTTTTGATATTATTTTATGCTTCACAGTTCTATCTTCTGAACTAACCATGTCTACCCCACCTACACTCTGCTTCACAGCAGCTTTAGACACTCCTATAGTATACTATCAGTGAGGACAGCTTTTCTTTCAGCAGTCTCATTGCATTTTTTCCCCTTTATGAATCTAACACTAATTATTTCAGGTTTAAGATTGCATACCCACATGAGTCAGCCATTTTCTGCACAGTTTGGCAGCATACCAATTTATTTTTTCTCCAGCTTCTTGATTACACAACTGTGGGGAAGATGCCTTCCCTATGTGCCATTTTTCTGAGGAGTGGGAATTTTTCTGAGACATTTCTAGGATTTTGCATGGAGTTCTTCCAGTCTGCAGTTGGTAAACATCCAGATACTGCAGAAACACATGGAAGTTATAGCCCAGTACAGATAACAGCAGGAATGGGATTCTTTTGGCTCCCTGTTTACCCAGCCCCACAGAAACCCCACATCACTCTTAAGGGAGCTAGCAGAGCTACTGCCAATTCTTCCTCTTTTATTTTCTGCAGCTTTGGGGCAAGAACCTGCTATGAACCCATGATATCTTCTCTGTACTTGTGGGTTTTGGGGAAGCGTAGTGTTGTCTCTTTTTTCCCAGTCTTTACAGCTGTCTAGCTGTCTATCTATCACATATGGCTGCCTAATCTCTTTTGCCACAATATCAAATGTCCACTCTGGCACTGAATATCAACCCGAGGGAGAGCCAGGGAGTCAGTGCTGATGGTTCTTATCTTCTCCCCTTTACTTCCTGCTCTGGGAGTGCTTTCATGGCAATGAGCTCCCCTGCTTTCCAGCAGAGCTACCTTCTCTTCTGGAGCTCACACAGGCTGTCCCAAAAGGAAATTGCTGGGTCTTGCTTTGTTGTGCCAGGAGACTCTAAGTAGTCAACTAGGGAAGGACTGCTGTAATAGAGACTGTGGATTTTGTACAGGAGTCAAAGCAAGAGACAGCTGTGCAGCCTGAAAGATGATCAGAAGATAAAATGACAAAGGCTGAATTTCTAAAGACATTATGCTGCCAATTAAAAGTCTGAAATCTTCCTGGCTTGCCCTGCCCCAGAAATTCAGATCAAATCATTCACTGAGCTGTTCCCACAAAAGGAGCTGGAAATTCAATAGGTCAGATTGTCAGCTACAATAAGTCCACTGACTCCAGGGGAACTACTCCACTTTCTGCCATCAGAGAACCTGGCCCCATGACCACAAGCTTCAGATTTTCCACATGGCTGTTTCCTTGGGACTTACATCATCACCCTGCACAACAGGAGAGTTCAAGGTCACAGTGAAGGAGGATTTGTAAAGAAGCAAAACAAGAGACCCCAAAAAAAGCTCAAGTTCATGCTGTGCCTCCACAATACCACCTGTTTTAGTAGACTTGTGGATCAGTATCTTCCTCAGGTTCCATGTGATTGCTGCCGTATCTCAGTGCTGAGTCCTTCAACTCAGGACCAGAAAAGGTGGAGGTCAAGGATCCAGAGCAGCTGTGCTATGACTGCTTCTTGCCAGTGCCATCCCATCTATGACAGAATACTTGTGGCACCAAAGTACAGATAAGGAATTATCACTAATGCTTTAACTAATGCTTAAAAGGGTTAGTTTCACTGACTGTTGTCTCCTAACCTGCTGTTCATTAATACAGAAAGGAACATCTTTTATCTTAGGCTTACAGTAAAAACCCAAATCATAAAATAATATGTAGGATTTCTAGGATGAGCAATCCCTATGAAAAGAAGTTTTAAAAATTCTTCCTGAAATTTCCAAAGCATGACATTCACCCCCAGGCAGAAAGCCTGCAGACAGCTCTGTGTATTAATTAAGAGGTGCTAAGTCACTTCTTCAGCCTCACATGGGCTGCTCCATCAGTGAGATTCAGCTAAAACTCAGTTAGGAAGAAGAATGTCAGTGCTGCTATGAAGAAGAATGATCATTACCTAACACACCTTTCCTTGCAAAGGCATGAGTTCAGTAATTTACTGGTTCTTTCCCAGTACTGACTACTGTGATCTTATATGCTATATATCATATTAACAAAATAAGAGCTTTGGTGTTTCCCTTCCTGTCCTCTGCTGTCACCCCAAACCTTTTATGTGAGGACTGAAAATCTAAACTGTTTGTTTCAAAATTGTCAGAACAGCAGGGGTAAAAACTCTTTAAAATGAGATACTAATTATTAATGTGAATGCTTTTCACATCCATCTCCTACTAACTATCTCAATGGAATGATTCAGTAGAACATTGCTCAGTGAGAAGATCCATTTCTCATACTTCTTTAATTTTTTATCCATTTGTAAAGTTTCCCAAGACCTAGACAGCAATAAGGCAGCAAAGAAATTGCCCAAGGCATCCTCTTAAAGAAGCAGTATGGGCTGGGTTCTGTTCTGCCACAGATTAGTCTAAATTGGTAGTTATTCCATGATGTCAGTGAAACTGAGCTGCTGAAATGCAGAGGCGAATCTGGCCCCATGATCTAATTCCATGATGAAATTGCTAGTGTAAATAAATGACTGCTGCTGTTCAGTGCTTTCCCCCCACTCCCCAAAGTGCTCTAATGAATAATGAGTTTTATGAATAAGCTTTAATGAATGACTGAATACATTTTAACGGCCCAACTAATAAGATTGTAAGTTAGAACACTTTCCTTCACACTTTCCTCCACTGCCTTCCTTTGCTTCCTTGAACCAGAGAATTGCCCTTATAAACTACCTGTCAATCACACATACAATTACCACATCCCAAAAGGTGTTACCAAACAGCAAAAGTGGCCAGTTTTTAATTCCAGGAAAGACATTCCATATTTGTTTTAAACACCCAAGTCAGGTTTCAAAATGCAAGTGCTGAAACAGAACAAACCTCTAAGCATTTATTCCTTCCTTCCCTCCTCCCCCCAAGATTAAAATCCATTCATTTCAATCAAGTCATTCAGAGGAAGGCTGTAAAATGAATGACATAATTAGCCACTTAATATACTGCATATGGAATTTTAATTTCAGATGAAAATCAGAGAGGCTTTTCTAAAGCTCTTCACTGAGGTGAATAAAAGAATAGTGATATTTGAAGACAGCTAATGCTTTTCACTTTAGCGCTACTTTTTTGTCTGAGTTCCCTAATACTCTCAGCATTGTTGAATAAATCCTCTTGAGTTCCATCAGAAGGGGCAAACACATCCTTACAGGGGGAAGAAGTCAGGAAGACAGTGAGACTGAGGACCTAGTTTTGTCAAGTCACAATGTAATCACAAAGAATGAAGTGATTGCTTCCTCTGACTGAGTCCTATGGGAACAGCCTGGGGACAATTTTCTGAAATATCTTCCAAGAGGCTGAAGCACAAGAATCAAAATTGAAGGCACCTCCAAATGGGTCTGTACTTCTGAAAACACTCATTCAGATGCCCAAAGTCTCATTAATAATATGTATCTGATCCAGAAACAGTTTTAACCAAACACTTGCTCACCAACACAGTGGGATTTTATGGCTGCAGCCTAAATATAAATCAAAACTAAAAAATAAAAAAAAAAGTCAACCACCCCACAGGAGAGCTAGAAGGCAATTGGAGAGTTTGCTATCTGATGAACTTCACTATCTTTGTAACCAGTCCATCCTGTTCAATCCTGTTGGCCACTCATTTCTGTCCTGCTTGTATTGACATATTCTGTAGGTTTTTAATCACGTTACTGAGTCAGGCAACACCAGAAGATGACCCATTAGCCCACTAGATTAAACAAGAAACACTAAACAGGAGATAATAGTCAAAGGGGAGGGAATGGGAACAAGTCAACATTACTCAAGGATTTGAAAGATATTCCAAAACGTAATCTGTGCTCATTACCTTGAGTAAATATACAGTCAACCTCCATTTGCACAAGTCTTGAGCACATGAAGTAATAATTTCAGGGGGAAAAAACCACATTCCACCAGTGTGGAATTTGTGCAATGATACTCTCTTCCCCACATGTGCTCCTCCCAGACTTTGGGAGCAATTTCATTTACCTGCATTACTTTCACTGCTCGCTGATGACTTTCAGATCCATCTGCCCACGCCACAGGGAATGCAGCAAGAAGTACAATGGTTCTGCTGTGGAAAAATAAGAGTCCCAAGAAAACTTTGGAGACAGAAGGAAAGATTAAAAAACTCATTATTAAAGTATTGAAATCCTCTGGCATTGATCTACATCCCAGATTACCTCAATTGTACTGCCCTCTTTCTTTTTTTGTTTTGTTTTCTTCTTTTTGTGAAAGTCAAAACAACTGCATTAAAAATGTGCTTATCAGTACAAATCCATAATATTGCTGTTCTTTTTTTATTTGGATTTTTTTTTTCAAGGTTTGAACTAAACTTTGTAAACTTAATTTGCTGTTTATGTTGAATGTGAGGGTTTTTTCTTATTTTGGTCTGAGAGCGGGGCTGAGGAGGAACCTCCTGATCCTACTGGAAATCCTTGAGGGTTCCCTCATAGCACATTATGCCAATCCCATGCACTTTACTAGATACATAATTCAAGACACTGCAACATTATTCTCACAATAGTCTGGCATATGTCACTGATGGTGGAAAAATCAAAAGCAAACCTGCCCAAGAAAGCAGAAGAAAATCTTTACAGAGATTTGAAGCATCTAAACAGCAAAAGGTTGTCGGGTGGTTTTCCTGAAGAATTGTTCTTGTGGAACAGGAGGAGCACAAAGTCTTGTACCACAACTGGCACACACGAGACAGATGTGCACCAAAATCTTGGCTCTTTCTTCCATGTGCCCTAGGCAGTTAGGAACAATAGGGCTGTTAGTTCTTTGGGGAAGAGGTGTGGGCCTTGCAAGACCTCTGGAAGCCCCCTCCCAGAGCACTTGTCAAGGAGCTTAGGCCAGCAGCTAGAGTCACATGGCATTCTTTCACTTTGATTGCTACAGAGGATTGATTGGGAAAGAGAAGGGATCTGTCTGGTTTTTCCAGCTCTCAGCCTCTTGGGGACGTGATGCTGAGGCAAGAGCCATTTCTCTGATCCTTTGTGTAACCAGGCTGCTGGCCTTGGACCCTGGCACCCTGCTAACCTCTGGAGCCCCACTGCTCTCACCTGGCAGCTCTGCAGTGCAGTCCTCAGATGTTAAGCATCAGACCTCACACTGAAATACATGTGTTTCATTTTCAGATGTTTATGAAAGTCCCCTTGCAAGGCCTCTGCCTTCATATAATGCTCAACAAAACACAATGGCAGAGGCCTGCAGACAGTTAAGTCATCTCACTGCAGAGTTAGGTTGTACAAGATCTCCAAACTCATCTTTTCCAGCCTGAGCCAACACAGAGCCCGGCATTGCATTCCAACAGCCAGCATATTTGGAAGCAAATGAAGGACCCACCACTGATGCCTGGCAATTTTGGAAGTGTAATATTACAAAAACTTATTAAAATACATTTCAGAGTGTCTTGCTTCCATGCACCACTTTTTTTCCTCCTTTAATGATTTGATGTTTTCAGCTGCAGGAAACACCCTCCTGCCCTTGGAACTGGACCAACTGTGTCACAGAGATCAGGGTCCCTTTAAAGTTCATGTGGTTACAACACTGCTGTCCCACTTCTCTCACAAACAGTGTCCCTGCACATCTGGTCTGGCTGTGCCTGTTTTCTGCATGCCCTTTCCTGCCCAGGGATCACCTTGAGCAGATGTCGCCCTCCATCCAGCGGCTGGGAGCAGCCGCGGTGGCACCGATCCAATGGAGGAAACTGATGAGCCATCATGTTTCCCCACCCAGTGCCAGCAGGGCCCTGGCTTGATTGCCCTCTTTAAAATTCTGCTTCCAGATGGAAATTCCCACTTGGAGAAAACTCTCTGAAATGCACGTACCCATAGGACATTACAGGGCAAAAACAAGAAGAGGAGTCTGTCTGTGTCTCGAAAGCCTGCATCCGCACTGATCTGACTGCAGGCCTCATTATTCCTGTTGTGCTCACTGCAATGGCTTACACTGTCAACAGGAGGATGTATCAGGGCAGCCAAGCACTGCCTGACTCAGCACAGTCAGAGCTTCAGAATTCCCTGAGGATGGATGGACAGAAGTCAGCATGGAGGACAGTGTTCAGCTGAAATGGCTGCAGGGGGAGGCTCTCCTGCAAAACACAGTACAGCAGCAGGCCAATTTAAACTCTTTTTCAGCTGCCACCTTTCTCTCCTTCTAGACAAAGATTAGAGGCTGTTTCAGTCAGACTGGTGTTTAATACTCCCTGGCTCACTGTGTGAGATGCAAGAGACCATGGCAACATGAAGGTTCAACATGCTGCTTTCCCACAGTACTGAGTCCTGAACTGCAGACCAAGCTTCCCATATTTGCACCACACTTGCTGAGTGGGTCAGATCTACAGACCTTCTCTTCTACCCTCCACACTCCAGACCTGCAACAATGTCCTAATGCTCCTGCTGAAGAAGTCAACAAATAAAAAAACTTGTGGCATATCTTCTACAATAAACACACTTCTTATAATGGCAGGCATAGAGAAAAGATGTAGAGAAGGTGGATGAGGTTGTTTTGAGCACTGCTTAGCTGAGAGGACATTATTTCTGCATATTTTCCTGAGCTGTCATTTCAAATATGATGCTTTGAGTGGGATTTGTCTCACTCTGCTTTAGATATCTACATCTGAGCAAGTCACCTTTCATATTCAAGGCAGAGAAACAGACATGTCTGGGGTGTGAATCATCTGATTTACTTTATACATCTCCTTTAGACTAAGATGAATCACACACCAGAAGTGCTTATTTTTCTCTATTGACTATAAAGGGAACCAAGATTAATATTCAGATAGAGACACCTACATTTGGTCAGATGACTCTTACCCTGCACCTGCTGAGACACATCTTCAGGTAATATCCTCCACACAGGCAATCATTACTCTCACACTATCACTCACCAAAGCCTACAACCAAGACAGCAGTTCACTTAAGATCCCCCTCCAAAATCTGCTATATATCCAAAGCCAGTACAGAGATCTGAGCTACAGAAATTAATAGGGGAAATAAGTGGGAAATGTATTACTGTATTGAAGGAAGCCCCAGAGTGGAAGGGTAGAACAGGAGTAACATTCCTGGAAGGAATTATCATTATTAAGTAATGGTAATTACTTACTAGTAAGAAGTAATTCCTTCTACCATCCCATAGAAGATGGGATTCCATTAACAACATTAGTCCAGGGTGGGGTCTGGGGAACATAATCATTTCCTTGGCAACTGCAACAGCAGGAATCACAAATTTTTTAAAAAGAGAAGTTATCACCTATTAGCAACTTTTGAATTTTTCACAAAACCCAAGAAACAGCGAACGAAGTATCCACTTGGAGAACACCTGCATTCATCCCTACAGGGCTCTGTGGAGGCAGGTGTAGTTCAGGCTGATTCCTACTGCACTCACAACACTGAAGACCTGATGTGCACAGAGCTCAGAGAAGTGGCAGGTCTCCTGCAGGCATAGCCTCCCACTTGTGTGAGGGTGACCATGCCAACAAGTGATCAGTGGCCTGTGTCCCTACAGCAGATATCCATTTCACTCCACAGACATCTGCAGCCTATGAATTTCTCTGAGGTTTAGCCTTGGCTCATTTATACCCATTCCACATTTGCATGATATACTCATTTACCTTCTTTTATTCCTATCACCAGCCATGTGCTGCTTGTATTTATTGCAGGCAAGCTGGTTGGAAGATTTCATTGAGAACCAGCTGATCTCATGAAGATGATACCTGGCACATACTGTGGTTTTTCAGGGAAGTCAGAAACTTAACAGAACGCTTAACAGAACGCTCATTACCCATAGTATTGTTTCCTTGATCCATCAGGGCAAATTCATCCTATCTGGATGTCCTCAAGGTTCAGAAATCACCATGTCTCTTGTCCTGTTTACACCATGCCCTCAAGAGCACTCACTTGCTGCCAGAGGTGTCCAAAAATACAGCACACACTTCTCACATGAGGCACGTACTAGCCAGAAATAACCAGTGTTTCCATTCAGCATGGCTCTCTGCCCTTTGGTCTCCTAAGCACTCACTATACCCACATTCTGCAGCTACGCAGGGAAACATTCATTTGCTCCTTGTCCTGGCCCAAGTCTCCAGCAAGAGATTTCCTAAGTCAGGGCATGGGAGGACAAGCTGGGTTTCTGCAACTGATATATGGAGTCATAGCACTACTGATATCTGTTAGCACAGACCTATGAAATGTCCAGGACAAATATGAATTTTGGATAAACACAAACAAAGCAGATTTTTATAACATGGATGAAGTATTACAAGTTTTTTTTTTTTTTTTTAATAAGGACAATTCAAAACATCTGGAATCTCAAGTGAGTCTCTGTACACACTGTTTTAACCCAAACTCTCTGATATTTATGGAATTTCCCCTGCTCTGCACTCTGAGCAGAGCTGACTGGCTGAGGTGAACCAGGCTTCTTTCCTGTGTTAGAAGAAACAGCTGAATACAGAACATCTGCTTTGCTGGTGTTAGCTGAAAAGCCATTTTTTAATTGGAATATTTGGCTGAGTATCCATCCCAAAACCAGGCCTGAGTTATTAAATATTCTGGCACCAAAAAAGCACATGTGATACCATTCTTCATGGGCCCAGCACAGCTCCTCTTCTGCTACCATAGTATCTGTCACCCTCTCCATGCAGCTGATGAGTTGACTCACCTGTAGGTGACTCATTTCAAACTCTACTCTGAAAACAAAAGGCTTAGTCCTGAGTCTTTAGATATGCTAGTTGTTGCTAGTGCTATCTTTCCATAACAGAGGAAGACAAGTGAAGCCAAAGCAACAATGTCCTTCAGATTGCAACCTGAGGAGCTGTGCTTACCATCAGAAAGCCACACTTTCCTAACTCAGTATTTCCTCGGGCTGCCACTGACTTTCTCTGCTTACCACAGCAGGAAGTTGCACCATATGACACCTGCCCAGAATATTGAGCATTTGGCTTAAAAAGCACGAAGTCATGGGGAAACAATGATTAACTGTAAATCACCGTGGAATCCAGTCCCCAGGGGAATACCTGCAGACAGCCTAGCAAATTGGTGTGGATGTACATTAGCTTGCCAGATTGCATCCAGGGCTAATTTAATGGAATATTACTGCAGCACAAACAGAGGCAAGATACTGCCTAGTCCTCCAGCAACCAGTTTCAGTGATCTGTTTCAGAATATCATGGATCAAAACTACTATTAAGTTGGCATGCTTGAATGAGGCAAAAGAACATGATGTGTCAGATCTGTGCCAGCCTCTGAGGATCACTGCTTCAGATAGATTTAAAAGCTGGTCAGCGCAGCCTCTGAAGCTTTTCATCCTGGCATCATGCATGGAAAGAGGAATAAAGAGTTGAACTTATTTGGGGCTTTGTAGATCATTATCAGTGCCATGAAGGTACTTCTACATTCACTGAGGCCAGTGGCAAGGCTCCTGCTGCCTTCTTTGGGTGCATAGGCAGGGAGTGTTGAACTGCACCCAGAAACAGGGAGGAAGTGCTGTTGGAAAGCTGATAGGAAGTGCAGAGCTCAAGGGCAAGCTGGCACCCAACTCCTTCAGCTGCAGCTACTTGGTGACTGTAAGCAGTACTCTTGATCAACAGAAGTTTTAGGAATTCAGATATCACTGGGATTATCAAAGCCTAGCTCTCAGTGATACAAAAGACCTCAATTTGCAGCTTTCTGGGACTAGGAGACAGTTAATTCACAAAACCATAAAAATTCAAACCTGTTCAAGAGCTGACCTTCATTCAACAATCTTTTTGAATAATGGCACAAGTAGTCAGGATAGACCAATTGTGTTTTCAAGGCTCTGTTTCTCAAGGTTTTGCTATGTATTTAACTTTACCTCAGAAAACACCCTTTGCAGCAGACAGGAGCCTGTGTTATATATAGAAATACGTGATAGCAATAGACAGAGAGGAGCCACAGGGCTGACAGGAGGAAGGATCAGAGCTTTGAAGTCAGACTGGGGGCTCATCTCACTTGGTAAGAAATCTGGGGTCCATAGCAGGTGAATGGATGCAAGGAGGCAATCCTCAGAGGGGTGAGTTACATGCTCTGTCTCAGAGAAGGAAATTTTTCACTTCCCTTTGCCCTTCCCACAGTGCTGATCCTGCTGTGGGGGCTTCTTCTACCTCAGCCTCACAGCACAAAGGCAATCTCCCTCAAGAAGGCAACCACAGTCCTGTACTGGTCTCTGCAGCAGCCAAGAGGCAAAAGCAGCTACAGCTGGGATCAGTTCTGCTTCTGGCATCTGTGTACAAACCCAGCTGCTCAGCTGGGGCCTTGCCCCTGCCTCTTGCCAGGCTGGTAATCCACAGCCAAACACCCTTGGCTTTGCACATCAGTACTGTCCACCTGCCTGCAGCATATGACCCTGTCCCAGTTTTGGATCACCCTTGTGAGTCACATTTTTCCTACCTCCCTCTTCCAGCTCTCCCAGCAGAGTGGCAGCATGGGGCCAGGAGTAGAACCCATCACTTTCTGGCTCCAGCCCAATGAGCACCAGGCTCTTTGAAGGAAGCTGGGGTGCAGACCAAGCAGCTGAGCTTGGTTATCTCCATGTGGGATTCAGGTGTCATGAGGTTAAGGGAAAAGCCAGTTCTGCCGGCACTCTGGGACAGGGGAAGGCATGGCTGCTCTTCCCTAGGGATACTGCATACTGCTGTAGTGGGTACTGCACATTCTCCCACTGAACTGAGTCACTTGTCACCTGTCTGTCAAGGGTAAAGCTGGCCATGAGAATTGGGAGGTGGCAAAGTGTAAGGACAAGCAGGCAGAGGGCTCAGGTAGGAGCATCAGTTCCCTCACAAGTGTCTGGGTACAGGTGTGTGCAAACACCTCACCTGGAGGGCTCCAGCACTTCCTTGCTGCTAACACAGCTTGTCAGGTTGGGGTGCTTGGGAATCTCTCCCTGGACCTGCAGCACTCTCTGGGCTGCAGGCAGGGACTGCCTGCCTCAGCCTGTGCCTCTACCTCTGCCTGTACCTCTGCCTGTGCCTCTGCCTGTACCTCTGCCTGTGTTTGTGCCTCTGCCTGTGCTCAGGCCCCAGTGAGCGCCTCCTGCCCGTGGCTGCTCAAGGAAGCTGCACACCATGGGGGGCTATGCAGGAGACAAATTCCAGTGCTGGGGTCAAATTCCTTAAGCAAGGAATCTGGAAGACCTTCAGTGTTGGCTAAAGACTGCAGACTAACAGAGCTCCCTGTTCCCCCCGCAGAACTGGGTTTCAACCAGCAGAGTGGTTTTCTGCTCAGTCAGTGGGTTGCACAAAGTGCATACAACAGTGATAAAATATCATGAGCACTTTGTAGTGCTCCTTGACCAAAATTAAGTTACTCACAAAGTGATTTCTTAGAATTACTTCTTTGCTCTCTCTTCCTGAACTATTGAATTACAAGTCTGTGATTAATTACTACAGCAAACTTGAAACTGTCACCTTAGAACAAAAGGTCTTTTTGATAGCGGATGTTTACTTTCAGCTGAAAGGGCACATGTTCAAATTTTTTTTCAGTGTATCTTACTTGCATTTTAATTCTTTGAGTTGAAAATATCATTCAGCTGCATGGAGAAGCAGAAAGGTAAAAATGTCATTGGATAAAACTTCAGATTTTTTCTCACAATTGGCACTTACAAATGTCTTCCGGAAGCTAGAGGTCACTGTGCACACAGTTCCACAGCTTTCGGGCATTAACCTGAAGTTATTGTGTGGAACTGGAATTCCTACAGCAAGGTCAGATAGTTTATCCCAAATGTTAGCAAATTCCAACAACTGATCTAACACAGATGCTTTCAGTCCCTCCAGTGGGATCCTCCGGAGGCAAAGAAGGAGTGGTTTCGAACAGGGTTGCTGCTTCCTCAATGCATCCAATCGACAATCCTGCTGCAGATGGGCTTTGTGCTTCACCCAGATCTGACTGTTACTGCTGTGAGCCTCCCCCAAAAGGTATTAAGCCTCATCTACATAGGTATATAATTTTTTAATACATAGGGCAGCAGGAGACACTAGCTACACTGTCACCTAAGTGTTTCTGGAAGAGGAAAAAAGAGCTATTCAGCATTAAAGATTCAGGAATGTCTGTTGACATATTAAGGAAACAACCTCGGGGGACAGCTGACACGGCTCCAAGAAGCATTACCAAGGGAACAGTGACGCAAATGTCTTCCATTTTTACAGGCTGGCAGCTCGCCAGGTTCCCTCGCCTGATGGCTGATGTAATGCTAATCCCTATCTGGGTTAGCACTCGGATATCAACCACAGCAGCTCACTGTGCTGCAATCAATATAGCACACTTTTTATAGAAGAGCGTATAAAAAAATTCTGCTCTAATCTACTAGGAATATGTACAGTAGAGTAACAGCAGGGGAAATCTAATGGCGAGCCTGGAGCTCACCCAGCATGTGCTTTTGCAAGCGTGCACGTGTGTGCACAGGCTTGTACACAAACCCATCTACACCTCAAATAATGGCAAGTCCAGGCGAGGGCCACACATTGAGAAAGGGCTGGCTGTTCATCACGTACAAGAAGAGCCTTCCAATTCCTTTATTAAGTGATTTATTGGCAGAGGAAAACAAGCAAAATGGGACTGGAAAGAAAATGGGTTATCAGCCATAGCATGGAATAAAATGGATGTTTCTGTTTTAATGACAACATTTTGTGGTTCTGTGAGTACCAGAGGGCTCTGTGGGGATTAAGGAAGCCTTACAGCACACCTCTGCAGGGTAGACAGCACTGAGTCAGAGTGAAGGACGCACAGTGGGTCAGTAGCTATCAAAACCCCCCAGCCCCACAGTCGGTGTATAAATTCCTCCATAGTGCCACCAACACCAGCGCCTTAAGACAAGATCAATCAGGAAAGGAGTCCAGAGATCCTGAATTACCATGCAATTACCTGAGGAGCAATTTGGCTTCCTCATAAAAGAAGAATTTTTAAGTCCTGAGTAATTCCAGTTAATATAGTACTGGCCTTATACCATCTCCCATGGCAAACCGTTCCACCACTCAACTGCACCTAAACCACTCAAGAGCACTGGTTTGCTGTGAGCTGATAGTGCAGCTTCCTGCTTCAACACTCCATGTCCTGTAAGGGATTACCCCCTGTCAGTTTATTCCATAGGATACCGGTGTCATAACTGTGAAAGTACCTAAGGGTGTCCTTGTCCCAGATAAAATTTTAAGATAAAACCATGTGTAACAAAGTAGATGAATTCCAGCCTTATCCCGTGCTTAACAGCGTGATTAGGAATTATGCAGGACAATAAAGTGTTTCCTTCTATTGCCCCTTTATCAGGTAATGTTTAAGGGAAAATTTAGGAAAACGCTACTTAGAAATAGAAGTTGATATTCCAGCAGTATTATTAGTCCTTGGGTTAACTCCTGGCAGATGTAAGAAGAATATTAACCACGTCATTCAGGGTTTCCAAAGAGGGTCAGCTTCACAGAAGAGCCCAAGAGCTGGGTTGGTATTTTGGGAAAATCCAGTTACATGGCCTATGAAGATTAAAAAGCCAATACTCTCAACCACATCTTTCCCCAGGCCACGCTCTAGGCAATCTTTCTACAGCAGCTGGTGTTGACTGGTCTGAGTAGCTGACCCTACCTTTCACTGCAGCAAAAATGAAGGAAATCTGTGTTCATTCATGTTAGGCCATACTTACTCAAGCAGCCACCTGGCATAAAGCTTCCCTGAGATGCTCACCAGCACCCAGCTGCAACCTCACACATCCATCAGGTGTTTCCTTGTGTTTCTGCCTCCCTTTTGCCAGGAGCTGCCAGGGCACAGTGCTGTTTGTGGCCATCCCTCCCTCTTCTGCTCTTCATTCCCCACCAGCAGAGTCTGGGCACAGCAGCAGTAGCTTCAGGAAGGGCTGACTGTGAGAGTGATGTGGGGGAGTGGTCTGCAAGAGAGTTTTCTGGACCCCTCCAGCAGGCAGAGAGGATCAAGGAGGAAAACAGGGAAGAAGAATGAGGCAGGAATTACAAAAAAAAAAAGCAGGGCAGGTGTGGCAAGACAAAAGCAAGGAGAGGACAGTACTTGGCTTCATGACTTCTTCCTTCATGTCTACACCTTTGGTCACCAGAAGCCATAGCCCTCCTCCATCCACCCATCCTGCTCAGTGCTTCCTGGCCCAACATTGGCTCCTCTGCCTTTAGTTCCCAAAATACCCTCTAAGCAAATGGATAGTCTTGCTACAACAGCCTCATAAAACAGACCAGTTGAGAGAGTTAATATAATCATATTACCCCCTCTCTGATTCGTGAAGAGGTAAAATGTCTGATCACCAAAGAGCTCTGTTCTCCAGCAAAGCATTTATTTAGCTGAAGTTACTCACGTGTCAGTATCAGTATGGGAGGAGAAAGCGTATTTCCCTTTCAAAAAAAAAAGTAAGGAGGAGGCAAATAGCTCACACAAAGATACATTTCAACACACTTTATACACGTCAGTGCTTCAGTCATGCCCTCCCTTTTCAGCACATACACATGTAACAGGAAGGGAAATACAAGCCCAGTCCTCCTCATGGACAAAGATGACCTCATGGAATAATGATGCAATACCAATGTGAAAGGAAACTCCAAGTCCTTCCTATGCAATCTATAGCACATTGCCACAATTTTTAACATGTGTTTATATTTTCTTAATATTAAATGAAATGTTCAAGAAAAACATGTTCTAAAAATTTTGATGTAAATACAGTTTGTTGTGCTTGAATTCTGAATGAAGAGCAGTCTCCATGATTTTTTCCATATGGTCATGCTACATTATATTAAAAGCAAACTCTGCTCTGACAGACAAGTTGTGCGCTTTATAAATACTTTGCACAGCTGGAAACATTGATGTTTAGCAAAAATCCCAGTGCCAGCAAATGCAATGTGGAGAACCTCCTTTGTAGCAAATGGTCTGCACACTGACCATGGGAGGTGATGCCCAGATCATGCGTGAAGGACCTACTCTGTATCTCCACAGAGCTCAGCAGGGCTCCTCAGGGTCCAGCACTGCTGAGTGGAGCACTCGCCTCTCTGGAGGACACAAAACCCAAGTAAGACTCCAGACAAGTTAATAATCTGGTCTAGGTGGCATTTGTATTATTGTATTTTACAATACAAGATACATATCAGTTAGCACCACTGCCCTGCAAGGTTTGTTGCCAGAAGCTGCCTCCCCAGCTTCTCTCACACTTACAGCAGGGTCCAGTAGTCTCTGACAATCCAATTAATGTGACTCAGGCATTATCACACAATCTTTCTGACTCTAAACACCCTACTTCATTGTAGTACTCCTAGAAATAGTCAAAGAGCTCCAAAAAGATCATTCTAATATTTTGTTTAAAAATGCTAATGCAAGGCTGACATTCATAATCTCTAGTGATCAATCAGTAAAAAGGTGGTTTTCAGGGCAAAATCATTAGACAAAATTCACAGGAATGAGAAAATGTCATATTTAATCCTCAGGGCAAATATGGTTCTGTGATTTCAGTGCAATAACCATTCTTATCCAGGCCAGCAGCATCTGGGGATTTCCATGTTCTGCCTATGTATAAACAAAATAAACCTGGGGTGTGGACCAGTGTCAAGTTCCAAAACCTCTGATTCCTTTCCAAAATGAAGGCTGTGTCAGGTGCAAAACTGACTCCAGCTCCCAACGGGAATAATATGTTCTCTGTGTGCAGAACTGGAGTCAGCATGTTTGTGGATGGATTTGTGCCCATTCCATATTAATGGCAGGGTCAGAAGGAAAATATTAGTGAACAAGTGCATTTTACACACCTTCCCTTTATGATGTGTCATGCTACACCACATCAATATACTTTGGCAGAAAGTGGGAGATACAATCCAGTTCTTAGGCTTTAATGCTCAATGGTATCTTGATGTGAGGAAAACATGATTGAACAACATGCAGAAAATACTGCTAATGGAAATAGGCATTGAGAAAAGAAAAAGCAAACATTTATTTGCCTGAAAAACACTGAAATGGAACATTATTTCCTGAATTCATGGGAACACATTTCCTTTATTCACATTAGCAACTCTGTGGCAATTGATGGTAATTTTCCTCATGGTTTTCATGTTATACTCTCCTTTTTAGTATGTTGTTCCCTGTCTAAGGCACACACTGGTCAGGGCAAGGCTGAGATCTGTGAATCCTCCTAGCAGCCCTGTGAAAAGCAGGGCCTGTTCTCCCATTCAGGTCATGTGAGGACCACAGAACACAAAAATTCCATTCCTGAAGTAGAGGAGAATCTGCTTTAATGCAGAGCACAGGGGTCTGAGTTTCTTTGCACTGCTGCACAAGTATGAATTAGCTAAAAGACTTGCCTGTTCCGCTGTAACAAAAGTCACACAAAAGTGTGTCGTGGTCTTAACAGCAGCATCTGCCTTTGAAGATGCATTTTTTTAGTGTCAAGACACCCATCAAAGGTGAACATTTGGCCTTATGCCTTAAAGTGAAGGCACAGCCAGCTGAAGAGCTGAGCTGAGACCTGGCCTGGTGAGCATTGCTCAGTGGTAAGCTGGAGGAGGACAAAGAGAGTGACATTTCTCTGTCCTGCCCATTAGGCACTCGTGCTCTGTCCGGACCACCGAGTCTCTGACCATCAGAGGAGCCGTGCTCGGGTCTGAGTAGCTGGAATCACTTCACCCCTGGGTCATTACAATATTCAATTATGGCTCTGTGCTTAAGTGACACAATAGGTACGGGAATTGAAAGCACAAGAACTCCTAACCTCTGATCCCAACTCTAAAACAAAATGCCCCTCTGGCTTTAGGCAAGGTACTTAACATCTCTGCCTTGGTTTTCCCATTTGCAGAAGGGGGCTAATAATACTCGGCTACCTACTCCACAGGGAAGTCCTGAGGATTCATTACTTAATGTAAAGCGGCTAGAAGATGAAAACCTGCATGTAAGTGCCAAGTGTTATTACAGTTACCAGGTTTAGCTTCAATTTTTGAGACTTGCTTTCCTCTTTGAAATGAGAAAAAGTGTTCCTTTTAGTTGACCAAGATTAGTGTTCTGCACTGCATTTCCTATAGAAGTGGGAAGGTGTCCTGGGAATATGAAAGAAAAGCAGAAAAATATGTCCCTTTGGATCCCAATCTACCTTTCACATTCTCTCAGGAAATCGTTTTGAAAGTGTCCGACACTTGGTGCAATATGCTGCAGTCACAGGGCAAAAATTTTGCCCTTTCAAAAATGTTTTATGAGCCCCAGGAATAAATCATCTCTAGCAGGGATGGTGAAGCATAATGTTAATAGTCTGTGATTTTCCTCATAGGTAAAGAAATAATTCTAAGCTTTTCTCCAATTTGTTCATGAAACTTTAACAAGAATATACCGAGGGCCGTTCTGGCACATCGGTGGGATACGTACATCAAGAAAAAACAAGGGGAGACTTTCAATTGACCAAATTATTTCCTTCAGTCTCAAATGATTTAAATGTTTGATTTTAAGCAACAGTTCTGGTATGGCAAACTGCTTTCATGGCAAGGCAGTCAACATAATGCTTGTTCAGCATCTTTAAACAGACTGGCATAATTGTGTGATGGAAGGCGGGGGGACTGGTCATCCTAACATGAGCTGCACTGAGACTACAATCTGCAATAAATGGACACAGCAAACAAAAGGGCCAATTCAGTATTTTCAAATGCTGAGATTATTGGAAACAAAGGGAACAATTTTGTCACCCCGGAAAAAAAAAAAAAGGCCTTTTATGATTGTTCTGAAAAAGCCCCCTGCCGAGAACGGCTGCCACTCCTAAGAATTCAAAACATGCAGCTAATGCACATGGCTCTGCTTCCAGCTTCATTAATATGGGATTTTGGCACTGCAGGAGCCCCTCCTGTGTGTACTGGATCTGTATCTGGCATAAGCACACATCAGTATGTTTCTGTTGAATTAGTCAGAGCACACAATGTGGTGTTTATGCCAGTTTTATGCTGACTGGAGGACAGACATTACCTGATTCAGTTCAGTGTCTGCCAGAATGTGTCAAACATATCTGAACCAGCATAGTAAGTTTGTGCTTGTTCAGTGCTTGGCTGCACATGGCTATGATGTCCTGCTCCAACACAGAATGCTTTTTAGGCCAGATTTTATTTTTAGATGAAACCCTGATTTAAGACATACAGTGCCTTGCTTATATTAACTAAGATGTTCTGCCCCTTTACTGTAAGGTGTTGTTTAATTATTCATAGCAGAGATTATATAATTACAGAGAAAAAGCTCTCCTTTGATGTTTATTCCCAAGCATCAGGTTCCTTAGTGAATGCAGGAGTTGTCAGGTGCCCCCTGAATGTAAAGCACTTATTTCTCTCTTCGATAAGCAAATGAAAGCACCAAGTTAATGTGAGCAAAGCATGTAAAGAAAAAGAGTATTAGATCAGAAGAGAAATCTACAATCTGCTTCTGCTTTTCTCACTTCCCATTGACTGGGGATTAGGACCAAGCCACCCAGCACTCTGAGTTGCTCCACTTTCAACAAATATTGGTCAAATCCTGCAGGATCAGAGCCAGCTTTGAGACATGCTGGCAAGAGGATTCTGCTAGGATCCTCCCTTCCTCATCATCCCTCCCAAGCAGAACAGAGTAATTTGCAGCAAAGTGGGTGGGAAGGGTTCAGAAATCTTTGAGCCCATACAGCTTACCCAGGCGACACAGAGGCCAGCCACATGTACACTGGGGATGTCAGTGTCCCAGCTATTTTCTAGAAACAATTCCCTCTGAAGGGAGCAGTCCTTCAGACAAAGCCTTATGACACATCCGGGTGACTTCTAGGCTCTTTTCCTTTTCTTCTAATTACTTAGTCATGGAACCCAGAATAATTAGCCATAAGTGGTCAAAAGAGCCACAGAAACAAAATGCCTCTTGGGACATTGCAACACAATGCTGAACTAGTAAAAAGAAACTTCATTATCAAGGAACAGTGTGAGGCTCTTTGTTTCACCTGCTTTCTCCTATGTCTCTGTCTTATTATTCCTCCTTCCACCTCTGACTTTTTCTGTTTTCTCCACATAATTATCTCCTGTCCTGGTTTGCATTCCCTCTGCTAAAAAAAAAATTCTTCTCTTGTTCATTATGTCATGCCTTTTCTTTGCACTATTGTTTTACTTATTTCTTTCATTTTTTTCTCTGGTCATTCCCATTCAGTCCTAGCCACTGTCATCCTCAGTTTCTTTGGTCTGGCTCTTTAGGTCTCCACTTCTCTCCACTTCTCCCTGACTGATGTTTTCTCCTTTTTCACATTTGCATCCCTGAGGAAATTAAGTTCTTTCACCTTAAATCTTACACGTTCTTATCCCTGTTCTTGCAGTCCTTCCCTTTCTTACACTATGTGTTATTCCCTCACTCCCCACTGCCCTGAAAACTTTCTGTACCCTTGCCCACTAGCTACTCAGCAAAATGTCATTGACAAGCTATGGATGTCACTACAGCAGCAGGAGCCACAGCCATGGGACTGATGTTTACAGAAGCAAGACTGGGCTGAAAAGAAGCTCTGCTTGTGCACAAGGTAACCCATGGAGAGTTATTAGTTTAGCTTATCAAAGGGTGGGTCAGCAGACAGGAAAATCCCAAGCTTATCTGTTTGTCCTTTGCATAGCTATGCCTGTTTTGTCATTGTTACTAATCCTTCCCCACTTTCCCAAAGAATGTTGTGGGTGCTGCACAGATTGAGGGCTGCTGGTTGCCCCTTCCCTTGTCCCTCTTGGGAGTGGGGAGGGTTACTGTGGCCAAAAGCATGCAGTAGCAGAGCCAGATCCCCTGTTCCACTTATGTTGGTATGCAGCTTGGAGTCGCGTCAGCTCTTTGGATGAGATGTTCTTTCTGTGGCTGGAAATTGCATCAGAAGTTCATCGCAGAGGACAGCTGAGCCACCAGGCAGCAGCCAGCAGTGCCTGTTAGGGTGCTTTTGCACTGCCTCCCCGAGCTTTACCCAGGTAGGTCCCTGCTGCACTGCCAGCTGATCCACAGGAGGGACAGCCATGAGCAACTCGGGTGCTGGAACTGGTAACTGGTCACATAAAAATGGTGCACAATGTGCCTGTAAGTTGCTGTGATGAATCCCCTCTGCTCACGGCCAGCCTTCACACCAAATTCTCTCTTCACAGCAAAAAAGTCTAGAAACTGCCTGGACTAACTCCTTCCCAAGGGTACCATCACTAAGTCAACAAAATTGCAGTACAAATGCATGTGTCCCATTGTTAGGGGTGGGAGAGGCGAAACTGACAGGGGTTTGTCAGGAACACCCACAAAGATCCCCAGACACAAAGCAACCAAGTTTAAAGATCCAAAGGCCAGCGTCTTGCAACAGAAGCAGCCAAGCACAGTCAAGCAAGAAACGAACATTTGCTTTTCTGGTTCATATCCTTCCCAGTTCTTTCCTTAAGAAACGCGGAGGATTAATAATTTTGGCCGCAGAGCCTGAGTTCACACAAACACATATGAAACCGGCTAACAATACCCCCATTAAACGCATCGAGAAGCTCAGAGACTGGAACAACTCACCTCCAAGAGCTTCACCCAAGTCCCACAGGAAGGCTACAGCGGAGCCAGAAATAGAGCCCAGACCTCCTGACTCCAAGCCCTGGGCCCTAACAAAAACACCAGCTTCCCTCCACCAACCCTCTCTTCATACACTACATTGACCAGACTGGAAAAGGCATTCAAAATAAATAAAACCTGCTTCTCGCGCCAAGTTTTAAAAAACATTTTCTTGTCATGGCTGGTTGTTTTTCTCCTGCTAGACATTAGGCAGTCTCCAGGAGTGAGACAGCTCTCCTTTCTTCTCCAGGAAACACAGTTGTCTCCCACATGTTGCACTCAATGTAGCTCAAAGAAATGTTTTAGGAAATTCCCCCTAATTCGGTGAAATTGTTAGCTTGGCAGTGGCATGCTGGAAACAGGACTGAAAGATTGCCTCGGAGCTTTTTTTTTTCATTTTTCCTTTTTAAAGCACACAGGAGAGCTCGGGCTTCAGACGGGCTGCTGAGGAAGACAGAAACTCATGTTACATAGGAAGGATTTGGCAGGCCTGAGCACAGAAATTTCCAGAAGTGTTTGCGTGGCAAGAGCTCTGTGCCAATCCACATTTTTTAGCTATTCTGGCTGCATGCCCAGCCGAAAAGAAAGTCTTGTATCTCCACACAGTTCACTGGCTTCCCTGAGGAGTTTCCATACTGCATGGCAACATTGGATAATCTCATTTGCGCGCCAGAAGAACTCCTGCTACTTACACTGTTACTAAATACCAGATGTGCTTAATAAAGAGTAAGTGGAGCCAAACCTAGGGTAATCACATAACCTATCATTAACGTTTTCTAAAAACAAAAAAATGCCATTGGAACAGCAGATTACTGTTTTGCTTTGTTTGCTTTACGCCCTGTTACGGGAACCCCTGGGGTGCTGGGAAGGGAGCACGGCAGGAGCAGACAGCTCTGGCACGGCCGATGACATTGTTTACAATCACACCCCTGCACATCTGAAACATGTGTGAGAAAGTAAAGGCTAAGCAGATTTCACTGTGCTGGCGAGGGAGAGGAGGATTGCAACAGGAAGTCTACGCCACCAAGAAAGTGCTGGAGTCTCGTGTTTCTTCATTCCGGGGAGGTGGCTGGGGACGGGGATGCAGCAAGGGCGGCGTGAGTTTGGTCCTTCGTGGTGTGTACATCCCCTGGTCCCTGGTGCACAGCAATACAGGAGTGGGCCTTGTTCCTTGAAATTTAATGACAGCCCAAATCCTCCAAGCCCATTTAAAATACATTTTTGTGTGAGTCAGGGGGCCAGTCACAACTCAAAATGTGTGTGCACATTTATTATGGATTTAAATGGATGTTGCACATGTGCATATCTGATGCTGACCGGAGCCTTGAGGGAAATAGCTAAACCTCAGTGAGTGAATTCTGCTCTGACAGGCTGTTAGGAGGAAGGAGACAGATGCACTATGATATCTGGAGCCTCACGTGCCCTGGGCAGTGGAGGTACAGAGAGCAGGGAGTCACCCAGGTGTGAAACGAGCAAGCCCTCCCTGAAATGAGACATGGGTGAAAATTCTGCTTTATCCCACAGCTTTCTCTGCAGCTGACAGGGGAGAATAGACTTAAATGACTAGAAAAAGCTTTTTTCTTTATTTCAGTGTCCACTAAATGGAAGAGAAACCTGGCAAACATGTGCAAACCAGGTCCTTTCAAGGCCACTCTTCACAGGTCTGGTTGCTTGGGCTGTGTGGAAAGCAAGATAAGGGGATGGGAACAGGGACAAGCCCAGGCCTTGCCTGTTCTGTAGGAGAAGGCAAAGGCAGGGATTGGGAGCGGTGAGTCACTCTCACCACACAACAGCCCCGAGCAGTGCCACTGCTCCAGGCCCCCAGGGCAAACTCTGACCCAAGTCAGTAGGAGTTGCAGCTATGCAAAGCTGGGATATCTGATGCCAGGAGCTGTGCCAAGGGCACGGGGTGAGCAGGTCACAGTAGGTGTCAGCCTGACACAGCCCAGGAGCAGGAGGGCAGTCACAGCCCAGTGCTCACATGGCTCCCAGTGTGACTGAACCCCAGTGTTCTCCAAAGCCTGCATACAAGCAGAGAAAAGCCAGCAGGGAAACACAATGGTCTTGCTGCTGCAAGCCCACTGCTCGTGCCACCCCTGCTTGGCCCCATTCACTGCACCCACTGTGCCAGCTCGTGCCCACGCCTGAGCTTTCCCCACGAACCCAGCAGTGCTGGTCCCAAAGGCTGTGCAGGGTGGCACGAGCAGCACGGCCGCCTGTGCTGCCCCGGGCCAAACAGATGGCACAGCCCTGCTTCCCGGCACGGGAGCCAGCTGCACACTGCTAGGGATGGAGCAGCTGCTCCTGCTCGGGCCAGGCTTTTGCTTGATGTAGGTATTGCCTGGCTAGCCCGTAGCCAGAGGGCAGCAGATGACTCAGGGCACCAAAGCAGCCATGTCCCCACCAGCTATTCTGTCTGCTCCTCAGTCCTGGAGAGCTGGGCTTGCTGCTGCCACCACTCAGAGGTCAGGCTGAGGAGGATGTGGTTAGCCAGCTGAGGGGGTGAAACTCTAGGACACTTGGGTCATGCCACACACCTCCCCCTTCCAGCTCCACCCTTCCCCTTGTCCCATGGCCAGAGTGGTCCTGGCTACTCAGCCTCCAAATGGAAAGACTTGGTTTCACCTGTGCTACTGAGCAGCCCCAAAACATCCTGCAGTATTCCGACCTTGTTGCTGGCACCTTTCCTCTCTTTGTCACCATAATGTCTTGGGTGCTTCAGAGGGAGCAGTCTGTTACTTGGCAGCCAGAATAGGAACAAGAGGCTTCCTTCACCCACAGGTGCATGCACACAGTGACTAGATTTCCCCAACTAAAAACCTGGGACAGCAGTGAAGTAGCCAGCAGCTCATTCCCTCACTCTGCCCACTCCCTGTTGGACAGAAGACTTTTTATCAGCTCAGTTGCTGGTTCAGGGAAACCTCACCCCACCAGCTGTGGGTGGTGTGCAAGAGAGCCAAGAGAAAATCAGGTAGCTGCTGCCCAATTCTGTATCACTGTTTCCACTTCAAGCTTTAAGGATCTCACTAAGTCGGGAAACAGAAGAGGAACAGCTAATCAGCTGCACAAAGCCACTCCCTCCTTCCCCTCACTGCTGTCAGGGTGTCCCAGCCCTTGCCCACCCTGCCAGATGCCTCCAGCTAGCTGCTCCCCTCTTGGTCTCCCCCAGCAGGCTGAGGGAATACTCAGGCAAGGCTCCTTGGCTGTGAGGATCCAGGCACCTCACACACCCCACCAGATCTGTCCTCTTCCTCGCTGCACTGCCCAGGCCACTCCAGTTTGTGGGCAAACTAACAACATGTTCTCCTACAGCTGCTTCCAGGAGCTCACAAAAGCCCTGCTCTTTGGAGTTTGGTTTGATTGCTGGGTTGTGAAGGGGCACCCATCAGATGGTCCTGGAAGTGAACACTTGAGCCCATTCCTAGCTGGCAGCAGGAAGGAAAGGCTCCTGCCAAGCAGTCACTAGGCATGCTACAAACAGCTTGCTTCCCTGCCCCACCAGGTAACAAAGTCCATTACCAGTAGGAGACTTCAGTCTGCAAAGTGGAGCTCTTTAGTGAGCTTTATAGCATTGGGATGCACGTGAGGTTTCTGTTGTCTGCTGGGGCCAAGCAGAACTGCAGCAACACTTGGCAAGGCATTGCAAGGCACTGAACTGTGGGGCAGTCCTTGACGTGAAGAGCTATCTCAAGAGAGACAATAAAGGCAATAAAAGGAACAAGGAAGCAGAAGGGACAAAAAAGAATTTGCAAATATGACAGTAATGGCATGATCAGTGTGAAAAGAGATGGGGTTTTAGGTCTTAGTAAGGAAAGAGCTAAGGAGGAGCTATGAGAAGGACAAGAGCAGGAAAGAGCAGGGAAAGCAGATGAGATGAGGCTGAGAGGAAGGCAAAGGAGAAAGGGAAGGAAACTCTGGCAGGCCCTATTACACCTTCTTTGTTCCCCACCAGGCAAGATATAGGGAAAGGCACATGAAACATCACATGCAGTAAAGATGCAGAAGGTGACTGCTTCATCCTTCATTTCTTGCACCGGTAAGCCTAAGCTGACCCTGTCTTTCCCCATGTCACAGGGCTGCCATGTCTGTGAAAACAACCTCTCCCAGCTCCCATCAATCAGAGCCAAAGTTGGACAAGCGGGCAACACAATGTCAGGGAGCAACACAACGTAATGCACACAGGAAAGATCTGTTAGAGCTCTCCAACACATTGACAGGGTTTATCTTATCTGTTGCCAGGAGGGACAAAGAGCTGGAGGGACAGTGAAGGTCAATCAGGCGCTTAGGAGAGCTCAGAAGAAGGGAATAACTGATTACGTTGAAGGACATCACATTTGCAATTAAGGCTGAGCTCCAAAAGTGTGGGGGAAGTAAGCTGTTTCCCTTCCCTAGTTCAGCATAAGGAAGACTCCACAACTACCAGAACCAACAACTGTGTGAATCTGTTGTTCCACTTCCTATGTGCCCACCAGGTTCTGAACGAGGTAGGATGAGCACTAAGCCTGTGGATATTTACAAGAAAAAGACTTAGCACAGAGTGCTTCTGGGCACAGCTCTATTGCCAGTAAAAAGCATGATGAAAAGCATACTTTCTTTGATGAAGCCTTTTTCAAGTGGTTTATGGGTGAAGGTGAATCTAATGTATATCATATTTGTCTGATGGCAAACAGAGTGCACTTGTGAAATCCATCTGATTAGATATTCTGAGAAAATCTTCATTAAATATCTGTAACCTTTGAATCATTCCATTCTTGTCAGGGTTTCAGCTGGAAATTGTTCTGGATGCAAAGGAATGGCAGGTCACTAATGCATTATTTCTTATTAAATGCTTTGGGTTTAGGAACTTAAAGGATATGCAGATACTTTTCTCATTTACAGCTTCACATGAAGCAAAATACTAGATGAAGATAAACAACCAAAGCAACTTGCCTTTTGCTAGAGAAGTAAAGACACAGGTTATTGCTATGTTAAAAAAAATGTGTGAAAATATGTGAGAGGTGCTTTTGACCCTCTGTAAGAGAATTGCTCTATCACTGATTCATATTAGCAGGCCTTGAAATGCAACTGCTGTGGGCCAAAGAGAAAGGTATGTACCAGAAAGGTCATGTCACAGAGAGAGACTCAGTGTATCTGGCTTAACCACCCAACTCTGTTGCTGGTGTTCTATCGTTTTATCCATCTTTCTTGGTTTAGCACAGCAATTTCAGAGCATCAAAACAAATTGATTGCTTGTGGGTTTGGAGTTAGTCCTCTGCTGGATGGCCCTTAAATCCTCTCATCAAAAATGGCAAGCATAAGATGCCTTCCTGACGGCTTCAGCCTGAAAAGAACAGTTTCATGCTCCAGGGAGCTGCTGAAAAGATACAAAGGCTGTATCTGCTGGACACCCTCTCTGTCACCTCTGCTCATGAGCAAAGCTTTGCTAGTTATCACCCAGCATTCACCAGAGGGGGAAGAAAGTAATCATAGCTTTCCTGATTTAGCCCCCCCTCAGTGGACTTTCATCTGCACAGGGCGACATGACAGTGTCCCTGCTACCCCTGGTGTCAATCCAGCCTTCTCTCACTTCATTTTCTTGGCTGCTGAACGATGCTGAAGTCACATTCAGAACATCAATTGCAGTGAAACAGGGGACTAATACACTGAAATGAGAGCCTCCATGGAAACACCTCCCAAAATAATAAAAGGTGTGATGTAAAACTGGCTTAGGTGTTTGAGAGCTGTGCCTGCATGTCACATAAATGTCACGTTGGCCTACAGCCAGTGGTAGGAAACTTGACAGTGCAAGCTACCCTAGATCAGCTCCAGACCCCCCAAGACCCCTCCCATACCTCCAGGTGCAGGTTGAAGCTCTTCATCCCTGCCGCATCCCAGGCAGTTCTTGTCTTTTCCCTAGCACATGTGACTTTTAAGATGACTGGGAGCAAGTAGGGAGATGCCACAGCCACTGCTCTTGTCCCTGAGCTCCCTCCCTCAGCCACACTTACCACTGTCCACTCAAAGGAAGTGAGGCTGGACCATGGTGGGCATTCTGGGGGTAATGTTTAAAAAGCTGCTCCACCATTCTCACCTGGGGCTTCCCCTTGCCACCTGCCTTACCTGCAGTTAGGACTGCTCTGACTGTGACTCCCTGGGAGATGGCTGCCAGTGCCTGGGGGGACAGCAGACACAAGTCCTCAGCTACCATGTCCCTTCAGCATCCTCTTGGGAGGCTCAAGACCTTAATCTCATCAGTGGGACTCCCCTTCCCCACATTTCTGCCATGGTGTCTCAGCTATAACACTGCTACGAAAAATGTTGTCCAGGAACCAGTGAGATGAGGTCCTTGCAGCTTTCCAGAGTATTAATGGTGAGTGACAATTCTGCAAGATTTCATCCAGGTAGAGGCAGCTGTCCTCAACTAGCCACATGGCTATGGCTGAAGCCCAAACAGGGAGCAAAGTATCTGACACTGAGCAGGCTGGTGGAGGTACAGCAAGCGACCACCCAAGCCTTCAGTTTTTAACAAGCAAGGATCATGACCTTGGGGGAAAGGAGGAAATGATTTTCCAGTATTACTGAGAGGAATGGAGGCAGACAGCTCTTGGGATCTCCCAATATCACACAAAAAATGCATTACATGATCAGGAATAAATGCAGATTTACTAATTCCCAGACCCGTGGCAGCCATTGTACTGGTTCCTGCCCAGTATGGGCCATCAGGCTTCATTCAGCCTTTTGAAATGACAGCCAGCTATTTATAGATGCTGCCTACATTACTCCGAGGAGCAGCATCTTTCTATATTTTACAAACTCACTCCAAGTTTCCTTCAGTATCCTGCCAACACAGGGTGAATTTCTGAGACTAATCTTCCCTCCTTTTTCCCAGAACACAGAACATCTGGGACTACTGAGATATCATCTTGTGGCATGGGCTGACTTTTTTTTTTTTTTTTTTTAAAACGAGTTTCTGTGTAACAACTTCATGATGTTTTTCCTGGTAGGACAACTGTCTCATCTAAAACCTTGCCTCACATATTCATTTATGGAGGACATTTTATGCTAAAGTTCTTAAAAGAATTTCCTTTTGTGCTCTGTCCTCACCTTTCTCTGTTAAATTCCTCCCAAATGTCTCTCTGATGCTTAACCTGCAGGTCGCCCTATTCAACAAACCAAAGCAAAATGCTGGTTTGAATAAGCTCAGGATACATTGATGTCATTTCTGAATATTAGCAGGCCACATGATACTACCAACTTTATTTGATCCCATTTGCTGAGGCAGCCTGAATTTCTCAGGGGCAGGTTTTTTTAATCCTGGTTCATTATTGTTCAAACCCATCAAGTAAATGGCTGTGGAGCGGAAGCTTGAATGGGTTTGTTTAATAGGGAAAGTCATTCATCTGCAGCATAGCAGCTCTGCAGCAAAGCTATCTTCCCTCTTCTGCTTCTTACTGGGTCTGCCTCAGCAGCAGTGATGTTAAACCCTGGCAGGGAAATGCTGGGGAGAGTAGATCTTTGCCTTCACACTAACTGCTTTGTTCACTGCAAGAATTCCTTTCCAAAGTAAACAGTCTGATTGTTTCTATGGGTCAGCCAGCTATTTTAAATTTATTTTTCATGTATCACTTGGTACTGCTGAGAATACTGGCCCCATGGCAAGCTGTGCTTTTTATCTGAGGCAGCCTCCCACTCAGGCCCCAAATTGTAACCTTGGGATCTGTTGATGTTACATTTGCAGCTCCCTACAGGTCTTATCACTGCTGCTATGGAAAGCCAAGACAGGCTGTGGAACCATGGCACCTGCCAGCTTTGGAAAACTAGCTATAAAGTGCTGGGATGTGAATGACCCTGTGAGCTAGGAGCTGCACTGATTCTTTACCCTCCTGACTTGCACCATGTTTGAATTAAGAATCAGACCCTGAAATGTCCTGAACTGGTGCATGGAAATTCAGTGGAGCCCTGCCAAGTAATGGCAGATGAAGTTCTGGCACTCAAACCTATATTTTTATACATACAACTTGCTATTTTTTCCCAGCCTTTGGCTTCGCAGCAATGCCAGAAAAGCACCCTGGCTGCATTTCCCTTACGAAAGCACAAACGTGAGATCTCGTAGCTGGATGCTTGCACCAAGGATGTGTTCAAGGCAGAAAACTGCAGGTATGGTCACGGTGCCATTCTGCACCGAGCAATGCACGTGGGCCCCCAGCCTATCCCCTGCTCCCTGCCTGCTACAGCCCAACTGAAACTCATTACATACCAGGAATACCAGCATCCCACAAAGCCTGTGCTGGGTGGAGGAGGAGGCTCCCCCTCTCTCCCTTCTTTCCTTTCCGCCCAGCTTGGCTAGTTCTTTGGCAGAGCCCCAGGACTTGGAAGGGGGGAGCGGAGGGGGGCTTGGGAGGGCAGCGACTTCCCGAGCTTACCCACGGCCTCATTTTGATCTGCAGTACTGCCTGCTCATTTCCACTTCACAGATGCTGCTGAGCTCTGCCACGGAGAGACAAATCCCAGAAGGGGAAGGGAGCGTGGTGGGGAGGGAAGAGATGAAAGCCGAAAAGAGCTGCATTTATTAAGCTGTTTTTCTTTCAGTGAAAAGAAGCATTTATCAGTGATTTCATATGTCATGTGAGATGTGGCTCCCTGCCAATTTCTAAGGATGCAAACAAGGCGCTGACATCATACACTAAATATAGAGCAGTTCTTGCTTTAGGTGAATAAATAATGCAGATGCAAAAGCCCAGGTTTTCAGTTACACATTCATTACCACCCGTCTGTCAGGTTCTCATCATCAGGAGAAAAACCTCCGACTCCAGCAAGGAGTGACAGGTGAAGAATGCAAAACAACTTCAGACAATAGGTGATTAAGCAGAATTTCCTTGTTCTTTGCTTTTTTTCCTTACAGCTACATTTCATTTCAGCAGTAATCCATGGTGCAGCTTTTCTAGCACAGCTCTGCTGCCTCCCTCCCTTTCCCTTCAAGCCAAGCTGGAGTGACAAGCCTGGGTGGGGAGAGCCTGAACAATGAACACAGCCAAAATGTGGAAACTTCCCTAGGCACTTAGCAAGGGAAAAAGAGCAGAAGAAAGAAAATGGCAAAAAAAAAAAAAAAAAAAAAAAAAAAAAGCCTCTGATCATACTGTGCAAGCAGTAAAGCAGCAGCATCCCCCTAACAAAGCAGTTTTCCATGCCCTGTCAGAGAGAGGTTTTAATTGTGGTCTCCCAATGCTAATCATTCTTGACTCATCTATTGGGTGGTTTGTTTTTATTTTTTAAGGCACCCATTTTAACAACCACACAAGCAAACCTGTAACTGGTTCCATGGCTCATTATTTTAGGTCTCAGAAAGCCCTCCAGGAAGGATTACAATTGGTAATAAAGCTGAATCGATAACTTTTTCCCTTCTCCTCCTTCAGATCAAAGGCCCTGAGCAGGAGGAAGCATCCCCAGCCCATCCTTTCTGTGGGAGAACAGAGACAGGAGAGCGGGAAACAAGCAGACAATGCGCCATCAAAGCTGCCGCAAGGTGTTGGATCAATGACAACATCTGCATGAGGGTCTGGGCTACAATAGGAGCTGTTACCATGGAAACAGGTGCAAAAGCATCAGGGGGAAGAAGCAGGCAATGGTGAAAGGTGAGAAAGAGGGAGAGAGTATTTTTAGCTCCCTTAGGAGGAACGTTATACAATGACATCACCCTATCTCATTATTTGCACTCGTGCTGCACAACACATTGTGGCACCTGCCCCAGACTGCTAAATGGGAAAATGTTATTATGGGTGTGAATTATAAATACTGCAGTGAAACTTGAGTTGGGAGTTATTAGACATCACTATTCTGTAATAAAGGAAAGCATTTAATGCATTGTGCTGTAGAGATTCACTGTACAGTGTAAGACGCATCATGTCTAGAATTTTAATATTCTCAGAAAGTAATTATGACTCATCCTTTTATTGTTATTAAGAAGCAGAGTGAAAATAATTTTACACATTTGATATCCCATCAACAAGCCTTTTGCACTGGAGAAACATGGCCTAATTTTCCAGAGCTCTGCGTGCCAACATGTTCTGAGTGAATGTGTTGGTAGTCATAGGTGCTGGGCACTGCCAGAAACCCGGCCGTCTGTGTCACATGTGAATGAAGCCTCATTAATTTCAAAAATACAAAGTGTACGTTTCACTGCCTGCGTTCAGCTCCTTTGGAAGGGCCAGTTAAGGACCAGTGGATACCCATAACTTCTGCTGAAGCCCTGATTCCAGGCAAGGAAAAAATTCTGGCTGTCAAACACCGCTCCTGGCTGCCAAACAGAGGGGAAAATCTCCAGCCTTGGGAGCTGAAACAAGCTGGGGCTCATCTGCCTTGCGCCAAGAGGTGGGTGCCCGGAGCTCACCACACCAGAGAGGCTGGAATCACTATTCCTGTCATGCTGCTCACAGTGAAGTCAGAAGGATAAACCCAGAGGAATGTGTGCTCATGATTGCAGAACTCTGAGCCCGCTCCCAGCCCCAATCACTATCGATAAATGCCGTGTTCAGCCGGAGTGTGTCGGGGGCACCAGGCCTGCCACTGGAGATAGGCAGGGACTGAAATTCCCCGTGCTGACACCCACCAGGGCTGCCAAACAGTGGTGTGTGAGTGGCAGGGCTTGCCCTGGCTCTTGCCCTGTGCACAGCAGCGCACATGGGCGCTCAGCCATTTGTTTTCGCAGTTGGCCGGAGCCTGCGTCAGCAGGAGCGGTGACCGGGGCGGCACAGGCTCCGGTGCCAAGGGTGCAGGGCAGGCTGTGCAGCCTGGCCTGGCTGCCAGGAGCCAGCCAGCCTGATGTCACGCCATAGCCCTGCTCCTTGGTGAGCTAAATATACCCTCCCTGCCCCTCACGCCTGTCCCAGGAGCGCGGGCGGGCTGGGGCAGCAGCGAGGGGCTGGGGGCACAGCTGAAGCCCTGGCCTCGCCTGCCCTGCCATAAAAGGCACTGGTGCACAACCCAGCCAACTGGGGAAACAGAGCAAGAAATAGCACAGGAACCATGGGGGATGACAGGGAACACGACAAGCCAGGGAGTTACCACCTAGTGGCAGGCAAAGGGGCTTTACAAGTGAGGACAACTGGTAGCAAAACCTGATTTTCTTTTTGGTTTGTTTTTTTTCACCGTGCGATCACGACGTGCACTCTTCTCTCTGTTTGAGCTACCAGAAGATCTGACTCTTTAAATATATAATAAATAGTGAAAGGTACCATGTATGTATGTATGTATGCTACTTCTGATCCATCGTCAGGGGGAGAAGACAAAGGTTATCCAACACAGCACAGCTCAGGCTGATGAAGGTCCCATAGGGCACATCTACAAAGAAGGGTAGAAAAGGTGAGTGAATTTAGCTGAACCTGAAATTATAACACCTGAAAATATTTTCTTTCCTAGTCTAGATACAGCCTTCTTTCTCCAACATCCCTGAGTCTATTGTATCTAATCCTCATGATGATTAACCAGACCATGCCTGAAACAGCAGCCTTGTTTTATATCACTGGCTAAGTTGAACTATTCTGCACATCAGCTTGACTCAACCTCACCCCCATTTCCTAGTTAAGCTAATGCCCAGCACAATGCTGAATTGCTTCTGCTTTCTTCCTGCACCTCTTTTTTGGCACTTCTCATTCTATTTTTGAGGGAGGAGATGTCTTACAGTATTAGTATTGGATACAGATGATAATATTTTATGTGACTTATCATATAATTTGTCTTATATGTTAGCTTTGGCACTGCCAGCATTGTGATCATGCCAGTAGAGAAACTTTGATCTGAGTGTAAAACTCAGCCAGGCTTGATGTAGGGTTGCAGAAAATAATTTCAAATATGAAAAATATGGCCTGTGCTTTTGGAGATACAAATGCTGTTGATACCCCTAAATATCACATTTTACAGGAGGTATGACCTCTCTGCTAAAATCAAGTACCATTTTAGGACAACATTAGGAGTCACTCTGGGCACGTGTGGAATTCACCAGACACATTTTGGGCACTGCCCCAATCTGAATCACTGCGATCATGGACATGTATGGCTCAAGAGACCATCCAGCTCCTCTTCCCCTCCCCTTCCCTCTCTTTCTGGCTGATATCCCCGACTGATATGTGTTTAACCTTTTGAAAATATCTTTGGTGACAGGAACAGCCCTCAGCCAGGGCTTACCTCGCTTGTTACAGCATGTTTATCTCTCACTGTAACCCAGCTCCCTCTGACTGAGAAAGAACTCAGCTTCTCTGCCTACCTGAAGACTAGTTGGTCTAATGGTGATCCTTAGATATTTGACATGTTACCACATCTGCCCTCATCCTCCAGTCGTGCATTCTGAACAAACCAGTTCTTTCAATCTCTCCCTGTAAGCCAGGTCTTCCAGGCTATCACCATGCCCCTCTCTGTTCCAGGCTCACCTGCATCATCTCTGGACCAGCAGGATGCTGCCCTCTGCCTGGCTCAGTCTTGATGAGGTAGAAATGGTGATTTCCCCAAACCCACATCTGACATCTCCCACTTGGCCCCTTCCCCATTCCAGACCTCTGTCTTCTGCCTCTTGCCCAGACCCACCCTGCTCTGCTGCTGCCAGCCTGGTGCTTCTCCACAGCATCATTCCATGTTTGAGTCCTTCTTCCAACTGCGTGCTGAAATGAATTTGAATTTTTGAATTGAATTTCAGTTTATTGATCTCAGACCGTTTCTCCCATTTGCCAAGACCACTTTGACTTCCAGCCCTACAAAGTGCTTGCAAATTGTGCTTCCCCACCTGGAGGAGCTCACAGATTTTAAAGTGTGCTTTCTATTCCATTATGCTCCTCATTAACAATATAAATAATAGCAGCACTATCCAGCACTGTCTGCTTGCTTGCTGCTCTCCCTTCCCTTTGGCCTCTCTAGGTACCAGGGCAGTGAGCACTTGCCCAAGAGACAGAAGAGACATGGGCTTGCCACCTGGGTGACACCTGGGTGACAGCAGTGCCCTGAAAGTGGGCGGTAGGGAATGCACATTGTGCCATGCTCAGCCTCTTGCAGCTTCCAGCACCAGGCATTAGGGCCTCTTGCCTCCATCCACAGCCAAAAAGCTGCTCCCATGTGCAGTGTGCACGCATGGGGGTGTTCAACCACAAGCTTGTGGCTGGAAGACAAGAGGGGATTGGTTTGGCTCAGCAGGACTGCTGAAGGTCGGACTACCAGAAATGTTTACTGAGCGAGTTTGTGCAGCTTCAGCTCGTGCTTGCCAGGGACCCAGCTGAACAATTAAAGGAAATATCAGCTCAGTCACAGGTTGCAGCACACTCATAGGCCTGCCTTCAATGAATAAGATAAATCTTTCACACTGATTCTCTAATCAACTCAGTCCTCAGAGGTGTAAATTATGCTGGCAGGTGTATAATCAGTGAAGCTTCCAAATTAACCTAAAAAAACCCCAAAGAACCCTCTGAGTCTCTCAGCATTGGCTGAGCTGAGCAAAGACGGTCTAAAGCAAATGCAACACAAAGCTGGGTGGCAGCCACTGTGCCTTGCAAACCTGATAGAGAAACTGCCATCCTGGAACCTAGAGCTTTGGTTCAGAGATGATGCTCCAACCCGAGCTGTTCTTTCCTCATTGACCCTGCCCAGATGCTCAGGGCATGCCTTGTTTGCATGGAAATCCCATCAGGATCATACACCTCTGCAGGAGCATTTTAGGATTCTGAAGGCAGCTTTGGAGATGTTAGAGGAAGGCAGCGAAACAAAGCAGCAAAACCTGAGTTAAAAGCATATTTCCTGCTCAGCCTAGGGGGTACAAAAAGTGTTTGGATGGGCCCCAGCCTACTGCTTTATGTAGCCACTGTTTTATTGTGTAAAATAAAAATAAAATGGATTCCAGTAAATAATGGTAAATATTTGATGATATAATTATGTCTTATTAATGCAATGTTCTTTCTTTGGCAAATTAAATTTTCACAAGAATTCATCACCCATTTAATTTTTATTATTTAGGCCATGAGTATGTCACAGATGTTATGTACTTTCATAACCATTTGATTAATATTAAATTTTTAAAATAAAAACTCCATTTATATTTCAGTTATAATGGCCCTATGAAAATATTACAAATACAAGTTGGTATTTATGGCCCACATTCGTTCTTAGTACTACTTTCAATATTTTTATTGCTGTGCAGGACATGCACAGTTCATTACATATGAAAAATAGTTTAATTTTCAGGAGCTTTGTAATGATCCGTAAACTGAAGAATTTTCCTTGCCATGCCACAGAAATCCTCTCAGTACTCCTGGTTGCACCTCTTTTATCCTCAAGAAGGCAGACCTGAGGAAGGCACAAATCTATCCTATTTATATATATGGCTGTAAGAGAGGATCTCTTAAAAGGCATGAATGCAGGAGACAGAAGGTTTGAAAATCCTCAAATACACAGCTCCTCCTCATCCAAATGAGGACTATGACTGGGCAAGAATTGGGGGAGAGCAATAACCATCAGGAGTTACCTCCTGGGTTTGCAAGGCATCTGTCATACCTTTTGGATGTGGTAATAAACTCAACCCTGTCTGTCTGACAGTTACCACACACACAAAAAAGCTCCTTCTGGCCACGTACAGCAGGTGGCTGCTGTGGGTTTCAGTCTCCAAAAATGCCCAGGAGCAGGCTCCCTTGCAGCATCAGGAGCAGCATTAGGTTTTCTACTCCAGTAGCTCAGGCAATTTCAAGTGCATCAGCTTTCTTCAGAAGGACAAAAAGCACCACAGTCATTAGTGTGTCTGTGTAGGATGTTGGACCTAAACCTACGAAGGCCTTACTTTCCTTTAGCTACACCAGACTGGTGCTCTGTCAGCTTTGGTAATATCCTTAGGGACTTAAAATGTCACTGTACCTCCTGCCAACCACAGGCTCCTCCTACAGAGCATCTTCTTCCCAGCTCCATTTTTGCTGGGTTTCACCTACATGGTCATCCATTACCTGCTGGAAGAAAATTAGATCCCAGGATTTGCTGAGCATCCTCATGCCAGCAGGAAATGTAGGGCTGCAGATATATTTATATATTTATCTATTTATAGTGGTGCAGAATGAATGCAAAACCTCTCCTGTCTGTCCTGAAGTTCCTATGTGCATTTCCTTGCTACACCTGACTAGCTGAGGCAAGTACAAGAACGACAAGGAGGACCTGGAGAAGGTCCAGCAGAGGACCAAGGATGATGAGAGGTCTGGAGCATCTCTCTTTTGAGGCAAGACTTTGGGAGAAGAGAAGGCTGAGAGGGACCTCATTAATCCATATAAATATCTCACAGGTGGGTATCAAAAGGAAGGTGCCAAACTCTTTTCAGTGATGCCCAGTGACAGGGCAAGAAGCAATGGCCATAAACTGAAACACAAGAAGTTCCACCTCAACATGCAGGAGAACTTCTTTACACTGAGGCTAGCAGAGCACTGGAACAGGCTGCCCAGGGAAGTTGTGGAGTTGTCTCTTTGTCTGGAGACATCCAAAACCCACCTGGATGCATTCCTGTGTCACCTGCTTGAGGTGACCCTGCTGTGGCAGGAGGGTTGGACTGGATGATGGATCAGAGGTCCCTTCCAACCCAAACAATTCTGTGATTGTGCAAAGAAGTTGTAATGGTGAGTCTATACAGGAGCAGTTTGTGCCTCACCTGGGTGAAGCTAACTAATGGTGCCAGCCCTTAGAAAGTTAAACAAGTCCTTCTAAATATTCTCTGCTCCTCTGTTTCTGACAGGCTGCCAGCAGCCATCCTGCCTCTGTGGTGGGTAGTGCCCCCTGCGATTTGGAGTTTGCTAGGCAGAGTGAGCAGACACAGACACCAACAACAGGCAGGAATTCTCCTCAGAGGCTGCTGAAGTGACATTTCAAACAAGCACAGAAAATGCTCCTGAAGGTATAGTGGTTTAAGTAACAGAGATAGAAACAGTAGTCTCCCCCTGCACCACCAGCACATGCTCCACACAGCTCATCCTCATTCTCATTTTTGTTCCCCAGTTTCTGGGTGTGTATCAGGCATGGCTTTTCACTGAACTGAAACCTCTCATTTCAGGTGATGTTTAGCAAAACATTTTCTTCCTGAAGATGGTTTGGGAACCTTTGGGCTGTGAGAGGCAGAGTGTGAATGGGCCTTCATGTGTTGTTTGCAGCCCTTCCCTCTCCCAGCCACATGTCCATGCTGTCTGCCTCCACAGGTGATCACAGGAGGTGCACAGGCTCTGTGTGGCCATGACCTTGTCATTGCAGCCCGCTGTGGGCTGCTAGGTCTGAGGAAGTGAATCCAGACCTTTGTTTGCTGAGGTAGGGGAGCCAGGACTCCATTTCTAAGTGCTGATGAAACCCCTGCTGAAAGCAAGGACCTTCTCTTAGTGCCAGAACAGGATGTGTTTTGTTTTCTTCCAAAGCTGCCATCTCAGGAAGCAGGAGGGAAGCAGTGCCCAGCAGTGCCCGGGGTGGGGCTGGTGGCTGTGACCTGGCTAGCAGGGCACCTGGAAGGAGGTGTGTGTCCCCTCACCCCTGACACTCCTCTGCACTCACTGGGCTGCTGTTTCCATTCAGTGCAAAGCACTCCATGCTTCTCAGCCACCATCATAAAACAGGTTAGAGGATGTCAAAGTGGGAGACTTGGTTAATTTGGTTTGTAGGTAACAGCTGCCATGGAAAATAGAAAGCTGTTTGTGCACCTCTGCTAAATTGAAGGAAAGGCTTCCTCCCTTCAAAAACTGTGCTTCCCTTCAGCTGTCAAGTTTCTGAATCTTTGGAAAGAAACACTTCTGGTATGAAAACTATCAGCAAGAGCCTGGGACAACAACCACATTACACTGTTAAAAATACTCAGTCCTTTGAATGAGCTGAAAATAATTTTTTCTTACATACTAGGAGAAAAGATGCAGCTGCACGATCAGCTTCAGTGAGGGCTAGACAGTGCACAGGCACAATGTACAAAGGGCAGGGGGAGTGAAGCCCATGGAGTCCCTTTCCCCTCTATCATTCCCAAAGTGCAGAGCCTGGCTGTTTCCAGAGCTGCTGCCATGCTGGGCTCTGCAGCAGCCAGGGCCATTGGGCTGCCTCTTGTAAGGTTTGTTTGTTTCTGGAAACTGAAATGCTTCAGCTTCCAAATCCTGACAGGAGATGATGCTTTACTTAGGGTTGAAATTTGAGCCAGAATCTATTCCTGGCAATGACTTGAAGGTCATGCACCAGTAAAGAGTTCCTACCCCAACGGTATGTGCTATTAGACAGATGCGGCTGTTGCTCTTTCTCTGACAGTGACAGATTTTAGGCCACCCTTTCATGAGTGTGTTTGTTTTCTCCTCCAGTCTGTGTTGCTCCCCTAATCTGTGCCCCCAACTCAAGTTTCACTCTCTTGTGCCCTCCCCAAAGGGATGTGATTAAGCACAGCTAGTGCAGAACTTTACAGTAACAGCAAATTCCTTTGTGCCTGCAGAGTTCACCAGCAATGAGATGGCAATGTGACTTTGCAAGCATGCCTTGCATAGCTTCTCATCTTCATATCCCCTGAGGTGAGCAATGCAGTTCACACACACACAGCCCTTGCACCTGTCACAGAAGCTGGGGACAGCCTAGGGGACTCAGGAGTGGAAGCCAGTCAGCAGACCCATGAGAAGTGTCCATGGAGACAATGTCCTATCTCTGTCCTTTCCCAGCTGGTGGCATGCAGCACAGCACACTGACCTCTGAGGTGGCTGTGAGGAGCACAGCTCTAGTTTCCAGCACTAAGGGTCTGACTCTCTTTCTTAAGAACATGACGGATATCCTTTACAGGGCAAATGTCTTGGCCTTCACACTGCAGAGGAGTTCAGGCTCCCACAATAGAGAGGTAGTTTATTACCAAATCCCATTTCTCCTCACTTTTCTCTGGAATAACACACCCATCATGCAGAACAGAGAGGCATGAAGCTCCCAAAAGGGCTGCACTGCTGCCCCCACCCACCCCACACCCCTCTGCATCTCAAGAAGATGATTTTTTTAAGGCAGCTCTCTGTGGGTGTTTGGCATATAAGGAGACATCAGTAAGAAATGAAGAAAGCTGAGTATTATGAATGGTAGCCACAGGATGGGCAAGTCAATCAGGGATATATTGGGAGTAAGGAAAGAGGAGCCTGGTGCACTACTTATCTCTATGGCCAAAGCTGGATTAGAGCAAACAGTTGCTTGTATTTATAAACTTCCCAACACCCTGCTGCGCCCGAAGAAGAGGAGAGAGGAAGGATCACAAGACCCTCACTGGCTGGGGCTTGGGAAAGGAAGTCTCTGAAATATGAATGCTGGACATTCTCTTCCCCTCCCCCCAGGGTGAAGATTTTCCAGTGTCACTCCTGCTGTCACTCACAGTGGGAGCACCCTGGTGATCTGATCCTCACTCCCAACCCTCAGGAGAGTTTTTCTGGTGCCCAGAGACCCAGCATGAAGGGAGGCAGGGAAAAATCTGCTCCTCTGGTCCCTGCCCCTCACCCCCTGCTGCCTCCAAGGGCTGGTGGAGCTAATTGATTTATTATTAGTACAGTCCTTTTCAGTGTGGGTCTGTGTTGATGTTTACTTTCAGGAGTTAGAGATGGTGCAGATGGCTAATTTGTTTGTTGGGTATTGTTCCTTCTAGCTGCCTAAAGCTGTTTTTGTACTTCTGTATTTGTCATGGTTACTGCATACTCAAAATCTCAAGTGCCTCTTTTCCTGTGTGATGGAGAGCTTACTGAGTATCAGCAGAAAAGTCATGACTCTTTAGAAGGATTCTCTCTTTTGTCCCTTTGTCCGGCACTACCCCCCATTGCCTTTGTTTAGGTGGAGTGTTCTGGGAGGCAGAGATCCAGCTACAGCCCTGAGGTTTCCCAGAACACCCAGAAAGCGTGGACAATGGGCTTGTCCCTGGCTCTGAGAGCCTCCAGAGCAGGTCACCTTCCGTGCTGGTTAGCAAGGAATAGGGATGGGCAGGGACAACTAGTGCTGCTGGCAGGAGAAGTGGTGGTGGTGGGGAGGGAAGCAGCTGCATTTGATCACACAGTGTTGCTGCCCAGTTGCTGCTGGTGGGAAGAACAAGCCTGCTGATTAGCATTCCCAAGAATACAATTAGGAGACAAGGCTATTTTCAGCAGCGTCCCCTCTCAAGGCTTGTAAAGACACAAGCGCAAAGAAGCCCGGAGTAGGCGCTTCCTCCACCGCAGGCACTGGATGGCTTATATTAGCACAATGCTCCAAATCCCCTGTAAGTCCTCCCAGAAAGGGAGAGTAAATATAGTTTGTCAAACAGTTATCTTTAGCACACTGTCTCGTCTGCCAGCACGGATCTTTCTGCATGACCTCTTGCTAAGTCAGGGCAATTTCTTCTCGTTCGCTTACTCCTGCCTGCCATGCCATTCCTGGAGGGGAACCAGGGCTCCCTAGGGCAGGGGAGAGACTGTTTCAACCCTCCCTCACTGACCAGCCTCTGCATGGACACAGCTGGGTTATTGACCTCTAAACCCAGTTTTCCCCATCTGCTTTAAAAGGCAAAAAACCAAAATGAAATCACACAAAAAGAGGGTGAAGGGCAAGCAAGCTGGCTCTGCTGGGGACCCCCTCTGAACCCCAGCAGGCAAGGGACATGCTGAGTCCACACCTCTGCTGCAGATTCTCCATGATGATGGGATGGAGATGGAGGAGAAACACAGGGAGGTTTTGCAGCATCTGAAACCAGCCCTACCTCACAGTGCTGCTTAGACAGCAGTCTCTCCCTGCCTGGCCTCACTTTGGCACCACTGCTCCTGCACACACACAGTTCCTCAAGGGCCAGGCTGCCTCTGAGCTGCCAACTGCGTGAGCAGGAGTGTAAGCACCATGAGGACAGTGGGCAAGAGTCACCTTTGAAGGTTTGCTCAGCCATGGACGATTGTGGCTGGCTCAGGGCCATGCATGGGGTTCTAGCAAGGCTGGCATGTCACAAGGGAGCAAGTGAACCCTTTTGATGTAAAAAGGGGATATGTGGGAAATGAGGCCCCACATACTGGCAGGCACCTTGCCTGCAAGAGGAAGAGCATAATTTTTTGTAGCAAAGAAAAAAGAGCAAAGGATCAGAGCTGACTGCAGCTCTGGCCATCCCCCAGCTGCTCCATAAACTGGGGCACTACAGCAGGGGGAACCCCCTGCCCCTGCGTCTGCAGTCCCTGCAGTCCCCCACACCAGCAGCTTGATAGGCATCCAGCAGCCAAAAAAAGCCTGATCCAGGACTGGTCATGGCAGAGTTTGTTAGGCAGAGTTTGCCTTGCCCAGAGAAGCTGGAGCAGGGAGAAGGCAGGCAGCCCCAGCACGCTGTGTCCATAGGAGCGCTGGATTTCACAGCAGGTCTCCTGTGCCCATTGCACTGGGGACTGATGTGCCTCAGCACAAAATTCCATATGCCTGAGCCACTAATTTTCAGACAAATCATTTCCTTTTTATTAATCTCAGTGGAGTCCCATCTCTTCAGGATACTGCCACAGGCAAGTGGTGTAACACAAAGCTCAGAGACTCTACTGTAATGAAAAGGGGGAGATTAGAGAGTTAATGGCCCCAGCTGCTACTATAAGCTTTACTCTCTGGGCTGCACTCAGTTGGAGAGGCATCATATTGCAGCTCCTTCCCCTGTGCCACTCTCTACATGGTTGGGGAACTCTCCAGAACAAGAATAACATCGTTTTGTTGCTGTCTGCCAGACAGGGAAACCGAACTGTGCTCTTTCATCAGGAGGCCCCTGCTTCCTTCTGCACTACTGAGCAGAGCTCTTCCTACCCCACCCAGGCCAGGTGCCCATCTCTGCTGTGCTGCTGTACAGGAACAGCAACTTCAGCCTGGGGAAAGGAGGCCAGTGTGGGGCCTGGTGAGCTGCTGCTTATCCCAAGGTGGTGAAGAGGGGCCAGCTGTCCCATTTAATAGTGCTCTGGGCATGGAGAGTGAACCCAGCGCTGGCTGGGCACCAGGGAGGGGATGGAAGAGGAGATGTCACCAGCACCCAACTGCCTCCTGCAGAGAGCACATCCAACAAACCTCTCTCTCCTGGCAATAACCAAGGGTAGCTCCATTAAACATGTATCTGTAAGAAACCTCCATGCTAGGGTGACTACAGCCAGAGGGAAGTCAGACATGCCAGGCATGTGGCACACAGCTGCATGTATCATGTGGCCAAGCCAGGGCAGGGGCACCATAACCACCTCTACAACACAGGCAGCATGATGGGCTCCAATCCATGAGCTCTTTCCTCTCAGCTCCATCTGCCCCATGAACTTTGAATGACGGGGAAGGAAGGGCAGGAGCCTGTGCTGCCCGGGGTGCAGGGATGCTGCTCACCTCTCTGCATGCAGGACATTTCTCAGCCCTCCTCTCTCTCTGAAAAGGCTTTTTCATGCACCTGGTGGTGCCTCCTGATGGAGGTGCTGCTACCCCCTTGCAATTCTCCCCTGCTCAGTGCATGCTGAAATGTTCTGCCTTGGCCCTGCACAGCCCTTTGGTGCTCCCCCACCCACTCCCAGCAGGGAAATGATGCTAAGACCAGCCACAGGACTCCTTCATCCAGCACAGCTCCACTCCAGCCAGCTATGACACGGGGTCAGCCTTACTCCCAGGTGATTTCCCCATGGTTTCCTGAGATGCCAGTGCACACATGCAGCTCAGACATGCCAGCAGACGGAAAACCTCTTGGACAGCACATCCAGTGATTCAAATGAAGCTCACTACTCAGTTCTCCAGCTTATTCTTTTCCTTAACTTTGAAGCAATTACTGATTCTATCGTAACTTCCATGTGCCTGACCCAGTTATTCTTGCCCCAGTTCCTGCTTTCACCAGCTCTCCAGTGGGCTTGAGGACAACAGAGCACACCCCAGTACTGGAGTCCAGCCACCCCCACCCCTGATCCTGACATTGTTTGTATCCCAGAGCTCACAAAACTCTTTCCCATTAGGACACTGCTAAGGAGACAGCAACAGTAAGAAATGACTTCAAGAAATTCTCCCAGCCTTTCCTATTTATTATGAAACAGTGAAATGTCAGTACCAATGAGCAAAGTCTTAAAATACTTGTGAGATTCTGCTTGGAAACATGATGATTTTCTCTTGTTATTCATGAACAAGGATTGTATTTCTCAGGTAAATGAACTTGAAAAACATTTCTAAAGTTAGTCTAAGTGTGAATTTTTCAACAACATTTCTTGCTTGTTTTTCAAAAGGCGGATAAAACTTGCAGTGACAACAAAAACACTTTTGCCTTTTCTTGAAGGGAAACAAATGCTATGGAGCAAAGGCAGACCAGCAAAACAAGTCCTTCACTCCTTCAATTCTGCAGTTTTTTCTGATTATTTTGAAAAATAGCCAGGACATGCCCAGCATCGAGACAAAAGCCCTTCAATGCTGGGGACAGGGCCCAGCATTTTATTTGACCACTTATTGGCCACCCCCTGTCCCTTTCCTTCCCAGTTTTTCTGAAGACATGGTTGGGGAAAAGTTGAGGATGGAGCAACTTTGCATTTCTCAGGTCCAGATTGCTCTTCTGCCTCATCTGAATATACAAAGTACCCTGAAAGAACCAACATTTCTTCTGAATTATTTATAGTTTATGGAAATGATAATAACATAGAAATCCGCAATGATTTAATTAATTATGGATAAGTAACAAGGTAATGCTAGCAATACATTTAACTGAAAAACCTATTCATAATGAAATGATTTCTTATAAATAATTAAAGCAAAACCGTCTGCATTGTAACTCATATTTTTCATTTAAGTCCTGATTCTTACATTTCTGTTGAAACTTTACTCATAAGAATGCTCCCATGAAGCTGATGAAGTCAATGGCAGAGCTGTAAGCAGGATGGAATCCAGTTTAGAATTAGAAGAACAGATTCCCAAAGAAAAACGTCGCTTTTACTGTTTTGTTTTGTAAACTAAGGGTCAGCAATATAGTCCCTAAGAGATGAGCTTTGCTTTTTCCTTTGAGAAGAAATTCACCTTAATTTGCCTTTCTTAACTCATTTTTAAAGCAAATGAAGCCCAGATGACACCAACTGGTTTCACAAGTATTGCTTACCATTTCCTTAAACCACTCTTGCCTGATAGCTCCTGGCAGCTCAGACCCTCGCTGATACACTTGTGGCTACCATGGCAAAGCTCAAAATTTGGTTAGTGAGCAGTGATGGGAGAAAGGGCACTTGAAGGAGTATGTCGTGTATCAGCTAAGCAAGAGGAATCAAATTCAGACTGCTCTCACCAGCCTCTCCCTGATGAGTATTTCAGTGAACTTGAGGATTGCAGATGTTCCTCTTTCACTTTGTCCCTTTTCAAGAAGGTGATAGTGAAGAACCATCCTTTCTATTTACTGGGAGTTCAATGAAACACTTCAAGTATCTTGGCATCTCTCAGTGGGCAAGGGTTAAACCTTAAGGAATGCAAGGCTTCAGTCCAGACCCTGTTGTCAGCTTTCCTTGATGGTCCTCAGAACTTTGTCAGCTTGAGAATCTGTGAGCTCCAAAAGGTGTCCCACTCAGCCTGCTGGAGTCCAGAAGAGCTCCAAGGGCCTTACATTAGACCACTGTTCATAGGGTTGTGAGATGACAACAAATTTCCATCCTGGACACAATCTGGGTCAGCAATTACTGAAATTTTCTTAAGTCCAATAATAATGATAGCATTTCACACTGGCTACAATTCAGGTAAGTTCCAAGGCTGTCAGGGAATGGCTGATTATTCCTGCTGTTTTCACCACCTTGACCATGCAAGAGTTCCTGGTAGGATCAAGGGATGCTTCACTGGTCAACTCTTTATACAGAGCCCAAGGCCTGATAGGAATCCCTTAGACCACAAAGTGGTCCAGAGGAACAGGGGTGAAAGCACCATCACAGTCAGGACAAAGTGGGCTGTGCCACAGCACCTCTTTGGAGCTGCTTGGAGAGAGCTTAAACAAAACCTGAGGTTGCACACAGTGAGAAGGGTCATTACAGCTGAGACCCAGCCCTCTCAGACAGCCCTTCCCCTCCAGGCACCTCTCATGGTTCTCCCACCAGGAAGGAGAAAGGAAAAGGAGAGGCTGGCAGGGCTGGTACTCCTGTCCCTCTGCAGCCAAGAAGCAGCTAAAAAGGGAACCCAGAAGCTTTCCTACACAAACCACATTTATTGGTGTTGCTCCAATGGACTGTTATCCATCAAAACCAGCCCTGAAATTGGCACTCTTCTCAGAAAAGGAAGGGATCCACCCCAAAACACTAAATGTCAGGAAACTTTCACAGGATGAAGAAACACACGCTGCCGGTGCAGTTCAAAATGTTCCTGCTTGGAAGATAAGCGGGAAGCAGCATGGCTGGTTCACACCTTCCACCAGGGCCAGCACCACACAAAGCCCCCAGAGCCCTTGCTGTGAGCACTCACAGAGTGGCCAGAGGCCAAATGACTAACCCCCCCGAGTGAACCAACATTCCCAGAAAGCCTTACTAGCTGGAGAGCCTTCCCATTAACAAGCAGATTTCAGGAAATACCCCAGTTGTGCAGGAAAGGAACTGAAATCAGTCATCCACCTTCACAAGTTAATTTTAACACGGTTGGACAAAGAGGTCTGGACAAAGAGTCACAGTAACCCAAGGAAGCAGAACTGGTAGGATAAAATAACCATTTGGATTGTAAAAATATTAATTGGGAGCATAAAGGAGCTAGTTCAGTTAAGGGCACAAGTCTCTCCAAAGCAAAGCAGAGGGCTTACACAAATGGAAGAGCTCTCACTATGAAAGTAAACATTAAAATACTAATTAAAAGTACATCTAAAAATGTTCATCCTCCAAGAAAAGCAGATGGATGTCTAAGCAGAATTTTTGAACTAATTAGAGCAAGTTAAAGCCCCATCTGGGCCCATCCAGCCCCCTTCTTTCCAGGTGCAGGGAAGCCCATACCCAGTGCCATTACTGCATAATGTGTTGTATTTCCCAGAGTTAATAAAGACAGCACAGTACTTTCTACAATGAAAATAACACCTTCTCTCTGCAATTTCTGTAGGGTAGGTTGCCCTAATTGTATTCTCATGGGGAAGGTGGCTAGAATCCTATTTCACCACCACCACAAAATCACTCAGAACTTAGTATTCGGATTTTTTTAAATTATTAAAGTATGAATAGTTATGAAAGTGTGATGGAAAAAGTGGTCCTTATGCTGTTTGACTTCACTGCAATTCCTGAAGTAGGATCTGCAAAGGCATGAGTCAGTGTGCAGAAGATGATTTATTTCCCAATTTTTGTGAAGTGTAAGAAACTTGATGTTCAGCATCACCTTCCTGTGCTTGCACTGAAGTCTTTCATCAGTACCCTGATCGTAGAGTTTTCTAGCTATCAGCTGAGGGGTGATACATCTAAAAAGAGAAAATTGTTTGTTCTTAGGTAGACAGGGAAAAAAACAAAAATTGTAAGTAGTCTGGACAAAATTAAATGCCTCATTCTGTTATGCAGTTTTTGTCTAGTATCTCTACGTCCCTTTCTACGTACAGTTGGAGAATAGGACAAACCCATAAAAAAGGGTTAGGAATGAGAAAATGATTGGAGAAAACATGGATTTCTGGTTGAAAAAAAAGGATGTCTACTCAAACTGCCCCACCCTCAAAAAAAAGTCAGACCTTCTTCAGCTGACAAAGATGCAAAAAAGAAGGAAAAAAACCCCCCACAGCCATGTGATAAAGTAGGGGAAGGTCCAGTTGCTTGCTCATGGCCCTGGCTGAGTGGGTGGCAGGGTGACTATCTATTTTCAACCCCTCTGCCATGGGCAGGGACACTTTCCACTAGATCAGGTTGCTCAGAGCCCCATCTAACCTGGCCTTGAACAAGGTGCCAAATTGGGGGCTCCCCAGGATTTATTTCTCAGGGGAGCCACAGCCCCCCCACCCAGAAGGGCACCCCCAGCCCTGGACAGGGCACCCCAGGATGGGATGGGGGCACCCCACAGCTGGGGACCACCAGGGCAGGAGGCAGCAGGTTGTGGGGCAGACAAAGGGACCCTGAGATGGGGGTCTGGCCAAGTGCTGTGCCAGGCAGGGCAGGTTCTCACACTTGGCCGAGTGCTGCTGGAGATGGGAGCTAACGGGCAGGGATGTTTCTTGTGCTGTTTGCTGAGTCAGAGGTGATGAGATGAAGACATACCTATGAGAAGCATCTATGAGCACTTCTGATTTCTCTGTAACTGTTTTATAGGGGGTTTCAACTTGATGCAACATTTTGGAGTTTAGCATGTACTTTTCTATACCAGTCTCTACAAAACTGGCTCTGGAGCAGCAGAAAGAAAAGCAAAGTTAGGTGATATCTGAAAACACCTGCAGAGCTGTCACCCCATCTTTAGTGTACCTATGCCAGCCAGCAAGACAGCCACATGGGCACTAACATGACCTTGGGAGCTTTCTATGGGAGATGTCAGTGTGTCCTCTTCCCCAAGAGGGAGAGTTCAGCCTCTCAGGGAGTTCCCTGGTTAGAATCTGAACCCCACACTTAGTGCTCAAAGCCAGTGGCATGTTCCAGAGGCTATCCAGAGGCAGTGAAAGAGTTACCTCTGGAGCAGAGCAGCAGCTCCAGGTGATGAAGTGGAAAAGCAGGCACTTCATTCATCTGCTTCTAGCATTGCCTGACCTTGGGCTCTGGCAGAGGAAAGGCATCTGCTCCTGGGAACAAAGGGCAGGGGAAGGGGGATGGCTCAGGAATAATGCTGGCCTGCACAGGATCAGGGTAGGGCAGCTGGGCTGGTCCACAGCCATGCCTGGCAAATGGCAAGGGTCACTGGCTGCACTCACTGCAAGAAGTGCACCCATACACTGCCCAAGCCCATCTTCTGTTCAACAGGGCAAAAAGAAATTTCAGCTTTTCTCTTTTCTTTTTTCTCCTCTTTCTTTTCTTTTCTTTTCTTTCTCCTTTCCCCTTTCCTTTCCCTTTCCTTTCCTCCTTTCCTTTCCTTTCCTTTCCTTTCCTTTCCTTTCCTTTCCTTTCCTTTCCTTTCCTTTCCTTTCCTTTCCTTTCCTTTCCTTTCCTTTCCTTTCCTTTCCTTTCCTTTCCTTTCCTTTCCTTTCCTTTCCTTTCCTTTCCTTTCCTTTCCTTTCCTTATTATGGGAGCATGGACTGGAGGTAGGTTATACTGGGCTGGAGCTAGGGCATCTGTAGAGACAAGATTACACTTGAGGAAAGGTGGTGGTTGAGTTTGGATTTTTTTTCAATTATTTTTCAAAAGATGCAGCTGCAGCTACCTAAATGCAAATGCTCAGAGAGGAGAAACATGAAATGCTGAGGGCTGAACCTTTTCAATCCTAATGACCGGACATAGCTCTGTTGGAGTGAAGCAGGAGTCAGCTCAGCCACCCCTGTTCCCATTAATTTCCACAGGGTCCAGTGTTTTCTCCTCCCTCCTGAGGAGATGCTGTGCTGGTGTGGGCACTGCAGCTGCACAGTAACACACTGCACTGGTGTGTCCCACACTGCTTTGGGGGCAGGTTGGACACATGGAGTGGGTGCAGCAGGGCAGGTGCCCCACTGCAGGCAGGCAGGTGGCCAGGTGTCCCCAGTGTCCCATCCTGTCCCACCAAGAGCCAGCGCCCTGCCAGCTGCACAGACAGGCAAGCAGGGCTTGGCCCAGAAGGAAAGGATCCAGGGACTCTGTTGACATAACAAGCCACTAGAGAGCACTCTCAAATGTATTTATACCCTTTGCCTAAGTGCTAGTTCATAAAAACACGCGGTTGCCATGGCCTGGTTTACAGCATGTCTAAAAAGAGAGCTCCCAAACATGCCAGGTTTTCTGAGGCCACTGCAAAGGCGGTCAAAGCCTCCCTTGTGTGGCGCCTTTCCCACCCCTGGGACCCAGGCAAAGGGCAGCACCCACCAGCTCCATGCATCCCTTCTTGTCCCACACAGCTGCCTGTTTACAAATAAATGTCAAGACAGTATTAAAAAAAATGTAAAATAATATTGTACAACTATTGCTTTTTCAAGTTTTCTTTCTTCTTTTTTTATATACAAAAAAATGCAGTATTTCAAGTTTAGTTTTCCTATGCTTAGTGTCAGAAGAAAAAAAAAAAAAAAAACATTAAATGCCAAACTGGCAGCAGGTTAGTTTAGCAGTTATCAACAATAGCACCCTGCAGTTGAACTGCCAGGAAAAAGCATCTTTGAAAAAAAAAAAAGTAATGAAAGTGGGCTGGAAAAAAAATATAATCACACATTCTTCATTAAAACACTTTAATACTACACAAGTTACAGTATCACCTTTTAAAAAGTTTAAAAAGGAATATTAACAGTAGCACTGTTGCAGCTAAAGCACTTCAAAATAGGAAAAAAAAAAAAAAGAAAAAGCTTGTAGCCCAGGAAGTAGTAATAAAGGGAGAATCCACTGGAGCATTATTGTAATTGACCAAAGCAACTAAAAGGAAAAAGCAACATTCAATGTGAGAAAAATGAGCTATGTATGAACACCCTCCTTTTTTTTTTTAATTCTTTTTTTCTTTTTGTTTGTTTGTTTTTCTTTTGCAGTTCTGAAGTTTTGTGGTGGAGATTAGACTTGGCTGGGGGCTCAAAGTCAGCTGAGTGAGCATAGCCACCGTGTGCCATTTCTTTTCCATCTATGTTGTTTCTGGGCCACTGCCTGGCATCACCGGCTGGGGAGTTTCCATCCTCTCCAGGAGTCACAGAGCTGCAGGAGTGGGTGGCTGGCAGGAGGAGGAGGAAGGTGTGCTTCCCTACAGGCCGAGTCACACCAATGTCCCTCGGCCCCAAAACAAGGGCTTGCTGTGTCAGGAGCAGGGCTCGCCCTCGGCACGCTCACATCTGGGACACCTGATGACACAAAAGGGGGGGCTCTTTTAGGCAGGTTTTGGAATTCAGTTTTGCTTCTTTTCTAAGCGTAGGGATACCACCTTAATCAAAAACATCAGCTTCATCCCATGTAAGGTATTATGCCAAGCAACTTTGAAGAACTTGTTACCATCTATCAGCTCAAATTCCATTTTTTTTAATAAAGTGCCTAAATACACATTTACACAGATCATAGTGGTTCCAAAGAATCCTTTACAGTTGGCATTTTTTTATATATAGGTATATATATAGGTATATATATATAATGTGCGTTTTCTTCAAATTGGCTAAATGTGTTTACATAAGACACCAATCTTGACTATAAGTTTTAAAGCGTAATATTGACTCAATGAATTTGTTTATCATGCAAGTCTTATCTTTTATACATTGACCTGTAATATGGAACACAATGTAGTGGGTGTGCTCATTAAACACTTCATAGAAAATTACCGTGCCTGTGCAGTTCTGATCTTCAAATACTAATAATGACCATTTCTTTTTTTTCTTTAAAAAAAAAAAGTAGTCTTCAAAAAAAACCCAAAACTACTCTGCATTAAATTGCAGTTTGAACATTATCACAATAAGAACAGTTGACTAAAAAGCACCCAAAAATCTTCAATTTTATAGTTGGCTGAACAGAATTTTCCTCCTCCTTTTCTGATACTGGAAGTGTTTATTAGCTGGTCCCTGGGAAGGGACGACCTCACCACCCTTCCTCTCAGAAACAACCGCCTATAACCAAGTTATAAACACCTCGACAGAAGGGCTCGTACAGCTGCAGTGTTGTCAATGAACTATAAACAGCACAAAAACATCACTATAAGACTTGAACTATTTCTAGTAACCAATGATTTATTGATTTTAGAAGTCTGCTTGGTGATGCAGAAGCGTGATCAAAAGAAGTGGCTTTACAAAAGAGTTCTCCAAAGTAGCTTAAAAGGCAGGGCCAGGGCCATTATGTGCAGCCCTAATTGCTTTCATTTCAACCAGTTTATATTTTCATTTTCAAAGAATAGCAGTAGGTTTGTTTCAAGCATACGTAATAAGGAAATTACAGGTTTCCTCCACCCACATTTGGGCTGTCACTGATATGCCCGCGGGCAATTTGGCAGAGCCTCAGTCACTGCTGTCACTGTACCACACCGTACCTGCCACTACTTGGAAATACCAGGTCAGCAATAGTAACAATAGCAACAGCACTAGAGGTGACTGGTAAGCAAAATCAAAATCCATATGCACTATCTGAAAATTAAAGTAAAATAAAATAAAGTCTCTTCCCCATATCCCCAGCTTTGTCCAAAGACACAAAAGCCCCACAAGTGACACTGAAGACCTTCAGAAATGGCAGTGCTACATTGGCACCTTCGCCAATCATGTAACTAAGTTCGTTATCAAAATTCCACGTTGTGGTAAGCAATTGGTGAATAAATGCAGTTTTGTAATCTTACAACTGATCACGAGAACTGCGGTCAACTTTGCCTTAAAAAAAAAAAAAAAAAACGAAACACCAAACCAAAAACAAACAAACCCAGAAATCCCTAACTCAACAGCGCCTCTTGGACACCTCTCCACATCCTACTCTGGTGGCAACTTCCCTTGAGAAACAGTGAGCAATTTGGGACTGGATCTGGAAGATCTTCCATCGCAACCCGAGGCACGCGCTCCTGGGAGAAAGCCTTCCTGCTCCCTAAGCTCGCCAGGCCAGCGGGATGGCAAAGGGCACGCCTGCCTTGGCCAGCCACTCTTGTCCCCAGCTGCCTCAGACCAAGCCTGCATGCGACCAGCTCTACAGGACAGGGGCCAGGAATAAGGAATCACAGACAGTAAGGCAATCTTTACAACGTCAGAAAGTGTATTTGGCATTTAAAAAAAAAAAAAAGGAAAAGAAAAGAAAAAACAGAAGAAACAAGTGCATACAAATACAGCTAGAAGCATTTCTGGTTTGCCAAGTGCTCTCTAAAAAAAGCAGCGCAAGTCACAGCCTACATTGAACAGTAACTGTCACCAGGGAAGCACAACAAATAGTTGCTATAACAAAAAGGAAAAAAAAAAGAAAAAACGAAACAGAAAAAAAAAAAAAAAAGAGAATAATTAGAAGAAATGCCTTTATAATAAGTACATACCTTTTGTCTTCAAAAAATATAGAAACACAATGTATTCAAAAAAATCAAAATTATACAGCCATGTTTATGAAGTCTACATTTCCCTTGTCTTGGAGATATATATATATTTATATATATATATTTATAGATATATACAGAATTCGAGCAGTTCGAGTTCAAGGTGACGTCGGGCGGCGAGCACAGGCGAGTCACGAGTCCCTCTCCTTTTTCACTTTCACATCTCCGGCCAGGATGGTGGCGATCTCCCCTTGCATGAAGGCCCAGGGGACGTTGGAGCCGACGAGGGGACACTTCTCCCCGCTGGGACAATACACCTCCCCGCTGGCTCCCTGCTGCTTGATGCTCTGCCGGGAACAGGGGAAGCAGAACTTGTGGGAGGGGACGGAGGGGCACTGCACGAAGTGGGTGTCTTCCAGGCGCTCGTGGCAGAGGGTACAACACAACGGGACGCTGGCGGCGAGGGACGAGTCCGGCAGGCTGGCGGGGTGCACGGGCTCCAGCCCGCCCGCCGCCGCCGCGTTGGCCCCCTGGCCCGGCACCTCCCTGCCGGGGCCCAGCCTTCTTTGGTTCATGGCGGAGGGCGAGGGGGGGCTGCTGCTGTTCCTCCGCGTGGTGGAGTGGACCTGGTTGGCGTCTTTGGAGGCGTGGTTGCCCCCGGCATTGTCCGCCACCAGAATGAGGGCGGCCATGGGGGACTGGCCGTTCTGTGCCGCCTCGGGCGGCGTGGTCCGGTTGGAGTGGGGCGAGGCGGTGGGCGGCGGGGGCGACATGAACGGGGTGGCCGTCAGCGGCAGCTTCATCCCTTCCGACGAGGTGGGCAGCCAGGGCTGCACCTCCCCGTTGATCTTCGGGGGTCCAGCCTCGCCCTCCGGCTCGGGGGAAGGCTTCCTCTTCCGGGCGGCCCGGGCCCCTGCAGAGGCAGAGGGAGGGGGGAAGGAGGAGGGTGAGAAGGCAGCGCACTCACAATGCATCGCCAAGCAACCGCGGAAACGGGTGGCCTCGGCCACCCCCGGGCACCCGGCCACCCAGACGGCCGGGCCGCCGCCCCGCACGCCCAAACCCGCCCGGCATCGCCCGCCCCGCATCCCCGGAGAGCCCGCCATTCTCGCCTCGTCGTCCCCTGCCCTGCCGTGCCCGGGTCCCCGGCTCCTCACCTGGCTTGGCCACGGAGCCGTTGGTCTCGTAGCCCAGCAGCCTGCCGCCCGCCATGCCCGGCTCTTTCTTGAATTTGCTGTCGAAGGGGGCCACGGCGTGCCCCCCATGCTGGTGCAGGGCTAGCAGCGTGTCCCGCACTGTCTTGGGCTTGGCCAGCCACTCCTGCTCGGCGCCCGGCCGGCCCTTGCCCTCCGCGGCCAGCTCTGCCGCCGCCGCCGGCAGGCTCTCGGCGGAGCCCCGCTTCTCCTTGGCGCCGCCGTCGTGCTCCCCCGCCGCGCCGCCGCCGCCACCCGAGGAGGAGGAGGAGGAGACGGAGCCGGGGCGCTTGTGCCCCAGCTCGCCGGGCTGCCCGGCCGCCTGCCCCGCTGCCTGCGCCGCCGCCGCCGGCTGCTGGGGCACGGGCACGGCCATCGGGGCGGGGGCGGCGGAGATGGCGGCCAGCGAGGCGGCGGCCGCGGCGGCGGCGCGGCTGCCCAGACCGCCGATGGCGGCGGGGAGCCCGGCGCCGTTCACCAGCGGCACCAGGGTGGGCGGCACGGCGTGCGTCCGCCGCGGGTTCGGGCTCTGCCGGTTGAGCTCCGGCGGCTCCTCGGGCTTGGGGAAGCCGTTGGGCACCAGGATCCCGTTGACCTGCCGGCCGCCGCCGTACTCGGCGCCCAGGCGGGGCGGCGGCCGCTCGGCCGCCAGCGAGTAGCGCTCCAGGGGCTGCGGCGGGGCCGCGCCGCCGCCTCCGCCGCCGAGGGGTGGCCGAGCTGCTGCTGCTGCGCCAGGAGCTCCTTGGCGGAGAGCGGAGGCTGCTTGGCGTGGGGCGGTGGCGGGGCCCGGCCCTCGGGGAAGCAGCCGTGCGCCCGCTTCAGCTGCCGCGCCGTGTCGATGACGAACTCCACGCGGTCGGCGCCCTCGTAGTTGACGCAGCCCCGGCAGACGGGCTCGGTGAAGTCCCAGATCATGGCCCAGGGCATGCGGGGCAGATCGCACAGGTAGCACGACTGCCTGCGGGAAGCAGCCGCCACCGCCGCCGACGACATGTCCCGGCCCCGGGGCAGCGGCGAGCGCCCCCCGCTCCGGCTCCGGCCGCTGCCTCCTCCGCCCCTCGTCACCGGAGTCCCGACGGGCAGGCTCGGAGCCGCGGCCGCAGCGGGACCGTCCGCCGGGCCCCCTCCCCCTCGCCTTCCTCTTCCGTGCGCTGGAGCGGGGCGCGGCGGGCGCCCCGGCAGGCACAGCCGCTGCGGGGATCGCCGCTCCCCTCGCCGTCTCCGCCGGCGGCGCTCACAGGGCGGCGGGGACGCGCATCTCCGCCGCGCGGCTGGCGCAGGGCTGCGGCCGCTGCCGCCCGCACGGCTCCCCGCTCTCTGGCTACTACGGGGCGGCGCGGGGCGGCGGGGGCCGGCGCGGCGCGGCGGGGCGGGCGGGGCGGGGACTGCCACGGGGCCGGGGCCGGGGCTGGCGGCGGCGCCGTGCCGTGCCGGGCTCCAGCCGCCACCGCCGCCTCTGCGCGCCGCCGCTTCGATTCTTCGACAGTGCCGGCCGCGCCTGCGCGATGGGCGCCCCCCGCCCCGCCGCCGCCGCGATCCCAGCCCCGGCCCCTGCCCGCGCCCCCCACCGGCACCGGCACCGGGGTTCCTCCTGCCGCCGGGGGCCGCCGCGCTGCCGCCCCGTCTCGCCCCCGGGGAGGCCTGTGGGAGCCGAGAGGGACAAGGCGAGGGCGGGGGTGCCCCGCAGCTCCCTCCTTCTTTTCTGATTTTATTTGTATTAGTGTTGGGTGTATTACTATTTCCCTCACCGCCAAGGGGCTTTGCCGAAACTCTCCGCCCGTGGTCGCAGCGGAGCGCGGGGCGCCTCCGCAGTGCGGGGCTCAGCGTCCCCGCCCGTCCCCCGCCCCGCTCGCCCCGTGACCTTGGGCACGGCGCCCCGGGCGCGCCCCGCAGCTGCGGGTCCCCCCCGCCGGGCCGGTCATCGCCACCTCCGGGCAGGGCCCGGCGCCCCGCCGAGCGGTGCTCGGCTTTGTTCTCCCCGCCCGAGCAGGAGGCACCATTAGAAAGAAATGTAACGATTACCCAGCCTTTTTTTTTTTTTTTTTTTTTCTTCTTAACTGTTGTCATTGTGCACAGGAAATAGGACGTTCTAGATTTCCTGTCATTTTAAACCACAAACCAGCAGTTCTCTAATGCAGGTTAGCGAATTCACACAGACTAAGCACACGCCGTCTCGTTCCCAAAAAAGAAAAACCTGTTTCCCCGACCCCCTTCCACTGTGAATCGCTCATCCGCCACCTGCATCCTCACTGAAACACAGGGTGGGAGCAAGGGAGGGAGCAAGAGAAGGTGTTCGCTCTCCTCGTTTGCCACGGGAGGTGCAGCAAACCCTCACCGGGCACACTCCGGCACGTAGGGCCGGTCGGCTGCACGCCTTTGCCCGTGCAGGGTGAACTCGGCGGAGGCTGCTCCCCCCGACAGCCGTGCTCCAGCCGCCCTTCCCACGGCGTTATGTAGGTTACGGGGGAGGGAGGGAAAGAGGGCGGGAGGCGGGGGCCGGCCGGGCTGGGGAAGCTCTGACGTCCGTCGCCGCCGCCGGGAGGTGCCTCCGCGGCCGGGGCCGCCCGCCGGGGCTGCGGGGCTGGCCCCGCCACCAGCGCCGCCGCTGCTGCTCGGCCGGGCTGCCGAGGGCGTGGGGCGGGCACTGGGGGCACAGCCGCGCCCCTCTCACCGGGGACAGGGTGTCGCGGCCGAGGGGCTGCGGGGGGACCCTGGCTTCCCCTGCCCCGGCCTCCTGCTCGCCCTGGCGCTGGAGCAGCGCCGGCCCCCGTGCCAGGTTGGGTGACTTTGCAACTGCACGGCCGGCTGGGCGCCTGGAGGCGCCGGGCTGTCCATGAGCGAAATAAAAGTCCGATCCGGCCCCCAAGCCAGCCCCGCACGTCGTTGCGGCGGCCAGGGCTGCTACTCCGGGAGCTCACAGGTCGTAGCAGCACCGGCCGGGCCGGTGGGCAGGAGCAGGGAGAAGGGCGCAGCCCTGCTGTGGCCCCGACGTGCTCCCGGACAGCCAAGGGTTAACATCGGCTCGCTCTTCCCGAGCAGCCCTCCTTTCACATTGCATCAAAGTCCTTTAAAGCTGTTTCTCTTCCCTCCTCCCCTCCCCGGCTGGAAAGACGATTTATCCATGCAAGCTAAGTAAACAGATCTTTGTTTTCGTCTTCCACCCACTGCCCTCTTTCTCCAGCCCGAAGCTGGAGCCCCGCCAAGCCGGCTGCAGCGATCGCTGCCTCCACACACACACTCACACACACGGGGCGGGGGAAGAGCCGGGTTTCTCGGGTGAGGCAATGCGCCTGCAATTGGCAGGGACAAGGCAGGAATTGTAATTGCACTTCATCATGTGATGGCTTATGAAAGAGGAAGTTTGGATGTTTTAGTCACGTACTCCTTTGCCCTCTTGCTTTAGCCTCCAGGTTCTCCGAAGGAAAAAATTACATATATTTATATATACTGGTGGAAAGCCAAGAAACAGCGTGTTTGCGCATTTCAGATCATGAGCAGAGCTGGAGTGCTAGCTGAGCGAGGCTGCAGGGTAAGAAGAAAGCAAAGCTTTGAGCTGTGGCAAGCTTTTAACTGCAGGACAGAAAATGTGATCTGTATTTATTTTCCTTTACTTTTAATGAAAACTAGCTGCATGGAAAAGTCAAGATGAGCAGTATTCTGGTTTTGCCGCATTTGCTGCCTTTGAATTCATTCTAGTGGAAAAGGAAAAACAAGAACAAAATCATGTTACCAAGCTCAATGTCAAAAAGCTGATAAAAAAATAGTGGCAGTGCTACATAGGAAATGTGGTTTATGTATCAAATCACAAAAAAAAATACCTCAAAGCTGCTGACTGTTACAGCAGTAACTGCGCAGGAATTGAGCAAATAATACATTTGTCTCTTGTTCTTTTTTTTTCTTTTCTGAAACAGAAACCACCCCTTTGTACCCGATCTCTGTGAAACGCCCCTTGCAGCAACACACCAAGGCTATAGATAGGAGCAGCAAGTGCTGGGCAACGTCTTGTGGGGTGCAGGGCTGTGAAAGTCTGGGGCAGTCCCTGACCAAGGAGCACCATGGTGGCATGGATGAGGGTCCAGCACAGTGTGGAAGGCTTTTGTCGTGTTCTGGTGTGCCCAGTGTCATGGGTGAGGGAAGGAGGGGAGAGGAAAGGTTGGAGTGGGGCAGCTCCTTGAGATGAACTCTGTTTGCCACCCCCACATCAATGCCATGGCCCTTCTCACCATGTGTTTTTTGCCTTTGTCAGTGAACCACACTGAGATCTTGCTGTGTTTCTCTTCCTCCCTGCAGGGTCTTATATCCTTTCCCACCTATCCTCTGCACTGGCAGCAGTGATTGCATGCAGACCCTTGTCCCAGGGCTGTGCCCCCAGCCTGCACTTCACCCACATACCTATTCCCTATGGGGCCTGCCCTTCCATCTGTGTCCAAACCAGTGCTCCTTACCTGATCACCTCTGCCCTTGGCTATCTCACATCCTTCTCCAGCAGATACACACTGCTTCCTCTATGGCTCTTATTTGCATCCTTTTGTTGTGGCAGGAGTCCTGTAGGGCAATATCAAAATGGCCAGAGCCAAGATAGGAAGGGCAATTACACTGAAGGATGCTACCGCCTCTCCTTCATTGATCCATAATGAATTATGGAGGTTGCTCTCCCAGACCTGAGAGAGGAGAGGCTGGGCATAGTCCTTGACGGTTTGGATTTAGTCAGACGCAGGTGACTCTGGGCCAACAATGTTTAATCAAGTGCTATAGGGGGAAAAAAAAAGATACCGATGCAAATGAGGGTGTCATCAGGTACAGCTTGTTGACATAAATAGGCTTTGGACAGGCTCATGGTAAGCCACTGATCCTGCAGATGTTTACAACCAGTTATAACTTTATTCACAGAAGCATCACTATGAGTGTAAAGCTGTGTGCACTTATGGGCTTGCAGGATGAGGGCATGCTTCCCCAAGAGCCACTCGTCAGTGGCGTGCTGACGGCTGCCCCGCAGCCTGGAGCTGACTGCTGATGGCAGGAGCTGACAGAGCCACTGGCACAAAAATACTCCACTGAGGCCGGAGAGAGGTCACTGCACTAGCTCAGTGTGAGGCAGGACGTGCCAGAGGATTGAGAGGGACTGGAGCAGCTACTCAGTGTCTGCTATTTCCCCTACATGGGGCCTTTTATTAACTCCTTGAAGACAGCTGCATTGAATGCTGCTGTTTGGTATTAACTTCTGAAGAGCTGCGAGGCAACCAAAGCAGAGCCTGCCTAGAGGAGGAAACAGCAACAGGACGATCATTTACCATTAGTTCACGGATCTGTCCTGAAGTATGGAGATGTGATGTGCGCTGCTATTCTGCTCCAGTGCTTTGCTCTAGACAGCTTGGGCAGGGCTAGGTACCAGGGGCTTGCAGTGTGAGCAAGAGCGTGTGTGCTACTGCTTCTGCTCCATTGGTGGGCTCTGCTCTAGGCAGTTTGGAGAAAAATTTGCATGCTTTCTTTAAAAAGGGAGACAATTCTGTTTTTAACAGCGCAGTTGACTCTATGCCCTCTTTTCAAGTAGAAGCAGAAAAGCAGCAAGGAAAAGATCATGGAAATACTTGAGAAATTCAGAGGTTACTACCCTCCGAAGTGAACGAAAAACTTCAGAGAGACACTTCCAGATACCAGAAGAAAGGGCAATTGATGTGGAAAAGCTTCCGCCCCTTATCCCCAGGCTGAGTAAATAGGCATGTCGGGTTATCCCATTTACACCCCGCCTTGGTGCTCTGCGTTTCGAGCCACAGTCAGCAATTGTCTGCAGCCACGGGCGAGGGGGGCAGGAATGTGGTGGCCGGGGGCTTCCCGGGGCGCAGGCAGAGCGGCCGGCTGGCCGGGTGACCCCTTCCCAAAATAAACAGGAAGCCCAGGAAGCAGTGACCCCTCCGTGACACCGCGCTGGCTCTGCTCCCTGCCTTCTGTGCGGGAGTCGACAGGCTTCCAAATACCCTCAAAAAATTGGACAGGGGCGAGGACTCCACAGGAAACGTTACAAAATAAGAGCAGAAACAGATCGTCTGTTGAAAAAAATACAGAGGGCTTTAAATCTCCTTCTTTTTGGGCTTCTGGATAGTTGTATTCATTGTCTGTGCTTCATTCCCCCGAGCCCATGCCGAGTCAGCTTGCAGAGCCCCGAGTAGCTGCAGAGGGGCAGAGCACCCCTCTCTGCACTCCCTCTCTGTGTGGGAGTGCTGGTGTGCCTGAGCAAAGCACAAAGAGGAGCCCCAAGGAGGCTGCGCCAAAGGCGTTTCAGATGGACTGGGGAGTTCAGGCTGGGAAATGCTTTTTGTGGGAGTTGGCAGTAGGGTCCTCACACAAAATAAAAGTCAAAACCGAGGACCAGACCTTCTCAAAGTGTGGGCCGGGGCTATTAATGCTGTTTCCAACATGGGAGTTCCTGCATTACCCAAACATCCCCCCGAAGCAGCAAACTGGCGCTCGCTGACAGCTCCAGCTGGCAAATCACCTCCCGGGCCTGCCAGAAGGACTGCTCGTCCCAAAAGCCTCCCTGCCTTGATGGCCCCCACAGTTGGGGCAGGACAGGACCACCCCCAGTGGGGCAGGCAGCCCAGCCGAAGGGAGACTGTGCTGCTCCTGCTGTCCAGGCTCCTGGCAGCGCCGGCCATTTCGCAATCCCATTTTTCCACTCGCACAGAAGCAGTTGTCTCGTCCTTCCTGCACGGCGCGGACACCTGGAGGGGCTGGGGGCTCCGGGGGCAGGTGCTGATGGATTTGGCCTGCACACAGATCAGCTAGTTCAAAAAGACTCGGAGGAGAGAAAAGGGAGGTGGATTCCCTCTCTGATTCCCTAACAATTGCTAGGATTGTATAGCTACCAAACGCTGGGTACAAACCTGACGTGCCCACCTAGCTGGATAGCAAGATGCACTATGCTGGTGTGCTCCCCTATCCACTGTCCCACTTCAAAGGGATAGTTGCTCTTTAGGGAAAGGATTATAATACAGGGAGTGGTGGGCAGCTGCTACAGGAGAGTCCCTTGAACAGACCAGTTTTCCTTCAGGATGAATTTTCATCACTGGCATGCAAAGGCTGCAAAATGGTTCATAAGGCTGCAGCCTTGGTTTGTTCCAGGCACACTGAGATACTGTTGGGGTGCCCACATTTCTGCTAGTTATTGCAGCTACACTATTTCAATTTTGCAATGAGACAAGAGTCAGCAGGAGAGTGCTCAAATCTGAGAAAGCACAGAATGCAAACAAAACTTGGTTTTGACCTCTCAGCACTTATCCTCATTCTTTCCCTCTCTCTCTTCCTGATGCTCAGGCAGTGCCCCTCCTCTGCAGGGAACCCCTTAGGGAGTATTCTAGGCAGGCAGAGCAGGGAGGAAATGCTCCTCTCTGCGCTTCAGCCCATAGCCTTATCTTTTTTGCTGACTGCAGTCTAATGTGCTAAGTAAAAACAAGAGAAAAAAGGATATTTTTATCTTCTTGTGCATTCTGTCATATGAGTAGTATGTTTATGTGTAGCAATGCTGAGGAACAATACTTGCAAGTTTAGGCATTAATGATGTATTTGTAAACTTAAACAGCAGACTTGTATTGCATTACTTCATTCTGCCCATGTGTACTTTTGGGCAAAGAAAATCATACACCTCCCTTTTCCAGGCACCCACATCCCTTCTGCTCATGCTGAGCTCCAGAAGGAGGTGCATGCTAGGAAGTACAGTTGAGTTCATATTCGATTAAAAGAACACCAGCAGCATTAGTAACTGGTAGACCTGTGCTGGAGCTGGCAATTAAACTCAGTCTCCTCCTGCAAATTCCAGTCATTAGAGGAGCTTGCCAAAGGCAGGGGCTTGCATATCGCTTAGTCTCCCAAACAGGACTGGATGAGGACCAGTCATCTCCAATAATGGGTCCTGCAAAGGGCCTTGTGTCTTGCTTGAGGAATGGCTATGCCAGGGAGCTTGCTGGGGCAGCTTGCACAGCTGTCTCTTGCTGCTGATTCAGGGGTCTTGCATGTGCTCATGGAAGGTGTCACACAGACATCCTTCAGCAAGCCTCCCCCTAGCCCATCTCGCCAGCAGTCCATCCCGATAAGGAGCACCAAGCAGCTGCCTCTTTGCTCCATGGTCTGCTTGCACTTCCCGTATGCTTCGGGCAGCCTCAGAGGTGAATGACTTTTGAATAGTGCAGATCTGGGATGGGTTTCAGTGGCTGATCCAGAGGCAAGAGGATGATCATCTTGATCATCCATTTTCCCTCTGCCAGTTACTATTATTGCTAACTGCTGTTCCACACACATTGTAATTAAGTGGAAAAAATACAGACCAAATGAAAAAGAGTACAAGCCTCTCAAAAACATCTCTGCTTTAGCTGCAGCCTGACTCAGCCTTCAATTAACATTCTTTCTTAAAATAGTTTTGTTATACAGCTTTTGTTGAATCTTACATAATAGCAGACCAGATCACCACCCCAGAGCACCATGCTGAAGAGAGGAGCTTGGCCCTGGTTTCTGGAGCACTGTCTCATCCTGTCTTTGATCCAGATGGCCTTGGGTGTGAGCTGGGTGAGCCACCAGGGGAGGGCATGCAGCACACCTGCAGCTCTGCTTTGGAGGGCACAACGAGCTGGTACTGTCAGCAGAAGTGGTCCCATTCTCCCCCACCCCAGCTCCTGGTTCTGCCGGCACTGCCGTCAGCATTTTGTTTGTGTGGCTGCTGGAGCAAATCTAGCAGCACCAACAGCTGCCTTGCAACTAAACCTACCCCAGTGCCACCATCCTGCTGTGCCACGGGGGCTTCCTCAGAGAAGGGAGCAGGTTGGGATGGGTGGGTGGCTGGGAAGGGACCTCAGCAGCAGCAGCAGTTTGGAGCTGCTGCAGAAGCCCCTCGTGCTGCACCCACACGTGTCCTCCCATCACCCACCAACAGCTGTGACAACCCTCCCCAAGCTGCCAGAGTGCACACTGAAGAGGAGCAGGGGGACACATGGATCCGCTGGGCTTCCCAGGGGCACAGGGCCATGCTGGAGATGAGTCTGATTTCCTGCCAGCACCTTGAGGAGCTTTACAGCTGGGCTCCATATCCTGCAGAGCAAGATGGCAGCCCTGCCTCCATCACCCATAATGACAATGTGGGGAAACCCCTGCACAGGACTTCTCTGCAGAGGGGTGTCCTTATCACTCAGTAGCACTAAAAAAACTACCAGCATGGCTTTTCCTTTGTTTTATTGTGCCTATGTCTAACAGGTACAAAACTAGAATAAAACACGTGTGCATGTGTGTGTGGGTTAATAAAATAGGAGTTTGTATTACAATCTCAAAAAATTGGTACATGCAATGCAGGGATGAGGTGAGGAACATACTGCCATGTCTACTTCAATATGGGGGCCTACTTTCCGTTCAAAGCCATTGCTGTCAAGTTTATGGCTCCCCAAATGTTCTCTGGGATTGTGAGAACCTTAGCCTAGGACTGCACCATGCTCATGAACCAGGATGGTGATTCAGATGTAGAAAGAGCTGGGAAAAGAGGGAGTCAGGCACATCTAAACCTAGTATCACTCACCACTGCCAGCCTCTGTGAGGCAGTGATCACAGGGGAATCATGGTTCCTGCTGGGGGCAGCTCTGCTAAGTCACTGAATTTTCACTAGAGCAACATTTGGCCTGAGGTGATGATGCACTACACTGCTTAACCATGAGGTCAAGCAGCCCTGCAGCTGACAGCTCACTCCTGCCTCATCCAGAGAACCATTGCATCTGCTTGGCTTAACTCAGAGTCCCAGCCTGGTCCACCACCAGAGCTGAAGGAGAGTTGCTCCTGCCAATGCCCCCCTCTGCCAAGGAGCTGGGAAAATTCCTAGGGAGGACAGGAAAGCCACATAATGGGCTCAGCTTCTCTTCCTCTGGGAGATCCTGAGGTGGCATGCAACCTGGAAAGAAGTAGGTTAATGCAAGCAAAGCCCTTTCTTGTGAATTTTGCTTTAGACTAAGAGTTACGTGTTTTGGCAGACTTTTTGATGAATAGGTCAGCAGGGTGTGGAAACATATTCAAAGCTTTCTGCATCCTTGCACATGCTTCTAGTTGCCGGGGGTTTTGCCTACTGCTTCACTTGGAAAGGTTTAAAAGAAAATGCAAATCATAGGCGAAGAGTAGAGATAGATTTTTGTGCATACTTTTGGCACAGATTTTAGCCATTTCTTTGTCATTTGTGAAACAACAGTAAGAAAATCTGCTCAGCTGTATATGATAGGAAAATACCAGTTTCTCTCTTTACAAATGGAAAAAAATATCCCATCACAATCTGCTACATGCACCTCCAGGTAGCATGCATAAATGTCCTCAGAACTTTCTTTGCCTCAGAAGGAATACAGGGCAAGTGGGAAGAATCTGGACTTTTTCACATCTTCTTCCAGAACTAGCATTGGCAATAAAAAGATATTGTTTCACATATTTCAAAAAGATGTGAATGTTTCTGCATGCTAGGCTTTCAGAATCAAACTTCTGCACTTGAAATATGAGAAAAATCATATGAGCAAAAGACTAAGAAACTCTTTTCAGATGTAATCAGATACACTGTCCGACAGACTGGAATACTTAAAATCATTTTCAACCAATGACATGTCAAGACATGCCTGCTTTGGACACTGTTAAGACATCCAGCCCCCATATTTTAAATACCCTCCTAATTACATTCATATGTTCAGTTTCATATTTGACCTCTCTCTTGCAACAGAGTGCCAAGTAAAGCACTCCACACCTCCTAGGTCTCATGTAGGAATTAACCTGGGGAGTATGGAGGACTCATGATTGTTTTATTCCTCAAACATGCACCAATGAGCAGTAAGCAAAATAAAAACATTTTTTAAAAACCCACTACAAATGTGCACTTTTAAATTTAAAGTACACTCTGGGCTCTTTCTCTTGGCCTTGTTTTTTGGAGCACTTTGGTCTTCACACCTCTAATGCTTCCTCCTTCATCTGGCAGCTCACTGAATCCAGTAGGTTCAGGTTTCCAATGCACTGGGAATGGCTTTACATGGAATCCCATGGAAACACTGACCAGAAGACACCAGCTGAGAGAAATCCACTGTTTTCTTCCCTCTCCTAAATTCCCTAAGAAGCCAAAGCCAAAAAGCATCACTGTCAGCAAGAAGAGGATTGGAAAACCTGATAAATATGATTGCTTGATGTGAAATGTACGTGCTTTAAAAGCATGTTAACAAAGAGAAAAAAAGATCTGAAGGCACAGTCATTCCTAAATGGTGGCCTTTGGACTGCTGCTGTTGGTTTGGTGAAGGAAACAGCAATGGTGCCTGAAAGAGCAAAGTGACTGGCAGCCTGCACCCCAGCTTGTTCTCAGGCATGACAATGTTTTTCCTGAGTGCAGTCCACAAGGCTGGATCAAGATTTCCAGATTCAAGACAACGCATCTGCGACATTTTAGGTGAACTGTACCTGCTGTATATTTTGCTTGGGCAGTCAGGTTTAAGTACCATGCTGCTCTGCTCTCCTTTAGCACTGTTTTTGCAACCTTTTTTGTGGAGAAAGAAGAGTAATCCTCATGTAAAAATAATAGTATTGCAGACCTAGACAGCAGATGGTGTTATTAAATACCTGGGCAAAGTCTAAGGTCATAATGCTCTAACAATTAACAAGTTATATTGTCTGTCACTTAATAGGTAACCTCCTGGTGTGGGATGTTTGCAAGGCTGAGCAGACTGGCAAGTGGTATCTTGTCCAAGCCTAGATAACTCTTCCAGTTAAACAAATATTTGACAACCATTCTCTTGCCTAAATTTGTTGCTACCAATGTGTTGGATAAAAATAATACGATTCCATTTAATCTCCTAAATGATCCCTTTTTTTAACAGACTATATTAGGTTTTAACTAGACAATAACAATTTGAGTACTTATTGATAGTTGCCTGGCATATAAGATAATTTATAGGAGCACAGGGAGACAAATCCTTAGGGGATGTAAATCATTGTGAGTCTTCTGCAAAGTATGTCTCTGACTGGCTCCCCAAGCCACTGTGCCCATGAGGTGTGCTCACCAGCCAGCTTTTGTTGTCCACAGAGGTCTTCCACTGTGGCACATGTTTTTTCCTACTCATGGGTCCACTGTCCTAGGGATTCACACATTTATCTGCATTGATAAAGTTGAAATTGAACCTTGGTAATATGTGTCAAGGCTGTCCTCATTGCAGGTCTAATAAAATTTTCAGGCAGAGTTCCCTCTAAGGATTAATTTCATATTATAAGAACTGCACTTTTTCACTGTTTCCCTTGATATTTGTCTAGCCTTCTCTGAACGTTACCTCTCAGCTGATGGGCGACAATTTCACTTCTTTAATGGCACTCCCAGGGGTAAGAGAAACATTGTCTATCTGCTCATTTACCTATTTCTTCCTCAGATGTTTCTTTCATGCCAGTACCTCTTAGGAAGTTTGCCCAGTCCAGCTGCCCAGGCCAACCTGTTGAACAGCCACAGCCACTCCTGCCAATCCAGGTTATATTTTTGCTTGAGCAGAGCAGCTAAATCGTGTTGGCATGCCTGACTCTCAGTAAGGCTGCTCTCCTGAAGTGCAGCCTTCTCTTCTGATATTGCCTTCTTTTAGAAGCATGGGCAAGAGCACCTGCATCATGTAGTTACTTTCAGTCATGTAGAGCCCTCCATCATCTCTTCTGGCCCTTTAAAGAAACCATACATTGCTCTTTGGGTCAGATCCTGATTTTCATTTAATTACTGTATAGTGACAAGATGGGAGGCTAAAGAAGAGTCCTGTCACTGCCAATAGTTTCACACAGTACTTTTCCTCAGCAGTAATTGCTCTCCTGCTAGGATCCATGAACTTGAGAACAAAGTACATTTTATTATTTACAAGGGTTAGATGACAAATACAAACAGATGGTGTGAAGATGACTCCTAATGCATAGTGATCAAGGAATTTAATATTCATGGGTAAAGGCCTGGAAGATTAAGTAAACAGATTCAAATGTGCAGGGGAAAGTATCTCCTAACAATGCATAAAGTCAGCATGGCCTTTTTTGCCCTTTTACCACTTGGCTAAGGGCAGTTAACATCAAGGAAAAGACTGGCCAATTTTCCACTCTTCTTCGAGCATCCAACTTGAGCAGCATCTTTATAAGGAATCGCTCAGCAGGAATTTTTGCAGGGCCAAGAAAAAGCCCTTCTGTTTTGAAGAGGGCTGCAAACCTGATCATGCTCCAGTCTGCTGCAGCTGCCCTTATGTAAAGCAGTTTTACCTGAATGACAGTGCTGTTTTAGCTGGGACTGGTCAGATGACTTAGGATTACTCACCAGAGCAAGGGTTGTGCCACTGGAGTCTCACCACACCACTTTGCTGCTAATGATACTTCTCGTGGCAGGGGCTGGGATTTCACTGATGCTGTTTTCACATGCAGTCATCTTGCAGAGGCAATTTCAACACTGATGAATATTACGAGTCAGGTCCTTAGTATGAATCATCCTGTCCTTCCAGATGACTTTTTCTTTCTGTTGTTTACATCAGAGGCAGGGAATTTTGATGCTTCTTTGTGCCTGTGACTAAAGGAGTGTTTCATATGGGAAGTGATTTCCAAACTCTCTTAAGTCATCCCTCTGTATATTTCCTTTTGTTGTTGTTTTTAGTCCTTTTGAGCATAGGCAGATAGTGAGATGTTTCTAAGGTACTGCTGGCTGAGGGCTGAATGCACATCAAGAAAGGAAAAGCAGGAGGAAGGGTTTATTAATCCATGTTTGGGCTGGATTGTGCCCAAAAGTTTGCTCTGAAACTTTGATTTTCCTTGTCCAGATCAGGTTGTTGAACAGATTCTGTGAGATTCGGTCATTCCATTGATTTAGATGATCATTCAGCCCCAGAAAGGTGTGCTCGTGGAGTCAGGAGCAGGACAGCAGCTCTGAGATATCAGTCCCCCTGCCTTCTCTTGAAAAAGCCCCTTGCCAGTGCAATAGTCAGGATTCCACAGCCTGCAGAGAGATGGGGGAAACTAAAGGGTGGGGTAAGGCTGGGGAATGGTTGAGCTCCAAGCTGCATCATGCAAATGATGGTGGAAAGCTGCCCATGAATATGGAGGTGAGCCCTGCCCCTAGCACTCCACCACTCTAACTGCAGGAGGAAAAACGATACATAGACTCAAGGAAAGGAACCTCTGTTTGCTCTATTTTCATCCTCCTTCAGTAGCTGTAGCCACCACATCTATTCTTACGGCAGCATATCAAATTTCTGAAGACATCAGGCACATCTTTCTTATGATCTTGCTACTCTGCCATGCTTTCTCCACAGCACCTGGCAGCATCCTGGGAATGGTATCTGGTACCTGAATCCTTTTAAAGCCTGTCATGTGAGGAAAGGTGTGTTTATTGCTGTGACTCCAAGGCTCAGATTTCCAGAGAGGCCAAACTGCTGCACGAGTAAGTCATGCTGCTCACAGCAGCAGGGGCACAGCATCTCCGTGTCTGGTATCCTCTCAGAAATTTGCCTGGCTCTGTGGATGCATTTGGTTGATATGGCTGTGCAAGCTGGGATACGGCCCAAGATATGCCGCAGAGAAACCTGCCCTGTGAATAAGAGCCTTTGTTAAGATGGATCCCATCTGTACATGATTTCATCAGCTCCATGAAATGCACAGGACATTCATATGGTGAAATAGGCAGAGTCCCTGTTCCAAGAGAGAAAAACCCTTCTGTCTGCTTTTCCATAGGAGACTGTTGCCATATGAGGAGGTGAAACCTTCTGTGATGCTGTTATGCTCTTAACCACAGGATGGGACAAGCACTGCGACCATACTAACATTGTCAGGAAAATAATGTGCATGGGGAGGCATCAAAAGCACACCCCAAAAATTGGCATTGCCCTCTCCTTTGCCTTCTTTTCCTTAAATTTGGAGCTGCTTAAAGCAGCATAAATACAATTCAGGCCAGCTAACAAGCAGTCCACAGTGCTGAAATACTGCTGCCGTCCAAGCCAGCTCCCTGCCAGCAATTTCATTTACCATATGTTTGGTGTGGTTTTTGGCAGAGTCAGCCTGAGGATTTTTTTGGGCAGGCCTGTAAAACAGTTTTTCCCCTGCCTCCACCCAAACGTGAGCAGGTCCTGTCTGCCACCGTCATACTGCTGTGCAGGGTCAGCCTGGCTGTTTTGGACAAAATTAGTCAGAGGGGCCTCTGGAAAAAAGCCCAAAGAGAGCTGATTCACTTTCCATAAGAGTATTTGTGTTAAGGACACAGTAGGAAGATGAGTTCTTCAGCATCACGCCCAGCCGCTGTTGTAGCTGCTTTTCCCATCGTGCAGTAATATCCCCAGGGGTCACTGCCGTGATCGCTGTGTGCTTTCTTCTGCAGAGGCAGCTTGAGGAGGCTGCAAACAGCAGCAAAGGTGGATCCTGACAGCAGGAGGGAGAACCAGCAGTGCCCAGCAGCAGCCCACCAATAAAGCATTTCTGCAGACGCCTCATTTTTCTGGTTTGGTTTCTGTTTCTTTGCTCTGAGCCCTGCTAGGTTTGCAGAGGCAGCTGCTGATCTGCAAGGCAGGGCAGCCCGAGCTGGCCTGTCTCTGCAGCCTCAAAGCCCAGGTCATGGCAGGGGTGGCTCCTGCTCTCCCATGGGTGGCAGCTCAGCTGCCCAGTGCGGTGCTGCCAGGTAAGAAGGCTGACAGCTTTCCCAGGGAGGGAAATGGGAGGGTTGGGTACACGCTGGGAAGGATTAGCTCACGTGGGTGCCAGTAAGGAGCAAACCTGGCAGGATTAGGACACTTTTCTCCAGGCATTGAATCTAGTGTCAGGGATGCCTTGCTGCAGCCTGTCTGCACATCACGCTTCTGCTGCCTGCGGTGGGGTTGCCCAGCTGGGGCACAACCAAAGCAAACTACAGCATGGGAAAGGCTGCTCTGGAAAGCCAGCCCTGGTGCTAATGCACCTGAACAGACCAGCTGCAGCAGTGCAGTCCTGCCAGGTGGGATGGAGGTGCTGGGCAGTGCTGGAGGACCACACTGGGGTACAGTAACCCTTTTCCCAGGATGCACTATCCAGGCATACAATCTGGCTGGTGTCATCCAGCTAGGGCCCAGGACAAGTCTAGCTGACTCAGAGAAAAAGAAAAGGGAATTGAAACACACATCCCTGTCCTTTTTTAAGCAGATCCCAGAAGGAGGGAAGCTAGCCTCTGTCTAGCTGCCTCTTTCTTTCCTGCCCCATGCTCAGAGCACATATTCCCAGGAGAATAGCAGTATTTCACAGAGACAAGGCATGTTCACCGAGCAGAGGAGCTTTGCAAAAGAGTCACAGGTTGTCTGTTTAACAGACACTGTTCTTTAACTTGCTGACCTTAGGGAACAGCTTTGCCAGGTAGGCCCTCCAAGCAAAGATGAAAAAAACCCAATAGCCTGCAGGGCTACGATTCCTCCCTCCCTTTCTGCTGAATTAATTGGCCAGGCACTCTGTCCCCTCTGAAGGAAGACATTGGGATTTGGTCTTACCTCTACATTTCTGTTCTGTGAAGCCACGTGTCTGATCATCCTGATTCACCCTGGAACTGAGATGTGGAATTTGGCTTGATACCCATTGGAAGGAAATTTAAATATTCATGCCTATAGCAATTTCTTTTGCAGACTGCTCCAGCAAGCAAATGTGTCCCAGCTGGGATACCTGCTGTGCACAGCATGGGCAGGAGCATCTCTTTCCCTGCCTGCCTCATCTTGTCCAGCTCTGGCCCATCCTGGGGCTGCTCCTGGAGGCACAGACCTACATGCCTGCCGTAGGACTGGCACATGTGCCAAGGAAGCTTCCGTGTGCCCAGAAGGGCTGGGGGCCCTCCCCGCCTGGGACCTGCGGGGGCAATTCTGGCTGAGTCAGCCGGAGGAGCGCTGCGGCTGCCCGGGGCAGCCCCTTCTCGCCCTCCTCCCCCGAGTCACGGGCTGGCCTTTAATCAGCGCTAGCTGAGCTCTGGGAGCTGTCAGCATGGTTTCTACTGCCCTGATGGGTCTGTGCTGCGGCAGGGCCGGTGTGTTAACCCCGGCGGTGACTCAGCGCGCACTCCCATCGCACACCTGCCCCGGGAGCGGGAGCGCCCCGGGATGCCCGGCGCTCCACCTGCGGGGTGCGGAGCTTCTCTCTCCCCTGCTCTCATTCAGGGAGAAACTCTAGCAAATCTCACAGGCATTTCTAGCTAAGGCAAACAAAAGGGAAATTAATTATGAGTGAGAGAACTGACATCAGTGAATAGTGAGGGCATTGCTAAATGCAAGTGGCTGGTTGTTTTCCTGCAGAAGCAGAGGTGGGCAAGGGCAAGCTTAGAAAAGAAGGGAAAAGCAGCAGGGCAAGAGCAAGGATCTCTGCAGAGAGAACTCGGCAGATAAAAGGCAAAAGAACAAAGGGAGAGACGCTGGGGAAATATGACTGAGCAGATGCATTGCTTATCTGCTCCTGCATCAAATACAATTCCTGTGTGCAAACCAAAAGCAATGACTAACCCAAAGCCAAGGACTGGCCTGTGGGAAGGGGGTTGTGCTGCTGTAATCAAAGGACCAAAGTTAAACAATTTTAGTTCAAGCATTGCACACATGAACTGCTGATGGAATAAAAAAAAAAAAATCTGGCTTTATGGCCTCCAATGAAATATCATAAACACAGTGGCTTCCTGGTGCAAAGTGCTGATCCTGTACAAATGCATGCTTCCATTTGTTCAGAAATTGTTGACAAGTGTGCTGACTGCCTTATGCTGGATAAGGCACGGTTTGTCTTCCAACAGGTGGTTTAAAGCCAGGGGGAAAAAAATTGAGAGCCAGAATAAGCACATGGTACAAAATTTTGGCTCTTCCAGCAGAAATGTGCCTGGGAAGTTCACAAATAATCCTGATCAATCTTATCCTGGGTACTGTCACTTGTCTTAATTTTCACTTAAATCAAAGCAATTTTAGTTTAATTGGCTATTTCAGTTGAATATATGTCAGTACAAGTGTTTCTAGATCTTAAATCCCAATATAACTAATTTTCCAAAGCAATGGAAATGGCAAGAGAAATGGTTCTCATGATTCTTAGAGCGTTAACACATGCATTTGACAAACACCTTCACCTGCATTAGGTGCTAGAGGACCCCTGTGGTGTGTGGGGTGAGCAGAGAGACTTTCCCATGGGGTGCTGGGGCCAGGCAAGGGGTTTGGGCAGATCAGAGCCATGGCAGGAACCAGTGAGAGCCATGGCAGGGAGCTGGCAGGCGGGAGTGGCAGATATCTTCCAGCCCCTGAGTGGGAAGGAAACCTCCTTCCCCGTGTTTATTGCTGCAAGGTGTGTGCTCGCCTGCTCACTCACCCTAACCTGCCCTCACCTGGGGTTTGAACCAGCACGTCTGGCCGAATTTTTGAGATGACTGAATGAGTGTTTGTTTCTGCCACCTCCGGGAGAGGAGCAGTGCAGACAGATGTAGGCGGCAACATCTTCAAATTACAGCTTAATCCACAGCAGCTCATGAGTCAGGGCTGTGACTCACAGGCAGAGACAAGTTGGCGTGAGGGGCACGCAGCTCCTGCCCTGAGTGCCTGCCCTGCTGCACACAGTGCAGGCTGCACACATCTGCCCGCCCAGCCCCAGCCTGCCAGCTGTGCTGCTGCAGGAGCAGCTGCTGCAGCCCGGGCACCGCAGCTCCCGCTGCAGCCAGGGGCTCCAGCAGCAGTGCAGGGCGTGGGGACGTGTCACTTCTGTGGAGAACCCTGAATAAATTACTGACAGTGTGGCCTGGAGACCCACGTGTCCTCTAAATCCTCTGAACTGTGTTTCCAGAGCAAAAGGAGGGCGGAGACATGTTTTTATACTGCTGTGTTGGTTCAAATAACTGTTTAGATATAAGAATTAACTCCCACACATCCTGCAGCTTCTTGAGGTTTTACTTTTTCTTTCACTCTGAGAGAGATTAGTCTTTGGTGACTGAACATCAAGAGTATTTCTACCCATACAAGTAAGTCTGTTGGTGCTCAGAGGAAATGAGCTTTCTGTGAAGGTCTGATTTCAGGTGAACCAGTGATTTTAGCTGCAGCAGTGTTCCAGGCATTAAAGGCAACCCTGCATTTTAAATGTGTTGCATGCTCAAAAAAACTGTCTACCCTAGGCCAGTCCCAAGGCGTGAATATTAATGAAAGAGTTTCCCCACATGAACAACATGTACTGTCACATGCCCTATGCCTGCCTCGAATTTAAAATAGCCTGGTGCAGCCATAGGGAAGGCTCATGTCACTGTAACTCCTCATCAACCGCAGGTAAATGCTGTGGGTGATACTGTTCTGCTGGGATGCATTTCCAAGTAGCTTCCAGAACAGCTCTCCTGTGGAGAATGGACTTGATCTGGGCTGAGTACAACTGGACTTTGAGGACTCTAGGCATGCTGGCCTGGGTGCACAGGGGCAGAGCTGTTTGTCTCACTGTTTCCACATGGCTGCTTTATTTTTAACTGCCAGGACTGAATTTCCCAAAAGGACTGCATCCTCACAGACAACAGGATATTAAATTTAAGTGACAGATTTTCACAGTGGTCACTTTTTTTCCAAAATCCACAGAGACCAGGGTGGCTGTCAGAGCACACGTGCTGAGAAGGGGTGCTCCATGCATCTCCTGTCCCAGGGGCCAGTGTCCCTTCTGTGTCCTCCCCTGGGAGGAGAAGGGCAGGCCAATCAAAGAAGCCTCTCTGGCATTTTGTCTGAGTTACGAAAAGCTGATAGCTGGGAAGTTTCTTCCGTGTTTTGTCCTTTGAAGGGACATGTTTAGTGTCACTGCCTTGCTTCAGACACCTGCCATGTGTGGTGTTGAGAGCAGCTCTAAGTGGGACAACAAGGTTTTGTTTGTGTTTCTGAGGAAACCTGTCTTTTATTCCCAGCACACTGGTGTTGCTGTGCTCTCCTTCTCTGAGCTCTGACTTGCAAACCTGCCCATTGCTCCCTGAATATCTGCACTTCACAGGCACCATTGCTTTTAACCAGCCTCTGCCTTTCCAGCCTGTGCCTCCATGGAGGGCTGGCCTTCGGCAGGGTGGGAGCAAGCCCAGTGCTGGGGCATTTCTCAAGGCATTCTTGCCTTGTCCCTTTCCCATAGGCGTTTGCCCAAGCTGGCTATCACTTCTTTGAAGTCTAACATACAGTAAGTGTGTTTACTTAGAACAGGGAAGTAGGAAAACACTAATGGTGAGCAAACTGACTGGGGAGGCAAACATCTCCACTTCTCCTTTTTGGATGCTTTCCCAGCTCATAGAAGTATCTCGTTGAGCCTGACTCAGCCTGTGTCAACAGATCAGCAACGACCCACAGAGACATCCCCCATCACATCTCCACCAATCCCCCTGTCCTGTGCCAGCTTACAGTGGCTGGAGGCAGGGAGGGTCTGGCTGGGGTGGTTCCTGCTTCCCCCAACACAAAGAACATCCTGGCTTCAACAAAAAGGGCGAGGCTGCCCCTGTGTTTCCGTGGCATGCAGCGAGTGACTGGCATTGCCACACTTTCATTACCTCTTTTGTACTCTGTAATATGAATATCCCTTCCTCTTCTTCTCCCTCTGCCCTCCAAAGGTTCACCAAATCTGGGAATGAGCGGTGAAGGGAGTTGTGCCCTTGCTGCTGCCCTGTGCTTTCCTGCCACCCCTACCTAGTCTTGGTGGAGTGCAGGCAGCAGCTGTGGGAGGGGCTCCAGTGCTTGTGCCTGGAGTTTGCTCCCATTGGGGGCATCTTCCAGGCCTCCTTCCACACAGCTGCTGCTTTCAAGCTGTTTCTGAAGTTTCAGATGGGCTTAGAGGAATTGCAACCAAAGTACTTGGGAGATGTTGCAATGGGACCTTTTGCTGTAGTGAAAACTGCCTTCCTTCTTCCCCTCTCAAGCTTCTTGCTCATGCCCAGCCCTGTTCAGGGGCTGCATGGAGGCTCACATCTGTGACCAAGTTAAAAATAATTTACCTTTTGGGTTATTTTCCAGCCAGATGATTTCCCTGATCCCCTTCAAGTGAAAGCTCTGCATGGGAAAGGAGCAGGGGTGGGGCACTCACAGCATGGGTGGCCCCCCAGAGGAGACATGGGTATGGATGGGAGCTCCTCTATGCTCCCACAGATGCCCACTCATAAAACCAGTCCTTGGAGGTTTTTAAGGCAGGCTGCAAGAGGCTGAGATCACACCCATTAATTGTTCCCTTTGCCTGCTCTTCCCTTGCCTGATTACAGGTTGTCTAGACTGGGAAGTGCAGGTTTTGCTCTTGGAGCATGATCAGAATAAGGTGCAACATGCCGTCCTCCCTGTGGTTGAAAAAGGATGTCAGTGCCTGCTCAAGGAGGCTTTCTTTGTCCTTTGTTTTGGGCTGGCTTTAGATCTGCCATCTCCTGGTGCAGGGAGAGGATGGGGCAGTCCCAGCCTACACAGCTCCCACTTCACAGGTAGGGCTTGGATCTCCAGGCACTGAAAAATGACTCAGTGTGGATCAGAAAGTGGTGGTGTTGAACACCAGTCGCTTCAAAGCTGTTGTCAGTTGGTAAGAAAATAATTTAAAATTAAACCAGTTCTGAAACCGTCTACCGCAAGTGGTTACAAGCCTGGGTGTTGTAAAACTGGACCGTTTCCTCTTTTCCTCACAACGATCGTGTCCTTGATTCCTCCTTTAGGCTGCTTTGGCAATTCTTGCACAGTAATAAAAAGGCATGACACAGCATATGTTTTGTGGCTCACCTTGCCAAACAAAATTACAATGTTAGTGTAGCTCCTTTGCCTTTGCATAATGAACTCTACAAAGAAGCTGGAGAGAGGGTAAGCATCTGTGCCAAGATAAAAGCAAAAACAAGAAGTACAAAGGTCTGGTTTAAAGCAGCCTCAGTTTAAAGTAATTCTTTAAAAATGACTTATCTTGAAACTGTTACAGACAGGGAAAGTCATATAGTTTCTAAATGGCTGTTAAGTTCTAAGTCTGCAGCTTCATTGCTTAGATTAAGAAAAAATAGATGCAACTTTGAGAGCTCACAAACGTGTCACAGCAGAACATCATCTGCATAACACGTGCTGGGGCCAGGAGGAAGTGGGCTGCAAAGGAACTGCTTACTCGCCATTCCTCAGGCTGGATGGACATTATTTGCATTTTTAATAGCGTTCAGGACAATGTTTATGTCATGGTAATTACACTCACTGACAACAAGGGGAATTTGGTGTGTGGGCAGGAGGTTGTTTGAGAGAGCGGTGCCCAGTCATGCTGCCTTTTTCATCACCTTAGGGATGTCACCCCTCAGGGAACAGAAATGGGAGCATGGACCTCACTGGCAGGTCCAATGGAAGGGAAGAGTTTCCTTGTAGAGTACTCTGATGACAGAGTAAAGGGGAAATCCTTCAGCCTATGGATCTGCTAAACCTGTTTCAGGAAAAAGGCAAAAAGCTGCCCCAACAAGCATACTGCATTTATGCCACTGCATATCTCTGCTAATAGCTGAAATTGGATTCAGGGAGACTGAGCGGTTCAAATAGTGGACATTTAAGATCAGAACCTACCTCAATAATGACAAAGACAAAGCTCCCAGTAAAACTTCCGGTTTCTGGAAATCCAACTAAGGGGAATTAAGAGGAATTAAGGGGAAATTAAGGAGAAAAAGAAGAAAAAAAAAAAGAAAATAAATGGATGAGGAAAATTTTGGCATCAGCTGTGGCAGGGCACCCAAATCTTGCCAATCATAAATGAGATCCAGTCATTTGACAGGTATTAGATCTGTTAATGCTTTAATCCCACTGAAATATCACCTGCTTATCACAACCCTTTTTTTGCCTAGATCACCTCTGTGTTCATTGTGATATACCGTGGGTGACTTTTGATAATGTTTGCTAACAGTATAAGAGTTGAGTCAACAGCTCATTTTTTGGTAAGAAATAGCATCAAGGAAAATAATGTAGCTACTTTTAGATAACAAAAACAAGTGAAATCTCCAAATACACTGGCAAGGTAAGTCAGTGCTTGAAGAACAGTGAGAGGTGGAATCAGTGTGGAGGGAAATGTGACCAAATCTGTAAAGCAGTGTCTGACAATACTCATCTTGCATAAAGCACCCTGAGGTGTTTCCAGCTCTCTGTAGGCACAATTTCCATGGGACACATCAAAACCAGCTCCATTCCCAGGGCATCTCACCATGGTCCACATGTCCTTGGAGGCTGAGGGAGCACCTCCATGGCCCTGGCCCTGGAGCAGCACACCGAGGAGGTGGCTAGACCACAGCAGGAGAGAGTCAGAGATGCTGCACCCTGAGACATGCTCAGCTCATTCCCTGCACAGAGCAAAGGCCCAAACACCAACCCCTAGCCTTCAACCCAGCATGACTATGCAGGTGAGCACATCTCCCTTGGAGACAGGGATGGCTTTGAAGATGCTCTCTGGTGTCCACACAGAATTCATGGGTCAGCTTCAATGCTTCTGGGCATCAGTGCCCCATTTTGGATGACTGCTGCTATTTTTATGGTGGTGGGTGTTTGGCAGTAGTGGCTCTGAGCCAGCTCAGTCCGCTGCTGCACCCTGAGTGCAGGGCTGGCTCCTGAGGTGCAACTGATGCCATAAAGCTTCCAGTAAATCAAGTGGCTCACAAAAGCATCAGTGACTGCTTTCACAATGTGATCAAAATTACCAAGGGCAATGTTCAATAATTTACATCACTACCTGTACTTTAAAGTACCTTTCCCCATTTCACTCCCTTAACCTTATGGGATTCTTCCCATGTTCTTGAAGACATTTCCTTCCTCACTTCAGCTGTTGTTGCAGCTGAACACTCACGTAACAAATAAAAGTACTGTGAGATTGTGCTGGGAATGAGAAATGTAGTGCCATTTATTATAAAACCATCTGGGCACACAGCTGATCTTAGCATGCACTCTGCATCCTTTCAAAATCAAGACAATTTGTAAAGTACTATTGCAAAATTTGGTTTATATTCCAGCTCGCTTCATATGATTCTTATTTTTACGAAAGCATTTTCAAATGCAATTTCAGTTAGGTTTTTTCCATGCTGGCTTTTCACTCTAAGCAATGTTACTGAAGCCAGGCCTTACCTTCACAGTTTAAATGTTCTAAATGTAAATTTGGAAATCCTGTTGCACATCACTGAGCTGTTTGTTTTTATATCTGTTAACTAGGAGTTATTTTCTCTCAAGCATTCTTCAGTTTCCTACAAGGTAAGCTTTTGGTGAAGAACTTTGGTTAATTCTTCAGGGTGGACATGAACTAAATTATTGGAACAAAAAGAAACAATAGAGAAGAGGTGGGGTAAATTGTCCTTCCAGCTACTTCTGCAAACATGTTAATAGCAGGATGAGTCCTGGCACTGGCTTTCAGTCCTCTCCTGGCAAAGCAGGATATCTGAGCAGTGTGGGGTAGGTTTGGGCCACTGGGTGTTCTCAGAGGAGCAGTGGAAAGACTATCTGTTACAACAGGTTTTTCCCGCAGGTGAGTTACTTTTAATAGATGCTTTGTTTTAGGAAATGATGAGTTGGCACTGCTACTTTTGATTTTACTTCAGGGAAGATGAGTTATATGTTCAAGGGGGTTCTCTGCTTCCAGTAGTGTGATTTCTTTTAATCAGAGTAGGCTGATGCAAATACACCAGTTGTCAAAGCCTCTAGGTATGTATTTAGAAAATAAATACATTACCCATTCATGTCTTTACAGGACAGCCTTTCAAATCTTCCCACCTGTTTTTTCACATGTGTTTTTAAGCATTGTACAGTCTGATCCAAAGACCAAGAGCATGACCAGGAGTGTTCTCAAACTAATGAGAATTAGACTCTGAAGAAGGATGCACTGTGACAGCATTTTGTAAATTTGGGCTTTTTTTCTTTTTCATGAGAAACTGGCTTTTTGAGACCCTTCTGAGTGGGAGAATGTACAGCATTAGTGCCATGGATTCACCCACCCAAATACTTGTGATCAAGTGTGTGACTTTATTCTCCTTGAGGTCTGAAGGTCTCTGTACTTTCCCAAGGAGCTTCCTATGACTCAAAGGGCAACCATGGGAGGACATGTCAGATCAACAATAGATAGACCAAGAACAGAAATCAGACTGCTTGCAAGGATACTAGCTTGATGTACCATCATAACTCTCCTACAATAATGGAAGAGTTATTTTCTTTTTATATTATTATATCAAGAGGAATCAGTTACAAAGTTGTGCTCATATGGTTGTTTGGAGCATTAACGTCACCAGCTCCTTTAGCAACCATCCCAGCTTCTGGGCAGATGTCCCTGGGAGCTTTGGGAGCTCTCTTTAGTTCAGGCTACCCCAGAAAGAAACATTGTTTATACTGAATTAACTAGCTGCGACTTCACCCCTAATGCCAAGACTTGATGTAGTGAAGCAAAACTACAGTGAAGTAATGAAATCAATACTGTTATTAAAATAACTGGCAGCAGTTGCTGGTGAATCTCTCAGTACCTAAAGGGGTGTCAGCAGGAACCAGCCAGAGCCACAGATAACAGCCAAAAGCCAACTTGCCTTCACCTCACTCAGGGGAGCTTTTCCAGAACAGCACAGGGGCAGGCACCCAGGGACAATCCCAGGATGGGTGAGGGTCAGCTTGGGTGGGATGGCAGCAGAGAAGAGAGGATAAGCATCTCCAAAAAGGTAGTTTTGCGTAAGAAAGCTTTTCTAGCACTAATGCAGCTAGAGTGAGACATTACCAGGAGCAGTGCATCCTGTGCACTGGAAAAAGCTGTTTGGGAAAGATTAATCTGGTCTTGAAGGCCAGATGTGTGTTGGTTGGCCATTAAGAAGCTGGAGGGTCTGGCTCATTGGTGGGTGCAATGAAGACAAAACAGCTCTGCTTGGCCTGAATCCCTGTGTTTAAAAACACATTTTAGTGTCAATGCATAACTGAATAAAGAAGATTAACTATATGCTAGTAAGGCCTAAGCCTTCTTACTGTGCAAAGGCCATAAAACCATCCTAAAACAGACAAACAGAACTGAGAAAGTATTTTAATAACACATTTTTACTGTTCATGTTTTACACAAATAACACAAATATTTCCACCACTATTAGCCACATCTCCTGGAAACAAGTTCATAGGCAAATAATTCTAAGTGCTAAATATGCAGGGTCCTCTCTGTCTGGCTCTATTCTGGTATTCTGTCAATGCCTTTCCCTGAACTGACTGCAGCTGCCATCTGTCTAGCTTCTTCCTGGCCATCTTCTCTGAAAATGTTTTATTCTAATTAAAACAGGGAAACTGATTTTGCAGGTGATGATGATAAGCAATTGATGTGAGAGTGATCTTGAAGTATTAGGAGTCATGATTTCTGGAAAAGGAGGCAGAGAAAAAAACCCGCAAGGACAAAACAGTGGACTTTGAGACAGACTTTAGCTAACTCACAGTGTTAGTACACACAAGCCCAGAGGAACAAATCCAAGCAGAAAGAACTTTTGGGAAGTTGGCAGTGCCCTAAGGAAGTTGTATGGAAGGCATATAATTACTGTGAGCCTCTGTACTGGGGCAACTTAGCACAGGTACAGGGGGAAGATAGTAAGGTATCAACTGGCTAAGTCATGAGCTCTTCATTAGTTTCAAAAGTGCAGAGGAAGCACACAGAAAGTGGAACTAGGTCACGTTTGTGAGTATGAAAGAGCAGCATAAGCATGGAGGAACAACATGAAGATGTAAGTGATGCAACAAACAGTGGGTGTGAAGTGTATGCACTAATTGCAGCAGGAGAGCCAAAGAAAGAGCTGGATTTCACAAAGACAAGCAGACACTGAGCTGATGATGTCAAATATCAAAAGTGTTTGATTATGTTTCCTTCAGTTTTTGCTCAAAAGTGCCCCATTTAACACAACCAGCATAAGCAGTCCAAGGGTAAGAATACTGGCTGCAAGAAAGAACAAAGAGGTCAGACAGTGTCTCAATAAGTCAGATACATTCCAACTGGCAAGCCCTAAAAGCCTGTTGCCATGATGGGTAAAGCAGCTGAAGCCCACTCACCACCATCAGCACAGAAGTCAGGGATGGGGGCATGTATGTTTGCACACTGGAAAAGGCAAATCTAGCACCTACCACAAAAAGGGAAGGACAGACAGGAGGAACCAGGAATCAGAGACCAGACAGATTAATTTCAATTCCTGGAAAATTACTGGAAGTGGTTATTGAATAAACTATTTTCCAGCACCTAGAAGACAACAAGCAGATGAATAACAGTGAGTACTGATTTGACAAGAGCAAATCACATCAAATCAATCTAATTTCCTTCTACAGTGGGTCTTAGATCTTGATTTTAGTGCAGCTTTTGCCTTTGTCTTACCTGACACTTTCATAAACCAAGCAAAGAAGCATGGCTTTGAAGAACCTGCTATTAGAGGAGTGTACAGCTGGTTGGAAAACCAGACTAAGAGCAGTTATAAATGTTTCACTGTCAAACTGGCAGTACGTATCAAATGAAGTCTGAAGCCATCTGTTTTGTGTCTGGCAGCACAGAGTATTTTCATTAATATCTTTAAAAAAAAAAAACACACCAAAAAAAACCAAAAAAACCAACTAAGAGCAGGGAACACTTATTAAATTAGTACAGGACACTATGAAGAACAAGCACTTTGGAGAACAGGAGGAGAATGCAAAACAATCTTGACAAATGAGGCAGAGGGATGGGAGGTGAAGCACCATCCAGAACAGACAAATGGAGCTCTGGGTTTTTGTAGGCATCATCATGGACTACAAGACCAACTGGGGAACAACCAGCACAGCAGCAGTTCTGAGGAGAAGAGTACCTAGGAATGTCAGCTCAACATGAATGAGCATGGTCATGCTGCAGTAAATAATGAAAGTGCTCTAATGAGGTGAACAAACAGAAGTGCAGCTTGTGACAAACAGGAAACCATTCTCCCCCTGTTGTCTATGTTGTCAAGGCTTCATTTGAAGTAATCTCTGCAGTTTTGGCCACTGTGTTCAGGGTGATTGAGCTGATTACAGAAAGTGCAAAGGAGAGCACAATGGCGATGGTTCAGAAATGGTGCTGAGTATAAAAGGCTGAATAGTCTAAACCCAAAAAACTCTGTTAATAAAATAATCTGTACCATAGTGTAGGGCCTAGGAAGACATGATAGTGATTATCTAGTATATTAACCAGGAAGGGAATAATCTCATTTTTAAGTTCATCTGGGCTGCTATAGTCTTAAATCAGAGCACCAGAGTAGGCTGCCCAGAGTTGAAGCATACCCAGTGTTAGAGGGTTTTGAAGACTAATGCAAAATCCCACATGGAGCTTGGGGAGGAGCAGCCAGTGATTCTGCCAGTCCCACCTCTAACAGTTTCCAGGAGTGGATAGTCTTTGGGATTCAACTCACTGCTTGCATCTGAACATCTCCAATACTGGAGGGCATTTCTCAGTGAGGACAACTGAACCAATCAGAGTAATTGTATCTTTAATGAAATAGTTTTGGTCAGAAAAAGGAAGATATAAAATTGACCCAGTCAATTGAGTCAATTGAGCCAGTGTAATGCAATGGGTTGATATCAGAATCTGCTTGCAGCCTGCCTGGTATTGTGCCATAGACAAAGTCATATCTTATTTCAAGATTTCGGAATCTGCTGCTACAGGTTTCCTCTTGCAGCTTACTGAAAGACACAATGGCTCTGAATACTCACACTCACTCTTGACAGTATCCACCTCTCTGGTATCCTTTAGAGATTGTAGTAGTGTTGCAAATGCTCCCTGCTTCTTGCTCTTAGAAGAAATCCTTGCCTCAAATGCCTCTTTGGCTGCAATACCCCCAGCCCCTACAGTTCTCTGCCTTCCCTTTGATGTCTAGAAGTGCAGCTCTGCTGTCCTCCAGTTCATGTTAGTCCTCTCATTAAAGCCCTTCCCAGGGTTTTATACCATGCAGGTTTTAGCCTTCTCTGCTTTCTGATGTCTTCCCTTCTGGACTTGGTCTCTTTCCAGGACTCCAAATATGCCACCCTAGACTTCCACACTTCATCACCCAAAATCAGTGTCGTACATTTGCCTGGCTGCCCACAAAGCTGAGCACTCAGCACAGGAAAAGGAAACTACCTCTCAGCTCAAGTAAAATGCAAAGCAGAAGCTCTGGTAGTCCTCAGCAATCCCATTTGAATCCTTGGAATTCCTTTCTCCCTTCACCAAATTCATTAATTCCTGTCTTCTCATGACCCAGTCTCCTACTGTTACAGCAGAATAGGTGGCTATAAAAGGTGCCTCCTGACCTTAAATACCCGAAGATAAGCTAAGGAGGGGGGTTGTGGCACAGGTAAAAGCCACACACCACATTTTTAAATAAATGCTGCAGGCTGAATCCATTAAACTTATGCCTTGGATATGATCATGCACTGTGTAGAACAGTATTACTTGGGTATGTTCCCTTGTTTTACCATTTGTTGGGTTCTTGTTAACTGAGTACTGATTTGACACTGAGTTCCTTGCTGCAGTGTGCATTGTCATATATGTCAAATATATACAACGTTGCCTGGCTGTACATTTGTTAGATGAGATTTCGCACACCCCCACACACGGTGACGTGCCCTGCAGAAAATGCTGCAGCGTCCCCAGCCAGGGAGCTCCAGCAGGAGAAATGTTATGACAATGCAAACATTTACCTCCCTTGCAGGCGTGATAGGAAGTGACACTGCAAACAGACGTGTTTGAGCAACCTGGTCTAGTGGGAGGTGTCCCTGCTCCAGGCAGAGGGGGCTGGAGCTGGATGATCTTAAAGATCACTTCCAACCCAAAGCAGCCTATGATTCTGTGATTCTTTGTCATCTGTCAAGGCCTCAGCCTTGGGCACATCAGCTTGTCTTTTAACCAAAAGCAGTCCTGAAGCTCTCTGCTCCTCAAAGCCTGAAGGCATCTGCACACAGCCAATGTCCTAAATGACACCTGCATAACCTGCCTGAAATCCCCCAAGAAAGCCACTGCAGAAGCTCTGACCCTGTCTGCATGTGCATGTCGATCCTAATTGCATCCAGGGAATATAAAAGCCTTCAGTGCCAATGCAGGCACTGCAATGCCATGGTGAAAAACATTAGAGAGAATTAACAGAAGGTCCCAAAGAAACAAAAGTATAGCTAAAGGTTGCTATACTGAGGGGCACAACATTTGACTTGTAAGTGTTGTGGCTTGAACCATAACCCCAAACAATCCTGAGTTTCAAAAACTTGAAATGAAAATAATGAAAACTTACCATTAAATTAATAATTTTGCTGAAGTATGCTTTACAACCCTCATAGACTTGTGTTGATTAAGGCAAAATCCATAATGCTGGCCCTGTGGTGCAGGAGCTTCTAAGGCTCCTCACACCATGCTACCTCTCTCCTCCAAGCTAGCTTCCCACCAGTTTCATTCCTTCGCCACCTCATCCCTCACAGACATCACTTTTCTGAAAAACAGTGTGCAGATATGCTCTCTGATAGATGGGAGAAGAAACCACTCCACAGCTCAGGAGTGGTTACAAAACTCAATAAAAAGCCCTCAAGGCTAAGGATTGAAATTTTGACACCGGGAGAGAGAGTTATCCTCCACAGCTGGTAAGTGTGCCCACTGACCTACATTGTGCCAGCAGCATCAAAGATGGGCAGCAGGTCTGAAAGGCTCAGCACAGACACCTGGCCTTTCCTATAGCAAAGGCAAAGGCTATAAATATGCCTCCAGGAAGGTGTCAGTGGCAGGGACACTGGCTAGCACCTACACATGCCACAAGGCAGCCTCTACTGTGATTCCAGCACTAGAGAAATGATGTAAGAGCACTACATTTTTGGAATCCAGCAGCATCCACATGTCAGGCTGCACAGGATGCCCATATGCAAGGCTGCAGGCTGGGGTTCTTCTTCTGTTCCTGCTATCAGTGTAAAAAAATTGAGATGGAAACCAACAGGAGATAAAACACAGATAAAGGACTGCTGAAAGACATCAGTTGTAGTAACTCTTAGGACTAACCTTAGGTGTCAGATGAGTTGATGCCTCTGTTGAACATATGAACCATTTTGTGGGTATAGCAGCAATACATTCCATAATCCCTTCCATATTTGGCTTTATTGCCTTATTGTGCAGAGCCATTAGAATCAGGATCGTCTCTTATGAAGCTGTTAATGGGATGCAAATTGCATAAAAGATTTCTCTGCATCAATAGAAAACAACCTAGTAGTACATTCCTGCATAAAAATCTGCTACAAAAGACATATTTTGAAGGAAGCAAAAATCCTGCATGACTAAGGAAGAAATATGCTCATCATAGGAAAATGAATATCAGAATTGGAACTAGACATGACCTCTCTTTGGGCTGCTCGATACCAAAGAACAAATGTGCTTTTAACTACTGAGGTATCCTGAAGATGTGATTCACACCATATCATGGCTAGAGCCAGGTAAAGAAAGTGCAATTAATATTTTGTGCACTGAAAAATGTATTTTCAGTCTCACCAAGCCTGAATCTGTGCTGCATTTAGCAAAGAGCAATGGCCAAAATGTGCTATATATACGCTGTAAATATGCAATATATATGCTGTTTGAATTAAATTATAAGTCTAAGCATCTTGTTCTATGCAATGCATTTCTACTTTTCATGCTAAAGTGATGCTTCAAGACTGAAATTTGACTTGTAGTAAGGTAAAAACACCTAAAACTAAATAGCATGAAGTACCAAGCAGTAAGTCAAGATAAATGTTGTGCTTTATCTGCCACATCACTTTGGGATTTCTTTTTCTTTTTAGTGTGGACATCAGTGTGGCCGTGATTTCAGTCCCTTGTTTCCAGCAAGCACACATCTGGAATGAACCTGTTGTTAGTGTTCAGCCTGTGCCACCCAGACTGTCTGCCTTGCCCACGTGGTGTAAGTGGCAGAGTCCCCAGCAGCTCCATGCACTGTCCATCTCTCACATAATGCCATGGATCTGCCTGGTCTGTCTCCAGTCATGTGCAGCCAAAAATGTCTGGCACCAGAGTGCTGAGAAATACCAGGCCAGGCAGAGCTGCAGATGTGAAGCCCTTCCAACTTGTCACAGTGGCAGTGGGCAGCCCTAGGGATACCTGCTACAAAGAGCCAGGAAGAGAGAGAAGAAAAGCGGCATTGCTGAAATTCCTTGACCTTTTTCTGCTCAAATCACCCAGGCACAACAGGAGCTCAGAATTTCCCCCCAGGGACATTACTCTGTCTCAAGCATGAAAGACCTGGCTTTTCCTGAAATAACATCCAGCTCTTGCTTTGTCTCCTGCTGGGCTCAGCTGATATACATGGAGAAGCCTAAATAAAGAAGTGCTGAACTCCTTGCCCAAGTTTTTCCTCACCGCTATCTGCATTCTTTTGCATTCATTAAAAAACAAACAAACCTGTTTCCTGATAGCAGGGAGGAAAATCACAGGGCTGGGTTATTTGGTTGAGGTTTTTTGGGTTTTTTTCCCACTTGCAAAAAGCACTTGAATATTGTGGAGAGAGGCAGCTCTGCAGGAAATAGAATGGGAGATTCAAGTGGTTGGTAACAGACAAATGTGATGGGAAAACAGAACAAACAAGAAATCCACTATCTCCATGTCTCAAGAATAGGAGGATGAAAAAAGAGATGGGAAAAAAAAAAAAAAAAAGAATTGCCACTGCTTTACCCGCCAGGTCTTAGAGAGGAACCAGCACACTCCCAGTCTGGCCAGAGAGCTGCCTTGGACAGGGTGAGTGGACATCAGCCAGAAAGGTTGCAGAAAACAGCCCTCTTGTTTTGCAGTGACAGTTAGATCTCTAAGAGAGAGCTGAAAGAAAACACCAAGTGTGGAAACCCACAGGCAACAGCAACAGCCGCCTCCAGAGGATGACAGGGGGACAAAGATAGCACTGGAGGCTGCGGCACTCCTTGGCACAGGGCTGGCCAGCGGCGGGAAGTGCCTCACATCCTCTTCTCCGCATTGTTCTCCCAACTCCTCCGGTGGCTGGGAAAGTTTCTTCCAGCAATTTACCCCATCCTCACCCTGCAGCTGGCCAGCCTGCTGCTATTGATTCACTTCCCCAGGCATTTCTCTTACTGTCATGCTCTTGTGGCATCAAAGCAGCCACTGGGCTCAGGCAGGGGGGTGGCCGCAGACTTGTCACTGACGGAGGAAACTTTTCCTGCATACCAACATTTTTTAACCACAGGGAATGGCAGTGGTGAGAGCAAGGGTAAATGAACACTCAACCAAGATACAGGTGGATTTAGGAAGAATTACTGCTGCCTTATGTGAGAGGAGACACCTTTCAGAACCCAGTATCACTCCATTATATGTAAGGTTGTTTTCCTTCTCTCTCAGCACAAAATAAAATTCTTCAAACAAAGAGTCCTGGGTTTAGATGTGTGATTGGATCAAATTGTTGTTAATGACCTTGTTCAGTCTATTGTGCCTTTGTTTTCCATCCCAGCATGTACCAGAACAGGTAGTGTGCTGAACACTGCAGTCAGAGTGACCTGACTTACAGCCATCCTGGTTTTATTCTTCTCTTCAAGAAAAGAGTGGGTCCTTGGAAGAGGGCTGACATCCTGCAGGACAAATCTGGGCCTCACTGCCAGAGAGCTACAGATGACTGCTAACGTGTCATGTCAAGAGAAGTACAGGCTATGGTGTGGTGGACTGGAGGCTTTGAGAGAACAGTGTGCAGGCACAGAGCTTTAACACTAAGGTTACAACTGAACATCACCTGGGACTGGCTGTTTAAGTAAGGCAAGTCTTGTTTAACTGCAGGAAATAAGATCTTTAATAGAAATCCAATTACGATGAACTGTACCCAATGTAAATGTTATAGTTTATGGATTAACAGTGAGGACTGACACTGTGAACTGGGAGCTCATCTGGCACTGGATGAAAGGGAAAGGGACATGCTGGTAGTTAATTATGTTGGGCACCAATAGGATGCAGTTATGGAAAACAAGCATAATCCCAGGATGTGCTGGAGAGTGTGTTCAGCAGAGGAGGTGAAAAACAGAGATGCTGATGTGCACAGATAGGTACTGAGATGCTGAGTGCCATGGGGAGTGGCCCAAAGGAATCTCTCTCCCTTCATCCCCATGTACAGGAGAAAGCTATGAAAACCCAATAACATTTCTCTGTATGGCACAAGAGAAACTGATTTGCTCATGACTGTAAAGCAAAAGGTCCCTCTCTGGCAGAGCTGTTCTGGACCAGCACAACAGTCAGAGCACTGGGTAGAAGAGCCACAGTGAGCTTTGTGACAGCCAGATTGGATCAAGACAAAAGCAGTGAGAGGCAGTGTCAGGAGGAAGCCAGGATTCAAAGGGCATTCATCTTCATCCCATAAACCCAGGGAAAAAATAGAAGCTGAAAATGGAAAATTTGTGTGGCTGTTTGAACTGGAAGGGAAAAAAACGTCCTACTAATGTGTCACTGCAACCCTTCTAGTGCTGGATGTAGCCAGCCTTTGATCCCAGGCCTTTCATGCATTCACTAAAAGGCACAATGGCTCCGAGTCCTCTCTTGTATTATTGCTTACTTGACTTAAAGGTGCATGGCAGTGTAAAGGGTACCTCTTGATGGCAAAAAGGGGGAAGGAAGAATGAAAGAAAATTAAAGATTTCATGGCAAAGACCACCAAGTACCACGAAGGGTGACGGGATGGTGGCAGACCAGGTGCTGGGTGCAGGGATACTGTGGAGGTGACCTTGTGTGGCATGTTTAAAAATAGCAGATGCCATGATACTTCCCACTCCACAGGCTTCATGCTCCCTCCTTTGTCACATCCCCTACAGCACTACATAGGTTGTAAGCAATTTAAAACCACAACTAATTACTTCAGGGAGATGTTTGAGTACCTGAGCCTTCAGCAGACACAGGACACTTACAACGCTGCAGGCATAGTAATGCAGGAGCAGAAGGTCTCCTGGTGGGTGCCTGTGCCAGAGGAACCAGCAGCCCCAGCCCCGGTGGCACAGGGAGGTCACCCGCCAGCAATCCCCACAATCAAGCTCTTGTGTGGGACGTGTGAGAAAGCTCTCCCTTTCCTGTCGCACGCTGCCGAGTGCTCTGGCAGCTGCAGCCCCCTCCAACACCCTGGCAGGCCTGAATAGACAGAAACACCCAGATGGGTGCTGCGTTTCTGGGGATTGCTGGCACACCATGTGCGAGATCAGCATCAGGCCAGCGCGGTGCTGTTTAGTTAATTTGGTTTTTGTGATCTAATTTCCTTACTTTAACTCTTTTTCTCTCCCCAGCATCTCGAAGGGAAAGAAAGAAGAGATTCAAGATGTCCACATCTTCGACTCTGATATTTGCTCCCTGACCTGTGTTCCCTGCTGTACAAGCTCCCCATTCCCATGATTTAATGCACATGCCAAAACAAGCTGCCAGTTACACTGGTCTTAATGCAAGGTAGCTCCAAACACACTGCCTGTGAGCAGAATCTGGCCCTCCATAGCAAAGAGGCTGCTGTGCAAGCTCAGATGAGCAGTATTGCCTGACTTACATCTCAGCCATTTCATCCATCTTGCTCCCTCACTCCAGAGCAGGAGCACACCTTTGCAAGCCACAAGTTCCTGCAGTAAAGTCCACACACGCGCCAGTTGTTGGGATTTGTTGGCTTTTAGGAAGGACCACAGACTGGAAAAATCACTGGGCTGTGAACAACGTGAACCCCTCTGCTAATGAGAGCTTATGAAGGACCCATTTATTTCCCCTTCACTGGGAGGCCCTGACAAAGCTGTGGAAGGTGACTTCAGGCAAGCCACAGAGCATGGCTTTTTGACCCCGTATGCACTGCATCCATCTAGTTCACTGCTCCTCTGATTCAGACCCAGCTTCAAGCACTGAGGGATTTTCCCAAGAATGTGGAATTTTTATGGCTCTGTCACATTTTGCGACAAGCCTCCAGATTGTCTAAGATCCCCCTGCCAAGTTCAATCTTTCAGGCTCTTTGTGCAAAAATGATACTTAATGGAGGAGCCTCTCCAGTGTGTGCACAAGCAAGGAATACACAACATACAATCCATAAATAGAGACGCTTTAGAGGCTTTTTAAACATTCATGCTTTTTGCATAATTGATAACTTTCCATAACAGATATGGATGATAAACAGCTTTAAATAAAATGAAAATTTATCGTTGTCATATCATTTATCAGCATTATGTTAAACTGTAAAGTATGGGAAGAATATTGCCATGTTCTCAAATGAAACTGGTGGAAGTGAGAATAATTCAGGAGCTGCATCTTTGCATTCATCAGAATTTTTGATGAGATTGCCAACAGCCAAGAAGCTGTGCTAGAACCTAGGAGCCAGAGAAAGAATTGTGTGTCATAGCATAGCCACCATAAATCACCCAGCACCTCCTCTGTAGCTCCAAAGGACCAAAAATAAGGGCAGGACACAGCATGTAGTGCTTAGCTTCTCTAAAGTGGACAGCTATGGATAACCAAAATTTCCAGGCTCCCATTATGCTCCATAGAGGAGGGTATATGTTGCTCCTTATGCTGTGAGAGAAGAGAAAGGATGATTAGCTTGGATCATCGTGTGACTTTCACACTTCTACAGTCAGCTGAGATGAATCCCACCTCTGAGAAAGACAGAGATTTGCCAAGGGATTTTAAGTCACTCCAAATTCCTTCAAAGTGGGGAGGTCCTGTGTCAGAAAAGTGAACAAAATTTCTTAGTTGTGATGGCAATGGGTGTCCCGAGGCACTTCAACATCTCGGCACAAGCTGCTGAGGAAGCTCCTGTGCCCTCAAGCTTCACGTTCCCCATGATTTTTCAAAAATAATTGACAGAGGCTCAGCAGGTCAGCTAACTCTCACAGGGTCCACCCTACTGCAGCCTGCTCGTGCAGATAGGTTTGATTTTTCCAAGTATTCCCATATCATCTCTTTGCTGATATCTTTGTTGACAAGGTCAACAAAGAAGACCAAACAACCAAACATAACAAACCCGCCTTCAAAAAAAGTTAGGAATCATTAAAAAAAACCCCCAAAGAGTTTCTTTACTACTCACCTCCAGTTTTTTCAAGCCTATGGGGCAAGGATTTCACATTGCTTGAGGTACAAGCTGTGCTTTCCCCCACCAAAGGCCAGCAAACCCCAGCCCCGAGCCAAGGGAAGGAGGTTCAGGCTCCCAGACACAGCCACAGCTGTGCACCATCAGACCCCACCACCTCACCCCTTTGACTTTGAGGGAGCTATTTCAGCTTGTCAGACCCTTCCTCAGCACTCAGAGCCTGGCTCCTCTACCACAGCCAGCACAGCTTTTACTGCCCAGTCCTTGTGTGAGACTGGAACAAGAATATTTCTACCTGATGGAGACTGGGTTTACCATCAATCTGCATGGTTTTAATAAAGAGCAAAACACCCCGAACAAACTTGCTCTCTTTTATCATATATATTTTTTTTTTTTTTTTTTTTTTATTTTTATTCTTTTTTTTTTTTTTGTTTTAAACTGGATTTGCAAAGCATGCCCCTGACCTCACAGGACTGCTGCTGTGGCTCCTCCCGGCCAGGCAGCCCTGAGGCATCCTGCTGACTCCGCTTTGGCGGCAGCTCATGCCAGCAGGTCCTCCAGCAGGACCGGGGCCGAGAGAACAAAACATCCAGCCCAGCAGGCCTGGCTCCCAGCACCAGCCCTGAACTCTTGTGCAATCTTCCTTGAAAGGAATTCAACTTGGCCAAGAGCAGAGCATTTGCGCATGGCCTGAGAGCTGGATTGAGTACCATAAACAAAAGGAAACAAAAAGAGAGGAAGAGCGCTGGGTCCCAGGGCGAGGAGGAATGCAGGCATCTGACCCAGGCCAAGCCGTGCTGAGCAGTGTGACGGATGCCTGAGGCAGAGGGGTGCAGCGTGCAGGGGGACGCGAGGAGCCCGCGGGAGCCGGACCGGGACTCGCTCCTGCTGCGCCGGGAGCGCAGGGCGGAGGCGCTCAGGGCCCCTTTGGCTCCGTACCAAGGAGCTGCAAGCGCAGGGACACAAAACAAGGGAAATGGGGTGAGAGGACAAAAAGAGACTTGGAATATGACCGCAAAAATGTATTCCTCTGAGGTCAATTCAAGGTGGCGGGTGAGGAACAAGGACACCCTGCACTTCCAAACGGAGGAGGACAACCACATGAGAACCAGCTGCAGATCGTAACTTCCATGAAAGACAAGGGGTGCTCACCCGAGTTTTGTGAATGTGATGGAGGAAAAGAGACTGCTTCACATGAGGTACCCTCAGGGATGGATCTTAGGCCAATCCAGCTATTTTGACTATGCAGGAAGTTTTTGCTCCATCCAGCTCAGGCACACAGCTGGGTATAAGGCATCCTGTACCTGCACAGATGATGCTTCTTGGAGGGACAGGATGGAGAACGCCCTGCTCAAACTGACCTGGCTTTTTGCCTTTTTGGAGTTGCACTGAGAAGTTCCTTCACCCAAACCTCTCTTCTGCTCCTATGCAGGGATCATGGCCAGGGGAAAAGCTCTGTGTAGGCAGGGTGTTTCTATGCCTCAGCAGTCCTACTTGGCCAGAACAACCCCTTCAGGCCATTAGTAGTTAGTGTTAAATAGAGCATCCCTCCAGCTGTGTTTTCCTGTGCCAGCCACTGAGCTCACACTCCCTGGCCCGGAGCTGGAGAAGCACATAGCTTTGGGCAGCCACTGCCATCGCAGCCCACGGAGCCTCAGTCCAGCACCAGGGGGGCTTTCTCCACCCAGAGACACTTTGCCCATGTATAGCAGAACCAGGTCAATGTGGGGCAGATGGCAGTGAGAAGAGGAAAGCAGTAAATTATTAAAGGATTAAGAGTGACCCAAGGAGATAGTGAAATGAGCCCAAGACATCCAGTTTGCCTAGAGGAATCAGGAGCCCACAAGGAGCTGGCACATTGGGAAGCAAGCCTAGAGACAAAGTGCTAAAGCCAAATGCAGGGCAAGATGCAGTTCCTAACAGCAAAGTGCATTAGGCAGTGACGAAGTTTCCCAAAGGAAGCCCCATCACTTGAATCACTGGAAATAAGGCTGGACAAAATACTGGATCATGTCCAAGAGGGGATAACTCTTCAGCAGCAAGGAGAGAGTAGTGAATAAGATGAATACTTTAGTGTTTTCCATCTCCATGAATCTATGTATCTAATGCACTCAGTGCTTTTTCTATGTCGGAAAAAAGTGTAAGTGCCTTTCCTGTGCCATCAGCACATCTCAGCATGGAGACAGTATGGCGAGAGGCCTGGGTGGGAGCACATAACCATCTCCTTTGGTGCCCGGGGGCAGAGGAGGCAAGTGGCTCTTGGGGTTTTTTGCAAGCAGGCAGGGAATGAGCTAGTTTCATTGCAGCAAGCCCCTTCCTGACAGTTAAAGCCCCAACCCTGCTCTGCAAAGCACTCCAGGAGCTTTGTCTTGCACTGTAAAGCATGGCTGACTCTTGCCTTGCTCCCTCAAAGGAAGGTGCCAGAGGAGCCCAGATGCAGCCCAGCCTCTTTAGCTGGAGTGGGCAGGTGAGGGTCATCATGGCATGGGGGTTAAGGTGTCAGGATTGAGGTACGTCACTTTTGTTTCTTGGTGCCTTCTGCTTCCCATGAAATCTCTCCTCTGGAAATCTGTGTTTCCCTGGGGAAGCCCCCTCCAGCCTTGGTCCCTCTGCAGCCTCTGCTTACACACCCAGTGGAGGGCAGTTCCTGTCCTGGGAAAGCCACTCATAGCATCATGGCCTCTCTCCTGACAGCTGATCCTGTAATTATTTGGTTGCTGTTAATTGCTAATTAATTCCAGAGTTATGTTATTAACAGGTGGACCAGGGTGGCATGGCAGCAGTGCCTGGTAAAATCATGTACTTCATCATGAGGAAGGGCACTACAGAATTTTTTAGGCCATTGACCAGTTAACCATTAACAACTGGTAAAATCCCAGCTCCCTGCACAACAAGGCGAGTCCTCTTGGCGCTGTTAGAAATCCTATTTCTAGTGGGTTATGAAACAGAGGTTTTGATGTGCTGCCAGGTTTGATGTGGAGCTCTGGGAGCTGAACACTTGCTGCACTGTCAGCTGCCGGCCGAGAGCCACTTACATAAAGCTTTCCTAGCAACCCCACTTTGCTGTCTACATTTGTCTGTCCATCTGTCTGTGTGTCCACCTCTGCAGTGGAAAAACTGAACAACCCAGTGAGGAACTGGACTGGCCAGCTCTTCCCATGCTGACTAACATCCAGTGGTCTGCGGCAAGCCTTGAGCTGGGGAGCTTTTCCATCACTGAGCAACACTTCATGTAAAGCCCACCATCCCCTTTGGGCCCCTTCCCTGCGTCTGCATCAACAGGAGGAAACAAGCATCACATCCTGTGGCCTGCGCCAAGGAAAACAGGAGCGCTGCAGGCAGGGAAGGAGGTGCAGGAATGGGGGCACAGCCTCGGCCTCCCAGCCAAGGCTGCCCACCTCCTGCTGGGGGGATGCTGGCACCTCTTGGGGCTGCCTTGGGAATGGGACACCACTCTGCTATTTGGTTGGCAAAGAGACCAGGTGGAAAGAGGAAAATGTGCAGGAACTGAAAACAGGTCTGGGCTTTGAGGGAAAAGGCAGAAAATTCAGTGATTTCTCCTCGACGTCTTTGTCCCCACTCCCCATGTCTAGCAGCAACACGAAACTTTCCTGAGCAAAGTCCTTCCTTTACAGACAGGGCTTGCCTCCTGCACTACCCCACAGCAGCCCCATGGGCCCCCATACACCCCGGCACCCCAGGCTGGGTGGTCGCAGCCCTGCAATTTTGGGGGACCAACAGGGGCTACATCCCACTCCAGGGCCCTTTAAATCGGCGCCGAAGCCAAGAAGATTTCTCTGTGGAATTTCATAAGGAAGCACATGATGAGGGCAGTTGGAAACCACAGCTCTTCGAGCACTGATTACAGCCTACTGAGGAAAAGGAGATTTTTATCTTGCAGGAATTCAATTATGAGACCAGAAAAAAAAAAAAAAAAGAAAAAGAAAAAGAAAAAGGAGGGGAAAAAATGCAGTGCATCTGGCTTGGTTAGCCTGAGATTTCTGCACTTTGGGGGCTTTAATTTAACAAGAAAGGTGTGCAAGCATTACCTAAATCATCGTGCTTGCTGGTGTGTGCACGGTGGTGTTTTTTTAAGAGGGAAAAAAAAAAATCCACCCCCAAAGTCACCCTGCTGGCAGCTGAATGCAGCAGGGATGATGTCATTGGAACAGTTGGAGGAGAAAAGAGAAAAACAAGTCTGTGTGTGCTAATCCTGTTTGCTGCCCTAAAGGGAATGGAAAGCCGCCAAGGCGAGGAGTTCTGGGAAACCATATAAGGGTGCCAAACAAGCGCCGCCGCCAACACGGGGAACTGACATCTTTGTTCTCCCCAGCTCGGCAGCCGGCCAAAGGCCTCATTTCGGCGCTGCAGCATGATTACACTGGACATCTGCCAGCTGAGCGCTGAGCCCCTTTTCTTCTCCGTAAGCTTTTTGCCAAACATGTAACAGTTGCCATGGCAGTCGCAAGTAAAGTAGGAAAAAAAATAAAATAAAAAAATAACGCGCACGTATAGATAGAGAGGGAGATAAAAAACCAACAAGAGAGCGGAGGCACGCCTTGCTCCAGATGTGCCACATCTGTGGGTATAAAAAGCAAGCAAACTTATTAATCAGAGATTTCGGGGACGGAGGGAGGGCGGGTGGCAGGGGCTGAAAGGTGACGTGAGGATAAAACAATAAGTTCACACAGGCACACGCACACCGCAGCGGCCGGGCAGGCGGCGGTGGGCTGACCCACTGCTCTCCTCCCTGCCTGCATCCGAAACTGCAGGCAAACAGGGTTTAAAATAGAACAACATGGTGGCACTTTCACTATTGCTTGCCTGCCTGCCTTTTTTTTTTTCCCTTCTCATGTGTACAAAAAAAAAAAAAAAAAAAAGGAAGAAGAAAAAGAAGAAGCTGTTCTGAGGATGAGAAGGGGGTTATTTATAAGCTCTGCATAGCAGAGGGAAGCAGACAACCCAGATCTGGTGGCGTCTTAAGGCGGAAAATCCCATTTCAGCCTCAAATGGTATCATTTCAAGTTGTGCTCTAAACAGTTAACAGCCAGCCACCCAGCAGTCCCATGTTTATAGCAAGCATTTCATATAACTATGCAAGTGCTGCCAGACCCTGATGGGCAGATCTACGCACATAATAGAAGAGGTGTGGTCCCCACTTGCTTTCTTTTTCCACCCTGAGAGGCACAGGCTAGTTTCATTTTACAAAGAGGCTATATACAAAAAAGTTCACTGCCCAGTGAGCTGGAGTTCATCTCCCTATTTATAATCATCTCTTCTCCCCACGCCCACCCTTCAGGCACGGAGACAGTTGCTGAGCAATGGTGGCCGCGTTTGCAGCCAGCCTAGCAGCCAGTGTGTGTTTGCAGTGAAAGGCCAGGTAGCACTGCCCAGGATGGGATGCAATGCCCAACCCATTCCCAGTGGGCCATCCTCTTCAAACCCCTGGACAGGCTACCCACCTTCCCTGAGGACATTCACGGAGTTAGGACATCACTGCACTAAGAGGGCATCCCGAAAATGTAGGAACTGCTGGAGCAAACCTGGTCTGAGCAGCATCAAGCAGCTGCAGCCACTCAAGGACCAGCACACCTTGAGCAAGCAAGCAGTGGGAAGGCAAACAGACCCCAAAACAGGACCATGAGCAAGTTGGGTCTGGCCCCCAAGAGCCTGCAGTGGTTCCTCTGGTGGCACCACTGCAGCATTGTGGGCATGGGGAAGAGGTTGACAGTCACAGGAGGTGATGAAGCAGACTGGACTCTCACCCTGCCTCACTGCTGCATGGCAATAAGTCAGTTAGCTATGGCTTGCTTCAGCTTCCCATTTGTAAAAAGAAAGGATGGTTTTCCTCTGTATCTCAGAGACGGGCTAAGGATCTTAAATCATTAATGTCTGTAAAGTGCATTCATTTCCTCAGATGGAAGCTCCTACTGATGTGTGAAGTATTATTAGGATTATTATTGCTAATAAATAAGGAAAGCAGGGCAATTTTATTTCTTGGTAAGCTTACACAGGGCAGAAGAATGCAGAGACTGGGGAAGATGTTAATTTGTGCCAAAGGTGACCCCCTTGCCAGTACTAAGCTTAAAGACAGCATCTGTAAAACAGACATAAACCCCTCAGGATCCTGGTGGGTTGCTAGCCCACTGGAGACCTCCCCAGGAGTGCTGATGCCTGGCAGCCCCTCTGGGGCCAGTGGCAGGAGCTCTCAGCCACCAGAGTGGAGGCCTGCTCTGCAGCCCTGTCCTGAACTTCACCAAGTATTGTGGGTGGCCCAGAGGGGGAAACCTGTGCAGGAGGTGATTTTTGCCTCTCCTTAGATGCCTGACTTCTTTGTGGGGTGCACCTTGTCTAAAGCAAGGGTGAGCATTGGGGCATCATACCCAGCAGTCTGAGCAGATGCACCCCCAGTTTGGCAGAACTGAGACATAGCATTTGCTGAGCCAAGGAAAACTGTTTTCCTACACAGGCAAGGGAGAGAGGGAGAGAGGCACCTCTGCAGAGCAGCTCACTCCTGTGGGCTGAAGCCATTGCCTACTGTTCCCAGTGACCACCAAGGGCCCTCAGGCACCTGCATCCCTCACTTAAAGAGTGATGAGCTGCTGGGGCTTTCCCTAAGGTGGCAGAGCAAGCAGCAGGGGAAGCCATAATTTGCTTCCTTGGTGCCCGGGTGGGCTGTGTGGGGCTCCACACTGCATCTCAGCCCCTGCCTAAGGGATAACCCTCCCACTGTGTTGAGTGTTGCTAATTGGAGGGTTGTAACCTACCGAAAATTTTGCCAGCACATTTTCATATATTAGAGCATGGCTGTAAAAAAAGAAATTTCAGGGTGGTGGATTAATGTTACTTGGTTCTGGCCAAGTTAATAAAATATGGTCTGAGTTACTGCCAGGCTGCTTAATTCACTTTTATTCAAAGTAGCTGGGTAATTTCCCTGAGGTTGGCTCAGCAGGAAGCAGAGTCAGCTCTGGCTTTGTCTGCTTCTGCATGTCACCTTCCTGGCTGGCAACAGTGGCTGTGTCCCCAGAGAGCTGGGAGAATGGGGAGGAGGGGGACTTCCCTCCAGCAGGACATCATGTGCTGGGGGCTGCAGGGTGACATCCTTGTTGTCCTGATCCAGGAGGGAGCATGGACTAGGACCACATGCTTGCACAGTCTGCCAGCTGCATGCACTGTTTGAATGGCACCAAAGGTGGTTTCCTCATGGCTGCCCTTTCTGCAGGTTAGTCCAGGCTGGTCAGCTCCACCAGCATTGAAAAGGATCATTCTCTCACTTTGTGCCCCAAAAGCCAAGCCTCAGCTGTGCAGCTGGTCAGAGGCACTCTGGCACTGAGGCACTGCAGCCTCCTGCAGCCCCTCCCTGCCCAACACGGATGAGAGGAAGGGCTGAGCACCTTTCCTCAAGGGATGAGCAACACCAGCAACTCCATGCTTTGAAGAAAGTCTTTCATATCTCCCCACCTTGCACTTCAGCTCCAGTGGAAGTGATATTTGCAAAGGCAGTGCTCTGCCTGTGCAAGCTCTCCTTGCTGGCATCCTTCAGCTGATTAGTTGCTCCCTTGTTTCTAAACCAAATTTTGTTCCTTTGCCCACCTGCATGGCAGAACTAAGCACTGGAACACATTGTGGTACCTGGCACTAAAAATCAGTGTAGAGGTGCATTCCTGTATGTGCTCTGAATCGTCATGAGGTTCCTGAGCTTTAAATGGGAAGCAGAACATGTTGCTTTCTAGATGGACAAATGAAATTTTATGCAGTCCTCTTGCTTCTGAAACAAGCTCTGAATCATGCAGAGGGCAAGGCGCCAGGAGTGGCTCTGCTCTCATCCTGGCTCCACTAGTTACTTACTATGTGGCCTCCAAAAAACCTCAGAGAAGGTAAATCCTGGGGTAAATCCTTCCTCCTCCCCACGAACATCCCCAGGGCAGGGGACACTTGCAGGGGTCTGCAGGGCTTCCTGCACAGGGGAACAGAGAAAGGACATACTTCTCATAAGCTGTGATACCATGCTTCCCAGAAGAACATGGCTTTTCTGCTTTCTCTGCCTTTTGCTCCCCTCCTGGGCTCCTGGCAAAGGAGGATGCTCCCAGTGCCAGAGGGTGCCACAGGGTGCTGAGCAGTGGGGCTGGGAGCCACCAAATGAACTCTGTGAGGCTGCACAAATCTTTTGAGCTCAGAGATGTAGATCCTCCTGCTGCACCGATAAAAGCCTGGGTTCCTAGGTAAATAGAGTGCATTAATATTTATTTTAAAAAGCTTGGAATCATGATTTAATATTGTAGAAAGGGCTATTCTTACATGGCGTTTGCAGAGCTTCTTCTAATACAATATTTTCTAACTTCAGACATGGTAACCCAGTAAGCTCCATTACCATGATAATACTATATAAAAATGATCCTTTATTATAAATCATACTGCACACCACAAAGGATATAAATAGAGCCCCAGTGCAGCATTGGCATGCCTCATATTTCTCCTGGTTCACATTAAATGAGCCACTAAATTACAGTGTCCTTCTTTATAATATCATCCTCTAAAGCTGAGCATTTTGTGTGTTACGCAGGGCTGCTGTAACAAGAGAAATTAGCACGGCTGGTTTAATTCAGCAAGTCTGCCATGCGTGTTAGAAGAAGAGTGTTAAAACGAGCTAGAATGAGAAATTTCATTGTCCTTTCAAAAAACTGACCACTTGGAACGTGTCCTTTGTGTGGGGCTTTGCTAAGGCCTGACCCACAGGCTCTCTGCAGGGGTTTAGCTGCTCCCTCAGCTCCAGCAGCAGAGAGGTGAGGGTAAAGGAGAGGACACCCCACAATTCTCCTGCTGCTGCTCTGAGGTCCTTGGACACCCTCTGGGGAGCCTGGGAAAGTTTGGTTGCCAGAGAGGAGCACTAATGAGGCAGAGGGAAAGATGCTGCAGGGGCAAGAGGAGCCATCTTCAGATTTTGGTGTGCTGCTGGTTTGTCTGCTAACAGCACTGGAGCTATTGCTGATTTACATGAATCCAGGTGCAGGCAGATTTAGGCCATTGCGAAGTGATGCTGGCAATTTTTCTACTTTTCTGGTTCTCACCTGCAGAAACAGGGAGGTGTTTTGCCCACAGGATTGATGCCTGCCTGTTTGTAAAGCAGCCCAATCTTCTCCCTGACAGCCAGTGCTACAGAAATCCAGGGGTTATTGTTTGTATTGCAAAATAAAAATACAGTGTTCAGACTTGGGGGAGAGGGCAGATCCAGCTTGACTGTCATCTCTAGTGATGGTACCTGACTGCACCAAAGAAGAAAACCCTCCTGCAGTCCAAGGAGCTGCCTATGCCTTCAGGGACACATAAAGTAATTCAGGTCAAAAATGTAGGTTGTTTTATTTAGCAGACAAAGAGGTGGGGAAAGCAAAGAAGGAGAAAGGAAGAGGAAACAGGCTGCTGCAAAAATACAGTCTCCATAAAGAGCTTTTCAGGATTTCCTCCCCAAATTTGAAGCAAAATGGAGATACCTGAGTTTTAACATTTCCTTGCTTGCTGGCCTTGCTGGCCTTGCTGGCCTTGCTGGCTCCCAGCTCACACCATCAGGGACCCAAGTCAGTTCCCTGCAGGGCAGAGATCAGGATTAGCAAATGGATGTAAGGAGGCAAGGTGCTGGCATGAATGGGCTACCAACCCCTCTCAGGGGCAGCAGCTGGGCCAGGGGAATCCAGGAGGCCCAGAGCTGGCATAAGCAGCTGGTAAGGAGTGAACCCAAGTGAATGTCCCCAAGTGTTCATTATCTGCAGAGCTGGAACACTTCAAGGAAATTTTCAAGTCAAATTGTCTGCAACAAGGAAATGTGTCCCTTCACTCATGCTGGGAGGCTGCAGGCTCTGTGGCCTTTGAGGATGCCTAGCAAAGCAAAACTGTGCTGTGAATAATCAATGAAAACTAAAGGTTTCTATTACCTGCAGTGCTCCATGACCATGTGAGGCAATATAGAAATGGCAGGCAGCCTCTTGGAAGTGAAATAAAACCTCTAGAGTGCTGTCCTTGGCATCATATCCCCTCAGCAAAAATCCCAAAGCAAATTTGGGTTATGCAAGCTGTGAAATACCCAGCCTTAGTGCTGAACTGAGGAAGCTGCCAGGACCACATCTTGCTGCTTCCAGAAATATCTGTCTCCTCTTGTCAGGGCAGGTTATAAATCCCCTGAAGTTCAGTGTACAGACCCCATCAGTGGGGAGGTAAAAGTACAAAACAGCTGCAAGGCTGAAGCCTGGGCACAGGGCAGTCCTGGGGCAGCTCTGTCCACTCCTGCCACCTCTCCCAAAATGCAGGAGCTGCCCAGTGGAGAGCACAGCCTTTGACCTGCACCAGCTACTACTGACAGGGATGCTCAAGCACCTTTCCAGTGTGATCCTCTTTGACCTGTACATCCCTGGCTGGTGGCTGCTCAGCAGATGAACAGACATCTCTGTACATGCACACTGACCAAAATATCGCTGCTGTCAGCAGAGTGCCATGTTAAGGAGTGCTTGCATGGCAAGGAAGGAAAAGGTGAGACTGATAGTGAAATCTTCAGCTCTTTCCAACTCTTTCCTCCTGAGCCCCTGGAGAAAGGCTCTCACAGAGAGTCATTAATTTCAAGACCTTGGGTTTAAACTTGGTCTTGCAGAGTAGAAATCACAAGTGAAGCAGCAATGGGCTCATAAGAGACAGGTTGAAATGTGATGTCTTTAGCTATTCCCAGGGCAGAACAGGGTATGACCTGCACAGCCTGGACCACAGTCCCCACTCTCTTAAAGATTGGAGAGTTTTGGTTAGCCCATGACAGTGACAAAGGAGCACACAGGAAAACCTGATGGTGTTTGGATCTTGTAATTCAATACAAACCCACTTCTGTAATTTAAGAAACATTTAATAATAATAAAAAAGAAAAAAAAGAGATGATGACATACCATTTATCACAAGGAGACAGTGGTATGCTGCACTAACCCTGGGCAAAGGTTACACTAAAGGATGGTGCTGTCATCATTAAGGTAGTGAGCTAGCATCTCTTACAGGCCCAATTTTTGTCTTTCCTCCTTAAAAATCTACATGCAAAAGCAGAAAGTTATCTATAACATTGATAAAGGAGGTCTGGTCCCAAGGTGGAATTTTTGGTCAGATTTAAAGTAAATCAAATATAACACCTTAAAAATAGCAGTCTTCAGCAAAGCCCAGAAGCCTCAGTGATTTCTTTCTACTTTGCAACCAGAAAGACAACCAGGGTAGAGAGGAGGAGCAGAGAAAGAGAGATTAAAACAGCTTTAATTTTAGGACTTGTCTCATCAAGAGATAGTATGTGACACCAAAAATGAGTCCAATTAAAAATGTTTATAACTTAAAGTTGTTTAATTAGCACCTTCAGAAGTTTAACGATGTTTCCCCACTAACTTCCTCTCTCCTGATGTGCATAAATGCAGTGGCAGCTGGTCCTGGAGGGGGAGGGTCAGGGCTGCTCCAACCATATCCCAAGCCTGGATTTTAGTCCTTTGAGGGCATATCAACCTCCTGGCAAAGCCTTGCTGATGAAGGGTCTGCAGAGGCTTCCAGAGGTGCTGGAGGATGCCCCTTCCACTGTCTCTGATGTTGCAAACAAACAAGATGAGAGATCCAACCGACCCTATCAACCCAGGCTAAGAAACTTGCCCTGCAAGAGCATGTGCTTCTCTCCTGGTGCTGTGCTGGTGCTGGCTCTCTGCTTTGAGCTGTGTTTTCCACCAGTGCTCCAGTACTGATGGCAGGCACAAGGCTGGCCTCAGCCTTTGTGTCCTGCATGCAGCACCTGTGCCGTGCTGGCCCACATATGGGGAAAGAAAAAGAAACCTTCCCTCCATCCTCTCATTTCTGGTACACCCTGGAGAGTTAATGAGAGGTGCCTTATGAGGACTGCACATTCTGCTTCCTGTTGGAAACTCAGCCCCATATGGGTCCCCTCCCAGAGCCACTCCCTGTACCAGTGCCAGAGATGCTCCCACAGACAGACTGGGGACGGTCAGGGGAACAAACCTTGCCCAGCTTCTGTATTTTGGTTGCCATGGCAATGTGCTCATCCCTGCTGGAGTCGTTTGGGAAGCACAGAGGTTCAGAAAAAGACAAGGAGAAACGTGAGGGCATGGCACACTGTGACAGTCACAAGGTGGGGAGCCTGACTAAGCAAGAAGGTGAAGTAGGCTTCTTTTGGCTCTGTCCCTGTAGGAGCCACAGCCAGCCAGCCCCAGCATGGCTTTTGGTGGCAGGTGACCATGAACCAGGGCTGTTTAGCTGCTGCAGGGCAGAAGCACCATTTCTGGGACCATGCATGGAAAAGTGACTGCAAACCACAACCCATTTAAAATGTTTTTTCCCCCAAATCTTTTACAGATGTAGGAGGAATCAGGAATATAAGTTAGGGCATTTCAGAGCACACATTAGATTTCCTCTGGCCTGGCAGAATAATGTAAAATGCTAACTGAATTTCACAGAATTGCAGAATGGTTTGGGTTGGAAGGGAACTTAAAGATCATTTAGTTCCAAACCTCCTGCAATGGTCAGGGACACCTTCAATTAGACCACATTTCTCAAAGCCCCATCCGACCTGTTCTTGAACCCTTACAGGGATGGGGCATCCACAGCTCCTCTGCACAGCTTGTTCTAGTGCCTCACCACCCTCACAGTAAAGAATTCTTTCCTAATATCCAATCTAACCCTGCCCTCTTTCACTATTAAGTAGTTATCCGTGTCCTATCGCTACATGCCCTTGTAAAAAGTCCCTCTCCAGCTCTCTTGTGGCCTCCCTTCGGGTACTGGAAGTCTGGAAGTACTGACTCTTCCTCAGCCATAATCCCTAGTCCTTTTGTGGAGTTCACACAGAATATAATTTTTGTTCACACCAATTTGACAACAACACAACATTTGAAGATGTGCCATCTGAACTAACACCTCATCTTGCTGGCTGAACATCCATCTGTAATGGGATGGAGAGTACATAAAAGATGTCCATGCTGGACACCTCACTTATTAGTTTCCTTCCAACACCTTTGGGCCCTGTATATATATTGTGTCATGTGTATAAGCTTGTGTTCTTAAGTCCTAAAAATAATAATAATATACTTATTCATTATAAATTTCTGTTTGTAGGCTATACCTACAGGAGATACAATGCCAGGCCATTAGACATCAAAGGCTCCATGTTACAGGCAATCTCAAAAGAGAAGTCAACATGATTTTTCCAGGAGCTTCTTTCACTGTAACAACAGTAATCCTGCATTTACATAGTGCCTTTGATCCAGACTGCCAAAGCACTTTGTTCTCTGATGGAGAAATGACATACAGGTTAGGATTCAATTTGCTCATCACTGGCATGGACTGGGAGGGTCAGTCTTCAACAACATCCAGCAACTCAAAGAATAGTTTATACTTATGAAACTAAAGGGAAATTTTAAGTTTGGAGAAGGAAATGTATTATCATCTTAGAGAGGATTTTGCTAAAATAAATGGAGCTAATGGTCCTCCTAATGTGAAGGTCCAGATCCACCTTGGAAATCATCTCTGTGGCAATGTTGACCAGGGAAAGTGAAGGGTTATGCTGACTTCTGACAACTAAGCCCAGGACTGTTCTGTAACCTCACCACTTTATATTTTCCCTACATTGTTACTCAGACATTAGTGAAAAATTAGCACAGACTGGGTTCAGGGCAGGAATATTAAGCAGGAAAACTTGAGAGATAGGCATGAGTTGGCTCTCACTAGAAAGCCAGCCTCACAAAGTCAGTCACAGAAGAGAGGCTAGACACACTGGCCTTCCTGATGATCACATCATGACCAAAACAATTCCTTTGATGGGTCCTTCTGAAATATAAATTAACTTAATCACTTCTGATCTTGGGAAACAAGAGACATGTGGATATTTTGACTTGACACAGCCAGAGAGGGTAAGGGTATCCATCTTAGCAAGTAGAGCAGCACAAGAGCAGTGCTGTTGTGCTGTCAGTCCCTTTTACCTGTGACTGAGCAGCCACAGCTTAGAAGACCTCAGGTGCACACCTGCATCTCCTCTCCCAGCACAGTGCAACCTGAGAGGAGCCCTGCTTGCATGCTGCAATCCTCTTTCACAGTATGAATCATCAAACCACAGTTACGTGGCCTGACCAGGAGATGTGTTTCTTTCATCCAGAGTAAAATGCTAGTGAGAGGCACCTTATGTGTCCTGTTCCTGCCTTCCTGGCTCCAGCTTTGCTTGTACTCTCCCTAAAGCCAATTTCCTACGTGGACCACCCTTCTCTAGCTACAAGGCTGAATTCTTCACAGGCAACAAGGCAGCAGAGTAGTGGTATCCATGCTTTGAGGAGAGGAAATTCCCCAAGCTAGATTCACTGGGGCAAAGAGAAGCATATGAAGCAAGGTCTCCCTCAGTTGTGCACTACTGTGGAAGTGGACCCTGGTTCTGCACCAGGGCAGACTCCTGCAGTGTGTTGTGACAGTGGCTTTCCTGAAGCATCTGGCCTCAGTAAACCCCCTAAACTTTGGGTTTAAAACTGCATTGAAAAAAGCCCTTTGCTGCAAGATTCAAGAGATTACCAGTCTGCAGGGTAAACAATGGCTTCTATTTTGCTGCAAACTGATGTTCTTTTTTGGAAGCGGTTAACTCCAAAATGATGCAAATACTATTGTCAGCCCCTTTGACTCTCCCTGCTGACAATCTTATCATTCAGCTAAAATCCCTCTCCCACAAACCCACACTGCCTCTCAAAGAGCCAAGAGTGCTTGTTATCCCCTTCCCAGCTGCCAAAACCCTCCAGCTGCCTTATAATTACCCCTGTAATGTGCTTCTGCATATCCAATACATAGATCTGCAGCACATTAAAAATTTAAGGACAACATAAAATAAAGAAACAACAAATTAAGGAGCACAAGGGGTGCTGGAGCAATGACATTGTTAATTTTTCTGTTTACTTCACTGATAATAGCTATTTTTGATCCAAAACTGCTGTATAATAAAGTAGCACACTTGAGCACAGCTGAATGTCAGGGATTCATTGCTTAAGGTCAGGAGAGACCATTATGATCATCAAGTGTAACCTATTGCATAAGAGATCCATGGTACCACCCCCATCATTTCTGAGGATTGCCCACAACTTCCTTTAGATTTGCAAATGCATCTGTTAGAATGTCACCTGGTCTTGATATAAAGACTGAAAGGTTTAGGGAGTTAACTAGGATACTAGGTTGTTAGAAAAGCCTGGTGGGTGATTTTTTTGTTTGTTTGTTTGTTTGTTACCCTCATATATAACATTTAGATCCTCTTTTTCTCCTCTGCATCTGTTTTGCCTCTGCTTGTAGCAGATTGTACATGTTCTCTAAATGGAACTCCCCATTCAGAAATCTCTTTCCTACTGCAGCACTGTTATCAAGTTGCCTTATAATTTCTGAATTATGTGATGACTCTGTAGTCTCCCATCACAGTGAGTACTTCGTGGCCCTTGTACCTTCTCACATATTCCCTCTATGTGCTTTCATTTAGCCAAGCTCACCTTGCAGTGTAGGGGTCTTTGCATGAATCCCTGTTCTCCCTCAAGTCATCAGAGTAGACATTCCATGTCCTGGGCACTTGACTGCGCATGGCAGCGTTGTGCTCCCATCTCTAAAAGGAGAAGAAATGTCCATGTCATTCAGAGGTCTTGACCACTCTCTAATTATTTTCCCCCAGCTCTTCTGGCAGGTGATCAGGGTGGCTGGGTGAATGGGGACAGCACCTCGCTGGCAGCAGATGAAAGAACACAGTTTGCATGTGCAGGTCACAGCTCCTGCTTGCCTCCAGCTATCACTAATAGGCAGTGTGAGCCTTGCACTCCTTCCTGCCCTTCTCCCAGCCAGCACACAGGGCCACCTGCCTGCCTGAACCATGCTGGCTTTTGCCAGTTGCTCAAGGCATTTCCCCTTCCACATCACTGTACAAAAGCAGGCCAAATGTGTGCAGCTTCTAGTATATCTAGCAATACATCAGGAGTAGGTTCTTTGCATATATTTATTTTTGGCCCATCTGATCCTAGTGTGGAATGGGTGAAGGAATGTGCAAAGATGGTAATTAGCTGCAGAACAAAAAGCCAAAGCAACAACTGGAGCATGGCTGTAGGGTCTGGATGTCAGGTTGGTGAGGTATCTGAGAGGGGCTTCCATTTGCCAGGCCTGTTCACCCAGCCATACTTACTGCGTGAGTCCAACCATCTGGTTTCCAGGGTATTTTATCAGACCTGAAAATGCAGAATGAGCCCATGGATATAGTGGGAAATGAGCTTCCATCCTTAGAGTTCCATGGATAAACAGCTAGCAGCAGGTCGGTATTGCTGATTCAGCAATCCTTTCTGGGTTGTGCTCATTCTGCAACAGGACATCATTAGAAGAGGCTGAGATATTTTGTTTTCATAGCTTTTTAACCTTTTCCTTCCCAAATCAGTGTTTGTATTTATTTTGGCACCTTGAATATTTTGAAGAGAGGATCAATTTGAATTTGCTTAAGCATTTTTCCCCCTTAATCCCATTAAGTCAGTCTCTAATTCTTTCCAGGGCTCCCTTCTGTGGAGCTATTTCCTCTTGGAATCATTTACTTTCTGTGGATTGGGGGAATTAATGAGGCAGATGCTGCTTTCATTCTCATCACTGTAAGCCCAAAACAACTTCAGCAGTTTCCTGGCACAGGTCCAGATTTTACTGGTGTAAATGAGGTCAGAACTTGGCTCACTGTGCTTACTTTTGCTAAGAGATAAGGAGGTTACCGAAAACAAGAAGTCTTGTGCAGTTTGGGAAAGTCCAGTTGGAAGTGGGTGAAGCTCATCATTTCATCAAAAGTCTGAGTTTCTGCATTTCCCCACTGAGAGGCTGTGCTGAGCACTGCAGATATTCAGGCAACACAGCACACTGGTAAGCAGCCACTCAGGGAAATAAGGACAAAGACTTTCAGAAATGTCAGAATTGTCTACGGGAGCAAATTGCAATGGCACAAACCTAAGTCACACCGAGGCAAAATTGAAAGTTAAGGTAGAGAAAGATCAGCTGGCTGTGTCAGTCAGTTCTCAGGGGTCTCACAGGGAAGGAGGAAGCGAACAGAAAAACTGAGATACATGCAGACAGCTCAGGGCTGACATCAAAGGTCAGCATGTGCTATGGTGGATAAAATCGAGAAAGACATGAAGGAAATGTAACTAGCACGGGACAGGAAGGCGAGCAGGGAGGGGTTCTGGCCATAGGCTGGTGGTCAGAGGAAGGCTGAGGAAAGCATCTGATAGCTTTGCAGCAGCACCCCACACAAGGGTCAGCCCAGGGTGGGACCCTCCATGAACCCTCAGCAGGACAGGGGAGTGGGGCTCCTCGCAGAGCAGCACACCCTGCCTGCCTGCAGAAAGGGGAAACAAGAGGAGTGAGGCAGCTACGGCCAGTCAGCTCTATTTCGGTTCCTGGAAATGCACTGGAACAAATAATTAAACAAATTAATCATCAGCACCTAGGAAACAACCAGGAGAAGAGGAACAGCCAGTGCTGATTTGCCAGGAGCAAATCATGTCAAATCAGCCTAATTTAATCCTGCAACAGGTCTTGTGGATAGAGACAAAGCAGGATACTTCTTGTATCTTGGCTTTGGTACATCTTGGGGACCATCTCATTTCATGTTATAAGAGGTAAATTTAAGAAAACATGCCCTAGAGAAATTACCTTAAGTAAGGAGTGCAAAACAGGTTGGAAAAAACATGCTCAGGAAGAAAGTGTCTTTGTGAAAACACAAAAAAGGGTTGAGTAGGGTTTAACAGAGGTCCAGCCACTGGATTATGAGATAGTAGGCACCCTTATCAGATATGTAAATGACACCAAGCTGAGAGGATCCAAAAAGACCTGAAAGAGGATTAAAATAAAAAATCATCCTAGCATGTCAGAGAAAAGGTCTGACAAAAAGAAGAGAGGCAAAGTTGTGCACAGAGGTAGGTATAGTCAGCTGCAGAGGGACAAAATGAGAAACAGATGATTAGGCAGGTGTGGAGCAGTGCAGCAAGGCAGGAACCTGAAAGGAATAAAAAGTTCCATTTGTCATACACAAGGCAGTCACCATAACAGTGCAGTCAGAGAAAAGCTCTGCCTGTAAAATACACAGCCGTGCCCTCAGTTTTACCCAGTGCTGCTACAATACTTGTTAAGTTCAGGAAAGTCTGGAAGGAAGTAGGATGAGAGGTCTAGAAAAGAGGAATAGACAATACTATTTCCAGAGAAGGAGGGAATAAATGTCCTCCAGACAGTTCTCTATAGCCATCATGAGTGTGGGAAGAAACAAAGTGCCTGGATTGCAGTGAGAGAGGTTCAAGTTAGATGCTTGGCAAAGGGGAAAGCTAACCAACACTAAACCCACCTGCCTGGCAAGGATATAAAACCTGTATCCTTGCCTCTGTTTAAAAGCAGGTTGGAAGCTTCTGGAATATTTCTGAAATCAGCCTCTTGAAGTCCTTTCTAGCCATGTTTTTCTCCAATTTTGTGATGAATGGTGTTAAATGAATATTAATTACCTCACACAGGGACACTGACATTCAGGCTTGGTGATGAATAGTGATCAGCGACAAAACTGTCAGCTTGTGGAGAGGCATCCAGTAGGGTTATTACTAGAAACTGGTGTTAACTCCAGTTTTATTTACCATCTTCATTAATGATCTAGAAAAAGCATTAGACAGTGTGTTTATTAAAACTGCAACTGATACTACAGTGGGGAGGAGATGCAATCACCAGCCAGGAGTGGAAAATAACACAAAAGGACAAAAAAATAAATGTGGCACAGGGAGAAAATTACCTAGCTCAAAGGACACACAGAATAATACATCTAGGAAAGTAGTCCAAAATTAAGACCCTCTATGGGAGAAGGAGACCCAAATACAATGAAGCACTTTGCAGGGTTAGCATACAGGAAATTGAACAGGAATTTACGATTTGTCATGTCAACAGAAAAAGTCTCAGAGTGGCTTTGGGCTGCATGACATACCCCAGGGCAGAGAGATAAGCAACTGTCTGATCACTGTTGTGCAAGCTTTCTGGGTGCCTCCTGACCAGCGTGGCTGCCAGCCTGCAGGAGGAGCTGGGAAAACCAGCAGAAATAATTGAAAACTGAGAATACTGGCTTAAGGAGAAAGAACTATATAGGTACTCTGTGGCAAAACACACTGGGTTCACGCTTCTAAAGAGGAGGTAAGTATGTCAGGAAAGGTGCCCTTTTTACCAGGCATGATTATGAGAGGAAAATTGGGCATTGCATCCATATGAGATATGTTATAGCAGCATTGCACGTTTTGGTTGGCCACAAAGCAGTTTCAGTGGTACCTCCTGGGGCTACTGCTGGCTGCCAGGGTCCAGGCTAGCACTGAGCTGTGCAAGAGCCGAGGCACCACCTGCCTGTGGAGGAGACTCCTGGGAAGGGCTGCTGCTGCAACAATCACAAAGGATAACATGTCCACTTTGTGTGACATTCATTGATAACCGAGTTGCATAAGCAAACCAATGATGAGCCCTGTCAATTGGAGGGGGAGAAATCTGTGCTGCTCAGGGGGACAAATCAATAGAGAAAGAGATGCTATTTTCAGTTTTCTAGAGAGGTATTACTAACAGAAAGAAAGCACAGATATAAAACTGCACTCGACAGAGTCCTTTAGAGAGAGAATAAAGGTAAATGCTTTTCTAACCTGTGATTTTGAGCCTTTTCACTCTTTGTCCAGCTGGCTTTTGAGATGAAGGTCTAAGAGTGCAATGGTGTGTTTGTCCCAGCTGATACTGGAGCGCACAGGCTTTGAACAATAAGGCTTTGTTCTTTTGCCAAATACAGCAATGCCTCTGCTGTTGCTTGGAGAAAAAAAGGAACAAACACATTAGGAAGTCACCGAAAATGAAATGATGGCTCACTTCAAGGCGTTCGGTGGCACACTGCAGAGATGAATGAGCTCTGCATGGCATGTGAGTCCATGAGGAGGAGAGATCTTCAGAAAGACACCCCTTAGTTCCCACCACACTTGCAATATGACAGAAGAGATGACCTTCAGATACATCCCCAGGATCAGCAGGCCCCTGAAATGCTTTTCAGGAGAGCCTTGTTGCCCACAGCTTTTGTGGGGACTGTGGGCACTGCCAGCAGAGCACTGTGTGTACTTTGCCTTTGAGGAGCAGTCCCCACAAAGCAAATCTGGCAGCTCTTTCCAGCAGAGGACTTGAAATGAGACTCAGCAGCGTGGCTGACAGGCCAACACTGCCAGCTGTGGGACCACAGCAAGGCAGGGCCACCAAAGGCCTGGGCTTGCCAAGGACAAGGCGGCTCAGTTCCTGTCTCACAGCCCAGTGCCACCAGCAACAGGGACAGAGCAGGTGGGAAACAAGGTGGAACAAGCACAGCAGTCCAGAAGAATAAATTCACTGAACGTACATCCTTGATTTTAATGGGGCCTCTAATTGCAGGGTGAGCCCAGCAGAGTTGGTTATCTTCCAGAAAATGCTCCCAGAAAATGTGGAACTCTGGCAAAGCCATTCCTTTCACTTGCTTGACAATGGGAACCGAGGAACCCCCAGCACAAAAACAACCAACATAAAGCCGAGCAGATGTTACCTTGAACTTGTCCTCAACTCATGAGGGAGAATTAAGTGATATGAAACCACTGGAGCAGCCCAGGTGGGAAAGATTACTTCACTTGGGTATGAGCTCTTATTGGAGTTAGGGGACACAGCTTATAGTTGTGTGCTATATGCTGGGACCAATTACACTGAAAAATGCAGAATACAGTGAAGGGGAGGTTTGGGGAATGAGAAGAGATTAAAACTACATGGCTGTGTTAAAGCCCAGAAAATAAGAGAGAGAGTAGAAAGACAGGAAGAAAACAAGGATAAAATTGTGCATGGTGTCTTAATACAGGGTCCAGACAAGGTTCACATGAGCTCATTCAAATGCATCTCAGGCCAGGCCAGGCTTCTCAGGCCAGAAAATGTACAACAATCACCCTGTGCCTGTGCTTGCAAGTGCTGGGAGCTGTAAGAACAAAGGGTGGGCTCTTCAGCTCTCTAATTCTCCTCCTTATTTTGCAGAATTGCCACATGCTGAAATAGCAAATGATGTATGAAATGAAAAATCACTCCCCAAGCAATGCATATAGATGATGCAGAGAATATTTGGCCATTGCTTCCTTGCAGTAATATTTATCTGCATTAATGCCTCATTCAGAGGTAGCTGGAAATACCCAGAATGTGAGAGTAAGAGGATCGGAAGAGAGATCAGTAAGAGAGGTGAAGCAGCAAGGCAGGCACTTAAGGAGGCAGATGTAAAGCCTCTCCTGAATAAATCACCAGCTCAGTTCTGACCCAGGTTATTAGCAACCACAAGGCAATATTCTAGGTCCCAAAGCTAACCAGTAATCTGTAAAGAGCAAATTCATTTAGTGGGCTTCAGAGGAGTCATTGCCATTTGGAGATGACCTCGAGACTGGTGAGGAGCATGCTGGGGGTCCCAGGCCAGCAACTGGCAGGGAGCTGTTTTCCTGGTGAGAGAAGCCCTCTCCAGCTGGCATGGCAATGGGGTGTGGGAGCCAGCCCAGCCATGAATGGGGACAGAAGCAGGGGGGGTTCTCCCTGGGACAACCCCAGGCAGAGGCACATCCCCAGGGCTTGCACCAAGGGGAACCATGGGCAGCCCCAGCTCTCCAGTTTGTAATCCCCATGCAAAGGATTGAGTCCCATAAGATGCTGGCCAAGCACAGCATCAGTGTTTAGCAGACAGCATTTAGTACTGCTGACTCACTGATGTTTGCATGTGGGATTACATTTGGATATGCCTTCCTGAAACTGGGAGGGAGGTGGTGCTGAATGCCTCTTGCAAGTACCCCTATCACCCAGCAAGATGGACCCAACAGAAGAAGTCAGCAGGAAAACAAAAATACTTTGTACTCAAAATATGTATGTCAAAGACAGAGTTGGGCTCAATGTTGGCAAAAAAGGCTATGGAAGAGCTCAGGACAAATTATAAGGTAAGAGCAGAATACCTTGCACTTTAACAGCTAGAAACCAAGGGATCATAGAATCCTGAGAGATGCATTTGGGATGTTCCCTTTGCTGCCTCTTACTCACACTTTACCTCCCCACCACCAGAAAAAAGCAAGTGGAAACTACTGATAACTACTTTTGTCCTCCTAAAACTCCTTTGGCTTTGACTTAACGTTTCAGCCTGGGTCCAACTTGACCTTCAGATAACACGGAGTCAAGAGGAATTGCAAATATTCACCCAAGGACAGGTTTTGGCTCTCTGCCTAGTGCCTGAAGGCACTTTGTGCTGTCTCTGAGTGATAACACATTTACAGGACACCAAAATATATTTCAAGATAACACTAAAGATGTGATCCACAGAAATTTAGCTATGAAAAATGTTGATGGGAGGGTTTGGAAAACTAATCTATTGGAAGTATTGGCTAGCTAGGTGGGATTCACTGAGATGCAAGTCTGGGATGATGCTGCTAAATTTGGAATTACCCCTCCCATGCTGCTGCTAACCTAAGAGACCTCACTGACCACCTGGCTACCTCATGGTTAGTCCCACAGCCTTTAAGGAATTCCTTTGGCTGATGATTTGGTATATGCTATTGGTGAACAGGAATATCTGCTGTTTAATGAAGAAATTTAATGGTAAGGGAACCTTAGGTAAAGATCCTGCCTTTATGTGTGTTTTCCAAGTCATGCACGTGGGTGACACAATTGTGTGAGATACACATCCAAAACTCACTAGCACATTTACTTTGATAGCTCTGTAAAAACACTGTGGACCTACATGACTGTCCATAAGAGTCAGCAGAAACCCCTAGGAGCAAATTCAAACTTTTCACAAAATCAGTGCTGAAAAGAATTCATGTCTGATTGACTAAAATCACCTGGCAAGAATACCTGACTACAAAGGGGCCAAAAAAATCTTAGACTAGATTGATTAGTATCTGTACAGACAGCATAGTACACCAAAAATGTGTTTAATTAGCTCAAATCTTCAGCTTTAAGTCACTTATGTAACACAGAGACTCCTAAACAAGCCTTTTATGGAAAAAATACCCTTGTAAAACATGTGATTTTTTTTTTTCTACCAAGATGATGAAAACTGTGAAGACTTCTTAGACTGTATCTCCACACCTTTTCCTCAGAAAATCCCCACATGCTTGCCTCTGGGAATGTTTTTACATAAAGCCAAAAAGAAAATAACTTTCACAGGTTCCATAAGTACTAGAAATTATGAAGTCTCTTCCACCCCCAAAATAGGACTTCCAAATTCCACTGGCACTCTGTGAATGGACAGCTTGTTAAAAGAAAATTGGATAATAAAACAGTAGCATTTGATCCAGCCCTCACCCTTCCAAAGGCCACTAAAATATTCTTAGCCCAGTATTTTCCTTGCAGGTTAAGAGGAGATGATTTGTACATAGTTCAGTTCACACATGCCCAACCCTTTGACTCAGGGTAGCCTGAACCCTGGAAGGGGGCTGAGCACTCAGGAAGGCCAGAAGTGGGTGCTCACCCTCCCTGCAAATCAAAGGAGGGCTCTTGCCTGACTCCCTCCTGGCTCTCCCTGCCCACTGGCTTGGGAAACACTTTTGGGATGCACAGAGCCCACACATCAGACATGTGCCAGCAGCATCTGGAGGCAGCACACACACACACACACAGACACACTCCATCTTGCTTGCTGTTTGTGTTTGAAATGCCTGGGTTGCTAATAATGTACTTAAATGAGGTGTCCAATGGCTACTGGGTGACTAAAAAATATGGATAAGAGCTAATTTATTTATTCTGCCCCCTGCAGCTCTTTTTCCTGAGTTACCACACTCCAGCAACAGGAAATTAGGCAGTGGGCAGGGGCCTCTTTATCAAGGAAAACAGAGCAACTTTAATTCAGATGGATAAGTTCTGATGCGCCAAGCTGGAGGCAGAGTGTGGATGCTCCTTGGTGCAGGGCACCTGCACAGTGCAGAGCTGTGCCTCTCTCATGCTGCACCCTTGTGTTGCTACTGCTTTTCTGGGAATCATGCCAGCCACTGGGGTGTGGGAGCAGGCAGGCTCCTGTGGCCACCAGGACTGACTGGACAGACCTTCACTCTGCAATGGCACCACAGCCATTCATAATGCATCCCTCCTAAATGCCTTTCTCCACAAATACCTACAAAAGAGCTCTGGGTGGCTTGGGATGCCTGCAGGCCATTTCTTGGTTGCAATTTGTTCCTCTAAGGGCTGAACTGGTGGGCTGGGACAGCTTCACACCCTCTTGGCCACCTCAGCACAGAGCCTGGGAGCTGTGGTGGTGACACTGAGTGTAGACCATGGAAAGGACTTCCAGCATCTGAGTTATGCTGCACAATTGCTTTCATTTTGCATTTCAGTCAGCTTGGACATGGAGGAGAGATGAGCAAGAGATTAAGAACCACAGGCTGTCATCACCCTTCTCCTCCCACTGGCATTGTCCTGGTACAATGTTCCTAAGACAAGCATCCAGACTACCTTTGGGAGCAGAATCCTCTCTGCTACTGCCATCAGATCTGTTTCTGTGTTACCTCCTACTATCATGCTTGCACAAAAATCTGCACTGAACACAGGTGGTGGAAAGAAAGATTTGCTCTCAACTAGTGCAGCAGCAGATGTCAGTGTGTGGACTAGGTATTGCCCAACTCCCTTTCCCATGCATTCTTTGTTATGGTGCTGCAAGCTTCTCCTTTGCGTCCAACATGTCCTGCAAGGGGCTTCAAATGGAAAAGCCCTGCACAAGACAAATTCCCAGGCAGCTGCAGAAATTTAGAGTCATCATCCTGAGAGACTTTTTAATATGCACAGCAATGCTGGGCAGCACAGTGGATATGAAGTGCCAGCCAGGTCTGCCAAGCCTTGTAGCAGCACAAGCGAGGGGCAGCAAACTGTGGCCAGGGGAGGGTGGGCTTTAGCCTGGAAGCCCATCTCCTGTGAACCTATGTCTTCTGGCTCCTTGACTCTGAGTGATCACTGAACAACACAGCCCCCTCTTTGTTTTGATGGTCTAAATCCCTATAAACAGAGCGCTTGTTCTTTTTTCTTTAACATCCTTTGTGGTTTCATGAAAACGCCGGATGCTGCAGAAGCTGAAGCATGAAAGGTTCCTCTCTCTACCCTCTCCTCCGTGTCCAGCAACCACACTGAAAAGAAACCACCAAAGAAAGTGCTTGCAAATACCTGAACTGACAGCCCTGGTGATGGAAAGCTCTGCAGTTATTCACAGCCCAAATCGAGCCCGGGCAGCAGCTGTGCAAGTTTCCGAGCCGGCCCCTGCCAGTGCTGATGGAGGCTGACCCAAAGGGCTCCACCTCACCCACATTTTTCTCTCTCATTCCAGCCCTTCGCAGCTTGGTGGGGGTGCAGCCATGAAGCAATGTGGGGGTCACAGCTGCAGCTACCCCAGTCATGAGACTGGGGAGGAGGAAATCATCATCTGCTCAAAACATTTCCAAGCCAATGCTGCAAGTGGCTCTGTGGGTGAGAGTTAAAGCTTTTCATCGCTGAAACCTTGGGTTCCTGTTTACCAAACATTTGTTCAGTCTTTATGCATTTGAGTGAATGAGGAATGAACCACAAAGCTGGGCACAAACGCCAAAACCCTGCTTAAGTACATAAATCACCCTTGTGCCACTTTCTGTGCCTGCTTCAGTCTTGAAAAATGAATCCTTCTCCTTAGATTTGTTGTTTGTCATGAGCTCCTGGTTCACCACCCAGCCCTCATGAACACAGCCTCTGCTTTCCTGGAAGCTCCATCACTGCCTTCACAAAGGCAGAGGCAAGTTGCTAGAAAGCCATGCTCCCTGCTCCCTGCCCAGTGCTCCCACTGCCGGTCCCACCCTATGCATGGCACACACTCCCTGGAGCAGCAAAGGGAGAAACACCTAAATCCTTTCCAGTCTAAAGGCTGGGCTTACTGCCATCCTCTCCCAGTCCCACACCCTCTAAATAAGCTCCCAAACCTCAAATTCTATTTAACTGAAGAGGTGATCCTTTCACTATCCTAGACCTGTTTGTTACACCCAGTTCCATCCCCTTGCTCATCAGTTCCTCCAGCACCATACTTTTTCCCTCCCCAGAAGCAGCCTTTTCAGTCATCTCTTTTTAGTACCTTTGTGGTCAGAGCTGAGCAAACCCTTGAAACCCAGAGAAAGCTTGCAGAGACACATAGCCCTCGACAGGGAAGGAGGAATAGATTGTGCAGTTGGGTATAACAGAGAAGAGAGGCCACTCTGCTCATGCTGCAGCCACCCCAGGCTCAGCTTCTGGATGCCAAGTGGTGCTGCAAAGCCACAAGGGCACTGGCCCCACTGCAGGCAGGGGGAGTTATCTGGGGGCAGCATCTCTGTTCCACCTGATACAGCTTTCTCTGCATGTCCAGAGGAGGGACAGTCCTAAGACAAACAATCCTGGCTGTTTTCTCAAGCTGATAGTACATGAGCAGGGAGAAAGAACACAGCTGTTCAGCTTCCAGCAGTTCTCAGGCCCAGGAGGTCAGACCCTCCCTCTCAGGGGGTGAGCAGACTTTCAGCTGTCTCTGACCACTGTTCTCTTTCCCTCAAATCCCTGTTGCCTCTTTTTTGTCTCTGCTCAACCTCCTTGCCTCCTGAGAGCATTGCTGGTCCATCTCCCAGACAAGCTCAAGAAGAGAAATATACCCACCAGGTGAGGAGAAGGGACTTGCTGGGGCAGAGGACCATATGGCAGGTAGGGGAGAGGAATCTTCCAAAGGTGGTGACACCAGCACCCACTTCACCTTTCCACCTGCCTCCCTGGGCTATAGGGACATTGAAACTCCCTCTGCCTTCAGCACACCTGAGCTTTAAATCCTTGTCTGCTGTGAGTGACTTACTCTCCTGTTGAAATTCAAACTGAGTTATATGACATGCTTTAAAAATTCAGGAGGGTGCTTCATGCTCCTTGAATTCATCAGCAGACAGTTATGGTTTGGGTAGGCATTTTCATTCTTTATTTTCTGCTTTCTCACCCCACAGACTACTCTGCAAGTTACACCTTCATCTTGCTTAGGAAATTAAGATGCCTGGGACAACTCCACACCATGCTCTGTGCCTGGAATCCCTGGAGGATACTCCTGTCTCTCCTTATCGTATTATGTTGCTGTCCTTGGCCCAGGTAGGATTTCTTATCAGGCTCAGCAGGGCAATGTCATGGTTGTTCACACAGGAGCTCCAGGCCCCCTGCAAGTGGGTCTTGCTCTGCAAGCACTTACCCACTCAGGCTGAAATCTTTTGGGCCAGTGATGTGGCTGTGCCCTCCCCACTCGTCTGGAAGAGTCACTGGAAGGTACCTGATGTGTGTGATCCTATGTACACCACTTCTATCACAGGTTACACAACTGGAATCCAAAAGGATTTGGTCCAAAGCATTAAATGACCCTCTTGCCTCATGCATGAATAAATACAGTAAAGAGAATGAGATGGTTTGCTTATGAGTACCGTTTTCAAGGTCCATATCCTTGAGATTTGGACACATATGTTCCCTTCCATAACTATTTCTTATTTCCTTAATCAGTGTTCAAGACTAGGATTAGTTTATGCCCTCCCTCAGAGCAGGATTCTTGAGCTGCAAGTATGTGCTGTGTCCTGCTGGTCACCAGAGAACAAGGGTGCTTTGCAGCCACAACTAGCAACAATAACAATGATACTTTTTAATAGGGAGCATATTTAAATGCAGCAACCACCCGCGGAGAAAAGCAATACGTGCTACATCCTCCCTTTCCAGCGCTGGGAGAGAAAAACAGTTGTAACAATCGATGCACAGAAGTGACAACCCACTCATTTGCTCACTAAGTTGGGCTTTGTGGGAAGGATCCCCCACAAGGCAGCTGGCTTGGCTCCACTCTGGATTGCTTGAGCTGGAGTATGACTAAGGCCCGGCACAGCAGCCCAAACCATCTTCCCCAGGCATTATCACAGGCATTATCACAGGCATATGCTAATATTAAAAACAATCAGGGTTGTCCATGTCCACTTCTAAGAGCTCCACTTCACTTTGAGCTGCCGCTGCCATAGGTGCAGTGCCCCCAGCTCTGGATGAATGGCACTAGGCAGGAGTAAGTGCTACACCAGGGGCTCTGTAGCTGTAATTTCAGGCATAAACGTTAAAAAAAAAAAAAAAAAAAAAAAAAAAGCTGCATGGCTGACACAGCTAGAATGCATCTCAGTTCACACTGAATATTCATTCCCCAGCTTTTGCAGAATAACTTTAAAAACACAAGTGCTTGCCAGAACAGTCTCTGCCTCCTGTGTTATTTCATTTGAGAAGAGCCTGCCCTGTAGAAGATTAAGTAACTTCATGAAGTATATAACTAACAGGTCACTTGGCTAAGTAGACCAAGCCTGCTGTCCTATAGTCTCCTTCACATTTTCATTAAATCTAAAATCAGTTAATATTATGTAATATAAATGCAGTGGTTTCAGAGACTCTAAGCTGAATAAGAATTTTGAATTAAGAATACAGAGCAACCTGAAACTGCCTTTGCAAAAAAAGCCAAAACTGGAGCACCCAAGGGCTCTGTCTGGCCTCAGAGGCATGGCATTTCCATGAAATGGCTGTGAGCTGAATAAGTGCTCTGGGTATTAATATTCAAAGCAGGACATCACATATGGCTTATGAAACACCTCTTTATGTGGATTAAAGACCTGCTCTCGATGCAGTAAGCTTCCCACTCCAACTGGAGCCACTAGGCTCCGAATTCATTACCATAGCACACTTACTGGATAAAAAAAAATTGGAAGGCTTCCCTTTCTATTAGCCTCCCTCTCTAACTATTAAGATTCAACCTCATGCCTGACTTGACTAATGATGAGTCCCAAGAGAGTGAACCCAGACTTCAGAGCAGTACAGTGACTTTGAGTAACCTCTGGCTCAAGGTGAGAAGCTCCTGTGGGATTAGTCCAAGTCACAACCAGGTGGAAATATTAATGGTCATCATTACAGAAGCCATGGAGGGGTTTTTCTCAGTCAGTGAGGACAGCAGCTTCTTTCCAAGAGCCATGTAGCTGACCTGGTTTGTACTCTTTGCCCCTGTTTACCTACACAGGCTGCTACATGATCCCCAGGCACATTCTGCTGACCAGAACAACATGCTAGCATCCCACTGGCAATGTTAGAGCTCGAATGGTATTGTAGACATTATGGACCTAATTACACTTAGAGAAAGACCTTAATGCAGGAGAATTAAACCCTCTGTGGATCCTTTCTATGTACTTGAATGGAAGTCAGTTTCTGATTTGATAGATGCTTTATGTAGATAGATAGATAGATAGATAGATAGATAGATAGATAGATAGATAGATAGATAGATAGATAGAGCATACCCATGTCCACATGTTTGATTTGGTAAGTTTTCCTGCAGCGAAACATCATCTCACACTGCAGTGCAAGTCTTTCTGCCCATGTTCTGCTCCTGAAAAGTGAACACCTCCCAGACAAAGAGAGTGGATTTATCACTGTGGTATCACTCAGTATCCAAGAAGTGACACAGAGCACCTGTTGAGTTTATTTGCCCAGCATGTGCATCCTCCATTTGCTAGCTGTACTCAGTGCTCCAGAAGAAAAACAGCGGTTTGGGTCTGTTCCAGTACACCTGCCCCTATTTTCAGAAAACATTAAAACATTTCCCTAAGTAGGCCAAAAATGTCTCTTAAATCTTGAGCTTTAAAGGATACATTTGTAAGTCAACAAACACACGAACAGGGTGACCAGCTGTTCTACTTTTGGAGGCACTGTCCTAGTTCTCAGAAGCCAATCTGCACTGCACCTCCCAAAGAGGAGAGAGGCCAAGTGTCCTACTTTCTTGGTGGCCTATTTGTCCTACCATGAGAAAGTAAGGTGTGTGACTCCACACATGAGAATAGAAGAAATCCTTCCCTCTGTATGCCCACACAGAAAGCCAGCAGAGATGCAAAACATCCAGACCACTTCCAAGTTAAGTCTCAGAGCCCTACTGCTCCAGCTCAGACTCTCGTCTTGCAGCAATGTCAAGGTGCAGTGGATGCTATTAAAAACTGGTTTCCCTGTCCTCTAATGTCACTTCCACTCTGAAATCTCACCTTGTTAACACATGCAGTTCACTGCTCCGTCTCAGCTTGTGAGAGCATATTATCACTTAGCTCTGATTCAGCAAGACACCTACATTTACACACTGCCTGTGCCCGTTCAGTAGAACAGCAAGGGGACTCTCTTGAAACTCCTTTAAACTCTATTAGGCATGCATTTACACTTAAGCATGGATGTAAGCTCTTGGCCAGAATAATGCCATGATGAAAAAACCTCAAGAGGGCTAAGCTTTGAACTGAAAATGGTTTTTTTTTCATAAATTCCAGAAAAAAAAAGTTCTTAGAATGCAAACAATTTTTCTGGAAACAAGCACAAAAGTAATATTTTGAGTAAGTATCCTGCTCCTCAGCACTGCTAGTAGCAGGTTGCTGTGAAAATCCAGGCTTCAGCAAGGTAGTGGATAATACAGCAATTTTCTGCATAGTCTCCACTGAGCTTTAGCCAAACAATGTGCATTGAATCCCTAAATTAGAGAGAAAAGAGGTAAAATTAGAGAGCAAAGGTAAAATTAGAGACCATCCCTAAATTAGAACCACCACCCACTTTTTCTCCTGCAGCATTTACTGTCAGTCTCAATCATCTTCTGCTCCTCAGTAAGGCAACCTGGGTAAGAGGCATGGAGGAGCTTCATGTTTGCTTAGAAAATAACACCAGATCCACTCTGTCAGTCACTTAGACAGCAGGAGGTGGAGAGGAGGTGAGACCATCCATGCACTTCATCCTTCAAACATCTACAGCCATCAACCAAAGCTGTATCCATGAGTAAGGACAGAACTTGGCCTTCTCAGGCTGTATTCAGCCTCCCAGAACTAGTTATCTCTGCTAGCAGGGTTTCACATGAACACAAATCCCTCTTTCTCTGGGTATCCATCTCATACAGGCCTTTTCAAAGTCCTCTCAAGTTCAAATCCTGTATGGCAGAGTTGCCTGATCTTTTGTGGGTTCCATCTCAGTAGAGAGAGAAAGCTAACCTGGCAGATCAGATCTGCTGTTTCACACCCTCAGTTTCACACCTCTCCATTCACAAGCTGCTTTGCATTTCTCTTTACTCTGCAGTTTCGAACTTTGTAAACTTTGATCAGCAGTCCAATCACAGGGTGGCTGGGATTTGGGGTCTCTCTTCAAAGCATCTATCCATCAAAAACTGTTTTTTATAAAAATGGTAACACACTTTCAGAGAAGATATAGTGCCTTCTGTGTTTTGACATTTTGGTTTTAGTAAAAGCATAATCAAACGTCTCAAAAATAAGGGGTTTGAAAACACTATCCTACTGCTTACAATCTGGGGGAGAAAAATCCAACAACATTCCTGCATTTGCTTCTGAAAATAGATGCCACTTGTCCTTCATTTTCTGTACAGACAATCACAGTGGGCTTATCCATCTCGTCACTGTAGCCATGAATAGCTGAGAATGGCAAAATCATCATCTGAAACTGGGTGAGCTTCTGACGCTCCCTCCATATGACAGCTTTAACTAGACTCCCACCCCTAGTGAGTCACTAACTCTCCCTACAAACCCCGTCTGGGATGAGAAGGGTGAGCATGCATTTCGCACAGAGCCTGCTGGCAGGGTTGTTTTCACCTGGGGTTGTGTGACTGACTCCACCACATCCCATCTGCAGTCTGCAGCACATCTGCAGGTTCCCCAAAGCATCTGCTGGAGCTCCTGAAATGCCTTTGCCTTTCCTGGTAACTTGGGATTTCCTCAAATGCAAAGGACACTTGAAAAGGAGCAAGTGAGCACCATGTAGCACCACTGGAAGAGCAAGAAGACTGTGACAAAGTTGAGTTGGTCCAATTCTTGTCAGAGTCCCCTGGCTAATAGTGCAGTTAATGCATTTGTATGATTAAGCAGTAGTTATTAACCAAAAGACACATTCAGTGGCTAAGGGTGGGAGACTTTCAGAGCCCTGGCTAAGAAAAATAAGAAAAAAGTGCCCCCAGAAATTCAGACTTCACAGCAAAATGTTGTCTTTTGTGAAAAAGGCACTTGATATCATCAGGGAAAGAAGGTCACAGCCCCCACACCTTCTTTGATTATCAGCTGGTGCAGGAATGCTGTGTGCTTCCAAAGGTGAGGTGCCAAGTGGGTGACAGGCAGGAGGGGAGGGATGTGGTGGAACCAAGCCAGGAGCAGCAGCAGGGCCCCTGGGGCAGCCAGGAGACAGAGCCTGCACCCAGCCCAGCCTGGGCAGGGCAGCTGGCACCGAGTGCAGCAGACACTGCCTCTCTCTGCCTGCCCTCACGCTGTCAGGATGAGCCCTGCAGACCACAGCTATTATTTGCTTTAAAGAAGGCATTTTTGGCACCCAGTGTACACTATGTTGCTGTTGCCCTTGTGACAGCTCCATAATCTCTTCTTTCGCTTCCAGTGTTATTGTCCCAGTTTCCAAGGAACAGACAGAAAGGATTTACTCTTCTGGAGTGGGATAATTCCTCATCAGGAAAGGAATGAGCAGAGACAGACTCGGGAAATTCTTCACTTGTCTATTTTTATTTACAGTGGAGTTCCTGTTATTACCTTGGACAAAAATAGCACAACAGCAAGGCTGCAGCCCAGTTTTCTTTGCCTTTCTGCAAGAGCCCATCAACACCAGCCCTTGGCCGCAGCCCCCAGCCAAAACCTCCTCCCACCACCTCTGCTCTTGGCCACCACCAGCCCCAAGGACGGGCACCAGCACTAGCCCCACACCTCCCACGCTTGCCTGATGGCTCCTCACTCTGAGCAGCCTTGGCCAAAACAGCCCTTAGAGCTCCCAGCAAGTCCTGTCTGCAGCCCAGGGTCCCAAGACAGCATGGTAGCAGCCCTTTGGCACCAGCACTGGCAGCAGTGAGGAGATCCCAAGAGTGCACGCTGCTCCCACAGTTTACCCTCCAAGTTAAACCACATGGGTTTAATATTCACCAGCACAAGCAAAGGAGTGGTGATATCCTTTGTCAAAAAGTAGCACAGTACTAAAGCACTGCTGAAAGATGACACCAAGAGAGGCAGAGCAGTGGCACTCCCTGCACATGAAGCAGCCTCCATGTTGAGAGGATTCTGGCAAGGTTACACAACGCCCGCAGTGATGCGAAGGGAGAGAGTAACAGCACCTCAGTTATCAACAGATACCATCTTTTGTATCAGGCAAAGTCACAGGCTGTTTTTAGATCCTTCTTTAAAATACAGTTGGAAGTTTTCATGGCAAACTCGAGTTCTGGACATAATTTTCGAATCCATCATGTTTTATCTTCAAAAAAATAGCAAGATCTGTCTTTTGCAAAGCCAAGGAGCTGTCAGCTGCTTTCACTTCCTCCCCAGCAAGGATGTACACACAGGACAAAATTTTCAAAGCACCTTCAGGGATTAAGCACCCATCTCCCCATCTCCTCTTGACCATCAATGGGACAAACGCACCCAACTCCCTTAAGCTCTTCTGGAAATCTCATCCTTTGATGTAATTTCAAAGGCTTCAAAGCTAAGGTTTGTCTCTTTGAGGCAGTGAGAGAAGGAGGAGTGTGGAAGCATTAAAGCAATTCATCTTCAAGCCCTTTGGCTGGTTCTGCCAGGGTGCAGAGCATCACCAGGGATATCACATGGGACAGGTCAAGGCAGAAACTTTTGCTGGCTGACCCTGCAGCTGGGATGCCCACAACTTCTCTCCTAGGTGGTGGAGCCAGTGCCTTCACCTGGGGTCTGAAGGGCCTGCAGCAGGGAGTGACATCTTGTACCCACAGAGACCAAAGCTCTCAACAGCCTGAACGCCCACATCACTCTTGCTCATCCTGCCTTATGGCCAGGCCCTGGAGTTACAGCAGAGTGTGTGCCTTGCTCGTGGCAGGAGACAGCACCTCCTTCACCTGGCTTTGCTTCAAGCACAAGCCCTTTTTTCCCTGTACATCTCCCCACCTTTCCCACATCTATTTTCCTTGACACCAACCAGAAAATCCTCTTTGAAACATTTTGGCCTCTGAGATAGGAAGTTGCTGCTACAAGCTTCGTGAAAATGTACACCTGGACAAGGTCTCTACAAATTCCTGCTTCAAACTGAAAGAATCATTACACTTTACTGAACATCAGAGTATTCAGTGTTCAGCTCAAGGTCTGCTCTTATATGGAGTTGCTGGGTTTGAATGCAACTCTATGCAATGCAAACTGTGAAGTTTTTTCCTGTGATTATGATATTCACAGCACTGCTGGTCTGAGTAGATTCTCCAGGTGCTCATTTTCTTCAGTACTATGACAGTTTAGCCAGTCAGCCCTCAGCACTGTGAGAACCATTTAAATCCACAGAAAAAACCACAACAGTCTTAAATGGTTCTACTACTCATTGAAACAGACTAGGAAGCCAAAATGAAAAGTTGTGTCTTGTGATTTGCACAGGGAGGGGAGAGAACAGAGGGTTCTCTTGTCAATTTGTGATAGGCTGAACCAGAACATCTGCACACGGTCTCCTTTTTTCTCATTAGAAATACTACCCAGCAGTTATTTGCTTTAGTTTGGACAGCAGATCATGCACAGTAATGCACATGTCAAGCTGGGAGGCTGGCCCCAAAAAGGAGACCCCTGCTCAGGACAGGTGGTGGCTGCAGCTGCCTGGAGCTCATCCTCCAACCTCCCATCCCACTCACTCCTCGCAGTGATGCCATTTCCACAAAGTGCAAAGTAGGCGCCTGTTTCTGTTTCCATTGCAGTATCGTCACCAGCCACGATAAGGATGATTTATTTTGGTTACAATACCCAGGCACTCCAGTTGAACAGGCAGGCTCCCTGCGTGCCAGATTCAGGGCAAAACAAGAAAAGCTGAAGGTCACCTCCTCCCCGGTGAACTTGCCGTCTGGGAGAGAGCCTGTGCGAATACCTTAGCAATGTAAATACCATCCTACGGCTCACTAATGACCTCAATGAATCAAAGAAGGCCCCTGTTTACCTTATGAAAACTTCCCGAAATAGCACAGCAAACAGAAACACCGCCTGTGCCTCCGGGGTCCATAGGCGCTTTGCTGGTCCCACCTCTGGAGAGGGACAGCCAGGAGAAGCCCCTGGAGGCAGCTTTGCCCTGCTGCTGCCACTGCTAGTGTGCTGTAGGGAGCTCCTGCTGCTCCATCCTTCCTCCAGCAGCAGCACAGCTTCCACACTTCCCCAGGGTCAGGAGGGGAAGCAGAAAGCCTGTGTGAGGAAACGGGGATTAGCCAGCACTGCTGCTTGCTTGCTCCACTGTGCTTTGCTGGGCTCCACACTGCAAATCCACCGGAGGTGTCACAGCTCCCGCTGCCCCGGGCAGAGATGCCATGCATCCCCCCGGGCAGGGATGTGTGCTTCCCTTATCTCCTGCGAGATGCTGCCCTGCAGCTGTGGCTGCGCTAAATAGACATCTGCCAGCCTGAAAATCTCACTGGAGCCACTCGAAGGGCTCACATCACCTGACGGGGCTCACGCCCTCGGGAGAGAGCGGTGCAGCAGGGGAAGGGGGCGAGGGGCTAAGGGAGATCAATGGGTGTATTGTCTCTGCCTCCCTGCCTGCACTTTCATTAAGTGCAACATCTTTCATGAGATACTAGAGCTGGTTGACATTTCTCAAGCAACGGTTTAAAAAAATATTCAGCCAAAAGTTGTTTTCAGAAAACCTTCAGATTTGAATAAAAAGATGCCTACTTCATATATATATATATTTTGTTGTTGTTGTTGTTATAGAAAAAGTGTTGGGTTTTTTGGTTTTTTGTTTTTTGGTTTTTTGGTTTTTTGGTTGGTTTGTTGTTTTTTTCACTCTTTCTTTTTCCTTTTCATTCCTTCAGCTCAAATAAATAAATAAATAAAACAACCCAAAAATAGGAGATTAAATCTATCATAGGGTAGGTTTTGCATTAATGTTGACAATCATTCAATAATACTTTACTCAGCAGGATTTTTTTTTTTTTTTTAAGATACTGAGCTACTTTCAAACTCTTCAAGCAACACTGAGAAAAGTCAGGTCTCAATTCTTAGAGAACTCTATGATCAAACCAGGGATCTGGACCCACAGGTTGCCAAAGCCTGGGTAAGGTTAATTTGGGTCTTTCTGTACACTATCTGTACGCAGTGCTGGCATGGGCAGGGCTCAGCCAGGCAGGAGGGGAGCACTCCCCAAACCACAGCCCAGCAGGACAGGAGCAGGGCAGCATCTCCAGGCCAGTGCGACACAGGGACCCTTGGGAGGAGCTGGTGGCAGAGAAAAGGTGTTTGTGGCAGCAGAGGCAGTGAGGGGATGCCAAGGAAGGGTACAGGTGTGCCCAGTGCTGTAGCTGCACTCCTGCAGGCTGGCTCCCTGCGGGCCAGTCCAGTGGAGCTGCAGGACCCTGGCTCCTGGCCCACAGTGGGACCAGCAGCACCAGCACGAGTCAGGGGGATGTGCAGGCAGTGCACAGGGAGAGCATGAAAGGCATGGATGAAAATCTCAGCATGGTAGCACTGAGTCAATACCACTCCCTTCCCAAAATCCCTGCTTAAGCAGCTGTTCCTAGGGCTGCAAAAACAAAAGGCACGAGATGAGATGAGAAGGAGGCCCAGTAAAAAAATAAGTTACTGCTATAGAGTGTGACTATCATAAACAGCTAATTTAAAGAGCTTAACACGAGTCTTCTTGTGGGCATGCTGGCTGCATCCATTATGTATGGAAACAGAAATTTGCTGATTCAGCTGTGAGGGCTTTTGAAGTGATGGCAGCTGAATTTGCACTGAGCCTTCATCTGTCAATTCATCCTTTTAACTGTTTTTAACAAGCTGATGCTTCTTCAGCCTGACAAATGGTTTCTAAGACATCCCTTCTCTTTCAGCTGCTTGTCATTCAGTCATGTTTCTTCAGGTACAGATCTTTTTTTTTTTTTCTTTCACAGCAGAGCACTTCCTCTCCAGCCCATCTGGCTGTGCAGCATCACACTGCAGAAACTCTTATGCAGCAGCAGAAGAAAAGAAAACAGCTGGGGAAAGGTTACCACGTCACATGCCCTCCTCCACAGATGCTATAAGCTGATACGTTCAGCTCTCAGTATCCGGGGTAATGAGGTCAAAGAAAGAAAAGCAAAACTAATAATACAAAATATATGTAAATAAGACATGTAGGAATGTAACGCTTTAATACCTTTACCTTTGAAAAAAAAAGTTTAAGAAGCAGCATGAGGTTATAAATAAAGAGAAAAAAACATTGTACATTATACTTTAAAATGGCTTTGAAAGAGTTCTGCATTTTTTAAACATGGCACATCTAATCTGCAGCTCTGAGAATGCACCCACAAATAATCGAGAGTTGACTGTAAAAAATCTTTTTTTGAATGACAGCTTGAAAAGTTCATGCACATTTCTCATGACAAATCCCCTAATTATCATTTCCATCAATAGACTGTTAACATATATTCCGGGCACTACAGGCAGCAGAAAAAAACCCAAGTGGGAAGCACCAGAGATTAATAGTTCAGATTATAAAGAGCCCAGATTTCAAGCAGAGTTGCAAAAGGCCAGCAGTCAGCTTGGACGAGGATGGAATTTCTATATACACACCAAGAGTGCCTACTGGTGTCAATGTTACATGTCATGATAAGAGAGTTTGTAGAAGTGGCCCTTAAGCATCATGGCTTAAGCTGAGCTCTAATTAGCAGCAGGCAGGGAAGGGGAGGGCCAGTAGGGCAGAGCCTTTCTGGGGTGCTCATGCTCTCCTCACAGCTCATCAATTGGCATGGAAGAAAAAGCCTGCCCCAAGCTCTCCCCATCAGTGCTCGTATGCCTAATAAGATGTATGAACATAGCAGTAGAATAAAACTGAAGTGCATTTCTCACCACCACCCCCAAAATGAGGAGCCCACCCAATGTGCTGTGCATAGGTAATGCTGTTGGCAGCTTCTCTTCAGAGGTGGAGCTTTACAAGGTGGCCACTTTGGATTTCAGGAGCGCATGGCCCAGCCAGCCATTAAGACAGAACCAGTCATGAAATTTAGATCCAGGCCTGTCAAAGTCTTCAAGACCTGACAAAGTCTTCAAGTACATCCATATTTAAGCATGTGTTGCAATATGGGGTTTGGCTCTGCCCATCATGAAAATAATTACCTGCAGCACAGTGTTTTCACAGCCTGAGCATGGTATTTTCCCACCACTCTGCATATGGAGACCACTTTCAAGGGCCCGTGGGTTACTATTGCACAGACAGGGTGGTTTCTCAGCTCCTGCAGGCTGAATGTTCAGCTGGAAGGCAGTAACACAGCCAAGAAGGGCCTTAGTGAGGTTCTGAGGGGTTCACAGAAGTTTATTTCATGCAGAATGAGGGATGGTTCCCCAGGCTGGTCCAGCCTCACAGGCCACGAGACCCAGAAAGGCAAATGATGGTTTGGAAGCAAAATATTTACCTAGCAGAGCAGGGTAAAGTGCAGCAAACCTTATGAAATCCAATACTAAACTGCATATGCAGATCTCATCTAAGGTCTGGAAAGACCTTTGGCTTTCTCATGACAGAGACAATCCTAAAGTTGGGGGACCTTCTAACCAAGTTCCAGTGTGATTTTGTTACTGGCAGCCACTGGGCTGAAAGGAACAGGCTGCTTCACACAGTGACCTGTTTATTTTTTCTATTAATGGCTGTGCCTTTCTCATTTAGGAGATCAGTTTGCTTTTGCCAGATGGAGTCAAAGTCACCACTGTGAATCCAGCTTTTTTTTTCCTTGTTTCTTGGAAAGCACCAGTCAGTACCATGTCAAGAAAAACAAACAGAGAGGTTTGCTTAGGATCTATTTAAAGCAATGCATCAGTGGTAGCTCCAGTACAATCCCAGGGCCAGCACTGGTGTTTGTGACCAAACTGGGGCTGCTGCACGTGAGCTGGATCATTGCAAAGCTGTTGCAGACAACCCCATCTTCCACCCAAAGAGGTCAGAGCCATGCACAATGCAATCAAGAGAGCTCCTCTCCAGCATCTCCCCTGTCCCACACTGGCCGTGTAGGAAAAGTCCTGGACCTCAGCCACTGCAAGCTGACATAAGGTCCTGAAATGTAGCGGACACATTTAGTGATTTGAGGGGAAGATCTGAATTTTCTGTCTGCCAGCAGATCTTGAGTGGTGGAAGATTGCTCTGACCCAGGAGAAAGTCTGTGCCTAGCAGGGAGGTGACAAGGCAGCACACTTGCCACCATTGGTACCAGGAGTCAGAAACTGTCTGGAGAGGGAGGGGTGGAGCAGACCAAGGTCTGCATCAGGTCCCATCCCAAGGAAGTGTTTACCACTGGAAAGTGCAGGCATGAGCACCCCACGCTGCTGGGAATCCTACAACACTCACACACTGAGCCCAGGGAAATTGCTAATAACACATCCCCTCCTCGCCAGAGCATCATGAGACTAATTTCATTAGTGTCTATAAAATACTCTGACGCTGTCCGTATGCAGCACAAAGCATTATTAAACAGCCACGCAGAGCAAAGCCAACTGTGCTTAGCTTTTGTTTGTGTTAGGTATTCTGCTGATACTATACCCCTGGGAAATAGTAACAGCTATGGTTACAATAGGGGATTTAGTACCACCTCAATTTGCTGCAGCAATACTGACCATACCTCTAAAAGCAATCTCAGAAATGTCTGGTCCACAGGGAATCTCACTCTGTCCCACTTACAAGCATGCCAGTGCTTGCCTTTTCCTTCTGTAGCTCATTTCTGTAAAAGACACATTCATAACTCCGAGCTCCTTACCAGTGAACCTAATCCAGCAAGTATCCAAGACATTCAGGAAAAGAGACTTTCATAGCATTGGAATTTTTCCATGCCAGCACTTTTTCATCCTAAGATAAATAGCTTTTACTTACAAGGCTAAAGGCTCTATTCTTTTCAAAATACTTCCGAGCTTCAGAGCAGCAATGGAAATTGGCCGTGCACCTGGCCAGCTGATGCAGCCTGGAGTCAACCAAACAGCAAGAGGTGTCTTTCTTCCCTGCAGCACCAAGCAGTGCTGTGCAGTGGACAAGCAGGCTGGAGGGCTGATGTAAATAGGCTAACACTTTATTAATCAGAAGGTATTTAAGCAGGCCCCGGTCAGCACGGCCTGCTGAATTTCCAGACTGGGGGCTGGCGCCTGGGATGCACCTGCTGTGTTGGATGCTGGATCTCAGAAAAGCCTTCTCTGGAAAGATTGCTTTAGACACCCAACTGCTGCACTGGGGCAAAGCCTCCCTGAGCCCTGTCATCTATCCAGTTCACTGGAGCAGGCACTGAAGGACAGAACCCTGGAACAACTTGGAAACAGGCCAGACCTGAAAACAGCTACACCAAACCCCTCCACTCACAGATTCCCTCACGTGCAAGTGAGCTCTCCTGCACATACTGGATGGCAGTGGACTTTATTTTTATCATATGGCTCCAGCTGGTGAGACATGTTTGTCTTTCTCACGAGACAAGTGTAGCAAATACCTTGCTGAAAGCAGTCTTGACCAAATTGCTCCCAGCCTTGGACAGTAAAGTACAGAGGAGGAGGAAGACGAGGAGGAAGGACACTACTGGGGGAGCTGGGCACTGTACACAGAAACCTCATGTTTGCTTGCACGGCAGCTTGTCTGAAGCCCAGCCAAGAGCAGCTCCCAGTCCTCTGCTGTGGACAACACCCAGCTAGAGACATCTAGAAAATCCCAGGAGATCTGTGCCTTCCTCCAAAACCTTTCCCTGGGCAGCTCCGTGGTGCTGGCACCTCCCATTTCTCCCCACCTTGCCCTGTGTCCCCAGCAAGTCTCTCCTGGCCAGGCTCCTGGCTGCTCAGCGCCGCGTCCATCCGCAGGAGGTTGCACAATGCTTGGCCACAATGCAGCTTGACCCGAGCAGGGGCTGTTGCTCTCACTTTCAAGAGCCACAGCCATAAAAAGAGACGGAATTTGCTGGCCAAGGAGAAGCCAGGGCAAGCTGATGCAGTGCAGGCTCCCGAGGTCAGTGGCTGCAGCTCTCTGCCGGGGTAGGACACACAATGCCTAATGTGGAAATGTTTGTGTTTGGAGCAATATATAGTTACATTTAGCCCCTAGCAGCTGCAGAGGCTGTTTACTGTAGCACACAGACCTCAGCCTATTAGCTGAAGGCCTGACAGTGACCAGATGTGGAGAGGAGCAACTGCGGAGCCTGCAGCCGTGTTTATCTCTTTGCCAAGATCCCAACAATATCTTGCCTAATAAGTCTGGCACAGAAATAATCATTTAAAGAGCTAAAAAACACAACATTCACAGCCCATCTTTACAGCCAGAAGGGGATTTTTCTGAGGCTTACAGTCTAATCTTTCACCGTCCCAAGTGCTTCCCTCCTACTTCACAAACAGCGGGTGATTTATTTCCCAAAAGGCTGGACTCAAGCCTCCTCCGTGTAATCACTCAACAGGGAGGCCACACCTCTGCAGCCACACTTGGCCACTTGCAGCAGCTGCACCAGGAGGCAGAAAGGAGCAGAAGCCACCACCACCCACCTGAGGTGCCAAGAGGCTCCTCTGGCAGGGGGGATGCCAAAGTCTCTGAGGCTTTGCCCTCTGCCCACATGGCCAGTTCCCAGGGGAGAGCTGGTCCCCGGGACAGGCAGCAGGAAGGACAGGCTGTACTGTCACCCTGAGCATCCCAGCAGCACCCAGGGCTCTGCACATTGGCCTTGATTTGCTAAAGTAGAAAAAACAAAACAAAGCAACTCATTAGGTGCTTTCCGAAGACCCAGAGAACTGTATCTTTGCTGGCAGAAGAACTGCATGTTGGATCAACGTCAACACCAAGAAACACAAGCTGCACTCCACTGATTCACACAGTTTATGACTTTGGCTGGCAGATAAGCCCATGTAGTATGATTTTCTGTGCTTTGCAGGCTGCAGGTAGCAGGTGTTGTTGAAGGTCAGTGTTGAGGAAAGGGCTCTCCCACAGTCAGGAGAAAGCTAGAGAACGATTTTTATGCAACATAAGCTTGTAGATGATTAACAATTTTCTTTCAGTTAACCGAGAAGTTAATAGTTATTCAAAGCACTCCATTGTAATGGGAGTGGAGATGGGGAGATGTACTACATTAACCTTTAATCTTGGACTGTGCAATAAAAATTAAAATGGAATATGGCATATAAGTATGATTAATTCTGCTTGCAAAGGGAGAGGGTGTCAGTGTATGCTTTGTGCAGGGGTGTTTCCTTCTAACAGCAGGGTGCCTTGATGCAGGTGAGGATGTGCCACAGAAATACTACATTCAGTGTTCAGTCTTGTATTTTCTGCCTTTTTTCAAGCTCAGAATCCATTTTATTTCAAATTCCACCTTGTTAACTCTGCAACTCCCAAAAATCACTAACCTTAGGAAGTAGATGGACTTTTTGTTTGTTTGTTTGTTTGTTTGTTTTTGTTTTAGTTTTGAAGGGGAGAAGAGAGCAAGAGGGCAGAACTCAGCAATTTGAAACTGTGGAAGGCTATCATCAGTGAAACATCTGCTAGCCTGCTCCCACTGCGGTGGACAGCACCAGGGAGAAGGATGGAGGATTTCCCAAAGAGCTATTTGTTTCTGAAGCCCCCCTTGCCCTACCCTGTCTACCACTCTAATGGGCAGCCATGAGTTGAGCTTGGCACTAAAGACAGCCAGGGGTTACCCTGCTCAGGGTTCACTAGTTCTTCCCAGCCTCAGCCTATGCCAGAGCCACTTTTTCTGGGCACTGCAGTCCTGCTGATGCTCATGGGACCATTGCCACATGCACAGAGACTTGCTGAAGTCAATGACATTGAGTTTATTTTCTGTTTGCAAGCTCAGTGGCAGCCCTTTGGAGAGAAAGAAGAGCGTGGGAGATGGGCCCACGAGGCAAACTGTGCTCATGGTATTCCCCAGCTTAGCCATGTTTGGCTCCAGAGTTTGGTGGGGTTTTTAAGTGTTGCAAAATCTGGGTCTGCATTTGTCTTTCCCCTTTTGCTCTTACTACTCTCCCAAGTGGTGCCAAAATTCCCTTGCCTGATGTCATCGTTGGGTTTGACCTGGGCCAGCATGAGGGCTGAGAGACTGGGTTTACAAGGCTGAATCAGAAATGTTTTCAAGGCAAATTCCTCCCACAGCTCAGACACACCTGAGTGAGCCTTCCCACTTGCTTTCCTGAGGAGCTGGCACTTCCTTGTCCCAGTAAGAAGTGGAAGTGTTAAGCTAGAGTGAGTGGCTGGTTGGTTTTATGAGTATTTTCTCAGCTATGGGTGTTTCTGTGAATCACACTAAATCTCCAGCTGTCTGTAAGTCAACATGCATTTCCCAGTACTTTCTGCATTCATCCAGCAGCCATGCCAATATAATGTGTGCATTAAGAGAGAAATCAGCCAGCTCATGAGAAGGCTCTGGAAGCAGCCCTGCAGGCTGAATTGCACAGGTTTCCCTGGCAGCCAAGAGGAATGACCCCACACACCAGCACACCCCTGGCCCCCTTGTGAGGCCAGAGTCTAGCCCTGCTCCCTGAGGCCTCGCAAGAGCAGGCATGGTAGCCAGAGAGCACGGAGGAGAGGTGGCTATTCCCCTTGTCAAGCCAAGATGCATGGCATGCACACAGCCTGCCAGCTCACCGACAAAGGGGAATCTAAATACCTCCATGGCGTGCCCACAGATCCTATACCACACTCTGCCTTCCTTTTGTGCAGGGGGCCTCCATGGGGAGGATGCAGGGATCCAGGCTCCACCCTGCTCTCCCTCTGCCCAGGGGCTGTTCACTCCCTTCTTCCTCCATAGTCAGTGATCAGCAGTTTCAAGACAGTGTCTGTTCTGGTGCTTCCTTCCTGACACCAAGCTGTGTTTTGGTTTCAGCAAGCCCCAGTGGAGCTGAGCCCCTGTGACCACAGCAGGGCAGGCAGCTCTCAGCTGAGCTCACAGGGCGCACAGAACAGTTTGGTGCTTGCAGGCACAGCCCATGCCCAGCAGCTCTGATGGGCATTTCCTTGAGGTCTTTCAGTCCCAGGCATCCTGCTGAGACCCAGGGTGGATCAGCAGAGAGCAGGCAGGGCAGGCAGGAGGGCACATTTCATTTAGAAGCAAGGCAGGTCACACAAAGACTGCGTCAGCCCAGGCTGAGAAAACACCACACATTCAATGTATTTGTCTTTGAGAAACAGGGTTAAGAAAGAATGAAGTCATAAACATAAGGATATACATAATGGCATATCTATAATGGCTCTGTAATTGCTGGGCTTTTGTGCACAGTTAATCTACAACCTGGCTAACCTGCCTCAAGGTAATCGAGAGGCAGTGACAACTGTGTGCCATCCTCCCACCTCCACACAAGCCACTGCCTCCAAACATTATAAAGAAAGTTATAAAGATGGGGTTACCTGCTGGTAACTCATCCTGAGGCCAGCAGGATGAGGCCTTTTATATTTGCCGGGGCCAAGGTGCATCATGATAGCAGGAGTTGCATCACCGCTGGGTGATGCCGAGCCAGCAACGCCCCACGGAGCCATGCAGCACAGGACACAGCTCCCAGGGAGAAGGAGACCTTGTGCTAGCACTTAGCCCAACTGTGGGACCAAATTTTGGCAGCACCTTTTTACCAAATGCTCCTATGTGGAATTTGTTTCCAGTGAGAACCAAACATCTGGGAGAATATACATTCCAGAGCAGACTGGGAATGGGAGCAGCCCTAGAGCAGCTGACTCTCATCTGCCTGATGACAGAACCAAAGGTCCAAGTTGTCTTCCTGGAGAAAAAACAAACATCCCATTTGCTCTGCATATGTGTAGAAAGCACCTGGACATGCTATTTGAAGGGAGGACATTTAGGAATATGCCACAGCCAGAGGAAAAGACAACAAAATGTTGCAGTTCCAAAAGCCAGTCTGTTGTGAATTACTGCAAAGTCACATTAAATTCAGGCCTTAACCCTAAGCTGGACTAGTAACTATTTAGTAACTGTATGTTACAAGGCACAGCCATGCTTCATTTCCATCTCTCCTCAGCTTCCATTTATTGGCAAAACTCTTAGAAGGAGCTGTAAATCTTTTAGAAAGGAAAGGACAGCAGCAATAACAACACACTATGAATAAGGTGAGCTGTCTGTGAAGTCCATTCAGGCTTCCCTTCAGACTCAGGGATGCTGAGGGGCAGAGCTGAGTGCCCCCTCAGACACACTCTGGCCACTGCCATCATGTACCTGTGGGCACTTGGAATTCATTTTGCCATGTCATGGCAAGCAGCTGCCTCTGTGCACATCTCTCCTCAATAACCCCCACATCAACTTTCTCTTCCTTGTACCCTCTAAGAGTGCAACTTTGCATCATGAGACATGCATCCATCTTCTCCAGTGTCCTTTAGGTTGTGCATCCTAAAGCCCTGGGAGCCCCCACAGCAAGAACAAGAGTGAGACTGAGAAGTCAAGAGCATCCACAGAAGCATATCTCCCTGCAGCAACACTGACACAACCCCCTGCACCCAGGAAAGCCTCCACAGGGAGCTTGCTCCACCTGCTCTGTGGACAGACTTAACAGCCTCTGAGGCTGTGAAACTGGTAATCTATAAAAAGTATGAGTCACTGCAAAAAAAAATCTCATATCCTTCTCTAGTTCAAAGTCTTTCCTAGAACTGCACTGATGGTGAGGCCTTGAAGACACAATAGTTTACTGGAATTCAAAATTCTCTATTCTGGTCTTTTGCAGTACCTCTTGAAATGTCAGTGTTTTGCTGGGTGTCTCACATCTAAAAAGTTTCTCAGCAAAAAAGGGATACTAACAACAGAGGAAAGGGGAGCTGTGGCAGCTGAAAAGTTCACCTATTATAACATAAAGTGCACTCTTGGCTCTTGGAAAGACAACTTCTCTGTGTGGATAATCAGACAACCTAGAGAAAAGGACAGGGGAAGCCAGATGCTTTGTATGCTTTCAGTCCACTGAGGGTAAGAAAGCAATGCTAGCATCATCTGAGCTTGAAACAGAGACTGAAGAGAAATATGATGGTTGTAACATCTTCAAAAAGAGGCAATTTTTGCCTTCATAGCCTAAGGGGACCTCCATCTTCCTGGCAGAGGAGTGCACAAAGGCAATTTGTCAGCCTGAGATGCAAAAAAGTTCCCAGCAATGAGCCCAGAAAACAGGCCACAGGCAGCCTGGGCTGTGGGCAGCAAAGGTGCTGGTCATAAGCAGCCCCCTGAGGGGCAGCTTCTTGGAGCTGGATGCCAACAAAAGCATCTGAGCCCTGCAGGCTCATGGGCCAGTTAGGAGAGAGAAAGTAGAGCTGCAGATGGATTGGAGTGTCCTGCAGCCTGCCAGGGGCTCCTGCTGCCTGGGAACTGAACACTACTGGTGGCCTCGGAGGTATGGCATCAATGTTGGGAGAAACTACTGCCACTATTGTCAGAGTTTTGCATGGCTGTCACATGTGTAACAAGCAAGTTGTATCTGTAGTAACCTGTTCCATCGATTTCTGCTCTACTGGAAAGTCAATAACAATTGACAGTACCCTCATGGGGTCGTTGTTTTTTGGTCACGTATACCTGAAACATCTATTTCCCTGGAAAAAGAAAGATAAAGTCAATAACTTTATTCTCTACATGTAAGTGAAAAAGGTTATTAAGAAAAGCTTTTGTCAGGCAGGACACCCACTCAGCTAGTGCTGTGCTTGACGAGATCCTTGGAGGCCATGCTATGCGGGGTGTACCAAAGGGAGAGGAGGATGCTTAATGCATGCATCTTCATTGCTGCCTCTCTTGGGAGAGGCACTGAATTCTCCTTTTCTTTCTCCCTGGGCTTATCTGTTGACAGATTACACCAAAAAAGCCCTTTCACAAAGCTCCATTAGAATGCCAGTGCATGCAGCAAGGGCCACTGAAATATTCCCAAAGCCACAGACAAAGCTGACAATCTGCAATATTTTAGCATAAGCTCTGACCCAGTATACGGCAAAACAGACGAATGGCACTTCCCCTAGGGCAGGAATCACTTCTGAAGCTGCTGACAACTCACTGTTTATCTCATTTCAGTCCCATTCTTAATCACTGTTTGAGATGAAACTTTTTCTAACCCAGATTCCAGCTTGAAGATCTCCAGAAGAAAGACCCTTGACCTCCCTCCTGCCTTCTCAGCTGCTGGCAAAGCTGCCTGTCAGATGCTGCAGTATTGCTCCATGCTTCCAAGGCAGGATGGGCGATGGGGCTGAGCCAGGCTCTGCTCCCACTGCCCCATGTGCAGTGCAGCCTCCAGCCGGGAAAGGAGCTCACTGCAGCAGTGGCAACTCAGGGCCAGCCAGACGCTTCAGCTTCTTCAAAGCTCACCTCTGTTTGCTCCTGTTGTTAGCTCCAAAGCAGGAACAAAACAGCAGACGCACCATTTAGTCAGTTTTGGTATTGCACAACTGAAAGAGAATAGGAAAGCACCCCCAGGAACTGAGCCAAGTCAATAATGGAGACAGATTAAGCAATACATGCACCTGGCTGTCAGAAGTATAAGATACTCTCTCTTTAGTAATTACAGAGCAATTATGAAGTTAACAGCAATTCCAATAAGGACATGTATTTCACAATACAATTTTGTTCACAATCCATCAGGATCAGTCACACCAAGCAGATACAACTCTGAAACCAAACTGCCCTCACCCCTGCAGGCATAATCCTTTAAATGCCAATCCTTGGTGGGGTGGGATCTTGCACTAAGTAGCAATTAAAATATTAGTTATTAACAGGATGTAATTGAAGCTTTACTTCAATGTGACTTTTTAAAAAAATCCCACTTTTAAGACAGGTAATATAAACCAAGATGAGGTGCAGAGTTTGTGTATTGAGTTCATGCAAGCTCACTTGTATTATAATTCTGAAAAACCATAAACAGATTGAAGCTGGGTTTCAATATATCTGAAGTCATCAGTCTGTTCTGCATGGTCTGGATGAATATCTTAGACTTTGTGACTCTTTACAGTGATAAAATCACAATGATCTCAGTTTATCTTTTCCACCCAAATAGTAAACAGGGAACAGAAACTGTTCTAAGATCCAGAACAGATCCATGCCTGAATTTGAGATACAAAATCAAACTCAAATCTGCTGAAGTTCATGAAGTCTGACTTGCACTGAAATCCAGCTTTACTTCAAAGTATTGAGATCTGCCATTTTGTGCCTGTTCTAGGAGAAAAAGCAGCCTACCTTGCTCCAAGTGCCGCATGGCAGCACAAGGTGGAGGTCACCTGTGGTGGCACTGTACTGCCATGGCTTGCAGCCAGGAGGAACACTGCACCATCACCATTTGCTAGCAGGGACTAGAAATTATTGAGCAGGTGACCCAGGCTGGCTGCTTCAGCACCCAGCCTGACCTGAGCTGGGCACACATGGCAGCAGTGCCCGTGGGATGTCCCTCAGTGCCACTGAACTGGATTTCTGAGCTCTGCAGATTCCCATGCAGGCTATGAGCCTTCCAACAGAGAAACAAACACCTGTCCAGACAGCTGTGACACTTGGGTGTTGTCTGCTTCCCCCACCTTGTTCTACCTTTGCAGTACATTGCAGACGAGCCTGTCCACACAGACACAAAAGAAAGGGTGACCCAGGCTACAAAACTATGAACATGAAGCATGGACAGCCACAAGAGGAAGAGAGCACAGAGAACATAGATGGCATTGAATGAAGAAATGTTACTTAAGGTGTGCATGAAACCCACTAATTCTATTCTCTAAGGGACTTTCTGGGCAACAGCAGCCAGCCAGGAAGTCTTCCATCAAGACTAGCATTAATCTCCTCACTGTCTCTTTCTCATATCTCCTTTCAGGCTTTATTTCATTCAAGTAGTGAAACCTGTTGTGGTTTACTTTGATAAAGGTGGAGCCAGTCACTCAGTGTGTTCAGGCATTGGGGATGTTTTACTATCTCTCACTGCATCGCCAGTAGGGCTGAAAATGTGCTATTGTGGTTTGACAGCTAAAGGAATATGTGATTCTATCAAGAGGTATCCAAACATCTAAGTTCTCTAGAAAGATTAAATAATGAATTATCAGAACTCCTGGCAGAAATATAGCCAAGCATTATGCCCACTCTCCAGACAACAAAAATATTTTTGTAATGAGTCATGGTTACAAGAGCTACCCAAGGTTTGCCTTGAGCTAGTGAACCAAAGCACAAATATTGGGAAAGCCAAAGATTTGCATGTCCCAGGCAGAATTTTTACCATCACTACAACTAATGCCCTCTAAGAAACTGGTGGAGATAGGGACTTGAGCTCCTGGAAGACATGCAAGAGTATGTGGTAAGTTGCAATTTTAGTACACAGAGCTCAGCAGCATTTGGAGGGTTCAGAAGAGAAACAAGGTGGTCATGGAAAACTCTTACACTTCTATCCTCTTTTCATCTTCATCCCCTTTGATCACTATGTATCACTAAGGACTTTTTTACTTCAAATCATTTATAGGATGAATATTTAGCAACTAGAGTTAAAGTAATGGTTGTAAATACACATATGCACATGTGTGTATACATGCACACACTCACACAGAATTGCATCACTAGTCTCCATAAACTTAGCAAAGGCTGCAATATTCCAGATAAAACATCTCAGTGCCTTTCCCTCTAGTCTCCTGTTATGTCATCTTTTTACTTATGCTTTATCTATGTTTAGATCATATCTCTGGGGCAAAGACTACATCCTTTATACATTCCTCTGATGTGCTTTTGAGATTAGAGACACTGAGTCGAAATAACTCAAGTCTCTCCATGAAGAGCGTGCTACATTTTTGTGTTTTATGGTGGGTCCCTGGCAGCAAGAAGCTTTAAAAGCAAAGAACTAGAAGGACAAGCCATAGATCACCTTTAAATGGCAACATTTTAGTGCACTGCACTTGCTGTGCTGTCGCCTTAGAAGGAGCTGCTCAGCACAGAACAGACACAGGCACAGCAACGCAGTGGAGAGCTCAGCAGTCAGATGACCCCTACACCCATCTCTGGAAGCAAGTGTCCCCTGAGCTGATGTGTGGGTACAGCTCTGCACCAAATTCCTGCAGGCCAAGTGGCTGGGCACAGAGCACCTGCACAGCCCTTAGGAGGTACAAAGGCCACCAAGACCGACAGCCCTGAACACAGTGTTTTCTTCTATTTCCCTGCTACTGCATTTAGGTTCCTAGCAGCTCCCTTTCTTCTAGGAGTTTTCTTTAGCAAGCTTAAAGTTAACCTTTTCCCCTTGCCTCATCTAGATCCCACAAGCATTACCTTTTCCTTTAAAAAAAATCAGCTTGTTTTGGCTATTGCCTTTTTTACAGCAAACTTAAAAAAACAGGTGCAGCTGCCCTGATATTGTCTCCACACCATCTGGGAGAGCCCTGCCCAGGCTTACAGAAATCCATCTAGGTTTGATGGGGACAGCCAAAACAGAGCCCTAGGTGTGACCAGTGAACCCTTTGGGTCACGAGGACCAGATGTTGTGCCAGGGAGGAGACCCTGCACCATCAGATCAGCTCTGCAGGGTCTCTGTGCTGCTTCTTCCAAGTGGGTGTCGTTCATTTCCTCTCGCTATCACATTTAAAGGCAGTATTCATCTTGTCATATCTTGCAGCAGTTTCTCTGTGGCACGTTGCCGAGGATGATGCTGGGATGTTTATTTCACCCTTTTGTTAAAAAGGATGACAGGTTTTTGGATGAGCTTGCTGTGGTTTGTAGAAGCAGAAAGGGAAAAACAAGTTGGTCCAAGGTGGAGGAAAAGAGGTATAGGCTGAGAACATTTCTGAGGCACCTGGACTTGCACTAGGAAGGATTTCCTCCCTTGTGTGAGCATAGCTCCTGTCACTGATAGTTTTGACATCATTGCCTCCCATTTTGACAGCACTGGCTTGCTCACCAGATCACTCTGCAATCTCTGTGCACATAACCTTCTGGAAATCTGTCTTCATATCTTGATGCAAACTGACATAACTGGGCTTTTCTTCACTCTGGTTTGTTTTCTTTTAATATGATACCATTGCTCAATGGAAGTTCTGGGCGTTTGGGTTCACTTGGGTGTCTTCTGTTGAAAGAGAAAAGAGGCACCCAGTGGCACTGATGAAATCTGCTCTGGAACAAAGAGAGTATTAACAGTGAAGGGCTGATATCTCCTGGCACTGCATGGGTCTAAAAGGATGCAGTAGCTTATTTACAGTGTGGTAGCTCCCCCTGCTCTGAGGAAGGAGTTTATGCTGCCTGAACAGGCCCCAAAAATGGATGGGACCTCCCGTCCTCTTTCTCCTCCTCCTCCCTGCAAGCACGAAGCTCACATTAGCCTACTGCACCCAGCACTTGCCATTCCCACAACTGCTGGAGTGAAGGGTGTGCTGTGTCATGGTCAACCCAACACAGACCTAATAGAGCATCACTGCTGAAAGCTTATAGTCTTATCCTGCCTCTCACTCCTGCTCCTTCCTTTCTGCCACCTGCCTAGTGTCAGACCAAGGACTCCTGAAGGCAGAGACTGAGCACTGCCCCAAAGTCACACATTCCCACCTGGAACAGCAAACTGTTCCAACACACAGTGTGGCTGCAGTGCTCATATCACACTCTGTGGCACTTGAACCAGGGAAAATGCAGAAAGATCCTCTGGTGCTGGCAGCGTGGTTTTAAGTGAGCTTGATGGCAGCCCAACACTGCAGCCTGAGGTCTGCACATGGCAAAGGATGCCCTGCCCCTGCTGCAGTGGTGCAGCACCAGATCTGCATGGTGCATGGCCTCGCAAAGACTTATGAAACGTGCTTGGTTTCCAGTAAAATCCACACTGCCACAGCTGCAGAAAATGTAAAAATACAATTTTGATCCAGTTAAAGTGCTTATCCTTGATCTGCTTTTCAGACAGATTTCTCAGGGGAATAGTAGAGGTGCCAGGGGATGTTGGGAAGAGGGACATGGGAGCATGGGAAAGAGCTGAGGTGGCAACAGTTATAAGGTGGAAGACAACCAAAAGTTAGAGGGAGACAGAGATGTGGGAAGGAGCTGACAATACTAAATGGTGGAGAAAGTTATGGGGGATATGGTAAGCAAATATATTTCAGTAGGGGTGCAGAACACCAAGGACACAAACATATAACAAAAAGGAGGTTTTCCATTCCATAGCCTATGGAACAAAGGACTTCTGAAATCTAGGTATTTTATGCACAAATGCACTGGATGAATCCAGCTACTGCCCAAAACTGCAGGAACCAGGAGCTCTTCACTTAAAACAACCGGTCACTGCCTCTCAACAAGAGTCCAAACCAAACCCACAGATCTAAAATACCCTGAAGCTTGGGAAATTGTAGTCTGCAGCTGTGGCCTCCTGTAAACAATGCAAACATCAGCATTTCAGACCAGCCAGCCAGCTGCAGGAGCCAAATGAAGACTATTTCCCAAGACTATTTGTCTGGCAGTGGGCTAAGCTCATGTCAAACAGAGAGTGTTGCACTGTTCACCCCAGATCAGCCTACCAATATCTCAGCACAAGAAAAAGCAGGAATAAATTATTTATTCTCACCATCCCTGGAGAAGATGGGAACCAGCAGGTCCAGCAGCCTGAGCAGGGATGTGGACCCAGTGAGCAGTGTTCAGAACTGGGGATTCACTGCTCCCACAGTTGTTAGTGCTGGTGTTTGCAAGGTGGGCAATTCACAAGACTGGGGCTGCACGCACACTGTGGGAAACAGCAACAGCTTTGGAGAGCCCAAGTAAGCAGCAAGACACAAGTGGGAGGAAATTCCACATCCTGATGGTGGTACACGTGATTGGCAGTTGCCACTGACGCAGCTCTGAACTCACTGGCATCGCAGGGTAGGCATCGCTGATGCTCTCTGTGTTGGGCTCCTGCTGATCTCAGTAAAACCGAGAAAAATTCAGCCTCTTTTCACTCCCAGGGAAGCAGTGGAGAGCTGTGTGGTTTGCAATACTCCATCAGTGGGAGGACTCTCCAACAGCCACAAGGAGCCAGTTTCCTGGTTTCTGCAGTGCGAGGAGGGTGGGAGCAGGGATGAGCCACTCCAGGAACTGGGGTGCATCTCACTCGCTGTGGTAAGCAGCTACCAGCGTGAAAAGCCAGTGACATCCCTGCCTCAAAAAATTCAACCCAATTCTGCCTTTTTTGCCTGCTGCTGAGGTGCTGCCCCTGTGCCCCCAGGCAGGCAGGGATGGATTGCTCATCGCCGAGGATGAGGCAGCCGGGACAGAGAGGATGGGGAGCCTGGGCCATCCTGAATGCTGTCAGCTGGGCACACAGACTGGCTGTCGGCACACACCACACCTGGGTCCCTCACCCTGGAAACGCAACCTGAGCATTCGGATGCCTTTACTGCCACTTACCAAGCAGTTGCTCAGCTCTTCCAAACGCAGGGAGAGGGATGGAGCAGCGGACTTAAAGCAAATCTGGGGCTAGGACGTCTCACTCTGCATGAGTGAGTTGCATCGTAACAGCGCAGTCTTGGTGCTCTAAGACATCTTTCCAAGAGATCTGAGAGTGCACAGCCCCTCTTGCCCTCCCTGATCCCCTTCCCGTGCCCTTTCAATCCCACCCGAGAGCTATAACCCTTGTCAGGTTTGTAGTTCCTCTCGACGAGCACACTGTGAATTCCTATCCTGCCTGAGAAAAGGGTGGCTTGCTATCGTTTTCACAAGGTGCCGACGTAGCAACAGAGCCTTTGGGCAGATTACAGTAAACTCACTGCACTTCTCAAAGACTATTTCCTTAGAGCGCAGTGAGCTGTCTGCAGAGGTATTGACAGCTCCTGTGCCTTTTCTCCTCTCTGCCAATTTACATAGTGAGAAAGATGAGATCTTAAAAACGGACAATTAGCGCCCTTACTAATTACCCACACTAAGCATCTCAATTAGAGGAGTGCCCGAGGGGGCTTAGCCAAAGCTGGAGCTCTGCCATGCCAAACTTCCTGGGGTGCTGTTCCTGCCCCCAGGAGCACACGTGTGCTGCGAGGGGTTACCCGAGACTGCAGTGCTAACCTGACCTGGCTTGGCTTTCACAAGGGAAAACTGGAGAACCCTGACTGCCGGCTATCACCTGGGAAGCAGAGCCAGTGTCACTGCTACTCCTCTAGGAATTGACTTTCCACATGCTCATCAGGTTCATTTTGGGTTTGCCCTCCACTGGGCTTTGCTACTAAATGCCTTGGGAAATTACACTGTGTTATATAAAGTGCACTTCCCCAAGGTTTGGTCCCACTTTGACCCATATCTTTCCTTCTCCCTCACTGGGTAAAACTGAGATTCCTGGGTTTGATGTGGAGATGATGAAAATGAAGAAGAGATTCTCTTCTCATGAACACATGAGCAGAGGGAAACAATCATCCCATTCTTCACGACAAAAGCTAGGATAGGATGATGTCATAGCAGACATCAGTGAAGGATCTACAGTTAAAGTGAATGGGATTATGGAAAATTTGGAAGTAGCACCTGATAGAAGGGCTAGGAACCATGCAAAGGAGCAGGCTTTGGTGCAAGAGTAGATTGGAGAGATGCTATGTTTGAAACTAAAGAAGGTAACAAAATATTAATGAATTGGCACCAAGCAGCAACAAAGAAATCCATTATTTATAGGCAAGACAAATAATTATACATGCAAGGTCAAAGAAGACATTTGCACTGAAGTTTCTGAAGAGACATGAGAGCAGAGAGTAATTGACTGTCTAGACACAGCCACAGCTGAAACACTGAAATACTATGATTTGGATGAGTAGGAACAAATGGGCCATATTGGTCAAACACAGCTGGTTCATGCAGGGAATTCCAAAAGCACATCTACAGAGGAAATGGGTCTTAGTGGCATCAGGATCCATACTGTGGACACCAGGCTGAAAATCCAAGTCCTGAAACTTTTCCGAGGGGACCGAAGAGACTCTCGCATCAAAGTCTGGGATTCAGACACCTTAGGGTAAGCTACATGTGCTGTACGGATTCATACTGATTCTCCAATCCACTCTGCTTTATTAGATAGATTCTTGTGTTTGCCACAGCATACCATGGTCCCAACCAGCAGATGCAGGCAGCCTTGAGCATTCAAGGACACCAGCAGGAGCCAGCTCCATAGCCAGGCTCTCTGGGCACAGGTCCCGTCCTAAACATCCCCAGGACCTCAGGAGGAACAAACCACACTGGATTTGGGGATCAGAGGGAGGTAGGGAAGTGTCAGAGTCTGAAGGTGAATGTAGGGCTTGCATGAAGCAGACAGTGCCTTTGGCTCATCTGACAAAAATGAAACTGCCTTCCTTCTGAATTGGACATATTTAGGTGCCACAGTGCAAATACACTTAATAAGCACTCAAAAGAAAAACAGAGAGGCACAAGGATGGACCACAGTCCCTTACACAGCAAAAGAGCTGCATTTGCTCCAACAGACTTCTTGCTGAGTTTGTTTAAAGCCACTTTGCCTGCTGCTGCTGCCAGCAAGCTGCTACTGTCACTGGAGGTGCTGGCACGGGCACCCTGCTCTGCTCCCACTGCAAGCACTCCATCTGCCTCAAATGGGGTGGGGTGAGGTCAGGCTTGGTGCCTGTGCCTGGACACTCTCCCTTGCTCTTCTCACACCCTCCTGCAGGCACCCTGAGCAAAGAGCAAAAATCCATCACAGGCCTTTTTCCTCTCTACTAAACCTCGTCAGTCTTGAAAAAAAAGAGACACACACACACAAATATGAGAATGCAAGTTCCCAAATTTCTGCAGGAAGATCTGATGAGTGTTTGTTTTGGTTTTCAGTGTGGTATGCATGCTCTTTGTGGAACCAGAGGGCATTTTCCCACTGAGGAAAGCATTTACTTTAAAGCCAGAATGCCCCAGAGTTACTACTGCTCACACAGTTATGAAATACTAGCACATTGGAGAGAAGAGAAAAAAAACTACTCTCAAGAATGAAAATCAAGTGCACGTTGACAGTTTAGGTAGAAGTCTGTTATTAATGATGCTGTGCCACTATATTACCTTCATAAGGATTGCATGGGTTTCCTTCACTTAACACCGGCTTGAAACACTGTAGGTGATTTTCTTGACATCTAAAAGTGGGTCAAAGACTCATCTCTAACCTAAACTAGATGCACAAGGACAGACCTTGCAGTGGGCAAGGGAGCTAGTGGGCAACCACACGATATTTTTTAAAACTCCAGCCCCTCTGGCAGCACAGAATGAACTGCTCCATTAATAGAAGGCTCATGATGGCATGCACACCTCCATGTAAAAATGCACGATAGGGAAAGGAAATCATATGGGAAAAACTACACACTGAAAGAAAATGAATCTGAGTATACCATGAGCACTTGTATATCACATAAAGCAATTTGTAGCTGCAGGGATGAGTGTTGTTAAAGGACTTGGCACAGAGCGGATGCTATGCTGGAAATGGATGGAGAAATCAGGACTAGTGAGCTCTTGCTGTGACTCCCACTGTGAAACAGCATATGAGATGCTGTTATGACAAGTGCAGTGTATTGGCCATCACTACCAACCTTTCATACAGCTCATTAGGGAAAGGTCACGGGTTATTTCTATTTTAATTCCCAAGGACATACTTGGTTTGCTTCACACACTTCCACACAGGATTTCAATCTATACACCCAGCTCTCTCCACTCTTATAAACACAGCCATACATAGCGTGTATTCCTTCCTGCTCTTTATTTATAAAGCAAAACACAAAGCCATAAAAAGCCTTCTCAAACTCCAGCTGTGCCACTTTATGGAAGCATTTGAAAACTATTACATTTAGTGAATACACTAAAGGTCTCTGGCATATAATCCCCGTTTTGAAGATTGATTTAGGAGGAGACTCTTACCACCCAGCACATCTGGAGTGGTGCTGTGCTCCAGGGGCAGTAGCAGCGGGACTACTTGTGGAGGGACAGCTCAATAGCACAGGGAGACTCAAACCATGATTAGGAAACAAACCAGGATGCTGAACCAGTGGATTTTATCCTCCAACCAGTATTGATTGACAATTGCCCATGCAAATTCACAGGCAGTGTCCTTGGTAAGGCTTTGGTCTCCTTCTTTTTATTATTTCACCTCCTCTTCATTATACAGACCATCACTGCAATGTTTCTGTCCTGGAGGATGTCACCCTTTTGTAATAACATGGTACTTTCCTTGCTGTAGCCAATTCTGGATCCTGCTTTTAACATACTGTCTAACATCTGTTTCGGGATAGTTTATCCCTTCTGCAGAGAGGATAAAAGGACAGTGTTGGTGAGTGACTTGTTCAGGGTGGTACAGTAAAGAAGTGGTAAACCTGTGGTGAGGCACTGGGACATTCTGGATTCTTCTACATGGCTCGTCAGAACTTTGCATAGGAGAAAATTTTCCTTCTTTTCTTTTTTTTTTTTTTTTTTAGTTAATTCCACATGAAGAGAAGAAAGGACTTGCTTAATTTAAAAAATATGTATGTCTCATTGCCTATCCCTCCCATAATGTAAGATTTTTTCCTTTTATAACAAAAAAAAGCCTATAGCTTGCCAAAGCAGACTCCCCAACAATTGTCCTAGTATTATATTAAGTGGCAGCACTTTGGACTGTTGCTGGAGATAAATTCACATTGTTCAGAAAGATAATGGTATTTTGCATCTGGTTACAGTTAATTCCAGCACTGGTTTCCTCCCAGGCAACTTTCTTTCCTATTTAATGTTTGTTTAAACCTTCATTCTGTGGATGAAGTGGTTTTTTGTTAATATGACACTAATTTATTGATTTCATCACTTTTGTCATGTCTGTATTTTTCCTTCTTCAGAACACTTCACATATATTGTTATAAGGAAGAAAACACATTGGTCAGGAAGTTTCTGTCTGTACGTTTTCTTAATGTGCTCTGAGCTATGGCTGTAGGTCACAGACAGACATTCTTTCACCTCAAATAATGTCCTTCTCATTATTCCCAACCTCCATGGATAACTAGCACAACACTAAACACCGTATGACTCCACTAAACCCTGAAGATCCCATAAAAAGAAACACATAGCAATGAAAAAACTCCCCCAAGTATCTCAGAGCCTTCTGCAAAGGCAAAGAGAAGCCTCATTTCACAGATTAGAAGATGATGAGCAGAGAGACTGGGGGGAGGCTGAAATCATACTCTGTGAGAACTGCAGGGTAGCACACCCAGCTGCAGCTCAACACACTCATGGGTCTCACACTCACCCATCTCTACACCCAAGAATGTCCCAGTGATATCAGGGTGTATCAAGGCCTAAAAACTAGCACAGGATGGATAGAAGAGACCCATGTCTATTTTTTTATCTCTTCAACTGCCCAAAGAATGCTCCAAGGGTGTGTTCTGCCACTCCTATGTCTAAGATGAAGCAGAAGGGAATGATTTTTTGCATTAAAATAGTGGAGACCACACTTTCAAGGAGCAGAGAAATATGGCCTGCAAGGGTGCCTCTGAAGTGCAATCAGCTGCAGCATATAGCCACTTCCTGTGCACAAGTGCCCAAAATCCCATGGATAATATTGATCTGGAGACCAGCTAGCAAGGCAGCGAGGACAGGCCACATCCTCAGAGGGTATGAATCAGCATAGCAACGTGGACTTTTACAAGCTTTGCCTCCGCTGATGCTTAGGCTGCTTGCAGAGAGGGAGGGGAGGAGGTGAAGGATGCTGCCCTGGGCAGATGCTGCATGTGGGTCCTCTGTTCACAGTGCTTCATGACAACACCATGGTTGGACCCCAGTGGTGCTGAGTGTCTCTTAAAAGTGCCCCTCAAGCCCAAGTGCTGCTTTGCTGTTCCCTCTGCTGTTTGTTTGGATGGGCACACTGCGGTAACGTTTATGATGGGAAGCCTGTTGAGAAGCGTGCCTCAGATGAAAGGAAGCTTATTGAGCTTATGCCTGCTAACTTTGATGTGCATGGTTCACACAGCCCTTGGCTTCCTCTTCTGTGCATCTTAACTGGTCTCCCCAGATGTCTGGTTACACCTTCCCCTTCTCTCCAGCCTGTCTTGCAGGCAGAAACCAGGAAGAGATTTCTCATTCCTAGTGAGCTTGGATGTTTCAGATCCCACAGCAAAGATCTCGGCTAGTGCCTGCTCAACCTTTGTTTCCAGGGGAAGAAGTTGCATTTTCCACCCCAAGAGCCTTGCATTAGGGATCTTATCCTGTAAGATGAGCAAAGCAATCTTGAGCAGCCAGTTGTTTGCCCAAAGCTTGGGCCATTGCTGCAGGACCATGACACCTTGCATGTCTCAGAGAGGAATGGGGCCATAAGAGGGGCCAAGGCCATATGTTTATATCATGTCTGTTCCTTTAATTTGTGGATGGAAATTTGCCTGTAGAGGTATGTAAGTATGCAAGTAAGGCGTGATGGCTGACAGTTTTCACCAACTGTTCAGACATTTAAGGCTTTTTTAAACCCATCATCTCCATCCCTTGAAGAGAGATACAAGCCTCTCTCTTCCTACTGTTTTCTATTCCACTCCTTCCTTAGGCACTCCCTCGAGGCCCTGTGTCTCAGATTTATTTCATCTAATTTTGAAGAAGAACAAGGGGCAGGTGGTGCCTGCAGAAGCTGAAAGAGAAAAGATGGACATAACTAGCACATGCCAAGAAAACAAACATGAAATCTCTGGAGCCCCCCCATCCTCTGGAACACTGAGCAACTTGCCACTTTTTTCCTCTTGATGCGCTTATTTTTATGAGCTCAAAGAATAAAGTATTGGATGTTACACAGCAGCTGCCCCAGGAAATAATTCACTCATTCCATTGCTGCAGACTTCAAGGAAAAAAAAAAAAAGAGCAGTGAAGGGGGGGAAAAAAGCCAGTTCCTTTGCAAAATATCCAGTTTCCCAGCAGCTCTAACAGCGTAAATGAGAAGAATGTTTGGGTTTGGTGTCCCTCCAATTCTCATGGTTTCACTGAGGATTTTGGAGAATGCATTTACTCCTTTGCTAACTGCAAGAACAGATTTATTCTGCAGCCATGTGCTGAATGAGTATACAGGCCTAAAAGGAGTCTGAAAGCATAAACATTTACTTCATAAAAGAGATTCTGCAGACAGGAGGCCAGAGACAGTTGACTCTGGGTAAGCATTTGTGCTTCGTTGTAAAAAAAAGTCCAGCAGCCAGAAGGAGACGTGCACACATTTCACACACCAGCCTTTGCCACAGTGGACAGCGATCCAGAGAGGCTCAGGAAGAAGCTGTCTCTTGACTGAGCCCAAAATGCAGAGGCTCCAGCATTTCCATCTTTACTGCAGATGGGAAACCAGCCCCAGCTCCGCCTCTCGCTCTGCAGTGTTTTGCTGGACTTGGGGTGAGGAAATGAAAAAATAGCTCCGTAACCAGGGAAAACCCTGGAGCTTTGTGTCTCCCATCCAGATGCTGTAAGGATATACAAGCTCATACTTTAGCCTTTCTCACAACTGGAATATCAATGAGGACTTGTCTCCTCTTTACCTGGAAGTTTATTCTCACAAAACATGTTAAGAGAGTTGCTGAGATCTCCACACTCCTGACGAATTTGATTGAAATCTGCCAAATGTTGAAAGATGTTGTCAGGGACTTTCTCTCACACATATTTGAAGCAAGACCCCATGAGCCTTTCTGTCTTGAGAAGCCAGGCTGCAAGTGCAGCAGAAGGAAGCACAGTTCCAAGGTGACTGCTGTTGCACTGGCAGTCTGAGAGAGGTTCACCAGCCATCCAGCAACCTGTAGGCATGCATGGAATTCTAGGAGTAAACTGCACCCCAGTAGCTTTGAGTGACCTGCATTGTTTTCCAATAAAGTAGCAGCACATTGTGATTTTTTATTACAACATCAAATCCCGACGTGGAGCAAAGGATCAAAGCAGGACTTGCACACAAAATGAAACATCTTGCACACTATATTTTTCTTTCAAAATGAATAGTTAGGAGGTTCATCCCTATCTGCCAGGAAAACTTAGCACAGATGAAATTTACAGAGGATATAGAAAACACTTCTGCAACGTTCTCCCAGCCAGGAGCTTGCCCAGGATGGAGGGGTCTGAACCACAGCTGTGCAGCACACCACCAGATCACTGCACCACACAGCTTCTTGGCCAATGGCAATCCTCAAATCCTCAAGCAGATTATCATGCTTGCATATGAAAGAAGATTTCTGAGAAAGCTTCTGGCTTTTTCTTTTTTCATGCCATGGTGTAGAATTGATGGTTTTCCCTATTTAAGGTAAATGCTGCTTGACTGATCTGACTTCAGCTCCTGGCACTGAGGAAGAGCATTTAGGTGCCTACCCACCGAGAATGCTTTTCCTCTGCTGCCTGCCAGGGTCTGACTGTATGGGGCCTGGGGGCACAGAGTAGCAAGTCTTTTAACTGATCACCAGTCTGCTTTTCCCTAAACATGTGTGGCTGTATTTGATGGGCTGTTTTGAGATGTTAGCCACCAATACATTTGCATTTGTAGAGGAAAGCCATCAGGTTTAAAGGCAATAGATTTGGTTTGGGACTTGAGACATGAGATCCTTTGTAAGACCCAGACTTTCCAGCTCCAAGGTGATGAAACAGTGGTTGATAGCAAGCACTGCTCTGTCTCAGCAAATTCCCAAGTCAGTTGAAGGACAGTCACAACCTGTGCACAGGATAAGGAGCTGAAGGGATGATGAATCATCAGCATTTCATTACTTGTATACAAAACCAAGCTGTTGAATCACTGCCCTTCAGCAGCACCTTTCTTCCCTTCCCCTTTTCAGATCTGCTCAGTTTTCCATCCAGATGAAGACAAAAGGGTGCAAATCCCAGGCTTGATGGTAGAAGGGCTTATGCATAGCATATGTCCATAGGAAGCAAGGGCCAAACTAATCTTCCTACATGCCTGCCACTATCAGTGAAGATAGGCCAGCAGTTCTGGAGGGCATTTCAAAAGAGAAGCTTCACAGAGGTGCTCTGAACTATTCCCCGCAGGATCCTCTTTCTCCCTGCCAGGTAGCCTGAGGCTTGCCTTTGTGGAAACCTCTTTAGATCCAGTTTCTTGGGGCTAATACTGAGGTTTGCTGTCAAGCCAAGAAAATCTTCCTTCATCTGCTTCTACTCAAGCAGCCCAAACCTGCCCCAAAGGCAACGAATAGCAACATCCTCCATTGTAAAGGCCTAAAACCTGGATCAGCACCAATCACTTAAAGTCATAAAGAAGGATCATCCTACTTGATGGAGCAGGCCTACAGCCCAGGGAAGTTGTGAAATCTCCATGTTTGGAGACATGCAGAATGTGCCTGAGCAAGGCCATAAAAACCCGATCTCCCTGTGAAGCTCTGAGCAGGAGTTTGGACAAGAACCTCCAGAGCTTCCGTGTATTCCATATTCCACAGTGTAGACTTCAGCAAGAAGCTCTAAGGAAACATAGCACCATAAGGTACGCCCTCCTCCCCACGGAGGGAGACTAGGACAGAACAGCACAGGACAGATAGTGGTGATATACAGCACACCTAGGGAAGGCATCAATCAGGTCCTGCAGAGATGTGTGCAATGTGAAACCTGCCCAAAGCACAGCCCTTACCCAAACAGCCCTCAGCACTTTCTGCAGCCTCCGTGGCTGCTGTAGAAATGAAGGCTGCTATTTCAGCTAACTGCTGCTTCATAAGCTGTTATGTGGCCAGCAGTGAGTCTGGGGACTTAAAATAGGCAAGAATATGCAAGACCTGAAAAGAAAATGGTCCTCATGGAGCTGTCACTCTCCAACAGTTAACTCTGAAAATTATTAATTTCAGGATTCCCAGGTTTACAAGCGTCAGGCTTCATGGTTATTTTCAGTCACTGCCAAAATAAAACTCAGTTTCCACATGCATACATTTTCCTCATACTCGCCCCCCTACTGGCCTCATCAACATTTTTTATCAGGAAACTCATTATTTATACTCTTCTGGCAAGGACATTATATTTCATCTGTGTTGCCAGCAATGCCAATTTCCCTCCTTAGTTCTATCCTAAACTGCTTTCATTTCTCTCACCTTGTATTTCTCAGTAAACCAATAAAGCACAAATTCTAAGCCTTCCAGTTTCCCTCTCTTCCCTCCCACAATAGTCATTGATGTCTAACCACAGACGTCTGTGCTTCTTTTCAATAACTGTGCATGCAGTTGCCTATAAAATATGCACATGATAGCGCAGGGAAATTCCACACACGTTTTCTCCATCTGAAGATATACTGGTTCATATGTTACATTTATATTGGGTCTGGATCATGTCCTGCCATCATTCTGCAGGGAGAAATCCCAAGGCAGTCAACAGAGGCTTTTCAAGCAGATAAATGACAGAACTTGGCCCTACAAGCGGAATATTGTATGATATATTTCCTTTTCTGTTTGCCAAATTGATGTTAAGAAGGGGTTATGCACTTAGACAGTCATCATAAGTTTCAGAAATAATCAGCAGACATTTTTACTGAAACCCCAGAAAACAGAGCAATTAATCAGAATATCACTGCTTTTTCTATGAAGTTGCAATTGCTTTTATTTTACTGGCATTGCATCACATAGCAGTTTTTCCACCATGGGAGCTTTGAGGTCAGTATTAATTTATGGGGAAAAACCTTTTTTACTCTGGGTTTTCTGAAAATACACAAACAAGCACCACTCAGACATGACATAACTGAATCACAGATTTAAACCCCTCTCAGGTTCCAGTGTCCCCTGTGGTCCCACCAGATGTGCTGCACCCATGGAGGATGACCAGGGAGGATGCAAGTACATTGAACAAGCTGTTCCATGGGGGCAGGTGGGCTGAAACAAAAGGCAGATGAGATTGACACTTTGATGTATGCATGCTCTGTGGAGGAGCAAAGTCAAATTAACAGCCTTAGCTCCCCAACAACAACGGCATTCAAAGGGGATATTAAGGCAGTAACCACATCTGCATCTCATTTTCCTTCAGCATTTCCTAGTCGTACTGAGCTCACCCACTGGAGAGTGACATAACAGCATGAGCTGATGGGAAAGTGTCTTGAGATATATTATGAGGAAAAAATATGCAGAATACACAAATACAGCAGGGACAGAGGGAGGTGAGCTGACCAAACGCTGCATTTTCCATTTATAAAAGATGAGTGGAGGCATTTTTAGGACACCTCCTGTCTCACACAGACCTGAAAAAACAGCATTGGCAGCCCCAGCCCTTAGCCATGCTCCCCTGCTACAGTCCAGCATTGCTCCTATGGGCTTGCTGTGGCACAGAGATACACACACACCCCTCCTGCCATGGTGTGAACATGCTAAAGGACACCATTAGCTCCTGTGGGGGGTCCCAAATCCAGCACTGCACACATGCCTGCACAGCACCCAGCCAGGGTCCCTGCATGGTGCCACACCAGCACAGCACTTCCACCAGATCCTTTGGGCATCTCCTGGAAGGCATCCACATAGACAAGATCTGTGCCTTCAGGTAGGATTGAAATGGAGGGGATTGAAGCCACCTTATTCTAAATGACTGGAGTTCAGTGCTCGTTAGATTCAGGGTGATAGGTGAATTGCTTTTACTTGCTTTAGGGCATCCGAGCTATCAGGCCGTGAGTCTGTGTGTGTCAAAAGTTCACAAAAAGTGGTGACCCAATTACCTGTCTGTCGCAGTGGGGCTGTGGTATCTGGCAGGCAGATCATGCAATACCTTAGCACTTAGGTCAAGGCACTAAGCCTTCTTGAATTGCATGAGATGTATCTGGTTTCGTAGAGAAGTCACGGACAAAAAATTAACTGCAACAGTGGAGGTAATCTGGGGAGTTTTAAAGATTTCTGTTGGATTTTATCACATTCAACATTGTGTCTGCTTGAGTTGCAATTAACAGCAAAGCTGCCACTGAATTTGATAGGGCAGGTCCATGGAAATGTGAAAAAAGCATCAAGTCTTTTTTCCTAGCCTACCTTCCTTCCCACTTAGAGCACTTGGAAAGAAACACTGCCAGATCTGAGGAAATTACAAGCTCGTGGTCCCAGTGCAAGTGAGAGGGGTATTGTCTTTTCTGTCCCCAGGGGAGCACAGTAACAGCCCACAAGAGCTACCTGTCCATGTTGGGAGCCCCAACAGGAACCCCACATCCTACTCCATGTCAGCATTTCCCCTGAGCTGTGGGAAATCTCACAGTCAGATCTAATCGGTGCTTGAGCATGCTGGCATGGGTCCACCTACATTGGGAAGCAATGTTGCTTTCAGAAAGTGACACTTCACACCATCCTCCACTACTGGAATCATTCATCTGGCAGCTCTGGCTCCCTCCAGAAAGGTAGACCATCAAGGACTTCTCCAAGAGCAGACACACACTGTGCTGATTTGCAGCCTGCCTGTGTCACCAGCCTGTAACTGGTACATTTGTTCAAATTGTGGCTGCAGATATGCCTGCCCCCAGCATTTTGCCCTCAAGAAACAGGGAGCAGCTCTCACAGGTGGGTGGGCGCCACACTCAGAAGTGATGCCTGATGCTGCACCTGAATGTGAGGTCAGGCACAGTTTCCACCGCAGCAGGAGTCAAAGACAATGATAGTCTAAAATTCAGTCTAAAACTTCTTTGTCAGTAGTTAAATAAAATTGGTCACTCTGCAGCAAGCTTTTTTTTCTCTTCATGCTTTTCTAGCTCAGTAGAGGGAGAGAGAGGTGCCACACAAAGATTACGAGTGACAGGTTGATACAATGACTAAACATCTTTGGCTTATTTTCATTGTTAGACCAACTAAGCATAGCTAGCACATAATAAATCTGAGCTGCAATTAAAGGTCTGCAGCATTTTTACTAAAAGGAAGTTCAAATTCCCAAACCTAGTTCCTGCTCCACACATTTTAGGGGTGTGATATTTCATTCTTCCCTTTTTCATCACAGATGACAGGAACTGCACTGGAGGCAGTGATCAGCCTGGCTCTCCCGCCACATGGCAGCATGAACCTCAACAGCAGCAGCAGCAGCAGCTCTGTCACTTAAGGGGTCTGTAGGTTTTGGTCCTTGTGGCTCCAAGCACAGACTTTATCCTAAGCCTGAAGGCTGGTCTAAGCTCTGTCTGGAGCTCAGAAACTCAGTCTGTCAAATGACAAAGTACCCCTTAGATCCATTCCTGGTGATTTATTCAAAGGTGCAAGAGTAGCTTTTTGTAAGTTTTAAATCCTGATGCAAGGGAAATTAGCCATTGTTTGCCTTCAGGGTCCCAGATTCACAACTATTAGCATTCAAAAATAAAATAAAGTTATGGCCAGCTGTAAAAATACTAGCTAAAGAAGTTGCAGATGTTCCTCGGGGAGCTACTGAAATATTTTGGCACCTTTGCTCTGTCATTAAAAACAAAATGCGATTGTCGGTTAGGGCTGCAGTGAGAGTTCAAGTGGACAGAGAAAAACAGGAAAGCATTTAACAGTGCTAATAGTGGATGTGGGTTCAGCCCTGCAAAAGCACTGGCAGGACTCCAGCTCCCAAACCCCATGCTTTACCCTGACTGTGGCATTTAGGTTCTGGAGCATCATCGGGTGGCTGCAGAGAAGTCAGGATCGCAGCACACGCCTTTGCTGCACAGACAGTCCAGAACGTCGGCTAGAAACAGCTTAAAACAGGGCTTGGCACAGGATAAGGGATCACAGCAGGCAGGTAAAATGCTCTGACAAATACACTGCTGTGGGTAAACTACTTTTTATCAGCTAAACTTCTTCAACCTAGCTCAAGTATCTCCACAAGACACTACCTCACTTCAAGTTAGCTCCATATTGGCAATGGAGATATAGCCTGAAACTCAAAGAAGACCAAATACCTTATAAAAATATAAATAGGGGCCCCCTCAGGCACCCTTGAAATGTTTACTCCTCTCCTAAGAGCAGGGCCTAGGCCATTGTGCATTTTGCAGAAAAGCGTAAATTGCTCTGCCTTAGGCCAGCCAGGAGGAAGCTTCATTCCAAGAGTGAATAGTTCCTGCCTCCAAATTCTTTCATCTTTCTCTGCCTGACTCTTTCAGGCTCTGGTTTTCCTCTTCTTTCCAGATGCTGTAGGGAAACTCTAAGGATTGAAGGATTCTGCCCTAATTCACCCCGGGGGAAAGAAACACAGATATATAGCCAAGTTGGCAAGGAAGATGCAATCAAAGCAAGTCATATGGCCCAGAGATAAGGAGGTGAGTGAATCAGTCACTGTGTGACACGGTAGCACTGGGGAAAAAAACAGGACTTATCCATTCATAAAAGCCTGCCTTGGAAAAGGAAGCAGAGCCAAGAAGCAGCAGCTGGTCCAGGGCACACTATCACCTTACTGGGGAAGGTGGAACTTGTGCAATGCTTTGTGCAGAAGGTCCAGGTAGCAATATACACATGAACTGTGACCACAGAAATATCTGTAGGAGCTGTGTTGTGCTACCACTCACTGACATTCCCCAAGCTAACAGCTGGGCTGACATTAATTAGAAACATTTTTCCCCTTTTCTAATCTAATAGGTCATCTAATCCATGCCAACTGAATTGCAGGGTTTTTCAGAAAAACAGATTGTCAAAAGCTCTTTCGTCTACTGGAGAGGTTTGAATAATTGGACATTTCTACTGGAAAATTAATCTCTGATCTAATAGACATCACATAGCTGAGATTTTCCTCAGCACTCATTTCTGCCTAGACAACTGAGCACCATGCTGTATTCTCCACAAACAAAATGTCCATCCAAGAAAAAGAGGTTACTGCACTCAGTACAGTACTCAGAATCTTGATATGCCACCAACTATGCATGACAAATGCTGGAGAGGAGCAAAGCCTACAGGAAGAAAAGAGTGTACGTGCTCTGGAGAGGCAGCAGGGTCCCAGCCCACAATATTTAAGCCCAGTTCCAAATTTTCTCAGCGTTTCTGCATTTTTGGATGGGAGCTTTGGTCTGTGTGCATTTCTCTGAAGGAGACAAGGAGGAAGGGAGGGAGCCTTTTCTTGGTTCCCAAACAACATCTCAGGCTGTGAGCCTGTCTCAGGCTCACACACCAACATCTAACAAGCAAAGACAAACAACATCACAGCTCTACAATGCTTAAGCTTGATTGAATGACGACAATTCCACGTTAAATAAAAAAGAACATCAGAGCTTTCCACAGCTGCATCAACATTATCTATTAAAAAAAGCATGACACTACATGAAGCTTTGGCTGTGCAAGCCAAGAACCTCAATCAGCCATGGTTTGGAACGAGGCCATTGCTGAATTCTCGTGTAAAGCGATGCTGCCATACTGCTTACTTTCCACTGAGGTTTTCCACAAATTAACAGCTGTAGCAGACTCCCAGAAAACAGCAACTCTTTCCAAGTCTTTCTTCTCTGAAAATGTTGTTTCTTCACTTTATTCTTCCCCATATGGAAGGGGAGAGGAGGGTAAAAAAAACTCAACAGCCCTATGAAACAAACCCAAAAAAGCTCCAGACAGACTGTGAGAAAAATTAATCACAAAGATTGCCTGGAAAGAGAGCGGTTATCTGTAAAATTAAACCAGTGGTGGGCCCAATTTTTCTTTTTATTATACCAGCATGGTGGGATTGAGAATCAAACCCTGGAAAAATAATTCTGGAGCAGCCCTTCTGATTTATGACCATCTCAACCACTCTGACAAGATCAGAAAACTGCTGGATTCTTTCCAGTTGAGCACCACCAAAGGCCAAATCATTCCTATTTAGGGAAAAACAAAACTTCCCTCTGGTTCAGCAAGAATAGTGTTTGGCACTAAGCACAGAGCAAACTGCCTCGATTCAGCTGGCTCACTGAAGTGCAGCTGAGATGGAAAGGTGATACCAGGCTGGTGTGGGTGGCTTCAGATCATACTCTTTCCTCCTGATTGCATCTTGGACATCACTAGGTCCCACACAGGGTGATGCAGAGGGATTCATTATAAGTGACAAAAAAATCTCTTTAAGCAAAAGTTATTTGATTTCTAGCTTGCACAGATGGCTGTTGACTCACTTGTGAGAGGAGTGATGGAACTAGCAGTCTGGAAGAAGCACTGTGGGACTCGCAGCATTAGAAAATACGGACTCACAGAGCTGGTCGACTTCTGAAGATCTGTGAGCTATGGTGTAGTAAAAGGCAGTCCTTGTGCCTAGAGAAGGGGCTTTCCAGCTGGTGGAGTCCTGGGTTTTGCCTCCTTGTGCCTACCAGCAGAGATGTGCAGTGCTACAAGTGCTTGGGTGTGCCCACTAACAGCAACACAGGGTGCTTTACAAGAACAGCAGTGTAAGGTCATCCAGGGCACCTGGTGCTGTGCCATTCAGAGCCTCCTGACCCCAAGGTCACCTCCATGCAGCTATGAAGAGACACTTCAAAACCTCTGCCAAAGGCAAGTCCTTTTTGGAGAACACTGGGAGGGTGATAGCATCTGAGCTATCATGGAGAGAAGCTTAGAACCTTGGAAAGTCAACTGAGATGAGCCTAGACCACTGGTTGATGCTGTTACAGACTCCTAGGTGACTTGCCCTGTGTGTCAGAGGCAGTAGCAGCCCCAAGCCCAAGGGCCATCACAGGACTGTGCTGGCTCCTCTTCCCCATCTGCTGCTGGCAAGCTCTGCAGGTCACAGGAGCCACTCATGCAGTCAGGAAACAGCTACTGCAAAGCCAAACCTCCTAATTCCAGCCAGGGCAGGATGTGATGACTTTGGGTCAAATGGCAAACTGCACCATATGGCAACTCTCCCAAGTGCACAGCTATCTGGGGAGGGACCTCATCTTGCTGCCCTGAGAAGCCTTTCTTGTCCCTGCTTTGCTCAGCTTGGCATCTGAAGGCTTGCATATTATACTCCTGATGCAGACCACGTACCAAAGGAGCTATCAACAGCCGGTTCTCTATTCAGGGAAATTTCTCTTCAGATAAATTTTTTCGAAAGTATGAAATTAATCAGCCTGCTGGAGCACATGATGCTTCTTCAGCTTCAAGTTCAGAAGCCTCTGCAGTCCAGGCGGCTACTGACACAGTTCCTCAGATTTTGATGTCCATCTCACACCTCTGTGATCCCACTGTATTAGTCAGGTCTCATGTGATCAGTGTTCACTTCACACAACAAGCTCGAAAAATAAATATACCTATTTTATCTTTCAAGTGTAGCCACTGCCTATGACTTCCCAAGGAAACCCCAAACCACCAAACCTACAAGTAATGCTGGAGAACAAAGGACTTGATCATTTCTCCTGACCCAAATTTTAGAAAAACATTAAAATATCCATTTACTTGTCTGTCCTCAGTGCACTCCCAAGCCTCAGAGATGATCTGTCATACTGTTCACTAATTGTTTTCAGTGTTTGATGTGAGTATTTTTGGCAGTCAGTTTGTCATGAATTGACACTTATTTTGTCAACCTATCTTCAGCAAAACTGCACACCCTCCCTCCTCGTAGACCTGTCAGAAACATAAAGATTACTCATTGCATATTTCTAAGAAGCTTCTGAAGCCAGTACTTGGAGTTTGCATAACAACCATTGTCGACAATCCACCTACAGCAGCTTAAAAATACAGATTTGAATGGGTGAAGAGAGGCCGGGAGTTCTCAGAAGGACAAGTCAGATTCAGGATTTTATTAATAGAACCGGAGGTGTTCTCATGAAGGCAAAAAAAACCCCAAAACCCACTCTCTTGTTATCTTAGCTGTCATCAGCAGTCACCTTTTCAAAAACAGGCAGGCAAGATGCAGAGTATTCCTGTAGATGAGCAAACATAAAGCTGCTGCAGAAAAACATTGAGAGCAAGATAGAGAGCAGCAAGCACCACAGATCCTCTCCCAGGTCCTCCTTGGGAGGGGCTGGATGTCCACTGGCTCTGCTGGAAGGACTTAATTTATTTATTTTTTTTAGTCTGATGCCACACATTTCACCCCTGGAGGGTTAAATGCCAAACAAAGGGAACCCACCAGAAAAACACAAAGCTTCTGTGACATGAGCTCCAGCACTCTCTCCATCAAAACAAAGCAATTATATTAATTGGAGTGCACAATAGGCACTCACCAAAACAGCAGATGAATTGATACAGATCAGCAGTGGCTGCTGGAGAGGGCAGGGAGGAGCAGGGCACAGGACAGGGAGGACCATGGGTGGCTGGCTGCATTTCTGCCATGCTGCTGCAGCATCATCCTGCCCAGCCCTGCCTCCAGAGCTCAGCAAGGGACAGAGAGGAAACCTGGCCACCTCCTAACCCGGGGCTCGCTCCTGCAGGGTGACAAGCTGTGGCTCAGCAGAGAAGGTGCTGCCCCGCCTGAAGGGTTCCCCCCTTCTCTCAGGTCTTGGGGGAAAGGAGGAACTTGGGGGTGGCCATGAGAGTGAGAGGCACGGGCAGGAGAGCCCAGAGAACAACAGCGACATCAGAGGCATCACCCAGCCACGTTAAAAACCTTCACTCTGAGAGAACATCAACACTCACAGTCTTTTTCCAGCCAAATCCCCAGCCTGTTAGGTTCACCATTAACAACAATCCCTGCAACTTTCTCAGCCTTGCTGTTTACACAAGCTAGAGCTTTCATACATAAAACTCTTAAATGAAAACATTAAAGAGCAGCTGGCGCCTCTTGGAAAACTCATAAAAAGTCTGTTTTCAAACAGTGTCGCTTCTATACCATAAATTTCTATATTTCTCACTCCCCTCATTCCTTATTTCTATAGATATTTGCATGAAAACAGGAACTTTGTTTATTAAAGAGTTCATCTGCTCCTGCTGTTAATTTTCCACCTGAAGCCAGAATCCCCCGGGTATGACATCATTAGCACAGCTCTGGAAATGATCATGAAGTCACAAACAGAGGGTTAGGACTCCACTTGGAGAATAAACAGCGAGAAGACAGAACCTCTGCCACTGCCAAACCCCAGATCCTTATCCAGTTTTTCCTGGAGCAACATCCCATTGACTTCAGTGGGACATTGACCAAAATAAGGCTGTTAGCAATTCCTGTTTCAATCATTCCTCCCTTCCTGTTCCTGCCTCCAGGGCATGAGGGATTTGTTCTGTGCAGTAGGTATGGGTCAGGAGAAGCCCTGCCCTGGCATGATGCTGGTGATCCCAGTACCACATCCTCACACTGCTCCCTGCAGGCAGGGGCAATCCGAGGGGGGCACCACCTCATCCCTATATCAGCTTCCGTGAGTGTCCCCCTTTCCAGCTATGCACCATGATACGTCCTGCTTGCATGAAGCCCATCATGTAGGATGCAGGAGACCAGAAGGGAGCCCTGCTGCATCTGCACATGGAGCTGGCTGTGGGGGAGTGGGGCTGCCTCATGCACAGACATAGACAGAAACAGCTGCCTAACAGTGCTGCAGTCTGGGGATGACTAAGGGCACCTGAAGATCAAGAATAAATGCCTTTACAGGGAGACCTATAGGAGGGAGAGATATGTTTCATGTGCAGAGGCAGAAGAAAGAAACACAGAAGCTAATATGTCTTTTTGTGTGAGGCTGGAAAGACAAAGTAAAAATGTCTTTCATTAGAACAGATCCAGCAACACTAATCAAATTTACATTTTCACCTCCTGTCCATGTAAAGCACAAGAAAATGACTGTGAGCTTAGAGAGCTTCATTAAATCTCTTTTCACATATAAAATCTCTGACACAGTTGAAGCCTTTCCCTCCCATCACCAGGCAAGCACAGCTAATACATAATTGCTCAGGCCAAACACAGCTCGTTTTTTGATCTGATACCTATGCATGCAAGTGGCGTATTTGTCATGTGATGTCTCTCTGCATGAGTGCCACAATGCTGGGCTGCTGCAGCAGCAAAGATGATCTGTCTCTACAGGGCCAGCACTCTCCATCCAGCAGCCTGTGGAAAGCAGCCTGCTTGTCTGCCTGCCTCCCCACCCTGGGCCACACCAGCAGCCAGTCTGGGCTGCTCAATACTGCTGTTATGGAGCAGACACCTGAGCACAGATATCTGAAAATCTACACACCTGTGACAAAGGGATGTGGCTGAGTGGGACAGAGATAGCCTGGTTTGAAACAAGGTTATTAATATTGCATGGGGAAGGTGGAGGCAGAATATGGGATTGATGAGATACTGTCCAAAAAGGATTTCTTCCGTTTATCCTTGTACTCTAAGCTTTAAAACCTTTGCATATATATTGCTACATCTTTATTCAGTGCTGGTGCTGGGATCCTGAACAATGTCTCAGAAATATTGACTATTTGTTGAATATGAGTAGGTAATACTTGGTATAGCAGAGGGGGAAGGGAAAACAAAAAAAGATATGCATTTACTCTTGCAAATAAAACCTAAGTTTTTCCCTCAGTGAAATCACTGTGATTTGATTGATCACCACAAAGCTGCTGCATGGTGGCAGTGCTCTGTTTTCATGACCTGATTTGGGCTTGGCTGCTGGGAGACACTGTCTGTGGGAGAGGGAGCCAACAGTGCTCTGGATGCATGGCACTGCAGGACCACCACTCTCCTCCCTTGGCTCTGCCACCAGATCCCACTCCCCCCAGCCCCCTCCAGAACAGCCCATAGGCACCACAGCCTCCCATTTCCTTAAGTTTGGTATTGTTATAGCAAGTCCAGTGTTTTCTTTGGCATGGGCCAGTAGTCCCATAGCACTGTACTTCCTCCACACAGAATAAGTGTTATTTAACAGCTCTGATTATTTTGGAGAGTCGTTCAGCCTCTTTTTCTGAAAAAAGGAGAATACATTGAAACTGATTGTATTGGCTGCTCATGTCTATTTTTTCTGGATGGTCCTCGCTCTCTTTGCATAAAATGTGGGATGCAGACCCAGGCAACTTTTCAAGAAGGCACAGTGTCACTGTCATGTGTGCCTTGTTTAAAGGATTTGTCACCTCTGTCAAGATAAGCATGCAAAAAAGGGAAAGGCAGGCACACCGGGAAGAGGTACCAGTCTTTGCTCTTGTTCACCCCAGTACGCGCCCAACTGAGTCAATAAGAATTTTGTCCAAAGCAAGTAACAACAGGAAGAGCTGATAAAGCTCCTCTGGGTGCTGTTATTTATCCCCTTAGCACAACTCCTGATAGCATAACTCTTAACCTGTCAAAGAAGGGTTGCCCTCATTTCTTGATGTGGATACAGGCAGACAAAGAGTAAATATTTCAGTGCAACTGAAAGTGTCTCTGACTCATCATACCATCATCATTTTTCTGGAAGCCACTGGCTTCATTCTTTTCCTCAGCCCTTCCCTTAGGACAGTTTACTTCAGGAGCTCTGCATTTTCTCAGAAAATCCCTGATGTTCTCTTTGAGAGTCAGTATTGTTAATTTTAAAGAGCAATCAGGAGACGAGCCCTCCCTTGCTCTGCCTTCCAACCCTTGTTTTACCATTTCCTTACTTTCAAGTCCCAGTGTAACAAATGTTCAAGGTCTTCCTCCCACCTGCTTCTCCAAGGCAGTTTTAAATTAGCCATGATTTCCTTCTCTCCTCAGCTTCTCATTTTTTCCAAAGTCTGTACTATCAAATCCTAACGCCCTCCTTTCCTCTTTGTTATTTGAGGCAGCCCTGCCTGCTGCTCATTCATGAGGACACTTCCACCCACTCCACTGAGCCAATATTCCCCACCTCTGCTCTGCATAAATGCTTTCATCCCCACATTAGTCTAGCTCTCATTTCCAGCAGCTGTTTTTTATTTCAGAGACGGGGGTGTGGGGTCTTTTTTTGTTGTTGTTGTTCGTTTGGGGTTTTTTTGTTTGCATGTGGGTGTGTGTGTCTGTTTTGTGGGTAGCCCTTCACACTCTGCAGGGCTGCAGAGTCTTTCTCAAGTGAGTACTTTCTTGGGAGGAGGGCAGATCATGGCAACAGAAGTGAAGGTTGCTTGCTGGAAAGATCATTTGTTCTCTTGAGTATGAAAAAAAACCTATTGCTGCTAACTTCAAGTGGGCCCACCCTCTGCTCCAGGCATCTTTACAGCCATGAAAATTGCAATGTCACTGGTATTAACAGCATGAAATGGCAACAGCTCACTCCACTACAACTCCCTGCTCCTGCAGGGATAACAACTTCAAATTAAATTGAGAAGCTGCCTCTCCAGCCAATGTCTCCAGCAATCTCCCTCAGAGGAAAGTGGGGCCACAGGGCTTGAGTGGAGAGGTAGTGAACCTCCAGGCTGCTGGAGCCCTTGGGAGAGTTAGTCCCAGAACAGTTTGTTGTATTATTTACAGTGAGGGTGGTGAAACACTGCAATGTGTTGCCCAGAGAAGTTGTGGATACCCCATCCCTGGAAACATTCAAGATCAGGCTGGACAGGACTCTGGGCAACCGGATCTAGCTGAAGATAGCCCTGCTCATTGCAGAGGGTTGAACTAGATGACCTTTGAATGTCCTTTCCAACCCAAACTATTCTATAATTCTATGAAATCTGGCAAGCATCCCCATGGGCAGGGCAGGCTGTGGCCCCAATGTACAAGGAGAGTGACCCATGGAGAGCTGGCACAAGCCAAACAAACTCCCATGAGAGGAGTGGGAGGGCTGGTGAGCCAGGCCAAGGGCACACCCCACCACAGCTCTGCTGCTGTGACACTGGCCAACGCTACCTCCAGAAAGCAGCTTGGGCTGGAAGAGGCTGGGGCAGGTGATGGGCTCACTCATGGCTTTTCTTCTCCTGGCCTGGAGGTGGTCTCATCAGTTTGACAATGTCATTTTACCCCAGCCTTTTGGCTTCTCAACCACTTCCCTGAACTGCTCTACACCACCACCACAGAGGCCCACGGATGCCTCTCACCTCCTGCTCCCTCCCACTTCTCTGGGCTTTCATTCTCCAGACTCTTCTCAAGTCCTCACTTTATTTCTTCTGTTCCCACACAAGGATCCAGGAGCCATAAATGGATCAAGCTGTGGCGAGATCTAAAACTGTCCCATCTTTAAAAAGCCAGAAATACCCTGCAATCTGCGAGAGCTAGCCAGTCCAACCACAACAGGGACATATCCAGATCTGGGATACAAGGGTTAAACTTGTCTGGCTTCTAAAATCCCATAATACTTGTGTGCACAGAGCTGTTACACTGCAATTTACTCTAAATTGATACTCCATTTATCTGTCCATAGCCTTGGCATCTTGCTGCCCCTGCACTCCTAAATCACCCTTCTTAGACTCTCCTTATTTAATTTTCCAGCTCTTCAAGCGAACCCTTCCACTAATGGTCCCTGAATACCTCTGCATCCTCATCTTTGGAAGTGCTGCCCCTGTCTCACTTTCCATGCAAACATGTTAAGGCATGGAGCTGAAATGTCATGCCAGAAAAAGCAAGCCAGGTTGCTTTGGTACATGCAGTGGTCAGCATGCCCTGCTGGAGTTTTGGAGCCAGACAAGTCCTATTCATTCTCTTGTCCAAACCACAGAGACAAGAACATCCAGCCTCTCCAATGTCTCACAAATCTTGGGATTGACATGGAGATACAGAGAGGGAAAACTGAAAAGTCACCAAGCTGATCTAGGACCTTCCCATGCTTGTAGAAGTCATGTTCCCTTACTGGAGTGGGCAGGCTGTGACATTTGACTGAAGGTATCTTATCTAGATGCAAGAGTTGAGACTTCCCTCTTGAACATATAGATGAGGTTGACCCACTTCTGCTGAGATAAATCAGAGGAAAGCCTGGGGACAATGGAGTCTGAACAGAGTAAAAAGAGACATTAACATACAAGGAATAGCTGTTGCACCACAAACCCATTCCTTTTTTTTTCTGCTAGCCTGCCACACCACTTGAAAAATCCTTCTCACTCTGCAGGCTTTAGTCCTGTGGTCAGAGGAGCAAAGGCACGCAGCACTGCATGTTAAATATCCCCTGATGCTCCAGTGGTGACAGTACATTTCAAACCTATGGCATGAAAGCCCCTCTCAGACACCAAGGCAACCTTTGCTTTGCTGTGCTTCTTCATGGGCACCAGAATCAGCACAGAAACACACCTGCCTAGGGCTGGCATCTATGATTTATTGATTTATTTTGAATATGCTGCTCCTCTTGCACATCTAACACCCCCCTCGAAGGGCACAAGACCTTTGCACTTTTCTGATTACTTCATCCTTTGTACTGCGCTCCCACAAGCAATAGGTCAGGGATCGGATGACGGACTTGACCCAAACTGGCTGACAAAGGCTTCTCATCTGCTTGGCATGGCATTCAGAGAAATCGATTTACTGAGGTCTCAGTGCTGCATTGCATTCAGCAGCAGTTTCTAGGCATCCATGAAAGGCACCAGCACATCAGTGGGCTTATTGACCCATCCAGTAGAAATTCCACTACTGAGCATCCTTCTCAGTTCCCCATGGTCTGAGGGAAAACCTTCCTCCAACTATGTGTATTATGCTGAGTATAAAGAATAAAAGTTTTAATTCTGCAGAGTTGCCTTCCCAACACTTTACACAGGCACCCCTGAGATTCCTTCTGAGTGAGAGGAAAGCCATGTCTTCCCAATATCAATGGATATTTCATTCTTTTTGCTGTGAAAATTAGGTGTCCAAGGAGGTACTGGCCAGCATAGAGACAGGAGCAGATGCAAATAGAAATGTTCCACTGCTATTATTAAAAGACAAAGCACAAGGAAAAAGCATCCTCAGATGAAGTCACCTTTCCCTCCAGGTTGTGTCACCTTCAGGCACACAGGTCAGGCCTGGACTTTCTTTCTAATCTTGCTCCATCTTGCCACTGAACCAGATTCTATCCCCCAACAAGGTCCATCAACATCATCCTCTCTCATAACCAATACCTCCCTGAGCATTTATGTTCTCTATTTTCCTTCTCAAGTCCTTATGAACTTATTTAGCACTTTTGCTGGTTTGCCCTGTTAAAAATTGTCTATTCCTCTATTCTTTCTCACTTTTTTCCAGACAGAAGGAGGAAACACGCCTTCCCAGAATAAGCAGCAGAATTAACACTGTCCACTGTCTCATGAGTGGGCAAGTCCCTGCTGGTGTCCTTACCCCTCTGCCCTCAAACACCACCCACTGGGCAACAGGGCACCTCTTAATAAGACCACCTCACAGTGGAAAACAGGTGCTACAACAGTAACATAAATTTTCTTAATTCCTAAAATTTGCAAAGGATTATGCTCCAGTTTTTGGGTTTTTGTCACCAGCTGCCCAGTGTGGTAAAATTAAAGAGCTATTTATGACAGATGACAGTAGATAACAGTGGTTCCAGCTAGGCCGTGGTGCCCCAAAATGCCCCATTCTGACAGGGCATTTCATTCTGAAATGACAGGCCGTCTGTTATGAAAATCACTTTGAACTTTTCATATTTCTCGTCCAGAGTCTCCCTCTAGAATTCTCCTATGTATTAACTGCTTTTGCATATGATACCTGTTTTCAAAGCCGAGTCACACATTCAGCATATCTTCACCTTGTGGTTTCACTATGCAAATTGTCTGTGCTCCTCTCTTCTAGGTACTGTATCTGATGCATCCCCTGCCTTTTTAACTCATGGGGGGCCCCGTCAGGGCTTGCCTCCCAGCTCCAAGAGCATAACTGAACATCAGCCCACCCAACTAAAGAGGCTGCTCACATGGAGAAATGCCTCCCAGTTTGAGATGGAGCCTTGTCAGTTTGCCGGATAAAAAAAGCCCTACACTCATTTCTCTCGCTCACAGGCTCGCTGCTTAGTCAGCTGTTACACCGCCGCATAAAACCTTTGCTAAAAGAGCTGTGGTAGAAAATAGCTGATCAGTAAGTCTGAAGTGTCAGAGCTGTCTGGGTAGGTGGAGGCACTAACAGGAAGGCAGGAAACCCAGTCTGTAAGCTCAGGGCTGGGAGAGAGGAAACAGTTTCCATTCAGTACAGAGATTGCAGGGCAAGCAACACTGATGGGAGGGCTCAGGCTCAGCCAAAAAGCCATTTTTTTCTCCTCTGTTTTAATGATTCCCGGTTGCTGGAATTCAGCAACCCAGGGAGGAAGTGTGGGCCAGTCTACACTGAATGCTGCTCCTTGCTCCCACCCCTGCAGCCTCAGGGAGGGGAGGGAGAGGATCAATAAATGTATTTCACACAAGTGTATGTGAAATAACCCACATAAATCACCCTGCGAGACTTTTTAAAAATGCCTGCTACCTGTAACACCAGCCACAACTAGCACACCAACTTATTTACATGTCATAAATCCATGGCTCACAAAGACCTGTTGTACTGACTTTTCACCACAAACCTGAGAGCTTTGGTAAATTCGTTAAATCAGACTCACCCCTTTCTTATAAAGGGTTTCAAGCAGCTCACAGCAGCATAAAGGTAAATCACACAAGGGCTGCCTTGTCCTCCCAGACTCCAATCACAGCTCTAGCATTCACCCCTTTGCAATTCCAAATCCTGATTAGATCTGGGAATAGATCCTGCACATGGATCTAAGTGTGGGGGAAACAATGCACCAAAGATCTGGAGCTCTCTAAACCCCTCGGAGCCCCCACCGACAACTCTCAGCCTGGCAGCTGTTCCAAGGCAGCTTTCAGTTTTAATCACAAATTATTCTCCTGACAGCCCACAGTAAAATTAAAGCAAGCATCACAAGACAAAGAGGCTCGACTTTGGTTTACAAATTTCATGCAGGATCCTTTGGGGGTTCTAGCTTGATTCCAGGAAGAACAAACCAGCCCTGCAGATTCAGCAGCTGTGCCCAGGAGTGCCCCAAGGCAGCAGTGCTGTTGGCTCCTCGTACCCTGTAGTATCTTACAGCAGTTCCCATGTGTGTTGGCACCACTGGCCAGCCCCACCAGTGGGTCACACTTTGCTGTGCCCAAGTACACACTGACACAGATGTCACTACATGTGGTTCTCTCCTCCTCTTCCTCACTGACCAAGCCCAGCAGGGAAATACATCTCTTACAAGCAGCAGGAACCAGACTCTCTTGTACCAGGTGTGCTTTGTGTGAGGGAATCAAAAGCTATGTTTGAACCTGCAGGACCCACACAGCTTGACCAAGCCATAAAAACGAGCTGTGTCAGCACAGAGACACCCAGAAGTGTCCATTTGCTCCTGTGTGTGCAGGCATGCGCTTGCAGCGTGGTCTGAGCACTGCCTGGCACACTGAAGCCTCACTGCAAATTAGGGCTGAGGGATTATTTTTCAGTTTCCCAACTGCAAACTAAGGATTTACCCATCCCTCCATCTCTTCCACAGAGGTCTTGTGAGGATAAACTGAGTTATTTGAACATTTTGAAGGCTGGAAGTGCTAAAAGCCAGACGGGAGGGAGTGGTCCAGAGAAGCAAGGAAGCAGAGCGTACATTCCGTGGAGGAGTTGTTCCAGCTAATGCACAGAGAGTTCCCTTGCTCCCTGAAAAGCCACTCCAGACAATGCCTAACAGAATGCACATATTGCAGAGTCTCATGTATTCAGTTTTCCTGGAAAAGCACAGAGCAGCAGTGGTTTTGGGCTCTGCCTGGGCTCTGACCACTCGGAGCACCATACCAGCCCCAACATGTGTCCATTAGAAGAATTTAGGTCCCGCTTTGCTCATTCCTTTTCCTGCTCTGCTCTTGGTGGCTTCCAAGGGCAGATGTTTCCACATCTCTCTTCCCCAAAATAAGGCAGGAGTGTTCCTTGTCCTTCGTGGCACCTACTGTACATCGCAATTTATCATCTTTAGTCAATGGGGCACCCAGCCCAAATGGCACCATCATATCAGCGGGCAAAACCCCCTAAGAAGTGCAGCAATTAATTTATCTCGCCAGCACCACACTGCCAACAGGGTAGGAAAAAATGATCTGTGGGCTCTCAAAGTTCCCACCAAACCCAAGAGCATGTGGAGATACAAATACAGAGCACCCCTGAACTCAGCACGGTGGCTGGGAGCAGCAAAAGGGATGGATTTTCACACCCCTGTTCACTGCTGGCTGAATGATCCCCTGTCACACACGGCCACGATCTCCACAAGCAAGAGAAGGGAAAAATCTGTGCTGCAGCCAGAAAACACCCTGCAGCTGAAATCATGCTACCTTCTAGCTAAGGAAGGTGTTAATAACAAGAAGGATTGAATGGAAAAAGCAAAAAGGGCTGTTCCGAATAATCCAGCAAGCTTTCCATCTCTTCCTTAAGCACAGCAGGACAGAAAGGCTGCAGAGTGGACCACCAGTATGTTGGCATTTTTCCCACTAATTGAAGTTTCCACTCACATAAAACTATCCCATGCTAATACACTGCACTTTCATTAAAATCACGTAACTTCAATTCTTTATATTTTTATTGTGGCATATAAATTACACTGTCCAAACAAACATTAAAAAAAGGAAAAAAAGAAAAAAAAAAAAGGCAAAGCCATTATAAAATGAAATTCTGAAATTAAGTGCTCCATTCTAACCAGAGAAAAAGGGAATGTTTTGAACAAAATAATTTGGCCTGTATATTTTTCTAAACAAACTGTGTCACAACTAATGCAATCCTACAAAGACCATTTGTATTAATAAAATGGTATTTTTGCAATAAAATAAATTGCTGGCAAACTGTTCAGCTGGGTTTATTAGTGTCATTAAGAATCCTCCCACATTCTCTTGTTTTTCAGCAGCTAGGAAAGAGGTACATTCAGAATTTCATTATTTGAGAATGAGGCAATAGATAAAATAAAAAATAAAGAGCAATTTGTACTCCTATAATGGCTTCCTCTCCAAAGCTTCACAGCAGTATACAAAAAACTCCGTGATTTAACCTCCTCTCTTGCAATGTAGCTATTCCTCCTTTTTATGGCTGGGAAAAATATCTCTTGAGAGAGCCTCTGTTCATTTCAAACATCTGTATTCTGAGTGCCAAGAGCATGATTTACCACAGTTTATTGTGCTCCAAATCAGTGTCCAGGATAGGTACTCAGTATTTCTAGCAAAAAAGACCACAGGCATCTCACATTAGCTATCCCAGACTCCTGGAATCTGCTACAGAGCTGGAGTGAATTTGGGACAGCAGGAAACTCAACCTCTGTTCCTTAGCTCTGGGCTTCTTCTCAATTTCCAGGCTCCAGGGCACAAGAGGCAGAGCCTTTCACCTTGTTCTAGCCCTCTCCAAAAACACACGGGATATTTCAAATGTTTTGTTAGGCAGGAATAAGCTCTCTGCAGAAACACTGACTGGCTCAATTCTCTTTTGTCCATTTTACAGCCTCTGCGTTCCTGTTGGGCGACACTTAAAGACGCGAAAGAATTTCCAGTATTTAAAAAACTTCTTATTTTTAATGTTTTCTGGTGCCAAAACTGACAGACATCTGTGCACGTATGGAAAAGGCAGGAAAGCAGGGCTGTTTCTGGGGAAGAAATGCTTCTTTCATTTCCTTCCCTCTTCAACATTGTTTAATATTCATTTTAAACCTGGCTGGCACTCCACAGTAAGGGGAGTGAAAGATCTTGTTCTTTCATCCAAAAAAGTATCAAATAGGTGTAGCTGCAATTTTAAAGCAACCCCGCCAAGCCATTAAGTTCCCAAAAGGACGATGGCTTTCCTGGCAGCATGGGGTTTGCCATATCAGATGCAGCAGACTACCAGATCACAAAGCCTTACTGCTTCATTCTAGCCATGACCCATATTTCATCCTGTGCTTCAGAAGAAGATGAAAGGCCTTCATAATGCATCCTAAACATTACCATATGGAAAAATCTTGCAGCATTTAAAAAGGATAAGCAAATAGGATCCTATATAAATACCAGGACATTATAGCACTCATTTCTAAAATCCCAGTGGGACAATTATAGTATCTCTAATTTTCTGTGGAGGGGAAGTATATCGCTGATATATTCTCTAGTCAGTGGTGACAAGAGCTTTTCATCACAATAAGCACAGGACAGAATGCAAAAGTATCCTGATTCCCAAACCTGTGAAAAATTGAATTTCTGAACCCTACCATTTTTAATGCAGGTAGGCCAGGATTCAATCTGTACCTTAAAAATTGTATAATGACAGTAACTATAAAGACTCAGAACCAGAACAAGGACCAATGAGGCCATTAATAATAGTAATAAATGTGGTTCTACATGAGGAAATCAGGCAAAGCATTTAAAAGAAAAAAAAAAGTAATTTTAGAATATGTTATGTGTTCTGTAAAATTCCCACTGCATTTGTACAACGCAGTAGCAATTAAGGAGCAATCCCTGTCTCGGAAAAGAGGCTGCAATCCACCCTGTGTTATCAGATGTTGCCTAGGAGGTCAGGAATGCTCCAAATGGCGCTGCTTCTCCCGGGCTCTCCTTGCCCTTGGGGCACAGGCACCAGCCTGGCGTCAGAGCCGCTCTCTGCCTCGCAGCCGCAGGGATGCCCGAGCATCCCTTGCTCCAGGAAGGATAAGGGGAGTTCAGATCTCTGCCAGGCTGCGCAGGGACAGCAGGAGGAATAAAAGCAGGACCGCTCTTGCAAGAGCGCACGCCGTGGTGTTGTTATCTGCAGCATCAGAGCTTTCCCTGGTGAAATGGTCTGCGTGGAATGGGGCACATGCAGTTGACACAGGGCCCCTCTTCCAGGCTCTAATGGCATGAGTCCTGCCTCACTGAGAGCCAGTAACCTTCCAGTCTCCCTCCTTCCCATGCCTCAGCATGGCAACCTCCAGCTGCCACAGATCTGCAGATGTACAGCTGCATTTTGAACAAATACACCAGACATTTCCTTTCCTTGTACAATTTTTTCTTGGGCAACTCTGGAGAGCAAACAGCACATTTTGGTCCTTGGTTGCACGGCTTCAGTGCCCAAATCTTCCCCTCCTCAGGCAGTAAATGCAGCTATTGTTTTCCCAGTTGGTCGGGTTATTCTTTTTTTTTTGGAGAGCCTAGTGTTGCTGCCAAGGTAATGCACAATATTACGCACTTCAGAAACCAGCCCGGGTTGTGTAATGCTACCCTACCACCACCAAACAACTTAGGACTGTGTCAGCCCAGGGAAAAGAAAAAAATAAACAAGCCTGGAAGCTAGAGGAGAGAAGATTAAAGCGAAGCAGCAGCATGGTTTTTAATTGTGCCTTAGAATTTCTAATCTGGTTAATGGTCCTTCCAGCCCATCCTGTGTAAAGACATGAGCATGTGGCATGTACTGAAGGAGGATCAACACTGACACACTGACAGATGCGCTTATTGGCACAAGAGACTAGATTAGGTTTTGGACTGGATTTTTTAACTTGTTAGCTGGCCAGCAGCAACTTGCTTTTTTCAAGGGGAAGGGAGGGATCAAACAATTGCTGCAGAGGGATATTAGTTCCCTGGCAGTTCATCTTCTTCCATTACAGATTCTCTGCTTGAACATGAGACACTGCTACCATTCCTTCCCCCTGACTCACTGGCGATTCTTTATCCATCTCTGGTTTGCTGCTTTGGAGATTTTTTTGGCTGGAATTTGATCACCCCCACCTGCCCTTTTATTCTCTCTCCATATTTTTCAAGTCTTCTGTCTCCTTCATCACATCCCAAAGCTCTGCTGTGTAGTGAAAGCCTGTAAGTTAACCAGAAGTTCAATACATTCACCTCAGTATCATGTAATTTTGAGGCAGATGAGGAGTGAGTGCCTGTACCGCAGGCACGCTGGCATGTGTGGCAAAGAGTACAGCACAGAAGGTGGAAAGTGGCTGCCTGCCAAGAGGGATGCAGCTAATGTTTAACAGCACATGTATGAAAGCTAGCTCTGTTCACATTCCTCAGGAGAGCCTGTCCCACGGGTTGACAGAGGGCTGTTCACACAAGAGGGCAGGAGTAATTAAGGAGAACCAAATTCTAGCTGGTGGGAGAGGTGGGGAATTGCAGAAGTCCTTGGAGCCCAGCCAGGACGCAGGTTAGAGGTTTGAAGTGCCATGGGTGCTTTTCTGCTGACGGCAGAGTGCTGCCAGAGGTGTCATACCCTCCTACCAGGCTCACAGCTTCTCGGAATCTGACCAGTAGCTGAGCAGCTGGGTACACAAACCTCTCCCATCCAGCCCATGAGTTCCCAGGCCAGTCCCCCTTTGCCTTCTCGCCATATTCCAACAACACAGGCAAGGGCAAGGGGATAGAAGTTCAGGACAACGGTAGCACTGTAACTGGACTGCACTTTTTGATAAACCTTCTGTGTTCTTTCGCTGTCCTGCATTCCATGTGCACAGTACCCAGCCCATGGGACCAATTGTCCCACAGGAAGAAGCCACTGCTTGGACATCACACCAGTGCTTCGAGGGTGGTAAGAGAGGGGACTGTGACTTTCATGCAGCACAGCAGAGACACCACAGCTAGGGCTGCTTGCAAAGGGCTGCCTGTGCCTGGCTGGGTCTGTGGCTCTCCTGCAGCCACCCAGCCTCAAGGCTGAGCCTCTCAGGGAGGCTGTTCATGGAGAAAAAGGTCAGGCTGGGATACCTCCCCTGCTTGTGGCAGCGATGCCAAGAGACATGTTTCCAGAAGCCAGCAGCAGTCTGAGGAACCCTTGCAAACACCTGGCTCCAAAAGAGGCACACGGCTGCTGAGCCTGCATCCTCCCCATACAAGGTGAATGCACACTGCTTCTCCAGAGCAAACAAACACGAGAACACGAGCCAACTCCCTCCTAGCCCACAGGAGTAGTGCCAGGTGAGGAAGAGAACAATTCACCCACCTACAGATGAGACTGCAGTACAAACAACCACATAGGAAAGAGGTGAGCCACTTGAAGGGGCTAGTTAAGCAGGCAATAACAAGGTCTGCCCTGCTTTCACCCTCCAGAGAGCCACCAGCCCTCAGCCTGGAGGACTGTGTGTCCCAGGAAGGAACCAGAGGAGCTGCCAGAAGCCTCACCATCCCTCTGAGGGCTTAAATAGCTAGCATGCCTCCTGCATGTCCACACCAAGGAGTCTTGCTGCTTCACTCAGCCAAGCTGCTCCTTCAGTGGTTTTCCAAGCACAGTGTATTTACTTTTTAATTGGGTGAGCAGAAACAACTGACCCCAAAGCTAGTGAAGAGCAGGAAGGGGCTCATCAAGCCCCTTTGGGCCAGCATTAGCACTGCTGCACCCAGCTGTGCTCTGTCTCAGTGCTCCATGGGAGGGTTCAGGGTGCCAGCCTGCCCCTGGGGCACAGCAGGCATGTCATGGAAATCTTGCCTGTGCCCACAAAAACTACAGCCTAGAGCCAGGCTTGTCCTGCAGGCTTTTGCTGGCAGAGCAGCACCACTGAGGTGTGTGCAGGGATGCAGCCATCCAGCTTGCCAAAGCAGGATGCACCTGCAGCCCTGGCAGCATTGCAGCTTCCCAAGGAAGATCAGCAGGCATTTCCCAGTCCAATGTCCCAAATGTCACCATGTGGGTTTTGCTGAGCATGGAGATCTGAGCAGAGAGCTGGCTGGCCCTTGGAAAAGGTGGCTCCTGTGAATCGTCTACATAAAACTGCAGGTGGTTGGCCCAGGGCATAAATGGCAGCAAAAGCATTGATCTTTCTGCAGTGAGAACAGAGGGACATCAGCTCTCAACCTGACCTGCAGTTCTGAACACCAGGTTCAACTCCCTGTTCAGAGGCAGGACAACCTGTCCTCAGTCACAGCCCTACCCGAATCCGTGCCCTTCAGATCCAAAACAAACAACAGCCAGTTCCTGGTAGGGTTGAGGAGCAAACAGCAGGGCCATCAACAAGAGCCAGGTGGGAGCTTCTGGCTCTAAGCCTGAGAGAGCTGGGGAGGAAGAGGAGAAAGCAACACAGTGACGGGAACACTGATGTCCAGAGAAGGGGTGCAGCAGGGGTGGCAGAGTGCACAAGTGAGTTCACAACTGCCTGTCAGGGAACCAGCTCGGCACTTAGGAGATGTTTTCTTGCACCAGCTATAGCTCAGCACCTACAGGATCAGCAGCATGACAGCAGGAGCAGTAGGCTCCTGCCACTTTCTCCTGGTGACCCAGGGTGTTCACCCATCAGTACACTTGCACTCACACATATGTAAAAGCCCCAGGCCATCTGCTCTTCTTCAGACTGCAAAATTATGTAGTTTGAAAAGCCCTAAAATGCTGATTCCTCCCTCAGCAGGGACACAGTTCTCCAGAAATACAAAAGCATGAGTCCATTGGGGAAAAAGGATATACTGGACAGTAAAACACTGTAACCATCTATCAATGCCATGTGGGATGCTGCTGAAAGAATTTTGGAACAACTGTGAGACTTTTTGGATGCTCAAATGCTGAATGAGTCAAAAAATCATCTGTGTCCTACAGAGAAACATTTTAGAAAACAAAGCAATTGGCTTCTAGCAACATGATGTAACCTTGGTTTTTCCTCCCCTTATTGTAAGTGCATCTCTGGGTGTTTGCTTTTAAAGCTGTATCCATTAATAATGTGCCTCTATATTTATTTAGAGATATGTCAAACAAGGAGCGCTTATCCGTAGCTCCAGGCAACCCAACAATTTTAATACATAAACAGCTATATAAATGAGTCTCATAATTGTCCAACAAAAGCTTCAGCAACAAAGAGCCCCATAAGCACACCGTCTCTGCTCAGGATGCTCAAAACTCAGCATCCACTTCAGCAGCCAAGGAGAATAAATAAGCTTTCCAAGGGAACCAGCTCAGGTTATTACAGATCAAACAGAGGAACAAGTTGTTTGCCTTTCCTTAGCTTAAAAAAAAAAACAACCCACAAATGGAAAAACATGGGCCAGTTTTTCAAGCAAGCTCATCACATTGCCTGCCCAAATTACACTTACATGCAAGTGCATGAAAATGTGTTGTTTCCCTGGTCATATGCCTGAACTGCATCCACATTTTCCTCAAATGCCTTCTGGAACTTGACAGGACACGCACGAGCAACCTCCCCAACCCTTCAGAAACCAGAGCATGGGCATGCTGGTGGGAACAGAGGAAACACCTGCATTCCTCCACAGCACAAATGCAGCCAAAATAATGATGAGTCTGAAAAAAGCCCGACCGAAGGCAAAGGTCAGGTTGCTGGGACTTTCTGGAGCAGAGGGGGCTCAGCTTGGTGCTTGGCAGGATGGAGCCTCATGCCCTTGTGCTTTTAAATGTATTTTCCTGCAGGAGATGGGAGGAAAAGCCAAATAAAAATAAGCAAAGGTTTTCAGCTCCTGCTGCAGTTCTGTAGAGGGGTGACTAAACACTGCTGGCGATAGCTCAGCCCCCATCAGAGCCTGTTGCTGCTGGCTGTATCCCTTCCAGAGAGATGCAGTCTGCCTGCCACTGGGACAAAGGAGGTGCACAGTGGGGCACAATGCAGCACCTCTGTGTCACAGGCAAGCAGCTGTGCCCCTGTGCAGTGCTAGCCACTGCTTTGGGCCAAGCCCTGCTCCAGTGAAAATCCAAACAATGCACTTGCTGAAACCTTGCAGGACCTATTGTGCACATCCCCCCACATGAAATACCAGCTGTGATGTTTTGGCTTCCCCTGTGGGGAGGTCCTGCTTTTACCCTGGAGAGGTGCACCACAAAACCGAGGGGAGGCACCAAAGGCACCATGGATGTTCAGCTTCCAAACTTGCTTTTTTCTTCCTGGATGGGAGTTACAGGCAAAAGAATTATATGAGAGCCACAATGGAGAAGGGTAAGAAAACCCTCAGTAGTTCATCTTAGACATCTGGGGTTTTTAATCCTCCTCCCTCTGTCTGTCTGATGCCCAAAGGAAAAAATAAAGTGCTTGGACAGGCCAGTTTGATGTGAGTCCCTGTCCCTCCCTTCCTGCTCCCCCTCACTGCAGCACAAGAGGAAAAACACTTGAAAGGCTAGGGGGTGGCCTCAAGGATGTCTGCTTTGCCTCCACTCATGCCACTCTTCCTTTTGTATCTTTTCTAACATCCAAAGAGGAAAAAGGCAGGACCATCTCCTGCACCCAGGTGCCTTTCTCACACACACACACAGACAAGCACATTCCCATTCAAAACAAGACTGTGGTACATTGAACTTGTCCCTGAATGTAACCCTTCTGGCTTGAACAGCCCTGCTGGCTCCTGCCTTGGGCAAGGTTTCAGTTTCCCTGTGGCTTGATGACGTGATTTGGGCAGGATTTATGAGGCTTACAAAAAAACACAATTAAATCTAAGGGGCAATGAAGGGGATTTTTTTCTTCCTTTTTTTCCCCTCCCTTTTCATTGCTTGCTTCTAGGACTAAGGCAAAAGTTGAATTGGCAAAAGTCCACTGTGTTGGCTGGAGCCTGAATTTCTAGCCAAATATGTTTTCTCCAAGTCTAGTTAAATTGATTTCCTTGAGTTTTTCAGACATTTTCCTTGCTGTAAGTGACTGAGAAGCCACTGACATTTCAGCTGAGGAGCAATCAAAATACAGGACCTGAAGAGCCAAACCCATCTCTGCTGTAACTGCTGTGGCTGGCACTGCAGCTGCCACCACTGAGGGAAGCAGCTGAGGTGGACATCCTGGAAGATAAGGCAGGTAGGGAGGAGAAGCCAGGTTGGGACTGAAATATCCCCTCTGCTTCCAGCAGAAAAAGAGCCAACCCTTTGGGAAGAGACCCAGTCAGGTCCCTATTTGACCCTGAAATCTCAAAGAATGGATGTACCCAAATCCAACAGAAAGGAGCATGACCTCCACTGGGAACCACACATGCTGGAAAAGAAAATGCCTGTGTCCCAACTTTGTGCTTTGAGTTCTGTTCAATAAATAATGACAGAGTATGCTGGAACTGTGTCAGCTATGTCATTTCAGGTGATGAAGGCTTGTGTTTTCTAGGTACCAGCTCTGTAAACCCCCGAGGAGCAAGGTGCCAGGGCAAGCAAGGGTCACACGGTGCTCAGCGAGGCATGTGCGCACCCACAGCCACGTGTGCCCAGGCTAATGCATTTCTCCCTCCTGCAGAAACTAAACTTCAGATCTTGTGGGCTGATTTTCTTAATCCAAAAGCAAAGGTCAAACAGAAAGTACGTGGCTTTGGTTTATTTATGAAGAACCTTAGCCATCAGACTTTCCAAAAGCATCAGCAAATTCTGCACATCCACGTTTAAACCCCTCAGAAAGGTTTAGTGCCCTGCCCTTCCAAAGGCCCCACTGTTCAGGTGCTGGGCTGGCAGTGCCAGGAGCCAGGAGTCTGGCCCAGCACCAGCCAGGCTGGCACAGGCCACAGCAGGGCCACATCCACCAGGAGAAGGGACACTGAACTCAGACACAGTGCATTCTCTGAGGATGTTAGTGCACTTGAATTACTTGCTTATTTCTTACTACATTACTGAAAAGGAGAGTGAGAAAAACCCCTCCCAACTCTCTGAAGAGGAAATGAATAGGGAAACTTTGAGATTTCTCATCCCTCCAAAAAGCCCCTCGGTGAGCATGGCTGTTGCAGCTGCCCTGAGAGGCCTTGCACCAGCTCAATCCCGATACCAACAAGGAAGTACCAACAAGGCACTTAAACCACAGAACCTGCTTCTTTTCTAAGCCTTCGGGTTGCCTCAGAAGTTTTTCAAACAAGACGCTTTCCTGTTTTTGAAACCTGTGCATCCGTATGGTTTGCAGGTTACTCAAATAACCTTATCACTTGGAGCAACTCTGGCATGAATTTCAAAACTGCTTACTGCGGCGCTCCCCTCCCCTCTCCACACATATCTATTTACTCATAGGGAGCCTTATTTACAGTATCTTCCTGCCAACTGCTGACACAGAAGAAAAAAAAGCCCTGGGTTACACATTAAGCTTTATCGTTGAAGTATTCATGCCAGACGGTGTCCAAACAGAGTTAACTGACTGACCTTAGCTCAGGGTAAGCCACACAAGGGGGAAATTTCTATCGCAATCTGCTTGCACGGGCAGAGCTCGTTTCGCACCACCAGCTTTTTTATCTCCTCCCCCCCGTCATCTGAGCTGAAAAGGCTTTTCAAAGAAAACATGGTTTTGTTTTCAGAAAGCCAAGTAAAGCTAGGTCCTTGTAAGTTCATTAAAGGAGGGATTTCCAGAAGGAGACGTTTGCAGGTAAATGTTAAGGTATGGAGAGGGCTGCCTGTACAATAAATCCTCATCTAAAATCCACACAGCCTGCAAGTCAAATTCAATTCTTCTGTCTAAAATGGGAAAATGAAGAGGACTGCCATGCAAGAATATGCCGTCCAGAAGGTCTGGAAAATCCAGAAATCAGCTTCACTATGCCTGTTTTGCACAGCAGCTTTGGAAAGATCTGCCAAACGTAACAGTTTCACTTGACAGTCATCTTTTGGCTTAACTTCTGAGCTGGCTGGTGGCCATCTCCCATTGCACAATAAATGCCTGAAAAATTAATCATAAACTCCCTGCTTGGAACTCCCAGTGCTGCTCTCCTGAAGGGTACCTGCAGCTTGCTCCAAAACCCTGCCAGTATCTCAAGCCCTGTTTTCATTAATGGCCCAGCCAGCGAGGGAGGACAAACCATCACAAAAACAATCCATGAACTTTATTCTTCCACTCCTACTTCTGCAATCTGCTGGCTGAGCCATTTACCTCTGTGTACACTCCATGACAGCCACACCACAGCCAGGCACAAAGGTGCTTATCTTGACCTCACACTTCACATCCTTTCTTCTCACAGCTAACACTTGGCTGGTGAAGAAAGTTGTATGACCTGTCTTGGGAGAAAGAAGAACCAAGAGCTACTCAGATTAATCTGCCCTGAGTCTCTCTCTCCAGTAAATTCAGTGCCACCAATTCAGCAGGAGTGTGTAAGGTCCCCTTGCTGGAACACTGTCTGCCTGTGTTGGTTTTGCCAGCAGGGACTCATGGGGATGCAGACAGAGTGGGTTTGTTTGTGAGAAGTACTGCCTGGCCAGCCCTGCCACCAGAGTGTGGGGCATGGGGCATGGGTGGGACATCACTGCACTGACTCCCTGAATAAACCACACCCCATTCTACTGCTCCCATGTCCCCTTCTGAAAAATTACTTTCTTCTGCCAAGCAAGCTGCTCTGCAATAGGAAGGGAAAGCCTCTGCTCCCCACTTCCAATCCTCAGCATGCAGTGCTAGCACTTGGGGAAGGCCTTTTCCCCGAGTTCCTGTCCCACCACAGCGGTGCAGCCCATGCTCTAACAACCTCACCAATGGCTCTGCACCCCGTTTGCAACAGAGGTCTCTCCCTCTGTGTACTCAGCAGAGCACTCAGGCTCAGGCAGCCCCCAGACCCTCCGAGCACACTTGGCTCTTGCCCAGATTGCACTGGGCAGCCGCTGTCACACTGCCAGCCCTGGGCTTTCCAGCCAGGATGGGGCCATCAAATCCAGGGTGCCATCTTCCCTGCAAGTCTAATTAAATTGCTCATTTAAAAAAGTAAGTGAATTGCATTCCTGCTATGTTAATTAGTTCCTCCTATGTAGTTTTCTTCTTCCAATAGAAAGAATTGAATTGAGCATACAAACACCCTGGGAAAATAAGAAAAAAAAAAACAAAAACAAAAAACAAAAAAAAAAAAAAAAAAAAAAAAAAAAAAAAAAAAAAAAAAAAAAAAAACACCCAAACAGGATTTAAACAGCTCCAGAAGGTAGCAAGAATGTAATTCCTAACATGTCTAATAACAAAACATAAAGGTATAAAACAAATGTGATTAAAACCAGAGAAGCAAGCAGCACACATTTTATTGCTATGTTTTCACTTTTTATTTCTTTTTAACAAGGATAAAAAATAACTTGTGCAACCTCCACCAGGAAGTGAGTGGATCTTTGAACTCTGCCATCTGGCTAGTGGAATCCGTATTTTTGTTGCCTCAGGTTACAGGTTAATCCTGCCAGTTTTTATTATTTGTAGAAGTAGTTTGCCTCTTGGAAGCTTTTATAGTCTCTGTCACAGAGAAGATTGCTGCTGAGCATAATACACACACAAAATACTGGGGTCAGTGGAGTGAGGACATTGAGCAGGAAGGGAAAGAGAGAGGGGGGAAAAAGACAATTCGGGCTAATCTAAAATTATCCCTTTTGTTACAAGAGAAGACTTTGCAACATGTGCTGGCGAATTAGCCTCACTCTGCAAGTCAGTGCAGACAGGAAGGCTGAGCCTCCCTGCTCATGGTGGAAGTCAAGCCCGAGCATGCCCAGCAGCTGGGGAGACCCATGTGATGACAACAGCATCCAGCTCCATCTGGTGATGTGCTCCCAGCCCCCCCGGGCACTTTTCCATCTAGTCTTGCAAGCAGCTGGATCAATTTACTCTAGCCTACGGTGCACTGCACAGGCACAGACTGAAATTATTACTCATGGAAATCCCCTCTGTCTCAGTGCTTTGAACAAGGAATCAGGTAGCTTTCAACCTCCTGACAATTAATAGCCTTTGGTCGAGGGAGAACAGTGCAAAAACGCTGGAAGGGATGGGTTTCAAAACAGCTTGCTTAGTTTCTAGTAAATTAAAGGGAGTGGGCGGTTGAGGTACACAGTAATATTATCCAGCCCAGTGTGGTCTTCACTGACGTCAGCAGGACTTTTTTTTCCCTTCTCTTTCCCTCTCCCTGCCTGCCTCCTGAAAAGAGACACATGGAGGCTAACGCTGTGACAGAAACATGGCTCATACACCCGGAGAACCTCCAGCTTTCCATCAACAAAGCCAGAGCGCAGATGCTCCTATGTTGCAAATGAGCAGCACCAAAATATATGCAAGTCATTTCAGAGGAGGAAAAAGCTGTTGGAAACAGAAATCATGAGGACTTGCTGTATGTATTTCTCTTCGTGTTGCATGATTAACTGCTCTGACTAAGACAACGATCTTCCTGTGGCTAAGAACACATCCTCATCTCAGATTTTGCTTGAAATAGCACATTTGACGGTGACCCCTCCCCAGAACTGCTGTGCCCATCCCAGCAGAGCTCTGTGGTGTTTGCAACTGTGTTTTCTTAGTCTCACTGAACACATCATTTTTCTCTGAGGCCCCTGTACTGTAGGCTGGAGGTATTATACAATAGCTGCCAGCTTTGCATTGAAAATATGCCAATAAGTTCAGCAGAAAAATTCCAGAATGCTTTCAGCAAACGTGATTTCTGTGTACCATCGTGCACTTGCAGCCTTTTCATGCACTGCTATTTGCATATGGAATAGAAGGTGGTTGGACAGCAAATAAAAAGATGAACAGCACTGAGATGCTGCAGGTAGGAAATGTGTGTAGACATCACCTTCCAGGTGAAGTGTAACACTACAGTGCCCACATTTACTGTCAAAAACATGAAACACAGAAAGTGTCCAGGCCAGGGTTTTTTTAGGGTTGCAAAAGACAAAGGGGGGTTTTTTATAACAAAAATGTGTACTGCAGCTCCTGTGCCAGGTCCTGACTCAACACAGACACATGCATAGTGCTCAAAGTGGAAGATTTTTCCAGTAATTGAGTGGACTGAATGAGCTCATCATGACCCACTGAGCAAGTTTTCTTAGTATTCCTTTTGAGCAAGAGAACAGCTTTGATCAGTGTTTGCACTCATTTGACTTCTCCCCTGTTCCCAAACTTTTGTTCCTTTCATGAAACACTCGTTCCATTCGGCTCCTCTTGGTGAAAGGAGCAATTTTTTCCTAAGTGTGGCCACGGGACTTAAGTAAATATCACTGAAGCGTTAAAAATCCAATGTATTAATGAAATGATACTGCAGGCACTGTCAAGTTGCAGGATCACCAGAGCGAGAGCAGGAGAAGAGTACTGTCCATGAAAGCCAAAAGACACAGTCATTCCACAGAGCACTGCAGACACAAACAGGGCATCCTTGTGCAGGAGGCTGAGGGGGATGTGTGAAAGTGGAAGACCACAAATCACTGCAAACAAATTATGCGATCACCAGCTGGCACATTCTTCTTGTCCTTCCATATTCTGATCTCCTGATTTTGTGATGGTCGCCCATGTAAATTGATGGAATTCTGCCTGCTGCTCCAAAGAGCATTTTTGGTGCTTGTTATTAAGGTATGAAACTTTATATGATGTGAAAGTTGAGGAAAAGGTCTTGAACCAAGTCATTTTTGTCAGGAGAATTCCCTCAGGGCCACAGCTATAGACTGGGCTTTGCTGCAAACACTCCATATTCGTGTGCCTGCCTTCTGAGAACAAGTCAGAGATTTTTACAAGGAAGTATCGCCTGTCTGCCTTTTCTGTGAGTTGCCTGCTGAGGTTCCTTTGACAACAGCATCTTTCAGGATGTATTTGCAACTTTCTTTAGGGCATTTTGTAGAAAAAAATGAAGGAATTAATAGCTATCCGTAATTACAACTCAGCGTGGCAGTGCCTGTGGGTTAATGGAGCTCATATCTCCAAGTTGCCACTCCTGAATTTTAGCCACCAACCTCTGCTCCCTTCTTCCTGCAAACGGAAAGTCCCTATTGCTTTACACAGTAGACAAAGACAATTACCCTCTGGACTTTGAAAGAAAAGGAACTTTGGTGAATACATAACTCAGCTGAGCAGCACTTTTCATTTAAAAGAAAACACTCTTCCATGTTCACACCCGACAGGTGCAGCCCAGGTGGTAACATGCTTTCTTCCAAGGTCTCACCAAAGAGTGGGAATGGCACCCAGAGCCCTGCCTACACAGCTTCAGGCTCTCTGACTGAGCACTTTAACAAACTCAACTGCGGCCACAACAGCCTGCAGCACAATACGCCCGGCCATGGCAGATGAGGTTGAAAGGAAATCCACCGGCTGCTCCAGTTCTCTTTTTCAGCTATTTTTGGAGATGTAGTCAAGTCCAGGCCACGTTGATTTGCACAGCTATCTTCAGACAGCCTCTGGCCACCCTGCCATGTGAGAACAGAGCTTAAGCCCCGGTTTTAAGTTCCAAGTAAGGTGGCCCTGATGGTGAGAAACATAGCCCAGCTTGTTCAGCTTGGACTGAGGTTGTCAATGTACACTGGTTTTGTAGCAGAGGATCAATGGCAGCTGTCAATTTGTGTCACCCTGGCCATGGGTCTGAGCCACTCATGCTGCAGGCAAGGCTGAAATTGGACCTGAAGGTGCACTTGCCTGAAGGTAGAAACAAGACCACCAGGCAGAGCAATTCCTCATCACCCCCAGACAATGCAAGCAAAAATGTTTGCCATCCCATGAGATAGGCCCCTGGAAAATATCTTATGTGATTGTTTTTCACTAACCTGGTGGCAAGCATTCAAAAAAAGAGGGCTGCACATCTCAGCTGGCAGGCAGAGAGTCCTTTACAGGGACATCTCTGAATTATTATTACTACCACTCTCCTTCTTTACAAAGCCTTCAGAAATCTTTCCAAGATGGTATTTTTGTGACCAGACAAAGGTCAGAGTCCCTGCTATGATAAATCAGGCCTGATTCGGAGAAAGGTTCAGCTGACAGAGTCATCTGACTAGGGCAGCTGTGCACAGACCCTGAACCAGTTCCCTTCTTGTGTCTCTGTCAGGCTGGGCAAGAAGCTCAGACATCTGCTAGTTCCTGAATTACAGTGTGCATGCAATAACGGACGTGCCCTGCTCAGGGAAGCTTGTGTTTATTATTTTCCAAGCTTTGCATCAACTACACACACAACCAGACCACAGTGTCCGGTCACCAAATCTGCTGTGTGCAGCTGCCTTGGCTGCTAAAATGAATGGTGACTTCGTAAGGCTGTGGCTTCCCTAGGAAAAAAAGAAAAAAACAAAACTAAAGGAAAAAAAAATGCATTTCCTCTTTTCTGTCTTGCCAAATCCTTCCCTTCAAGAAACTATGCAAAGTCATGCTAGGTAGTATCATACTCGTGAGGAGGGCAGCAGGCCCAGCCATACACACACACCCACAGCTTTGTTCATGTCTAGCAAAAATGTTTGGGGATAGTTCACAGCCACCCAGTGGGGGCCAGTGCATCCACATATTCCCTGGGATTTGGGGGAATTGATGTCAACCCTGAGCCAGCTCGAGGACAAGTGGCCCCACACAACTCCCCAGCATGTCCTGGGTGTCCTGCTGAGCACCAGCACAGTCAGCTCTTGCTATCATGCCAGCTGGGCCCCAGCACATCCCTGCCCCGTTCCCACTCCGTGCCTGCCATCTGAGGTGCTGTTTGGGCTTCCCCATGAAAAAGTGCTGCCCTGCTGAGTGGCCCTGGATCATTCCCTGCACCACCGCCTGCCCCAGAAGGAAACTGAGGCTGCCAGCCCCCCAGCAACCTGTGCAGAATGCTCGGGCACCCCTCCAGACCCAAAAATGCTCACATTGGGGTAGGCAGCAGCTGGGGTGCCTCCACAGCCAGCAGCAGTGTTCAGGGTGAGCTCCCAGCCCACAGCTGTTGTCCACAAATGAAGCTGAAACCCCCTTCCGCAATTCCCCTGCCAGCAACTGTAAGCTGCACTGCTTTGACCTTTTCAGGGAAATCTGCCTAGATGTTTTGGCTCTGCCTCCCTGGCAGCCACATCAGAGGGGGAGCTGAGCCCACTGTAAAGGTCAGAGAGGCACAGCCTGCCCCTCAGGGGGCTGCTGGGCCTGCCAACTCAGCTGTTATCTTCCCATGGCTACGGCTGCCATCGCTGCTTGGAAAGGGCATGAACGCGATCCTGTTCTTACAGTCTGGAAATCGTAAGGCCATGGTCTCAGATCGGCTCTCAGAAACAGGAGAGGCAGAGTGCTCTGTGCTGGCTCTTTGTCAGGGAAAATTGAGAAGGGTCCTCACAAGAAGCTGCTTTTAGGGTTGATCACTTCTCAGAGCTACTTAGTCCTGCACTCAAAGGGCCAAGCCTTTTGCTTCACATAGGCATTTGTGTCTGCCTGAAAAAAGCAGTTAAAAGCCCTTGAGACTGAGAAATTTTAAATACACAGCAAAAAACCCCAAAGCTTCAAGCCTGTGAGCACCTCTCCTAACCATACACAAACTGCTTCCATATTTTACAAGTTTTGAAGAGTGCATGTATGCGCTTTGTAAACCAGCAAGCCTGACCCTGAAGCTATCTATCCAAAACTCATGATCAAAAACTTGTATTTGAGGAGCAGGTGACATCATTCTCCAAAGGGTTCCTTCATCTAAGTTAAAAAAATTTAAAAAAAGGAATTCTTGAAGCAGAACAACAGAAGCTCTGAAAACTTGCTTTCTGTGCCAAGAAACATGATGCATAATGGGGACACACACAGTCCCATCCGTACAAGTGAGAAGCAAACAGGCCCTATTTTCTGTACTTATGGGACTAAAATTACCCCCTGACAAATCCCCTACTACCTGTGACATTTAAATGTCCAGAAACAAAAATCTGTCCTGTGCCCTCTGTGCCTTTTGTCTACCCTCCTGCATCTCTGCATCCAATCTGGGGAGCATAGGTAGGGATGGGGACATGGTTGAGGGGTGCTGCCATTCACATGCTTCTGTAGTGCCCCTCACTGTAGTGCCCTTGGGTCTTCCAAGGCACTGTGGCTTTTTTGCCAACACTTCTGAGTGGCTATGGCTCACACATTGCTGTGTCAAAGTTTCTTGGTACCAATTTCAGGGTATCATAACATCCCAGGAGGCTGGGATGTGGCCACTGCCAAGACAGCTCAGGTTTGTTGCCTTACCCAGCAGCAGTCCCAAGGGCTGTGACTGTGAGACCAAGTCATGCAGTCCAATAGGAGCATAGCATATCTGTAGGGCAAAGCACTTGAGATTAAGGATATTGCATCCATGTAGTGCACATTTTAGAAGGGGTTGCATCAGTCTGGCTCTATGAACTCAGCTGGGAAGCAGACAGCACCCAGAGAGACTTTGCAGTTCAGTTTCTTCCACCAGAAACCCAGCTTATGTATTTTAAGGTCACCCCACAAGGTGGAAAGTTGTGTGGGAGCAACAAGGATGTTTGTCTAAAGGGCATCCCCATCCCGAACTGAGCCAGTAATGCAGGCACTTCCAGCCCATCTGTCTGCCCTGGGCACAGACATGGAAGAGTCCCAGTGCCACTGCTCACCAGATGCTGTGACTGTATGAGCAACCTAGGTGGACTCAGGCAACCTGACACAGGGAATAAGCACAGAGTTCACTGGCTGAGAAGGGGAAGGAGAGGAGATAAGTTTAGGAAAACAGTGCTGCAGAGGAGGAGGATGCAGTTACAGCTTCTGCCTGAGTACACCGGGATGCAGCGGGACAGGATGAGGTTTTTGGGCCATCCCATCTCATCCCCGTTTCCATCCCCAGCCCACACTGTGCTCCTGCAGGCTGTGGTGAGAGAGGAGAAAGGTGCTCCTGAACACACATCTAAGTGAAGGCCTGGACATGGAGGCAGTGGGGCAGGGGCATCCAGCTCAGCCCGGCCTCCTCCAGGAAAAGGCAGTTGGGCGGGCTGGCCTGCAGCCCAGGCAGCTTCAGAAAGGATACGAAACATCATCATTGTGAAAGCAGGAGGTGACAGTTCATGCTAAGGCAAGGGGCTCCAGGGTGATTTCACTGCTGGCATGAGGTGCAGCTTGCTGTGTGCCACCACTCTGCAGCGCCTCAGAGCTCCCCTCCAGCACAGCAGCCAGAGTGAGCCTCCAGGAGTGTTGTCCCCCGTCCACCAGCCAGGGCAGCCCACAGCATGACCAAGGAAACTCTCCTGCTTTGATTTACCTACAGGACTGGTCATACCTTTGTCTTCACAGGGAAGAACAAAGGCAGGAAGATAGAGACAAACATTTGTGACAAAAAAGAGGTGTAAAATCATGAAGGTGCCAGGTAGTTTGGAGTTCCATGGCAAGGCAGGGCCATCTCAAACAAACAGATGCCCATGAGATGTTATTTCTGGACACCACTTCAGAACGGATTTGGAGGGAAGTGTGACATTTACTGAGTCACCTCTACCACTTCCTGCAGCACCTGGTGCTTACTTCAAGGGCTCTCATTTAGATACTGAGAACTTGCTCACTGTTCAGACTCAAAATAAAACCATTTACTTTCTTTTTTTTTTTTTTTTTTCTGAAAAGCTTTGCTGGAATCATGATCTGTAATGCAACAGCCTCCAGTGCAGCCCCCTGTGCAGCACACAAGCATGATGAAAGAGCAACTTAAAAGCTGTCAGTCACCTGGTACTTTTCCCAGAAGGCAATCAGAAACACATAGCTGCTTTCTTCTTGAATCCAGCAACAACACTTTCATTTTCCAAGCCACCCAAACCATGTTTCATCCTGATGACTGATGGAGGTTTTTGCCACTTCCTCTGACTGCACCAGTAAGCTGCAGCAAGCTGTGGCCTCCTCAGCCTCAAACATGGTCTGCAGCGGCCACACCATGAACAGAAATAATTTTGAAGAACAGCTCTGAATCTCTGCCTTTATGAAGAGTCATTCAGGGCTCCTGTGTCCCTGCTTGTTCCTGCCAGAGCCCTCCAGGACTCAGGATGCACAGCCTCAAAGTGCAAGCAATTTCTGAGAAGAGGAATTGAAAAGAAAAGCTAAATCTAATTTAAAAAAAAAAAAAAAAACCCAAACCACAAAACCAACAACTAAACACAGACAAGTATTTCTTTAGTTTCATATCTAAATTATTTTTACACATTTCTTCTGCTTTTAAGTACTCCCCTTGCTGAGGATCTAAAACTCTGATTATTAATTGTGTGCACTCATTAAGCCTCCCTGTTTTGATATACAGTTTGTTAATAAGGAAAGGATAGATTTTCCACCTTGGTATTACAGAATTTACACAACATTTCACAGCCAATCCAAAAACATTTGTGGTGTTTCTTTCAAAAGTTGAAGCTGGATAAAGAACATTTTGTCCTTATGAAGACAAAACCTTTCATTAAAGGCCATTACAATCACAAAGGATCAGCCACCTAAACCCAAGTGTCTTTGTTGGCAGTGCATCCATTAAAACAACCACTCAAACAGGATATGACATGTAAATGTTTAGTCTGTGGGAAAAAAAAAAAAAAAAAAAAAAAAAAAAAGTATCAAATGTAGAAATGTAGAAATGTCAGAGGTGAAAGAGGAACTAGGGTTGTTTGCTGTTAGAAATGTCTCCTCTTGCATCACACTGGCCTATGAGAGCCATGCATGCAGAAGCACCATGGAAGTTCTAGGAAAGGATGAAAAACCTCCATTTCTTGTGAAATACACTGTTTTCCCAGAGACCATTCCAATTCAGAGTCAGACAGGAGTAAATGTGCAAAGCTGTCTGAGAAGAGCTGCAAAGCCACGTTGTTCTGCCCATGCATTGGGACGCGCTGTACAGCGGCTCTGCAGCACCCGTGCTCACCCAGCAAAGAGCAAACCCATGGCTGCAGACACTGTGCTGATGCTCTGCTTGCTCCATTGCTTTGAGTAGACTCTGAGGGAATAGTTCATTTGTTTTCAATCTCTCCTTGGTTTCTCTAGTCTGGGATATCGACCAAAAGGAACGGAAAAATGTCATGTTGACAATCAACTGCCTATTTAAAAGAATTAATATTGCTGCATTAAGCCTCCAGGGTCTGGGAGGTTTCGTATAGGTACACAACTGGACATTCAGCTCTGAAAAATGAGGCTGGACAGAGCAAAACAAAATTATGTTCTCTCCAGCTGGACATATTTTATAGCGTGTCAGTCTGCCACAGTAAAAGGAAGAGAGGAAAGACCAGTTGGGACGTGCACCCAAGCCAAGATGTTCTGATCATTCCTCTTTTTTCTCCTCTTTCTACTCATATACCTGGAGACTTTAAAAACTAGGTGCAGGCTGGGGCTGGTTGTGAACCAAAATAAGGAGAGGGCTGTTGTGGACATCTGTGCTTGCTTTCTTGTGGGACCTGTCAGAAAAAGAGGCAGGCTGCATTTTTACTGGAAGGGGAGATTAATCATCTAGGAGATGCAAACACAAGAGAAAAGAAATAGTGTCTGTTGAGACACTTCCAGCTACATCATGCCCCTTACCCAGCATGTTCCTGGCATTAAGGGCAGGATCAGCACCCAAAGGTCTCCAGGGCACTGAAAGAGTAGAGCTGCAGGGAAGTGGCTGAGTGCCAGAGACAGGCACCTCCTATGCCACTGCCAAGGCAGTGAGATCCTGCACACAGCCACATTCTTCATAAAATTACAGAAAATGTTAATTTATAGCAAATCCTTCCCAATTAAAGACCATAAAGCTCCACAGTTAATCAAGCTGATTAAATGAATTAAACTTGTTAAGAACAGTTTTATCAAAACATTTACATTTCTGCTGAGCAGAGATTCATGTGACTTTGAGCTGCAAAGTACATAGTTGCCATGAGAGGACTGAAAAGAGGATTGGGAACATTAACCACGGAAAAAAATCAAGCCTACCACTGCTTCTCCTAGCATTCATTTAAACAAAGGAGTTCCCTGCTCCATTAATTTCATAACCATGTCAGGTATCTCCTACTTTCTGGAAAGAGAGGCATTGTTTACCCATAGTGGTAGGAAACGTATGGGTCCAAAGGTGAGGAATTCACCCCCACCTTAAGAAATATCTCCAAGCCAAAGTGCTGCAAGAGGTCCTGGGAGAGCAGCACCCCTCACCCAACCCATGGTGTACATCCATGGCACTTGTCCAGGTAAAGTGATCTGAGTCCAAGAGCACCTGTAAAGAAACATGTCCATAAGAGAACACGACACACATGTGTCCACAGCTGTCTCAAAGATTACAGTAACTCAGCAGGGGATTTTTTCCTTGTATGTAAGTCTGCTCAGCTTCAGGCCCCTCAGACAATCATCCAATAAAGGCCTTAGATTCTAACTTCTTAATTTAGACACTTGTCCTCAGTGTCACCCAACTGGAAAGAGGAACTGTACATTTAACCAGCATCCTACGTCCTTCAGAAGAGAGCAGAGCAGGTTGGTGGTGACATCCCATTTACGTGTGCCACACCAGGACCCGCCAGCCTCCACATCTTCCCAGAACCTCACTTGATGGGGCTGAGCTGGGAGCAGACCTGTAATGGCTGGACACAGGCTGAGCTGGTATTGAGGGTTTTCTCTGAGCTTATGCAGAGAGAGGGACACCCTCCTCACTACACTCCACACCTCTTCTAGGATAAATAACATGTGGGGTTTGCTGTCTATCTGCTCACTGTAGAGCAAGTCATAACGATAGGACTTACACTGCATGCCTCACTCCTGCACAGCTCAAATACAACAAACCATGGCCAGGAGTAGGGTATCTAAACACACAGCAGCAGGCATGCCTGCCACAAAAGGACAGCCCATGTGCATGGAGAAGGCAGGCTAGTGTGGGATTCAGATCCTTCTCAAATATTTAGCCCACCTTGTTGATGGGTTTTCTTTACTGCTGCAACATGCACTGCTCTCCACAGCAGGTAGTTTGAATGTAGCACTGTGTGTCTGCCCAGCACTTCATCCACAATAATGTCCTGCCAACTGAGGATTTAAACAGTGAGACTGCACAATTCCAGCTAAGAAGGCAGTGAAGTGGGAACAAGCATGTTTAGAAGATCTGCAAGTTCAGCATTTTGCAGTGAGTTCTGCTAAGGCAAAGACAAACTTGGCATTGGTTCTTCATCTTCTGTGCCATATGCTTTATTCATCTGAGAGCTGTTTTTCCTGCAGGGGAGGGTGGATTGGCAGGTATGGAAAGAAATTCATTAAAATTACTTTGGTCGGTTCTTTGTGCTGGCCACCATCTCCATTTTGGTTTTTATTTCTCATGCCTAGAACAATCCTGAAAAAAAGACATCCTCTCCTGGAGCACAATAAATATTCTCAAAAGGAGTGCCTCAAAGGCCATGATCTTTGGATGAGCCTGTAAAGGCTACAGGTTGTGGCTGGGGTATTTATAAAGAGTGGAAGAAACCAAGAGACTGATAATAAAAGTAACACATGTTGAGAAATCAAATATACTTACATTCCATGCAACAATTGGATATTGGCAAAGGTACCATCTGTTTATGTGCAAGCCACTTGCCTGGTTTTGCAACAACAGGTTTCTATGATGATGCTTGAGCTGAGCTACCTATTCCATTTTGAACTGCTTGTCAGACAAATGGTAGGCTTTTTAATGGAAAGACAGACCCTTGATTATTTTAGGCTCAGGGATTCTGGCCAATTCCTTCCCAAAAGTGGCTGGGGTTGAATAGCCAAAGAAAATTTATGCACTTAAACCTAATGATGCTTAAACACTGCAAGTAACAACATAGAAATGGACAGAAGCCTGAGGGGTAGCAGAAATCTTCAGGAAAAGGACTTTTCTGTTTAGAGAAACTGCCAGCAGTGGCCATTACAAATGTATTTCCATGTTCTACCCTTTTAAAGCATATATTTTTTGCAGTTAAAAAGAAGTCTGCGTTCATTCTTGAAGTCCTGTGATGTTTCTGCACCTAATGGTTTTCAGGTCTGTCCATAGGCTGTAGCAAGTTTTTGTTTATCCATATAAGACAAAGCTTTGAATGGTTCAGACCACAAAAGCAGAAATCAACTAACTCATGACCCACAGGCAAACAGGGTGGGACATTTGCCTCCCACGGCTTTGGAGAAGCTTCCAGTTCACTGCCAGTTTGACACAATGATACTGGGTAGCCACACAAAGCCCTTTGCCTCTGTCCTTTCCTTGATTGTGAAGTTAGGTACAAACCCCTTCCTATTTCCACCTCTAATGCCTACAGGGAAGAAATAGTCAAAAAATTTCTTAAGAAAGATGAAAACCGCATAAACATCCTAGTAAATGCTCTTCAAGTAGTGCACGTTTCACAGGTTGGGCTTAGGTGTCATTTACAGGTTAGGTTGAAATTGAGTCCTTTCATATTCTAATCCACATTGAATATAAAAATGAAGTGTGTCCTGCACATACAAAGTGCATATACCATTCCAAAGCTTTTACATGTCCAAACAATCAGCTCTTAAAACCTCTGCCTGAGTTTCAGCAGAATGCATTAGTGCTGACAATAACCAAAGGCTGGACTTCTCCAGAAGGGCCTTGCTCACCATTATAATGCACTTCCCTTTCCATATATCCAAACTGTTATCCTGCCCAGATCCCAGGGAGTGCCCAGCATGACTGTCAATAGAGATGAATCGTTTCCCAAGCTGGAGACTTATGAACCTGTAAAGCATTTCTTTCTCTTTCTGTTAAAGGGTCGTTTTGGATGTACTAATGAGGAGGAGTGTGTGAGGTTTGATCTCACAAAAAAAAAAAAAAAAAAAGTTTCTGAAATGAGGGATTGGGAAAGAAAATAGCATCTAACAGCTCCTGCTGGGACATGAGCAATGCAAGGAAACATTTGGAAAAATAATCCATAGCAATTGTTGGAAAGGGCTTAACAAATGGAAAAGAAAAAGTATCAAACTAAATGCTGCTTTATAAAATAAGAGGGCCTCATTTGGACCTGTAGAAGGGTGAAGAACATTGTGTTATTGAGCAGAAGGGGGATGGCTTTTCTCTGCAGTGTGCTGCTGGGTCTGAGCCATCCTCTAAACAGATAAAGCAACTGCAGGCACTTGTGTGTCAAAGAGATGTTGGCATACTGGAAAGAATTCAACAATGAGCAACAATCAAATAACTAAAGGGAAGATTAAATAACTAAATAGCACAGTTTGGATAAGAAAATCCCTAAGAGGAAGATAAAAATCATTTGAAGGTATCAGCATCAAGGAGAGAGTGCTGTTTACAGAGCTCTAGATGAGATGTAATAAGAAAGGAAAATACCTCTTCCTGCAGAAAGGGAAAATGCAGACTGGAAGTTTGAGATGCTAACCCCCTGCTGGTAACCTTCACAGCCCTCTCAACCCCCTGCCACAATCTCAGTCGATGCAGAGGTTGCCAAGTGAGTCCCCCGGACCACTCACAGCCACGATGGCAACACCCTTCTGCAAAGCACCCTGCCACACACATCATGTGTGCTGCCCACCAGCAGGGTCCTGTTGCCCTGCGCCTGCACTTCCCGCATGGAAAGAGAAAGCCAAAGTGTTTCTCTTCACATTTTCCCATCACTAAAATAAGATTTCTCCCCAGCATTTGATATAACAGAAAGCACTAACTACCTGGTAGGTCTGCAAAACAGCAAGTCCACCTCTGGAGCCTGCAAATGCCACATTACAAGCACAGGTCAGTACTTGCCTGTAGCAACTGGATGCATAGCAGCAGGATTTCACACACACCCCTACATGTTTTCTGGTGGGGCCATCCACAGAGCCAGTTTCTAATTTCCCCCTGTGAGCTCTGTCTGGAGTTAAAGTTGCTTAACTCTTCCCATTAGTGATGGCTTGTTCGAGCTCAAATACACCATGCTGGATGTCTGCCTCAGGCAGACTCTTCTGGTAACTTTTAGCTAAAATAATTCAACTGACTCCTAGAATAAGATTAGGAAGATATATGTTAGCTTACTCTGTTCAAATCAAGAGATCAAGCATGTCTGGCTCCAGAGGCTGGTACTGATACTCTGCCAAGGAAGGGGGATGAGCCTTCACGAGGGTCCTAAATTCCCCCAGCTGTGGTCAAGTTACAAGTTATACAAAGCCTCACTCTGCATGTGCCTCATGGGGGCTTGCTTGAGTTTGGTAGGTAATTTATCTGAGGACCCATCTGTTTTGGTCTTGCTGCAGGCAAGGGACACAGGTGCTACCTACTATCAGCAATGCTGAGGACTGCCTTCAGCTGTGGCCTTGAAGGTGAAGCAGGGATCCTCTCATCCTGCACAGCTGCAATTAAGCAGGACAAGGACCTTTCCCCACACAACCTCAACTCCCCAGAGAACTGTCTGCCCTGAGCATCAAAAGATACAGAGTTGTTATTGGGGGAAAAAAAGTATTTACATATGGATTTTTATTCTGTAGCTAAAAGCAACACTATCATGGTGCCTGTGCAGATGGGACTCAGATGGTAAGTGTTACATCAATCATTTCTAACTGCTGAGTCCTTGACCCTACAAGCTTCCCATACTTTCAGTCTATGTTGTGTTTGTGTCATTTCCTTGATTTACACGTGGCAAACTGAAACAAAGATGCAGGAATCCCATCATGTGACATCACACTGGCTATCGCATGACTCACCGGCAGGGCTGGCTCTATTCTCAGATGTTAATTCCATCATGCTTGAAAAGCAGAATAACAGGGAATACTGATAGCCCAACAACCTCTGATGAGGGAGCAGGCAGAAGTGACTCACAGCCTGTGCCAACCACTTCCCCACGTATTTGCTGACAACAGATAATTACTGCACAGCAGGAATCCCTGGGTTCTGCAGGAGGTATGATCTGGTGAGGATACTCCCAAATATGACTTCTTCTGCTTCTCCTGGTGCTTCCAGCCTGCCTTCTGCCTTGGTCCTGCTCCCATATCAACCTCCATGTCTGATATCAGTTCCCCTCTCCAGGCAGGGGGCCCTCAGCCTTTGCACTGCAGTGGGGTTCCCTCTCTCAGCCAGATCCTAACCCCTAGGAAAGCACATCAGCCTTCCTGCATGTTCACTTCAGTATCAGCAAAGGAGCACATCTGGGAGCATGTCCAGGCTCTGGTGCACAGCACTGCAGTGACCCTGTCAGCACAGGCTGCAGTGTGCCTGCCATATCATCATCTGTGATTTAGCCATCAGACTTGAACAAGTTTCCACTGACCAAGTGTTTTCAGAGAATTCAGTTTCTAACTCTTAAGAAGTTTCTATTGAGTGGCTGAGATCTGAAGGCCTTTTTTCCCTAAAGTTTCTTAGTTCAAGTTATTTCTTTTTTCCCCCCATGAAAAACAACCAAAGGCACATTCCTGATATCTGCCAAATTTCAAGCCTCTCCTGTAGAGGCAGAAAGTGCTAGAGTTCATTAACAGATCACTTTAAAAACATGTTTGAATATGAAGGAAAAAAATACTGTTTCTCTCATCTCTTTCTTGTAAGAAAACAAAATCATTTTTTGCTGAATCTTCCCAGATGCATTCAGCCTGAGACAGATACCCAGAACAGCTAAGTGGTAGATAGATAAAGCTTTCAGGGGTTTACAAGCAACTGAACCCTTGGTCTTATAAGAAGCATTAGATAGTCTTAAAAACAGAGAGTCCACATCAGAGTCATCAAGTACATGTAATTTAAACTGAGCTTCTGCTGAGTCAGGAGTAGAGTTGATCAGAAAATGAATGAACTTGATAAATTTACTTTGGTAAATCCCCAAATTTGTAATTGCTTTTGTACTTTCTAAGAAAACCATGCTAAAGAGACTTGTTTCCTTCTGAAGTGCCTGTAGTCTGCCACAAGCTGCCTAAGCAGAGACTTTTTGGGATCTATATGAGCTTCAAGAGTGATTCTCCCCAGGACCTCCACTGGCTCTCCAGGAGCCCACTCTGGGACCTGGAGCTATATCTTCCCCCTTTCCCAGCACTCACAGATCTCCAGGGCAGGCTACTCATTCTAGGGGGGCACCAAGAGGATGCAGGTGCCAAGCACGTGTTGCATTGCTCAGCACTCAGTTTGGAGCTAGACACAGAAAGCTGCTGAACTGGGTAGAGGAGCAAGCCCCAACTTCTTGGATTAACTGTGTATGTGTGGATTATTTACAGTGTGGAGTAATGGGCACCCTCAGTGAAGGGTGCTGCCAAACAGAGGGAAAGCTGTGGGTTTTTATTTTGGATCAGGTCAGGAAGGTCACTTTGCAATCATGTTATGGCATGAACTAACAAAAGCCTCAGCTCATCTCCCAGTCTGTCACTGCTGAGCATTTCCATCTCTACATCACACACACACACATATGCACACACTCTCCCTGCACAGGGCCATCCTACCAATACCCAGCACGGCACCATACCCTACATCAGGCTGCTCTTCCTCATGAAGCATGTATGCAGAATGTGTGATCCCTGCCATCTCATTTGCAAAGCACAGGCAAAGCCTATTCCCCATTTGTTTATGCAGACAGGAGGCAGGTAGCAGGTCTGCAGACAGATGGGCTCAACCTGTCCCTCCTTCCTTCCTCTTGCCTCCCACCTTTTCCCAAGAATGCCCACTGCATGCTTGCACCTGCAGTGGTGCCACAGCACTTGCTGAAACACCTTTCCCTCTGCTTCAGGGTTGGTTTTGTCCTGTGAACTACAAGCTGGTGCTGTTGTTTCACAGTGCTGCTCTTCAAGCCCCTCTTTCATAGCCACACCATAGTTCCTGATCCTTGCAACTGGGAACCTGCTTATTTATAAATCCTTGCTGACAGAAAGGAGTGGAGGTGGGGTGCAGAGGGCAAGAGAGGAGTGTGTTTTCGTTTCTGTGCTTTTGATTTTGTCTGTGTAATATAGAAAAGCTGCCCTTACACCAATGGTGTGGCCATTGCTGGGGCAGCAAGGGTGTGAACAAGAGGGCCTGCGAGACCTGCAGTGCTGCATGAGGTGTGGTGGCAACACCCGGTAAAGGGAACCCATGAACAAGTTTTCATGTGAATAATGAAAACCCAAGCCTCCTCACCCTTCTCCACGTTCCAATCCCTCCTCCTGTTTTCTCTGTAATTTCCTTTTCATATCTCTCGCTTCTTTGCACCCCAATTTTACAGCTATTGCTCCTTTGGGGAAGAGCATCCCTGTGCTGAGATGATGAGTTTATAAGGCTGTGTTGGGTTGATGTGGCCAGAAATGTCTATTCTATCACCATCTGTTGAAGCCTGGTGGGGCAGTGACCCTTATCTCCGTGGCACATACTATCTGCTAATGGGCCATCTTTAAAACCAGGTGGGGCAATCATCTTTATCTTTTCCACAACCCATCCTCCCTCCAAGAAGATATCATCTGCTGCTGGCCCATTCAGTCCCACAGTATGACTGATAAAATTACATCATCCCATTGGGAGATGCTCCAGCCAGGGGGAGGAGACAAGCCTTTCCTAACCAGATTAAAAACTGAGATTTTGGACAGCAAGATACTGTCTTTCCACTGGATTCCAGAGGAAAACCAGACCTTTCCACACCATCCCTGGACTTTCAGAGGAAAACTGCACCCTTCTACAGGAGCACTGCTTCAACTGAACCACATCTGCCACTGCAGGAGGACTGTAGCCACCATTTAATTGGACTGTTACCAACACCCTGACTGATGGGGTGTCAGGTTGTATTCTGACTCTGTCAGCGCTGCGATTGTTCTTTGTAATACTGAATTTCTATTTTAATTTTCCTAGTAAAGAACTGTTATTCCTAATTCCCATATCTTTGCCTGAGAGCCCCTTAATTTCAAAATTACAATAATAATTTGGAGGAAGGGGGTTTATGTTCTCCATTTCAAAGAGAAGTTTCTGCCTTTATTGGCAGACACCTGTCCTTCAAACCAGGACAAAGGCAGAGGGCTGCAACAAATGCCTCGTGAAGCCCAGCCAGCAGCCCCCAGCCCCCTTCTTCCCCTCCTCAAAGTTCACACGGTTTAGTTTGCAAGCTTCCTGCTGCCTGCCCAGCCAGCTCACTATTCACAGGCCAACTGTGCTCCTCCGCTTGGCTCCCGCAGAAGAATAAGTATAAAAAGCCCTGAAAGTCTTGCTGCTGAGCCAGCAGGAAACTCAAACTGCTCAGAGCATGGGAACCAAGAGAAATGCTGTGGCCAGCACAACAGGTATTGTTTGGGAGGAAATCCCGGCAGCAGACACGACTGCCTACGCACACACAGATATACATGTATATGTTTAGTACAGGTTTGGCAAAAGGGAAGGTTGGGAAGTGACTGAGGAGAGAAGAATAGATTAGCAGTTATATCCAAGAAAGAATAAGAGAGCTGCTTAGCCAAGATAAACATTCATTTCACTAGCCAAAGAACCGCCACGTTTGCCACGCATTCAAACCATGTGGGACCTCAAGGTAAAGTGATGAGTCTGGCCTTGGTCTCTTGACCTTGGGTTTTTGACAAGTCTTTCTATGTCCTGGATTTTGTTCACATCATGAATGAGTTTATGAGTTTCTCCCACTTGCTGTGTTTTGATTTATGTCAGGGAGCATTTCTTTATCTGGATTCCCTTTGAGTTAAAGGAAATGAGGAGATGGACTCCAGGAGCACAACTCCTGCACTCCAACCTCTGATGAGCATCCAGTCCCTGGGAACCAGAACTGAGGCAGTCTGGTGTAAATCCCCTGACACAGCAAGTGCTCAGCACCAAACAGCCACCTCTGTGAATCTGCTTCCTGATGCACCACACCAGCTGCTAGCCATGGGCACAGTCTATCTGCAAATATGGTAAGTTTAAGTGCAAAAAGAGAAGGAAGAAGGAAAAACTTGAATTACATAACTTCTTTTTCCAGTTAATAAAAAAGTGAATAAAAGCTGTGGTAAATGAGCTCACAAATGTCACATTCACAGGGATCACAACAAGAAGTTTGACAAGATTATGGTGATCTAGAAGTATTTTAATTATTATTTCTTACAGTCTTTCTTGACAGAGATGCTCCAAAGAAAGAAACCTGAGAGCAACAGATCATCCCACACAGGTCAGCACCCCTTGCAGTCGTTCCAAGAAGGAGCAGCTGTGAAAAGCCCTCATAAGAGAATGTGTGGCCCCAAGTCTTTGGACAAACACCAAAAGCAGTTTGGAAACCTGGCTGAAACAAGCTGATTCTCCAGAGTCTGTAACACCAGTGGAAAATGTGGCTAAAAGTTTACCTCTGCTATTAGCAGTTTTCCCACAATAGGTTTTTCCTGTGTTATCTGAGAGTTTCAGGCTACTCAGGACTTCTGCAGTGCTCCTACCTCTGAAAGTCCACTGCGGAGTCATGGTTGAAGGAGGGAGATCTGAAATTTTACCTCCTGGGCTCCCAAATGAAAAGTCCTCCAAAAATGAAGGTGTCTTAAAACTCTGATAACTGCCTTAGTGACCCTGGCATGGGCACCAAGCAGAGATGAAGGTCTGGTGAGCCAAGCAGTAGGAAAGACAGTTGGTTGGTGCAGAGATAACCTGGGACGTTCAGAGGAGCCACACGGAGCTGAATGGAAAATGTGACCAGTCCTTTGTGGCGGACGGGACAGTCACATGCAGGAGATTTTAGTCAGCAGTGTGAAGCTCAGAGATTCCCAGCACTTCTCCCTGTAAGGGCGACCTGCAAGAAAACAAAGCAGTCCTCTGGGGAGCAGCAGCCCCTCAGCCCCAGGAGCAGCCCTGGTTTCCATCCTGCAGGGTGGTGACATGAAGCAGAGGAACTCTCCTCTCCTCACCCGTCCCCAGTCAAAGAGTACTTTGAGGAAAGGGAGTTAAACTGCAGTACAGCACGCCTGCACAGCAGAGGGGCTGCTTTGTGGATCACTCCTGCCCCAGGGAGTGTTGTATGCACTCTGCACCCACAGACACAGCTGCATGGCTTCCCGTGCACATCTGTAAATGCAGTGCTGTTCACAGAAGCAAACGAGCAGCTCAGAGCCTCCCAGATCTCTGCATGATGAGCAGGGAACAACCTGTGCCACTGCAAGTGCAAAGGTCACTGAGTCATCCATGTCCTCCTCCATGAAGCACAGGGACTGAGGGTGCAGGAAAAGATAACCCACCTCCCCAGGGCTCAGGAGGAGAGGGAAAGAGGTGAAACCCTCCCAGCAGCAGGCTCTCACACACAGCCTTGGCACTGCGCCTCCCTCCCTGACCAGGAAATTGGCTGCCATTACGTAGAGCCCCATTCAGCCTCGCAGGCCCATTCAGAGTGCTGGGGTGGGCTGCCAGCGACGGGACACCCATTGACAGAGCCCGTGAGCGCTGCACTGACAGTCCCTGCCTGCAGGGTGGGACATCCACCAGCGCCTTCATGGAGAAAGGCCCCGTGTGTTTGCCAGTGTTTGTTACGGGAGACCAAAGAGGAGAACCAAACTGTAAAGCAAGACAATGCTTCTAAGTTGAAGGGGAACATTTCTTCCCGCATTAATTATTTCCCATGCTATTCCTGGCAGTGACCTTCACCAGGAAGGAAAAAAAAAATTAGATTTGTTTTTATATCTTTTATCCGACTTCCTATACTAAAGCCTCTGGCTAGAATGACTCACATTCATATCAGCCATCACATTATATTACACTGTATCAGTGCTGCTACCTGTCTCATCTTCCTCAGCATTAGGGTTTGTTAACATTAAACCCAGCAATTTGCAACTATATTTAAAGACTACCTGCCTCAGTGGCAGTGTCCATAATACTTTTGTTTCATCTTTGGAAGTAATACCATGAGGATTACATTTGAGACTGCTGGCAATCTGCCCCAGATTTAAGGGAAATTTTTCTGTTGCAGAGCAGGCACCTGTTCTCCAACCACTTATGATGAAATCACTGGTCTGTTACGTGCCCACATGCTCCTGTAGAGATTCCTAGTATTATTTCTGTTCTCTGTGTGCAAGACAACTGCATGCTGAAACTACGGCCCTGTGGGGGGAATGATCCTCATGGTTCCTCATCAGTCATTGGCCCAGCTTCCCCTGTCCACAATTTAAAGGGTTGAGTAGAAACTCCACTAGAGGAATTTCAGAGACTAGCACCATCCTTGTTCTCTCATTTCATTCACATTTGTTTTTTTCTTCTGCTTTACAAACACTGTGCTTGCAAAGCATCACCTTTGTCATGAAAGGTGTGTTTGCAAGCAGGTTACCTTCCAGATTTTTCATTAAAAAAAAAAAAAAAAAAAAAAAAAAAAAAAAAAGCAGGCATTTGGATTGTAACAATGGCTGTTTCCTGCCAGAACTGAAGCTGTGCCATGCCAGGAGCTCTGTGAGTGCCCAGGGAGCAACCTAGCCCTCAGCTGCCTCCAGCCTAAAAGTGAAGCAGTCTAAAGGTTAAAAGAAAAATGTCATACTAGAGGTTTAAACACAATAACATACCTGAAAAAGAGTTTGATATTCATCCTACAGAATCCCAAGGAAACCTAGTGAAAATGTAACCAACCCAAGAGTCTGGACACTTTTGCCTGCCACAGAAATGCTGTTATTGTCCACCGTTGATGAAAGACCCCTGACCTACAGTAAGAGGATGGAACAAATGCTGATGCTGGCCGTGCTGGGGCCCTGCTCCATCTCTGAGTTGTGGCTCATAGCATGTTGGCAGGGCCAGCGCAGAATGTACCAACCTCTTTTATAAACAAAACAGCACCATGAACCTTGGTGTGAAATCAACTAATTTAAGGCAAATTGCAGCAAGTGTGACAAACAGCAGGAGGTAAGGGAGGCTTAAGGGTACTTCTAAAAGTGTTTATTTGACTGACAGCCCCAGAAGAAGTCATATTCTGAAACCGGCAGAATGTTTTCAGCAGCCATTATTCTTTCTAGTGCAGGTCTATCTGATTTTCCATAACACAAGATCTAACCACTGGGTTTGAGGCTGTACCACAGGATTTTAGTTCCAAAAAAAAAAAAAAAGCCTGAGAGACTTTAAAAATATATATATATGTGTGTGTGTGTATATATATATATATATTCAAGTCCCTAAATAAATACATGAATAAACATGACACATGAAAATAAATACCATTTTCTTTACATTTATACATGCTTTCATTCATTTACTGCTGCATGGAATATATTCAATAGCTTATTGTCATCCTGAAATAATAGGTATGCATTAATATCTGTTGCAAAACCATCTCTTCATGTTTGTAGGCTTTGTTGATAGAGGAGAGGAAGCACATAGGCCCTCCCAGGAAAGCTCTTATCCACAGGTACAAACCTTTTTTTCAGTGATGAATGAATCCTTTCAGAAATGCTAATATCAGCATTTATACAAGGTGGCCAATGTAAACAGTAACTTCTGGTTCATTATTCTTTTTCTATCCTTTGCCAATTTATAAATCTTCCAAGTTAGTGTTGAAACAGGCACCGTTTTGTTGGAAAAGAGCAAAAATGCATTTAGGAACTGAAATCTACGGATGGGAGTAGATGACATAACCTCAAGGAAGGGCTTTCCTGTGAACCCCACCAGCATGAGAGAGGAGGAGATAGAGCAAGAAGATGGGGATTTTGATATTTGAATCATATCTCAATGCTTGGATTCTCTCAGGAGATTTAGTACTACTTCTGAAAGCAGCAGCCAAAAATATGCTTTGATGTATCTTTCATCTAAGGCTATCTAAACTATGTTTGTGCAGATGAAGCACTGAATCAGATAGTACTTTTTTGTTCCCACTTCTACCACAAGTTCTTGGTGTGTCCTTGGAAAAGCAATGAGAGTTTGTGTGCCTGACCCCAGCCTCTCTCAGCCAAGCAGAGGAGAGACCATTTTCCCACACAGCAGCATGGAAAAAAGTTATGTGCATGATGAGATGGACAGGTCCAACCATACTGAGTCCTCCTGAAAGAAGAGAAAACAAATTGACACTGATCAGATTCAGGCTGCTCTAAAATTAATCATATGATTCATTAGGAAACAAATTCTTCAGTTCAGAAATTACCAGTAATAATCTTGTCTTCTGGGATTATTGCTTGCACAGATGAGCCAAATAAAGGACCATTTCAAAGATTGTGATTAATTTCAGAGCAAAGACACTGGCTTTGCTTTGATTGAAGAGGAATGTGACTTAAATTAGGCCAGCTGACTTTGTCCTGAAGAGGACTACAGTTTCTCACATGATCTGTAGCATAGCCAAGCTGTGGATGGTGACCTCTCTGGCCAAAGCCACAGGACATTCAACTCTGCCCTAGGACATTTGCCCCAGTAAAGAGAAAATAGACTGGATGGAAATGGAGTTGTCAGAAACTGTTGAGCTATAGATTCCAGAAAAAAAGCACTTCCTCAGATCATAGGGAATGATAATTTCTCCTACTTGCACTCTGCTCCCTGATGTAACTGAGCACTGATGGATTAAGCTGAGGAGACAGGGGGATGGAGGAGTAAGAAGTAATCTCTTTTGGTAAGGGAACATGTATAGTAAATAACAGCTGCAAAGGCTCCCTCATGTATTGAAGTCATTATAATTCAGTGTTTTCCTTCCCAAAATCAGGCTTTAATGGGAAGCAAGTTTCAACCTTTCTAAAGGAGTACTCTACAATAAGCTTGTTAAGCTTGGAAAGTACTTTGGGAGCCCCTGGGATGAAAGGCGCTCTAGGAATGAAAGCTGATATTTACGATTATTGCTTGAAAAGAACAGAGAGGAACAGCAATGTAAAATATGAATGGCTGCTGGTGCTAAAAAACATATCATTGACTTGGTGCCAAAGAAGATAGTCCTAGCTCTCAAACCTGGATGACAAGGATTTAAGAGATGCAAAAAGTGGAAGAGACTCCTGCAAATAACAGCAAAAGCCTACCTGATTGCAGGGCAAATAGGTATCTTGTGTGTTTTTCTTTTCTTCCTCCTAAATTGCAGGCCACATGATCTGATCTCTCTCATCCCAGCTCTGCCAGCCAAAACAGATGCCTGTTAACCACAGTAAGTACTGCTGGTTTGTACTCAACAGAGGAACCTACAGATCCCTTTGGACATCAGGGGAGAAAAATATCTTTGATAAGTGGTCATGTGTTATGGACTGGCCTAAGTAGATTCATATCTCGCTCAAAGGACTAAGAGCAGAAGCACTTCAGGCTAATGTAAATTAAACTTCTCTATTTTAGAAAGCTATAAGAGACGGGAATCAGGCTAGCAGGCTAACACCTACCTGCATACTCTCAGCTTGTAAAATGCCTGCTATTGATTTTACACTGGGCATCTGGCCCCCTAATGTGGCACTCCACAGCTCCTAGAGAAGATGTTTCTCTATCCAGACCTGCTATTGAGACATCTTTATCTTGGTCTCCTGCTCTTCCACTTCTCCCTGAGAAGAGCTAAAAGAAAATCCTTTGAGAGAAAGAATTCTTAATCTCCACTTCTTCAAAAACAAGCTTGAAAGTGACTCCAGTGCATAAGAAATCTTCCCTACAAAAACCCACAGGATCTCAGGAAGTGATTTTTTTTAAATATAGCAGAGAATAACACAGCATGTAGCACAGGCTGAATGCTAATGTCATACACATTTGAATTAGATATAAGGATATTATTTTTTTAATGAGCTACTGCAATGAATTAACAAAAAAAAACCTGTGCACTCCAATTTACAGGCTCCAAATGAAGACCTTTCACAGGCATGCATCAAGCAGATGTGGGTTAGTGGGCTAGAAGAATTGGAGTGGCTCTAGGGACAGGGATTTTGCTAATGAACACCCCACCCAAGTTAGCAGCCCTCTGTGTCTCTTGGGGCAAGCCTTGCAACCTCTCTGCAGGCCAGTCTCCCACATTTCAAATGTGGCTGTGCCCCACATCAGCCAGGAGAGCAGCATGATTGTGCTGTCTGGGTCACTGACGGTGGAGCAGAGCCCTGGCCTCACCTCTGACTCTGCAGAAGCACATTTCATTGAATCGACCCTGACAGGGCTGCTTGGCACTGCAGCTGCAGCACTGGCATACTGTAAGGGGTAGAAGGTCCTCTGGCAGCTTGTGCTGCTGGGGCTGGAGTGTGGAGTATGCTCCTGCAAGGTCCTTAGCATCAGCCCTGATTCCTCTTCCCGGCACAGTCTAATGCTGATGGATCTGTATTAGAAATAACAGAAAGTCCTTGGCCTTTCCCCCCCGCTTTATTTCTTTTTTCCTTCCCTTTAGCTATTTAGGCCAACTCTGGCTAATCACACTCTCTAACTTATACTCAGTCACTGCCATGGCAACCATTTCAACATGCTGTTCATAGGCTGCCTCTGGAACACACACACCTTGATGCTTCAGGAGAGGCATTAGGAGAGCAGAATTATCATCTGCTACACTGACACATTTTTCTACAGTATTACCTCTGGCAGCATGAATCTCTTCTTTTAGCTCTGAATAGCTCATCACTTGTTCTGTCCCCTTTTCCTCCCACCAAAATAGGTTCTTTAAAAACTGACACAGATTTATGGAGATGAAAAAGAAATCGTGTGGGAAGGGAAATGCATTTGGAAATTCCACTCTCTGGCATCTAAATTCACTCTTGTAAGAATCCTGAAAGCCTGTCCTGTTACTGCTTCATAGGAAATCCTGAGACCTGATTATAACATGGTGCTAATAATGCCAAGGTTGTGGGTTCAATCCCCTATATGGGCCATTCACTTAGGAGTTAAACTCAATGATTCCTCTGGGTCTCTTCCAATTCAGAAATTCTGTTTTGTTCTGTTGTGCCTCAGTGGAAAAGGAGAAAGCTTTGGGGGCTTGCTTTCTCATTTCCTCAGACTCCAGGAAAGAGGCAGCAGCTCAGGAATAAGGTAGGTGCCTCTCCTTTCTCATTTGCAAAATGGCTGCTCTTCAGAAGTGCAGCTGCCCTGCAATGTGCAAAACCAGGTCTGCCTTTGTCCAAGAAAAAGAGCAAGATTTAAACAGCAGTGAAAAAAGATCTACCTGGAACATGTCGGTGAATTTTTCCAAAGTCACCTCCAAGGATCTTGCTCAAGGTCTGCAGTAATTAGGTTTGCTTTTGTCTAGTCATGATGCCTGGCACCCAGGCAGCAGTGAGGTGCTGCACAGGTGTCTGCCATGCTGCCTACAAAAGGACCATTTATTCTGCTCACACTAACACACTCTTCTCCCAGACACAGTCAGAGGGGAGGCTCTGCCAGCACCACACTATAAAAAAATCCTTTTTAGTTTCTTTATGTAATTATAGCTGCTGTGTGGAAGAACCTGATTCCATGTATTGAATGTTTTATGTGTGCAGGTTTCAAATGTGTATATATCACATGTAGTGTCATGGTGATGCTTATCAGGTGTAATTACACTATCCATTCCTTTCTTCCCATCTTTTTCTGTATTTTTATCATTGTCACCTGGCCACTAGCCACAAACAAGGCCTGCCCCCACCACTACCACCTACTTGCCATCAATAAGAAAAATGTTTCTGCTGCCGACTAAGGGAGAAGAGAAATTCAGATGCACCCACAAGCAAACAAATATAGACACACCTAAAGTAACCTGTGTGGAACATTTGATTTCAGTTTAAATTATTTCATTTTAAGCTCAGACCCCCTAGCCATAGTAGAGCACCCTCAAACACAATTTTTCAAACTGGAATGTTTCCCAGGAACAAAATCTGAGAAACAAGAGGCAGGAGTCCGTAAGGCAGGCAGATAAATCTCAGCCAGCAGGTAAATAATATACAGCAGTCACCTTTGCCCTGTTATTTTAGTGCAGGCACATGCAGACATGCACACTCTTTTATAAGAACTGCATATGCACTTTCCAGCAAGCATCATTTATGCATACTATCTTGCACTGAAATCAAGCCTCTGAGACTGCTGAAGTCAGGAAATATTGTGTGTTCAGAAAGAAACATCATGTACAGTCTATGAAATCCCTGGGACTCCTTGACTATGTATAGCATGCTTGGGGGGACTCATATCCTCAGCTGTCCTTTCTAATCTGCAACCTAAAGTCAAGACAAAGGCTGGCAGGAGGAAAATATAGGACAGAGCTGACTGCTTTTAGGCCACATACTTTAGTGCTAATGCATTTCTGTAACTGTATAATAATCATGGACAAAATTACAACACATCTGTGAATGGGGAATACCATGTTCATGGCATGCCTACTCCAACTCTTCAGTGAATCAAATTTCTATAAACCACGGTCATGAATTTAGACTTTAACCACACCTCCCTTTCCTAATGTATCCAAATGAATCAGTTTCCCTTGGCCTGTAGGTAAGGATGCACTCTTACCCCGATGTGAGAGTGACAAAGGCTAGAAAATAAGCTGGAAGTCTTTTCCTTCTTATGTCATGCATTAGATAACTTGCCTGACATCAGCCAGACTGGCAGCATCTAGAGCAGAAAATCAAGCCAGGGAATCAGGGCACGAGTAGGGGAGCTTGACCATCCACCATCAAGCTCTTAGTGTGGTCCTGGGTACAGTTTTGGCCTAGGCCAAAGAGTGCTCTACCAAACTGCTCTCAAGGAGTTAGCATGGGCCAGTTGCTCCCAATAGGTAGTCTGTATGTGACCAGCTGGTTTTGGAGAGCAAGAGGGTTTAAACATCTGTCACACCAGGGCCACACAGTGTTTTCCAGCCACAAAAGATGGTGCCATAGTTGCCTGTTTCTCCACTGGAAGGGATTAATTTGGTTTCATGCTACAGGCAAGCAGAAAAGACTCTTCGCTGGCTGGCATCATAACAGCAGCAGGAACAGCCCAACCCCTGGCATGTGGCCTCTGCAAGGCCCTCCTGCCCCAGCCCCAGCCCTAGCCCCAGCCTGGTGTGTCTTCCCTCACTGCTCCAGCCAAGGAGGGCCTCGGACTTGAACAAGGGGGTGCCACAGACCAGCCAAGGACTTTAATTGCCCAAACAGGTAGTGCATGAACAGAGACTGGGTTGAAACCTGGGCTAAGCATTTGCTACAGACATATCCTCAGCAAGTCTAGCAAAACCATGAAATGAAGCTGGATGTCCTGAAGCCACCAGTCCTCCCTTCCATAGCATTAGAAACCGGGAATATAAACCAAAACTTGCAGGAGCAGCAAGGAGAGCAGCAGCAGTCAGTGATTCTGTTTTTGTTAGACAAAAATGAAAATATGAGGGTGCTTGCACAGCTGATCTCCTGCATTTTCTCTCCTGCATTTTCCAGCAGAGAAACATGACCTCTTGGGAGGTTGCATTAGCAAGCACCTCTCATTCCTCCACTCCTGCCTGGGCAGCACAACATCTTTTCATGGAACTGAGCTGAGGAAAGCTGCTAGTTTACAGGCAGTGCAGAAACCTGTACTGTGCACTCATCTCCTTTGGAATCCAGTGTTAGGCGCTGTCTTGCTTTTCAAAGAGATGTGAAAGAGATTAGGAAGAAAGTAAAAAGATGGTTTTTATATTTACTTAAGAAACATTCAGGTCTTGTTGTGTTCCAAGGGAGGGCGCTGGCATAGGACAGAGATCAGGACTGCTCCAAATCATATGTTCCCAAGCAGGTCAGGAGAGATTGCAGAGAAAAGCAAACATTGCAAAAACCTTTTGCAATGCAAAACTCTACAAACAATTGCAAATTGTTTGAGTTAAAGCAGAGATATTGCTTGAATGCATTTTGAACTGTTTTTCTTCTTCCTAATAATGAACATTTTCTTTTTTGCAAGCATGATCCTGGAATGAGAAGTCTCATAGTTTGGGGATATGTTCACACTGGGAACATTCACGTGACCTTTCAGATCACATTCCTCCTATTTATAAGAGTATTACTCATCCACTTAGAGAGCAGAACTAATACCATGTTTGTTAAATGACTAAATGCATGCTATGAATAACCAGCAGAGGGTACTTAAAACCACCACAGTTACATCCAAAATCACACAGAGAAGCCATGGCCAGCTAACACTTAGATGGGACACAAATAATACTATTGCATGTAAAATACATTGGAAAAACAATTTGAAGACAGTTCATTCACAGGGAGAAAGGACTAAATTAATTGCACAGATTCTTTTCCAGAGAGAGTTCACCTGGTTATTTAGACATATAGGAGAGCTGGCAAGAATGCATGACAGCTGAAGACTTAAATGTGACAAAAGTCCAGGCAGAACTAACTGTAAGACTAGGAGGACGGATCACAACTCTGCTGGACCTTGGCCTTTACACGACACAGAAAACGTCAGGGTTGTTGTACTTCAACTTTGCAACTTTGTCATTGGCAAAACACGAGGTTTAGGAGCTCTGAGTAATGCCTAATATGTTGCTCAACTTAGCTTCAGGGAAAGCACAATACAAACCATGCAGGTTATTAGCCCCAACATGTTTGTGAGTCCCAGCCAACATGAGTAAACTTTCTGTGCCTCAGATCTTACCAGTGGCCAGCAAACTGTCACAAGCAGTATCAGTTCCTGGGTCAGGAAAAAATGGGGCTTCCCAGGCTCTGAGGACTTCCCTGCTGTGCATGCAGTAATATCAGCACTTTGGGAAGCATTTAGCAGAACGAGACAGACATAGTCAGTACGCTCAGACCATTTTTGTAAAACCATATGAGTGCATGCATCTGTCAGGAGAGGATCTGGAGGAGAGGAGAGGAAGAGTGAAAGACAAAAAGGTGGGTGGAACAGGAAGAAAGGAAGTATAGACAGCAGACTATGTGCCCCTCTATAAAAGAAACACAGAAGCAGTCTGGGCTGTGTGGGGTGCACATTTCTGACAGCAGGGAAAATGGAAATGGGAACAGCTCTGCAAAGAATTTACGAGAGTTTTGAATAATGATGTGTAAATTATGGGCTGGCACGTGGAGTATTAAAGGACTTTGAGCTACCACCTGCCCCTCAGTATTAGTCCAGTGATGTGCTTTCACACTGCAGAGGATGGTGTTGGGGGGGACACTGGAATGCCTGGCTGCACTACGCTTTGGCCAAACCTTCTGAGGGTGAGGTTGGACCTTACTGGCAGGAAGTGCCCAGCTGTAGTCACCTGGCACATAAGGGAGCTGCCCCTGCCAGCACACATCTTTAGTGCCAGCCTGCCCAGAGGGAGGCCAGCGCCACACCACAGGCAGCTGCTGAAAGGTTCAGTGAGAAGATGGCAGCTAAAGGTGCAAACATCACTTCCTCATTGCAGCCTCCATGAATGGCCCTGCCTGTGCAACACAGAGGATGTTTTGAATGGCAGAGCACAGGCAGTGAATCACCATATAATCACTGCTGGTGTGTCCCAGCCTCAGTGTATCATCAAGCCTTCCTTTGGGTCAAGTAACCATCTGAGTCTGACTCACCACCAGCACACAGGTTTCTCCCAGCGCAAGCTGGCGTGGTCAGTGAGCAGAGCTAATTGAACGTGCTCTCACTGTTTCACCCGTGATCCAGGAGGGCTCGCAAGGCTGGGTGCAGCTTTCCATGCAGACCCTGGTAGCACAGAGGGTTCCCACAGATCACCTAGTCTGTTGGGCCCTACACAGAAGTCAGGTAGCTAATTGTTAACCATGTAAGTTGTCACTGTTTCCTTAAAAACTCCTCATGGGTCAAAGGGTTAGCACTTTCACGGGCTAGAGCTATATCAATAGCAAGACAAGGCCTCCAAAACTCAGAATAATTGAGGCTGACAGGGACCTCAGGAGGTCATGTGGTTTGACACCCTTACAAAGTCAGGCTTCAACCTCCCCCTCCTGGTCCTCAGAGTCTGAGCTGCCAGCATAGAGGAAGGAGAAATCCCATGCAAGCCAAGGAGCACTTGTGCTGCTGAAGCCCCGCCCAGATCACACAGTTAAGAAATAAAACTGATGGAAAAATACAGGAACATCAGGAAGTAGGAGAGGGCCACTGGAAAGACAGAGAGAAACTGAGAGAAAGACCAGCAGAACTAGTGTAGGAGAGAGAAAGCATGTTTACTCCCTTGCTGACAAGATGGAGGCAAGAAGGGTGATGTGCAGATATTTCTCCTTTCTCTCAGTTTGCTGCACATGGAAAGAAGCCACTTCCTAACACTAGGAAGGCAAAGTAAGAGTCAAGGTTGTTGCAGCTGGAAGAGGGAGCAGAGTCCTGGCTCCACCCTGCCTGCACAGCTCTTCCTTTACAAGCCTTGAGAGGGGTGGAGAGAAGGGGCAACCCTCATTCCTCTCTAGGCCAGTGGGAGCAGGGCTCACCAGGTCTCACCTCCACCCTGTCACTAATATCAAATAATAATAGTATTTAGCACTTCCATAATTACCTTTGCACTCTGATATCACAGACACAGCTGAATTGGAAGTCATTAAGATCACTATAATGAGCTTCAGTGGATCCTTACAGTCAGAGGCATTATTTAGCCAGCCCTCATTTTCATGGTTACATCTGAATAAGCACTCTGCATTGAGGTGAGGTTTGCCGATGAGACACTTTGGCTTAAAGGCAGTCTCCTACTTGCAAAGGCAGAATAAGTGTCATTATGCATCATGTTTCACCAGACTTCAAAATGCCAAGGAAGGTAAGTCAGGTTACAGCTGACTCCACCTTCAACTTGGAAGAGCTGCAAAACTCTTCCCATGGACCGGCAGGTGGAGAAGGTCTGCCATGACCCCCAGCCATGGAAGCTGCCATTCTGGAGGCCTTCAATGCTCAATACAAGCAGCCACTAGAACCTCTCGCTGCAGGCATCAATTCAGCAGGAATTGTTACTAAAGCAGAGAGGGCAGAAGGCCAGAAGCTCTGGGAGCACCCTGCACTGGAACAGGAGTGCCATGCTGACCCAGTGAAGGGCTGGGCTGCTGGCCAGAGCTCAGGCAGGCAGCACGTGGACATATGGCTGTTGCTTGACTGAGCACTGCTGGGGCCTGTGAGCAGAACTGACTCCAGAGCCATCTGCAGAACAGAGATCTGCTGGTCCTGTGTCTACTTACAGCCTCACTGAAGACTTCTTCCTTTGGCCTTTCACTAAGAAAGAATTAAGTGCTTCTTTATTGTGGTTACTTCAGTTCCCTGCTCATAAATGCAAATAGAGACACTTATTTCTCCCATTTTTGTTCATCCTTTGTGTTTGAGCTGTGAATCCCTCGGGAATCCAAGGGCTTCTAGGTGTACCTGTCTTATTAATAACCAAAGTAATGTGCTGCTTTTGTTACTGAAGTAGGAGGAAATGTAGGAACACAGAACAAACCCTTGTAATGCTATTCCTTATGTTCAGAAAAAAGAACAAAAAGGTAATTGAGTGTAATACTTTGACCAAGAGCAAAGGTAAAATCACAGCAGCTGACTCAGTGTAACAGAAAGAACTTAATAGAGTTGGCAACATTTCAGCCTACCTTCTCGGGGACATGAACATGGGAACGTGTTAAGAGTAGCATAATATGTCCAAAACACTGTCTGAATGAAAGAAAAGAGTTAGTCTTGTACAAAAGTATTATTTTCAGTGGCAAGAAAGTTATTCCGGCAAAGCATGAGCACAAACTTGTGTTTATTTCTGGGTGTTCAGTTACTGTCAACATTAAAAATAAACCAAATCAAGGCAGAAAATGTAAGCCTGCACTACTGGCCCCAAATACAGCTGAAACACTCTCCTGAAGTGTTTGTGACCTAACTGTTCAATCCATCCTCCAGAAGCAGGTTAAAACAGAAGATGGGCAAGAACCAAACAAGCTTCAGTGCAGCTTAGAAATACAGCTAAGACACTGTTTCTCTGCTTTAAGACAAACTGGCTCTTACAAAAAATATTGAGGAGCAATGACACTTCCTGAGTTCTGGCTGTATCTGCAGTGGAAAGGAGTTTCCCATGCCGTTTCCCTAATTAGCACAAATACACTGACAACCTTCTCCATGCTGAAATCAAGCCATAGGTCACTAAAAAATGGATCTATCTACGCATCCAAATTCACCACATGCTGAGCCAACATGTTGCAAAGCCGTAATCAGTACCTAGATTATAACATGGCTTTGTCATGCATCCAGCTGCTGAAACAAACTTGGATGTCCCAATATGAAACCTATTTGTCCTGCAGTCAGCAAATAAGAAAAGTGCCAATATATACATTCAGTGTTTTGCAAGTGCTAGGATTGTGTGCTGGCATTTATTGGATCATTTTGACCATTACATGCATTTATAAATATGATCAGTTGAATTAGAGAAATAATATGATCTGAACATCAGATTCTAAGGTTGCTTAAACTGAAATAAACAGGGAATAACTCATTTGGCATCCAGTAATTTGCTCTGGTTTCATCATGGAGAGATCAAGGCCACAGTTACCTCTTTACACAGCTCAATCTGAGCTTTAGTCCTTGTCAACAGCACGTGCTATAGTACAATCATGCAGCAGTTGAACAGCAAAGACAGCATGCCAATACAGTAAATAGTGTAGTGCCAGCCCTAGGGAAAAGTTTAGCAACCTATGACAGGTATGGTTTAAGTGTGTGAACCTAAGCCTTGTTACTCAGACAGTTTTTGCCTTGTTGGTAATGCAGCTGGCAGGACAAACCCTAAACACAATTTATGCCTGGCCAGCTCCTGGCCAGCTCACAGCTAATTCTGAATGGAAGCTCTGATGTCTAAGCTGTTTCCTCCTGGCCAAGCAGCCCATTTTCCATGACTGGTTCAGTAAGGTTGCTGCCTGCTGTGCTGATAGGACACTGCAGTGTGCCAGTGTGACCCCTTCTCCCACATTTCAGCTGTCCCTAAAGTAGTGCACCCGCAGCGTGCTGCACCAGGGGCTGCTGCTCTCAGAAGGCTTCTTCCAGGAATTCACCCCTGTCGTTACTTGTCTGTGGCGTCACTGCCCACATTTTCCCAGAATCACTTGGCACCGGTGTGGCTGGCCAGCATGGCAGGTAGCCCTGCCAGCATAGCTGCTGCTTGGAAAATCTGCCCTGCGCCTGTAAGCTGAGCATCTCACTGGTTACCCGCTATAACTCTTTTAGCTGGATACAAGGTCACAGTTGTGAGTAACAAGAATGTCTCTTTGATGACATTGACATAAATTACCTGTACTTTCTTGCCAAAAAAAAAAAAAAAAAAAGAACACTAGAAAGTGATGTCCTGTGAAGAACAAATTAGATCCCATTTTGTGTCCCTTCACCTGTAGAGACAGGTTTGAATGTCACTGAGTTCTGAACTTGTGACTGTCACCTAGCCCAAAATGAAGGAAACCAGGTTGATGCCTAAGTCTGTAACTTTCCTCTTGAGCTGTTTTCTTTCCTGAATTTTATTTTTCTACACTTATTTATTCATTTCAGTACCACAGAGCAGCTTTAAGACACTAATGCACTGTCATCTACCACAACAAATTTTCCAAAGGCACTGTCAGTAAAAGCACAGCCTTCAAATTTATCATGACTGGATGGGACTCCTGAGCAGGTGAGGCCAGAGGGAGGACTACGCCACAGGCCAGACCTGGGAGGTTGCAAGCACCCACAACTGGCCTTGGCTTCCATTTGAGGTACAAGCAGCTGAACCCTCCCTTGTAGGGGCAGCTGGACACTTGGGTGGTTACATGGGGAATGGAGACAGATGTCCCTGCCTGCTTGCAGAAGGACAAGAAACTGACGGGAAGCAAAAGTGCTTCCTACTGCTCAGACTGCACCCTGAAGCCTTGCTGCTATTAAACAGCCTTAGTCTCCCAGGGAGAAGGGGAGGGTTGGATTGAAAGTTGTCTGACCTTCCTGGAAGAATGGACTTACTGATGCAGTGCTGGGTTGAAATATGAAACCATTGAAAGTCTGGGCCTAGAGAGAGGGAATTACCAAACCAAGCCCAGCATGATCCAATAAAGCAAACTAAGTCTCACACAGCAGCTTCCTCTTCGTAATACCATTCATTCTCTCTGAAAGACACTCTGCATGTTTTAACCACATGGCAGCAGTGATCTAGACACCAAGAAAGCTGCTAACATCCAGCTGTGCGTCACCACAAGCCAGAGGGACATAAATCAGGCAAGATGCAGGTACTCAACTCATTCACAAAAGCTTCCCCAGGGATCTCCATTGTGCTCAAGCAGTGACAAAAACCCACATCCACACAAAGATTGACACACCTTTGCCTCCCACTGACCTCAATATAAAATCCATATTTGGAGAGCAGAACCCCATGATCCTGGTCTCATTTACACCAGTTTCACACTGTTGCCTCCTTCAGAATGCCCTATCTTTGCACAGGTGTTCCCAAAACTGTCTCACTCACCATCTCTGAGAACAACTAATATCTAAGTTTTTCTTCACTGAAAAAAAAAAAGAAAGCTTGACATGGCTGAAAAGCTGCTTTTCCTCTCCCCAGTTACCACTGAAGACATAGATTAAGGAACTCACAAACAGGAGGGCAGCTTGGGGACTGCAGATCCTTCACTGAACACATGAGCAAGCACTACACAAACTTTCCCTGCAGTCCCACAGCTGCTGGGCCCTGACCAGGAGGTACCACCAACACAAGGCAAGTTTCCACCACCCTCTTTCTCTGGAGGGTTTCTGCTGCAGTACCATGGCTGAGCTGCTGCTTTAGAATGTCAAAGTCCTCTCTGCTGGAGAGGTGGTGCTGAGAGCACCACTTGCAGCATGCACTTCACTTGAGCTGGCATTGGTTTCTTCCCATTTTCTAGTCTTTGCCATGACAGCTTAAATGTTTGGGCCTGTGCCTTGTTTACAAACTCGGCTGAGGAAAATAAACCTCAGCTGACCAAAGGCTAACAGGCCTGGCCTCAGTCATTAGCTGATATGGGGACTTAGTGAAGAATTAGGAAGTGCTAAACCAGAAAATGCCCGATATCTATGGCCCAAAAGGAGTCTTGCCCCATTTCCCATCTCATAGACAGCACTGTGCCCAATGAACATACCACAGCACAATACACAGAAGAAATGATCTCTACCCCAGACATTGTAAAATACTGTACTGAGTTACAAACTGGAGCAAGGATGTGATGCAGAAGTCCCAGACAGCCTTGGAGGCAGGATTACTCATGTACCACAAAACTCAGATGAAGTTGTGCTACTTACATTGCTATAGGGTAAGGAGGGGGGAGAGACAGACTTTAGCATTTCCAGAAGACTTGTTTTAGCAACTGATGATATATGGGGACAGGATTCTCCAACCTCCTCTTGGCTCAAGAATACAAAATCCTATTTCCCCATATACATTAGTTTGCCTGCCAGCTAGCCAAGTGCTGTTTAAAGACCTAAGCTTTAAATTCTTTGTATTGACCTCTGCACTGCAATAGGGGCAAAGACCCTTGCTTTGGGAAACCATTTTCCCTCCAAGTTGTCTGAGCTGGCTCAGACAGGTCAGGTGTGTCTACATCCAGCATCTACATCATTGAATTGATGAGATCCCAAAGAAATAAGTAGCTTACACAGGTGGAATTCCGTAGAGATAATGGAAGTAAACACCAGCTTGATATTTGAGGAGTTTCTGTGCACAGTTTCATTTGTGCCTATTAGCTCAGGTGTCCTACAAGCTCAGGATGCTTCAGCTGACTCGTTTTTTCACACCACCCTCGCATGTTTCTAAAAGCATCTCTCCTTTTGATCACATGGCAGCAGGTACTCACTTGCTTACACACACAGAGCAGTGTTACAAGTGACTGTGCTGAACACATGCTGCACCAGTGAGCTCTGCAATATTATCTGTGGCTATAGGGCCACCACCCCTCCCACACTGTCTCATTTTTCTCAGTGCAACCCCAGGTTTGGCCCTACTCAATCCTTGGCCACTTTTCAGAGGGAAGCTTGCTCTTCCTCTCCTCCACCCCTCTGAGCTCAACAATCAGGAATACAGAAGAAAACTTCTGCTCATTTGTGCTAGGGATGAGGAAACAACCAGCCCACACTCTGTCCAGCAGCGTGAAAGCCAGGTTATGTGAGGACATACCAGCAGAGCCCACATACCACTGCTGGGCTATGAGCACTTCAGATATGACTGACTCTGCTCAGGAGACTGAAATATAAACAGCAATTTCTGGGAGGAGTGGCTCCATCCAAATACTCCCCCATGTTAGTCACAGGCTAAAATAAATAAATAAACAAAGCCATATAATCTCCTCCTTGGCATGCTCACAGTCATGTGACTGGTGTCAGCCCTCACGCCAAGGTGAAATGCGGATCCAAAGACTGGGTCCTGACTTCACAGTGCTCCAATGGCACAAACAGGACAGGCAGCAGCCCCTAACTGGGAAGGCACAGACTTCACCCACCTGGCAGACACCAGAGCCCAGCTGTGTGCCACCTGCTCCCAGCTCCATCATGCTTACATAAGGGAAACACTGAGGGGGCCAGAACACATCTAACCCAGGAACCCCCACGTGACCAAGTGGATCCAAAGCGAATCCATCCCACCCAAAGCCACATCTGGGAAGCAAAAGAAACAAGGGCCAGTGCACAGCAGGGACCCAGAGAGGCTGGGGAACAGGCCTAAGGAAGTAGTTTCCTCTTCCCCTGTGCTTTGGTGAATGGGAATAGCTATGCAGGGAGCCAAGAGGGCACACTGGGGCTGAATCAGTCTAGACTTGCTCTGCTTCTTGTCCTCCTTCCCGTGGCATCTGCTGCTGGCCCCGGTCAGAGGCAGGATGAAGAGCTAAGCAGACCTCGCATCCGGCACAGCACAGCCATTTGTACTCCCCTGCCTTGTGAGTCTGGCCAAAGCTCCTGCGTGTGCATGAAAGATGATCCCAGCATTAAATACATTCCTCCTCTTTGTCCAAGCTAGAAATGGCTCCTCAGCCTACATCACCACCAGGCTATGTTAAAACATCTAAGTATAATCTGGAATGCAGCTGGAGGTCCAAGCATGGGTGAGCAACCAGGATACTACATTTTAACAGGACCTATCCCAATGGGCTCTGAAAGCTACCTAAAGTGTATCTGCCTGCTGCTAATTATATTTACTGGTGGTGGTTGGCATTTTTTTTTCCAAGCTGAAGATGAGTCAGAAAAAGAAAAAAAAAGTCCTTTATTGTTGTGGTAGCAGAAGGATGTCTCCTGAGGGTGTATGTAATGCTCTACTGTCACGGCATGACAATGGAAAAACTGACTGCTGAGCCAACCAAACCCCCATAAATACCTAACGATATCTCTCTTGGCCCAGATTTTCTACAAGTCGGTGCCTGAACTGCATACAAAATGACAATCGATATGAACGGATCTCTTTTCTCAACAGAGCCAGAATTTAAGAGCACAGCTGAGCATTATATTCCAGTTCATACAAAGGCATCCTTTTAAAGGTCTGTCACAATAACTTAAAGGTGGTGATCCAGCAAAAAAACTGCCGGGCCTCTCCTCAGGATGTCCCCCACGCTCCAGCCATGAGCACAAAGAACAGCCGGCCCCAGCGAACAGACTGTGTTATTAACTACAACGTGGTGACACAAACAATGAGTGCCTAGGTATGTTATTGGGTTTGCATTCATGTGGGAAAATAACATTTTCTTCCTTTTCTCCTTCTCCTCCTCCTCCTGGCTTGAGTAGCTCTGCCACCTCGTGTACTGGGCTGGGGAGGCAGCCGTGCCAAGCACCTGGCCCAGTTACAGGTATGTGCACAGACACAGGGAGCCCGTTGTGAGAAAACCCAGCCTTAGCAAATTTCTCTGGCCACCGTCCAGCCCTGCACATTGGGCAAGAGACTCTCCCTGGCCGCGGTTACATCAGTCACCACCACCTCCCTCAATGTCATGGCACGGGAAGCGGCTGCCAGGGGAGGGAGCGGGGGGAAGAGAGAGAGAGAGAGAGGCAGTCGCTGTTTTTTGAAACAGGCTGTCCAAAAAACATTACAACACCCTTGCCGGTTTCCAGTGGGTTTGCTCAGTTCCTCCCTTCCCGTGAAGACCACACAGGCTTCGCTGGGGCGTTCCGCCCTGCCGCAGAAAGGCGGTCTCTGGGGCCCACCGCTCCCGGCAGCCGCTGCGCTGCAGCGTGATTCCCCCGCTTCCTGCAGACACTCTCCCACTTGCCATCGAGGGCCAGGACAAAACTCTAAAGCTGGTATTTAGGGGGAAAACAGAAGCTTTTTTTTTTTTTTTTTTTTTTTTTTTTTTTTTCCCAGAGGGAGATTTTTCATGCTGCCCTTTCCCCAGCACAAGGGGGAGGCAGGGCTGGAACTCTGAGCATTCGAAGCCCCTCACGGTTCCACTCGTTCCTCTCACCTGCCTCTGCTCCGGTCCCTCGCATCCTGCCGGCCCCGCACGCTCTGGACACAGAGGCCGCCCAAGGCAGCCCTCAGGACAGCAGGACTGTCCTTCCCGAGCCGGCAGCAGGTCACAGGGGCCCGGCTGGCACTGCCAGCGAGGGCAGGCTGCAGCAGCGCTGCCGGCACGGCCATCTGCCAGACCCCGCTCCCGGCTACTGCCGAGGGTAAATCTGAAATGACATCCTCCCTGCACTGACAGGGAATCTGGTGTTCGCAAGGGCTCCGGGCAGACCCTGGACAAGGGATGGCGCTTCAAAACAGTCATCTGGGGCGTGGTGTAAGCAAAATCACCCTATAAAATAGAGCAAAACTGGCAGACAAAAGTACTGCTCCTGGCATGAATGTACTTCCATATTGATTCAACGCTTAAAAAGGCAGTGAATGAGAATGAGGATGTCCTTTCTTCAAACCCTGCAGCAAATTCACTTTCGCTTTTGGCAGCGTGCTGTTTTCTCACCCCTCAGCTCCTTCACCCTGACCGCAGCAGCACCTTCCTCCACCGCCAAACCCTCTGCGCTGCCTCCCTCGCTCCCTCCTCTGCTCTGCCTCCTGCCTCAAGTCCTCCTGGAGGAGGAGCTGGAATTTTCGCCTGAGCCCCCTGGCAAAAGCAGGGAGATACTGCTGAAGGCCGCAGGGAAGCCGTCACCCATGCGGGCGGCACAGCTGAGCCCCGGGCTGTGAGCCTGCCCCTCAGCCCTGCCTCTCCTGGGACAGCAGCCCGTGCGGGTTTGCGAGCTGGCCAGATCGGGGGAGCTTTGCTCCAGTCAGAGGCTCTGGAAGGATTATTTGGCTGCAACATATCATATGACTTTGTTCTTAGAGTTACATTTTAACTGAGAAAGTTTAACAAGTATGACTTATGGGCTTCTAAAATTGGCAGCAGAAAAATGAGCTGAGGAAGTCATGGAAAAAAACCACAAGCGAGGCCATTCCATGTTATGCACAATTTCTGGGCTCTTTTTCCAATCTTCTGGTTTTTTTGGATGGTGGAAAATATTTTCCAGCTACACAGGCCTGGCTTCACTGAGTATGTATTTATGCCAAGTTTATAAAAAGCAGCTGCAGACATGGTTGAATGAAAGGATTACACTGCTGTCTGTCTTCCAGAAGGTGCTTCAGTTCACACCCTGTTCCACAGAGCAAGGCTCGCTTCTCAAATCTCCATGAATTTATGTAAGGAAGGACAAAATTTGAACCACACAATACAAACAGCTATGGCTGTGCATGCAAGTGGGCACGCACGTGTGTACACAGAGCTCTCTGGATAGCCACTAGCAGTTCCTAGCTACTGCTAACTCTGGCTTTTAGCACTCCCAGTTTACCACCATTCCTCCAACCCCTCCTCATCCTACAGCCTGGTCCATCTTCCATGAATGCAAAAATGGGGAGAGGGCTTTCAGGGTCGAGACCCTGGTCTCAGTGTATTTCTGCTTCATGCATACCCGCTCTCCAGCTGCTCCCACTGAAGTTCAGGCTTCACCAGTCTCACGTATTTTCAGGCTGCCAGGCTTTAATGCTAGGAGGGATCGCTGTAAGCGTGCAGCCTGATCCCCTCTGCAGCACACAACACTGAATTTCAATCAGGAACCCAGGCAGCAGAGGCATAACCTTAATTTTCAGCCATGCCTTGTCACCGTCTTGGCCTGATACACTAGTCACAAGAGGAGAGTCGCAAATAATTCTTCACTTTCCTAAGCAGAATGGCTCCAGGGGGCGGGGGAAGGACACAACCTGAAAGCAAATGTATATAAAAAGGTAAGGTAGGTGGTAAGCTGCAGATCATGCATTACAGATCTGTATCCTGCTGTTTTTTCAGTCAAGTATGTTAGAATAACATTACTGAGAACAACAGTGTTACATCAGGAATATCGGTCAAGACAATATTTCCTGGCAATTGTTTGAGAAATGCTTTTCTCACAGCTAATTGCTCCCAAGAGGCTGTGTTTTCTCTGTTTTTAGAAGGAGAGTGATTAAGAAAGAAGGTTTTTAAACCTCTGCACCCTGCTGTGGGACAAAGAACTGTGGGGGAAAGAAAGGAAAAAAGAAAGAAAAGGCACAACAGCTGTAATGTTCTATGAAATGATTTTGTTCTGTTCTCTTGCCGAGGTGGTGGGTGCAATCATCAGTTTGGCAGAGATAAATACAGGAAAAGCAAGCCATTTTTCTTTCAGGAGCGGCAGCTGCAGGAGTGCCACATTGCCATCTAGCGACACGGGCTCTGGAAGGCTGAAGCCACGGGGCTCCGCCGGCTCCCCGAGCCTCCTGCACCAGTGCCCACCGCTGGCCAGCACACCTGCACATGGGACCCCCTTTCCCTCTCGTGATTCACAGCCAAGTTTCAAAACTGCAAAACTGCTTGGTCTATAAAAGACAGGTGTAGGAAGGCAAGGGGAAAAAGGGAAAAATTCCATAAAGAAGTTTAAGACGAACTTGGCCTTGCTAGGAAAAGCTGGTTTTTACACTGAAGTCCACAGATTCTCATCTTCCATTGCTGCTGCTACTGCTGCTGCACACAAAGCTACCACAGCTTCATCATCTTCTGCAGTTACCATATGGATGTCTGTGGCAAAATTCTGGGCTGGCAGGAACAGTGAGCACTACCTTGTCCCATGGAGACAGGCCTGAATCTAGACCTAATGCCCTGTTCCCAGTCACGCTGGACAAAACACCTGTGTGCCCTGATGCTATCTGCAGTGCCAGCCCTGAAAATTTGACTCCACTATGTACATCTGCAATGTACCTCTGCATTTGTATTCTGAAAAGAATACAAATGTTAACCTTTCAGCACTTTAAAAAGAAAAGCCAAAGTGCTAAGCCCCTTAAGACAGCAAAAGGCAGGCACTCGTTCTTCAGAAGATGCCCAGCAAAGGGCAGCATGCAAATTCTTTTGTATGATCTTCACACAGCAAGTTAAAAAGAAAAAAGAGCTTTGGTGTATGAGAATACTGACTTTCACTGAAAGCTGTTAAATTGAAAGATCCTGGCTACAGCAGACTTACATTTACCCAGAAAACAAGAACACTCCCAGTGCTGAACTCTGCCAGAAGACACCATCATTTTGGGAAGCAATGGAAGAAGCCTTGCATCAGGCATCCAAGACTGCCCACAAAGCTCTGCTTCATGGCACATGTCCTTCCCACAGAAACAAATGACCAGTCTCACACCTAATAGCATGGAAAGGTAATTAGCAGCAGACTGTACTGGCTCTGGGGCAAAGGATGATGCATCTAGCTAATCATTAACTCTGTCTTTGGTCCCTGATTCCTGTGAAGCTTCACAAGAGCACAGCTATACTGCATCTGCAAGCATGTCAAAAAGGGTGATATTCTTTGGTATTAGCAAAAAATAATATGGTTTTCCAAGAAAAAGGGAAAATGCAGTTAAGTTCCTCCAAATAAAGATAATCAATGCTGCTCCAGTAAACTACTCTTTCAGCAGCATTTCTTCAAAAACCCAGTGATAGTCTCTACAAATTCTTTGGTGACTACCTATACTATGAGGACATACAAATACTTTGAATTTACAAAACCACTCCTGCATCAATTAATAACAAAGTTTGTGGTGTCACCCCCTGAGACCCACATCACCTGCAACATTACCAGGAGCTGGGCAGGCAGAATTTGAACACTCAGATTTCAAAAAAGGAAAGGCCATGAAGACTCCTGAGTCTGAGCCATTGCTGTTCTGTCAGACTGCAATCTTTTTCTTTTTTTTTTCTTTAAAATCAGGGTGAGATCACTGTTTTTCTTGAAAATGTGCTGCCCAAGGTAGGAGATATCCATCTGTGAAAAGATCTAAAGTCTAATGACAAATATTGTCAGGCCTGCTGAAGATCTTCGAGGGTAATGCAGAAGAGAAAACACTGCTCCTGACTGACAAGGTCCTAACACCATTCTGGAAACAGCCAAAATAAAGAGAGGGATTCTACACAGGAGTCAGTTTTTTCCCTGCTTCACATTTTGACCAAAAGCATGGAAGAGCACTGCCCCAGCATCAATACATTCCATCCCAGGGGCTGTGTTCCCTTTAGAAAATCAATATAACTTATGAGCACTTGCTTTCATAGTTGCTCAGACAAGCCAAGGTGCCCAAGTGGTGCTCAAGCTCCCACTGAGAATCAGATGGTCCATTGGCTCTGGAGGGTGGCAGGGCACACCAATCTCATCATCTGACTTCCTGAACATGTAGTTACCACATAACCAGCTCCTGCTTGGCATGTTCCCCCTCTGCTTTCTGAAACCAGCTCCAAATTAGAAAAAGGAGGATAGAGCCAACAGATCTGCTCTAACCACCAAGAGTAGGAGAGTCAAAAACATGATTTAGAAGGCTGCATTGTTTTTAAGGATGGGACAGCTGTTCAAAACAGGGCTACAACTTTCTCTCTGTAAAGTACCTCTCTAATCTGCAACTGTTTTATCAGGTTGTCAAGCATTCACTGTTTGCAATTCAACATCTAGGATGGACACTGACCCACTGCACTGCCTTCTAGGCTGTTTCCCTTATTTATGCCTGCTTTAATACCTATGACCCAGCTTTCCCATTTGCATGAGGGTATCACTGAATTTCAGGCACTACAGTTTGGGCTGATTACAAAGTTGTGACAGAACAGAGTTCCTTTTAAAGTTGCTATCCAAGAGCAAGCTAGATTTCTGAAAGACCGCTGCTTAACATTTTCAATGCAGAAGGTATTTACGAACTGCAGGACTGCCAGCAGAGCAATTAACCCAGTGCTTGACAGCTCATGTTATTGCTTTCAGTTGGGGGGGAAGTTGTACCTCAAATCTATTCAGTTATTGAGAGTGCCTTTATGCCTTCTTTTGGTAGGTTTAATGATTTATAATCAGATCTATGGTTGGTTGAAGTCTGATTTTTCCTGATTACACTAGCAACTAGCACTAATTAGCCAACTAGTCTGAAATTAATGTGACATAGAAAACAAGCAAGCTTCAGAGTTCCAAACAAAATTCAGATAAAACACCCGATCACTACCAAAACATCATACTATCCTAAACCTTACCTCCTCCCTTCCTGTGTCACTGTCCCAATGTCCTGCTCTTGACTGCTTAGGTTTCCATGAGGAAAGGGCCATGCAGAGTAAGTTATGGGATCAGAACTGCAGGCTGTGAGTTTGCAGAAGCAGAGACTTCATCTTGACAGATTCTTCAGAGTGCCACACACATCTCTGCTGATACAGAAGTAATAATAATTTCATGCTAAGAATTCTGCCAGTGCCAATGGCCAGTAAATAACATCCCTACAAAGAAGTAAAAAGGTCCTTAGTAGTGTCAGAGAACTTCTAACATAGGCCAAGGAACCTGATGTTAAAGCTCAAACCTTTAGATGGAGAGATAAAAACAAATGAAACATAAACCAAAGAGCAAGCCCTAATGGTTATGCAAATTCAGGTGTCATTAAAACAAACACTTCAACTAAAACTCAATACAGATGGAGGCTGTAACCTGGGTCAGATGGGGCCTCTCTTCTTTATATAGGCAAAAACTTTCACCTCCTCAGTGCTAGGAGCTAGCAGTCTTGCTCACAGTAACTCACAGGACCAGGCTGTATTATACCAGGTCAATGTGTGGTCTTCATCAAAATCAGACTGTTCCCACCAGTAATGAAATACTGCTATGAACTGATTAGGTGTGAACTATCAATTAAAAACAACAAGGGTGAGTTTGTCAAAGAACATGCTTGCTCAAGAATCCCTTTTCTTAATTTCTCCATTTAATTAGTCATTGCATTATAATTCACAAATTCATGCAATAATCATTGTCATTTTAACCATCAAAGCTGAATGTACATTCTTTCTCATTAAATAATATTAAATACAGCAAGAGATGCTAACCAGGTTGTTTCAGAGCTCCAGGGAAATGCACTTTTACATACATGCTAAAACAGGCAAATATTGGTTTTTTACAGCAAATTTCTGTAACTTCTAGGCTATGTTACAGGGTGTAACATGGCTAGAGTGACCTGAGGAAGGAGAAGCAGCATGGTTTTCACACAGTATCTTTTATTAAACAGCTTTCTCTAGATGTTGTCATGTGTTGAGCAGACTTTGAAGAATTTCTTACTAACAAGTTTAATGTTTGGAAAAATGCTGATTGATGGCTACAAGGGTGGAAAATTTCCATTTACTCATATAGCATACATACACTTTACCTCCCCACAAACACAGACCAGGAATCAGAGAAAAAACACTTTTGAGATGTAGGAGTAGTTAAGATTCGGTTTTGAGCCAGGGTGCCACTACAATGCGGAACAGCTACCTCCAAGACATGGGAGAGACAAAGTATGAGATCAGCTCACTTCATGTCAGCTGCAGAATCACAACTGGGTGAGTAGATTTTGTCAACTTCAGCCAAAATTCAACCAGCATTGAAAACGCATCCTCTCACCAACCTACAATATCTTGCCTCTTTATTTTTTTTTTGTTGGCTCTCCTCACATGGCCCATCACAGGCAGAGTCTAACTCCAGGCAAAATCTCAAGATGCAGATTTTCACTTCCACCACTCCTGCAGTTAACTGGTGCATTCCTTTCACTCCAGCTAGCAAAGCTCACCCAGAACAATCACAGCTGGACAAGGAAAACTTCTCTTGCATGCTTGGGAATCAAATGCGGTTGCTTCTTGTTGCAGAGTTTAAGTTGTACAATGCAGCTGGCTTATCTATATACCTAGTTTGTGTTGAAGGATGGAGAGAAAGAAGGAAAACCTCCTAATCATGTCACCACAACAATTTAAACAGGAGGATTTAAAAAGCAAAAATTAGGTATTATCAATAGGAACACATTCCACTGCTGCTCCACTCAGCCTATCTTATACACCGTACCAAATCTGTCTGGACAAAATGCTGCATTGCATCACCTCACCAGACAGGAAGATGCTAAAAATTAGGATTTTGCAGGGTGAGCTTGCACAAAATGTGTGTGCAAAACTGCCCCCTGCTGTTTAGATTAAGATGTGCTCAAGTAAATGATTGTGCGACCAAATCAGTTTTTAGCTATAAGGGTCCAACATGCAAAGAGGAGCAACTATCTGACTTCATCTGTTTTCTGCTTCCATGCACACTAGAAATTTCATACACAAATGCCACTCACAACTGCCTTGCAGCATGGACCATCCCAAGAGATGCGCAGGCTGCAGCAACGTGGTGCCAGCTGCAACACTCATTCTGTTAAGCAACTCTCCCATCATGGGTGAGCACCACCAGACACCCTCTCATCCCAAAGATGAGTCAAGAACATCTAAGGGTGCAAGGGAAGTGATGAAATTGTGAGTGAGAACTGCAGGACATCCATCTGTCAACCTGTTAAAGACAGACCTGACCTTTACAAAGCAGGAACAGGAAATACATGCCTGGAGTAAAAAACTTATAGCTCAGAAGCCTTTAAGAGTTAAGGACTATTAAGTTACAGGAATGATTGGAAAACAGGGTGGTGAGCTCATCAAAGGATGTCCAGTAGATATTCTTTAAAACTCGCCCCTACTGCAGCAAAAGAAGAGAGAACCTGGATTTTCTTTTCAAGAACACATGAAAACCACTGTAGTTTGAAAAAGTTGCCCATTATCTAGTGCCAGCACGTTGGACAGTTTGGGACAAAAATAACACAGAAGGGCCAGCTGTTTTCTACAGCTTCACTCACACATTCATACACTGGATGTGGCAGATTCTGCCCTGTGAGAACAGCATTAGATATATCCACATTTTCTTTGGTACAAATGCAGAAAACAAGTACTGTTACCCACACTAGTTCAGTTTCCACAGTGCCTCTGATGAAAGCTAGCCCAGTCCTCGTGAATTAAGCACAAGTTTCAGCTCTTAGCAACAGGCTCTTGGTCAGTGCACAGAGAATACTATAAGCTACAGTGGTCAGTGTAAACACACTAACTAAAAACCAAACCAAAACTTGGGTACAACAGAAGCCTTGCAGAATTCTTTTTTCTTTTCATATCAGCCCTTTTTATGTCCATACATTTAAATACACAGAGGCATGGGTGTGCAGCACAACATGCCTTTGAAATAATCACTAAAAGCACTTACTGACCACTTCAAAGATCCTCTTGATGTTTAACTCATGTTAGCTGTAACACAACAGTCATGTAGGGCCACTGTTCAGCCTAAGGGACTTTAAACACACCATCAACAGATGTACAAATGAAACTTTAGAAAGATTCTTCTGAGTGCATAAATAGCTGGAGCTTTACTTTGATGATGGCTGGCTGGCCTCCTACACAGTAGGGCTGGGACTTCTCCATTTTTCATGTTAAGGGCAACAATAATATTGTGTCAGCCCCCAGGGAAAGGAAATTAGTGCCAGATGATTCAGTGTGTGCCTGACCACTCTGGTTTTGGATTTGATTCCATTATTTAAAAAACTTAAATGTGACATATCAAAGGTAGTCCTTAATGATAATGAAACTAGCTGGGTGGGGTTTTTTCTAGAAAAGCTGCCCAAGAAGCTCTTAACCGATGACAGAAGACTTTCCAACATAAAACTAACAGACCTCTCAGTTTCTTTATAAGAAATCCTTTTAGTGCTGAAAACAAGTGCCTTGTTCTTGGAGAAGCACAGAAGGGAAGATGGTTCTTCCTCCTGGGAGAAGGACTAGTAGTTTAACCTGCAGTAAAGTAAGATTACCAATCTTATTCTCCAGCAGCTGTGAGCTCCATAGCAGCAAATCCACAACTGAAATTTTGGATTACTTTCATACTTTTTAAATTTGCACAAGTGAAAAGAAATATGCAGCACTATGCACAGCTAATAATGGCATTACTATTGCTGATGCAGAAACATCCATCATTACCACCACGTTTCTGATGATCTGCACTTTGCTGGTGTCTGAAAGCAGTGTCTTTGCTTGAGTCTCAAACATCTGTGGAGTGTGCGTGCTTAGCTACACCTCTGTCAGCCTGTCACTCTTGGAGCAACAGCAAATTTGCATTCTAGACAATATCTTCCAAGTCCTCACAATTGTACAGTATTACCTTCACCGGGACATTTGGGGAGAAGAAAAATATTCAAGTCTTGTTAGAAAGATTCAGCATTCCACTCAAGGCACTCAAAACAGGAAACAGAGCTTGCTCTAGCATACTAACCAGGTACTTCTGGATTGTCAGATATGAGAATAAATTTGCATTTAAGGCTACATTTAAACCTATGCTATCTTAAATTTTGTTTGCATCTAACTTCACAGGCTCAAGAAAATGAAGAATGTTGGAGCAATATGTGTGTCTATGGTGCTTATTACAGCAAATACCATTTATAGACACAATCAGACTGTCACCAAGCCTTCCATCAGAATTGACACCCAGGTTTGCTGAAACACAGTTCAGCAAAGGAGAGCTTTGCTGTAAGCTAAAATATAAATTCAAATTCAAATTTGTAAATTCAATTGTCATTATAATCAAGAAAAATGCTCAGGTTTGACAGAAGGGTTCTACTTTTGTCTTGTGCTCTTTGGGTTTGTTTTTCAAGGCAGGATGGAAGTTTTATTCCCCTTAAAACAATGTTAAAAGCTGAACTAAAAAAACAGGCTGAAGTGATCAGCAAAACAGAAGGTAAGTATGCTAACAGTTCTGTCAACATAACCTAAGTATTCCTACTTTTTACTTTTGTTAGAAGGGAAACCTCCTTCAAAAAGCTTCATTAAGATCAGAACCTTCTGTAATTTCACAGTATTTTTATTATGAGCAAAATAAATTTGTCCCTGTAATATAAATTAAAAGAGCACGCTGGCCCTTGTCCCCTGAATGTGGCTACTGCATTTTACTTTTACTTTATGCTACCTAAACAATTCAAGCACAAAGATTAAACTACATCCAGTTGTTTAAGATGTTTGTTGATACCAGCCACTAACTTTAGTATTTATCACATTACAGAAAATTTCAACAGCACCTCAAATCTTTGGAATTAATGTTTTCCAGGGCCTAAGGGGAAAATACCAATTCCATAGCAAACCATCTCAGCAGAATGACTCAGTAAGAGCCATTTTGACTCCCAAACCAAGGTATTGACTGATAGGTCACCATCAACTATCCACTTAAACTCTCATAAATCCTGTGTGAGGCAATTCCTGAACCACTGAGGAGAATCAGTGGTGCCCTTGAAGAAATTTGCACAAGGCTGAAGTGAGACAGTTGGCTAGAGTGCTCTCAAAGTATCTCACTTCTACTACATTATGCCACCTAATACCTTACTAGCAGCATCATTAGTACTGTCAGCTGGTCTGAAAGACACCTCAAAGCATTCTCAGGTGAAAAATCAGTCACTGTGCCAGAAAAATAAAGCTACATTTTTAATTGTTTCTTCTGCCACCTGAGTGCTGATAGCACAAACCCAAAGAATAGCAGAAGGCAGTCTGTTTTGACATTTAGAAGATCCTACCCATGAAAAACTCACTTTTGTAAGTACACTTCTCCTACTCACTTGAGCCTGCTGTATGTTGTTTGTCTCCTTTTCATTGGCAAAGGAAAATTCACACCATACTGAAATTGTACAACATCTAATTCCATTAGCTTTTGCTATTTACTCTAGGGATATAATTGTCTTACTTTATGAGTGCAATTTTTTTCTTAAGGCAAATGCCTTTAAGAGACTGTTAAGAACTATTTGCTATGGTCTTGAAGACTACAGACTGAAATGTCAACTTCAAGCTTTCTGAAACACCCCAACCTTTGTGCTCTTAAAATCTGCCCAGGTTCTATTCCAAACAGCTTTGTTGCAAACACCTGTATTAATAGAGCTTTCAAGTTTGCCAGTAATTTTAATTATCACTTTACATTTTTTGTTCCTGACATAAATGGATTTGTCATTCTTTCTGCAGCCAATCATCTATTACCACTGTGATTTGCATCTCCTTCTAAGGTGATCTATTACTGTTTAAATGATCATATATTTATTTTCTGAGGAAATTACACAAGGTTTTAAACTTAATTAAAAGCATTAGAAGACCAGCCATAACATTAAAAACAAATTTTAATGTTGTTATTTTTAGATCATTTGCTCTGACACCCAAATATTCTGGATTTTAAAGTAGTACTATAGGGACACATAAGTGGAGATAAATCTTTATTGCCATAACTTCGTTTTTTCAAAAATGAGCATTGGGTTTTTAACAGGTCATAGTTTTATGTCTGTATATGTACAACATTACAACTGCGTATTATTTTAATAATAATGAAGTTAGTGATACTTTGATAACTCAACACAGTGTATTTATAAAATGAATTCTTATCAAAATACACTTTTCACTGGGATAATAAATAAAATCCTGCGAAACCCACCTACACAAAGTTAATTTTAACTCTGGTAGAACCCGATGTGGTACACAGTCCATTAACTACTATGCCCCTTTATCCCCCTACTGATGCTCATCTTCTGGGGTAAGAAAACTTTTTCCCCCCGTTGTGGTGTGACCTCATTCAACATCATCTTCAGCCAAGCACTGTGCATTTACAATTCTCTGTAAGAAGGAGAAAAACTCATTCACAATTACATAAAATTGACAGCAGGTAACTGATTATCAAGCAATGTAATTTTGCACTGAACATTAAGCAGTGTAATTATTAAACAAACTGATTAAAGTTAAAAATGGCAATCCATTTGACTTAAGTTTTTTAAGTCAGTTCCACAGAAATTACATAGAGTGCAACACCTAACAAAGCCTAAGTCAGGTAAACAATGTTCTAACAACCTCAAGTGATGATCTCTGTGTGGTTTCTGGCACTGTTCTCTCAGGAAACCTTTTTTTTCAATCATTTCCTCAACTCTAACATCTTGTGTACTTGACACTTTCCAATGTTACCACAGAGTATATGGACCTGAAATGTAACCAGGCCTGAGCTGTAAGAAGAGCCAACTGATACCCAGCACTGAATCTCTGCCTTATGTCAGGTAACACTGTTAGGGAGTCCCCCTGTACTTTCAAGAACACAAAACATATCATTTATTTTACAACAGACTCACCTGCCAGCATATAAACAACATTACTCACTCGGTACTCAGACTAAAATGGGAGGGTATTTTATTCATAGAGCTACTAATGCTTTTATCATCTCCCAAGAGGGAAACTCCCAAGCCTCCAAAACTGTCACAGGTTCCTGGGCTAGTTAACATCTTGTGTCTAAAGCTGACCCCAGAAGGGGGTAGCAAAAACAACAGATTCATTTTTATGAATTTCCATAGCATTTACACACACTTGTACAAATGTAACACTTAAAAAAACCCCTCAAGACCCAGTGCAACAACGTTACTGTTTTTCCAATCCCCCCAGTTTGTACTAGAGACACAGGATCCACTTACAATACCACAGCTGTGGTCAGATGCCTCTACTTCAAGAGCTCAGCTCTTGACACAAGAGAAGTTTTGTATTTCTATTTTATCCTGGTTGCTATTAATGCTACACGATGATTTTCATATTCACTTTTTTAACATCTCAGGTGAAAAAAAAATAAAGCATCTTTTATCCAACTGAACATATAAAAAAACAACAGATTACAAAACCTGATACTCAAGACTGGTGTAGTGGATAAAGTAAGTATTTCAATTTTTTCCAAACCAGACCAACAGGGATGTTTCACATACCTGGCTTATTGTAGGGAGCTTAGTTAGAAGCATTTGAAACACTGGTGGTGGAAGAGTCTGCTGTAGAACTTGTAGTAGCTGCTGCGGCTGCCCACACACAGCAATGGCATTGGTCAAGTGATCAACACCTTTTTCATATTCACCTGTGCGACAAATTACAATGTTTTGAAATCAACCATCTTCCACACTGTAACACATTTACACCAAACATCCACCAAGAGTGGATTAAATTATGGTGAATCAATACACATTAAACTTTTCTCCTTCCTTGACGGACTTTCTGAACACACAAGGCTAGAAACAAATAAGCAAATTTTCTTAGATGAATTTGACTCCCCAGAATGTCTTGATGTATAAAAGCCATCTTCTAAAAAAGGTAGAGAAAAATTATTTTACAACTTATCCTTTGAAAAAAATATTATTACCTTGAGCTAGTAATTCCTCTCCAAGCTGAATCTCCTCAAGGAAAAACTTCTGAACTGCTTCGGCATCTTTCAGATCAGGCAACTACAAACACACGCAGTAAAATTTAAATTGGCCCTAAACACCAGCTAATAAAAATTCAGCAGAAAATACTCTCAACTGAAATTAAACATGCACACAACCCTATTGTTACACTGACAAAAAAACAAGTGTCACCACTAAGTTAAAAGTACTCAGAATGTTTTTGAAAATCAGACTCAGGTCTCATAACACTGCATCACAAATCTGTAGAGAAACAGTCTGAAATACCTCTACTCAGTTTATTAAGTACATAATTTAGGAGCAACTATAAATTCTAAGGTATATTATGTTTATAACAACTGTATTACTTGCAATTGTTTAAGAGAAATCTTGTATTTTCTTTCTGGATCCACTGGTAAATAATGAAAAGGAAATAAATACTTATTGCAAAACAACCTATCAAGTTCAGTTTTAAGTGTATCCCATCAATAACTTTGTCTAAAAAGTTCTTGTTCATATTATGAAGAGGGAAAACACCATCAAATCACACAGTGAATATTGTACTTTCTAATATAACTCCTCTGTCTGACATAAAAACAGAACAATACAATTATTTCTGAGCATTAAAAAAGCCTAAAGACCGCATATTTACAGGAGTGTTTGTAATCCTGGAATCAAAACAAATCCTTGAGTAAACCGTACAAATAATACAAGTGAAACATCTTTCAAAACAGCACTGCATTATTGAACAGAGTATTACCTTGGAAAGTCCTGCTCTCTCTTTGGCAAGCTTCTGTTTCCTCCTTCCTGCAAGAATAAAAATATCTTTTATTTTCAATTTGCAATTAAAAAGCCCTTCAGATTATAGTCTGGAGCCATGGACAAATCAAAGTTCTTTTCAAAAGAAGAAACTGGTAATGTATTCCAAATATTGAAGACTGAGCACAGGACTGCAACCTACTCAGTGCAACAGAGGTCTAATTCAGAGGTCTAATGAGGGCTGGCAGTAGCACCAACCCAAAATGGCAATTCTTCTCTTGATGGCTACAGCAAACCAGCTGTGCAGGGCAGCACAGCAGCAGCACAGCACACCTCGTGCACTGCAGGCACACAGAAGCAAAGAGAATTAGAGTTATACAGGAATTATCTATATGACTTCTAACAATAGGCCACAGAAGAACTGTCTGTAAGTCAAGTCTATCTCGTTTTGTAGAGCATGGTGCACCACCAAAGAAGGGGAACTTTAGCAGGTCACAGCAGATACACACAGTGCACTTTCTCAGCTACTTTATAGCAAAGACTTGGAAACTAGTTAATAAGTGGTAGTATCTCATCATCCCCCAGCAAGAGCAATACTGAAGCATACATTTCTGAAACCTGAGGAAAGCAAACATTTACAGATGGAACAAACATTTACAGATTTAACTGCCTAACCTAAAGGCAAAAAGTTGGTCTGCTACATGAAGTTGTACCACACCAGCAAAACTTGTGTAATTAAAATTAAAGTTGCTTTTAATGCAGGCAGGTATAAAGATATTTTTATAGTAGCAGTTCTTCATACAAGAAAGAGTAATTACACTAACATTGGCAATTTCCTTATAATAATTATTTATGTAAATCTTCAGTTCATCAACTGAAATAGTTACACCAAACCTCTGAATACAGGACAGGTTAAACTGTCCTTCCACTCTTTGTCTTCACTGCTCAGAAAACTCCTATACTGACAAAGAACAACTGTCACACAGCCCTGACTTTCCTTTTGATATAATTTGACAAGCTGGAATACTTCCAAATATGATTAGCAAAAATTTTCAATTGTCCACATGATGAAGACAGTCAGGAATATTATTCCCTAGTATAGTGATAACCTAGCACTTGCCATTGACTGACAATATCGTGTTCTTTACAGAAAGAGAGTTCACATTCTAACTAGATGGAACACCCTTTTACCTTAATACACACCATCTTAACAACACTTAGCACCTAAATCTCTACTACTAACTGACCTGTTATTTTATGTATGTTATTTTACACTATAGATGGAAAAACATGTTAGATAGACCTCTAGTACACTTCAATTTTATCATTTTGGTGGGTTTCAGTATTAAAGAATTACTCTTGAAAGTCAGTGCTTCAATTAGCTCACTCCAACTTTTCAGAAGCATTAATTTGCACAAAACTTTAAATTGCACTACTATGCAAACAAGTTTTGATAACAGATAAAATCCTAAAGATTAAAATTTTTAAAATTTAGTATTTGAAATGTTTTACTATCAAAACAAGCCACAATACAGCTGTAGTGCATTCAGTAAAAACACCAAAAAATAATGAAGGAATATGAAGAACCACCAAGATTTTAAAATTGAAAAATGATCTGCCAAATCTTTCAAGTCTGACTACTAAGAAACTTAGTTTTTCTCTTCTTAATACTTTTTTACAGGCTCTTTAAAAGTTCACTAACTAAAACAATTTAAAAACCAAAGTAACTCTAAAGGACATTTACATTTTTTTCCCACACTGGTTGGGAAGAAATACTAGTTTCAAAGTATCTTTGCAATAACAAGCAAAAGTTACATTTGTAATATAACAAGCAAAAAGCAATGACCTTCAGGGGCAAAAAACCTTGAAAAACAAACAAAAAAACCCCCACCACCCCACACCTCAAAAGTCTCCCAAGTTTGTTTTCCCTCAGGGATCTCCACAAAAATGAAACGCTTCCCTCTACTCTAAAGGGCTAATCACATTTTGAAAAGGGAAAGGCAATCTTCCATAGAATAATCTTTATTACCACAGAATTGCAGTGCATGCATCTAAAGCACAAAGCTAAACTGCAGCTGTCACACTGCAGGTCCTCCAGGCACAGCTCTTGCACAAGGGTACAAGTTTCAAAGGAGAACCAATGGATGATCTGTCCTGCTGGCATGGGTTGCAAAAGCCCCTGAGTAGCCCCAGCAGCTTCCCAACCAGTCCCACAAAGGAGCAGAAAACCCAAAAAGCCATTTGCATTTTCAGCTCCCATCAGTGAAGTCTGCCTACTGCCCTCCTCTCACTCTGCTGTGCAGGCAGAAGGTGCTCCTGGGCAAAAGTCGGCATGGTCAGAAATTCTGGCTGTCTCTGAACAAACACATCTGTGTCTATATTTTAAAGCAGAACACTTCTGTTTTATTCATTCAAGAAGGCAAGTAGTAAACACACTTGAAGTATTTTATTAATAAAATACAGCCAGGGAAGCTCAGCAGCTACAGATGTTCATAGCTTTGCTATCCTCTGGTCCCAAGACTAAATATGGATATGCCCCCAAACTAGCAACAACAAGACCTAAAAAAATAACCAGAAAAACCCACCCACAAAATCTACTAAATAAGATTAAAACATCTGGAAAATAAAAGTCCAGTCTATGAGTCTCCCAGAAACCTCCCCTTTTCCCAGGAACCTAAATCTGGCTGCCTCATTTTTATGACAGGCCTTCGCAATGCAAACTTTGGCCCAAACACAGCACACAGAGATGGCAAAAAAACCAACTGGTTCTTCATTTGTCAGCACATGCTTGACCAAATATGATAGGCAATCCACTGACACGTCAGGTCTCCTGTCCTTTCCAAATCCCAGTGACACTACATCAGAGAAGCTGAAAAAGGACCTTAAGAAGGTTACTGGAAAAGATGTGCAGCAAAGGTGGTTTCTCCAAGCTTTCCATCCCATACCCCCACTATTGCACAACACATGGAGCATCTTTACCTAGTGAACTGCAGCTGGCTGCTCTACTAAACCTCTCCTGGTCAAGTATTTTACAGCCCAAGCCTTCCTGTGTACCCAACAGTAAAAGTGCTGTAAATACTCAGATCCCTGGCACCACTGCTCAAGCATCCATACTAAATAATCTGTTACACTACCAAAAAAAAAAAAAACCAAAAAAAAAACCCAACAAACCAAATTAACTAAAGCCTTGCAACTTAATGCAGACCAGTGTATCAAGTGCAAGGACTGTCAGTCCTACAATGAGGTCCTCTCAAACCAAAATGCATCTGTTTTCCACTTCAAAGTAATGTCAATTCTCAATCAGAGAAGTTCTGAGGTTAATCTAGAACATGACTGGATAGAAGCTCAGATTATGGAAATCTGAAATTCAAAAATAATTTTTGGTGCTTCCGCAAAAACCTTTCATAATCCAGTGCTTCTCCTACTGCATTTTTGGCAACATAAAAAAATCCCATGGCTGATTATGTTGTGCAAAACAAGCACATACCAGTTAACTGTACTAAAATTTCCCAATTAATGACTTGCACTGCAGGGGAAAAAAGGACTTGGAACACACTCAAGAAGTATGTGCCCAAAATCCTACACACAGGAGTGAGGGCTTGAAGATGAAATATTTGACAGACATAACTTGCTGTGGAGCAAATTTTGGAAAGCGGAATTAATGCACCGCTAAGTGACAACACTGGCCAGGCAAATTCAATCCATGAAAGCAGAATCTAAAATGTTAACCTACATTTTAATGCTATTAATACTCATTTTCAATCAGTCTAGTTATTGACTTTTCCATCCATGAAACTGCTGATAACATCATGCTTACCTGCCAGGAAAATTTACCTCAACAATAACTTCTTATCTCTAGATTAGTCACCAAAGGAATACATATTACCGCAACAGAAATACTCAGTATAAAAAGTATCACCTTATTGTTCATGACTCATTTGTGTTCCTTCAGTGCTCATGCCTACAATTGCATTTAGAACCCTCACTGATCATTAAAACATTTAAATAAATGTTGAAGATGTGAAATAATGAAGAGCTATGGGAGAAGAGCTCTACATCTTGGATTAATCAACAGTTTTCTTTGGCATTCATTCTTATCCTGGAAGCCAATGGCACGGCTGCCAGGAGGGTTTAGAATGCAGGTAATGAAATACCTGAGAGCTGCCACCGACCCCTGCCTCACCAAAGCAACAACTTCACTGTAAGAGATCACATGTTTTACCTGCTTACCTTCCAAATGCCAAAAAAAAAAAAAAAAAAAAAAAAGTGTCACTATGTTAATGTGATGGCTATAATAACACTGCTGAGCCTGCAGGAGAGCAAGAGTGGACAAGAAAAAAGGCGAGGGGGAGGTGAATTTGAACCAAGCATGGACGAAAACCACAGGTTACCCAACACCTAGAGCAAACGCTCTCCGATGGGACGACCCTGTCTAGAACCACCCGAAAGGAGGCTGTACTGCGGTGGGGGAGTCTCTTCTACCATGCCTGCAGTGAGAGGATCAGAGAAAATGGCCTGAAGCTGAGACATGGGAGATTCAGATGAGATATTAGAAAAAAATCTTTTCCACCATTAAGATGGCCAGGCATCGGAATAGGTCGCCCAGAAAGGTGCTGGAGTCACGATCGCCGGGGGTGTTCAAGAGGGGACTGTGCGTGGCTGGGCGATGCTGCAGGGGTTAGTGCTGCAGGGGTTGCAGTGGCAGTGCTGGGCGGATGACTGGACGGGATTCGAAGGCATCTTCCAGTTCGACGGTTCTGTGTCCCGGCCCGCGGTTGTGGGGAAGGGACGGCGAGAGGCCCCAGAGCCGCAGGGGCCGCCGGGGCCAGGGGCGGAGGGTCCCGGCCAGGCCTGGGGGCGGCGCTGCGGCGGCAGCACGTGCTGCCCTCCGCGCCCCGGCCGGGCGGCGAGGGAGGGAGAGAAACGGGGGGAATCACTGAGGGAAGCACGCGACGGCGGGAAGGAACGGGACGGGAGCAAAGGGAAAGGGGCGGCCCGGGACACTTACGCTCCCGCAGTCGGTTCTTGAAATTGGGGTCGCTCCGCCTCTTGCGGTCGAAGTAGATGCAGTATCCGATGAAGAGCGCCCCGCAGAGCCCCGCGGCGATGGCGCTGGTCCTGCCCACCATCATGGCGCTGCCGCCGCCCCCGCGCCGCTCCCGCCGCGCGGCCCGCGCCGTGCTCCGCAGGCACCTTGGGGCGAGCGGGCACGGGGAAAGGACCCCTCCTCGCTTCCGCTGACGTCATCAGCCGGCGGCGGCACAGGGCGCCTCCTGCAGTGCCTGCGCCGAGGCTGGCGCGCATGCGCGGGCGGAGGGGCGTGGCCTACGCTTCGGCGTTTACCCGTCAAGCGCCGTGAGGGGCCGGGGGAGCGAGAAATGGGATCCCGGGAAACAGCCCTGGGATCATCGCGTCCAGCTTCTGACCCAATACCGCCGGATGAACTAGACCATGGCAAGCAGTGCCACGTCCACGCTTCCCTTAAACACCTCCAGGGATGGTGACTCCACCGCCCTGGGCAGCCCATCCCGATGTCTGATCACCCTTTCTGCGAAGGAATTTCTCCTGATGTCCAACCTAAACCTCCCTTGGCATAGCTTGAGGCTAAGTCCTGTCACCCTGTCCGTTGTTACCTGGGAGAAGAGGCCGGCCCCCACCCGGGTACAGCCTCCTTTCGGGCAGATGTAGAGAGTGATAATAAGGCCATTGCTGAGCTTCCTTTTCTCCAGGCTAAAAGTCCCCTGCTGCCCCATAAGACTTGTGCTCCCAGACCCTTCACCAGCTTCACTGCCCTTCTCTGCACAACAAAAAAGCCACCCAAATCAAGGTAATGATTTCTATTTCATCACAGACCCAGTCTGTGATTCATGTGAGTCACTTTTTTCTATAGCCATTGTGGGTAATCCTACACAACTCCAAAAAAAGAATTCACAGTTAGCCTCTGCAGCAAGACCTCAGCTGGAGATTCCTCTTAACACATGAATAAAATCATGCAGCACCTCCCACTGCCTTCTGGGAGAAGCCAAATGCCCCAGAACAAACACCAAGAAGGACAACAGCTGTATTAGCAAACAAAATTTATTACACTCTCACATATAAAAAACACTCTCATATATATCCATCTTCATAACACTACTTAGCATTTTTACTGGGTTGATTTTTACCAAAGAACTGTTTGTTTTTTCCAGCTTTATTCCTAGGAGTAGTTTTTAGTCTTTTTGGCTTAATGTTCTTCTTCAATGGGTTTGCTTTTTCACCAATAAAAGAGTCATTTGAGCAGATCTTTTCTTTTTTCTTCTTCTTATCATCTCTGTCCTTGGGAGCACAAGACTGGTCTGGACTTTTCTGTGTTTTCTTCTTGTCTGTTACACGCTGCACTCGTATCTTTCTTCCCATCAGAACAGAGTTGTTGAGTTTCAGAGCAAGATGTACAGCATCTGTGTTCTACAAAAGCAGACACTTTACACTTCCATTTTAGACTTTAAAAGCAGCATTACCTCTAGCTGAGTGCTTTCAAACAAAATGTTATCTGTCTTTAAAACTGGTAAGCAGGAATTTACAATGCCGAGCACTCAAGCCGCTCCATTTAGGGAATGACACATCTCCGCTCAGGAACACCAGCACCCCCACACAGCCCACACACTGAGACACAGACACTTGAAAACAGCTCACAATGAAACACCAAAGTCTGAGGCAGAGAGACAAAGAAAACTTGAGTAAAAAGGCATCAGGCTGTAGGAAATGAACTAAGGAAAATGAGGCTGCCTCATCTATGCCTCTTTTAAATCTTTACGGTGAAGTCACTTCTTTCACCCCAGTGTGTACAAAACCTAAAATGTTTTGTATCTGCTTCCACACGACCCGTCTTCCAAGCTGCTTTCACCATACACAACAATGCTACCATTTGACTTCAGGCACACACACACCCCCACACCCACACACACCCACCTCAAAAAATTACTAAAAAGAAAATAAAAATGCCCTAAAGGCAGAGCCCAACTCGGGATTTGAAGAACTCCCTGTGCACTGGAGTGTGTACCCCAGAGGCTCACACGCACCTCAAAGAGGACGTATCCAAAGCCTTTCCCCAGGCCTGTCCTCCTGTCTCTCACCACCCGCACTCCCACGACATCTCCGCAGACATGGAAGTGCTCCCGCACGGCGTCATCGCGGATGTCTGCAGGCAACACAAGGAACAGATGCCTCCTCAGGGGGACACACGGCTTTGAAAACCTGGCCCACATCCAGTTATTTCACATTTACCCATTCAGGGACACAAACAAGATGGAATACAGATAGGTAGACAAATATCAGTGTTCCAGAAAAACCCCAACAAGCTGACAATGCAGACTGTATAAAGGGCTATTTGCTCTGACACTGCTTCTCCAGCTCTGAAGAGTACGACATAGATCAAAAAGAACTAAGGCAAAGACTGAAACAGATTTTTCAAATCCTTTCATTTATGCTTGGAACACAGTAGAAATTAAGAATCCTGTTACGCATTTTTGTACCTCTTTCTTATGCCAGAATTTCTTTCTAAGAATTTAATACTGATGATAATGACTTGAGCTGGCAGTTCTTCATTCATGGCTCAGTCAATGAGCAGTTTTTAGCTGAATGGGATTTACAGTTTCCAACCACAGCTGCTATGCAATTATTCTGATAATGGCTGGGCGTATGAGCCTTTCTCCATCTCATGCCTTGGCAGACAAATGTGACATGCCATCACAAAAATACTGAGTTGTTTGGGGTTTTTTTTATAGGTATGCTTCCTGGAATCCCCTGGCATAGATATAAACATGTTTCTGCTGAGGGGAGGGGCTGAACTCAATAGTATGGGTTTAACTACATCATTGGGACCTTGACACGCTGAGAAAGGTCCAAGCTGCTGAAGTAATTTCAGAGCACAGCAAATCACAGAATCACACAATAGTCTGCGTTGAAACTGGCCCATAAGGATCATCAAATCCCACTTTTCGCCCTGCCTGGACAATCACTCAGCCTGTGCTTCACAGAAAGCACCAAAAGGAGAAGCCATCACTGTCCTTCACTAGCAATTGGCTCACAAACAGGTATTGGTAACCCGTGAGCAGTTTAGAAAGCCATGCCTATGCAACTTAGTCATATTCATTTAAAAAACATGAAGCAACAACAAGAACTAAAAGCGCTTGCAGTGCTACCCATAATAAAGGAAACAATCAAGGTGCAGAACTGGACAGAAATCTCTTTAGGTGTTTCAATTAAAACAAATAAAAACTACCTCCAGCAAAAGCTATTTATCCACCTAATACCAAGGAATAAAAAGCCTAATGTCAGCCACTCCATAAATCAAAATAATGATGCATAACAATCAATTTTAGACTTACCATATGAAAGATTTCCCAAGAATACAGATCGTTTATTATCATGCTAAAGGAAACAAGAGAGACAGGACAGTAAGTCAGTATTACATAAAAACACAAACCAACCAACCCAAAACAATAAAAACCCTACAACCAAACCAGAAAAGGGGATTTCTAGCCACACATCTTACTTACTGAACTGTTTTTAGATGCAGTGTCAACTCTGATGTGAAATCCACTAGCAATTTCTGTTCCATTCCTTTTGTGATGAAAAACAAAAGGTTTTAATAGTGAAATAAGCATTACTTAATTGACAATATCACTGCATAGCAGTATTCCAAAAGCAAAGTTACTTTTAAGTTTGAACAACATTTTATTCTGACCCAAGCAAAAGAGGGAAGTTGTTTAAATTTAGCTATAAATCTACTCAAACTACCTGTTCAATAGGGAAAGAGGGACAAAACTGAGACTTACTCCTCCAGAGCCTTCTGGGCATCACTTTCTTCCTTAAAGACCACATAAGCATTGATGAACTTTGCATTTGGGTGCATCTTATGCCTGGAATGGGAAAAGGACATGTTACTGCTTAAATCCTGCTGATGCTGTGCAGTGCACAGGCACTTCTTGCTGAACACATTCATTGTCTCTGCTTGTTCTGTGCACACCAACAACTTCGTTTCCCTTGCAGGTCAAGCTACCCCTGTACATGCAAGGGAGTCACACTGTACGCCTTCTCCAGCCCACATAAGCACCCTGAGCAAGTTTCCTCAGCTCATAAACATATCCAAAGAAATTAAAGACTCTTAGCATCTTCCTCCTTCCTAAAATATAAGAAACGCAACCTCAGGTAACAAATTACAAGTATACATGGCACAAAATTCTTTACTACTTATCAAGAAAACTTAATACACACAAAGGTAATGACAGAAGACAAAGAAACACAAAACACATAAAAAAGACCTAATACAGAAAAATTTTTAATGACCATTGTTTAGCCCTTGAAAAATACACAAAATTCACAAGGGGAACCTACTTGATTGCTGCTACCTTTTTGGATACAGTATCGTCTGCTGGAATCTTAAAGATAAAAAGAGCTTGAGTTAGGTAGGTCTCGTGTAAACTTATCACAAAGAGTTTTTCCGTAAGACAAAGATGAATTCAAGCAGGGGTCACCCAAAGCAACACAGCCAGTACAGTGAGCAAATGACAGAAATGGCTGGACCTAGAGATGGTCTAAAAATTCCTCAGTTAAAGGCCTTGCTTTGACTTTGTCTGAAATGTTTCTTGAGTTCCAAGAGTGTTATAGTCAACTATTTTAGTGAGTACCCTGATTTACAATAATGTGTCTTTGCTACTGAGATTTAAAAACAGGTAAGTAATGCCTCAGCCAAACCAGCATAATAATAAAGGCATTCTTCTTTAAGAGAACATAAAGGTCTGATCCTGGATCAGCTGCTGCTACAGGAAAAATGCATCTGTGGTGCTCCTGGGGTAACATCTCCAAGGCTCCTTCTAATAGCAAAACTCACATACCCCAAACTACTTCTGAACTAATGAAGGTACAAGCCTTACAAATACTACTGCCCTTTAGCATTAACAAATAATTTTGCTATATAACATTAAAGGGAATAACATACCAGAGACCGGAAGCGAATGGATTGGATTTGCCCATACTTCATAAAAAGGGATTTCAGTACCTAAACAGGTGATATTACAAATACTCAGTACACTATCCAACCTGGTAATGAGAATTATTTTTTAGTATTTATAAGTAATACTGTTCTTACATTGGTTTCCTTTTACTTATAGGAGGTCCCTTAACGGGCTATTAAAACAATGCAAGTAATATATAACAACTTCTGTGTTTTGTGTGGCAGCTTCTTCTACATATTGCCAAAACTGAAGTAATGCCTCCTACTATGGAAGAAAGTATTAATATGTTTTATGTAACAATATGAAGCACTGTTTCATACAAAATTAGAAACAGAGTAACTTTGTAAATGCAGCTCTCATTTATTCAGTCATTTTCTTCATTGACAAGGAACTGACCAATTCTACTCAAGCAAGAACCACTGCACCCACTGCTGCAGGCAGCCCAACTCCAGGAAACCAGAGATTGTCTCTAACAGTTTCTGAGAACAAGCACCATTTCCTACTTTCCCAAAAGCAGTTCCAATCACAAAGTGCATGTGACTTCCCAGCTGCAAACGTCCCCTCAAACTGAGGACTGCTGCACCTCCTTTCACTCCTTTAGCAGTCAGAACCACTACCCACATACCTTAGCAGTACAGCTGACAGGCAAGTTTCCAACAAACACCGTTCTTCTGTCTGCTCCTTCATCAGCCACCCATTTTCTCTTTTGCTGTTTTGCAGTAGCACCCGTAGCTGAATTTAAAACACTTTTGGTGATGGCTTGAGAAGCCTTTTTCTTTTGCTTCACTTTGTTTTGAAACAATTTCTGGTCCTCCTCTTCATCTGCCTGCTCCAAAGCATTCTCTCTGACCAGAAATAACCAGACAGGTTATAAATGATGGGAACAAAACAGGGGGTTTGGGGTCTAAGAACTGAAACCTTCAGGATATTTTAACTTACATTTGAAATTATGATGTTCAACTCTAAAATTTCAAGCATTATTTTGTTAATTCTGCATTAAACAAATGTATCTGACCATTCGGTAACATGAAAAACTATTTGCTGCCCCCAGGACACTGCATTCACTATTTACCAGGAGTAATACAGAAATACTTCAGAATTAAATAATTTGATAGCTTTAAAATTGAAAGGAAAAAAATCATCTTTGCGTTATGTTGGAACTCAAAACAGATTTAATCCTTCTCAGTATGCAGGAGACTCAGAACAAACCTGTGGAACACTGCCATGCACTAACAAGTCTCTCTCTATCCAAACCTACTGTAGGAGCATGAACAACAAGCAGATCTGAAGGAGCCTCTGGAAGGCTACAGACACAAACACAGAGCAAACAGGTTCAGTGGTGCCAGGAACAGGATGAGGGGTTAGCCTTGTGCTACAATCAAGTTTGCTGCACTGTAGAGTGAGCAGCTTCCAGCCTGCTCTGAGGCACCTTGCTCCAAGTATTTAAGAGAACAGAGTCAGAAAGGTTCTGTGTCACTGCAGAGGCCCAGCAGGGCACAGAGAGCTCACTGTGCCAGGCACCTTGCTCCTGCTGAAACCACTCTGCTGGATAAAGCCAAGGACACCTAGAAAGCATCTCCCGAGCCAGAGAGAACCAGATCCATGTGTCTTCAACTGCTGGACCTGATGGCTCTCTAGCAGGACATCTGCACTTCACAGACCTAGTGTCTCAACAAGCAGTACTTCCTTCTTCAGAGGAAAACTACAGAAAATCTGCACAATCTTAAAAACACTCTTAAACACTAAGCTGAAGATGAGTAGTAGACGAGAACTTCGTTTTTTCATTGAACTCGTATTGCGATCAATGCAGATGCTAGGGGATTTAATTTTATTATAAAATGGTGGCACCCACCTCTCTGACAATTTTTTCTCTGCTTCTGAACGTTCCTTTTTTCTGGCCTTCTTTGCTTTTACCGGAGGTTCTCGTATGACAGATAAGCTCTTGTCTTCTGACACTTTCTCCCCTTCCTCTGCACGCTTCCTTTTCTTATTTCCCTTTAAAAAAACGGTAAGAGAAACAGACTTGAAGAATGAAATGCCATAAGTTAGCTCACATACTGCAACTTATTTGGAGCGCCACAGCCCGAAGCCCACCGCCACCCGGGAGCGCTGCCCGGCACTCGCTCACTCACCCCCGGCACAGCCACCAGCACCGGCGGGGCGGCGGCACGGAAGAGGCGGGCAAGGGGCGCGGCGGGGGTCGCGGCCGCCCCGAGGCTGCCGGACACCTGTCCCGGCACGTACTGCTCCCCCCGCCCCGGTACGGACGGCTCCTCCCGGCCCCGGGCCGCCGGCTCCCGCGGCCCCGCGCCGCCCCGGCGAGCCCGCATGGCGGCAGCGAGCGCGGCGGGACGCGCGCACCGCGTCACTTCCGCCGCGCGGGGCCGGGACCGCCCCGCTCCCGCCTCGCCCCGGGATGGGAGCTGGTCCCGGCCGCGTGGACGCAGCGGCAGCCTGGAAACATCCAACATGAGAACCAGACGGACACAGTCTGAAGCTGTGCCAGGGGAGGCTGAGCATGAGGAGCAATTTCTTCACAAGGTATTAGAACGGTATTGGAATGGATTGCCAGGGAGGTGGTGGAGTCACCATGCCTGGGTTTAAGAAAAGACTGGACACGGTCCTTAGTACCATGGGCTAGTTGACATGGTGGTGTTTGGTCATAGATTGGACTTGATGATCTTAGAGGACTTTTCCAACTGATTCTGTGATGAGAGGCTGTCTCACTGATTTCTCACGACCCTCAGATCCAAGGGGAGCTGAAGCCAACATGACAAGTGCTTTGGCTGTCTCGTCACATGTTTGATGCACTTTTTCAACTGCCACTGTAAGCAGCTCTGTTGGTACCAGCATCCAACCAAAGCTTAACAAGCAACCGAGCTGCTGAATAGAAGAAAAGTGTTGGTCTTGACACGTGCGCCAGTTATCACCCCTGCCTTGCCTGCTAGGAAAGGTCGTGACCTCACGGATGGGGTCAGCCCAAGAGAATACACTAATCCTTGAAACGGGGCTACTGCATGACTTGCAGTGGTTTTTTTCCAATTGCTTTCACACAGCACCCAGCCCATTTCAGAGACTTGTGGCCACAAACCCAGCAAGAGGCACACAGCCTCCAGGAACTGCCTTGAGAGTGAGTTCAATCCCTATGCCAACAGAAAAATTCCACAGTGTGATGGGAATTATCCAGTCATAAGTATGGACAGGTATCAGTGGAGCCTGCAAATAAGGGGAGGTGGGAGCACTGCAGAGCCTTCAAATAAAGCATGTTTTCCCTCAGCATATGCTGATCTCAGCTATTCCCAAGATGATCAGTTGTGGGACACAGAAACCTGAGTGTGTCCCTCAGCCAAGGTGTAGGGAAGACAGCAGGGAGTGTTTGCCTTGCTTTGCCTTTGGGATCATGGTCCAAGCAGGTGCTCAGGAGTACAGCCCAGCAGGCACTGCTAGTGGCAAACTGCCTCAGCTGCAAGCAGAGCGCATGTGCCAGGCAGGGAACTCACCCACGTGTAAAGCTGTGAATGTATAGTGTGTACCCTGAAAAGCAGCTCAGATTTGAACCACTGGAACATGGGATAAAAGAGTTTGCCAAAGGTATATTCCTTTGTTACTTACTGGGAGACAGTGGTTCCTTGTTACTTACGGGGAGACAGTGGTTCCATGAATCTGGAGAGCACCATTTACAGACATACTTTATAGAAGAGGTGCAATCTAATACATTCAGACAAATGTTTGAGTAGCCACTAAACTGCATCAGAAATATGACGAAAATTAAATAATCTCTGTATTAAGGAAAACTAAAAATCCTGTTTATGCAAAATCTTGACTTGAGAGCAGGGAGCTGACTAATGATCCCTGTTTTAAAAAGATAAACAAATCCCCCCAGATCAGAGTCAGTAATTGTCACATCAAAGAAAATACGCTGGCACTAAAGCTGGGAGCTGATCAAGAACTAGCAATGAGTGACAAGCTGAATTTGAATCTTGTTTGCTCATATGTAGCTCCCAGTTACATCCATACCCCTCCTTATGCCTACTGCAACTGAAAAGCAGAAGTTAACTACCATGACTCTGATTCCACTAAACTTAAACAGATGAAAATATCCTTAGTAGCTTCACTGAAAATAATAAAAATTATCCCTGTCAGTCTTGACTTTTAACACAGTTGATGCTTCCAAAGCTTATTTATCATGGGTTGTCACTGTCAGTCTCATCAGTATTCTGTCACCTTACAGGTGTAACAGTATTTTGGTCACCTGAACTAGAGCCAGTAGTTTGTTTCAAGTGGCTTTGCCATAATGATGGCCACAGTTTCGCCTTCTGCTGAAAAAGAGGATGGATTTGAATTAACCACTAAGAGCAAAGTTAGGCAAATGCACATGCTCTATCTTACCTTCATATATACATTACAGTACACCAAAGATCATTTGCTAAACTGATTCTGCAGCTTGATGTAATTTTCATGAACACAATACAATTGCTTAATTAAACTGTTAGAAACAAAATCAGGGATTCACAAACTATGGCATTTTATTTCAGAGGCCTTTGCTTACATTTGTACAATATATTACATAACTCTCCATTTTCTGCAGAACCTAATATATATTTTATAGCTTTTTTCTATAAGCTTTTCCTTCAATGTCTGTCAACAAATTTTTACAGTCCTGTACAATTCTGAATACTTTGAAACCATTTTCAATAAAATCAGTTATAACCTTAAGCGCACACTACGAAGACTGAAAATGCTTTTCTTAGAAAAGTCAAATGAAAAGGATTCTGACACTCTAGCATCTACAAACAAAATGCTTCAAATTCTTACATGTCGTATTGCCAGAAAACAAAGAAAAACATGCCAGCCCCTATTTCCCCAGGCAAAAGAAGTACACAGAACTACAATTAAAACAGTAAAACAATCTGTACAATAAAGTACTGTGTATTAACAGTGCCAGGTATTAAATAGCTTGAATGAACACTTCCGCAATATACAAATGTCTTACAAAGGTATAGAATTAACAGGAGAGAGCTTGGGATCCATTGAACATAAAATCAATACAAGTGAAAACATTTTGAAGTTGGTTTTGGAATTTGTACAAGGCATTTAAAAAATTAAACATCTACCACTCGGCTAGCTAGTTATTTTAAAAACAACTACCCTTTTGTGGCAGTGTTGGTATCAGCAACCACAAATTATAACCTCACACCTTTCTCCCTCTTGAAGTCCTCTCCTTGAAGCTTGTAATAAAATAAGCATTACAAATGAAATATTTGTTGCTTTAAGGGGAAAAGAAACATTTACAAGAAAACACAAAAATATACCTGTTATAATCCATTATGAATAAATATACACTTTAAACTGGCTGAATACAATCTTTATACATTAAGATTTAATACAGTTTGTTAGCCATTTTCTTTCTTTTTCATAATGTATTTTATCAAAATTAAAAAAAAATACTGTTTTATAGAAAAATGGCAAAGTACAGTAGTTTCATTCCAATTAACGGGTTCTTAAAACCCAGAGTAACCTATTTAAGCCTAATTCAAACCTGTAAACATTAGTCAGTCTCTCTTTTTTTTTTTTTTTTAAGGAATCCTCATATTTGGTTATCAGGACTGATGTCAGACATCCTACTAACTGCAGGTTTTGAATAGATGTGCTTGACGTATACAATTAAAGCCACTATAAGGTGACTTAGCAGTTAAAAAACAATTAGCTTGTACAAATGAAAATATTTTCAGTATTTGTCATAAATAAATGGAAAAATATCAAATGTTCCAGCTTTAACAAAATACCAGGGAATACAGAAAGCCTTACCACATTGATTTAGATCACCCCAACAACTATATACTTATTGTCCTGTCTCTACAGGCAGTGAACAGCCTCCATTTGCCACAGTGGAAGGCCTTCGAGTCACTAGACTTACAATTCCCAGACAAGTTGGAAACAATTATTGCTTGAGGAAAAGCAGTTTGTTGTACTTTTTCTTCATAAAAGTGCACTTAAGTGCAAAGTTAGCTTGTCAAGAAACAACTTTAAATACAAAATAGTGCTTGTCTGAATTTTGTGCCACTGTGCAGTATAAAAAAAAAAAAAAGGAAAAAAAAAAAGAGTGGCCCTCAGCAGCCATTAAGTGCAAAGTGCTTTGGCAAGTCCTGCTGTCACCTGCACTCAACTGACATTCCATTCTGTGATGAACTTGACATAGATGGTTCTGCTAACGTTAACATAACTGCAGCCGTAATGGAACTAGAGGAAGGTGATGAGGAGGAAGATGATGTAGTAGCAGCACCTGCACAGGAAAAGGAAAACACAGGTTATAGAGATTCATAAATGAAGCAATAAAGATGTCTGCTTGTTCAACAGCAAGCACTGGTACACACTGACTCCAGCAACCAATGCTTTGCAATGGAAAAGAAACCAGCCTCCACTGCCTGGTTTGTGTAGGAAAACACTCAATTTCACTGGTCTCCCTTATAGTCATGGAATAAACCCCTTATCCTAAGGGGAAACACTAACTAGGCCCTCAAGCAATACTACAGTAAATTTATCTGTAACTTGAAGAAAAATAGAAGTTATTAATACCCTTTGTTCACTTTTCTAAAAAGTTCGTTTTCTGTCTATCTTTTCCTATAGTTTCCTGTAGTTATGCCGCAAGAGCATTAAATGTATTGCAAACCTTGGTAACGCTCTTCCCCTTCCACAGTCACTGGGTATCTGATCTTTCTAATGGTCATAAAATACCTGCACACAGCATTTCCCAAAACCACACTCCTAATGACACACATCTCCCTGCAAATTATCCAGTACCTTAACACAACATGCAACTAAGCCCTTTAAAAGCAGAATTTAGTTTCCAGCACTTACTTTCCCGCTCTTTTTTCTTCAAGCGCTTTCTTCTTCGGTCAATGGAAGCCACCTCAGATTTCAAGGACAGGTAATGTTTCCTGATTTCTTGCAATTTTTCTTGGAGAACTGTTATGCGCTCGGCACTAGTCAGATTTTCCAAGTCAGCTGCGAGGAAAACAACCTCTGTTAATTCTTGAATTGAGGCATCTCCAAACATTTCTGGATGTCAGCGAAGTGGAAGGTACTCAAATCTGAATGATGTGCTTTGAGGTACCAGACAGCAATGCTAAGAAACAAGGGCAGCAGCAGCTGCTCTTTATCACCCCAAATTTGTTCATTTTTTATTATTCTTTACACGATACTGCCATACACTTTTTGGGGACTTTTAAAAGAACTGGTAGAGAAAAAAAATGCATTCCCTACCACGTAAGGAGGAGAAGGATAAAAATTAGGATAAACAGATGAAAACAGCAGGGGCAAAACTAGCTTTGAGCCTGTTGCTGTTCAGTCCTGGAGCTCAGTTTGGCCCCAGACACTGGGAAGGTCAGCCTTGCCTGACTTGTCTTGGTATAAAAAAGCAAGTTACAACAGGAATGTGCCCAGCTGTGGGGTGGTTCTCGTGGAGTCCCTGGTGTATGTGCCATAAGGAAAAACCACACAGGATGACCTTGCTGGACGTGGCCAGCACAGGAGCTGCCCCTCTGGCTGCTTCCAGCTGGGAGCTCTCCACAGCATGGCACACAGCAGTGGGTGGCACAGGCAGGAGAAACTCTGGTTCAGTTCAGGGAAGCCACACTGGAGACACTCCATTCAAAGGCATTTAAGAATCAGCTTAACTACTGTAGGGTGCAAAATGCACTACATCAACCTGTAATGAAGGGCAGCACCAAAGGATCAAAAGTCGCAACTATGTCAGGCTGTGGGAAAATGAGGAAAGCTCAACTGTCTCACTTGGCTACAGCAGGAAATGTGTCAAACAGCACTCCATAGATCAACTTCTGCCAAGCAAATTTAGCACGTGGAGTAGCCAAGGTAAAAAGAAAGAAGGAGCAAAAGCCCTTCAAATGTGTTGCACCAGGGAAGTGTTCAATGAATCTCAACAGGGCAGTAAGTGACAATAAAGACCTTTTACATTACATACTCCTGAAGAGCACCAGAATGTAACTTGATTGTGAAGAACTTCTGGGAAAAATACTTTTAGAAGTAGACTAATGCTGAGATTCAGGGTTGGAGAGGAAATTAAAAAACAAAAAAACAAAAAAAAACAAAAAAAACCCAGAAGAACCCCAGCAAAGTCAGATTCAACTGCACTAATATGAGGGAATTAATAAGCCACTGATCTGTTTTTCAGATAGGCAAATGCAGGATCCTTTTCCACACTGCTCACTCCTAGCTGGACCAGTAGCTTGACTGAAACAAAGTGGAAGTTCTTAATACTAGAAATAGCGAACATATGCTGGTTCACTAATGCAAAATGTATGGGGAAAAAATACAAATCAATCACCTAACTGTCTGAACAAGAACTAGAAAAGGAGGAATAGAACAGCAAGGAAATATCAACAGAAGAAGCACAGAGAGCAGATAACGTTCATGCCAGAATGACAGGTATGCACAACAGCAGCAAGGCAGCTCAGGAGCCAGATCTAAAAACAGTCCTGGAAGAGTGTGACATACGCAGTTCCCTGTGCTGCAACTGAAAAAAACAAACAAACAAAATACTTACACATTTGAAAACTCCACTTGTAAACTTTGGGCAAACGATTATTCTGTTCTTTGAGATCAGACTCCTTCTCTCCATTTTTACCACATTTTCCTGGAGACTGTGTTCTTGTGAGTGATTTGGTTTGGTGAGATTTCATGCCAGTAGAAACCGATTTTGCTGACTGAGACTTGGGCACACTTTCACCAGCAGATAGTTCATCACTGTCACTGCTGTTTGCTAAAGAAACAGGAAGACATTGTTACAAAACAAAGCCCAAAATAAAGCTTGTCAGAAGCAACTTCTCTGCTGATTTTCATACAATGGGAATTTATTTGACCCAAATCCTTTACTTTAAAACAGCAGAATTCATCTTGGTGCAGCAGCTTGGCTTGATGCTCTCTGCATCACTGAAGCACAAACCAGGTCTGTAATGGGGCCAAAATGAACCACATCTGCCTGCTCATGGGGCTGTACTTTTATAAGAGTTCACAAGACTGATTATGGTCCATCTCTTGTTTACCTCTTTCCAACATTGATTTCTAATGCAGTATTCAATATATATGTAAACCTCTATCCCAATTTAGTGCTAACAATTACAGACAGTTAATACTTTGACTGTATTTTTAGGATATCTATAGCAGATAATGTCATGTCAGAGCAAACATAGCCTTTTCTTAGCCTTATGTCACCTTTATTTTAATTATCCTCAACTAAAAGTCACTATCAATAATCAGAACATGTGTGACATACTCTACGAATTCCTCAGACACGATAATACATTTTTTTCATTTTGGAAAAAGATCTTTTGCTGACCCAAAACTGAAGAACTTTACCTCATGCTGAAAAAACTTTAAAGCAACAGGTTGAACTGAACACTTCTTGATTTAATCAAATCAAAAAGGAGAGTAACAAAATAATTTATCTAGAAGACAAGATTTATGAGTAATGATTGAAAGGATGAAGTTTTTAGCATTACTAAAATAAAACTGAGGTGAAAGCAGGCACAAGAGACTGTAATTCAACACAAGTCTACTAAAGCAGTGGAATAAAATGCTTAGGAAGTCTGTAGAACCTCAATTGTTAAATATGTTTTTAAAAACGCACTGAATTTATATTTATTAAGTAAAATGGATGCCTCAGTTATACCTGCCACAGGTTTTGACATAATGAGCCCTGAACCTTTTGGCCTTTATGATCTGGTGATCTACACAGAAGAAACTGTGAAACACAGAATACCCAAGACATGTAGTGTGAATAGAGCTCGGCCAGATGCTTGTTGGTGTTGGTTTAATGCAAAGGCAAGAGCTGAAACTGCCACAAAAGCAGTTTAACAGATACTCTGGAATTTTGCCAAAAGCTTTTTTTTTTTTTTTTTTTTTTTTTGTGCTTACAGCTGAACCACATTTTATCTATTTGTTTTCCTTATTACATCCAGTAGTGCCTGAAGTCTAACAAAAAGATCACACACCAAGGACTACATGGTAGTAGCTTTGAAGTTTCACATCCTGATGAAGACACAGGTTGAGAAAAAGGGGTAAATTCACCAAATCCAAGAGAATAAAGGCAAGGCTAAAAAAGGTGTATTTGTTCTGCAAATTCAGTTTGTTTGGTTACTTTAATTTCTGGGGTGAGGGTAGGAATATGGATTATGAAAGGAGACCAGTGAAACGGAATTAAAAAGGTTGAGAAAATATAAAGAGGACATAAATTAATGTGAAGGACAGGTGGGGTGAAAGCAAATACCAGACCAGAAAATACAGGCTTTTAGTAAAAGCTGTTAATAGAAAGAAGAGAGGGAGAAGCTGGGGGAAAAAGAGGAAAAAAGGCATGGTATATGCTTTTTATCCTTGCTTTAACTCCATTTTTCACCGTTATCCTCCAGGCTTCAGTCTCTAGCTGTTTCCTGGTTTTTTTTATTAATAGTGAAATGAAGCAGTAATTTATTTTGTTGTCTCCCAAACACCTGTGCATACGACCCCTAACACACCTCTGCTTTTATTAAGCTTCCCTTCCCCAGTTACTGTGGTTTCTATTCCAATTAGCTTCTACAACTACAAAAAACTGCAAAAGCTGCATTATTTACAGTAGGTGTAACAGCATAGGAAGAAAACAAGAATCTGGAATTATTCTCATATTGGCTACAGAGTAGAGATATTAACCTCTAAACACTCATCTGGCAGAAAATATAATTTCCTTCAGGTCTCACTCCCCTCTAAAGCAGGCAGTTATCATGACTCAGATACCTGTCCCAATTCTGCCATGTGTGAAATACTCTTCTTGGCTTTCCTGAATTATATTAAGGAGCTCTTAGAAATAGGCCCAGAAATAATATAAGACATTTTAAAACACTTCAGCACTTAGAGCAGTTTCTTCATTTAAACAGTATTAAGAATTCTCTGATGAGAACATTTTGTCCTAATGCATTTTTTATTAACAGATTTCCTCTCCTACAATCAGTTGAACAAATGGCATGCTACTTTCACACCTTTTATTTCACACTAAGCTGCTGTACTTACTAGTTTTACTCTTCTTTTTGCTGCTCACAGATGTTTTGTGGCTTCTTTTCTGCTTTTTTGAAGAGCTGCCTCCTCCCTGAGCATCTTTAAGTCTTTTTTGGCCTGTACAGACTATAATTGGGAAAAGAAAAAAAAAAACAAAAACAAAAAACTGAGATTAAATAAATACTTGCACTCCTCCCACAAAACACTTCAAAGCTTAACTTTGTAGACAACAGTGCAACTGTTCCTGCCCATCCTTAATGCAGCTCAGTTTTCTGCTTATACTGACAAGAGGAGGTGAAAGAGTGGAAGGCAGACAAAGCTTCTTTGGACGGAGTGCAAATGTATTATGATTACAAATTATTTTTCCATATGCATCACCAGAATTTCTCTTGAACCACATGAATTTACTGTTTCTTAATACTGTAAATTAAATAAGAATACATTTATTTAAAAAGCTATCAAGACCTACTGTGACTAAAAAATGTTTTTAAAAGTTTGCTGTACTTGGAAGTTGTGAGAAAAAAAAAACAAAGCCATAATCTGTGATCGGTAATTACATTGACCGAAGGTGTTAAAAAAAATCCTAGATAATGTTAAAAAAAACAACCAACGAGAAAAGAAATGCAAACAAAAAGGAAAAATTCTATCGGTGTTTGTGGCTTCAGTGGGAAAAAGCAGAAAAGGAACATGGAAGCATTCTAGTACACCTGCTAAAAGAGAGTGTTTTAGGACTTCTCCAAACATTGTTTCACAACCATCTGACTTATAGATTACAAATGACCCCTGGAATAAAACAATTTAAATTAAGGAACCCAATTTTCTGAAACAGGTAACATGCTGATAAAATCAGAGAGGAAGCTGAAGTCTAATGCATGTAAAAATACTCTTTTATAATAGTGTAAAACTTCTTTCAGGTGGTAATAAATTACTTTCATATAAAAAATCCCCGAACAACCTGAGTTCTAAATCTACACAGCTCTAATTAGCAAAGAAACACAAATGTATTTATCAAGGGGTACACATTCACCTATTCCAAACTCTCTCCTTTAAGGAAACACATTTTGTTGCATACTTTCAGAAGAACATTTCCAATAGAACACTGAAGGTAACACACCTTTAAGGGCATTTTGAAAAAAAAAATTAGCTAATTGTTAGCCAAAATTTACTGAGATTAAAAAGCCCACTTCTGACTCAGAATTCTAGATGAAATGTATTTTCTTCCTTTGCATTCATAACTTTTAGCTGCTACAACACAGTAAAAGTAGCTGTACTCTTGATGAACTGCAAAACAGCCAGTCACTTTCAGAAAAAAGCTTCTGGATCTTGCCTTGCCAGCAGTTAAAAATCAGGCAGCAGCACAGTGACATCATGTGCACAAGTGTTTATAATCCCCCACTCTCTAGTGGTTTCAGGAAAGGAACTTCAATCTGAAAAATCACATATGAAAGTGAAATATAGCTGAAAAGGTCAATGCTTTTATCAGCTTGACTTGAATCTTATGGAGTTAATGTTCTAGAAAAATAAAAATTAGAAATGACTGCCTAAGCACCCTAGCAGCAATAGGGCTTTCTCCCCCAAAACAAACAACTTACAGAGAATCAAATTTTATGCAAGAAATGCATCTCCTACTTCTAAGGAGGGTGCTGAAAATGCTTCCATCTTGCTACAGTAAATGTTCCTTACACAAGCTATTACAGTTTGCTTTGGGCTTTTTTGCCATATGAAGTATAAACTTCATTCTTTTATCCTTTGTCCCTCAGTGAAACCACCACAATTTCTAACAAAAGGCCAATAAACTTGCTGGCAGATTACATTTTATTCATCAGATGATTGTACCATTTCCACATATCTGAAATGGACAGCAGGCTACTACTTCCTGCACTACTAACCTCCCTGTACCATAACCAAAACAGAATGAAAACACATCAGCAATGTTAGAAGTAAGAGCTGCTTAGGTTGGAGACAGCTCTGTTTACCCTTGCCTTTACCTTTTTCAGCATGCTCTGGCTCTGGTTGATTACTACTACTGGAGCTGACGCTGGCATCAAAGCCTGTTGGAGAAATATTTCCCTCAGACTGGAGGTCTTGCAGCTCCCCTGCCACACTGTCCACCTCTATTGTGCTATCTGTTTCACTTTTGATGCTTCGTATCTCTTCTTGATTTGGTGGCAGTGTCTCAGAGACAGTGACACTGGACTGATGTCTACTGGACTCTGTCACAGTTACAGAGGAAGGTGACTCAGGAGTTGTAGGAGGTGTATTTAGCACTGAGTTGCTGCCGCTGCTTGGAAAATCAACTTTCTTCTCACCCACTTCAGTCGGTTTCTCCTCACCAGGTTTAACATCCACACTTGCTGGCAAAGATTTTTCAAGTTCACAGTTAGGCAAAGAAATGCCTTCTTCTGCAAGAGTCTGAAGCTGCTCCTCTGCTGCAGCATCCTCGGGAGCAGTGTGTGGAGGAGAGGCAGCAGCCTCAGTATCAGAGTCTGAGAACAGCTCCTTCAGCGTTTTCTTTGGCCACTGGCCTTGGATGCTTGACCACACGTCCTTCCGATCCTTCGCTCTGGTGTTCTGGAGTCTTTCATCAGAGTTATTGAGAAGCTTTATTCTCTTCTCTCCCACTTCAGAAAATCCGGAGTAGAAAGTACTTGTCCGCAAAGATTTCCTTTTCTCCTCCAGTCCATTGTACTTTTTTGTTGGGGTGATTTTCAGTTTGGATTTGTCTTCCTCATCTTCATCCGAGGAGCTGTTACTGCTATTTTCTAAACTAAGGGAGTCTTTTTTGGATTTTCATCCTTTCTATTAGGTGACACAGTCTTTAAGGACTCCTCTGTAACACAGTGTCTTCGTTTACCACGCTTCACTTGTGGTTTTGCTGTTTTATCCACGATCTCCTTCTTTCCATCCTTTCTCTTCTTTGTGGCTTCATCTTCTCCATCAGACTCACTATCTTCAGATAACTCTTCCATCTCTTTCCGCAATCTTTCAGGAGACTTGGATACAGACTTGGGCACTACTGCATCTGTAAGAGCTTTAGTTTCTTCTGGGAGGGATGAACCGCTCTGCTCTTTTAGACGGAGTTCATTTTTATCCTGGCTTATGGCTTCGGGCTGAGATTCCTCTTTGCCATCAGCATGAACACTCGGGGCACTTTGGTCATCTTCTTGCTCACTATCATCAGAACTTTCAGAAGCTAATTAAAAATAAATCCAAACAAAACAAAAACAGAACAAGGAAAGTTTGTATTGATCCTTTATGGTTACAAAGAATTATTAAAAAAAAAAATCCAAAAACAACTAAAGAAAACCGTACAGATATGAAGACATGCTACAGGATCTCTAGCAGTCTCTCTCTTAAATAGTACCTCCTGAAGAGTTCAAAAACTCATGGCATAATGGCTAGATCAGAAACTAGGAAGATTCTCTGTTATACAGTACATCTCCAGGTATTTCTGAAGAGGTAGAGAAAGCACAGAGTGCATTAATCCATAAAATAGAAACTTCTGCACTATTACCCAAACCAGAAGCTGAAAGATGCCCTTACATATTTCTTATGGGTTACAAATACTACCATTATCTACCTTTTATCTAAAATTCATAACACAGACATTATTTTGCCTGGAAAATCCAGAGTCTAAAGGATAGAACAATGGATACTCTGTGACAAACCAACCTGATGATCAACCTGGAAAAAGGAAGCGAAAGCAATAAAGAAAGGCACTTAGGGAAACAAACGTACAAGAAGAATGTAGGACAACTGCAAGAAAATTCAGGATCAGCAATAAAGAAACAGAAGAAAGAATCAACAGCAATCTCTTTCAGTGTGAAAAGATACAGATCCAAGGAGAAACACAGGAACTGGCTCAAATACACACACACACACATATATATATATACACATATATGCAACTCCTTGATTTATAAAGTTAATTACAGATTAATTATCACACTAGTAATAGTGTCATCGTTAATTGGGTTTTTTCTTTTTCTCATTTCCTAAGGAAATGAAGCACTATAGATCATGTTGGCTGTTATTCTACCTACAGTTTTGGAACCCAGGGCCAGTGTCATCCAAGTTCAAATAAGTTGGAATGGTTATTAAAGTCACACTGCTTCCACAAAGTTTGTGCTTACCCAAACTACCTACACCATACATGACGTTCTTCTCTGGAAGCATGCCCTAAACTAAGAATGAAGAGAAGTGAGTAGGTATTAAAATGCTGCTGTAAATGTGTGGGCAGGGGAACACAGTGCTAGCAAGAACAGACATTCAAATATGAATAATGGGCCCTACAGCTTAGGTAAATCAAAAATGAAAAATTTAGAAATTAGGTAGGAAGCAAATATCCTTTGCTCTATATCAAACAAAAAAAAGGATGGCAACACAAAATGTAATTGACTGTTAACACATTGAATTCACAGAAACTGCCAATACTGCTTTTGTCCAAGGGTTATTTCTGAAGATGCTGTTAATTATTAGCCAGACAAACTCAAGTACTTAGTTGCGTCAGTTATTCTACATTGTTATTAAGTCCTGTTTAAATGCCATTTACAGAATTAGAAAAAGCTTTTAAGTACAATACCTTGTAGCCCATTAATGATAGAAATTTCTATTGATTTAACTGGAGCTTGTTCACTATTTTTGGCTTCAGTGCTGTCAAGTTTGGACCCAGTCTCTGGTGATGTGCTGGTGTGAAAGGGGGGTTTTGACAAACGGCGCAATTTACATGGTTTAGGAGAATACTTCTCTTCCTTCTCTCTGTCAGTTTTATTCTAGGTAAAAAAAAAAAGACACAAAAACTTTTTTCATTGGAGCACACATCTTATCACGGATTACAATTAAACAATGCTTACAGTTATCTCTAACATTCCATCCGTAGAGGAAAGCTCTCCTCTTTGTTTAAAGGAGTACAAACATCTTTCTACACTCCATACCAAGACCTTTCTACTGAAGACAGGGACTTTGTCAACACTAAAACAAATGGGAAAGGAAACACAACCAGTGCTTGAGGAGTAGTGGTACTGCAGGATGCCAGGCTCAGCAGTGGCAGAAGGAAAAGCTTCCCATCAGCCCACTGTCCAATCTAAGCCTAAATATCAGCCGTGGAAGAATCAATTTTGAAAGAAATCTTGGCAATAAAATTATAGAGTCCCATGCACATGGACTGGTCCATAGGTTTGCTCTGCAGAGTCACAGAACTTTCAAACTCCACCCCCTCAAACTAGCTCCCAACACTGACAATAAGCTGTATCCTTCTCATTTGTTTTCTGTAAATGACTACATACATTTAATTAAAAATTCAGGGAAGAAGGAAGGAGAAGCTTCTCCATGTCACCTCAAGGAGAAAAGCCAAAACCATGATGAAAACAGTATCCATGTTTAAAAGGTTATGAAGTTGCTTTGCCTGATAAGCATTTGTAGGCCAACAAAAGGCAGGCAGAGAGGCAGGGATTACTTAACTATGTATCAAACCAAAGCTGGGAACAACAAGAGAGAAAAACTACCTTTATTTTCTTTCGATGCTTAATTTTTGGTACATTTTTATCAGCTGGTCTCACTATCTTGTCTGCCTTTATCCATTCATCGTACCTAAACAGAAAAAGAAATTGTATGCATTTATTGCTTCAAGCAGATAAGCACATCACAATATAAATAAAACTGAGGAAAAGGATAATTAGTAGCCATATGAAAACAGAATTGGAATTTGAATCAAATAATTTGTGGGATTCTCAATTCTGTGAAGTTTCAGATAATGTTCAGAGGATTAATGTCTTTTTATTCTGAATGGTAAATGCAAAACTTATTTTCCAGTCTGCACATAACAGCAAAAATCCATGTATGCAAGTAAAACAAACTACCTGAATGGGAAATCTGTACAAACCTCTAAAAGGTATACTTCCTATTTATACACTGTAAAACCTTAACAATAAAATACATCCTTTCAACTACATAAAATGGGACCAGTTAATAAAAATAAACTCTCTTGATTCCGAGAGACTGCAAAGAGCTATCTGGAGTGAGTAACCCTTGGAGTCACCAACTTTGAGTCACTGACTTCACACTGACATTTTCCAGTTCCTTTTCTGTTAAAGGTTTCCATTTTGTATCAGAGTGACTCAAGACAAAAACATACCAAATAGCACCCAGTTATTAACAACAGGCACCTTGTTATTCAAGACTAGACCTGTTAAGTACAAATCCAAGACCAAAGAAGTACATTCTTAGTAAGAATATACTGTAACTATGGTACTGTGTCTGCCAGATTGTACATTTCTGAAAAATTCAAGAACCATTTAAATAACTTTTTTCTCCCAAAAAGCTGCTTTACTACTTAAACTGTAAATTCAAGAACCATCTCTATAGGAAACAGTTCAGGTAATAATTAGTTAGTATTAACTTTGACCTGAATGTACATACAAACTAATTCTGATCCTCCTAGGTAAACATAAAAATAGAGGAGGAAAAATCAACTTAAAAAACCCAAAAACCTAAACCACACTCCAAAAAATCTTCTACAAGATGGATTTGAGCACAATCACTATGCTGGCTTTCCAGCTGGGCTTACTCCATCTCATTTTGATATATGCAATGACTACTAAGACAGTCCTAATTCAGTTTCTTTGCAACCACTGTCAATTATATTCACAATATTGGTATAAATTAAAAATATTTAGGGAAAAACATGCAAGTTTGCAACTTGCTTTCCTACATATTTTAAGTTATGATCTACAAAGGGATTTCAGAAGCTAAATATTGTATTCTACTAACTTAAATTTCACATAATAATACAGTGAAAAAATGAAATAGCAAGTCTGAAAAATAGCTTTCCAAAACAATTTGTCACCTCCATGTGATAATAAAAACCACAAAATCTCAGAAGACCATGCAGACTACAATACACTGCCTACACTGCTGCAGACACCGCTGTCGTACCATTACACTGTCATTATCAGCTGAAATGTCACTAAACAGGTTCAAAACTGAAATACAATTCTGCAGAGTACTTGCTCAAAAATCCCATTTCTGTGAGACTGTGGGAAACTCTATTTGAAGCAATCTTTCTTCAAGACAAAGATACGTTTTGCACAAGGAATACCCTGAAGTGCCTGCCAAATGGATTTTGTGACCCAGAGAAATTCAGGAGTATTTTATTAGATCTAAATATATGCAGGAAAACAGCATTAGGACTTGATAAACACATGGTGAAAAGTAAGGATTCTGACAGTGTCCTTTCTGCCTCAACCACACTGCTAAAATACCAAATTTGTATTCACTCCTTCTTATGCATCTCCAGTAAGAAATTAATCCTCCTCCTATGCAAAGTCTGTGCACAGCCCACACTGTCTGAGATTCACAACTGCAGTGCCTGCTGGGGCAAGAGCTGATAGACATGGGGGCACACTGAATCAAAGGAGAGAAGTACAGAATCTGAAGAGAATACGTGTCCATACCACAGAGTCCCAAAAATGTGTTAGAGATAGGGTAGTTTCACAAGCCCTCATCTCATACTGGACCCTAAAATGTGTGACAGTCACAGCTGCTGCCCAAAGCATATCCTGCTTTACTTTTGACTGCACCCCAAACAACAGACAAACCCTGTGAGAAGGCCACAGAAATCTCACAACTTCTCCAGGGAATCAGCTGTCCCCACTTCACACCTTTGCATCACACAGCTCCTTTCACTACTCACACATCCGATGCATATGGTTTGCCTAAACCTGGGACAACCGGACCCCAGGCTGAAAGAGATCCCACAAAAAAGATACATTCCAAGCCACAGCTGACAACCTGACCCTAAATTAAATTCTTCCTCCACTGCAAGACAGAGAAGCACCCTGAAAGCTGTATCTAAAATGGGGTGCTTGACTCAGACTAGAGCCTCTTTCTAGAACTGCACCTGCTAACATATGAACACTTACTTCATCACTAATCTTTGGATAGTCTGTTCACAAAACAAAATTAACCCAAAAATATTATCAAAATAGTTCTTCAGCTCTGCTTACAAGAAGCATGTACTTTCAGAGGACCTGGGTTGTTTTACTGCAGTGCTGTCTTTCACATGTACTAGTTTCACCACTCTAAAGTGAGTAGATGACAGTGAAGAGGAAGGAAATAATATGGGGAGCTGCTCCAAAAAGAGGTTACAAAGATTTCTTAGAAAATCAAGATGGGGGATTCAATAAGGAAATGTTATTTACTTACTTTTTAAAATCAGGTTTCATATGAAAACCTGGAATGCTTTCATAAAGAAAATCCCCTTGCCTTACCAAGAAAAAGACAAAGAGGAGCACCTTGCATCAGAGCAGTACTGATACTGTTACATTCATATGCACTACTTACAAGATAAGATGTATAAAATGATAAAACAACATACTCAGAGACTGCACAGTCCCTATTCCAGAGAAGTACTAGAGGAGAAACGAGGAAGAAAGCATACTCACTCACCCAGACTAGATTTCATACTAGCAAAGGTACCACTTTTATCAGAAGGACAAGTGAGCTCAAGGAGCTAGCAAGCCCTGGCAAATTCACTGAAAAGGTCCAGTACACTATCTGGAGCTGCTAAAAAGGAAGAATTTTTTTTTTTTTTTTTTTTTTTTTAAATAATCCCTCCCCTGCCACCCCATGACATATATTACTCTCCAGGACTGCAGAATTTCTCCAGAAATCCTGCTGCACATTTAACTTCAGTGATTGACTGTAAAGTATAAAATTTGTATATGAAGTAGTGTTTCAACAAACTTAAGACAGAAATTAGCACTTTCACATGCAGATTTCTGAAGGAAAGAAATGCTGAAAAAAATAATTCTTAGCTTTAAACATTTTAAACATTCAAGAATAACATGTCTTGTGATGTTGCACCTTAATGACACACAGTTTCAACAATCTAACTGCTTTTTTAATATGCACTCTCTAATTATTGGGCATACGCGGCAGAAGAGCACTTAACACAATGAAATGTTCTTTGCACGGGGAGCTGAAGATTAAAATTACAGCAGAAGGAACTGGCACCATAGGCCCCAAAGAAGATTTAGTTACATAAAAAGCACACATAATTCAGATCATCACTGGTCTGTCAGAAGAAGTACAATTTCTCTGTATTTCTCTACTTTTTCTGGTTAACACATGGTAACATAAGCAGATCCCTCTAACAGCGTAGAGATTTCTACCGTTCTCTTTGACTACAAGCCAGGCTCCACTGAACACTACCATTCAGAGACCTTTATCAGAGACACACATCACCTGAATCTCAGGAGCTAACAAGATCCTTCAGCATAATGCTGCACAGCTTCTGCACTTTCTATTTACCCTTTAAAACAAAAACAAAAAAATGTTCCACAGTTCTTAATGTCACTGCTCCAGAGTAATAAAAAAAAAAAAAAAAAAAAAAAAAAAACCAACTAATGAAGATGAGTATCAAGTTTACCCAACTTCATTCTAAGTACCCTAAAGAATGTGAGCATGCCCACACACATAGTTTTTCTGAATTCCAGACTGATACTGAAATTTTGATAAGAACCATTAGCAGTTATTTAGGATTTCTGCTCAAACTTATGAGTTTAAAGAACAGGCCATTAAATGGCATACTTGACCAAAGGTGGAAACAGGAAAGTCAACTTTGAGGAGCAGAAGAATGACAGAACTAAAAAAAACCCTGTATGATTAGCAAATCCTAGTTTAGTACATCCCCTATACTGTACATACAGTGCCCACTAAGTAATCTACAATGAATAAGGAGAGGAGGGAATTGCTTCCTGCCTTACTAAGGGCAGTTGGTTCTTCCAGGTTGTCACTGACTGAAAGCCAAATCAAGCTATTACAGCCTACAAGACTGGTCTTCACAATACTAAACTGTCAAAGTGTTTAGATGCTGGCTAAAGCTGAGGCTTACACACCCTTTCTGTCAAATCCATAAACTTAAGTAATTTTACATTTATGAAAACATTAGCCACATTTAGCAGAGTCCATGCACAGTCCCACAGCTAAATCTCAATTACTGATGTATTTTTCAGTGAAGAATCTACTCCCCCCAAAACATTTTCAGAGGGCTCTTTTGAAACACCAGGAAAAAATATCAACTCAAGTCCTGCCACTAGAAAGACCGAACAATCAACACTCTTTACTTCTCAAATGAGTGCAAGTTAACTAAAAATGCTTTTATTGTTAAACATATCCTAGTCACAGAAATAATGCCTCTGACATCAATCTGCAGATTTGTTTAAAATGCAGAGTTAAAAATTTAGAATCTTGATTTCTCCTTTAAGAACTGGGCTTCTTGGGATCTTCAAGGTGAAGAAGACTCATTTTTGACTTCTTGTTTCTTCAGATTTGAAGTGGTACTGCTCAAATAAAAATCTGATCATTTCACCTCACAGCACAGATAATAGCATGGTATTTGGTCAAAAAGAAAAATAACTTCTATGCTTACAGTGAATTCCAAAACAAGAGTTTAAAAAGCAAGAAACCTCTTGGAATGGTACACACAGTAGTCTTCAGTGAGCAGGAGGAACATTTCAGGAAATTGCACTCCAAAGGAGTCCTCCTCAATAAGAACTGGACCAGAAGGCATGTCACACCCCAGCTCCCACCTTGAGCAGGCTGCATCTCCCCTCATATCTTGACTTCACAGCCTACTATGCTTATAGATGTTGCCTGAAGACACTTATGTCAGATCCTATACCTGTAGATCAATGTAGATCAAAAGTCTACAGAAGATCAGTACCAAAACTGGCAAAAGCAAGATTCCTCCCCAGCAGTAACTCAGGTGAGCCTGGAAATCACCAGGCCTTGATGCAAAGAGGTGAATTCAAGGTAGCAAGAGAAGCATCACACTTCTGTTACCTCTGCTAGCAGATCTTGCTAGAACTGAATAAATATTTATCCTGCCCTCTTGGTCAGAGGCAGGATGCCCAGATGACAGATGAAGGTTATAAGAACCTCAGCTTTCCCAGAAAAGGAAAAATAAGAAAAAAGTACCTCAGACTTGTCTCAGACTTGTGTTGTTGTTTTTTGGGTTCTTTTTACAGGCAGTAATGAAGTTAAAAAGGTAATAGTTAAGGACAATGAGCCGTTACAAGCTGCTCAAAAATCCTAGTTTTCTTTACTGTTTTCCAAGTTTCTTCAAGTTTTAAATGGCAAAAAAGATGACCAAAATAGCAACAGAAATACTTCAACTTATTCCTATTAATGCTAGACTAAAGACTATAAAAAGCATATGATCCTCCTTAGATTAAAGAAAGCATAAGAAGCCACTAGGCTAAGAAGAGTCTGGCTGGGAAGTTTAGGGCAGCCTCTGGGGGAGGTGGGGTATGGAGGATAGACACCAGATCAGATGAAATGCACTTATTTGTCACTAAGAATCTTGGTTTTTTCCAGTTAAATACCCTGTTGCTGGTGTACTCTGTGCTTCACTGACAAGAGTGACTTCACAGCCTCAGCTAAATGCACTACTCAAATACTGAATCAGAGAAAATCGGCTTAAGAGAGCCAGAGGAGAAACCTGAAAAGAGTGACGTGTTGCTTGCATGGAAGATCTAAAAGTTAAGATGGGGAATAAATGAAGCCTTCTTTGAACAAGTCATTTTAAGATGATTTTCCAAGCAACTAAAGCCCTGCATTTATATAGTGTTAAAAATCTAAGTTTCATACAGTACAATGACCTTCATAGAACACCAATACTGAAAGTTTAGGACTCCAGATGTCTATTAATTTAGTTTTTAAAATTCATGAGTGTATTGAGAAGTAATTCAAGAAGTAATCACTAACTAAAACTCAAGTTACCTCACGTTCCATCCACAGTAGTGCACCAAGTAAAGGACTTCTCCACCTTCGATGTCAGAATCTTTAATACTAGCTTCATACATTTTTTGATTTTTCCCTCTTCCATACCGCACTTGGACTTTCATGCCTGGTGGATAGCATTCAAACTCTTCTTCCTCATTGTTATTGTTGTCTTCTTCCTCCTCCTCCTCCTCTTCCTCCTCCTCTGCTTCTTCTTCATCTTCATCTTCTTCCTTATTCGTGTCATCTCTTGAAAGGTTTAAAAAATTGTAGAGTTAATATGAGATACTTGATAAGCTTTTCAGTTCCAAACCACATATATTGATAAATATTGTGGATGCATTAGAGAGCGGGTAACAGGAGGCTCCAAATATGTGAAACTGTACTACAGCTGAGTAATATCAGCAAAATAGGATATAGCAACACACACAAAATCCAGTGACTGTAAGGTGTAAAAGTGACCAAAAGAAAAAAAAAAATCCATCAAAATCTGTATAAGTAGAAGTTGTTCAAACTCATCTTTATATGATTCTTGCATGCAGTCTCTTTGTTTAAATATAATTTTCTCACTTAAAATTAGTTCTTTTCAATATAGAGAAAATTTCCTAAACTCCGTTTTTCAACCTACAAGTTTTACAAATGCTTCTTGAACTTGCTTCTCAAAAAAATCCTTGCTTTATTACAACACAAACTCTATCTCAACAGCTTGAAGTTACTGCAACCACAACCAGATTTTGGACAAAAAAAAAAAACCCCAACACCTTATGTGACTCTATTAGCAAATTAAACAACCTGTGCTAATTTATGACCTTGTCACTCCTTGCCAATAATGCCAGAAGTATTCTAAATATGTCAAACTTGCATTTAATTACTATATAAATACATAAGCAGGTGTTCACTGCTTTCAGAAGTAAGCTAATTTTGAACACATCTTTAGATATTTTGGACCAATTTTCAGAAGCAATAAAATTTTGCAAGTTTCAGTCAATGGTCACTACAGGCTGCTCAGTTATCTGAAAATTATCTGTAATCAACTTAAAGAGGCAGACTGCATTACAAAAGTTAATGGGGGAAAATATCTTCTAATCTTAATTACACTTATAAAGCAGTATTATTGGCCCTCATATAATTCTAATCACACACTCTGCGCAACAGAGAACAGACTTAATTGCTGACTAAGTTCACAACAACTGCAGATCGCCAATAATCAAAAAGCCTCATACATGGAATAGGTAGTTTGGATATCTGGGTAAGAGAATGTAAGTGCTGTTCCAAGTCTGATTCACACCAGTATTTTAGTTAAGCTAAAAACAGTGAAGTCTGTATTAATAATCTAAACCTTTCCATAACATTTTCATTAGAAAACACTCAGATAAAACAAGCTACTTTCTCTCTGCAAAAAGATGCTCCTTTGCAGAAGTAAAACTCCAGTGTTACTATCTCATTAGCTGGCAAAAGGTAATTCAGAACAATATGCTAAATTCAATTGTAGTATAACCACACTGATTTAGTAAAATTACTTCAGAAATTAATGTCATCACATATATTTATATATGCATAGACACACTAAACATACAAATACACATGTGTATACACACACGTGCATACACAGTGAGACAAAGGCTAAAAAAATCCATCTTTGTCTATTAAGTACACCAAGTCACAGAAGATATCTAATCAGGTATATATGGCATGGACCATACAGTTTAATTCTAGAAGGCCAAGATTTTAATTTTATTTTTTATGTATCTATGTATGTGTATATATATATATATGTGTATATGTATAAATATATATACACACACACAAAATCTTGGCCTTCCAGGAGACAGACAGACAGATAGATCTATGTACTTTCAGTGAACTACTTTGCTAGTGAAGTTAAAAATGCAGCTTGAATAAACAAGCTTTGAAAGCTCACTTATGGCAAAATTTACTTTCCAAGGAAATCAGGAAAAAAGGTGCCTAAAGATTCAGATGAAAAATTCCTGAATAGAATTCCATATATAACAACAAAAAGCACCAAGTAGTAATTAAAATGATTAAGTTATGCTCTCTGCTGTACTAAACAAAAACTCCTAGCCAATTTCAGCATTGTCACACAAAAGCTGAAAAAAATGGTATCAGAAGCAGAGCCAACAGTGCTCCAAGAACAAGATGAGCTTGTGATTTGCCATTACTAAGTACACTTCAAAACTGCAGTGAACCAAATTTTGCCTTTTTTTTTTTTTCATCTCCAAGACCTAAGGACACAATCCTCAAATGCTGTCTGCAAAGTGAAGTAGGCCTATACTGAAGATTCAGGATTTTCCAGACACTGGCAATCATGGTGCCAGCAGCTTTTTGAAAGCTGAACAAATCTGGAGTCTCTCTCATTTTAATCAGCCTATGGCTTTCTTGGTGTCCCAACATATCCTACAAAGACTCCATGAAAATACCAGGAACTGGTACCTGGAAGAGATGTGTGAAACCATCATTATGAAGCTGAGTAACTTAGATGGTCAAGGAGATGTGAACAACAGGCTGAACACAGATGGAGGGCATGTCAGGAAACAAAAGCAAAACAGAAGCAGAGATGGCTGCAGTTAAAAAGGGTTCTAAGGAGTGACTTGATTAGCAATCATAAGCTTGAGATTTTAGAAAATCAAACAGAAGCAAAGAACTTTCATCATTTTGGAGCAGAAAAAAACAACACACTTGTGTAGCTCCTGAAACAAACAAACAAAAAACCCAACAAAAAAACAACAAAAACTCAACAAAAAACCCAAGAACACGTACCCAAGGTTGTAAGAAGATATTGTCTTATAATGCCATAAAGTTCAAATCTGGCAGTGCAGACAAAGGAGAAGCCATGACTGCCAGAAAACTGAGGTTTCTAAGAGGAAATTGTGATTGTAGGCATCCAGTATGCACAGTCATAACTTCACAGGTCAATGTATGTATGCATGAGATCACTGGATTTTCTTCAATGCTGTTTAGTCAAAATCCCATTTGGGGGGAGGGCTTGGGGAAAAGGTAAAAAAAAAAAAAAAAGAAAAAGAAAAAAGAAACAAACCTCTTGGCAGCAGACAGTAATTGTAAATTTCAAACTAGTACCAAGCATTATCTACCACAAAGCTGCAACAATTTGAACAACCCAAACAGCAGCTGATGAAACAAGACAGCAGCAGATGTGCATACACAGTGCATACAGGAGACACAACAATACAACTCTGTTCCAGAAACCAAAGTATTACCACAAAGCTTATCAGGACTCAAAAGCATTTAGAATTACAACCACAGACTAAGAAGAATACCCCCATTCCATCTCACAAGGATTGGGAACATAAACCTTCAGAAGCAAGAAACTAACAAATTAAAATGCAAAACTACTTGTTAATAAAGTAAAACCATTAAAATATTAGATCATACAAATATTGCTTATTGTTAGTTTCAAAGGACAATGCAAAATCCTCAAAAGGCTAAAACCACACAACAGGTCATTCTCAGTCAATATAAAGATTTAACACCAACAAGCCCAGAATTAAGTGTACTAACAACCAGATGTAGCTAATAAATGAAACACTGCTGCTCTTACACCACTCAAGAAAATGCAGTATCATGCAGATCTCTTTCAACCCACATTGTCTGGCACTAAACATGAGCTGTAACAAAGCCCAGTGAAACCTACGAGACAGAGTGTGATTTGGAACATTATATCTCCCTCCTAGGATTCCTGTTTTGCAGGAACCTAACCCTACTTCAATACACTTCCCCTGATGCACCAAACTGGTACACACAGCAGGTGAGATGGCACATGCAAGATTATTTTTTCAGGGGTTATTCTAAAATTTGAGGAAGCAACATTATTTCAATTATTGGCTCAATTAAGTCATTACAGTTAATTGAATCACTAGCAAAAATAAGCTTTAGCATAGCTGACAGTTTAAGTTTAGAAATTAGCTTCTAATCTTGTTTCCTGTTTATTTTTTTTCCTTTTTCTCATCCTAGAGGATAATTTAACCCCTACTTTTCATAATATGGAGTCGAAAGATGTTCAGTCTCTCTTCACATTGTTAATCACAGATGTATTAAGGTGACATTAAGTTTTAAGACAGAGAGGTCATTAAGTCCTTTACTCTTGCCATGACAATGGAATCTCATCTTTAATTACACAAAGTAACACCTCCCCAAAAACCACCAGTGTTTGTCTTCCCTCTTGTCCTGGTTTTGCCTGGGATGGAGTTTGTTTCTCCTTGGTACCACAGTGCTCTGTTTTGGATGCAGGGTGAGTGGAAAGTGAGCCAGTGGTTGCATGGTACACAATTGCCAGCTAGGTTAAAACACAGCACCTCTGAAGCTACAAAAAAAATCTGAAAGTAAAAGCCCAGGGACTTCTGTCTGCGCACACAGAGTTGGAATAAATGCAGTTAGGGTCCCTTGTCCCAAGGGAAGGGGAAGGCACTACCTCAATCTGAGTCACACCTGAGTGTAGTACAGTACACCTCAATCATGCAAGCACATAATCAGTGTGTTCCTCTGCTGACACAGACAGGTGAGAGGACCTCACCTTATCACTTCTCATCATTCAGCCACGGGTGTTTATTCCCCAAAAGGATAAAGGCTGGTTCCAAAGTCTGCCTGAAGACTACAGCATTTCCTGTTTTTACAGCAGTAGTTCACATTCACCTTGGAAGCATCCAGTATCTGATGAATGTTTAAAGACTCCCACAAATGTAAGCCTCAGTGACAGCCACCATGGCTAATAACCTGCACAGTGACCATCTGCTATGTAAAATATGATGGCAGAATCACTTTTCCCAAATCAGATGTTTCCCTTCCATTCAATACAAAGAGCCAGTACATTTACACCACATCCTACACTTTATTATTGTGTCATTTGCAGCTTATTGCTGTATCAAAAGCAATCATTACATGTATCAGACTGTATTCTATATTAAGAAAAAGAAATCAATTAGACTGTTTCTGAAAATACGACTACACAAGAACTTCTTTCCTCATACAAAGACAGCTGAGATACATTAATAGAACACATATCACAATAGCATTGAAATATATTTCTATAAATAAAATTACTAAGTATGGTTCTTTTAAGCATTTTGCTTTTGCATACACACCAACAATCTAAGATTCTGAGCATATATTTACACTATACAAGCAGTGAACATGACACACAGCTCTCCATTTTCCCAAGCTAATAAATTCTACATAAACTTGCATCAGACTGGAGAAAGCTATCTCAAATATATAGTTTTCAACTCTTCAGAGATGTCTGTTATATCAAATATACTACACTTCAAGATTCTAACCTTCTTGCTACCATTTCAGATTCACCACCACAATGATGTGTCATTTCAACAGATAAGGAACTGAAGAAAACATTGCCTCTAACAATCTCTTTCTCCTGTATGTGAAATGGAGCTTCTGACTATTAAACAACACCACTGCAAACTGCTTTCAGAAAATCCCTAATAGCTGCTATCAGAAAATTTAACTTCTGTATGAAAAGTTTCAGCAGAAGTACAGGCACAGCAGGTAGTCTTTTTACCCCACAGGAGCAATAAATCTTAGTAAAATCCTTCACATGAAACAATGTCCATCTTCACTTAGGTTTCAATTACTGCTTTTATTAATTCCAGTTCCATCCTACTGCCTAAAAGAGAGGAAATGTAACTACTTCATGAAAGCATGTAGCAGCTTTAAGATTAAGACTTTTCCCTTGCATGAGAATGAATGGCTGATAGTCTTGAACAGAATGAAACCAACGACTAAATGTTTAGCATTTTCACTTTGTGATATTGCCAAAATATGACAGTACCAGCTGCTAGAAAAACACACCATAAAGACCTAAACCACCAGTATCAGACAATCAGAAGTGGTTAGGTTTCTAAAGCATTCCTTAAGGACATTTGTTCGTGCATTCCTTGGAGAAAATAAAAATAATTAGACTGTTTTCAAGAACAATAAATAAATAAATTCAAGAAGTTTCCTAAGGCCAAAAAAGGACTTGTGAAAATGACAGTCTTATGAACAAGAACAAGGTATGATCCAGAGATGAAGGCCCTTCTTGGTGTTAAGGCAGCACCTCAGCCACAAGAAGCAAAATAAAAGAACAAAACTTCTTGCAATGCCTATGTACTGCAACTGGGATTCTTAAAAGAATTCTGCCTGGGCATGTCAAAAATACAAATACTACCCATATATAAGTCTGCTGCCAATTTGTGTTGGGATGCAAAAATTACCCACATTCTCAGCATCTGACCTTTCGTATTAAGTTCTTGACAGTGGTCTGTCACAGGTGCCTTGGAGTTAAGTGTTAAAACCAAAATAAAACACAAAACCAACAAAAAAAAATTCTCAATAAAAAGTCCAAAACCAACAGAAACTTGGAGTTGAATTAACTACGCAGGGAAAAAAAAAAATCTTATTAACATTGGCTCTATAGCAATTAACCTACACTTCAGTTTCCAAACTGCACCTACTATGAAATTTTTAAAGATTTACCTTTCATTTTATTAGCCTGTACTAAAAAACCCACGCCTTCTAAAAACTCCACTAGGCTCCTGGCCTCAACCTCTTTGGAACATATTCAATTGTCTACATTGCTCATTGCATAGAAAAACACCTGTTTCCAATTTGCTGACTTTGACTCAAGCATTCAACAAGTTAAAACAGTTAATATTATTGGATGCTACAAAAGAAACAGTACACCAGCTATGCAATGCTACATTTGAAGATCCTGACATCACAAGATGCAGTTTGTAGGAACTTCTGAAGAAGAAGGATTTTGAACTTTCTTGTTTATTCATTGGCCAAGTATAAGTACTTTTTTTGATGTTATGGAAAAGGATGATTTACAAAGTTGGTTTTGTAAAGCACAATAAAATAGAATAAAAGGCAAGGTTCCCTTTGAATCTCTACTCTGTGTTCACAGATACAGAAGCAGGCAAGAAATTGGCACTCCGGGGAAGAAAGGAAGAGAAGGTTGAGCCTTTCTACCTCTTCATCACATTACTAAAGTCTGTGTAGACGGGACCATACAATTCAAGAAGTAGCAATCTCAAAAGTATGAGATGTGGGATTGCACAGAGAAACAAAACCTGGAGAAAATAAACAACCCTAGCTTCCAGTAGTATTTCTCAAGATCTGGAAGCTGGGAGTTTCATCCAGTCTTCCCATAAGAAAGTCAGCAAGAAGAGACTCAGAAGTTTTTCTGTCTTCATGGTTCCTTGTGTCTACAGATAAGTAAGTTATTTGAAGATGTCCAAAGTCCTACAGATATAAACGCAAATAGAAAACTCTACAAGTTTGCCAAATATAATATTAGATATCATTTGTTTAGCTATTTTGTTAGGACTGTGAAGGACAAAAGGTCCATAACTTTAAAAACATTCCAGGAAGACATTTTAAATACACCAAAAAACAAAATATCAGTGTGAATTTCACACTGATCTATTTTGATTACACTTCAGGTATTGGTGTGTGTGATTAGTTTTCTACCTAAAAAAAATACCTATTTTTGTTTTGCATTTCAGTTCAACAAAGAACACCAACCATATAATTTCCACCTTTGTATAAGTTCTGCCACATCTAATCCATGAAGTTTGGTACAGGGAAGTACAACATCTAATACAATGCCCCCCAAGATTCTTTTAAGCCTTTATGGTATAAATGCTAAGAACATTGTTTAGCATTTAGGATAACAGTGTCATTTTTAAAAGCTCTTTAAAGCTGATACAACTGCATTTTGTACTTCCTATCAATCTGAGAGGGTAGAAGGGAAAAGCAATCCTGTTAACTACAGTAACACTGCTTAAAAATAGTTACAATTAACTGCTATAAGTGTTCCATTTTTGTAATTTAAATTATTCCTTCAAACACAGCATAGCTCCCAGCAATGACCACATCACCACCTACACCTCTTTTTAGAGTTCTGCTTTCTATTCTAAGCAACTCATTACAATCTTCCATGAGTCATAATAGCAAAGTACTAGTTGGAAGAGTTTTCCACTGGGATGAGTAAGGAGGAGCAGAGGGAAAAGAATTCACTAAATTGCTATCAGGTGAATTGGAAAAGCCTGAAAGGAAGTAAGTATTTTTTACAGATTTTTGTTGTTTTCATAAATAAAAAACTAGAAACACTCGTAACATTTTTGATGTCATAAAAAATGCAAATTTTCATGAACTGGGATTTAAAACATCCCGACCTAAAGAAAATAAAGGATTACTGAAAAATAAATGCTAAGTTTCCACGACTTTCTACGACTGCAGCACGGTAAGCATGAAGCCACCATACTTTTCAGGTATATAAATAAAGTAACATCACAAACATACACACACAAACATACACAATTTAGGAAACTTTTAAAACTGCTATTCTCTAAGCATTGAAAAGTTTTCCATCTGTTCAGTTCTTTATTTCAAAAGCAGCATTGTAAAATCAGTCTAATAATTCTGAAAATCTTGCAAACTATAAATAGCCAATGCAACAAAGTCCTACAATTAGTCTTTTAAAAAAGAAAAGTTTACACAGGATACAAACAAAATCATATCCATAAAGAAAAGGCTCTTTAACTTGAGTTCAGGTAAACTTAGTTTTTCTGTATTCTGCATTTCTGAGTTACAGAAACTGCCAATGAAATCTCACCGAAAATATTCAGGAGGACACAATCATTTTACAAAAGGATCATTCCAGAATCCACTAAAAAAAAAAATCAAAGTCCTTAATAAAATAAAATAAAAAACCTACTACCAACAAATCAGAAATCGATATACTAAACTATGACATTCTGGCCACAACTTTTAATGGGCCAGAAAAAACATTAAGAGCTAATGATATTTAGACAGAAGATCAAGACAGTTGATCTACTAAACAACAGAACTGCTGGAATGAACAAGGGAATTACTGGTCAGGCAACAGATGGTATTAACTACAAAAAACCCCAGCAAAACCCAACACATCTCTGATATACAGATTGCTGTGAAAGTAAGAGGAGGTGCCATTATCTGCTTTCCATCTTGTAACAGCTTCTCCCTTAAGCATCTGTTAGTGGGTTTCATTGAAGACAAATACTACATTAGAAGAGATCTATCTGACCTCTAAGGGGAATTTTTGTGGTTTTAACACTAGATATCATACTGTATGAGGGTTTTAATTGTAAGAATACAAATTGTTAGAACACTGGGTGGGGGGGATTAATGAGGACTATATTCTGGTTCTATTTTTTGTGTGGCTGCTGAAAAACATCTGTGAGATTTTCCTGCATTGAAACAGGAAAACCTGCCCATTCAATGAACCAAATGATTCACACACACTTACTGATTAGATGGCCCTGAGTATCCCTATTATTTCCATCTCCAACTTTCAAAACATGTGTCTGAATGTTTGCACAAGAGACTCTTGCCAGTACAAGGTCTATTCAACAGCAAGGCTGTTAAGTGAGCAATGCAAGGTACTTCCATCTTTTCCTGTGTTACACAACACTGTCCAAAAGCAAAAGTTGAAAACCACAAGTATGCCATATACTCGTACCAAAATCAAGTATAAAAATACTTCTGCAATATTTTTGTAATAAATCAAATAGTCACCTATGCTTTGCATATTCTGTTCTCACTCAGCTTACATTTAGACCTGGAACCTGTGAAACTTAAGCTGCCTTTTCTTTTAAAAACAGATCGATGAACTTCACTAGCCTAACCACGACAAATTTATAAACACATTGGTCTCTGGAAGATACGAGTCTAATTAACAACAGCATGTCTGATTTGAAGTTCAAATTACAAGAGTAAAATTTAAAAAACACCTATGTCTCATCTGATGAGAAAAAGAGCAACTTACCCTGATTTTTCTTTCTCTTCAGCATCTGCATTTACTATAGGATTTTCCATTTCTTTGATCTTCTCTTCCTCTTTATCTTCCAATTTGGTTTCATCTTCAGTTTTGATTACATTTAAGTCCTTTTCTTGATCAGGCTGAGTAAACACAGAATCTGGCAAATTTTTTTTGTTTCCCTAGGATAACAAAACCTTTAGTTAACACACAAAGCGAAAACAAAGCATTTAAGAAAAGGCAGATAAAACACACTGAAGTCCTAAGAGTAAAACAATGCTACAGTGTGGGGCTTGTCCTAAAATTACAGCACCTCTGCTGTTTTTCCTATTGAAAATCTTCAGCTAACCCTAACAGCTCAAAATTGCAGCCAGTGTCATAGCTTGTTTTATCACAATGATATAGGCATGCAGAGAATCCCCAAGGATTGCAAAGCAATCCTCAAGACAAACACTTCAGAAAGCATATCTCCACCTGGATGCAAAAATACCAGTACTGGCTTACACAGCAAACTCCAAGCCTGTACAGTGCAGCACATTGGTTTATGGCCCTGAAATTCCTTTGCTAAAGCCACTCAGTCAACAGTGGATTTTGAAAAGCTACAAACATTTGTCTCTCTGGACCACTAAAGTACATTAGACCATATGTACATAATAAGGCCCAGGTCTTTGTAGAGATTCACTGGTTTCACTGGAACACAATAGTAAGAGCAGTATTTATGAGGGCTTGTAAGTATAGCTAAATGCATAATGAAAATATCAGCAATATAATTAGCTGCAAGCACGCATTACCCAGGTAAGGATAATACTGGACACTAATTAGTCTCCATTTCATGCAGGAGGTCCTCAAACAAGTGGAGTGTTGGACCTGTTTTCTAGTAAGACATTTTGACATCATGATCCCCTAGAACAGGCACATATGGTAAATACAGCTCAAATGTCTTGTTCTGAATGTGGTTTAGTCTTATTCTAAATCCATCATAGAAATTTCAGTCTTTACATTAACTCATGGTTATTAACACACCAACTGACTTTATAAGCAAGATACAAGATGAACTTCAAAATATATTACCAGAACAGAGGGCTTATCATTTTCTTTACTTTCATTATCATTCTCAGCTGACTTTTTTTCTTCTTGTTGTACTACTGTTACTTCCTCCTGCTTGCGCTCATCCTTCTCCACTTTTATCTCTTTTGCATCCTGCTCTGGCTCTTCACGCATCTTCAATTCTTTCTCACAGTCTTTACAAGGCTTGTTTGTCACTTTCTCTGGCAATGCCATTTGAAATTCAATGTTAGCTGATGTACAATACTCTTCAAAACCATAGAGATATCTAAAAAAAAATGAAAATTGTTTGTGATAAGCAAGTTTGACTCAAGAAGGAAAATCCAACCTAGAAAAGCTAAAAAAGCCTTAAAACCTGTATTAAAACCAAACAGTTTTAGATTTTGTACTTTACTCCTAGCACAGGATCACTTCAGTTCACTTAAGTTTTAGCACAAATTTCATGGCTTTATTACTTACTTTCTGTATGCACATTTAACATTATATCCTGCAGCTGAATTTAATACAGGGATTCCAAGATCTTGATAAACTTGCTTCCACACAGCTCCACTTTCAATCTGTTGATGACAACGAAATAATTGTTTTTGAATTAATTCACTGACAAAAAACCCCAAAATTGACAAAGTTTACGGCTTCAGAAAATAAATGAAAGTAATATCCTCTGATCTACAAAATTACAATTTATCACACACAAAGTATTTCACTGCAGTGCAAACTGCAGTCTGATGTAATTACTTTAAGCAATTTAGCATTTCGGCAATGCAACAAGCCGCAGCAGGCTTTCCTCTCCAGGTGGCAATAAAACAGAGAAAAGAAAATATAACTATCAGAAAAATCAGTACATCACTTTTTATTTTATATTTGAAGTAATTCTTACCTATCAGAGCTAGAATTTTAATTAAATTGGAAAGCAAAAATAAGCTGAAGCATTAACAATAGTCAGCCTTGGTAGGACTGCACCAGACATAGTGCCTACCAGTCTTTCATTATGTCTTTAACGTGCCCTTTGGTGACAAAGTTCCATGATGTGCCCATTTCTAACCATCTGTGAAGGTAAAGCAGATGTACTGCAATACCCCAGCACCACATCCTGTCTTGCCTACCAGAAAGGTGTCACTGCATAAACAGACCTCCTCAGCTGACAGGCTATATCCATGGGAAGCAGTTCAAGGCACAAACAGAATCTGCTTGGCCATGAATTCAGTATGTTTCCATTACACCTCCCAAGACAGTCTCACCAATCTCAGCCAGTAAACTCTTCTTTATACTGCTCAGAATAAACAGAAATTAAGAGCCTCACAACAGACCTTAAATTAAATTGGTTGTCTTAGACATTTTACTGAGCAGTGACTCCTTTCACTTGCAGGTAACAACTTTATCAGACTAACCTTTCTTGAAATATTACAAAAACACACATGCTGGCTGATTTTATGCAGCAGTAATTAAACATGCTGAATAGCTGTGCAACTAATTTATTTAGCATCTAACTAGTTTCTGGTTCATGTTAAAGCATGGCTTTTTTAGAACTACAAGGTGTCTTATGCCTCCATAGTAGAAAACTTTCATACATCTGAAAGTCCTGTGTTCTTTATCACTATTTCACAGAGTAGTAATTTATTCCACAAAAATAAACAGCACCCTCAGATTTTATGGCTCTGGAATACTCATCATACTAATACTCACGTTATCAAATCCTCCAAGCTTGTGTACAAGTCTGAATAATTTGAAGAGGTTCAAATTTCTATATCCTAACACAGGTCGTTTGTTAATAGGAGTCCCTGGGTAACAAAGACAGTTGTTAGGGTGTTTTGCAGTATTTTTTTCAGAATAACATGAAATTCACATCATATGCACTACTATTAAATACAGTATTGTAAACCTCCTGCATCTGATATTTGCTTTTCATGAAACTAAAACTCAAGAGTGTTACTGAACTAGAGGGAAAATGGTTTATGTTATTTAAGGCATATATATATACATTCTTCCTTACATTACGAACATGCAGAAATGAGGTAAATTTTTTTGCTAACTATATTATACATATTTTTGTTTCACCCACTGAAATGACTACAGCTAAAAAAACAACAGCCCTTTCACTGCAATCAAAAAAAATCAACCCAACCCTCCTCAGGAGCAATCCCACAATGCTTGAAGAGCTGAAACTTCCTATGCTACTGTACTAGCAGTAGCTATCACATTGTCATCTCTTGTGAACAGTTTTAACTCATTCCATATGGCCTTAAAGAAGATACTAACTTAACTGGCTATAATAGTAATTTAAATACAGATACCCTAACTCCTGCCTCTAGAGATACTGCACTTTTCTTGCAGGTTCTAAAAACCTGGTAAAGATTTAACATAATGAATGGTACTGGCTTTTAAAAACATCTCAGTCTATGGATAACGTTTATGCGCTTAAGTGATCAGGATTCACAAAAAAAATTTAGCACAAAGTAAATGCATTTTTCCATGACCTAAAAGGTGTGTGTGTTAGTATTTTAAAGTTTGTATATATACAATTGAGAATACAAATTAACATGATTGAGAGTATTAAATGTTTGATTATACACACTGTAAGTACACTATAGCAAATATAGTACAATATATGCAAAACATAATAGGACAGATATTTTTATATAACCATTTATTTCTGAAAGCAGAAATATGGGACTGCATTTCAGGAGATGAGTCAAGTGACAGACTCATCTTCCAAATAGTGGGGAAGTCAGAAGGCAGGAGTACAGTTTCCCTGTTTCCAAAACTGTACTGCAAAGCACTAATAGTTTACAGACTCAATTTTTCAGAGTACTGCTAATTAAAATGCCTACCTCTGTCTTCCATGAACTTGTACAATTGCTGAAGGAAGTTCTCCCGTTCTTCAGGAAACGGCTCTATTTCCTCCTGTTTAAAGCAATGCACGCAAGAAAACTGTCACCATTCTGAGTTACAATCCTTCATTAAGAAATATAAGGCAGTGATAATTTAGGTTTAAATGTTTAAATTTGTTTTACTGTAGTCAGCAACAGGATAGGCATAAGAGAGATACATACTCTCAGTGCTATGCCACATGAAACCAAGTTTTAGAAACTACAGTGTTTCGAAAGATATAAAACATTGACTGTAAACATACATCGAAATTGGATTTTTGACTGATCACTGAAGTATCATAAGTGATACCATAGATCAAGATGTGTTCTCAATTTCATCCATTTATGCAGAAAGTCTGGGAGACAGCGCTATTAATGATCTAGAGATTTTATCAGAAATCTCAGCTCTATTTCTACAGCAGTTAAGTGACTCCTTGGTTCCTGGACAGACTACGTCACTTTCAGAGATGAAGTCAAAGAGCAAATGGTGCTTGCACTTTCTTAGGAGTTCTAATCCACTGCACTGGCAAACCGCAGCCAATGGCACTGCATGCGAACTGCCATGGGGTACCAGCTGAGCGCGTGCTGAGCAGGATCAATCCCAGAACTGAAATAACAATGGATATTTTGGAAGTTCAGTTCATTGCACTAATAAACCTTTGCATTAGATTTACTTAGACTAATAAACAGTGGAGTTTCATAACAAAGCACTATGGCTTACTTTATAACACCTCTTAATCTCTTTTGGAAATGGGGCTTGCCACAACTAGAAGCAATAAGATATTAATATATTAAATTCTGAAGAAATTCTGATGACTGAGCTACTGCAAAACAATACACCAAACATGAGTTGATTAATTTTTAATACTACCTGTAGAGTTTCCAAAAATAACTACTTATTCAATAATCTAAACGAAATTATTTTTCTTTAGTGTATTTGCATTCCGTGTTTATTGTTTCCATTCTTCAAGAGTTTCCTTGTAATAAATATAAAGCTTCACCTACCCTGAAGCAAGGGGAAAAAACATACTGTCTTTAAAGTTATACTAAGACAGTTGAGAAGACAACAAAACCAGAATATAATTACTAAACAGAAATGGGAAAAACAAATACAAACACACACAAACAAAAACAAACCCCAAACCTTCCAACATCTACTGAATTTATTTAATAAAGAGATGTACAGCTGAAAATATGGTCAGGAAAATATAACTCTTATTAAGGAGTAGGGATTTTTCTTATTCTGTACTTCCTCTTACCCATTAAATGCCCTTGAATGACATCAGAGCAAACAGGCAAAAAAATTAGGAACCAGTATTCACAATAAGCTGAAACAGTTGCCCTTAAGGTATAATTATCAACAGAAATGCAATGAAAATACTCCAATCTTGCAAAGGCAATGCAAGAGAAAAGGCTCTGCCAGGGGCATTACATGATGGGCATTTGACACCCAGTGTACCAGCAGAGCTCAGAGCAGGCAGCTTTGATGGGCAAGGACAGGCTGGGTAGAGAACTGCAGTATACCAGAAATCCTTCTCACAGGGCAGGGGCACCAGAATTCGGCACAACTAGCCCAATTCTTCTCTGACAGGTACAAGGTGATGCTGCAGCCCTACATGTAGTACAGATAAAAGCCTAGCTAAAAACATTTATATTCCATGGGCCATGGAGAACAAATTACTTGGGTAGAATGGAACTCCAAAATGTTTTCGTTTTTTTGTTTGTAATCTCTCATAGCAGGTACTTGGAAAGGACTTTTACCAGAATCTGATGAATCATAGAACGTGTTCCTCACCAACAAGAAAGAGTTTACCATAAGACATTAATCTCACAGGCCATTTAGGGGAGGGGTGACAGGTGTCACTGAATCTGTCAGGAAATGTTCAGGAAACCCAATAAAGTTTTGAAGAAGGAATGTGTTATTTTTGAATACAGGGGGAAATAAGATAAAGGTGATGAAGAGGCTGAATAAAACACTCCTTTCCTATTATACAGTCCAATGCCTGAAGGGTACTCCTACATCTCTAATGTGATAATTCACAGAGGTGCCAGAATGGCAAGTGAATGGATTCTCATTAATTTTTCCAGTAGAGAACAAAGTAGCTTTCTAAGAAAGTGTGCTAACATGGAAAGCTTGTGACCCTGCATGCCTCCAAAAAGCATTTACACTTTCTCAGAATCTCTACAGAGTCAGTATGTATTATACTGTACTAATAGTATCTATTAATAACCTCTTAATCCAGTTAGACAATAAGGTTTCCAAGACAATGGTTTGAAGAAGCATGTCATACTGTCATATTTGCTTATTTTCAAGTTAGACAACCAGAGTGCTAGCTGGTCACTCTGCAGTCCCTAATGTATTTGTCTATGCTGCAAGTTAAAATAAAACCCAGGAAAACAAATTCACACAGTACTATAGCACAGCACTGGAAAAGAGGGTCTTTGACAACCGTATTAACCAATCACAGGTTTTGTAAAGTAAAGGAAGGTCATTTTCCAGTCTCTTCCATTAGGGGAAAAAATACAACGAGGCAACTACTCTTCTTAGAAGGTAAGTACAGAGGATTTGCATGTCACCTCCCATCTATATAGGATGGAAATATGTATATAGATATGAGATACAAAGAGCATCTATGTATCTACAGAATGTGGTGTGAACATACATCTACAGAACAGAAGCATCTATTTTTGATGTCCCATGGTGACATCTTTAAGAGCCTGGGTTTTCTGTTATGCTTTGTTCTGGTTTATGGGTAGTAGGGCCACATGGATGGCCTGAGGGCCACCAGTGAGAACTTTTCATGTCCTGGGAAGCAGTAGAACAAACTGCAGGTGGGTAAAGTCCCAAGAGCAGCCAGGCCCACAGGTCCTGTTTGGGAAGAGATGCTGCTTAATAACCAGGAGGTTATAGGCACAAAATAACAAAAGCAAAGAGAAGAAGCTGCAGAAACTGCTCAAATATAAGTGGAAAGAAGACACACATGCCACTGACCACCAAGGAGAGGTAAGTAGAAAAAAAAGAAGTGAACAAAAAAAAATTGCCTCTTTTATAAACTTCCTAGTTCAACAAGTGACTAAAATCACTGTTTACTGGAAAAGATATTATCACAGGAAGTGATACAGTAAATTCTAAAATATTTGTCTGAGATTAAATCTTCATGTCTAGTAGATGGAAACATTAGCTCAAACAATGTCACATGGAACTAAGAAGAGCTCAAGAGAAGGTGTTGAAAAAATACAAGTTCAAATGTTTACAAATGCTGTAGCTAAAGGCTCTGTATTTTTCACCTAAAAAAAGTTTCCACCTAAAAAAGTAGTGCGGGAATGATCAGTATATAAAGATGATGTGTAATCCTGCATAGACACAAAACTATCTGTGTGTATCATGTTCATGGCTGGACACTAATCTTCTGGGAAAGTTCAGAAATTGTACTGAAAACAAGGAACTATTCCTGCTTCTCGAAATACTAAGCAGAGCACCTGCCCCTTGCAAACTTTTGGATAATCTTCTGAGAGCTTAAAGAGGAGGCAGAAAGAAATTACAAGCATGGAAAGGTGGCAAAGTCAAAACTCCACACTTTTGAGTCTCCCAACACATTTTAAAGAAATGAATGACTGAAAGATGAAACACTACCTTCTGATATGCCAGAGTCACAATAGCCAGGGAGGATGGACTGAGAGAAGGACCTTAACAACCATTTAAGACCCAAACCAGCTCAGTTTCTTCTTTACAATTCCCCTACTAATCGGAAATTAAGTCTGCTGCACCACTGACACTTGCTTAAAAATTAAGAGAACAGCTCTCAAACCCTGGTGAGAGAAAAAGTGATTATGGCAGATACAGATTTAGAGTACCACAAGAAGGTACAGAGAAGTAAAAGCTTCAAAAGCCTCTCTTTCAGCCTCTCAGCCAGCTGTGAAATAAAGTTCATTCTACTAATTTTCTTCTTTTCTTGTCTTCATTTTTTTCTGGACAGGAGGCTGGGAGTAAAGAACAGATGATTAGAAAACCAAGCATAAGGTAGGGACTTCATACTTGCAGAACAAAAAAGGGAAGAAAGGTGGAAGTGGAGTGCAGGGGCTAACACCTTGATTGAAAGTTCTTCTGCTTCTTTACACAGGGTAGCCAGAGAGATAGCTCGTAGTGAAGCAATTCTTTAGCAGACCAGGGAGTTACTCAATAATGCCTATGTTAACATGTTATATGTCCCCAAAAGTAAAAAAGGGCCTACTTAAATACATAAATCCCTGCTATTTTTTATCAGGTGTGTATCTAGCCCTTTACTAACTTCACTTGCCTCTTCCTCACTGCTGTTATCCTCTTTTTCTTTTTCATCCTCTTCTTCTTCTTCAGCTTCACTGCTGGAGCTGTCTTCTTTCAATTCTGTTTTCCAGTTATTAGGAACAGTTCTGTTCTTACGGAATTCAAGTGCTTGGTCAAAAGCTGTAAAAGAACCAGCCTTTGTTAGCACTGCAGAAGTATCAGTTTGGACAAACATTTCAATTAAAAAAAAACAGTAATCCGGGACAATAGGGAAGAGAAGAAGAAGGAACAACGGCCAACTAACAATCCCACCCCAAATTCGAAGAACCTCAACAACCACTCCATGTTGTCCATCCTTATTTGTCCTATCCAGTCAAACCGGCCGAGTGTTCTCTACACATCAAGGCACTCAAAGATATTACAAGTATTTTTACCATGTTATTGTCTACAGACACAAACAAGGATTTTCTGCATAGGGCAAATATGAAAATTTAATTGAGGAAACCCCTATTCACAGGTTTACACTGCAGGTTATATATACCAAAAAGGGAGGGCAAGGAGGAAGAAACAATCAATCACAAGCTAATTCTAAGAGTTTGATCACACAACCTTACACTTTAAAATGCATCCATAAGTCCAGATTTTCAAAATTCATAAAGGCAACTTACTTACAAGTATTAGGGGCACTACTGTGAGAATAATTATATCAAGTTCTAAAGCAAAAGGAAAAATATAATGTGTAGAATCAATGTATGCCTGTTTGGCATGTTTACAGTTAAGCCCAGTGCAGAGCAGGTGGGGTGTTGTTTTTAGGGGTTTTGTTTAGTTAGGTTTTGTTTGTTTAAAAAAAGTTCCTCTAACTTTCCCTAAGTGTTCTCCTTCAATATATTGTTCTGTAACATAAGGTCCTGTATTTTAGGATTTTTAAGACATGAATCAATCTGCCATAGATTTAGTGCAATTCACATAACTATGCAAATACATACAAATGTTTCTCACAGGAAGTTATTTTTACCTTGTTTTAACAAAGCATCAGGCTTTGGTGAAGTTTCACTGATTTCCCGGACATCTTTTCTTGGCACAGAAACGCTGGATAATTCAGAAAGTGTTAAAAAAAATAAAATATTTTAGAGGTAAATTAACTATATAAACTAACAATACAAAGCTACCACTAAGATTATATTACACTTGCTAAACATACATAAGATGGACATGAAGTACAGCTTGACAATTCTACAGTGTTAGTCTGGTGCAGTATTAGTGGATTAAAACCAAAACTTTTACATTAAATTGGTAAGATTATACACATTCACTGCATAAAAAAGTATGCTACATCCACAAACAGGTAGTTTCTGGAATCTCCCATATATGTAATACTTCAAACTATTACCTTAATTTAACATTAATTTAGAACCCTACTTTGCTTAAAACGAGTATTAAGTGTAAATTGTCACTATGAAATTAAAGACTTCCAAACTGAAAGAACAAAGCACTTTCTGATTTCTACTTTGTCTACAACCAAGGAAGCAAATCTGAATTGCAGCTCTGGAGGATAGGGGGGTGGGTATGTGCTTGTGTGCACACATCTTACGTGTGCCCCTTGGATGATGTGCACTGATGCCTGAAGAAACTATCAAATGGTAAAACAATACCCTAGATTTAGTAAGTAATTAAACCACAACAAAACTGTTAAATATTTCAATATTCTTCCTGCAAAACATTGTTCTAAACGGAAACACAGTAAATAGCTGCAACTTCTGAATAAAAACTAAAACCTAGAAAAATAATTCTATTGTTGTGAGTTTATGAACACAAAGTTCTTTATTTTGTTGCAAATACCAGACAGTCTGGTTTTCTATGTTTCTCTATCCTTTTTCCTACTTTGAGTAGCATTACAGCAGGATAAGATGCAGTTGCAGTCTAGACTGAGACAAACATATGCCTTACTACCTTCAAACAAGAAAGAGGATTTCTGTGTGTGCGTGTGGTGTACGTGCAGGCATGCACACATCCCCACCGACCCTTCTGTAGCTGGATAAGCTTACAGCCACATCCCTGAAAAGCACTGCTCTATTCCAACCACAGCAGGAAAGAGTTCCAGGCCATTCTTGAAGTCACGTAATACCACTGTGTTTGCCACAATTTTAACAATTAAATTAAAACTAAGACAGATTTATGCATCCCATTGCTAATAATGACAAAGTTCAAGACTAATTTCATCACCATGTAGGCTGCTAACAGTTTTTCAAACATTAGAAAAATCTTGGCAGAACTTACTGAGCTTACTGATGTTAAAAATACTTTACTCAACACCTCTCATACTACATTTCACTTGAGGTATAAATTTTGTTCAATTATCAAACTCTACATTCCTACTCACAATTTGCCATCCTTGAATGAGCGAACAAGAATATTGTCTTTTTTCACAGCAATATCATCACTACAATCTGGACAAACCACCTGCAAAGATATTACAATTGCAAAGTTTAGAGAGAAAACTAAAACAAGAGAGTAATAGTAAATACCAGTGCTTCTCTAAAAGCTTTTGTGCTCATTTCGCGTCGGCAGCCCTGAGATGGGAGCAAGTGAGATCCCTCAAAACACAGAAGGGATGACCTCCTGGAATTACTGAATGCATGAGGTCATCCTCACTCCTAGAGGGAAACTGATGGCTGCTGCTGGAAACACAAGAACAGCATTCTGAAGAATGTCAATTGGTCATACGTCTGCAGCTTATTCTTACTCCTCATCCTAAAACGACAGAAATTTCACCAAGTGCTGCCACCTGACTTAGAGCCTTCTGAAAACTTCTGGAAACACCAAGGATGTGATCACACACAGTGTCAAAATCAAAAGCTAGTAGGATTTATGAAATGTAATTTTTTGAGGGAAGACTTACAAGTAATCTACCTAGGAGAGAGAAGCACCTCAAGTACAAGTATTATGATAGGTTCTTTAATCAAGTCTAGCACTGAGAAAACATATTAATTATTCATTGCAATTTTAAAAGCTATTTAAGTTTTGTTAAACCAGTATACAAGTCACTAATTAAAAAGCTTTAAGAATTTAATTTTAAAAATATAGATACATAGATATTACATATATATAATTGCCAGATATATGAAACAGAAAAGCAACTCCTCTCCATCACTCATCTGGTGTCTCATAATGTGCATAGTTCCCTGAAAGTTAGGAAAATTGTCGCTGCTACAAAACCTCAAGGAGCAGCAAATGACTGTAGCCCTAATTAGCCCAAGTAAATACCTCTCCTCTCTTATACTAGCTTTTGCCTTTCAGTCTTAATTTTCCACCAAATACAAAAGATACTAAATGGAAAAAAATGGGGTTTTTTCCTCTCCTTACATAGGTCACCACCTATGCAGCATTTTAGGAGCTAAAGTCACATGCTCCAAGTGATTTGGAAATCGACTTAACACACCACAAAGCATAGGCTAAATATGCTCCTCAAGAAAAAAATTAATTCAATGCATTCTATGGTCTACAAAAAGTTACTTTAGAAAACTACAACTTTCTAACTGAAATTAAGCTTGAGATACAGCTTGCAACGTCAGGGTAGAAGCCAATGATTATCATCCTCTATTTTAAACTGACAAGTGCAAACTCCTAGCTTTTTGAAGATGGAGAAAGGTTCTTCAGGCTTTAGCTACTAGTTTTCTAGAAGCATCAAGATCCTAGAAATCTATTCAGAGGCTGGAAAACAGCTTACCATAAACTCATTTAGTGCCTTTACATCAAGCAACATCACCTCAATTTTGCCTGAATCAAGTTCTCAATTTCCTTGCAAAACAAACTCCACTGGAGTCATAGGAGGATGAAAGAGATGATCCTATGTAAACTCAATTTTCTAAAATGCTGCAGGCAGATTTCCTCATCGCGCCTTTCAAAACCTTTAAGTACACATTAAAACTAAGCAATGCCATAAGGCTTACTAAATCACACTCTTTGACATAAAGAGCAACTGTCAGACCCTTTTACATTCCAGGTAGTCACTGTACTCACTGCTCCCCCACAGAACTAACAAAAACAATCAAGCAATCAAACCCTCTACACACCCAAACATGAATGCAGGATTAAAACAATCACTGAGTAGTGAATCACTGAGTCTTCACAGTAATTTTTACCAAATTAAGACTTCTACAGTTTTGAATTTGTAAGTGATCATCTATCTGGTTATAGGACTGATATCCAAAGTACGTGGTTTCCACTGCTAATCTTACTTGTTACTTGCTGTAAAGGTTTAGACTAATCTCTGAACTTGTTTTCACATTATAAACTTGCACAATGTCCTCTGTGCTTATATACAAAGTACCTGTACATATTATCATTAATAAGAAATAATGTTGAGATACATTCTTCAGCACATTAAACCTGAATTTTCATTACGTTATTCATGTAATTACCATACTACAAAGTTAATGCAAAATTTATCAGTAATAAGACAAGATTACTTTGTTGATACAGTAGAGGAATCCTGTTTATAAGGTAAGGAAACCAAGAGGCAAAGCTACTGGGGAAAGGATTATAACAAAGAAACCAAGCCAAATCAAAAAGGCAGCTATTTGAGGTATAAATCCATCCTTTGGCACAGCTTTTCTGGTTAAATGCAGTATGATGTTTGTTTGCAGAGCTATAAACCTGATTACTAAAGTAAGAGTTAATCTAGGATAAGCTATTTCAGAGTTAACAAGCTTCACCCTCCAACTTTACCCCCTACTGCTTTTCATTTGTTGCAGGAAGCTTTCCATGAAGAAGCAGCTATTCCAATCTTCAAAAGAATGCCAAAGAAATAAATGTGTATCTTTAGTATATCTTTGGAGCAGGTGCAACAATTCAGCTTCTCCTTAAGGTCTGACCCAGCACTGTCCTGAGCAGTACTACAGGAGTCACAAACAAGCCCAACCCCTCTGAGAGCATTCCACAGAAACTGGCATCTGTCATGGGCATGACCAGAAAGGCAAACCCAGCAGTGTGACATAAAACTGCTCAAGCCAGTTTCACTGACCACTTGTCTGAGTGAACTGTGAGACATGTGATACTGCATCATCTTGATGCCAGCTTTCAGCAAACACCTCAATTTTTCTTGTTTATCCCTGAAAACTTCTCTTAAAGCTACCTGCTGTAAACATGGTATCTTCATGCTGTACGTTCTGCCCTCTCCCTTGTAAAAAAGATTTTACTGACTCCTTCTCTTCCACAAACTTCCCCAAAAGAACTCCTACTGGAAAGCTGCTGGACTGCGTTACAAGACAGAGCAGGAGACTGTGTAAAAAGCTGCAACTCAGAGCTATTGCACATACTAAGAGGAGTTAAATCTCACTGTATGGCATCATTTCAAAAGCAGAACACAAGTTTTCCTGAAATTAGATACATGTGCTAAGCTTTCATTGCCATGGGGGAATTAATCAAATATTGACAATTTAAAATAAAATAAAAAATGCATGGTACTAGGAGGCACCACATATAGAAATATATTAATTTCCAAATCCATCAATCAGTGAGTTTACATGTAATCACTAGACTAGCTGTGGTATTTTTTTAGAAGTTAATTTCTTTAAAAGCGTCTTAAAGCCAGAATAAAGGAAGAGAAAATATAGTGGTATCAAAAGGCTACAATGTAATTTTAAAGTAAACTTATTGTCAATTTTCCACTATCTACTGTAGCAACCAAGAAAAAAACATTTGATTGTATTATCCAATGTGTTTATATTCAATGTTGAAAAATCATGTCTATGTAATCACTAAACTTCCCCTCTCTTTGTACTTTATAATATTTCCTTCCTTGATAAAACCCAGTAATTTGGAAAATTGACATGCAATAGCCTAGGAAAAAAGCCCTGAAATTCTAGTCCAATAGTACTGAACACACTGCTGAGCTACAATTAGGTCAACAAGCTCTGGCTGTTTGGAAAAACCAAGACCATGTTAGCAATCCCTTTTTTTAAACAAACATATCTAGATATATTTCTTTTGCCTATTATTGTATATCCAATTTGAAAAAACATACTAAGTTCTAATTAAAAACACCAAAATGGAAAAACCCCACAGCTTTCTCCGGTGCCTAGAAAATGGTAAAAACTGTACAAAATTATAATAAAGATTAAACTCTTACCAAGGCTGGAAACCACAGAGCTTTCTTTTTATCCACACTGAAGCAGTCCACGCACACAACTTTTCCTAGTAACTCATCACTTTGTTTCCTATCATCTTCATCTTCATCGCTGGAAGAGGATGAAGATTCTTCTTCAGGACTAAACAACAGAAAGAGACTTAAAACTCAACTACTCAAAACCTGCTTATTATACTCACAGGAGATCCACAGCTAATTACCAAAGAGGCATAAATAACATGAATTGCCTGTTAGGTGTTTTGGCATAAAAATGAATAAAGTATTTATAATTACACTATAGTAACAATTCAAACGTTACAAACTCAGAAATGCATATTTACTACTAATACGTGTAAAACCAAACAAAAACACCACCATGCACCCATATGGGAGAAGAGAAATGTATTGTCTGAGTATTCAAAGTGAAACCATTCTGCCCTACATAAACACTGTTCAAAAATACTGTTGCAGTTGTGGTTTTGGACCAATGTTAAGCTAAACTGTTTCAGTTTTCCTTCTTAATTTCTCTATGCTTTTACTTTATCACACAGAATGGAAAGCTATTTTGAGAGAGGAGAAATCTCTGAAGAAGAAACATCAGATACAAAGACGAATAGCAAAGAGAAAGTCTATTTATCCTTAAAGAGTTGCTTAAAGATGTGCAGTGAAGCATTTCTATGACTGTTTCAATTTCACATTGAATGAAGTGTTGGAATATAAGTAGATGGGCCAAGGTGCAGATGCATTTTCATTTAAAAGGGCTCTGGCTCATTGTTTTGACTGTTCAAGTACAAAGCTGCACCTGATTTTAACCATATGAGGAATCTAAATGTACAAACTAGTCCAACTAAAATTACCCGCAACTCAAAAAAAAAAAACCCAAAAAACTTTCTTGATGCTTTCTATGTATCTTTTTTTAATAACCACTTCAAAGGTTAATCCTCAGAAAATATACAGCATCCTCAATGAGCACAACCACCATTACTTTAAAAGCTATCTTGCATGTGTCATATAACTGCTTTCGAGTACAAAAATTCCATATTAACAAAAAACTCACAGTTACCATTTGTGTAACAGAAGACAACTGATGGACAGTTTACAGAAAATTTCCTTTTCTCCACCTTAAATTTATGTTATTTCCAATTATGATAATTGTCTTGGTTTAACATTGTTTTGGTTTATTTTTTTTCCCTAAACATTCTTTTTTTTAATGGAATGTTTTCTTTTAAAATACATGGAAGTCTTTTAGGCTACTTTCTGGGGCTCAAGAATCTCTTGTAGGAAGAGAAAAAAGTCAAAGACTAAAGATAAAGCCAGAACTATTTTAGAGAGACTATTTCCTAACTCAAATTGTACAGATACTGCCATAAGTATCTTGAAACTCAGTTAACTCAGTATTAGCTATAAGATAAAGGTAAGTGTGTTGCTTCTGACATAACAATGTTCTGTACAACCCAGTCAGAGACACCAATGATGCTACAATCATATTCTCTGTGATAAGGACAGCTTTTTTCAGATTTTTCCTTCAATACCTCACAAATTAGTAACAACTTTCTAAGTAAATTTATAGCTCCTCTACATATACAGGGCAACAATTACTTCAAGCTATTAAAAAGTGCAAAAAGGTAAGCCAAACATGAAAACCACTACACCTAAAGATTTTAAGCAAACAGGCAGAAAACCCCCATAAAAACCCACTCACACAGAGGAAAAAAACCTCATAACCCACCCACAAATAAAGAAGAGGCACTTGACTATGTAACACTGCTTTATCAAGACCAGGAGTACCAAGAATCTTGGCACCGAAGAAATCTTGGAATTTTGTTTTTTTATCAGTAAACTTTGTTGCAAACTACACTAGAAGCAGTGGGAAGAAATTGCTGCGTATCCACATGGATATGAGGACAAACTTCTTCACTGTGCAGGTCACTGAGCATTGGAACAGATTGCCCAGAGAGGCTGTGGAGTCTCCCTCACTGGAGATATTTAAGAACTGCCTGGACACAATTCTGTGCCATGTGCTCTAGGATGGCCCTGCTTGAGCAGGAAGCTTGGACCAGATGAGCCCCTGTGGTCCCTCCCAACCTGACCCATTCTGTAGTTCAGTAATACTGGTCATCTATTTCTAAAAGCCCTTCAGAGACCCTATATAGAGAAACCAAAGCTCTATAGGAAGATTCTGGGGCCTTCCACAGACTTCTAGAAGCTGGACAAAGACTGCACTGCAATTATTTTAGCTTACAACACTACAGAGATGTTTGTCAATATAATTTAACATTACATTTCCATTTGGGATGCCGCTATTTTTTTTTAAAGCAAGAAAAAGCTCTTGTCTATATCTGATACTATTTTAAATATTGATTACATGACGACTTGAAATGCTTGCATGCAACAATAAACAAGAAACTGACTTTCAAATGGAGTGCTAAACAACATTTTTCATCCAGCCTCCTGTTTTGTTTTCATTAAGAGAAGCATGAACATACAAATTATATATAATGTATTTACATATATATAAATTAAACTTGGCACACACTGAAAGCTTCAGAACTGATTATACACAGCACAGATATCAAAATCTTTCACTTACATATGATTAGATCTCCTTCCCCTGTTTGTTTTCTTTCCTATAACAGGAGTCCCAAAGTGTTCAGGATTGGTGAGTGGAAGCTGATCTAATGTCTGTTGAAATGAAAAAATACATATGCTTATACATTAGAAAAACCTGGCATAAGTTATTCTCCAAACCACCTGCCTCACTGAAGCAATTTTTGTCAATAGAGACTCTGTCATTACAAAATAAATACAGAAGTACATCATATATGTCACGCTTGGATTTTAAAAAAGGAATGTGTTTTGTTTTGCAGTTTTTTCAACACTTTCTCTGCACATCTGAATAATTAACTATTGTCAAACACACACAGATAATTATTTCCAGAAGTCCTGCCTTTGGACCATCAAAACACAGAGAAATAAGTATCAGGTATTCTGCTCACCTGGCATATTCCATCTCTATCAGAATTATTTTCTGCTATCCTATTATTAGACTAAATACTGAATCATATACTTAAAAATAAATAAAGTTCGTATTTGAAATGAAACAACAAGATCACTCAGCAGCAAACATGACAACTTACCTGTATTTTTTGTTAGTAATTCATACTTTGATATGTGAGAGAGATTCTAAAACAATTTTAAAGAGGCTGCTATACTGATAATCGGGAGGGTGCTAATTGATGCTTTATCAGCCTCAAAACAGAAAGAGAGGGAAAGAAAGAACTTTCCCTCTTCAGAAAGAATCCTTTAACAGAAGGAATTCATGGTCATGCAGTATCTTCTCTCATTAAGCTTGCTATTACCTGTGTAAATGATAACCATTCCAGATTTGAAGGCTCCTGGTATGCAATAATTTCTTCTACAGCCACTTATTACTGTTCTTTGAAAGAAAGAAAGGCAGAAAGCCTTCCAAATTAAATACAGTCCTCTGACTCCAACTTCTTTGTTGTGTCTGAATTTTTCAATGTGTAACACCAAAAAGCATCTCAAGAATATTCTATCTCAGAGAGAATTAACTTAAAGACAATAAAACCAGCTTTCTAGAATCTAAAAATAATTGTATGACTACTTCTGTGTGTGGTGGACATTCTAAAAGATTCTACACTACACACATGGGAAGCAATATCAGAACAAGACAACTGTGGGGCACTGGCCTAATTACAAAAGAAATTTAACATGGAAATTTTCCCTGCTGAGTAGCTGTGCAATCACCAGGTAATTATTAGAAATGTACAACATGTTTCATTTAGAGCTGGTGACAGTGAATTGCAAATCAGTGACTTCTGGTAAAACATCAAAAGCTCAGATGATAAAAAAGATGATAAAATAATGACAAAATAATCCTTATTACTCTCATTCAGGAAAACAGGTTGCAAAGCAATATATGTAGACCAGAATTTACAACTTGTGTACTCTAAGGTAATACTCCTGAAACCATATTAAAATAGCATTTATGGAACAGAAGAAATGCAATCTTCAGTTGGGATTATCATTAATAACAAAGGACTAAATGAAGGAATACCACAATCTTTAAAATTATTCAATTTCTATCTGAATCTAGATTTAGGCATCTGATTAGCCTCCCACCTTTGCATATTTTTAATCCTGATTAGGATTCTAGAAAACACCTGAATCTTCACAAGAATGCAGCAGACAAACAACAAACTCAGCTGACTGCAATAACAGCACACTTACAAAGAGCAAAAAAACCCATCTTCAGTAGCTATCCAATAAACAAATACGTTTACATAAATCTGCCCATCCGTCCAGGTTGTCTTACATAATATGAAGGAATAACCTTCATTTGGAAACGCCAATTATTTGGAATGTGCTACAAATGTTTGCATATTTGAATGTGCAAGTCACCTCTAAGACATGAGCCAGCTTCAAAATACTGGCAGCCTTTGTCAAATAAACAAGTAACAGCAACTTATTATTCGCCATTTAAAAGAAAAGCATTTATGTTGAATCAACTATTACAAACTGGGTTGGACCTTCAAAAATGCAGCAGAACTTTATTATGTGGAAACATGTACATTAGTTTTTTTATGTTATAAATTATACTACTTTTCATGTTGTAAGCACACTGTGATTTTTTTTCCCTAATACTTACAGATAATTTTTTATACAATGTGAAGTAGTTATGTGATTGCAGGTTTTTTGTGCGATCTACAGTCTATGAACTATCAATAATATAAAAATGAAAAAGATAAAATGCTGATTTTGTTTCTTAACTTACACAGTTTGGTGAAATCTAACTGTACTACTTGTTTTTGAAAAAGAAAAAGCCAGACCCTGGGCACCGCACTTTGCATAACCCCAAATTTTAGTTACATGGATATGCATAACATTCTAAAAACTGAGGTAATGAAAGTATCACTTTTAAATTTTGGTAAATAAAAAGTTGTAATATAAAAACTCTTCAATTACCTCACTCTCAGCAAAATGTCTTTCTCCTTTTAAACACAGGGAAGAGCGTCTCAGAGTCTTCTCATCACCATCATCAAATACTGTCACCAGGTAAAAAGTGAGGAAAGAAAACATTTCGTTTTAACTCCGGGTATTAATATGCAATTCATCTACATGTCAGAAAGAACGGGATATATATTCCTGTAGTCAACCCTTAGAGCAAGCCTATGCCCAGGTAATGCTGCAGATCCAGTAAAGCATTTCACAGATCGACCTAATACAAATACATAAGCTGCTCTATCACCATAGCTCATTTACACTTGCATATCTTGAGTCATCAGTAGTTGAGCAGACAATTCATGGTGTCATTAAATTAAATTCAACACACTACAGTTCAAAACTATTTTTCTAACACCTACAATTTTTAAAGAATTTAATTGCACAACTCCTGTGATATTCCAGTAGAAGCT